>OW285239.1:90835677-92175442 GCA_935421215.2 Melolontha melolontha
TTTACTTTATTTTGAGATTGATTTCATTATTTTGTCTTTTCTTATTTTATAGAGTTGAAGATCATATATATCAATCCGCCCTCATAAAATAAAGAACAATTGTATAACTTTTAGAAGTTTATTTACAACGTTTTCAAGAAATTTGTTTTTGAATTGGGAACAAGTGCTATTACTGTATAATGCGTTCTCTCAAAATTATGTTTAAAATTATCTGATTTCTTCTTTTTAAAACACAAAAAAGGAAACTTAGATTAGACAAGTTTTAAAATAGTATATTAAAAAACGAGTTTCATAAGGCACCATTTTGCCGCACGAGATCAGTTTAGAAAACGAGCCGCTTGCGGCGAGTTTTCTAAAGAGCGAGTGCGGCAAAAGGCCTTATGAAACGAGTTTTTTATACTATTTTTTCCATTTTGCGTTTTTTACATTAATAAATTGCTTAAATTGGAATTATTTAATTTGAAAGTTCAGAGTTTAATTTTTATATAAAGCATGCAGTTGGTCACATTGATACTTGACATTTTCAAATTTAAATCTTGCTATCCGCGAAGTATATTATATTTCATATTATTTATTAATTTTCGTTAACATTACTTGATATTTCATTTAAAAATATAAACATGAGTGACATAGAAACATATATATGTTGTTGTCAATTGTATACAACATACGTTGTTTGTGTAAAATACGAATATATATCATATCTGTCAAATGTACATAAATTCTTAAAATCAAATGACAGCAATGATATTTAATTCTGTATTCGAACAACGCCAACATTGAAAAATGAAAAAAAGCGTATCGAAATGAAGCTCATTTCGATACTGTTTTGGGTTTCATAATGAGTTCATTTCGAACGCAAAATAGAAAATAGTATATTAAAAAAACAAGTTTCATAAGGCACCATTTTGCCGCACGAGATCAGTTTAAAAAACGAGCCGCGATAGCGGCGAGTTTTCTAAAGGGCGAGTGCGGCAAAAGGCCTTATGAAACGAGTTTTTTATACTATTTTTTCTATGTTGCGTTTTTTACTATAATAAATTGCTTAAATTGGAATTATTTCATTTGAAAGTTCAGAGTTTAATTTTTATATAAAGCATGCAGTTGGTCACATTGATACTTGACATTTTCAAATTTAAATCTTGCTATCCGCGAAGTATATTATATTACATATTATTTATTAATTTTCGTTAACATTACTTAATATTTCATTTAAAAATATAAACATGAGTGACATAGAAACATATATATGTTGTTGTCAACTGTATACAACATACGTTGTTTGTGTAAAATACGGACATATATCATATGATGTGTCAAATGTACATAAATTCTTAAAATCAAATGACAGCAATGATATTTATTTCTGTATTCGAACAACCCAACATTGAAAAATGAAAAAAAGCGTATCGAAATGAAGCTCATTTCGATACTGTTTTGGGTTTCATAATGAGTTCATTTCGAACGCAAAATAGAAAATAGTATATTAAAAAAACAAGTTTCATAAGGCACCATTTTGCCGCACGAGATCAGTTTAAAAAACGAGCCGCGATAGCGGCGAGTTTTCTAAAGGGCGAGTGCGGCAAAAGGCCTTATGAAACGAGTTTTTTATACTATTTTTTCTATGTTGCGTTTTTTACTATAATAAATTGCTTAAATTGGAATTATTTCATTTGAAAGTTCAGAGTTTAATTTTTATATAAAGCATGCAGTTGGTCACATTGATACTTGACATTTTCAAATTTAAATCTTGCTATCCGCGAAGTATATTATATTACATATTATTTATTAATTTTCGTTAACATTACTTAATATTTCATTTAAAAATATAAACATGAGTGACATAGAAACATATATATGTTGTTGTCAACTGTATACAACATACGTTGTTTGTGTAAAATACGGACATATATCATATGATGTGTCAAATGTACATAAATTCTTAAAATCAAATGACAGCAATGATATTTATTTCTGTATTCGAACAACGCCAACATTGAAAAATGAAAAAAAGCGTATCGAAATGAAGCTCATTTCGATACTGTTTTGGGTTTCATAATGAGTTCATTTCGAACGCAAAATAGAAAATAGTATATTAAAAAAACAAGTTTCATAAGGCACCATTTTGCCGCACGAGATCAGTTTAAAAAACGAGCCGCGATAGCGGCGAGTTTTCTAAAGGGCGAGTGCGGCAAAAGGCCTTATGAAACGAGTTTTTTTATACTATTTTTTCTATGTTGCGTTTTTTACTATAATAAATTGCTTAAATTGGAATTATTTCATTTGAAAGTTCAGAGTTTAATTTTTATATAAAGCATGCAGTTGGTCACATTGATACTTGACATTTTCAAATTTAAATCTTGCTATCCGCGAAGTATATTATATTACATATTATTTATTAATTTTCGTTAACATTACTTAATATTTCATTTAAAAATATAAACATGAGTGACATAGAAACATATATATGTTGTTGTCAACTGTATACAACATACGTTGTTTGTGTAAAATACGGACATATATCATATGATGTGTCAAATGTACATAAATTCTTAAAATCAAATGACAGCAATGATATTTATTTCTGTATTCGAACAACGCCAACATTGAAAAATGAAAAAAAGTGTATCGAAATGAAGCTCATTTCGATACTGTTTTGGGTTTCATAATGAGTTCATTTCGAACGCAAAATAGAAAAAAATATGAATTCTTTGTGTCTGTATTATTTATAATCAGTGTCTGATTGACATGTTCACCATTACGGTCTTTTAAACGGGCAAAGATAAATGCGACAAAATGTATCTGATATAAAGATCAACTTAAAAAAAAAGAATCGTTCGAAATGACATTTTCCTCTTTTTTAACTCATAATAAGTTTTCGAAATAATATATGAAGGACTAATTGTAACTGCTTTGTGATTTGCACTTTAGATTAAGATAAAAAGACAATATAACGTGTGTATAAATTGTCGCAAAAGCTACACGCAGCGACGTTCTTCGTTTGGTTCTGAATAAAAAATCTTAATGTTAAAATGTCGTATCATGCTTCGTTTGTTTTCACGGGGTTCTTGAAGTTCAGACTTTTAGTGCGTAACTAACCTTTGCTCTTCGATATCTGTTAATAGAGATAGATGCAATTTAGTTTAAAGGAAAAATTTTTACTAGTATTATTTCGTAAACGTTTTCTTTTTGATTTAAAAGCTTGTTTTAAACATTTATTCATTAACGTACTTCCACGAAAAACACATTTGGCAGCGTTGTAGAACAATAAGTTTGTATTTCAAAGTGAGTTCAATCAAAATCATTACTGTCAAATTTTGACATTTACGAATTTACGAAGCATGATACGACATTTTAACATTAAGATTTTTTATTCAGAACCGAACGAAGAATGTCGCTACGTGTAGCTTTTGCGACAATTTATACACACCTTGTATATTTGTTTGGTGCAAATGAAGTTAATTTATGTATATAAATACAATTAGTGCTTTTAGATAAGGTCCTGTCATATACACTAACGGCGTTAGTGTATATGACAGGACCTTATCTAAAAGCGCTAAAAGACTATGTTTTCTCTTTACGTGTATATAAATAAATATATTTCTCTTTATTGTATACGATTTATTACTCGTAAAAAGTAAAAGTGTAAAAGCGCGTTAGTCTAACGCGCTTTTACACTTTTACTTTTTACGAGTAATAAATCGTATACAATAAAGAGAAATATATTTATTTATATACACGTAAAGAGAAAACATAGTCTTTTAGCTATTCGAAATAGTAATCAATCAATTAATAGTTTTGCCTATGTTGGATAGACATAGCTCTTTCATAAACTAGAATTTGTTGGGGTTAAATTTAAATATACTTTAGGTAAACTAGTAATTTTCCTTTCTGTGCCTCTTTATTATTTAAATCTTTGTAATTACTTATGTGGGCATTAATCTTCTACGGTCTACAAAGTTCTTATAAAGAAGCACTTTCTTCATGCTCACGTTTTGTCTAATCAGTGTATGTGCATGCACTATGAAGGATCGCAAGTGGTCCAGCGACTTTGGTTTACACAAATTTCATACATCAGATTCTAAAAAGAAATCAATTCGAAGACTTGTGATTGTTATTGTGTTCTTAACTATGACACTTTGTCTAATTGTAAGTAAATATTAAATTACATACACACACATATATATATATATATATATATATATATATATATATATATATATATATATATATATATTCAACTATACGATTCGACAATATGTATTTAATTTTTAAATTAAATTTAATATAGATTTTTCATATTAAAATTTATTTATATGTTTATGAAATTTGCTCATTTCCTTATGTTTCTTGCTTTTCCTTTTCATATAGTAGTTTCTACTAGAATTGTTACGTTTGATTTGTTTATCCCTTTTTCTGCCTGTTATATACATAATACTATGCAACACAAAAAAATGGTAATTCGCATCAGGTATACCTAGTAAACAACAGGAAATAAATTTATATTTAGATACCATGTTCCAAGAGATATATAACGGAAATCTTGCTTTGTTTGCCTTCCGCAACACTTGTTTGAGGTTAGTTATAAAAATATGTCATTGCTGTGTACAAAAGTTATCAAAACATTTAGATTACTCATAAATAGAGCTGGGGATGTTTGCGGTGTGCCAGGATAGTATTCAGTTAAACGCACGAATATAATGACCTTGTTTCGATCGGTGATGCATGCGTGATTTTATTGCTTTACATGCATTCGCTATTTATATCACTTAGGTATGTCAGTTATGTGTACTGTATATAAATAACACCTTATAACACCTTACCTTATTTACGATTATTATAGCATAGCGCCAAGTGGATAAGACTTGCAGTAAGTTTGTAGCATTAGATACGTTTCCATATTTGTAGCGGTGAGCGATGTACGCCGTGATGAATAAATTTTTTTATATTTTGAGAAAGACCGCTCGACATCTACGGATGTAACACACGCACAATTAAAATAATCTTTATAGATAGAAACCGAATCTACACTTGCACCATTACTATTTGTTTTAATCTGGTAAAATCAAAATCATTGTTTATCACACTCTCGAACTTTTCTATTACATTAACATTTTTGTTGTCATTTACTGCGCATAGCTGGGCGTGTACATCGTCCAGTATTTGCAGTGACTCCGCTAACGATAATGCAGTATTTTGAAATTTCTCGATTGCGTTAAACAATCCTATATGATTGTTATAAATAGTTTGTAAATCTGCATCAAGGGAAGGGTTTTGAAAGAGTCTCTGGCTTTCCCTAATGGCTACAGCTTCGGCAGGATTGAATTGTAGAACCACAGATTTTATTTGTTGGAAATACTTGGCATAATAAAATGCCGCCTTTAACCAACTTCCCCAACGTGTAAGGATTGGCTCTGGTGGTTCGGGAATACCAGGGCACCGACTGTGAAACTCTCGAATTCGTTTGGGAGATTTTAGAAACACTTTTTTTGTGGTTGCTATTAATGCATCCACCTCTGGATAACATTGCCGAATAGTTTGTGCCACAAGGTGTAAAGCATGAACTTTACATGTCACATGCAAAAGTCTCTCACAATCTGCTTTAAGAGAACGGCCTACAGAACGCATTGTCGCAGCACCATCGCTCATAAACATCAGGAGTTGATTAGCTGAAACTTGAAATTTTTGAAGCGTATCGAGCACTACCTTCGTAATTACTTCGCTAGTGCACTTTTCCAATCTTTTGCTGGCTAATAAAATGGGAAATGTTGATTTGACAGGATCTAGTACACGCACTATAATATTCACAATAGAATGTTTTTTTCGATCTGTCGTTTCGTCGACACATACCCATAACTGTTTATCATTTACTACTGCTTTAATTCTGTTTTCAATGTCCTCACGCACAATTGGTAAATAGGTGAGTAACGTTCTCCGTGACGGTAGCTTTATGTTGGAATTGTATTTATTCCAAAAGTCGTGAAAGGCTTTTTTATCTAGCAGGTGAACTGGCACATCGCAGACGAGTAGCATTGTCAATAAATCGAAAATGAATTGCGTTTTAGACAGCACATTATTTTTTTTGTCTTTGTGGTGTACACTTTCAACATGTCTTTTACAGTCGTATTTGTCCCAGCAAAGTAACTGCTTATCGCATAATTTACAAACCAATTTTGCTCCATTATAATACAAATCGGGAAAGTCTCGGATAAATTTCTTCACGTCGTTATACAATGGGCGCTTTCTTGGCTTGGGCACGTCCGTCATACTTATTAAATAGAGCTCAAGACAACACACGATCACGTTGCCAGTTCACGACTAACTAAAATGTTTCGCTGCATCGTGTTTATACGCTGGTGGGGATGCACTACATACGGTCCTGCCGTACCGCAAACATCCTCAGCTCTACTCATAAATCTAGAAAATGCCGCTTGTTTGTGATAACTCTCCTAATTGATTTTGTTGTGTTTGTGTTCAATTACTCCCAAACGTGAAAAAAAGCCAGTTTGAGAAGTGTTATTTTAAGATTGCAATTGAAGGTTCTTTTTACAAAAACAGCCTTAGTCAAATTTTCATATTCAACCGTTTTTGTTGGAAATACCATTAGACTGTGGTCGTTTTTGCAGAAACCTCTATATTTCACATTGCTTTATCTCCGGACTATTGCTGTTTTTAAGGATACCGAATCATCAGCTATTCGAGTCTACTCGGAGTTACATGAGACTGTGTAAACCTCAAAACTGGCACTTTGAACTAAGACTGTTTTTGTAAAAAACCCTTCAATTAAAAATCAAGGCAAATCATGGGTGCCCAAAGTGTGCTATAAATATTTGACGGGTTAGCGCAAGGGTACTATAAAACCGATGTCTTTTGGTGTACCAATGCAGTAGTGTGAACCTTAAATTCACGTAGACGACTGTTACTTATGTTTGACAACTGTGAAGGGTTTTTCAAAACAATCAAAACACTTGGTGAAATATGCTAATGTGTCATCAGTATCAATGCAGGCGCTTCTAGTGAAGAGGAATTTCGAAATCAAACAACTAAACGACCTTGTCAGAGATTTAGATTTGACCAAAGATAAATCTAAAATATTAGGCTCGAGGTTAAAACAATGGAATCTTTTGCAAACTGACGTTAAAAATTACAACTTGTCGAAATCGTCACACTTCTCTAGCTATCTTTTATTCAAAAGAAGATGGTTTAATGTTCTGTAATAATATTGATGGAAAAATGTGAGCAGATATATTCCAAAATAGTGGCGACCATTTATTGACGGATCAAAAAGAAGTTTGAAGCAGTTTTACTTCAGCAGTAGCATACTTGCATCTTTGCCTGTAGTATATGGTATTCACTCAAAATAAACCTACGATATTTTAAAACAACTTCTGGAAAATATAAAATATGTAGAATACGAATAGCAAATATGAGCAGATTTAAAGGTACTGACTTTAATTTTAGGATTGCAAACTGGCTATACGAAATATTGTTGTTTCTTATAGCAGAGTGTGTTCGGATCACTACATAAAACAAAACTGACATCTAAAAGCCAGTTTTGTGTTGGTCAGAAAAATGTAAAAAAAATCAATCATTAGTCCCACCTGAGAAAATAATTTTACCGACGTTGCATATCAAACTTGGTTTGGTAAAGGATTTGTTGTCGTTCTGGATATAATGTTAACGATCTTGTACTCGCTATTGTTGTATTTCGATTCGAAGAATAAAAATCTCGTTTCTTGTCGTTGGTGTACACTATTTTTCTGTTAGTAATGTACGATGATTGAAGTGTTTGACATTTTGAAATTTCATGGCTACCTTACTTAATCTTAAAATGTATTCTTCGTGAACCAAAGCATAATATCAAAAACTTGTGTCAACATGTCATACGCGGCTGAAATTATAAAATAAACTCTTTCTACCGGTGTCAAAATCCGACATAGTTGTGCCCATAAGAAATAAGAAATTTGATAATGGCCAGATAGAACTGAAATGTCATATGTAAATTTCGAGTTTAGCATTAGATAGTAGATCAAAAGTGGCCTCGAGAATGTGTTTTTAGTTTTCCTCTGCAACACCAAATAAACATGCTAGAGGTAAAAGAAGAAAATGAGCTTCTTTGTTTTTTAAAAAAATCTCTAACGTTATTTAACACATGTTCATTTTGTCTTCGAGTTCATAACAAATCCAAAATTTAGCAACTTTGCCAAATTTAAACCTACCCTCTATCTTCAATAATAAGCGAGATCCCCATGGCGAGGTCGAAAATGAATCAACTTTTATACACTTGTAATAACTCGATACGCAGTCATGTGTATAACACTTTGCCAAGGCGAAGCTTCGCTTTTAATACAAACACGTTGTGTGTGTTAACGTGTTATCTAAACACGACCTTACCTCGGATTTGTTGCATACACAAGACCAACGCATCAGGGTTATACATTTGTTCTAGAAACAAATGATAAGTAAGACAAGGATCTTCTCTAGTATATATAGACGATAGTTTAAGTCATACGATAGTTACAGCCAGTCAGTGGTGCGAACTGTGTTACATCTTAATAACCACGTTCTGCCCTGTCTGAGTTGAACCAAGTATAATATGTACATCTTGTAAATAATATTGTTATTCAGTTTGTAAGCATTGAGTTAATTATAGAATGTTACCCGAACTTCGAGTGTGTATCATTTAGTTCTTTATTCCGCCTCTAACCGGCAACACAATGTGGCCGCCCAAACGGCCCACATTACACACTTGTCACAGTGTGAAATTAGTTTCTAAGGCAATTCAAAATCTTATTAGGGGGTTTCATTTACGCCTTATCATTCCTGTTAGAATGGACGCCGCTACTGAAGCGCTCCGCGTAAATTTTTTGTTTTACCCACACACTACAAGTTATTGTGTGGTTTTTCTCTAGTAACTATTTCTCTCTATCCTTTACTATCTTTTCATTTTTCTCCAGTTCTTGATTCCTAGCGCTCTCATGTTTTCCATCACTTGATTCCTCCACCTTTTTGTGGGTTATCCCCTGACTTACAGTTTTTTGTCAAACCAAGTTGTATTTTTCCGAATTTGAAAAGAGATAACAATCACTATGTTCTAAGTCAGGAAAATAAGGAGGGCGAGGGAATAATTCCCAATGCAATTCGTTTAAAATATATATAATTCGATGACCTGTTTGTGGCTCTGCGTTATCCTATTGCGGTAATGTTCTTTTATTCAACTTTCCAGATCGGTTTTTGATGAGCGCTTGTCTCAATAACAACATATTCTCAGTTAGTCGTGGTTTCATTTAGTAGATAGTCCACCAACATTATCTTGTCGTAATCCAAAAATACTGTAATCATTACCTAACCACCAGATGAAACAACGTGAATTAAGCGAATGTTCCCTTCTGATTTATGACATCTATCTTTTGTCATTTATTATTATTGGTGGCCAAAATAAGTCACTCTAGCGGTCTTAATGGCTCTTGAAATTAATGACAAATGTCAGATCTGTGCAGTTTTTACTCTGCTTTCAATAGCCGAGGTTTTTAACGAATTAAAACCTTATCAATGTTTATACTTGTACTAGCCACACAAGTTCGTATATCGTTCTTTAACAGGTTCTCCACGGCAGCGATGTTAGTATTGTTGATTGCACGGCTTGGCAACCCACTACTAATTTAAAATAGGAAACACAATTGAAATCTCAAATATTTTATACTTGTAACAATTGTTTTGTCACAGTGTTGATGAAACAATTGTTACTACGAGCACAAAAAAATATTTGTGACTATTTAATTCATCTGTCATGTGCCTAATGTTCATTAACCAATGAAAAAACTTAATTTGAATCATTTCCATGGTTACACAAAAATTGCAGCGGTTATTGGACTAGTAAAAATTGCATCTTATATTGTACTACTATGGAATTGAATATTTTAAATAAATCAAAATCTTGATTTACAGCGAAAATGACGAAAAATGGCGAAAAAACATTATTTTTTAACAAATTGAAATGTACAATTTATAAAATTGACATTGGAACAGTTTTATCCACATATGCTTTACCACTCAGGCCTTGTAATCTGTGCAGTCTTTCTTTTACATATTACATGACCAACCTTTTAAAATAGTATTTAACCCAATAGAGGACGTACAGTCGCGAGCAATAAATTCTGCTCGTCAAAATCATGCTTTGACACAATGACAAATGCTCCATTGTATAACCGTCGTAAATATCATTTTAAATAACAGTTTTAACAAACTTATTGAGAGAAATTTGTGTGGGACGTTTCCTGACACTTATGACACTTGCGAATATTATTAATTGTTGTTACAGTAACGCAATCACGAATGGCTCGATTGATAAATTATTTAATTTGGGTAAAACAGGTTTGAAGGATGTGATTCATTAATTACTAGTACGAATATGATTCGAAATCAATGTTATACAAATCATTTTTGCGATAGCGTCAATCATGTCAATTCGAATTCGACACGTGCAAGCTCTCGTCAAACTCATATCCCACCGCCGTTGACATTCGTAGCACCACCACAAAAATAGTCGGCATAACATTGACTACTCATAGTATTATAACTGAAAATCACACAATTGTGTTTTGTATTTCATTATTTTGCAATGGATTTTCATGAGCTAATCACCTCTAATCTATAATCTTCGACAACGACCGCACACTAAACCTTCTAGGAATGTTCTATCAGCTTTAAATCGATCGATCCGGCTATAAACAGTACTTTTTAGGTCTGCAAATACTCCAAGTACTCCATATTATTGAACAATTTCGAAAGTTATAATGCCCACTTCCCATTAGAAAAAAATAAGGGCTCTAAGAATTTACAGCTTCTTCCATAGTTGCAAACTCAAAATTTCAAAACAAGTCTGTATTCTTTAAGCAGCTAAAGCTTATTTATTGACAGCAACTAACACATTGACAAAACTTATCAGGACATGGTTCTACTTGAAAGTATTTGTCATTTGCCCAGTACTATTCAGCAGGAACGCAATTCTCAAAGCTTTAGAAATATCCTTGGTATAAGATTATCACAAATGCAAGATGTTGATGTTTCATTCGACAAATATACCCCGTCCTATTATTTAATACTATTTAGTAGTATGCTGAATAACATTGACGAGAACGAGTTTCCTTGTCTTATTCTTTTCTTAATTTGAAATTTTTCTGATACCGTTTATTTTCATCTTGCACTCTCGTTTCTGTAGTATCATTTATATAATATTACTTAGTTCTTACAGTCTCTCATTTAGTCTGATACTTTATGTATTTATTTTTGTTTGTTTATTTTACTTTGTTAGTTTTTTTTTTTTTTGTTAGTGCGAGGACTCTAGTCCTCGTCTATTATACTTTTTACCATTTTATCTAAAACTACTGATACTCTAGAACCATATTTTTGTGCCCCAATTTTTTTGTTTTACATATTTTATGGGCTATATTCAAAAGAATCATTCTAACATTCACGACTATCCCTCTTTTTTGTGTATGGAACAAATTGTTACTTCTATCCACTCTTCTTTAATTTTCTTTTCATCACAAACTGTGTTCATACATGTTTCCGCTTGATTGATTTCCATATTTGAATATTTCTGGATTTTTCAATTTCATAGTTCTACTAATTTATTTATTTTAAGTGAAAATTAATTTACAAAATATAATACCAAATGTAAAGAAACGCTAATTAAATGGCAACACTAGCAGAAATAATAATGTGAATACAATATTAAAAGATTATTTCCAGCTATTTTTATGATTGTTTGAATGTTAAAAATAAACTCGAGTTAAAATCTAATGAATATATTTTATTATTTATGATCAGTATTAGGAAATCATCTCACAACTATTGGTGTATAGTAGTAAGTAATAATCACTTGCTAATTTATAATAATTGAGGTAATTATTTGTGAATTAGCAGCGTAAATGAGACACCTATGTACTCGAGTTTGCAAAAGTTATAATAAACTTCGTTCCGAGTTCTGAAGGTACACTTTATTTGAAACTTAATGTTTGCCCCTTGTCAATTATAGGGAGGAGTCTTATATTATCGCTTTCAACTACGTAAACACTTCTAATGTGAAGAGAATCGCATTTGTGTAATACAAATTGAAAAGGAAACTATTACGCATTGGTATTTATTATAGTTCATATAAATATTTTAAGTTTTTTCATTCCATGTGAATAATAAAATTCCTTTTTAAGACGTTTTATATAAAATGTAGTTTTTTTTAAATTTTCTATTTTCAGTTATTTTTATAATGCAATAATGTTTTTTCCTCAATAAACTAAATCGAATTTATAAAATGTATGAATTTATAATTTACATTTGTTGTTCAATTGGTTAAAAGCATATACATTTAAAACTATTTATAAATTCATACCTATACGACTACTCTAAAATACAATGAATATCTCTATTTTATACATTGCACGTAACAAACACGTAAAAATAATAAAATTCGTATTATATAATATGTGTTTTGAAATGAATTTATTATTTTCTTGTAAATTTATAGGTTATCTTATACAGTTCCTTCGAATACGTATTCATTTGTAATCTATAGTTTATTAAAATGTGATAGATTTTTCTCAATAGACCAGATGGAATTTGTGGCACACAAATTTCGAATTATAATTGTTCTATTTATTAGAATCGTATCTACTTTATAAAAATTTCAAATATGTAAATAGTGTAGTTAGTTTCCACCTTAGAAAACAGTAGCGTTTATGAGAATACTGTACACAATTGCCAGTTCTTATCGCGGAAGATATTTGAATAAAATATGAACGCAAATGCAATACAATAAACGTTCGAAAATGTAATTTAAACAATTATAAAAATACAAATTCTGATATAACTTATTAAAGAAAGGATTATCATTGTGAATATCTGTACTTTAATGTTAGTGGTTGGCATTTGACTGGCATGGTTATGCGATGTTTGTTGTTATGGACTGTTACTGACATAACCAAAACATAAGTTACAGTACAAATATCTTTAAGTTATAATTAGAGAACGGACACGCTTACCACATGACGCAAAGCCCTGTGCAGTACTGGCGAAAGGCTGTATTTATAAAATATTTAATTTTATTTATATAATTGGAAAACATACGGGTGGTGATCTATCTATCTAAAATTACGAAATACATATTTATTAATTAATTTTATTTATATAATTGGAAAACAAACGGGTGGTGATCTATAAAATTACGAAATACATATTTATTCGTTGAAAAGTTGTATTTATAAAGTTTTTAATTTTATTTATATAATTGGAAAACATACGGGTGGTGATCTATCTATCTAAAATTACGAAATACATATTTATTAATTAATTTTATTTATATAATTGAAAAACAAACGGGTGGTGATCTATAAAATTACGAAATACATATTTATTTGTTGAAAAGTTGTATTTATAAAGTTTTTAATTTTATTTATATATGTAATTGGAAAACATACGGGTGGTGATCTATCTATCTAAAATTACGAAATACATATTTATTAATTAATTTTATTTATATAATTGAAAACAAACGGGTGGTGATCTATAAAATTACGAAATACATATTGCTGTGAATTGTGATCTTAATTGCTTATTTACTTTCAATTCACACTACAAAACAGATTCCCTGCTATCCTCAGTCGGGTGCGCCTTTCTTGAGCTTCTCAATCTTCAGGGCTTATCATCATGGATACGTGGAAATATAATTGAAAAGAATAGGTATAAGACAAATCATACAAACATTTCCCCCCTTTACATGTATATTAAAAAAAAAACTAAAAAAAAAACTCAACTTTACAAAGTGTAAAATTGCACTGATACAAATTTCAGCAATGAGGATAAAAAAACTTTGATACCAACTGATGGTAAATGTTATAAAAAACCTCCAATTAATTTACCGCGAACAAAGATTTAAATATAAAATATAAACAAAATTGATCAGATGTCAATAATTACATTACCCCCACAAATCAAACGTCAAATAGAACTTTCTCTATTTTTCGCACGCATCCAAAATTGACCATGCGCAAAAATCAAGCATGTAACAAATAAGTTTTCCCGCCTTCTAACGCATTACAATAATTTATATGAACAAAAAACTATACTCAAAAAAAAACAGTCTGATAAGTTTTCTTAATATTTTCTCTGATTACAAAAATATTATAAACTAGAATTATCGAATTTACTGAGCTCCTTATTGTAATACACTTATTTCTAAATACATAGATATAATATTAAAATATACATACATTCATTTTTGTATACGTCACGTCACAAAAAACTATTATAAGAGAGACTCCAGATAGGTCATTTAATTTAAATTACAAGTTTAAAGACTCGTAAACAAACGAAAAATTAATTTAAGACGTCCAAACACAATCAAAACACACACACCTTAATTATCCAAAGTTTAAATTGAATAAAATTAAGTTTTATCCAATTTCAAATAACACAACCTATCTGCATAAAAACCACCCAATCTTTCACATGAGCATCCAGGAAACAGCAAGCTACCCCTACCTAACATAAAAATAAATCAAAACAGCTACAATATATATATATATATATATATATATATATATAGTAAACCTAATCAGTAGGCGATTAAAGGTCTGTATATTACTTCAAAATATATGTATTTAAAAAACTCTACATGTTTCGGCTGTGTACGCCTTTATCAAGAGAATACAAAATATGAATGACAGGATATAAATGTCAAGTAATTAAGTTGCTAGATCGCTTTAATCGCCTACTGATTAGGTTTACCATATCATACCAAGGCCACGAAGTTATTATATATATATATATATATATATATATATATATATATATATATATATATACATTATTACAACTTCCAAATTGGCGCGAACTGCAAACATCACATAAACCCGTACATCCTACAGTTATGGACAAAAATACATATCATAATAAATTTTTATATAAAATATCAACTCTTTATAAATATCCTTCTGAAATAAAATGTACATAAATATAATATTTTTCATATCTTCTTTTATTACTTTCTTCAGGGAAAAATCCACGACAATATGTATTTGTTGAAAAGTTGTATTTTTAAAGTTTTTAATTTTATTTCTATAATTGGAACATTTTTATTTGTTCATTTTGTCGTTGAAGTTGAGTAAAGGAGTATTAATATTGACTAGCAATAGTTTCTCAAGGTTTTCTTCTGTCAATTTTGTTCTCTTTGAATTAAGTACATCCTTATAAATAGAAAACGTCCTTTCTACATCGCAACTGGTTATAGGTGCATACTGGAAATATTCTTTTGTTTTTTCATATTTAGCCGTTAGATTTTGTGGAATTGTCTCCATACATAATTGCTGCAATGTAATTAAATCTGGATTTCTATTAAGAATTGCTTCAAACTTTTGCCGAAGGCCACATCCGAAGTCACTTGGAATACTTTTCAAATTATTAACAGCCACATCTAATGTGGTTAATCCGTCATTTAATTTGAGATTTCGATTTTCAAAATAAGTGATTAGTTTTGGCAATTTTCCAAAGTGTTCGTGAAGAAAGTACAACTGATTTTTTTAAATTTGGGATTTGTGTGAGCTCCTTGCACTCATCAATACTTCTAGCATCCTCCTTTAGCAGTGTTACGAAATGTTTTAGACTATCGAAATTCTCAGCATAATAACTAGTAGCTTCCAGCCATGTTCCCCATCTAGTTATTACTGGAGTGGGAGGCAGTGACAGACAGAGATGGAAATTTTTCCCTGAAACGAGCTACTCTCAATGGTGCTTTTCTGAAAACTTTTTTAAAAGCTGATACAAGTCTATCAACTTCCGGAAAAGTGTCTCTGATATATTCACAGATTCTGTGGAGAGCATGTGCTACACAAGTAGTAATATGCAGCATATTAGGATATGTTTTCTTCAATAGTCTGTCTGTTTTTAACATATACGCAGCACTATCACTGACAAATAAAAGTATTTTTTCTTTGTACGTGGCGTCCGAACATTTCGAATGAAGCATTTTTTGCATACTCTCCTCAATGGTTTCAGCAACTGTTTCCGCATCAACTCTATTTATAAGTATAACACTAGTTGCTATTACATATGAGTTATAGGGAATAGTTGGATGTAGTACACCAGCTACAACATTTACCACACAGCGCCCTAACATGTCCACCGTTTCGTCGGCGCTTATCCATATGTATTGGTTTAAAAGATGGCTTCTAATGCGTTCTACTGTTCTCGTATAGCACCTAGAAACATAATATCTGCGAGAAGTTGATTCGTCAGGAACATTTCGACCAGTATATTTTTGAAGAAATATTTTTAAAGTGGGATTGCTAAGTTTATTTAATGGAATATTAGCCGCCATAAAAGTTTTACAGAGTTCAGATGTGTTTGCGATCCTAAGTGACGAATTTTTGACGATATTTTATGGATTTTGTAATAAATTTCGGAATCACTGACAATGGACATACAATCAGTATGACCGTCAATGCAACTCGCCATTGTTTTACAATGCCGTTCTCGACATTCTTCCATATCATGTCTGAAAACGTAACTTAAACAATGCTCTAGATCTAAATAAATGAAAACTAAAAATGTGTGCGTAAGTTATTGAAAATGAACGAAATTCAATGCACACTTGCGTCGAAATAATTGGTAGAAATAGATTCAATCAAACGATATTAAACAGGATCTATCACAAAAATTGCGATGTAATTAACAGTTAAAACTATGAAAACAAGAAACTTACTCACAGCACTTTATTTATCTTACGAAATATAAACTAATAAATAAAATACATTATAAAAACACCGCTTCTATCTACGCTCATGAAAACACTTTAAAAAACACTATATTCTCCGAATACAATAGCTGAGTTGTCCATTGTTATCGTGCGAGACCAGGTGACCGAGTAAGTCAAACAAATACTTCATTGAATTACGCCGGGATGTACTGTGCGACGTTATACACAATTCCAATTGCCGATTGCGTTTTATGGAAATAGCATCCGTTCTCTAGTTATAATACAAGCATAATTAAGATTGAAAAACCGATTATAATTACCTGGGTTTGATTAATATCTTTCATATTTCTTAAAGAGCACACTTGTTGACCAACTTATAATATATAGTTCATAAAGTATTTCTTTGCAGTCCAAGACCAAATTTAACGCATAAGAATACCTTAAAATTACTAATGTGTGTAGCATTACAGCGCGTATTTATGTGTGTTAGAAAGAGATCCAGTACGAACTGGAAAGAAATACTTATCGATTGTACCTAAATGTTTATCTAATGAATGTATGTACGAGCTTGGTTCGGAAACTAGGTGGCCTAACAAAGAAAACACAAATTGCTTTGACAAACAACATTTTATTTTTCAATATAGTCTCCTGCTCGCTCAACACACTTATTCCAATGATATTCAAAATTAGTAATGCCTTCGTTGTAAGTCGATGAATCCAAGTCCTCGAATTAGCTATTTACAGCAGCGATTACCTCAGACGAAAAACCTCTTATCGCCGAGCCATTTTTTCAAGTTTGGAAAGAGAAATAATCGCTGAGAGCCAAATCTGGAGAATAGGGCGAATGAGGCACTAATTCAAATTTATGAATTCTTGACATTCCAATCGCAGACTTGTGGGTAGGTGCATTATCCTGATAGAAAAGCACTTTCTTCTTTGCCAAATGAGGCCGTTTCTCTTTGATTTTGTTGCAAAAAATTGACATAATAGTCGTCATTTATTGTTCTCAGTTGACAAAGATAATTTCATGAGAATCCAATAAACAGTTGTCATAACCTTTCTTGCTAACAAAACCATTTTTGCCTTCTTTGGTTGCGGAGAACCATTTTTTGTTAATTGTTTGGATTTATCTTTGGTTTCGGAAATACAATGGTGGACCCAGGTTTCATCGACGGTAATGAAACGGCGTACAAAGTCCTTCTGATTGCGACGCAAACATGCCAAAAGGTCGCAACACTCAAACGATTCGGTTTTTACTCCGGTGTGAGTAAATGCGACACCAAACGCGCCGAATGCTTTTTCATTTCCAACTCTTCAGCTCACACTGCACACTGCTATTTGAGATACCTACAATGTCTGCTATCACGCGCACTTGACGATCATCCAAGACGATACGGTGGACTTTTTTCAATCATATCATTTGTCATTTGTACTCATACGACTACGCTTAAATTTGGCAACCGGGTTTTCAACCATTGAAAACGAAGGAGCGGATTCTAATAGTGTTGAATCCAGCTCTGCTTTGATTTCGGTTGGTGTGAAGCCTTTCAAATGAAAGTACTTTATCATTGCCCTCAACTCAGTTTTTTTCATTAATACAATATCATACGAGACGTTCACTTTGGCGTACTGTCAAAAACAGACTCATTGACAGATCGCTCTGCACTATCATACGTAACATATTAAAGGATGATTCTACAGAATGGTAAAGAAGATTCCTGCAAATTTGCGCCATCTCGGTGTTAGGTTACGTAGTTTCCGAACAATCCTCATATACAGGTTAACTACACATTAGCTTTGTTTAATGCTTAAACAAGTCTCACAGATTTATTTGTAATCAAATAAAGAAAGCAGCCAGATATATAAAATATATGCAGGGTGTTCTTGAAATAAAAATAAAGACATGTGAGACGTATGAAAAATGGAAAGATGCAATTATATAGAATATTAATCCAAAATATTGTGAATCCTGTATGCTAAGCTTTTTATATATCCAAGTAAATAACTAAATATTAGATTTAGTATAATTTAAAAATTATACTAAAATTTCATGTATATTACCAGAATGTTTTTTGTTTGTAAGAAATATAAAATGAATATCGGATTCAGAATACTCCATTGTATTTAAAGGCGGTAATGTTTATATTTATAAAACCGATAAGTTTTGTTATGGCAAGGGTTCAATAACCTGAGTCAGCTGTTATAAAATTTATACTCGCTGATATATTAACGGAACCTGCAAGATGTGTGCTTTACAGGCATTTAAGCTGCAATCTATTATATTTAATCGAAAAATTGTATTGAACGTATCGACAACAGAACGACACTTAAAGCAAGATGAACAATAACAAAGTTATATTGTGGGTCGGCTTTAAAATATCGTTTCTGATTGTAAGTTAAATTTCGAGAGCGTTGAAATTTAACAAAAAAATTTATTTGTTTTACGGATTTGACAATACGTTACAATATAGACTTAGACTAGATTACACTGAGGTTACTAGCGATCTGTGTCGCGTACAGTTACACTAATAACTCTATCAACTAATGCTTTGCCCATCTTTATATATTAAATATTATCTTATCTTACTCCACGTGTATCCGGCTGAATGAATGAAATTGCTGAGTGTACGTCTGGTAATTTTGAATAGGTTGTATTATATGCGGACTCGTAACTCCTTCCGCCTTAGATGCGAGATTATCCTTAAAAAGGCAAATCTTGCATTCTTTTCTTATCGGCATCTGTTTGTTTTTTAACCTTTTGTTTAGTCCTTATCTTTTTATATAATTTAAACAAAAGAATTGCAAGTATTAATAGTATTAATATGAATGTAATTATAAATTAAAGAATTACTTGCTTTATCTGAGATAGTAATTTTGCTTAACATTTCTTTTGCGTTATTTAAATTTCGGAAATATCTTTTTGATTATTAATTCTATCTGAAAGTTTTTAAAATACTTCAGTTAAATTTATTGTTTTTTTTATGCCAACGTATTTATTTTTAGGAGTAATTTGTTTAAAAGTATTATTTCATCGTAAATAGGCAGAGCATTTTACATAAAATATTGAAATGCTTCATTACTTACAATAAGTATTAACAATATAAATGCAAAATAAGTATTAGTTTGATATACTCTAAATTTGAATTAAACTTTCTATTTGGTACAGGTTATTTATTAGTAGCTCAAACGAAAATTTCTTATTTACATTTAAATGGATATTCTTAATACTACTGTTAATCCTCTTCCGATAAGGATTCTGGAACATTCGCTAATTTTAATGAATTTATATGATAACGTAAAATTTTATTCTTTTTTGTTTTAACTTCAACTGTTCCATTTTCATTGATTTTCGTAATTGTGTATGGCCCTTGATATCTTTCTTTCGTTTTCTGTGAATAGTATTTATGGGGTTTTACATATACTGCCTGACCTATTTTTATCTCTTCATTTTCTCTATTTTTATTTATTTTAATGATTTTCTTTTCTTTATCTTCTTGCATTTTATTTGCAATTTTATTATAGAGATATTTCGTGCGTTCTTTATGTTTTTGAATATAATCTTGATAATACGTTTCATCGTAATATAGGTCCATTGGTTCTTTTGTATTAGTGTGTCCATACAAGAGTTCAAAAGGTGAGGTTCCTGTTGCTGAATGATTAGTCGAGTTATATGCTAACAGTGATAATTTCATTATCTGTTTTATATCTTGAGTTAGTTTTTGATTTTTTATTAATCTAACATGTTCTAAAAGTGTTGAATGTAATCGTTCAATTGGTGCATTCGAATTTGGATTTAAAGGCGTTGTATAGTGAACATTGATTCTATATAATTTTAATAATTCTTTTAATGTTGCATTATTAAATTCTAAACCGTTATCCATTACAATTTCTTTTGGTGAACCGTGTATACTAAAACTTTCTATTAATTTATCAATTACTTCGACTGCTGTCTTTCCTTGAATTGGATATGCTTGTGCATATTTTGTGAATGTATCTATTATAGTTAGAAAATTTTGTGAATTTATTGATATCGTATCAACGTGAATTTTATCAAATGGTTTCTCTATTAATTTCGTTAATTGAAAAGGTAATTTTGGTGGTGCTCTATCGTATTTGTTTCTTTGACATATTTCGCATCTCTTAATATAATTTGTTATGTCATCCTTCATTTGACTCCAGTAATAATTCTTCTTTATCTGTTTTAAAGTTTCATTGATTCCTCTGTGATTAGTTTTTCCTTCATGGTTTTGCATTATGATTTCAATCTTTTCCTCTGGTGTTTCGATTATTCTTACCCTTCGAAGACATCTATAAATTTTTGGTCCGTTGTTATTGAAGTGTTCGATATAAACTTGACACATTTCTTTATAAATTTCATCTGTTGTGTATATGTAATAATTTCCTTGAGGCATTATATCCTTTATTAAATCTATCAATTCTTGTTTCAGATTTTTCTTCTCCAATTTTGCGTGGTATATTACTTTAGCATTTTTCGTATCAAATGTTACTGTTGTCGGAAATATATGTGTTTCTATGAATACTTGTATCTTCTGTATATCTATTGCCATATCAGTTATTGGTATTGATGTTTCTGGTTCTACATTTACATTGCTATGCAGTGAGTCATCGTCTTCTTGTTGTTTATTAGGATTATGTTCTATTCTTCCTAGTTCTTTTAGAATGTTATCTATTTCTTCCTGATTTCTTGATTTTTGTATTATTTCTTCCATTGTTAATTCTCGTGGTTCTAGATTTCGTAGTAAGTCATCTAGTTCTTCATTATCGACTTGTGGTATTATAGATGATGTATCTTCTTGTAATAATTCATCTATATTATCTTCTTGGTTATGTAATTCGATTCTCGATAATGCATCCGCATTTTTATTAATTTTTCCCTTTTTATATATAATTTCATAATCGTACTCACTTAATTTTATCTTCCATCGTTGTAATTTCGAGTTTGGTTCTTTCAAATTATGTAACCACACTAATGGTCTATGATCTGTGATTATCGTAAATTTTCTTCCAAATATATAAGGTCGAAATTGTTTGCATGCCCAAATAATTGCTAACAGTTCTTTTTCTACTGTTGAATATTTTTGTTCTGTTTCCGATAATGTTCTTGATGCATAAAATATTGGTCTGTCTTGTCCTATCGTTCCTTGTGATAATACTGCGCCTATTGCTACATTGCTTGCATCCGTTGTTACTAAAAATTGTTTGTTAAAATCTGGATATTGTAATACTGGTTCATTACAAAGTATCTTTTTACAAAGTTCAAATGTTGTTGTATATTCTTCTGTGAATTCGATTTTACTTCCCTTTTTTAAATATTTGGTTAATGGTTTTGTAATTTTAGCAAAGTCTTTTATAAATTTTCTGTAATATCCTAATAATCCTAGAAATGCTTTGATTTCTTTTTGTGTTTTTGGTATTGGATACCCCTTTATTGCTTCAATCTTATCTGGATTTGGTTTTACTCCATCTTTTGTTATTATATGTCCTAAATAAGCAATTTCTTTTCTTAAAAATTCACATTTATCTATTGATAATTTTAAATTAGCTTCTCTTAAGCGTTTAAATACTTTCTTTAATTTTTGTTGATGTTCTTCTAGTGATGCTGCATATATTATTATATCATCTAGGTATACGTGACATGTGTCTACTGTTAGACCTCTTAAAATATGATTCATTACTCTTTGAAATGTTGCTGGGCTGTTTTTAAGACCAAATGGCATTCTTAAAAATTCATAGTGGTTATCTTCTGTGCTAAATGCTGTTTTCTCTCTATCTTTTTCTTCCATCTCGACTTGATGATAGCCAGACGCTAAATCTAATGTCGTGAAATATTTAGCTCTTCCTAATTTATCTAATATATCGTGTATATTAGGAATTGGGAATTTATCGTCGATGGTTTTCTCATTTAATTTTCTATAATCTATTACCATTCTATATTTCTTGATTCCTGATGCATCCATTTTTTTTGGTACTATCGCTACTGGTGCTGACCATGGGCTTATACTGGGTTGTATAATGTTTTGTTCTAACATGCTCTTTATTTGTTTATTTATTTCTTCTCTTTGTATTGGTGATTTCCTATAAGGCTTTTGATATATCGGAGTTTCATCTTTTAATCGTATCTGATGTTTAATTTCTGATGTGAATGTTAAAGGTAATTCTTCACTGTGACATAAATCTTGATATTCTATACATAATTTTCTTATCATTTCTTTTTCTTCTTTATTCAGATGATCTAATCGTAGCTTTGCCTCTAATGTTCTTCTTTGAATTTCTTTAATCCTTTTCATTGATAATTTTCCTTTTATTGTGTTTTCTTCAACATAATTGTATTCTTCAGTTAAAATTGGTTTTTCGAAGTTTATTTCCACTGGGTAGTTATTGAAATTTACGATTTCAGTAATTGCGTAGTAATCTTCTGTGGTCGTGATGTTTTCAGGTATTTCTACTCCTGGTGCTATTCTTTGATGATTTATATGTACTTCTTTTAGATTTCGATCTACAGGTATTTTAATTATTTTTCTTTCTCTTGGTCCTATTTTAATTTTTGGGTTGTCAAAATATAATTGTATTTCCGCGAAACTTGTGCGAAGTTTTTTAGTTTTAAAATCTATTATGGAATTCATTTTTTCTAATAATCTTAAACCTATTATTCCATCATATTTTTTAGAAAAATCTACTATATTAAATTCGTGTATTTGTCCGTACGCGTTAAATGTGTGTAAAGAAGGTATTCTAAGAACGTAATTATGATATGTGGTACCGTGCATTGTTGTTACTGAAAATGGTGAATATTTGATATAATTTGGAAAATGATTTTGAGCTATTTCAGTTGAAATTGAGGATGCTGATGCACCTGTATCAATTAGAAATTTTGCATTAATTTCTGGTACATAAATATAAGGTAATCGTACACAATGTTGTTGATTAAATTCTAAATGATTTCTTAACTTTATACCGGTTGTTGGACATTCGGTGGTGTCTCGTTCGCTGAGGCTCCAGTTGGAAAATTTGGCTGCTCCTCTGGTTCGAATGGAAATGGTTCTGTATCTTCATCCCAAATTGGTTGATATTCGTAGTCTTCTGATTCTCCATACTCTTCATATTCTGGATTTTCTTCTTCTTCTTCTTGGCCTTGATTGTTCATTTCTTCAAGTTTCCATTTTTGCTGTGATGTTGATGGTCCATATGATGTTTGTCTCATTCGGCTCATGCTTGGGTCAATTTCCATTGGTTGTTGTCTAGGTTTTCTTCTTTCCATTAATTGTGCAGGAGATTTTGCAAATTTAAAGGAATTTTGCTTAATATGGGAATTTTGTTTACTTTGGTTTTGGAAATTTGGTTTGATAGGAAATGGATTTTGATAATTTGTTTTTGGCTGGTATTGGAATTGTTTTACTTGTGGTTGGTGTTGAAATTGTTGTGTTCGTGGCACTTGTTGTATTCGTGGAAGTTGTTCTTGTTGGGCTGGTGTTTTCATGTGTCCTGGTGTTATCTGATGTATTATTTTGTAGTTATTTTGCGGCATTGTTGATTTTCCGCATCTGTACTGCCAATTTTGGTATTCTAATACTCCAGCTAGAGCATTTTCTAATGTCTCTGGATTTTTTAAATACATTATTTCGCCAATTCTACCGTAATTCATTAATCCTCTTTTAAATGTTTGTAATGCAGTTTTCCTATACATGTTTGTTTTTAACGGTATTAATTCTTCTTCAGTATCTAGTTGCATTTTAGTTAATAGTAAATTTAACATGTCCCTAATCCTTTGGCCGAATATGTAAGGATTTTCATTTTTTTTAGGCTGTTCCATTGTTACATCATTTAAAAGACAATCTTCTGATCTCTGGTCTAAGAATGTTAATTCTAGTAATGCTTTAATATCATGCCAAGTTTTTTATTTTCTTGCCCCTATTATCGATTGCGGTTCTCCACTCAATCTTGATTTTATTATTCTTATTAAATATGGGTTTAAAGGGTTATCTCTATTACTTTTATCGAAATAAGTTTTTATCAAATCTTCACAGGCATCAATAAACAATGGTAATGTATTTGGATCACCATTGTATATTGGTATCGTGCAGATTTCTGCTTGGCTTATAGAACTTCTCGTATAAGTTTGATTAGGCATTTCGTTTAAATTTAATGTATTAATTGAATTTACTAGGTCTTCTACAAGATTTTCTATTGACATATAAAGTTTTGCTTTTCGTCGTGTATTTCAATACTTTTTTCACAAAAGCAAAAATTCGTGTTACAATCACTACATAAAATTGTAGATATGTAAAAAATTAAAAAATCTACTTACAGAATTGTTAGTAAGATCTTCATTCGATTTTGGTTGGTTTGTTCTTTGTGTTATTCTCTTTATTATTCTTCTTGTTATTCTTCTTGTTAAGTATTGTTGTTTTCTTGTGTTACTTCTTTTATTAGTTGCTGTATTATTTTGGTTTCTTTGTTGGCTTGTTATTCTTCTTGTTAAGTATTGTTGTTTTCTTGTGTTACTTCTTTTATTTGCTTGTTGCTTCTTCTTAATTATAATATTGATTGGCACTTTCGACGAGATTTTGATCGTTTCCGTGTTTTTTCCAATTCAATATCGCACCTTTGGAAATTTTGATCCTCCAGTCGTGTTTCTTAATTTTTATAACGTTGATGGGTACCTCGACGAGATTTTGATCGTTTCGGTGTTCGTCCCAGTTCAAACGTTGCACCTTTTGGAAATTTTGATCCTCCAGGCCTTGTGTAACCGTCGTTGAATCTAATTGCACGTACTGTCGCTTTTTGTTCTTTCTCTGGGCCAAAGAATTGAAATTCACACTCACTATTTTCGACGTTTGTAATTCTCCAACAGTGATTGCCAAGATCCGTCCTGACTGCGCCAGTTAAATTTCGAGAGCGTTGAAATTTAACAAAAAAATTTATTTGTTTTACGGATTTGACAATACGTTACAATATAGACTTAGACTAGATTACACTGAGGTTACTAGCGATCTGTGTCGCGTACAGTTACACTAATAACTCCATCAACTAATGCTTTGCCCATCTTTATATATTAAATATTATCTTATCTTACTCCACGTGTATCCGGCTGAATGAATGAAATTGCTGAGTGTACGTCTGGTAATTTTGAATAGGTTGTATTATATGCGGACTCGTAACTTGTATTTATGATATATTCAGTCGCACAGTGGTGTAATAACATTTCTTTAAATAAGTTTGTCATCTTTTTTCTCGCTTATGAGAGAGAATTTTGGGAAAATATTCTATATAATTTAATCTTTTCATTTTTTATACGTTGTTTTTTTATTTCAAGGACATATATATATATATATATATATATATATATATATATAAGGTAAACTTAATAAGTCGGCGATTAAAGGTCTGGTTCATTACTTCAAAGTATATATATTTAAAACAACCCTACATGTTTCGGCAATGATGCCTTTGTCAAGGGAATAAAAAATATAAGTTTACCTTATCATACCAAGGTCACGAAAATATTATATATATATATATATATATATATATATATACAATGATAGTTGTGTATAGCGTCTAAGAAAAAAAAGAGTGAAAGGTATATGTGAGTAATGCCTTCATACAAAAAGCCGCGGTTAAATGTTCACGAGTAACAAGAAAATGATTTTTCTTTATTCGAGTCCGGCCCTGTCGCAGGTAAATATACGAGCGGCAATACGGGCTTCCATCTCTAATTCAGCAGTAATTCTTTTTACCGATTAATTATATTGTTTTATCGGTATTTGTCAGTATCACCACAAATTTAAAGACAAAAAAATTATATGTAAATATGTAATTCCATACAAATAATTAAAAACCAGGTATCTATCCCATTGGACACAAAGCTTTTTATTTTTCGACGATTTTTGTTTTATTGTAAACATAAAAATTTTACTTTTAAAAGAAGTGTAACGTTCAAACTATTTAGTTTTAATCACATTTTAATTAATGCGACATAGGTTTGTCGACATATTAGACGTAAAGGCTTATTATTGACATACACAAAAAAAACATCACCATATATGCGACGGAGAATGTTCTT
Source organism: Melolontha melolontha (assembly GCA_935421215.2). Lineage (NCBI taxonomy): Eukaryota > Metazoa > Arthropoda > Insecta > Coleoptera > Scarabaeidae > Melolontha > Melolontha melolontha. The sequence continues at coordinate 90,862,512 of OW285239.1, forward strand.
TGTAGAAAAAACAATAACAGTCACTATCTATGAATAAAGATATGGACCGACTTAAAACTACATTTTGGCCCCAAAAATTTGGAAATTTTTGATGAATTTTGATGAATTAGAAAGAAATTGCTTTTTTGATTTTTAATTAGACATTTATACGTATTCTTCAGATTCGCATGGTTGGAGCGTTATTCAGCGCTAACCCTGTATATATATATATATATATATATATATATATATATATATGAACTTCATGTGTATGAGAATTAATAATTATTAAATCTCATTTTACATGCGATTGTCGCTATAATTTGTTGCATTTAATTCTACAATTCGGCAACTCACTTTTGCCCTAGATTGTAGACGCAACAAGCCGCGACATCAACTGTACAAGTTGTCAGTACAAATGAAAAATTTTTTGTGAAAAACTTATCTGCGCGGAATGTGCATATATCGATATTTCACTGTTTTTTACAGATCATCAGTGCACCTTACCGAAGACAGACATGATATTCACTTCTATACTACGTGTATATATACGAACTGTAATGAACTTCATGTGTATGAGAATTAATAATTATTAAATCTCATTTTACATGCGATTGTCGCTATAATTTGTTGCATTTAATTCTACAATTCGGCAAATCACTTTTGCCCTAGATTGTAGACGCAACAAGCCGCGACATCAACTGTACAAGTTGTCAGTACAAATGTAAAATGAGATTTAATAATTATTAATTCTCATACACATGAAGTTCATTACAGTTCGTATATATACACGTAGTATAGAAGTGAATATCATGTCTGTCTTCGGTAAGGTGCACTGATGATCTGTAAAAAACAGTGAAATATCGATATATGCACATTCCGCGCAGATAAGTTTTTCACAAAAAATTTTTCAATGTAAAATGAGATTTAATAATTATTAATTCTCATACACATGAAGTTCATTACAGTTCGTATATATACACGTAGTATAGAAGTGAATATCATGTCTGTCTTCGGTAAGGTGCACTGATGATCTGTAAAAAACAGTGAAATATCGATATATGCACATTCCGCGCAGATAAGTTTTTCACAAAAAAAATTTTCATTTGTACTGACAACTTGTACAGTTGATGTCGCGGCTTGTTGCGTCTACAATCTAGGGCAAAAGTGATTTACCGAATTGTAGAATTAAATGCAACAAATTATAGCGACAATCGCATGTAAAATGAGATTTAATAATTATTAATTCTCATACACATGAAGTTCATTACAGTTCGTATATATACACGTAGTATAGAAGTGAATATCATGTCTGTCTTCGGTAAGGTGCACTGATGATCTGTAAAAAACAGTGAAATATCGATATATGCACATTCCGCGCAGATAAGTTTTTCACAAAAAATTTTTCATATATATATATATATATATATATATATATGTGTGTGTGTGTGTGTGTGTGTGTGTGTGTGTGTGTGTGTGTGTGTGTGTATTAGATACAGGATTACCGCTGAATAGCGCCCAATAGTCGCTTGATATAGTGGATATCCACTTATACGTTATGTGGTCGGTATTAGAATTATTGGCACCAGATACAATGAGCACTCCTAAAAATACATACATTTCTCAAGATGTCACATCTTTCCACACAAATTGTTTTTTTTTGTAGGATTCGACTCATTGTTAATCTGATATTCAAAAATCGTTTTTTTATTCGTATGTTGTACGATAATATCAACCATTTCAATTGTGAAAATGCACTTGAATGTAGCCGCGATCGACAACGTTTCCGTACTTCCGATGCGGACCATTTCTGACAAATAATATTGTGAAGCGGAGCTTGTTGTTGAACGGAAATTGGTGTTTGACTCCATTCGGTTTTATCTTTGTCCGCAAAATACGCAGAATCTAAAGGTAGATTAGATTCTGGAATATCATTCGATTATTCATTCTCTTCTAGCACAACTTCGCTGTTTAGATCTTACACAATTTCCTTGTTGTCAGAGATTTTATCGTTTAGTTGTGACTAGTCATCTGGCAATGGAAACCAATCTTCATCGTGACTATCTGATAGAAAATCTTTTGCGTTTGCCTCCTCTCCAGATAATTCTTTGAAATACTTTCTCTTCTGTTGTCAACCTACAACAAATGATAGTAAAAAACATTTTCATATTGACAATGAGTTATTATATTGATAGTGAACATTATGTTACTATACCTTGTAAATTCTTCTTCGGGTACGTGGTAAATATTTTTTTCTAATCATTGTATCACTAGTTTTTATACAAAAATAAATCGCACTTTTTAAGGTTATATGCACAGCTGTTCGATATTCACAATATCTCATACAGAGAACGTACACACCAAGCCAACTTTCGCTTTCCAGTAACATTCAGGCAACGAATTACATGATAATCTGACCGTTTCTAAACTGTCAGAGCCTGCGCAAACTAATTTTAATGGTTATTATGGTTTAAAATCGCAGTGTAAAACTAAAGTGCGCATGTCTCAGACAGGTTTCAACGGTCAGTGCTGCTTGAACAAACCTAATGGCGTTATTTTATGCTTGAGGGAAGGGGTAAACTTACAATCTGCCTCCAAACAAAAGAAAGAGACAGTGGTCGCAGCAATAAACTATGCGCGCGCTATGGGTACCACGATAGCCCGATATTGAACAACGTAGATAATTCTGGTTATTGACAGAAGGGTTAACAGAATCCGACAACATTGTATACTAGCAAATGAGAATTATTACGATAATTCTATAAATAGAAAGAGATACACATAGTCCCTGTTTTCTAAAGGGCGAACAGACTATAGAAGTGTAATTTGCCTTTGTAAAATATGAAAATGTTGAAAGAAAACCATTTTGGATTCATTCGTATACTACTACTCTAAAATACAATAAATATGTTTCTTGTATACATTCAGGCACGGCTCCTGATGACGTATTTGGGATGGCGCGTACAATGATGCGAGTGCCTCGTGTGTTTTCGGTTTACAGTTAGTACACGAGAATATACGAAGCACTCGCATCATTGTACGCGCCCTCCCAAATACGTCATCACGAGCCGCGCCTGCATACATTGCATTTAAAAAAATACTTGAAAATAATAAAAATTCGTTTTTGAGATGTATTATATAACATGTGTTTTGATTTGAATTTTTTATTTTCTTGTAAATTTATAGCTTATACAGCTTCGAATGCGTATTAATTTGCAATCTACAGTAGTTCTGAAGATTATTAAAATCATACATGATTTATTGAGACTTGAAATTTGTGTGTTGGTATTGAAAATTCTGATACAATAAATAAATGTATTTTATAGAAAAAAACTGTTAATGGATGTAGCAGTCGGTTCTTGGTGAAACATTGTTTAAATAATTAACTTAGGAAAATTAAAGACAATTGTTCAGTTTCATTTGTTTATTAGATGATACTCTAATAATTGTTTCAGTCTATTCCAGCCTTATCAAATAGCAAAAACATAAATATAATTCATCCACGTATCCCATTGTTATACGGGCAGCCGAAATTACATAATAACAATAACCCGGTTAGACCAGTAGTATCCTACATTAATGTCGTACCTACATTAATGATTAATTTTGAATCCGAAAAAGGAATTAAAAACAATAGGACTAATAAAACAGTTATAAAAGTTAAAAATTCCCTCAAAGGCGAAATTAATATAATTAAATTTAAAAATCCTATTTACTTCCATACAAATCGAAGAACTTAAAAATATTTTAAAAGATCATATTAACAATAGCAGTCTAGAAGATGAGGAAAAACCCAAACTTATGCAGATGATAAATTGATGCATAAACCTGAAATATTTCAATTTAAGAGTACTATATACAGAGAAATTAACTGTTTATCTATGGGGAACCCGTTATGTTAAGCCTCCTATTAACTGAGATATATATGGCACATTTCGAGGAAATATTATTGAAAAATAAGAACAAGGCCATATTATAATGGGAGCGGTATGTAAATGACGTCTTTTGCGTTTTTCTAGGTACCGAAAGCCCAACTAAAGAAGTAGTAAATTATCTTGACACAATTAACAATAAAATATAATTCGAAACAGAAATTGAAAATAACAATAAATTTTACTAGTTATTACTCTCAAAAACAACCTACACAGACACATTAATACATAAAAACTTAAAACAATCATGGAAAATTAAAATGTCCCTTTTCCACAGTTACGCATAGACTAATAAATATCCCTCTAACTAAATAAGAATATAACAAAGAAGTAAATATAATTCAAACTACAGCACAAAACAACGGTTATAAGTTATAACCAAAAATAATATATGAAATAATTCAAAATAAACAAAGAAAAAAACTACAAAGATAATTTTATTCCATAATAAAAGAAATAGATACAACAAAAACGCATTTAATACACTACATACCCACAATTCATAAAGAAATTATCAAAATCTTGAGTAAAACCGGCTTAAAAGTAATCGATGTCAATAAAAATAATTTAGGTACCATGTTAGGCAATAGCAAAGATAAAATTACGAATTTAGAAAAATTCGGTGTATACCAAATTAGCTTCAAAGAATGCGATGCTATCTATATAGGCAAAGTGGTAGAAATATAAATTCTTAATTAAATGAACATAAAAGTCAATTATTCAAGGAATAAAAAATACGCATGTGATTTGCAGAACACTATACTTGGTGAATCAACGACCTGACAAAGTATATATATTTGCTCATAAATGGTGAATATAATAAAAAATTCATATGCTGAAGTTGATAGGGCTACTATTGCTGCATATTCTACAAAAAATGTGTATACTTATACAAAATGTTCCGTAAATCGCTGACACAAAAATGATACATTTTTTAAATTATCTAATTTTTTATTATACGTTAAATTTTGAATATTTTATTATTAAGGATACTTAGCAGCTACAGCCAATAGTTTTCGACATATTGAGGAAAAGTGACATTTTTATGTGCGTCTTTGGTGTCACTAATTAGAAAGTACCGTGGAATAAAATAAAATAACTAGGTATGGCGTTTGCACAAGATGTGCCATGAGATACTTTTGTACGGAAATTTTTCTAATGTATACTAGGTATTCGCGAAGATTCGATTAAGTGAAGGAATTTTTCGCTAAAAAATCTCGTGTATTTTAAATAAAACATCCTACGCTACCTATGCGAGAAGCAGGCGCAGCAATGGCGTCTGAAGATGGAAATCTAAATAAAAACCGTAGTCGTATCGCACGATGTCTGGGAGCTTCTATTTTATACCCTTAGTCGGTGGAGACGGGTGTGGGCGACTAAAATAAAAGATAGAAGGTAGCGCCACTCAGTTTTGCTTACAGAAGCTCAATCTGAAAACTGAGAAAAGGGATTGCATGTTCTTAGGCACATGCGCATACAGACTACACAAAACAAACACTAAATATTTACGAAATACTAATACTAAAATGCTGCACAGGATACCAGCAACCTGAAAACCAAAGGCAAAGAAAAAGCTTGAAAATAATTAATTCGTATATTCACGTCAAAGATATATAAATAAAATAACCAAAGTAAATATTTTGGGTTTGAATAACCATTTTAACCAAACTAGTACAGATAATATTAAATTTTCATCAAAGCATTAAAAGTAAATCCGGTATAAAATAAAATCTAAATAACAATTATGAAATAAACTCGGCTTTTTCTAGGGTACCTCAGAAATAACCTCACAAATTATTATAATCAAATATAAGTTGTAATATTTATTTTACATGATAACCAAATATAAATTTTATTTAAATACAAATATTATAATTTCCAGAATACGTCAACATTTAACGTACAGCCTTGTTTTATTGTTCATATGATATGCAGCTGTGCACGTCAAAAAAAAACATTTAGTTTCATATACGGCAGCAAAAGAAATGTATTACAGAAATATATATGTATATGTGTAAAAATGGTCAAAATTTAAAATTTAATGCAATTACAGGAAAAGGTAATTTTTACGTTTAAATGTTATTAATAACAAGTGTTCATTTGAAAAGTCAATCTAGTAGCATGTGATTTACTGAGAACATTTTGAAGTATGTCGTAAATTAAAATTTACTACTTAACCTACGAAGTCGTATATTTTGACAGTTTCTGCATTTCCGTTCGATTCTCTGTAGCATAACATTCAAATTCAATATTGGTGTTCGAAATATGTTATTTTTTAGATAAGGCCACAAAAAGAAGTGCCAAGGTGTTAAATCGCATGAACGTGCAGGTCAGGCAATTTCAGTATTTCGACTAATTATACGCTCATCGAAAAATTCTCTTAAATAATCCAAAGATTCTGCAGTACAGTGACAAGGTCTTGTTGGAAATATGCATTTTGAAGTTCATCATCACGCAACTACTGACAAATGGTTATCCCTGCCCAAACACTAATTTTCTCTGGATGTAGCGTTTCTTCATTAATTACATGTGGATTTTCACTACTCCAAATTCTTGTATTTTGTGAATTTAGGTATCCCGTTTTATAAAACCGTGCTTCATCAGTAAAGATGACTCTTTGCGAAAGTTCTCCATTATTGTTCATATTTACAAACCATTTACAAAACTGTAGTCTACGTGGGTAATCAATTTCTAACAATTCTTGTACTGCTGTGACACGGTATGGATAAAGTTGCATATCTTTTTTTAATAACTTGTGAGTTGTACCAACAGAAAGGTTTATTTGTTGACTCAAATGTCGAACAGATGTTTGTGTTTCATTTTCCATTATTTCTTCAACACGATTGACAAGTTGAGGTGTACGTTTCTTAACTGCTCAGCTGCCTGATTTTCTTAAGAGACTATCAGTTTCAGAAAAAAGTTTTAAGTTCTATCCAAAGTATTCTTAAATTGTATATAATCTATTACAAAATGTGGAAACTCAACTTGAAATTCTACCATGCAATCTTGAACTGAATAAACCCATAAAACATCAATTTTATTACCACTTCGAAAATAAGCCTGGACTAAAAAAATTTATGTTCTAAAGTGAAAGCCATTTTAAAACTGAGAAGCAATTTATTTAAACCAGAATCCACGCACGATTATTTTATGTACTTACTGATATTTGTGATTGACATTATCAAATTTAATTTGGATTTACGTTTACGGAACAACAAACACATACTAATATATTTGCGTCTTATTCTATCAAAATTTCAAAGTAACCTAGATTGACTTTTCAAATGAACACACGTTATGTATAAATCTACAGAACTGACTTTAATTTGAAATATAAAGATAAATCGAAATTGCCATGAATCAATCTCTAAAATATAATGTTAATTAATTATGAAAGGAAATAGGGAACAAAAGCAAAATATCAAACATAATTAAACTAGTACAAAATAAAAATAATAGTACGAATTACTTGCTTTCCTACGGTACATTATGCCCTTTGGAGATAGTTTTTATGTTCGCCATTGAGAGAAAAACTCGCTAATTTACGGTTTTGGTCTGGCTTGGTGGTAACCACATAATTATCAACGTGGTAACCCCAGATGATAGAGGGAGGTAGTGCCTATACGATGTCTTTGCCAGAAAACTTACTCTTCCCAAAGATTGGACCAGAACGTCGTTATAGTTACAGTTTGGTTTAAATAACTTTCCCAAACTACTAAATTTGGTACAGACGAAATCGGGTATTCCATATATGTATATATATATGTAGACAAGGAGTCTTTGCCGTTAAAACAAGTATGAAAAACAATTGTTGTTGGGGAATCCGGCAATAAGAAACCATTAATTAGTTAACGTTCTTTATTTTTTTACCCTATATTTCGCTCTTAGGTTTAGAGCTTCTTCGGGGGTCACTTTAATAAGAAAAAATGTACATAACTTAGATATTTAGTCAAACAATCATAAGAAAAATTCTACTTACAAATGTGAACACTTATTATGCGAAAATTATATATTACAAAACATGATAGGTCGATAAACTTGTCAATTGTCCCACGTAACACAAACAAAAGTTTAATATTTTTCCATAAATAGTTTTCAACAGCTATGTTTTTTCATGGCTATTATGATTTTTAATATATACAGAAACGGATTTTTAAAATTAAACTAAATATCTTCCAAAATATTGAAGATAGCTATAGAACATACTTAACAAAAAGAATAGATGCTAAAGCACTTAAATACGGGCCGGGCCGTTCCATTTAAAATACACGAGATCGTTGAGCGCAAATTTCCTTCAATTTATCGAACCTTTGCGAACACCCAGTATACATTAGAACAATTTCCGTACAAAAATATACCTTGCGCAAATGCCACACCAAGTTATTTTATGCCATGGCTCTCTCGAATTATTGGCACTTGAAGACGCACACAGAAATGTCTTTTTTTCTTTAATTGTAAATATCTCGAAAACTATCGAAGCCAACTGCTAACGTATAATCAAAAATTAAACTTATATTTAGGCCATTCAATTTTTACAAAATGTATCTTTTTGGTGCCAGCGACTTACCGAATTTTCTTTATAACTACACATTTTTAGAATATGCAGCAAAATCAACCCTATCAACTCCAGCATGTGAATTTTTAATTATATCCACCATTTATGAGCAAATATACGTTGTCAGATCGTTGATTCACCCGGTATAGATGATCTTCACTTTCCCGATATGGATAGCTGCAAACTTTTATATAATGTTAATAAAAGTAAAAAATTAAACTAAACTACTCAAAAATGAATAAGGAATTTCTACTTTTTTATATTTTTTAGATAGTATGGGTAAATATTAGATTTTATATTTTCGATTATCTCTATTACTGGATAATAAATCTGCCGACGATTTTGATCAATGAACTAGATCGAATTTGTGATATACATTAATTTCTAATTTATAATTGTTGTTCAATTGATTAAATCAGTGGCGGCTCGGGGTGGTTCACATAGGGAGTGCATAACTTCAAAATTAAAAAGTGTAATATAAAAACGCTTACCCAATCCTTATAAATTTCACCGACGTACTGTTCCAGACAGGTACTGTTTATTGTAGAGTTTGTTTTGAGGGAATAGTAATTATTACACTACACAGTTTAATTACATCTGACGATAAACGAAGTCCATTTTACGTGTCTTTGACTTGTAGAACAGTTCTATCACTTTTTCACTAAAGTTTGGGAAATCATTTATACATTCTTTTTCACAAGATAATATAGTACGGGCATTTAATCTCTCTTCTTTCATTGTATTTCTCAGGAAAGTTTTTATTCTCTTCAGCCGTGGGAACTGGCGTTCCGCTTCGGACGTTGTCATTATGATTGTAATGACAATTTTTAAAAGCTTAACAACTTCATTAAAGGTGTCGCTTAATCCATCCAGCAGAAAACCTAGCAGACCTACAGCACCGACTTCTATATTTTGTCTAAATTCTTCTCTAGAATATAGAACGCTTATTTCAGTTCGTAGTCTGCTTTCATTGAGGCCTGTATAAAATTTTACTGCTTCTTTATGGCAATCTTCCGGAAATTTTTTTTTAAGAGAGGAGAACTGTTTAAAAAAAATTAAGTTTGCTAATATTAGGTGCCCTGTATACCGAAATCTAGTTTTTATTTCTAGCAAAATAATATCGCACACTTCATTAGTTTCCCTCCTTCTTTGGCTACCATCGGTTACTCTTCGCCGATTTGATGGTCGAGGAGTCAGTTCTGGGTCATTTTGTTTAACCAACTGATTATCTGTGTCAGCGATTTCGGTTCGAATTTTTCCAATAGCGCGTTCAAAATTATCTAAATTATTCTTGATTTTTAATGCATCTGTATTGACATTTTGTAATTGATTAAACAATATGTCCACATGTGGCATAATTTTATGAAATAAAGTTAACCAATAGATAAAATTTTCCTCCTCTAAAATTCGCAAATTGGCACCAGCTTGATGAAGGGTAGTTTGTAAACTAGCTTCTCCCTCGATTTGTTCTAGAGCTTCAATTATTTCTTCTCGGTGCTCATATATTGTATTCACTGTCCTAGAATTGAAGTTCCATCTTATTTTTGAAGAACGAGGTAAGCTTTTTCTCTGAAGGAATTTTTCCAATCTTGCAGATCGTTGGGTGAAGTGGAGAAAAATGTACATAATCTCGTCAGATTGGCAAAAAAAAATCTGCAATTACTACTGCTCGATGTAGCATGTGACATAATTAGATTTGTCTGATGTGCATAACAATGTACAAAATTAGCCCTTGAATACTGGTCTTGGACATGTCTTTGCACACCGTTAATAGCACCACTCATGACTGCTGCCCCATCATAGCTCTGTGCAATCAGTTTTTCTGGGTCATCAACAAGCAAACTAATTTCGTTAAGGATGGAGGCAGATAAAGAATTAGCATTATGTTCACGAGGCAGAAGAAATTTCCAAATCTTTCGACCGGTCTCGCGTTCACAATATATCTTAAAACAACCACCAACTGAAACTGATTGGACACATCTGTGATTTCATCAGCTATCACAGATATGAAGTCGGTTGCTTTAATTTCACTGGCAACTTGTTCATGATACACGTTCAACATTGCATCAAGCAGCTCATTCTGTATCGTTTTTGATAATCCCTTAAAAACCGGTGCTGCTTCGATGTGATCTCTGAGCGATTTATCCAATTGTGCCGTAAAATTTATCAATTCCCGAAAAATGCTCTTGTTATTCGATGTTTGCTGTTCATCATGACCCCGAAGTGCCAGTTCAAACGCGCCCCAAATCTAATGCAATTTATTATTAAATTTAACACATGCCTATTTTTTGTTACCTTTTCATTGTGTTGTTGAATTGCTTTTCTATATGATGAATCTAAAACATTCTGAATGTTATTTTTTCCTAACATTCCTAGACTAAATATATTTTTCAAAAGCCCTTAGGAATTTTCATGTTTAATAATTTTAGCACTAAGATGAATTAAGTCTCTTATTCCGTTCTTTGACCAAGACGGTTCACCACCAAACAAAAGACATGGCAAACAAGACAAAGTATTTTTAATTTCACACCCACAAATCCACTCATTTTTCTGATAAATATCCATTTTGAATTTTCTTATAACGTCTTTACCTTTAACAGATTGTTTATTTTCTAAACATAATTGAGGCATCGGCCGTTTAAGATTTTTTCATCATACGTTAACCGCGAAAACGCGTTGTTCTCTAAAGCAGAGACAGAATTCATTTTACAACGGCCGCGGCCGTGAGTAGAGTGGACCACTTGCTCAGACGCTATGTATTATACGACATTGAAGTAGGGCAAAATACAGTTCTCCCCACCTTCAATGTAATGTTAATGGCTTAACGGAGCAACAGTTGGGCTTTGCTCAATATATCTGTGCCGACGATCGGTGCATGTACGTTGTTAGCGTGCCACGTTCCTCGTCAATAACTATGAATACATAATATACATAATAAATAAATATTTTCACAGTTAGTCGCCGCTTGGTTCGTTTTGTTTCATAATTCCAGGGGGTGCAACTGCTCACTGCTCTCATTAAAGAGCCGCCAATGGATTAAGTTGTACATATTTTAAAATTTAGAAATGCGATTTGTTTTTATGAAATACAAAAATGTTTGGAAACGAAACTACATATTTAGAAATTTATATCTATCTAAGGTAAAATGAATACCTTTATTTATTTTATTGCATGTTTCATACAATGCAACAATAAAAATCAGTTTTAAGATTATTAGATATTTATATGATTTAATTTATATTTTCTCGTAAATTTATACAGTAGATGCTTAACGAATTAGAAGCTCTTAAATTTTTTAAGAAACAAGATATAAAACGTTGTTGTATTAAATATATAGCATTTAATATTTTGTACTTCTTCCTTTTGCTTTTATTACTTGTTACATTTATTTTTCACGTTAAGCTTTTACCGCCCTGTAGATAAAAACATTTATAACAAATTCAGTTCATCATATTCGTTATTTTTGTTTGTCGTAATCCTGCTTGCGCCTTTGAGTCTTCTAGTAGATGTGCGAGTGAGCAGGTTGTTGCGAGATAAAAAGTAAGGCTATACCCTATTTTTTTATGGTAGCTATCGCTGTTGGCGGAGTTAAAAAGGGTGTGCGCGATAATTACTAGAAAGTCTATTGGCATTAGTGGATTTGAACGTCTAATAGGCTCAGGCGTTCTTTGTTCGACATACGGGATATATATATATATATATATATATATATATATATATATATATATATAGGTTAAAATAAATTAAAAACAGGCAAGCGATCTGTCAATTAAAATTCATTTATATTAATTATCTCTATATTTCGCAACGAGTTTGTTGCTTCTTCGGGAGATACTACAAGATTAATGAAAAATAACATTAAATAAATAAGGGTATGAAGCAGTAGTAAAATACTTATGAAATGTAGAGTTGAAAAAATAAAAGTGACGTACACGGACATTAAAATTGATTAGATATAAAACATTAAAGTAACTATAGATATAAGGTATCACATCAACCTTTAAAAAACATGTATATGTAAAAGTTAAAACATGAAAAATAAAAAATATAAAATGAAACATATAGCAAAAAACTAAAGTCACAAGAATATAAAAAAAAACAATGCACTATAAATTTAACAATGCAAGGACTTAATAACAAAACAATAAATTATACTTGGTCCGTAATATCAGATCTATAATTCACGTTATTTGTGTCTCTGTTAATGTGGACCATTTCTAAAAAGGTTCTTTTTTATGGTTATTTTCAACGTCTAAGATCTTAACCTCAACAAACTTGAATGTACGGTCACGATCAAGTGCATGGTCCACCAATGCACGAGATCTCTTTCCAATACGGACATTACTTTTATGCTGTGTGATGCGCTGTTTTAGCCATTGCGATGTCTGACCTATATAAACGACACAACAATCCGAACATGCTATCCTGTAGACAACAAGACTATTTAAAAAGGAAGGTTATGTCTTTGATCTTACTATACAAGTTCTTCAAAGTATAGCTATTTCAATGTTATTAAATTGTTTGAAATGTGATACAATTGTATGAGTAAGACCACCATTGTTTAAATTTAAAAAAAATTATATATATATATATATCGCCTACTGATTAGGTTTACCATATATATATATATATATATATATATACATATATATATATATATATATATATATATATATCGCAACGAGAAAGCTAGATTACCAAGCAACCAACAGAGACAGAAGCCAACATCAGCTTGATTGAACATCTGCACAATAAACGTACCAGTTGTGAAATCTGTCAATCTCCGTCGCACACATACAGCGATCGAGGTATTTCTGCATAGACTTTTGTTTTTGTGAAATTGAATCTTCGACGAGTATTTCTCTCTGCCTCAATATATTGATATTTGGATTAAGATATTCTTTCACTTAGGTTTCTAAGAAAACCAGACGGCTCGGGTCCGATTAATTCGGGTCCACACGAGAAAATCAGTTTCTTGCAGCGAGCATAGAGGAATCTTCGCTTTATGATATGAATCATGAACGTATATGGATTATGAAAGCTTAGAGCATCGATATAGGAAAAAATAACATTATCCAGCATTCTAAAATACTGATTTACGTCCGTTGCGCCTGTTATAAAATAGAGAGGGCCGGAACCATGATTTGAAATACAGTTCCACAATAAACAAAAAACGTATTTTATAAACTTGGGATAATTTTCAAGAACAGTTCTTTGTTTTATATAAAATGTATTTAAATGTAAAAGAGTTTTAAATAAGCATGATTTTAATTTCAATAAGATTTTAATCATAATTTAAGAACGCTTGTAAATTACAAATTAATAAATATTATGAATTCGATGATGTTTGTTAAGAAAAACCCGTCGAAAACATAAATTCAAAGCAAAATACATACATAAAACATGTTCAAAACAAATTATATTATTTCCTTGCATGTTACACCCAATGAAAGAAATAAAGATATTTATTTATAAATAGTCGATATAAAAAAAGATAATAAAGATATTTATAAATAGTTGCGTATTTTACAGAGGCGAATCTATTCCTAATATTTATTGAATTTTCATAAAATGTATATGATTTTCGTAAGTTGAAGAAAAATTATAAATTAAAATGCATTACAAATTCGATCTAATTTCTTGAGAAAGTCATTGGCAGATTTTTTTCCGTAATACAAAAAAAAATTAAATAGAAAATTTCAAGTTAAAAACGCATCTACAGAAATTATCTTGAAAGGACTTCTATTACATTGGTCAACATAGTTTGGTTTTCCTATACATCAATACATGTAGTTTATGTTTTTTGTTATGCTGATTCTGAAGCTGATTTAAAATTTGTTCCATCACGTCAGGATTTTGGGATATTTTCTTAATGGTCTTTTCAAAAGACACATTAAATTTTCCAAAATTTCAAAGTTACTCTTATATAAGAGAGATACTACCAAAAATATTGTTTTGTCAAACATTGAGTGGACAATGTGGACATATCTGAACATGTCCTTGTATGTTTCCTACGTCAGAGCACTTAAACCACCCCCATATTTTTTCTGGAATTATTCAAATTCAGAATTGGTAGATATATAATAAAAAATATAGAATAAATGACAAAAATTGAACCAGGGGCGATTTCAACACGTTACGAAAGGTTAAAAAGGATTATAGAGATTCTGCCCCTTCACGTGAATTGGTTCACTGTATTTCGTTGTGGTCATTAGAAATGGATGATGGTGGGTGTCGAGGCCCTTCGTTTACAGTAACTGTCGAGGAAAGTATTAACAAAGACTGTGATATTGTGTTGAAGTATCGTCAGTGGAAGGTGCGTGAAGTAGTTCAAGTTGTAAGCATCTCTACTGAACGTGTATTCAGTATCTTGAACCAATATTTAGCTATGAAAAAGTTATTGGCAGAATCAGCGCCACATTCAGACGATAAAAAAGCAAATCGCGTGATAATTTCGACGCAATAATTATAGCATTAACGCAATTTAAGTGAGCTTTTGTGACGTTGTGTAACAACAAGAGCTGGGATATTACGCCAAGCGCCAGTTGCCCGGGTTCGACATGAGGCACCACAACCGGTGCAGCTTTCACTACAGCTTCAGCCGAATAATAGAGCTGTTGTATGTGGAGCATGCTCTGTATTAATTCGTACATGTAGGCTACCGTAACTATTACTTTATCGTTGCACGTTTGCCCTAAAAATGTTACAGTTACGTACTTTGCGAAAACGACCAATGTCATAAATAATTAATTAGATATGCCGGATTTAATTTATGATGGTGCAAAAACTCAATGTGTAGTTGTAACTTGCTTCGAATGCGTGCGTTGGTTTAAAAGAGATTACTAACGTCACGTCAATAGCGCACAGCATTATAAAAAAAGGTCCAAACGATCCAATGAAATATTTCAATTTACTTTATGCGTTACCCTTATTGTATGTAATCTACCGTTTACTTTGCTAGACAACGAAGCATTTGTCTCTTGTGGAATGAATATGCTTAATATAAATTACCAAGTAGGAAAACGTCACGAAATTTACTGCCATCTCTTTGCGAACATATTCAAAAAAGAATTAAATTTAAATTGAAATATCAAAAGCGGTTGCGTATGGACGAAACAACAGATCGGAAAAAATTATGGGTACTACTTACTTGCTTCCAAAAGAGCTGAAAATTGTACTGCTGATAAGATTTTAAAGGTGGTGAACAAATTTGAACTTTTAACGAAGCAACTTTTATTGTTTATGAGTGATGGTGCCACAAACATGATTTCCCTAGGGCGATCTCTTAAAGAACAAAGTGGTAACTTCTGACATGTAACGTGTACAAATCTATGTTTTAAATCTTGTGGCACAAACGATTCGTAGATGTTATCCACGAGTAAATGCATTAGTTGTTAGTATAAAGGCAGTATTTGTAAAGTCCCCGTAACGTACTCGAAAATTGCACAGTCTGTGTCACCAAATACGTGAACCACCACAGACGATTGTTACGATTGTTGGGGAACTTGGTTACAAACTACGTTTTACTACAACAAATATTTTGATGATGTTGAGAAGGTACTTTCAAAATTCGTTCCGAAAGAAGCTGCAACTATTAAGAAACGCCAGACAAACGTTCAAGATGGTCAGGTTAAAGCAGGATTACAAATTATTCAGAACAATAACTTCGGAATCGTGGAGGGAATAGAAAAATTGTAAATTATGTTCACGCACAACTATGCGCTGTATAAGGCGAAAAAATGAGTGTGTAATAGAAAATTTGAAAGTGTTTTAGACAAAGATTTCGATTTTTTCATATTCAGACAAATTTGTGAAGGTGCGTCTAAAGATTCATTAAGTTGTTTGTTTCAGGGATTATTTTATATAACAGAATAATTGAAACATACATGAGTGGGTAAAACCCCACCAGTTTTGTATAATACAAAGGTATTTTTAATATTATAAAATATTAAATAGTTAATTGACGAAGGAGATACTTGTTGAAACTTCATTAGAACGCTAATCAGTATTTCATCCACCTGAGGAAGCCATTGTATGGCGAAACAATATTGTAGTGGTATTTACAATAAAAGAATTTTTGAAACTAGAAGTTTAATTACTTATTTCTTAGCGTTATAAAATATTATTAAAAATTTGGTGTGAAGAACACATTTATTTTATATGCAAATATAACATCACTATATGTAGAACGGTCGTTTTCGGCATTAAAATTAGTTATTTTTATATTAAGTGCGCAAAGCATAGGTTTTTTGAGTTTGAGAATGTTGAGTTTTTTGTCGATACCGAAGGTCGAGACAAAAAATACATTCGAAAACTCAAAAACTGCTTTGCACAACAACGTTTTTTCTCCAATTGTAGGAATTTAAAACTGTAGATTAATATAAAACAAAAAATGTCGCCTACATAATTACGGAGGCTGCGGTAGTTGCCTTAGTTACGAGTGTAAATAAAAAAGTGGAAATTTATGCAAGTCGGTTAAAGTTTAATTGGGTCCCAATGGAATCCAGTGATGCAAGCGGAAACCTAGAGGTCAATGAAATCGCAAATCAAGTAATTTCAAGCATTTTTGCCGTCAAATCGAGACACCAATAGGAAAAAAATTCACAATGAAAAAAGTTTTTTTTAACAGTGAAAAAAACTATTAGCTACGACTGACTATTAAATAAAACGTCAATTATTTATATATTTCTTGTCAATTATGTATGCATTATTAACAGATTCAGTTATTTATAACGGGTGTTCAGAAACATTCGAAGTCAAGTGGGCTCTGAACAAAAAATCGTATATCTTTACTTAAGTATTAATATACTAATTTGATAACCTATAACATTGTATGAAGTAAATGTATCAATCTATCTCAGACATCACTTCATATTTTCAAGGCCTACTTTAACTTCGAATGTTTCTGAACACCCGTAGTTATTATATACAATCTCATAATTAAACTATGTATTAATCATAATTGCATGATGTAAACTCATAATTGAATTATATACAACAATTTCGAATCCATCTTAGTTCATATTTATAGTAGCCATGACTACTCGGACACAAAATTTACATAAATAATATCGTGTCCTGTCACGCGTTGTTTGAATCAAGGTTTTTTGACAAAGTGTGTGTAATACTAATAAAGTTTGATTATTTATGTTTATAGTCGTAGATAAAATATAGTATTTGACTCCCACATAATGGCTATAATTCACTCGGATGATTATACACTCGCCTTCGGCCCGTGTATAAACTACATCCTCGTGAATAAATAATATACTATTTTTAACGGTTAAAAAATGATACATTTTGCATACTGAGATTCATGAAAAAGACGTCAATTTTTTTGACAATTGGAGAAAAACATTATTTTTCACATCGTACTAGCTTGGCTGAAACAACTGCGGAAACATATCTAATGATTGAAACATTTAACAGATGTGATCACGTTTTTGACTTCACGGAAGATTCTTAAAACGGTAAGTATTTGAGTACGTTTTATAATATACTTCTTACTATTTATTTTATGTGTCAACTTTTAAGCGTCCTCTTTTTTGCTGCTCTAATAATAACTGTGAACGAAACATGGATCCATCACTCCACCTCAAAAACGAAATAACATTCAAAATATTAATCTTTCGTTGACGAACGAGCTCCAAAGAAATTGAAATAAGGGTGTTTTGGGATACGCAAAGCAAAATCAATTATTTAGAAAACGGAAGAAGGACTGTATTATACTAATTTATTGGCAATGTCAATACTAAATTTTAAAAAAATTCCACATTGTGTGAAGAAGAGTATTGTTACCATTATAATGCACTAGCTTATTCGTCAGTAATTACAATCTCTAAATTTGGCATATTACATGTTGTTGACTCATTCTACATATTCCCCTTATGATTTCTTATCCTAAAACTTGAACAAATAGGATGGGAATCAGCGGGAGGAGATTCCCATCGAACGAAGACTTTTAGCAGACTTTCAAAGCTTCTACTTTTTGGAAACCATAAAAACTTGGAGTAGCTCTAGTCTAAGTGTATAGACTTGAAAGGCGATTATATAAAAAAAATAAAACTTTTTATACTAATAATTGTTTTTCATTTAAAAGTTGCGTTTTTATCAAATATCCCTCGTAACTTTTAAGACGGAGTGAATGTCTATAAAATTGAAAAATTTGGAAACATGGTTTCAAAACGATTACAGTGATAAATAAAAATTTATTATCACTACAATAATCACATCGCAATGTATCAAATTTAAAAATTTTGTGTTTTATTTAATTTGTTTTAAATTAAATTAATTCAATCTGTAAATTATTTTATACTTCTAGATTATCCTGTTATTGGCCTTTGGCACAACTATGCAAAACAATATCTACATACCGTATGCAAAGAAAATTGACGTATCGCATGATGCACATCCTTTTCGAAACGAAATCAAAGGATCTATACCGTCTGCGTTTACGGTCTTTCTAGCAGAGCAGAGACCCACTGTTTACCCAAGAAATATCCAGGAAATAATTAGAAATTCTGAGAAAAATATTCAACCTTCAAAAACAGAAGTTCCACAAAATTACAATCCAGAATCATCTATTACGGATTATCAAACAAATACGCCTTCAGAGGTTCGTAAACGGCACGACCCTTTTTATTCCTTCAAACCTCAAGATATAAGTCAAGTCAATCTCCTAGCTGTTACAAGTGTTCGATTTGCACCACCAATCTGGATCGACTTGGATAATGACAAAAGAAAGAGGCATATACTAAAACGCTCTTTAAGTAAGGGAGATAACTATGTAATACCTAATGGAAACGTTTATAAATACAGAAAACTTGTTTCTTCATAGTTTTTACTTAAGCGTAAAATAAAACATTATACCAAATGTAAGTTGATTTTTCACTTCTAATAATGAAGCTGACCTCAATTTATCCTCATCCGTGAGCACTGGGATGTTTTCTTTTGTAGTCGTTATAGATAGGCTATATTCTTGACATTTCCGTTATTTTTTTTTTATTACGCACGTTAGAATTATATTGATGAAATTTTTATTGCAAAATATCAAAATGAGCAAAATACGTTGTAAATGTAACAAATGAAATTTATTTAATCATATAAATTTCAATCAAATTAAATACCAAAAAAGGTATTACAAAAAAAAACAATTAAAGATTGTATATAGGATGAATCATAACGGACGACCAAAAATGTACCAACATATACGGAACACCTTCCGAGTAAAGAACTTTCTATGAACCAATATGGTAGTATACTTCAGGAACTACAAGAAGTGAAAGTTCTATAATCCATTAATGTAAGGACAATAATGCATTATTACAAAAATTATTCAAATTGCACTCCTTGAGGCTTAATGCAAGCATGAGCTCTACGAATAAGCGAATTGTACACCCTAGCTACTTGACCATTGTTGACCATCGAATTTCAATAGTAGCGTTAAAACTTCTCTCAAGCAGAGTTCGCGTGTATCAATTTAAATACTGCACACTAACTGCTTCATATGACCCCAAAGATAAAAATCAAGAGGGTTTAAATCGGGGCTTCTTGCTGGGCAGTTAACAGGTCCTCTACGACCGATACACCTTCCAGGGTAACGAGTGTTTAACCATATGATAACATTCCTTCCGTTATAACATGACGCACCATCATGTTGATACCACATCCTCAAGACGAATATCCAATGATTGCCTGCGGATTATCGATAGACAACGAATGGCTATTATGAATTGTATTAATCCCATCTCGTGTAAAATGAGCTTCATCGGACCATAACACATTTGATATAAAATCTGGATTTTCATTATATTGATGCAATAGCCAACGACTAAATTTCATGCGAAGCCCAAGTATCTTCGCAGAAGGGATTGCACACGTTGAAAATAGTATCCCTTACGTAGAGTTCTGGAAATCAAACTTTGAGACAGATTTATTTGTGTCGCAACACGTCGTGTACTAATTCTCGGATGATCCTAAACTGCATCAATTGTATTAATTTAATTGTGAACATTATTTGCGTTCGCATGAACACCACCATAATATTTAATAGTTGTTGCACCAGTTTCTCGTAATCTCTGAAACGTGCTAGCAAATACTTCAAACAGATGGTTGACGCCACTTGGAAATTTGCGCTGATATTTTCTACATGCACGTATTCCATTACCATCACAATACCTGTACATATAAATAATGTCTGCATATTCAGCCAAAGTTAAATCACCCATTTTAGAAATAGTAACAACTGTATTCGCTTAAACGGTAATATAAACTGTTAAACTGACATTACATATTTATAGAGCTCGTGCTTGCAATAGAGCCCAACTTTCACTTCCTATAGTTCCGTAACTATACGCATTCGGATTTTTCCATCCAGAGAGAGAGAGAAAAAGATGGAAGATTTAAATTTTGAACAACATTTGAATTTTATTGATATTTATTATATTTGTAATTACATTTTTGACTGACTCTGTATGTTTATTAGTTTAAACGTATGGATGCGGACAGTTGTGGTACTATTGAATTAGATGTAGGAATTTTTCGCGGTAAATTTAGTGAGAGATATCAAGACTTGCAAAGTAACTGGTTGTAGAGTATAAGAAGTTCATTTTTGTTCTCTGTTTTTAAGTAAAGTCGGGTTTTTATTTTAGTTTATGCATTTATTCCTGTGCATGTAACGTTATTTCGATTTTTACGAGAGTTGGTGATCTCGTTGTTGAATTAAATAAAGTATGGTATCTCTCACGTAGTTTTTGTGTTATCAGTGCTTAGATCGATGTAAGTTCTATAAAAACATTTAATTTATATAATTGATACTACGATTATTTTGCTTATGTTTATAATTTTGTGTATAATTTGTGATAATTTTGATATTTAAAGTAGTATATGAATACTAGAGAAAGTTGTCATGTTTTTTAGTTAGTGGAGTTTTTTCTTCAAGATAATATTCTAGAACGTTTTAAATTCAGGTTGGATTTTTTTTTAGTTGTGGGTTGATTTTGTCGTGTTTTATTTGCGCATGACTGTAAGACTGTTACGCGGTTTCGATAACTTTGTAGTTGTTGACATTTGAGTTGTAGGGGTTAAAGTAGAGGTCAAACTTGACAAATTTCTCAATTATTTATTAATTTTATGTTTGTTCGAGAGCCACAGGGGGTTTTTCTCTTTGTGCGAGTCATATTCATAAAGAGTCTTTCCTCCTAAGCTACTGTTAATTTGCTTTAGCTCCCTGTACATTCGGTAAAGGGATTTTTTTTTCTTTTTTTATTTTATTAAATATTGTAAACTAGCTAGATGTGTCTTTTATTAATGTTTATTGTTTTACTTCAAATATAACCTGGCCCTTATCTGCGAAGATCGACCCGAGAGAAGTGAGCTCAAGGAATCTACAAGACTGAACAGCCGGAAGCATAAGTTGTAGTGTGAACAAAAAAATTAATAAGCAATCAAAAGCACATTGCACTGCAATATGTACATGGGAAATTTTTTACTCGGAAGGGTGTCCTGTATACGCCGGTAAATTTTTAGTTGTCCGTTATAACTCATCCTGTATAAGCAACTTTTCTTTGGGACTAATACATCATTATAATAATTCATAATATAACAGATACACAATATTTTTTAGTTACGTCCAAAGCAGTACATATAAAGCCTTCAATTAGGAATTAAAATTTATGTAATCTTTTATGAATATGCAACCAATATTGTAAATTGGTAATATTTGATATTAAAATCCATATATCTATATCAAGCGCTAATTTTTCAATAGTATTTTTTCTAAGTAATTCTAGCAAAGTATATTTTTCATAACTTTATTAATTGAACAAATAATTACAATAAATATTGAAAATGTTGCTGCTTTTATTAGTCGCTTCAAATTTCCAAAACAACGTCGCAACTCTTCTGCATTAATGTTATTAAATTGATTTTGAATAGCTGTTTGCAGTTCTTACAAATTGTAGCATTGTTATGTAAATGCTTATTAAACCATTGACATAAACTTATTAATTTTCCATAGTGACCGTTTTTGATGGCGTACGATGAAGCTGCTGTACTGATGAGACTGCTTCGCCTCAGCTTTCATATATACAAAAAAGCAAAAAAGCTTCAACTGAAATTTTTCGAAGTAGTCTCATCCGTGCAGCAGCTTACATCGGACCTCATCAAGAACCGCCACTAATTTTCCAAGATCATACGAAGTTTCTTGAAAAGCGCCTTACGATAAGACAGAAAGTAATATATACTATTGAATAAAATTTAAATAAGTGAAGAGTATTTGAATACCTCTCAGATTTACTGATTTTGCTACAATCTTGAATATCATCTAACACATCTGCTATTTTAATAAGTGTACTCTTTAGCTTTTGTTTGCAAAATACAATGTGTTTCTTCAAATTAATAATAACATGTCTTCGATATTTGGAGGAATTATAATTAACATGAAAATCATGGAAGCGCTGATCAAACTGATCAATAAAGTTTTGAAGTGAATAATTCCAGGTCCTGAGTTTAACTTCGTTAGTGTGCCATTAAGATAAATAGGTACATCTGAATCCTGTATAAACACCATTATTAAAGGCAACATGATATACAGAATAAGAAGATTAATACACGTTCGATAACTCTTAATAAGAACTGTTACAATGAATTAAAATGTATACGAAACTAATAACACGGAAAAAAGGTATAAAACCTCTTACCGCATTAACATTAGTATCCTATATACATATTTCGATAACTAAGTTGTCACCATCAGTAGGAAGAAAAAACTGTGTTGAACATGGAACACAGTAAAGTTAACACACAATGATTGCAAAATACTTTACTACGCTTCTTGTATATGTGGACATTTAGTAAAGTGTATTTGTGTGTTAGTTTTATTATGCATATTTCTTTCTATTGAAAATGATACGAATAGGGATATGGTAGGAGGTTTTATACCTTTTTAAGTTTTTACTTAGCCACAGTCTGCAATGAAAGACATTTAATAAGACGAAATCGATTCGGTTAATATCGACGCTATTATCACGCTATTTGTGGTTTGCTAAAACTTTTAGTGAAAATTAATCGCAAATCTGTTGTATCAACCTATAACATATGCAACCAATATTAAAATATTAATGTCAGATGACGTGGATTTTACTTCTACTAAAGGCTCTATATATAACCGGAAACACAATTATAGTTAAATAACATCAATACAGAAAATGGGAAGCCAAGAACGATTAATTTTACAAAAATCTTCTTTCAATATTTTGTGGGTACTAATGAACATACATGCGTTAATTGGTTATAATAAAATTTTATTTCGACCTTGGCCTATGTGCAGTATGAAGCATGTTCAAATTCTTATTATAAGATCCAAAGATTTTGGTGGCTCCTAAACTGGTCCTTTGATTGCTTACCCACCTGTTATCGAAGCATTAAGTTAAATAGTTAGTTGTAGACTAACTTGTTTTTATTGGTTTTGAAGAAAATTTTAAGAAGAAGAATGTAATCCCAAACGACAGTAGTCATAACCTTGCTAGCCAAGTCTTTGGCTTTTCGGAGGACTTGTACCAGCTCTAATCCATTGCTTCGATTGTTGCTTCGTTTCGGGTGTATGATCGTATATCCAGGTTCCATCAACCGTTATTACTCTGCTCAAAAGTGCTTTGGATCATGTCTTAACTTAGTTAAATTGAGCGTTGTAATGCGTTTTCGTTTGCGTTTGCATAGTAGAGACGTCGATTTTCGGTTCTTTTAAGTAATCGTTACTCAAACATTGAGTAATCGTTACTTTGATTATTTTGATAACTTTAATGCTTTGCTGCTTTGGTACTTTGGTACTTCGTACTTCGGTACTTCGGTACTTCGATACTTCCATACTTCGATACCTCGATACTTGGATACTTGGATACTTGGATACTTGACTTGGATACTTGAATACTTGGATACTCGGATACTTCGATACTTTGACACCACGATACATCGATACTTTGATGGTTTGAATTATATACATATTCATGTTACACAAGTATGAGTTTAACGTTCGGTGCCGGCATTCATCTTATTGGCCTTATTATATCAGTAATCGATATTATTTGCCTAGCAGAATTGGTAATGGTATATGTAGCTGCTTTTCACGGAAATATTAAAACAAACTGCATAAATTTTATCAAATTGTATTATAATCTGTTTATTGTAATATAGCGTGCATTATGCGTGATGAAATATTAAAAAATATAGGCAAACAAGAAAATAAACTTTAATATATTACATGTAAACGTTTTGCATGAAATGTATTTAATAGTATGTAATAAGAGGTAAAGTGTAAACTAATAAAATGATGTTGGCTGTTGGATAAAAAATCATATTTTAACCTTTCATCTCTTAACATCATTGTATTTGTTGGCACTTTACTTATTAAAGTTGTAAAACCTTTCCTGACATTAGTTCAATTTGTAAGTATTTTTTATTGTATAGATATTATACAATATGTTGTATTAGGTACAACTTAATAACCGTTACTTTACCTTGATGAGGCACACCAATTGAGTGGTGAATTATTGACTAAAAATAGACAATTAAAAAAGTAATTCCAACTTTCCCTAACCAAATTTCTAACCGAGACTCCTGATCTTATTAAATCAAATTATATTTGAAATCCCAATTGTGTATCGCATTTATATATGTTACAGTTTTGTATTTATTTGCAAATATGTAATTAATTTAATAATAATCATTGGTAAGCATGATCAGTTTATTTGAAATTTATTTACTTTTTTGGGCGTTAACTGCGTTGTTCATCTTGTCCGACCACTAC
Source organism: Melolontha melolontha (assembly GCA_935421215.2). Lineage (NCBI taxonomy): Eukaryota > Metazoa > Arthropoda > Insecta > Coleoptera > Scarabaeidae > Melolontha > Melolontha melolontha. Next base: position 90,887,782 of record OW285239.1, read on the forward strand.
GTAAACATACTTCAGGTCAGCCTTGACTTCATAGTTTAAATTAAATATTAGTTAAAAATAACACTTTTTCGATGTTCTAAAACGAACTAAGACCAGTTCACTTTTTACTCAAATAACAAACGTTTTTACGACCGAAATGAATGAAAATTTTAACAGTTACTTTTTAAAGGGTCGCCAACTTTAAAAACAAATTAGTATTGCACTTTTTCGTCAAGCTCACTAATTACTGATCCGCCCTCGTACATGAAAAATATTTGAAACTTTAAAACTAGTGTTTAAATCTCCATTTAAATGGAGGCTGAACACGTATCTTCTTCATCAATCTTCGTTAATCAATTATTTAAAATAGTTAGTAACTATTCTAGTTATTATATAGGACAATAAAATAACATGTAGCAGTACCTATAATCTATATAAATAAAAATATAAATGTTCGTTTGTTCAAAATCGTAAATCTCCGAAAGTGAAATTGTGACACAACGTATCTTTCGATTACGCTCGTGTTTTTATATTCCTATTATATAGATGTCACACATGTGACAGGTAAGACCGGGTGTAAGTCATACCTGTGCCAGGTAAAAACATGCGTATGTCATACCTGAGCCAGGTAAAAACATGCGTATGTCACGCCTGTCACAGATAAATAAACGGTGTTCAGAAACATTCGAAGTCAAAGTAGTCCTTGAAAATATGAAGTCATGTCTGAGATAGATTGATTTTTGACAGACAATAGTTGACATTTAATAATTATTACAAATCAGATACTTAAGTAAAGATATACGATTTTTTGTTCAGAGCCCACTTGACTTCGAATGTTTCTGAACACCCGTTATATATTTTGTAAAAAACAGCGCCATCTGTTGGACGTAACAGCTACACACGCAGTTCTAAACATTGCTCATGCCAGACAACGTGCTTCTTGACAGCTATTATCAGTTAGCATTTTCAATGTTTCCGATTGCATTGTTAAATTGAAATTTTAATAGATTTGGATTTATTTTCATTTTGGATTAATTATTTCCTGTGACATTGCGACATTTCGTTTGAATTAAGTTGTGTCATATACCATAGTGTTCATTCAAAGCGAGGCAGTCATATTTGCGTCCATCGAAACTGCTGTGGAAGCAGAAGAAGCGGTTAATAATCCAATAGAATTTTTGAATTCACTCGATCTGCCAGGGATGTGATCGCACGTACTTCAATTGAATATCGACTTGCCAATTATCATGTTGCGGAATATCAACCAGCCAAAGCGTTGCAACGGCACGCGGCTGTAGTAAATAAATTAATGAGCAATGTCGTAGAAACAACAATATTGACAAGACCATTCAGAGGTGAAGATGTCCTTATTGCTCGCATTTCTATGATTCCAACGTATATGCCATTTCAATTTAAGAGATTGCAATTCTCGATTCGATTAGCGTTTGCCATCACCATCAACAAGGCTCAGGGCCAATCTTTAGAATTGTGCGGTTTAAATCTACAAACGAATTGCTTCTCACATGGACAATTATATGTTGCATGTTTAGACTCGGCAAGCAATCTCTACATCTGAACAGATAAGTGTACAACAATAAATATTGTATACCCATAAGCATTATGAAATTAAACATATTAGAAACGCATGCTTTCAATTTTCTTTCATTTCAAATTAACCAGACTGAGCCACAGCAACGCGTGGCCGTGGATCCGCAAATGCCTTTATTGCAACACGTGTGAGTAATTGGATCTTATAGTACGAATGCCTTTCTTCGGAGGCAAAAGTTAATGTAGAGGAGAAGAACCAGCGTGTAATTTTCATTATTGATAAGTTGAATCAAAAACTTTGCCCTAGCTATGTTTTCTGTTACTCATAGATTCAAACCGATGTAAGCGAAAGGAGGAATGCTATAGCAATTTATATGTACAATTCGAGAAAATGAAGAAGTTGATGGCTAATGGTAATTAATCTTGATCTAGACTACATATGTGACTGAATAAACTTTTCTATAAATGTTATTTACAAATTTGACCTCATTAAGTTAGTATTTGTTGTGAAAACTCATCGTTGTTTTCACAATACCTGTTACAAAATGTAATTCGCCTATTAATATCTTTCGACTTGAATCCTTGACATATATAGTAAGTAGGTACTTATTTAAATAAAATTTATATTTTTAAAAAATATTATTTACTGTAAATTTGAATGTCTCGCAAATATTGAATTTCTCGTGTTTTACAAGGGTGGATCAAACATGAAGTCGGTTCATGTTTGATCCACCCTGAATGAAGGTTAAATAAAAGTTAAAAATAGTAGCTTTTGCAGAATTTTGGACAAGTTAACCGATGTGATGTTGACAAGTTAACCGATGCGATGTTTAATTTAACGGATATCATCAATAAGTCATGATCTTTATAAGCGCAATGACAATTAACCACTTTTAAAGCAATTGGTTATTTGGGATGCAAAGTGGATCTTTTAGAACATCGTTTCTCAACCTGGGGGCCCATGTGGGTTGAGGTGATAATAAAGGAGGGTTACGAAATAGCCTAAACAATAATGAAAAATTATTTTGTGAGAAAAAATCAACTACAAATTATGTCTTACCTCAATTATTAAGTTATGGTGGACGGGAAGAGCAAGAAATTCATAATCCGAATTGTCGGTACTGACGTAAATATCAAACTCTTGCATAAAAAACATTCATAGCGGCATTGACGTCGTAAAACTCATTACGGAAAGGCCAATCTGTGTAAATAAGATTATTATACAGTGTTTAAAAAAATTGCTATACTGTAAATATATCGTGTGCAGAGAGTGATTGGAAATTGAGGTAATGTAGTTACGAAAAGTAATTACAAAGTAATAGCTGAAGTAGGGTGATCTTTTGAGAAAACATTGACATCCTTATGCAAAACAATGTTAAAAGTTTTTGAGCGGAGACTACCTAGGTTTTGGTAATATACATTGGGGTTGACGGTATTATTGTCGGTCTATTGTTGGTCCGAGTCGACGATGGCAGAAATGCTTTTTTGATATTTCATAAAACTAGTTCGTGACATATTTATTTATATACCTTTTCAACTATCTAGAGTTTTTAGTTTGGTAAAGTTTGTCAAAACCGTGATGAGGTCGTTTTAGGAAGTTGATGATGAATGATATCCTCATGGTCTGTAGCAATGAGCACGATCACCAATAAATTTGCCAATTCTCACTAGCTGTAATTGAAGATCTTTAAGCCCTATGCTATTGAATATTATTTACCATAACGGTACCATCCGCAATCTGCTCATCCCTAGACTGACAACTGACTCCTTAGAGCCATAGCTAATTACATTAGACTTCCTCTTAGGGCATGTTCAGTATTCATAGAGAAATGTTGTTCGCTGACAAGCGAAGTATGCGAACCGTTTTTAGAACTTTAATCTCGTTTTGTAGATCTACAACAACTACGTTCAGTCTATTGATATCATTACTTGTTTCTCTACAAGTAGAGCAAGACCAAGATTTCCAACATTAGTATGTATTCTGCGAGCTTAGGAACTAGAAAGAGAATTTTTTTTTTCATATCGAACAAAATATAGATTTATGAGACTCCACTACGCTATTACAAGACGAGTAATTTGTGTTTATAATGGCAAAGAAAAAATTAACAAAATAAAAAATAAACAGGAACACATGGATCACCTTACTCTGCCCGTAGTAAGGAAAAAACAATCGCAGAGGTAAGGAGGCAACGGATGGCAGAGCAGGAGAAGCACAAGGCAGGAATGCTTGACTGTACTACTGTAAGTGATAGAAAAGAAATATGTAAAAGCAAAAACCGTTCGAAGAAAACGTAAGTTAACACAAAACACATTAAACAGTAAATAAAGTACGACGGGTGATTTTTATATTATCTACTTAGCTATGTTTCAGAAAAGCTATATTTTATTTTTCAACATATGATCAACTAACGGTTATACACTTACTTTATCGTCTTTCTAACAAGGCTGTACATTCTAGAAAAATTCTTTTAGTAATGTTACCTACAAACGGTGCAAGCAATAAAAGTCCACGAAAAACTGGCTTGTTAAAAAGTTGCTCAAACACCCTTCCGGGACTTACTTTGCGTGGGTGGGTTGAATTTAAAGTAACATACTTGATAATGCAAATAAATTATTGCAAAAACAAGGGATTTGCATTTTTATGCCTTTTAACTTTTAAATCAACTGAATTTACAAATTTTATAATTGCGTGAAAAGTCGTCAATAGTATTTATGATAAATTAATTTGATAATTTAAAGGTAATGTGAACTAATTTAATACAAAAATTCGTACATAAAAATTACGCCGACAAAGCAAAAAAAAGTAAATAAAAATAGAAATAAAATAAAAAGACGATATGACTTGGCGAATTTAAATATTTTATGTAGCTAAGGTTTGTTTTTTTTTCTCTCTCTTATCGACTCATGGCCCGATGCAAGTTTTGTAGTTAGAGGAATGAACAAAGGGTCGTTTCGAAGTAATTAAGTGGCATAGTTTTACTTAGCTGCTCTCGGCTATTGCTATTCGATGTGGCTGTAAAGGGCCCTTCTGCAAAATGGAGTCGGATCCGGAACACGTGGATTATAAATCCACCCTTCTGGTGGCACTACGGTTCAGCAGCGAGACACAAAAGACATCTGGAGTTACCATCGGTACAAAAACAAGATCATTTAGATGGTTGAACGGTACAATTAATACACGGCCTTAACAAACACGACGCACCGACATTTAGAAGTGCGGTAAAACAAACTTCATAGACTCTAGTAATCTAGCTAATTCAATGAAACGTATTCAAGTTGCTAAAACTTATCGTGTACACACACAGGTAATACCACTAATTTCCCAGAGGTCTACAACGGATGTGTTCGTAGAACATTGTGCGTATCACCTTTTCTAAAATTCTTTTCCAAAAAGCTGGTGGCGTAGCGATTCGTTATATTATAGTGGAATATACGAGAGCCGACCAATAAAAACTTGTAATAGTAAATATTTTAGTAAGTCTCCCCCAGTACTTTTTTCACGTAATCATCTGAAGGAAAACGTCGTCCACGCAGATGCTTATTTAATTTAGGAAAGAGATAATAATCAGTCGCGATTCATGCACTATGCCAATGTGAAGGTTTAACAAGAACGCGGTTCCTACAAATGGGAGATCAAAATCCTATAAAAGAAACACTCTCAAAGCTGTCAAGTTTAATTAATAGAGCAGGGTTAGAGGAAACGAGACCTGAGGACCCTAATAGATCTGGAAATATTGCAGTGGAAGAGGCTTTGCGGCCACCTCAAATAATACATCTATCTACCTATGACGCCGGATCTCCCTTATACACGTTAGTTATCCTTTGATAAATATTTTTGGGTCCATTTCCTTCTTTCGTTAAAAATTTTATCTCGCTTCTATGTTCTAACTGAATTTCACTCATTTTTGGTTAAATAAACCACTGTAAAAAAACAGAAAAACTCTCAGAATTTGGATTAAACTTGGTCAGTATAAATCCAAATGTGAAATCTATTTGAGAGTAAACGCTTGTTATTGTCACATAATTTTTTTGTGGCTAGGTAGATAATATAAAAATCTGCCTTCGCAAATTTAACCACGTAATTACCTTGAAGCAGCATTAGAATACTTTCATTAAAGTAATACTGTTCAAAGGAATAGAACGTGAGCTGCGTAATGATATATGGGGAGGATTTGCAATCTCGCTAGTGCCTGGTTTAGCATGTGGTTTCGTAAATACGCCAAATTCTCCCAAGTTGTCGAATAAATTTTTGAATGCAGGGAGTGAAGGTTGACGACAATAAAAAAAATTAAAATAGCATTCTGCAGCTCTCTGGGGAACAATAATGTCACGATTTTCTAGATGAGAAAAATTCATGACGAAACTACAAATAGTTACTTGGGAAAATCACTAATCGCAAACTAATAAGTTAGGTACTGTCAAAACTTATGCTTCCCACAACTGACAACTAATCTGATCTGAGTCTCTTTTTGTATGCTGCTTTGTTGTAACTGTGTTTTTAAAGGCAAAAAATAATGAAAAATGGCTATAACTCACTTATTTAACACAATAACCTTATGAAGTGGTACATTGTTGCAGCGGGAAAAATAAGCTCTTCTTAATGAAGTCATAGCCAACTATGAGTGTCACTTAAGAAAACAAAAGTTTGTGCCATAACTCGAAAATAGCGAGTCCGATAAAAAGTTAATTAATGCGGTTGATGGAGGGTATAGCTACCTTAATATATTTCCTTTTTGGACTTTTCTCTAAATTGAATAATAAAGTAATTAAACGAGATTAAAGAAAATGGAGAAATTTAGTTTTTTGCAAATACACTATGACCGTAAATATACAGTACCGAAACTGTAACTCTGTTCACAGTTGTTATGAAAATGACACTGAATCTGTTATCTGTTCGGGTAGAAAACACTGTCTGTGAATAACATGCTCAAACTGAAGAAAAAACTTTATATGTGTAGCATATAATCGCTCATACAAGTTTGGCAGAAATAATGGACACAGCATTAAATGGGTTGGATCTCAATTTGAGCAGATGTTTCAAAACCCTAAAGCGTCAAACAGTGTTATTTTGTACATTGTTAACAAATTCAAAACTACTGGCAATGTTAACATACAACGAAAAGGCAAGTGAGGAAGAAAGAAAAGCGTTAGAGTAAACGAAAATTACGAACGAGTAATGCTGCAAGTCTTACAATCACCGAAAAGAAGCATACGAAGAACTGCCTTAAAACTGGATATAAAAAGAGAGCCTGTGCGTTTATAGTCACGGATATTGGTGGTTGCTCTTACAAAATTTAAAAGTGCCATAAACTGAACTAAAATGATAAAACACAACGTTTAGTTTACTATGCTCGGATCCTGGCTGACGTTTACGAAAATGATGAATTATTGACTAATGTTTGGTTTTCAGATGAGTCCCATGTTTCGCTTCCTGAAGAATTCATTGAACACCACTTCATGAACAAAGAGTAACCATAAGGTGTCCAGTTTATAGAAATGGGATCATCAGCCCTTATTTCATTTCATTTCAACTGATCATGAAGGGCGAACTGCCACTGTCAACAGTGAAAGATATCAGCAGCAAGTTTTGATACCTTTTATAGAGGACCTCAGACGATTCTGTAGACCAAAAAATATGTTGTTGCATCGACAGTGGTTTCAGAAAGACGGTGCGACGAGTTAAGCTGCTAGGCAATCGTTTAGTATGACAGAGTCATTTGCAGAAAAACATACTTTAATTATCCTTCACATAGCCCGGACTCACTTACTCACTCCGATGCATACATCTGGGGCATGACGAAAACAGCAATTTTCAACACGATCGATCCACTACAATTCCGTAATTAAGGATGGCAATTATTTGTTTCTTCCGAACTTTACAAGAGCCTACATTTGAAAACGTGGTACGAAATCTCCAACACCGCCTTGACTTGTGTCCAACTGAATGATGGGCATATTCAACATATCATTCGCCATTATAATAGATATTATCTCCGTCGATTTTGTTAAATTAAGTGAGCAATAAATAATTTTTAATTCAATACTATATATTTCTGGTCAGACTGTATTTAGTAAGCTGCGAACTTTTGCTGAAATACAACAGCAGCGCTAAGTCAATGTCTATTGTAGTTTCCGAGATCCCCATACAAAAAATGAAAAACTACTTCTCCGTAAATCAGAAAAATTAAGAAAAACAGGGAAATAGCAGAGCACGCACTTGCATGTATAATGTAAACTAACAAAAAAATTAGTTTTATTGTATTAATAAAGGTGGAGTTGTGGTAATAAAGGTAGAGTTGAAGCCTCGGTTAGTTAAATGTGGCAATGGAAGGAAAGCAATCAGAACGATGATAATGCCCAGTCTCATACTTCTTTGCAGACACGTCAAACGTTGGTACAAATTTGATGGGATGTTTTAGCCCACTTACCATATTTCCCAGGCCTCTGATTACCATTTGTTCCGCTCTTCAAGTTTAACTTAGGGGAAAACATTTCGATAATTCTGCGATGTGTAAAATGCACATGCACTTAGTGCTATTTTTTAGAATTTCCAATTAAGATTCAATCTGTATCTAAAATTATGTATAAAAATCACTAAGAACTTTTCGAAGAACCTGATATGAATATTTTACATCAAATTTTTAGACAAGATGCTCTGTTTATATTAAGTTTCTGAATATTTCGTCCTATTTAACACATAACATGTCATAATTAGAGAACGGACACGCTTACCACTCAGTGCAGTACTGGCGAAAGGCTGTATTTCTAAAATATTTAATTTTATTTATATAATAGGAAAACGAACGGGTGGTGATCTATAAAATTACGAAATACATATTTATTTGTTGAAAAGTATTTATATAATTGGAAAACGAACGGGTGGTGATCTATAAAATTACGAAATACATATTTATTTGTTGAAAAGTTGTATTTTTAAAGTTTTTAATTTTATTTATATAATTGGAAAACAAACGGGTGGTGATCTATAAAATTACGAAATACATATGTATTTGTTGAGAAGTTGTATTTTTAAAGTTTTTAATTTTATTTCTATAATTGGAACATTTTTATTTGTTCATTTTGTCGTTCAAGTTGAGTAAAGGAGTATTAATATTGACTAGCAATAGTTTCTCAAGGTTTTATTCTGTCAATTTTGTTCTCTTTGAATTAAGTACATCCTTATAAATAGAAAACGTCCTTTCTACATCGCAACTGGTTATAGGTGCATACTGGAAATATTCTTTTATTTCTTCATATTTAGCCGTTAGATTTTGTGGAATTGTCTCCATACATAATTGCTGCAATGTAATTAAATCTGGATTTCTATTAAGAATTGCTTCAAACTTTTGCCGAAGGCCACATCCGAAGTCACTTGGAATACTTTTCAAATTATTAACAGCCACATCTAATGTGGTTAATCCGTCATTTAATTTGAGATTTCGATTTTCAAAATAAGTGATTGGTTTTGGCAATTTTCCAAAGTGTTCGTGAAGAAAGTACAACTGATTTTTTAAATTTGGGATTTGTGTGAGCTCCTTGCACTCACCAATACTTCTAGCATCCTCCTTTAGCAGTGTTACGAAATGTTTTAGACTATCGAAATTCTCAGCATAATAACTAGTAGCTTCCAGCCATGTTCCCCATCTAGTTATTACTGGAGTGGGAGGCAGTGACAGAGATGGAAATTTTTCCCTGAAAAGAGCTACTCTCAATGGTGCTTTTCTGAAAACTTTTTTAAAAGCTGATACAAGTCTATCAACTTCCGGAAAAATGTCTCTGATATATTCACAGATTCTGTGGAGAGCATGTGCTACACAAGTAATATGCAGCATATTAGGATATGTTTTCTTCAATAGTCTGCCTGTTTTTAACATATACGCAACACTATCACTGACAAATAAAAGTATTTTTTCTTTGTACGTGGCGTCCGAATGAAGCATTTTTTGCATATTCTCCTTAATGGTTTCAGCAACTGTTTCCGCATCAACTCTATTTATAACACTTGTTGCTATTACATATGAGTTATAGGGAATAGTTGGATGTAGTACACCAGCTACAACATTTACCTCACAGCGGCCTAACATTTCCACCGTTTCGTCGGCGCTTATCCATATGTATTGATTTAAAAGATGGCTTCTAATGCGTTCTACTGTTCTCGTATAGCACCTAGAAACATAATATTTGCGTAAGTTGATTCATCAAGAACATTTCGACCAGTATATTTTTGAAGAAATATTTTTAAAGTGGGGTTGCTAAGTTTATTTAATGGAATATTAGCCGCCATAAAAGTTTTACAGAGTTCAGATGTGTTTGCGATCCTAAGTGACGAATTTTTGACGATATTTTACGGATTTTGTAATAAGTTTCGGAATCACTGACAATGGACATACAATCAGTATGACCGTCAATCCAACTCGCCATTGTTTTACAATGCCGTTCTCGACATTCTTCCATATCATGTCTGAAAAAGTAACTTAAACTATGCTCTAGATCTAAATAAATGAAAACTAAAAATGTGTGCGTAAGTTATAGAAACTGAACGAAATTCAATGCACACTTATGTCGAAATAATTGGTAGAAATAGATTCAATCAAACGATATTAAACAGGATCTATCCCAAAAAATTATGATGTAATTAACAGTTAAAACTATGAAAACAAGAAACTTACTTACAGCACTTTATTTATCTTACGAAATATAAATTAATATATAAAATACATACATTATAAAAACCCCACTTCTATCTACGCTCATGAAAACACTTTAAAAAGCACTATATTCTCGGAATACAATAGCTGGCTTGTCCATTGTTATCGCGGCGAGACTAGGTGTCCGAGTAAGTCAAACAAATACTTCATTGAATTACGCCGGGATGTACTGAGCGACGTTATACACAATTGCAATTGCCGATTGCGTTTTATGGAAATTGCGTCCGTTCTCTAGTCATAATAACCGAGACTCTCATGTTGAGAATATTCCAAAAGAGACAGATTGTGTATTTTCTTGATCTAACAGTGGAAAGGAAAACTTCTCTTAAATTGAAAACAAAAAATAAATTATTAAAGAATTCTATCAAAATGTCTATATGCTTTACTACATATTATATTATTGTTGATTAAGACAAGGCATTCACCTAAATGTTTTCCGATAAAATAAGAATGTGATAAACTGCATCAGACATAGATAACAAAATGATATGAAAAGACATGATGCAGAATTAAAAAAATATTCCATTTATAGTTTGAATAGAGTAATAAATATAAACTTTTTATATTATCAACTCTTTGTTAATGTACACCGTACCGGTTAGAGAATGTAATCCGTTTTAATAAATTGTCAACACATCTTTGATTCAACAGCCGTCACGTGGTGTCCCCTCTATGGTGAGGGTGTCCACGCACAATACATTCATACATATATTGCTCTAATAATAATGGAGAAGTCAGTACTATATGCATATGTTCATCACCAACGACCTACAGACGTATATTTGTCTGAAAGAGCGAACGATTGTAAACCTTATTTACATTGTGATGGGTGCACTTCAAACTTGCTGATTAATATAGTTGTTATTATAGTTATGAAGTCAAAAAAATCAAGGGTTGTCGTTCATAAAAGGCGAAGATTTCCGTGACTGAAGAAGAATATTTTATTGAGAAAAATGCGCGGTAGTACTGTCGGAATAACACTCAAAGAAGGAAGTTCGACGCATTATCTATTTTTGTGTATTCTGGATAGTGCATTTTCGACTATTATTATAACGCCTGCGGTTGTCGCTTATTGGAGAGGAGTTTGGCTGCTGATGGGCATATATACTTATCCCGATAATTATGTGATGAGTGCCGTCATATCGACGTTAATAGGTGTATGTGGACACCTAGTATTCGGCCTGTACCAAAATTTTTTCGAAAAACATTTACATCCTAATAAAAGACGTATCTGTTATTATGTTACGTCCCGTTTATATACTGTGTGTTTTGCCTTCGTATGTGTGAATGGATGGCGAGGGCCATGGTTACTTTTAGATTACTATACCGGACCTGATATTCCGACCGTAACAGCCCTTTTGACAGTCAGCACGGTCGCATTAGCAGTTATGAGAACATTAAGAAACGTTTCTGCTCCACCTTTTGCTATAACAACTGATCACGTTAAAGACTATTTTAACGTCCCTACTATGTTTAGAGCTAAGGTAAGCATTTTTGTCTTTATCAGTATTAAACATTTCTTCATTTATACATTTGACTCAATACTAAAAAAGAATACTTTTAAAATGCATTAATTGCCCGGCTGCCACAAACACTGAAACATTCTACTTTGCATTTGTTTCCTCCATTTTTATTTTTATAAAAATTAAAATATCTTAAATTATGTAATATTTGAAGCAAACAGAAAATGGAAGAAACTAAAGATCCTTACAACAAAAAGATTTAAAAGTCTATGAATGAATTTCGATAACAAATAAGCAAATAACATTTTAGCAAAACAAACCATTTCACTGCAGCGTTATGGTAATAACACAATTTTGTAAAACACTAAACTAATATTTATACCCACGATGTTTGTCTGAATTTAATTACATTTAAAAGTCATCAATGCATGCCGTCTTAAAATTATTCTAACAATACATAATAAATGAACGGTATATTGAACCGTCGGTAGAGCTAATTGTATCGTTTTTATTTTGTGTATAGCTGTTCACTAGAACTATACTTATTTTTTTAATATAGGTAATCAAATGCTATATATTGCCTAAATACAGATCATCCAAATCATAATACATGTATATTATATGTATTGTGAATTAAATGAAAATTGTTTGCTAATTCCCATTGAAAATCTGTTCTTTTTTAATAGAAAGAACCATGTATATGTTTAAGAAGTGGCGTAAGTTCTAATGAGAAACTAAAAATTAATCATTATACCAACTTAAATTAAGTTTAAAATGCTTCAACAAAAAATAACACATACGGTTTTGCTTCTTCCTTTGAATAAAATTACTGACATAATGTTATCCACTTATCCTTTATATAATAATAGCTAAAAGCGCACACGCTTTGCTTTGGCTCAATCTGATATGAAATGAATGAGAAAGTAAATAAAAGTATTGTAACGAACATCGATTCACCGAGAAAACACACCATTCAATTCCATACAGCGTTGCTATGGCTATGTGAAATGAAAGTAAAGGAAGAAAAAAGATGTTTTTCACAAAAAAATATTTTTTATTGTCAAGCTAATAACGAGAGTTCAATTAGTCTTTACGTCCGGGGTAGCTATGTATTGTAAAACGCATGTCGTTACTAATTTATAAATGTCATGAATTACTACTTACTTGACAGAAGTTTGACTTAAGACAAAACATACATTACCTATTTTCTATGTGTCACTTGATAGGTTACACTTAATAGGTTATATTAATAATCTAAACACAGACATGCGACTACAAATCCATGACTGTCCAGGACGTAAAAACTAATTAAACGCATGTTAGATTGACTACATTTTTGTTTGTCCGTTTGGTTATTTAACGTAACTTCTTATAAACTATGTAACTTGCTATTTTAATAATGTTCCTGTCACACTATGTTGGAATTACTTCAAAAACGTCACCTTTCAAATATCTCAGTTTTATTTAACTTTTAATAAAATTTCTTTCCTATATGTTCTCTTTGCTTCAATCATATCTTGAATAAATACAATAGTATTCTCTTAAATATTTTATCTTTCTTGCTTGTCATCCTTTATTTTTTTTTGATTTTATATCAGTTTATTTTAACTTCTTTCTATAACAACTTCTCTGTTCTTGTTTCCTATTATTTTTAATTCTTTTTACACTTGCTTTCGATTGATAATTTATTACAAATATATACGCTTAACATTAAAACCAGCAAACTGATTAATGATATTTACTTTCTTTTTTCATTTAATACTATTAATTGGTTAAAGTAGTACCTTTTATATGCCCTTTGCACAATTATTACTTTTCTTTCCAAAATCTTATCGTTGCTATCTAAAAATCAATAATAAATTCTCCTTTTTTTCTTTAAAAACCCAGCTACTTATTTAATTGTTTTTCAAATATCAATATCATTCATATTTTCGCCTTTCATATTTAACAATTATCTGTCATAATTTTTTCTTAAATACCATCTTCCTGACATTTACATTTAACATATACACATTATTTTAAATTTTCATATAAGACAATTCATTCAAGATTAAATCAAAGTTATTTTCGTTTTATCATTAAGATTTCATAACAATATGTAAGCGTAAATAGAGTATATGATTAGCAAAAGTTAACTTGTAATAAAAAAATAATACAAAATCAAGTACTTGAGAAATTTTTGCGCTACTTACTTCAAAGCGCACCGAAGATTTGACCCGTGCGATAAGACTTTTACGTATGTATGTATGTAAGCATGTATGTATGCATATATGTGTGCATGTATAAATGTCTTTGTTTCCTCTAGAAATTCATGAAATTTCACATATTGTTAATTCTTTTAATATTTGTCGAAATTTGGGAAAAAAAACGTAAGGAACACGCACATAAAATTTTAGCAAAATTATGTATTTTGTGAGTCTATAGTTATTTATAGACTCACAAAATACATGTTTTTGATTTATACAGGGTGTCCAGAAACTCTCCTGACAAACGAAGACCGGAGATTCCTCTGATAATTTTAAGACAATTAAACCCAAATTCACCTAGTCCGAAAATGCTTCCTAAGGGAGCTAGAGTTCTTTGAAGATGGCGCCTTGTATTTATTTTTTTTTTATTCCTCCAGAACCCTTCTATTTAGAAAAACAAAAACTGGTATGCTTATTTATCCTCCAGAGATGAATCGATTCCATCAATTGCGAATTTCTAGTACCGGTCATAGGCGTCCGTTTTGGGTAGGTCAACGGTTATTTTAAGGCATAACTTTTTTGTCTTTAACTTTTAAGCATTTGTGACACTAGATTATTAAATTTTCAGGTATTCCAGTACTAAAATGTACTCTTACTTTAAGTCGGTAGGATACACCGTTTTCTAGAAAAATCGATTTGTAAATTTTTAGTTTTTTCTTCATTAAAGTTCAATTTATTTTGTACCTACTTATTTTTAGCGACGAAGTTGGCTTGGACTATCAAGGCATAGATGAAAATTAATTTAATAAATTAAAAACAAATTATTTATTACAATGGAACGAAACTAACAAAAAAAGAACAAGTATCAAAGGTAGATTGTTACAAAAGTTGCTCGATGTGATGACCATTAGTCTCTATGCATAAGTTTACCCTTTTGCTTAGAGAACGCCGAATTCTTGCAAAAATTTCAGTTATTTCTAAATTCGTTGCAAGCATCTTGTATCCTTAGTCAGAGTTGTGCGCGATTTTGTATCGGAACGGAATAAACAAATGCTTTTATGTATCCCCAAACACAATAATCGCAAGGATTCAAATCCGGCGACCTTGCTGGCCAAGCAACTGGACCGCCTCTTCGAATCCAATGGTCTTCGTAGTTATTATCTAGAAAGTCTCGTACATTCCTGCTAAAGTGGGCCGGACAGCCGTCCTGTAGAAACCATAAGTTTTGCCGAATATTTAAACGCACCTCATCTAACAAATCAGGTAAAATATTTTGCAGGAAATGTAAGTAATCAGCACCATTTAAACGAGCAGGTAATTCCACAGGTCCAAGTAGATAATCGTCAACTACTCCTATCCAGACGTTTATGCTAAACCTATGCTGATGCTTAAATTCTTGAACAACGTGGGGATTGTCACCAACGTACGAATAATAATGTGCATTATGTACATTAAAAATTCCATTTTTTGAGAATGTAGCTTCGTCACCAAACAAAATGTTCCTGAAGAAATCTTCATCTTGATTTTTCTGATTTTGTAACCATCTAGCGAATTCTACGCGAGCAGGAAAAGCTACTTCAAGCAGTGCTTGCACCTTTGTAAAATGAAAAGGATATAAATTTTCTTTGTGTAAGATACGTTGGGACTTGAACCCAAGTCTACAGTTTGCTGGACTGTCGCTTTTACCACTTAAGCCACTTAACCACTTAAGCAGGTGTCTGTTTTGAAAGTAGATGTCTGTTATCAAAGCAAACTTCAGATTTGAAAGCAGATCTCTGTTTTGAAAGCAGATATCTTTATGAAACACTGTTACTTTATAATGCATATCTAAATAGTTTGAACCAAGGTCTATCTTGGCTTAAGTGGTAAAAGCGACAGTCCGGCAAACTGTAGACTTGGGTTCAAGTCCCAACGTAGACAATATGTTTCAATTAAAAATTTTGTATGATTTGCTTTGTAATTTGTGGACAGCAATGTTTACATCCCCACTTACTTTGCAATTACATACATACTAATTTGATATTTGTAAATATTTCATATAAAAGCCGAAAAACTCCAATAATTTATCAATTGCTATATATACACATAAGACCAGCTCTCAACGTGCCATACCCGGCAATAAGTGGCAACAGCGTATCCCCTCTACGCGCGGTAGCTTACATTACCATACATTGCAGAGTTATGAATTTAGTAAGACTTAAACCGCCCAAGGATATAGTCGTTTGCATAATCGTTCTGTATACGTAATTTGCACATTTGTTTCAGATATAATAAGGTCGTTATATCTCCAAGTTATTATTATTGTACTCTTAGCTGCTACGGAAAAGTAATTTTAAGTAATAAAAAAAACAATAACGTATTCTAAAAGATAAAAGTAAAAAAATCAATAATTCTGCAAAATAAATTTTAATTCTAAGAAAGTCGCTAAATATAGGATTCGAAAATACCGCCCTCTCTCCCCAAACAATAGCCGAGCCTATTGTAAAACTCCCGCCTCACTCCCTCGAGATTTCTAGGGGTTATTGTCTCGAAAATTCTAAACAGTTGAACTTGCAACTGTTGCAACCTTTACGTATGCACAGCTAGATACGAATGACGGGCAATCTATTGCTCTCGATCATCGGACTTATGTATGCGCACGCGGAGTGGCATCGTACATACGTTGCCACATCGCATTACGTTCCATACGTATATTGTTGCGTATGTCCCGTAGCGGGTTGGACCTATCGGTATATATATATATATATATATATACAGGGAAATCCAAATTAAGTGTTCACCATTGGTAACTTTGTTATTATTAAAGATACAAGATTGTTTAAATTAGCAAACTAGTAGTACTTTTAACGCTCTTTAAGATGGAAGAATTTAAAAAAAAAGAGCAGCGCGTTTTCGAGTTTTCCCGAAAAATATGTTTTTTTCAAATGGAAACCCCTGTATATTATATCATTTTCTGTTAGAAATTCAATTTTTAAACAAAAAATCTTATAAGAAATTTTTTACTGAGATTTAAAATACTTGAGTTATAGTGAATAAACAAAAACAGCTAAGTCAAATGCATTTCTATGTTTCTATGATAACGACGTTAATTCTTTCTAGTAAACGTCAAATATTAGTACAGTTTTATTAGTCTTTCACTCATAAATTTCATTTTGCTAGTTATTAATTTGACAAAAAAATGATTTTTACCCTTGCAGAAAAGTGTGATATGTTAGAATCTTATTTAGTGTTCAGAAAATCCTCTAGGAGGGCAAAAGAACACTACGCTGAATTATATCCACTCCGAACACAACCAAATGAGCAATTTTTTCTGAGACTGTACCGAAAATTTAGAGGCAATGAGAGTGTTTTTGCCAAAACAAGAACAAGAAGGACTTTTATAATAAGCGAGGCCACGGAAATTCTAGTTCTTGCATATTTTGAGGCCAACCGTGAGGATTCCATACTAAATATTATCAAGGAATCTGATTTGAGCCACGGTACTGTGCATAGGATTCTGAAGAAACACAAATTCATTCCTTATAAGTACAAACCAGTTCAAGTTTTCTTGCCAGGGGATCCAGAGAGAAGAATGTTTTTTGCCACTGGTATCTTAACTTTTGTCGCCAAAATGTAAACAACTTTCGTTATATTTTATGGACCGATGAATCAAATTTCTCAAATTCTGGAATGTACAATACAAAAAATCATCATTACTGGTCAAAGGAAAATCTTCTTTTAGTACATCCAAGACGCCCGCAAGTCCGTTACAGTTTTAATGTTTGGTGCGGTTTAATTGGTTCAAGGATTGTTGGTCCTTTCTTTTATGAGGGCACTCTAACTGGTGAAAGGTACATAGAATTTTTGACTGAAATTTTGAATAATTTCTTAGACGATATTGATCTCATAAGTAGACAGAATCTGCATTTTCAGCAGGATGGCGCACCTGCGCACAACTACAGAGGTACTCATCAAATTTTAAATACTATTTATAACAATTCATGGATAGGAACAAATGGTCCTATTCAGTGGCCTCCCCGATCGCCAGATTTAACACCGCTTGATTTTTTTTTATGGGGTTATTTAAAGACAGAGATTTATAAGCAAAGGTACGAAAACGTAAACGCCTTAAAAATTGCAATTAGTGAAAAGATAAACCAAATAGATGGTAGGACCATACTAAAAGCAGTTCGACAAGTTCAGAAACGTGTTCAAAAATGTATTGAACAACAAGGTGGTATTTTTGAACATCTTCAATGAAAAAATCAGTGATTTTTATTTTCCTTTAATGATATGTTTATGTATAAAATAAAGTTTATAAAAATTATTTAGCTGTTTTTGTTTATACATTATAACTCAAGTGTTTTTAATCCCACTAAAAAATTTCTTATAAGATTTTTTGTTTAAAAATTGAATTTCTAACAGAAAATGATATAATATACAGGGGTTTCCATTTGAAAAAAACATATTTTTCGGGAAAACTCGAAAACGCGCTGCTCATTTGTTTTTTTAAATTCTTCCGTCTTAAAGAGCGTTAAAAGTGCTACTAGTTTGCTAATTTAAACAATCTTGTATCTTTAATAATAACAAAGTTACCAATGGTGAACACTTAATTTGGATTGCCCTGTATATATATATATATATATATATATATATATATATATGTTATAATAATTAATAATATCTAACAATAAGTATATCTATTTACTTAGGAATGTATGATCTAACCAATTAATTACTATTAAAAAATAATTAGGTTCTTTTTTAAATTTTCTATATTAAATTAATGTTTTTTGACATCCAGCAAGTGTTTGAACGTGGAAAAAGATCGTTCACATCGACGGAAGTAATTGGAGTATAATACTTTAACTCTTACATGTTTCACCACTTACGGCCTTTTTCAAAGAGTTTTTTAAAAATATGAATATTTGATTACATGTAATTATAAAAAATGGCAGTATATTATATTTTGTACTGTCATATTTTATGTCACGTTGTCATGGTTTTTATGTAATGATTTAAAATTACATTACGATTTTTTCCTATAGAAATTCATGTAATTTAGTATATTGTTAATTCTATAATATTTGCCCATAAAATTTAAAAAAATATGATAAAAACTTTCTACACAATATAAGGAACACACACACAATTTTATAAAAATATATTATGTAGTTTGTGAGTCTATAAATAACAAATGAAATGTTTTTGATTTACATATATATATATATTAGATTAAATTAGTCGGCGATTTACTAGTTTACTTTGATATGTATATATATATATATATGTAGATTATTACTACATGTTTTGAAACAGGTTATTCATATCAACTTAAATTTACAATTCAAAAAATGTCGATTCAATAGAATTGAATAATAATTAGAAGACAATTTGTCTACTCAGTTCTTTTGCTAAAATTATCGAACATTTAGTTTATTCATATCGCCTTAATTTTTTTAATAAATATAATTTGCTTAATAAATTCCAATATCCATCGAAGTTGCTCTTTCCTTCGATTTTTTTCTATTAAAAACTCCTGTAGTGGAAAAGAATGACCCGACCCGTCAGTCTATAATATTTTAGTAAAATAATCAGGATCCTCATTCAAATTTTGAACATATCGCGGCAAAAGTCTAGCCTTTTGCCTTTTAGAGTCTCTGTTAAAACTTGTACAGGTAATGTTTTATATAGTCTATAATTGTTTTTTTTAACGCGATTTTGGTATAGGTTTTCTCTAATTGATCAGCTGCATTATTTTAACTACTTTCAGAATTTTCTGAAAATCATACATGTTTCAATAATAGTAATTTTAATAATAATAAAATAATATATCCTTTATTTCAACACAAATCTTTTTTCTCATTACATATATGTAAAACAACAAATCAGAGAGGAAAAAGTAAAAAGAACGAAAAAAATGCTGAAACCTTAAGGCGTGGTTCAGATAGACGGAAAAGAACTTCCGCCGCCTGTTCTTCCACCAAAACCTTAATCCACATAATCTATAAGATAAAAAGTTTGCCTAGTCTAACTTAAGACTAATATTCTGCTATTCTATATAATAATAAAAGTATATAAAAGCAAACAACAATATGCAAATAATGCGATATGCAATAAAGCCTGTACATCTAGTCACGAATTATACGGGCAGAACAGACCCAGAGGAACAGAAAAATAAGTATATATATATATATATATATATATATATATATATATATATATATATATATGTATATATATATATATACATATACTAATTGAAAACCATCATTGATGTCTAAAAAGAAAATACATAATTTGTTTGCTGAATGTCTTTGGCTCCAAGGATTTGTAACAAGCAGGAATAGAATTGTATAGCTGATAGATGTGTGAAGGATTTTTCAAAAAGCGTTAATCTGTGTTTGGGGGGTCTAATCAAGTTGGTGTTGCGAAGATTTATATTATGTACATCGGACTGGAAACGTATCTTCTCAGTTAAGTACGATGGAGTTTTTAAAGTTTTAACTTTATGGAATAGACCTAAGGCTTGAAGCTTTCTCCTGTTCGCCATATTTAACCACTGCAACTCAATAACAGGCTACTGGCGAATAAATATGGATGGCCTTACCTTCGAAATGTAGCGGTATATCTATATGTTCTTTCTCATTTACTTCAAGTAGATGCTTTTTTCTACTAAAACTGGAGGTATTATTTACAATTCGGTAAATATTTTTTAATGTGTTTTCTAACGGTGTTGGATAATTTTGAGTATAAGTGGATAAGTTGGATATAACACCCTATATGCTAAATAGTGCTAAAAGTAGTGGCTTTGGTTAATAAAAAATGGCAGTATATTATATTTTGTACTGTCATATTTTATGTCACGTTGTCATGGTTTTTATATAATGATTTAAAATTACATTACGATTTTTTCCTATAGAAATTCATGTAATTTAGTATATTGTTAATTCTATAATATTTGCCCATAAAATTTAAAAAAATATGATAAAAACTTTCTACACAATATAAGGAACACACACACAATTTTTCAAAATCTATTATGTAGTTTGTGAGTCTATAAATAACAAATGAAATGTTTTTGATTTACATATATATGTATATATATATCAGATTAAATTAGTCGGCGATTTACTAGTTTACTTTGATATGTACATATTTAAAGCAGTCTTACATGTTTCGACACATAGTGTATTTTTCAAAGAAATTAAAAATATATGCGGCAGTATATCAATCAATTAATCTACTATAACATCCAAAGGTCAAGAAATAATTATATATATATATATATATATATATATATATATATATATATATATATATATGTAGATTATTACTACATGTTTTGAAACATGTTATTCATATCAACTTAAATTTACAATTCAAAAAATGTCGATTCAATAGAATTGAATAATAATTAGAAGCCAATTTGTCTACTCAGTTCTTTTGCTAAAATTATCGATCATTTAGTTTATTCATATCGCCTTAATTTTTTTAATAAATATAATTTGCTTAATAAATTCCAATATCCATCGAAGTTGCTCTTTCCTTCGATTTTTTTCTATTAAAAACTCCTGTAGTGGAAAAGAATGACCCGACCCGTCAGTCTATAATATTTTAGTAAAATAATCAGGATCCTCATTCAAATTTTGAACATATCGCGGCAAAAGTCTAGCCTTTTGCCTTTTAGAGTCTCTGTTAAAACTTGTACAGGTAATGTTTTATATAGTCTATAATTGTTTTTTTAAACGCGATTTTGGTATAGGTTTTCTCTAATTGATCAGCTGCATTATTTTAACTACTTTCAGAATTTTCTGAAAATCATACATGTTTCAATAATAGTAATTTTAATAATAATAATAATAATAATATATCCTTTATTTCAACACAAATCTTTTTTCTCATTACATATATGTAAAACAACAAATCAGAGAGGAAAAAGTAAAAAGAACGAAAAAAATGCTGAAACCTTAAGGCGTGGTTCAGATGGACGGAAAAGAACTTCCGCCGCCTGTTCTTCCACCAAAACCTTAATCCACATAATCTATAAGATAAAAAGTTTGCCTAGTCTAACTTAAGACTAATATTCTGCTATTCTATATAATAATAAAAGAATATAAAAACAAACAATATGCAAATAATGCAATATGCAATAAAGCCTGTACATCTAGTCACGAATTATACGGGCAGAACAGACCCAGAGGAACAGAAAAATAAGTATATATATATATATATATATATATATATATATATATGTATATATATATATACATATACTAATTGAAAACCATCATTGATGTCTAAAAAGAAAATACATAATTTGTTTGCTGAATGTCTTTGGCTCCAAGGATTTGTAACAAGCAGGAATAGAATTGTATAGCTGATAGATGTGTGAAGGATTTTTCAAAAAGCGTTAATCTGTGTTTGGGGGGGTCTAATCATGTTGGTGTTGCGAAGATTTATATTATGTACATCGGACTGGAAACGTATCTTCTCAGTTAAGTACGATGGAGTTTTTAAAGTTTTAACTTTATGGAATAGACATAAGGCTTGAAGCTTTCTCCTGTTCGCCATATTTAACCACTGCAACTCAATAACAGGCTACTGGCGAATAAATATGGATGGCCTTACCTTCGAAATGTAGCGGTATATCTATATGTTCTTTCTCATTTACTTCAAGTAGATGCTTTTTTCTACTAAAACTGGAGGTATTATTTACAATTCGGTAAATATTTTTTAATGTGTTTTCTAACGGTGTTGGATAATTTTGAGTATAAGTGGATAAGTTGGATATAACACCCTATATGCTAAATAGTGCTAAACGTAGTGGCTTTGGTTAAGGTAAAACCTTTGAAGATATGGTCTTCACTAAATCGCCAGAATAAAATTTATTAATATATTTTGTGGTTTTTCTTTTCACAGCCTCCACCTACTTTGGATAATAATAACAATGTGATGGGTAATTTATAATTAATATACGAATACGCATACGAGGGCGGATTGATGTACATATAAGATATCTTACTATATATTACTTTTTGGGCATGAAATGGTGTCTTGTGCATCACGTAAGGATTTTTCTCGCCTCATATGCGGCAATTTGGTTTATTAACATACCCAGAGAGTTGGAAATGTGCCTCATCAGAGAAGAAAATTTTCTTGGAAAAATCAGCATCAACTTCCTGCTGCTCTAACACACAATTTGCGTAAATTCTACGCAAATGATCTCTGCACTTCAGTTTTTCTGTTAACTGAATTTTATGCTGCTGTAAGTGCAAGTTCTTATGCAAAATGCGGCAAAGGGAGCCATAAGAAGGCCAATATCTGAAAATGGCGACGAATCAATAATTCCCGGTCTTCAGACACACTATCATTCACAGCAGCAACATTTTCGACTGAAAGTGCGCCACGATGATGCACACGGCTTACCCTATCTCCAATGCTCTAGTTTTCCCAAATTTTTTCACCACGTTGCGAATTGTTCGCTCAGTAGAACGATTAGGTTGACCAAAATCTTTCCGTAAACATCGATACACAGTTTGTACGGAATTGTTATCGCTGTAGAAAAATTTTAACGCGTTAGGCAGTGGTTAAGCGATCCATTTCGTAAATGAGTTGTTTCAAACTAACATTGGCAAACACACGCTATTAATGACAATTGTCTAATTTACAATGTAGCCAATATAGGAAACTCAAATTGGAACATCCATTACAATTTCTTAGATTTATTCTTTTTTTAATTTTCAGCATTTCCGATGTACAAAATATCTTCAATGTGATCGCCGTTGAGTATACAGTAATTATACATGCATGATGTTTGTGAAAATAGGCTCTGTACAGGTTATAATATTTTCACGAAGTTCGTCCATGGTTGTCGACGGGCTCTCTCGAAATACAACTTATTTTAGCACATCCCAAACGTAAGTATCAGGAGTAAGATCAGTGGAATCAGTTGAACAAGATATGGTAAATACGTGGTTCAAAAAATTCTCATAAAGTACATTAAGGGATTCTCACGTCATGTGGCATTTAGCCCCATTCTGTTGAAGCCATTGTGTAAGGTTTTTGGCGCTGCAGAATCTTCGGAAATCTATCATCAATGTTGTTACAATCTATTCTCTGTATTGCTGCTGATTCACAGTAACAGCATTTCTGCTTTCGTGTTTAGCAAAATAAGGACCAAGTATGTATTAACATCTACTTCACACTAAATTATTACACGGTTTCGATGAAGTTGTTTCTCTACAATTACGTGTGGGCGCGCAAATTCAATGAAAAGAATTGTCAATCGATTAATAAATTGATTCAGATGGATATGGCATTCGTATATTCGAAAGGAACACTAAATTATCATAAACTATTGCTGGACCACAATAAATGGCTTTCACAATCTTCTCCGCATATTTTCTTGAACATTCATTGATAGACGTTTATATGATAGAAGTTTAAATTCGAAAACGTTTTTTCGAGACTTCTGTTTCGAGATTATTAAGCTCATTCGAGGAGTTTTCCTCGAATGGGATTAGTTGTCACGGTAACTCGAAGACTAGTGTTATGTTATGTTACAGTCGTTTGCAATGAAACTGCGTATAAGATTTATGCTAATTTCAATGTTTTTTCAATGTATTGAAATGTACTTTTTAATATGAGGTTAAGAATGTCATAGTAGTGTCAACCTCACAGTATAATTTTATATGTTTAATATAAGTAATACATTTTCAAATGTAATAAACATATATAATTAAAAGAATAATAGGTAACAATTTGTATTAGGGGTAATATTTAGTACGAGATCCTCCTCTTGCTATAACTTCCGTTAATCTGTTTGGTATTGATCGTATTAAATTTACTTGTTAACTTTACACTTTGTTGCACCTCTTCCCAAATATTTTCTACTGTTTCCCATAACTGCTCTTTATTTTGTGGTTGAAAATTAGTCCTATGCAATCTTTCAGTTAACAATCCTCAAATATTTTCAATTGGATTGAAATCCGGACTATATAATGCCCAAAATAAGAGTTTAATATTATTATTACCAAACCATTCCTGTATTATATATGCTGTATGCACAGGACAATGGTCATAATGATATATAAAATTTCCATCTGGGTAAAACATGTTGCCAGAAGGTAACAACATTATTGAGAATACTGCGATAGTCTTGACTATCAATATTCCAAATAACGCCCAATCCGTAATAACTCACCGAGGTCTGTAAACTGTGTTACTTCCATCATGTGTGGATTGGAATATTTTTTCGTCGGCAAATATCACTCTTCCAAAATTCTAAGTCACGATAAATATAATTTAGAGCAAATATTTCACAAGCCCGTTTCTGTTCTCTTGTAAGAAGATGCTTTTTTTGTCAGCAGCACAATTTTTCAATCCACTCCTTTTTAGTCTACGAGAAACAGTGGAATAGGAACCTGAAAAATACGTTTGAAAACAGCTTTTCTAGCAGAATGTAGGTTTTCGCATAAATAATTTATAAGACAATTATCTTTATTACTATTAGAAATTATTTTTCTGCCAGAACCTTTTCTTCTTAATATGGTACCTTCTTCTTCCCAACGATATTTAATTCTCGAAACAGTAGAGTTATGTATACGATGATGTTCAGCAACAGTTCTAATAGACCATCCTTCTTTCAGTTTTGCTAATATCTGGGTTTTCTCAAATACACTTAAATGTCTATTCATATTCAAAATAGTTATTTTTATATTAAGTGTTAGATTTTTTGAGTTTGAGAATGTTGAGTTAATACATTCGAAAACTCAAAAACTGCTTTGCACACGTAACATAAACAACGTTTTTTCTCCAATTGTAGTAATTTAAAACTGTAGATTCATATAAATAAAAAAATGTCATCTACATAATTACGGCGGCTACGGCATTTGCGCTGAGTTGTCTTAGTTACCAGTGTTAATAAAAAAGTGTTAAGAAATTTGTGCAAGTCGGTTAAAGTTTTATTGCGAAATTTGGGTTCCATTGGAATCCAGTGATGCAAGCGAAAACCTAGAGGTGGATGAAATTGCAAATCAGGCAATTTCTAGCATTTTGCCCGTCAAATGGAGACCCCAATATGAAAAAAATTTTCACAATGAAAAAAGGCTTTTTTTATCAGTGGAAAAAAATTTTTTTTTTTAACGGTTAGAAAATGATACTGTGCATAATGATATTCATGTGAAAAAGTCACTTTTTTGACAATTGGCGAAAAATCACCGGAATGTTAATTTTTAACTAACAACAATAAAATATTAAGAATTTATGAAATTATATAGCAGAGACTGATATAGATTGACAACTATCTGGTAATCAAATTCTGACAAATTGTAGATGACAGATCACATCCAAATCACATATAATAAAGCGTATGCAATTTCATTGCAAACGAGTGTACTTCCTGTGGGCATCTAAATTTTACAATGATTCTTAATATGTCCATGTTAGAAGGTGCTGACTTCTGAAACTTTTCTCTAAATTGATTGCCAACCACTAGCAAACTAGATTTATTCGATCGCCCAGTTTCAAACATAAAATATTTTTTTCACGACCCTTATATAATAGGCACATTTACTCCTTCAAATGAGGGAGTGAAGCGACTTTTTCTTCCCTTGGTAAAAAAAAGCATAGTCAACTCAATTTATGAATATGCTTTCGTTTATTTGATATTAATATTGGCATTAATGTTACTACCACCACTAATACTGAATAAAGATGTTATTCCACTAATATATGTATAACTAATGAACTTCCTCTTTATTTAGAATTTTTGATTTTTTGGCTTGTATCCAATATTTTGTCTTTTAAGAAATGCTACTGATCTTGAATACTTGCTGATGTCCACTTATTCTTCGCACTAGGAATAGCTTTTATCATAGAATAATGTGACCAAAGTGCAAAATCCTTAAAATGCCTCACCTTTTCTGAAAAACATACAAGGATCACACTCTCACTATTAATTTCATCCACTTTTTTCACCAGACACAAAATTTCTTGAAACACTTTTCGAAAATCTTCCTTGATTTTTCTGGCAATAAATTCCCAATTATTTTTGAAACAGCTTCTTCAATAGTTTCATAACACATTTTTGCTATATTTGTTAAAAAAAATGAAAGAAAATAAGAGCATAATTTCTCGATATTCCCGAAAAAACAATATGGCTACCCTTAGTTATCGGTCGACAATCGTTTCCATGAAAAGCTGCATGTTTTTTTTACGTTCGGCGATTAGAAACGTCCTATTGACAATTGAAAAAAATAGATTTCTTCAATTGAAATCGTCTGGTCCTGCAAAAATACTATATACACATCGGGAGTGAATTATTTTTTTTCCTCGGTGCTTTGCAAACTGCATCTCTGAAAAATTAATTATTTATGAAACAGTTCGTGAAATGAGCTTTTTGCGCCCGAACGCGATGTTTAGAGCATGAGCGAAGCGAGTGCTAAAAGTCGCGTGAGCGCGCAAACAGCGCTTCACGCATAGTTTCATACAATATTTTATCTACGATCTACGAATTAAAAATAAAAAAAACTATGATTAGATAAACATAATTTATTAACAATGTAGTGAATTTTAGTTGTTCACAATTTATGAAATAATAATAAATTTAATAAATTCTACTTATATACAAGCAATATAATGTGTTTCAGTTGCTTATTATATATTATATATTTATATATTTATGGTCATATCGGTACAATTACTTATATTTCCTAGAGAAATATTAGGTGCCTGATCCTTTTTTGCCACGTATTATTATGTTTAACATTATATATCTATATATATTAAAATAATAGACATTTTCTTGGTTTAGCGACCTTTAATGAATTTCAGTTTTTTACTACGACGTTTCGACTTTTTTTTATATAATTAAGTCTTTTTCAAGTGATTAGAACTAAAAAATAAAAAAAATAATACACCGAAAGGTAAGAAATATATTTACAATTTGTATGAATGAATTAAAATTATAATAATAATTAAAGTAAGGAAAATTAAAAGATACAAAACTCACCAATTTATTTCGTGTTAAAACACATATTTTGTGTAATATGTATGGTCAGACATGTCGACCTTTTTATAGGGTCGAACTGCCTTTCTCGGAATATTTAGTGTAACTAAATGTCTTGGTGCAGAAATGAAATTGTTTATTTCGTTTTAACATTCGTTTGGTCAGGCCATATGTTTGGGAAAATACAGTATATTTACATTGGGAAAATTTTTTTTTTGTGTGGTTGGGATTGTCTTCTATTGTTTAATGAGTGGATAATAAAGTTTAGAAAGGCCATCAATCTCGTTACGATCGTTGATTGTTTTGTTGTTTTTGAATATATGAATCATTTCTAAGACCTCCCTAGCCTTTGTATTTTTTTGCTTGGTTATTATTTTTGTATTTTCAAAATCAAAATTATGTTTTAATGTTATCTGGTGTTTTTTAAAGCTGTCTGATTTTTTGCGTATTTGTGTCCTTTTAATCTTTCCTGTAGTAACTGTTTTGTTTGGCCTATGTATACTTTGTCACAGTCTTTGCAGGGTATGTTATATATTGTATGTGATTGTTTAAGTGTTGGTGTTGAGTCTTTTAGTTTTGTGTGTAGGAATTTTAGGTTTTTTCCGCTTTGATGTGCTATTTTAAAATTACATGGTTTAACTATATTGTTTAGATTTTCGGATAATCCAGTTATATAGGGTGTAGGGATATATGTTAATTCATTGGTTGTTTTATTTATATTTTGGCATTTAGTTTGTTATATATTTTATTAAGTCTATGTTTTATAATGTTTTGTATAAATTGTGGTGGATAATTGTTTTCTGTTAAAATTGTTTTTACTTTTTTCAGTACTGTTGGTCTGAAAACTGGATTGGTGAGATTTAAAGCCCTGTCCACTAACGCTGTTACAACATTTTTTTTGTGGGATAGGGGTTGGTTTGAATAAAAGTTTACGTATCTGCCGGATGTGATTGGTTTAGTGTACCATTTTGTTTGTATGTTGTTGTTTGTTCTTATTAGCGTTAAGTCTAAGTAGTTTATGGAGTTGTTTTTTTCTATTTCAATGGTAAAGTTTAAATTTTGATGGAAGTTGTTGAAGTTATTTTGTACATTGCTTATTTCCTTTTCTGGTAACATCATTATGCAGTCATCGACATATCTTTTGAAAAAAGTTTGTTTGATTTTCAGGGATTTAATAACATTTTCTTCGATGTGTTCTAATACTAATTGGGCTACTACGCTCGATATAGGTGCTCCCATTGCTAGTCCTTCAATTTGTTTGAAATATTTATTGTCGAATTGAAAATATGTGGAAGTTAAAGTTAATTCTATTGCTTCAAGGAAATCTATTAATGCTAAGTCTGTGAAATTTTTGGTAGAGTCCCATTTTTCTGTATTTACTTTTTTTGCTAGTGTTGAAGGTATATTGGTGTACATTGATTCTACATCCAAGGAAACAAGTTTTTCGTTGTTATTTGTTTTGATTTTATCGATATATTGTTTGAATTCGAAAGTATTTTTAATATAATATTTATTTCGACCTATGACATTGGTTAGTGTTTTTGTTAGATATTTTGATAGTTCATAAAACGGGCTTTGAATGCAAGATACGATCGGTCTTAATGGGATATTATTTTTATGTAGTTTTGGTAAGCCATTTGTTTATTTTCCCATTTTTTAATTAGTGTGTTGTTTATCTTTTGATATTTTGTTATGGGGTCATTCTTTAATTTAGTATAAGTTTTATCGTCATTTAGGAGTTTTTCCATGTTTTGTATATATTGTCTTTTTTCCATTATTACTGTTTTATTTGATTTGTCTGATTTGTAGTACTATTAAATGACTGTTGTTTTTTAGGAAAGTTTTAGTTTCTTTAATGTGTTTATTTAATGCTTTGTCTGTTTCATTATTATTAACTGTTTTACTTGATTGTTTGTAATTTAAGAGGCTGTTACAGATTTTAGACCTTATATGATTTTTGTCATTTTCCTTGACGTTGTCTATTGAAGATTCTACGTTTGCAATTATTAAGTCTATAGGTAATTTACTTTGGTTTTTATTGCCAATTTGGTATTGTATTGTGAATTTTGGTCCTAGACTTAATATTTTCATAACATTACTGGGTATATTGTCATTAGTTAGGTTTGTTATCCATTTTTTATTATATGTGTCATTTTTTAGGAAATTTGGTGTGTTTTTGTTTTGGTTTGTTTTTTGTTTTAGGATTTCCAGTTTCTGTTTTTGTTTAGTTTTTATATTATTGAAGAAATTAATATGTTTATAATTTATCCATTCTGTCAATTTATTGTATGTTTTGAGATTAATTTGTTTTTTAAGTTCTGTATATTGTATATTAATTTCCTTCTGTAGGATGTTTATGCTTTTTACAGTATCTGTGATCAAATAATTCAAGATAGTATGTGTAAAATTACTTACTTTATCATTGAAAATATTGGTGAGTTTTTTATCATTAAACAAAATGTGCGTTACTTTAAGTTTTAGAAATGTAGGTGTTAGTTTGTTGGTTTTGCATTTGCATGAAACTAAAAATATTCTTCGGTTTTTCATTCTTGCTATTTTATTCTCTAATTTAGTTATTTTCTTAGTTCTCGTATATGTTTCTTGTCCAAGGTGTTTCTTTATTTTGGCGCAACTCCATTTTTCTTGTTCTATTACCATATTTTCAACCATGGTTTTCAATATTTAGTGTTAATAAGAATTAAAATTTAGTTCTTATTTATTTTATTGGCCGTGTCATAATATTAAAATAATAGACATTTTCTTGGTTTAGCGACCTTTAATGAATTTCAGTTTTTTACTACGACGTTTCGACGTCGTAGTAAAAAACTGAAATTGGTATGATATGGTAAATTCAATCAGTTGGCGATTTAAGGTCTGGCTTTACTTTAAAGTATATACAGGGTGAGTCGTGAAGAATCGACCAAACTGTAGGAGTGTATTCTACAGGTGAAAGTAATGTAAAACAACTCAAATGTTGCTATCCGATTTTTATTTGTTTTCGAGTTATAGCGTAATTAAAAATAAACAAAATTTCATACACTGAAGTTTTTGTATTTTATTGGTATTATCGTTCTTTATAATATATTTTCAAAAATACCGCCATTCATTTCAAAACATTTTTTACATCGTCTACCAAGGGCGCTGGTTGCGTTCCTGTGCAGGTTGATGTTTGATATTGTCAGCAGCATTCATAATCCGTTGAATTAGTGCTTCACGAGTGTCTACTTTTACTTGATACACTTAATTTTTTAACCAGCCTCATAAACAATAATCGAGTGGCGTGAGATCTGGAGACCTAGGAGGCCAACCAATGTGACTACCACGTCCAATCCAACTCCCTGGAAACCTTTCAGCCAAATGTTGCCTGACTGCACGAGCGTAATGTGCAGGCGCTCCATCGTGCTGGTAGAAGATTTGGATTCTGATGTTTATGGGAACATCCTCTAGCAGTCCGTGCAGTTCATTTTCTAAAAAATGTAAGTAGGTGTCTCCCCTGAGGCGATTCTCAAAAATGTAAGGACCAATTAAAAAACCATCGATCATACCACACCACACGTTTACCGAAAATTTATGTTGAAAGTTACTTTCGACTGTTGCGTGTGGATTTTCGTCTGGCCATACATGCTGGTTATGACAATTATTAATACCGTCACGGGTGAATGTCGCTTCATCTGTAAACAGTATACGCGATACAAAACGAGGATTATCATTTATCCATCGACAAAATTCTATACGTCTACGATTATCATCTCGTTGTAGGTGCTGTACTCTTTGTACATGGTACGGACGTAAGCCATGCTCGTGGAGTGTTTTTATCACCCTTGTTTGTGGAATGCCCAATTGAATACTAATTCTCCGTGAGCTGGTAGTTGCGTCTTCTACTACATCCAGAATATCTTCTACTTCTTGTAATTGCTGTCGACTGCCTCGTTCAGATATTATTTTTACACTGGGAAGCTTTCCGGTCGCGCACAATGTGTTGAATATATTAGGATGTCTGTGATGTGGAAACCGTTGACGATATTCATTAGCAGCAGCTGTAGCATTCCCATCACAAAATCCATAAACAAACACCATAGTAGCATATTCTAAATTAGAATAAGTGTGTGGCATTTTAGTTTGTTACACTATAGTCGTACAAACGTCAAGTCAATGTCACAATACCCGAACACAATGTTATAATTTACTCCAAGGTATAGGCAACATTTTTTATGATGGCAGCGCCCTCACTATATCAACGATGAACTAGAGGTAGTGACATTAGACGCACTAGGCATACAAACCACTCTACACTATTTCTCGACTGCTTTCAATGTCACTACCGCTAGTTCGGAAAACCACGAACAGGTAGCACTTCAGCTAGGAAGACTTCCCTATAATGAATTGCTACCGGGGTTTCACTGTTTTTACGAATACATACATAAACATGGTATACTAAATCTACATTT
The DNA here is from genome assembly GCA_935421215.2 of Melolontha melolontha. NCBI lineage: Eukaryota > Metazoa > Arthropoda > Insecta > Coleoptera > Scarabaeidae > Melolontha > Melolontha melolontha. Next base: position 90,920,104 of record OW285239.1, read on the forward strand.
TTAATTACGCTATAACTCGAAAACAAATAAAAATCGGATAACAACATTTGAGTTTTTTTACATTACATTACTTTTTACATTACATTACTTTCACCAGTAGAATACACTCCTTGAGTTTGGTCGATTCCTCACGACTCTGTATACTCACGTCCCTGTATATTTAAAACAACCCTACATGTTTCGGCAATGATGCCATTATCAAGGATATAAAATATAAATTATAAATATATTTATATTTTATATCCTTGATAAAGGTATCATTGCCGAAACATGTAGGGTTGTTTTAAATATATATACTTTAAAGTAAAGACAGACCTTAAATCGCCAACTGATTGAATTTACTGTATATATATACAGGTCCGGCAACGAAGCGGGGACGGAAGATTACACGCGTATTTGAAAGTTAGTCAAATATTTAGTCATCGGATATCCTTCCGTACCATCAAGCGCACGTTTTAAAAATATTTTGTTTTATACAGGCTGTTCCAGATGGAATTGCCAGACTAAAGTTGCATTTTTTTAAATGGAACATCCTGTATATTAATAGATAAAATGATCCGCACTTGAAAGCTGGTTACATCGATATAATGTTGTATGGGTCTAAAGTTGATAGTTTCTGTGTAAATAATTATTTTACTTGATAAATTGATACATTTCAGTAGGCTATTCTGCATAAGGAAAATCAAAAGATCCGAAACCAATAGAATAGAATATTTTCTATTAGCATGTACTTTCGTTGCTACGTGAAATAAATTCTGCAACTGCTCGCGTTATTCAGGGTGTTCACAATTTCGCAAAATCGAAGAAATCTCGTAATTTTTAAATGGAACAGCCTGTATATTTTTAGCTCATTGAAAAGCCCTTTTACTACGCTTTCTATTGATACCTCATTTGATGCACCTAGGATGGATCATTTGCTAATTATTTCTTTTTAGAGTTGAATTAATGAAAAATGCTTGTATTTTTGTAGCTAATTTGCGCTTTTAAACCTTCTGTAAGATCGGATATTCAACAAATTATCCATAAATGGTCTATAACAAGAAGAACCCCCATTAAGTACGAGAAACAGTTGATTTTCACTCAGCGGTAAAAGAAAACATTAAATTAATATAAAGTAATATAGCATTTTCAATAGATTCACTGCTGATCAAGTTATATGGTGTCAGTTTAATAAAAAATTTGCACTAATTAATTTGTATTTTAAAGAATTTTGTAAAACCAACTATTTTACGAATACCTAATATGAAACAATACATACCTAATTAGCTTAACATAAATCGAAATTATGTAGGAAAGAACCAAGTACGAGTAGTATTAAAAGTTTGCACTATTTTAAATAAATACTAATTATTAACCACAACATCAAATTTAATTAACAAAAGTAGTAGCACAGTAAATAAAAATAAAGTAAATGTAAATAGTAAATGCAAATAAATCAAAGAAAACTTTCAAATGTCCTTCCATGTCTCTCAATACATAAATGAAGCCGCCTGGTGAAATTCTGTTGAACATGCTGTAATGTTTCTTGGCGAAATTTCTAAATGCCTCTCTTATGCGTTCCATCATATTTTCCCTTGTTGTAGGAACTTTCACATAAACTAGAGCCTTGACATATCCCCAAAAGTAGAAGTCCAAGACTGTAAGATCTTGACTTCGTGGAGGCCAAGCGATTGGATCACCTCGTCCTATCCATTTGTCTTCCTTTCATCGCCCTAGAAACTCCCTAACGTTAAGGCTGTAATGAGCAGGTGCACCATCGTGTTGCAACCAGAAAATTTGTCGGGTGTCAGCATCCACATGCTCAAGTAAATTAGGCAGTTCGTTCTGCAAAAATGCCAAATACGTATCGCCTGTAACGGTTCCATCGAAAAAGTACGGCCCAATGATATATGGACCAAGTATACCTCCTCATACGTTAAGAGACCATCTATTCTGGTTGTCTACATGACGTATCCAATGCGGGTTTTCTGTTGCATAATAATGCATGTTATGCTTATTTACCGCCCCATTACTTTTGAAAGTAGCCTCATCGCTAAACAAAATCTTTGTTAAAATATTTGGCATTTCTCGCATTTTATTTAACAACCAACCACAAAAGTCTGTTCTTTTAATGAAATCATCACCATGCAATTCCTGATTTAATTCCATATGGTACGGATGATACTTATGACTTCTTAAAATTCTTCGTACGGTCCTATCTTCAGTAGCTGTTACCTTTGAAATACCATCTATACTTATATGTGGATTTTCCTGTATTGTTAATAATACGTCAGAATAATTGAAACATACATGAGTAGGTAAACCCCACCAGTTTTGTATAATACAAAGGTATTTTTAATAATATAAAATATTATTAAAAATCTGGTGTGAAGAACACAAATGCAGGTTCACTATTAATATTTTCTGTGAACGTGTCCGAATATATCCTATCCCCAGAGACGTAGATACGTATTTCGCTTTTCTACAAGCTCATCGGTACGCCCCTGCTGGAGAAAGGATATTTCCAGACACATTCACAGAAAAGAACCACCTCGCCCTATCATACGGCGAGGTGGTTCTTTTCTGTGAATGTGTCTGGAAATATCCTTTCTCCAGCAGGGGCGTACCGATGAGCTTGTAGAAAAGCGAAATACGTATCTACGTCTCTGGGGATAGGATATATTCGGACACGTTCACAGAAAATATTAATAGTGAACATGCATTTGTGTTCTTCACACCAGATTTTTAATAATATTTTATATTATTAAAAATACCTTTGTATTATACAAAACTGGTGGGGTTTACCTACTCATGTATGTTTCAATTATTCTGATACATTACACATGCGGTTAAGCCGTAGTATGAGTGAAGGCACAAACAAAATGCAGTTTTCTAGAGAGTTGGCTGTGCTAACCTCTTTGGAAGGGCGTCGTTACTTCACATTAATTATGTGGACGGCATGCGAGGTACTTCGGCTGTCTGACAACAGGTAGCGCCGAATTTACTTCTGCGCTCGGTCTGGATAATTCCGGTGATAGGGCGAGGTGGTTCTTTTCTGTGAATGTGTCTGGAAATATCCTTTCTCCAGCAGGGGCGTACCGATGAGCTTGTAGAAAAGCGAAATACGTATCTACGTCTCTGGGGATAGGATATATTCGGACACGTTCACAGAAAATATTAATAGTGAACCTGCATTTGTGTTCTTCACACCAGATTTTTAATAATATTTTATATTATTAAAAATACCTTTGTGTTAATAATACGGCCAATTCGCTTTTTTCATTGATTACCGGCTTATTTATTTCTCTCTTCTTGTAGGTTACACTACCAGTTTCTGTAAATCTCTCTAATAACCTTTCAAATGCTTCCGGTCTTGGCTTTCTTTCAAGGTTTGGAAATCTCTCTGCATATACTCTACTTGCTAGGAGACAATTTCTTGTACACTCCCCAAGAATAAATATCATATTCACCATTTCTTGAATACTAAAATTAGTCATTATAGCAATTTCTTTTAAAGATTGAACGAAATACTGTGTAAGATGGTACGAAATTTTTGACAACTTGGTTATTAAGTATACAAGCTTAAAACTGACACCATATAACTTGATAAGCAGTGAATCTATTGAAAATGCTATATTACTTTATATTAATTTAATGTTTGCTTTCATCGCTGAGTCAAATTAACTGTTTCTCGTACTTAATGGGGTTTCTTCTTATTATAGACCATTTATGGATAATTTGTTGAATATCCGATCTTACAGAAGGTTTAAAAGCGCAAATTAGCTACTAAAAATTCAAGCATTTTTCATTAATTCAATTCTAAAAAGAAATAATTAGCAAATGATCCATCCTAGGTGCATCAAATGAGGTATCAATAGAAAGCGAAGTAAAAGGGCTCTTCAATGAGCTAAAAATATACAGGGTGTTCCATTTAAAAATTACGAGATTTACTCGATTTTGCGGAATTGTGAACACACTGTATAACGCGTGCAGTTGCAGAATTTATTTCACGTAGCAACGAAAGTGCATACTAGTAGAAAATATTCTATTCCATTGGTTTCGGATCTTTTGATTTTCCTGATGCAGAATAGCCTACTGAATGTATCAATTTATCAAGTAAAATAATTATTTACACAGAAACTATCAACTTTATACCCATACAACATTATATCGACGTAACCAGCTTTCAAGCGCGGATCATTTTATCTATTAATATACACGGTGTTCCATTTAAAAAAAATTTAACTTTAGTCTGGCATTTCCATCTGGAACACCCTGTATAAAACAAAATATTTTTAAAACGTGCGCTTGATGGTACGGAAGGATATCCGATGACTAAATATTTGACTAACTTTCAAATACGCGTGTAATCTTTCGTCCCCGCTTCGTTGCCGGACCCTGTATATATATATATATATATATATATATATATATATATATATATATATATATATATATATATTTGTGTGTGTGTGTAACATTGAGGTTCGATTTCAGTACTCGGTGGAAGTGACACACCAAACTTTCTTTTTAAGTTTCCCTTTTATTCGCTAAAGAATTAATTGCCGAAAACAATGACCTGTGTATGAGTTGGGATTCGACAACGACAGAAATTATGCAATTTTAAAGGGTATTTTTACAAATTGTTAATGCCTACGGGTTGACTAGTACATTTTCCATTAACGTATTGTATAGACAGTCGTTTATGGTTTATTGGTGTTGACCTCAAGGTTGTATGTTTTCTAAAAATTTCTAAAAAAAATGGGTATTTGATTGTTATTATCCGTTAGTATAAATATTCTTGGGACTTTTTTACATTCTTTTATGTACACTGTCAAAGCCTGTATCTTAGGTGCGCTATCTTGTTGAAAATACCCATTCCTAAGTCCGTCCTCATGTAATTCCTCTATAAATAGCTGTAATATGTTTGTTCGGTACCGTTCAGTATTTATTGTGTCATTGAAAAAATATGGTCCAATTATTCTGCGCCGTGACAATGCAACCCATGCGCCTATCTTCAATGGATGCAGACTATGTTCGACATAGGCGTGTGGATTATCTGTTGCCCATGTTCGATAATTCTGACTATTTATGTAGCCTGACAACTGAAACCATGCTTCATCAGACATAAAGGTTAGATTTAAAGTATCGTCATTATTCAGGTGAGTGTTAAACCATTCATAATATTGAATACGCAGTGATCAATGGGTAATAACTGCTGCACAGTTGTCACTTTGTAGGAGTGCATATGTAGATTCTTTATCAAAGCTCTACGACAAGTTGAATAAGTCACACCTATAGAACAAATTTGGTATACAGTAAAATATAATTAAAGATGTTAGTGATATTGAAAGACACATCTTCAACTTTACTAAAAGCAACTTTAATGTAGTAATATTAAATGAAAGTTTAGTGAAGTTACCTGATTGAGCACTTAATTTTCTCAATGATTTAGTTGGACTTTGTTCTATTCTCTGTCGTAAATCATTTACAGTTTTTTCGACAAGAACTTTTGGCCGACCGGTTGATTTCTTTTTACAAACACAATTATTATTTTTAAAGCGCAAAACAATTCGATCCTTGTGCTAGACAAACATTTTATATATGGAACATGTAAATCAGGAAATGCTTCTTCAAACTGCTGAATACATGATTGTATCGAGCATGACCATGTTCCATCCTCGTTACGCACACCACTTCGATAATGAGCTTTCAAAATGAATGCCTTTTGCTCCTCGGATAAAGGCATGTTGTCTATAACAAATAAAAGGACAATAAGGAAGTACAATATAACCTCTAATATTTTATTCTGAATTTTTACCTTTCTTTCATCACAACTTCCTTGCTTGTTTTGAAAAAAACTGTTTTAATAAAATCTAACAAAAAAACTTATGCAGAAACTCAATGAAAAGCAGAATAAATTTAAATTTATAACGACGGCAAACACCTCCAAATACGAGCCGAATATGCAATATGCCGAAATATGTCTTTCGAAGATTTACAGTTTCTTTAACCAACCTAAGATAACAAAAAAACAGCGGGACATTCAACTTGTCCTCAAACTTATTGGCTCAGTCTGTACATAAATAATTTTTTTTTTTTTCTTACTTTCTTTAAGTAAATGTAAACTTTTCTTTTTATCTCGTATAGCAAGATTGCATGTTAATATGCATTGCGTCGAAGTTATGTAGATATAAATACTGTTTGAAGTGGTAAATTAAAATTTTAAAGGAAAAAAGTGTTTAAATATAGATTTTACAATACATTTACAATGATGGTTGTTATGTATTTTATTAAGCGTATTACGACCCAATAATTTCCCTTGTATGATTAGTACATATTAGTGTATGCATGTTTTGTTGCTATTAGTATTACATATATCGACTTAATAGAGTAGTATTAAGAGGTATTATACAATAAAATATATTTATTCGTGATACAAAATGTACAAAACTTATAACATTATATAAGTAACGAAAAAACTATTTCAAAATCTAATGCTAAAATCCTTGTAATCGGGCCTGGTCAAATTTTCCCAATTTGTGAAATCACAATGATCGATTCGGCATCCTGGAGAACCAGTGTTCGTTAGCGAATGTCAACTTCAATATCGTATAACTCATGAAGCGGGTAGGCTCATGCAATTCCCAATATTGCCACAATCTAAATAATATTACTTTTATTACAAAATTGATTTCTAGTAATATTTACCTTAATCATCAAGAACGAACTATCCGGAGCTGCAATTATAAATTTGATATCTTCTTTGGTAAAGATTTCTGATTTTATTGGTTTGAATATTATGAATGTTGATTTCAACATCGAATACTGTGACCAGAGGGTTGGAATATATTCTCAGAATAATTTACAACATCCTTTTTACCACACCAGGCCAAAAAATCGTGATAGGTTTTCGTATATATTTTCTTTGATTTGTTAAGGAATAACTCTTTGGTTATTTCTGCAATCTCGGGAGGTATGCCAAACGGTAATTTTTCGTAATTACAATCCATTTAAATCATTTTCATCAACTTATTTACTAGATTTAATATGTACGTTTAACAATATTAAATTTTTCAAACTGTCATGATGTTTTTTTTGTTGTTTATTGTTGCCATGGTAACGCTAATTACCGGAGATAGTTTTACGCTGCGGAAAGCGTGCGACAAAATAAATCCCATTTGAAATGCATTGTTATTTCATGAACACTTTTAAATTTCACGAACTGCAGTCAATAATTACGTTTAGGAATTGAAAATGTATACATAACTAGCTAAACCCGGCCATGTTTCGCTGTGGGTCAGTCTGATAGGAAATTAATGGGAATGTAAATAAAATGATTGTAGCGAACATATATTCACCGAGAAAACACATTATTGAATTCAATACCCTGCCTTGCGGTGGCTAGGGGGAATGAAAGCAAAGGAAGAAAAAAGTTTTCCCGAAAAAATATTTTTTATTGTATTGACTACATTTTTTTTGTCCGTTTCCTGCAAAAATATAAAGATCAGACGGTTTACCGACTAGTCTTAACGAACGCAAGACGTATTGGAAATTGAAGTCGTTTGAAATCGAACGCCATTCGTGGAAGTAGTACGTCTTCACCTTTATGAGGTCCAATCAGAATTGTTGCTTGAATTAGATTATTCATCAATTTTTAACTACTAATCGTGTGCTTTGTACTTTGTCCATTTTTCCGATTTGAACGAAATTTCATGAGGTATTGTATTGAATATCCGGTTTGCATGAAAACGCGATTCGGTGATATTAAATTCGATCATTCAGATATTGCAACTGCATACGTCTTCGCTGTTGATCTAATTGTTCTTGGCATTGTTGAGACGATTGTGCTGCTCTTCTTGTTCTCGATTCAACTCGAAGACTTCAAGTCTTTCTACTCGTTGATCTGCCGATTCTTCTGTTTGCCTTTAAGAAGTTCTGACTCTAACACGTTCATTTTCGTCTAAACGTTTTGATCATTGCAGTTTGATCTCCTTTGATGTTTTGTGATTGCGTGTCGAGAACGGGCGGCCTATGTTCGAACGTGAGCGAGCCATCTCTATAAAATCAATAATTTCTACTTTTTTTCTTTCAAAAACCTAGGTACTTGTTTAATTGTTTTTCAAATAACAATATCATTAACATTTTCGTCTTTCAAATTTGACATCTGCTTGACATTTTTAAACACCATCTTGACATTTACATCTAACCTATACACATTGTTTTAAGTTTTCATATAATACAATACATTCAAGATTAAATCAAAGTTATTTTCTTTTTATCATTAAGATTTCATAACAATATGTTATCGTAAATAGAGTATATGATTAGCAAACGTCAACTTGTAATAAAAGAGTACTACCAAAGCTAGTAGTGAGACACTTTTACGCTACTTATATCTTCTTATTTCACCGGTGCGGGAAGATATTTGTCGCGCCGTGTTAAAAAAATTCATTTTAATACAAAATCACTTGTGTTTTCAAATGCAACGTTGTGTCAAAATTTCAACTCAATCGACCGACTACTTTTCGAGTTTTGCGAGCGCAAACATACGCAGGCCGAATTTATATATTTATATATTATTGAATTTATATATTATAAAGATGGCGGATTTTACAAGCGAGAGTAAATAAACATCATTTCACTTCCTTGGTGCATAATATAATTTTCTGATGACGTTAGTACCAGTTCAAATCTTTTTGACATTACATTAAAAAAATATTGTTGAGTTTTCATGACAATACACATATATCATTTGATACGTTTATTTGATACGTTTGTATTTCATAGACTTATAGGTTTTTGTAACTATATAAAAAGGTAATTAAATAAAATTCATACTATTCATAAACAGACAGATACGAAAGTACGAAGACATATGCAGATCTACTATCGTGAGCAAAAAAATCAGGACACTGTCAAAATGGTTATGTCAATTTCCTTTATTTTTTAGCATTGTAATTTTGACGATATTTGATTAACTTTCAAACTACGTCAAATTATGCTATGTTATAGTTGCTAATTCAAAATTGAAAATGCCGCATCTTTCGAAAACTGATAAAGCCAGACTTGTTACTAGTTTGAAAAATGGGAAGTGTACCAGTTCAATTTAATATTGGTAAAAGTTCAGCCGCAAGAATATATAAAAAAAATGGAGGGAAGAGGATAATTTAAATCGGAAATTAATTTACGTAACAAAATTTCGAATACGCAGGAAGACGAAACATTAGTTACTGAGATTAGGCACAACCCTTTCAAAACATTAAAGGAAGCTCTAAGAACAACACAATTTCCTGTCCTATCTTGTAGCACAATGGTTACAAGAGAATTAATTTTAAACTTAAGATATCCAGCCCTACAGTCCTTATCTAAATCCCATTAAAAATGTATGGGGATTCATGAGATAGAGCTTCTACCCAGGAAGAATTTTGGGAATTGTTCAAAATGCTTGGCATCAAATTTCTATAAATGTTGTACAAAATATTGTCCCTTCAATGTCTACAAGATTAGATGCAGTTAATAATAACGGTGGAATGACGAAATACTATTTATTTTAATGTAATAATTATTTTAATTTAATAAATAATCTTTCTCTATCGTTTTTAGTAATTTTTATTTATATTTATTTCAAAAATGTTTAATAAATGTCAATAAGACACACATTTTTGACAATTCCTGACTACTATTATGAGTAAAGATAGCCACTTAAGTAGTCACAATTTAAACCCACGCAGAAACAGTGTCCCGTTTTTTTTTTGCTGACGAGAGTAATTAGAAATTGTCTTCAAAATATTTTAAATTTAATTGCATAATGTGCCAATAAAATCTATTTATTTATTTATTTCTAAACAATATTTATGGTAAAATCTGAAGAACTTACAGAGACAAAATTACCATTTACATTTTACATTGCACTTAACAATAAAGGGAAACGTTACCATCAGTAAAGAAAAAAATATTATGTTTGGTGTAACATTGAATTTTTTCGAAATTCATAACTGAAAACATACCAGATTGGCTCGCATTAAGAAAACTGTATTGATATAACATATAAGTATAAAAATTAATGATGTCCTCAGGGAATTACATAGCAACTATTGTTTTGAAAGTTGACCGTTTAATAGTTCCATTCAAGTTCAGATTAGTTTAATATTTCACTAATAGGAATACTCCTTTTCTATATTCATTTCTCTTCCTCTGTAGTATTATTTATTTTATTGTAGGGAATTTTTTTTAATTTACAATGTGTTTTGTTTCAAACAAAAAAAGATACTTTTATTTAATTATAATTATAGTAGTTACCAAAAACTTGAAAATTATATTTCATTAAATAGATATTATAAAAGGCATATTCTACAATATTTTTAATGCGTTATGAAAATATGTATATTAAAATCGTTTGAGGTTTGAATTGAAAAACTAATCGAAATAATTCATTTATTCAGTAGGTATATACTAAGAATTGGCCCGTCAAAGAATTTTTGTGAACATAAATCGTTTCCATATAATAAGATTTGTTTAGTTTGGCACCTGTATATTCAGACACAAACAACACTTAAACAAACACTGAATTTATTATAATTAAGAAAGAACAAATAAACAGGTTTTGTCTAGTACTATGTATTCATCCATCTCGTGGAAAAACCGTTACGTTATGTAATACTAATAACTTAATATTCTAGTTTTATATTTTGAGTCAGATATTTTAACATACATATTAAAAACCTAAAAATATTAAAAATAGATTGTTTCTTTTGTTCTTTAAATGCCTAGAAAAACAATTAGAGCGGTAAACCTGAATTGCGCCCCCAAATTTTAATGACCTGTACTACACTGCATGAATTGCGTCTATTAAGGTAATTATATAACGTCTCTTTTGTCCGAAAAGAATATTCGTTTTATTATCTTATCGCAATTTCGAAGAACGTTAGTGCACAAATAAATCCAAACTTTAAGCTAAATTTATTAGTTTGGGTTCATCTATAACTATGTTTACAGATAATATTTGTGTATTTCTTAGAAGTGTTTTAATTTCTAAATTTTCCAAAGACGTCTTTAATAGCGTGTAAAACATTTGAAGCAAATATATGGTATAATTTCCAAAAATAGATCCAGCGTGTTCCCTGAGGTAAAATTTTGATTATTGAAAGTTAATAACTTCCTACTAAACTGCGGTGGCACGCTGTTATGTTGTTATGTTGATAAAACATGCCGTGTCGAGTTACCAGCGGAACATTTTCCAATAACCCCGGCAAAGTATCTTCTAAGAAATTCCTAAAATAATTTGCGATAAGATTTTCTTGTATAAAATGTGGCTCAATAATGTCATTGTTTAACAACCCACACCATACATTTACTTGAAAACGATGTTGGTCATTAACTAAAACTACATTATGTGGGTTTTCATTGGCTCAAGTGTGGGAATTCCGAGTGTTGTTTATACCTTCTTGAGTAAATTGCGATTCGTCTGTGAAAAGGATACGCAGAGTAAGTTCTAAATTGTCCTGTAACCATTGACAATACTATACACGATTCACGAAATCTCTTGGTAGCATATGATGAGCTTTCTCTAGATGACAGGGAAAAAGCCCATTGAAACGTAAAATTCGCCATACTTGGGTTTGATAAAAACCGGCCATGGTAGATATCCTGCGTATACTTGTAGATGGATCTTCGACTTCATTTACGACAACATTAGCTTGCTGATCAAAATCAAACTCTCTTTTGACAAGTGAATTTGGAGAAGATCCTATCTCTCTCCAATACTGAAAGACATTAGAAAATGTCGTATGGTGAGGAACTGCGCGATTTGGAAAACGTTGACGGCATTCTTGTACTGCAGCACAATACCCATTCACAAACACCATATCAGCATATTCCGTATTAGTGTACATTCTAGGCATGGTTACTGAAAATAATTTGACAGTAATTGGACACTTACCGATAAATGACATAAGTAACTATTAGTTATTTGTCATTTTATAAAATTTCTAGCAACATGTTTAGAAAGAAGAGGCGGACATTTCGAGCAATTGTTATAATATTAGTTGATTAGTTTGTTATGTAATTTCATGATTAAATACATTACTGAAACAGTTTACTTCTTTTGTTGAAATCTTAAGAACAAAAAAGAAATTAAGCTAAAGTGTATATGAACTTTTTTGTTCAGAATCATCTCTAGAACACATTGTGTAAGTTTGTCGGTTATCTCAGGGAACAACCTATATAATAGAGGATGAAACGGAGGTTCCTTTTTCAGTTTGTCCCTCCATTCAAATCAGTTATAGTCCAGAAAACGGGTAGCTGGAGTATATGCTAAATTTATCAGAAAGGAAGTGAAAGAAATGTTAAGCAAAAATGCAATGTTACTTGTAGTTAACAACCACAGATTTCGTCAGTGAGTGTATTTAGAAAAAGTAGCGATCTGCGTTGAAGCACGGTGAGAATGTGTTCATCGGGATTATATACTATATGAGAAGATCATTTTATGATATCCAGAATTCCTAGTGATCATAATTACATCAACTGCGGCTAAAAGTTGCTTATCTAGCAAATAAGTTATAGTTTGAAAATAAAACCAAATTGATCGAATTTTATTAAGAAACCCAGCATATAGTTCATTCCGAATTGCACCTCGACATCCAGAGGCCTCACAAAAATTCACTTCCACCGACATCAGATACATAAAGAATATTTTGTTGCACGATAAACTAAAAACACTGCCCAAACTTCCAACGTATGCTTCATATGTGCACTAATTTTTAAGTACAGTTGACGTGCAAACAGGCTTTCAAGGAAACTTTTTGATTATAAACAATGTCCAATATAAATCATACTTAGTGTCCAGTGGCACATTCGAATATTGTATTATATATTTTTTGCAACTGAATATACTGCAAATGAGAATCTAATAATTATTAAAATCTCAATTTACATCTAAATGTCGCCTAATATGTAGCGCTAATTCTACAATTCATCAAACTAAGTGTACACCAGTATGCAAAATGCAACACGTCGTGACGTCAACCTTCCTGATTGTTAGGATAATAAAATTCGTGCAAGACACATTTATCCCAGAATGTGCAGATGCATTTCGTTCTTATTGCAACTTGTCAATGCCCGGTATTCTGGAGACAGACATAATTTATATTTCCTTCATTACTTGTATATACAGTTAAGATATTGAATATACAGCAAATGAGAATCTAATAATTATTAAAATCCCAATTTACATATAAATATCGCCTAATGTGTCGCGCTAATTATCCTAACAACCAGGAAGGTTGACGTCACGATGTGTTCTGCATACTGGTGCAAACTAACTTTGATAAATTGATTATTAAGAAATTAACGCGACACATTAGGCGACATTTACATGTAAATTAAGATTTTAATAATTATTAGATTCTCATTTGCAGTATATTCAATATCTTAACTATATGTACAAGTAGGGAAGTAAGTGTAAGTCATATCTGTCTCCAGGATGCCGTGCATTGACAAGTTTCAATAAGAACGGCATGCACTTGCACGTTCCGGGATAGATGTGTCTTACACCAATTTTCAATTATACTGAAGGAAAATTAAGAATAGTGTTTCAGGGGTCCGCAATCATTATTAATTTTGAAATCGCTATACATTTAAATATGAATTAAACTTTTCCAAACAGTCGTGTATTAGGCTGTCGATTCTATTTGGCCTAGTTTTTGTAGTATGAGGCACAAGAAGTTGGATTGTCCACAGAATACAAATACCCGAAGTCAACTTTTCGTAATTGGGTGTACCATGTTTTTGACTTAATTTGTATTAATTCTGAATACGTTCCTTCAAAAACTTTCCTCATTACAGTCGGCCATGCTTTTTCGTAATGGTTGGTGACAGCGTACATACTCTGTCACAAACGTATAATTTTCATAGTTTGGTTATATCATGTAATGTGTGTAATAATTAATAATTTAGTTTTTGAAAAAATATTTATTACAATAGTCAAAATTAAAAGAAAATAAAACTAAAGCAGATGTTGGGAATGTTGATCATTATTTTGAAGACAAAGTTGAACTCCACGCTTCATGCTTTCAAAGCCATTTATTAGAATTTCTTGGGTTATGCCAGCACAAGAATTTACAATAGCATTAATTGTGTGATGTCTAGTCTTGAAAATGGTATTCGTTTTATATGGAAAAATAAAATAGTCTAAAATTGTCAAATCTGGATATCTTGCAGGAAAATTAATAATTCTTGTATCATAAAAGTCTTGCAAAAAACCATGTTTCCCGAGATTTGTTACCTTGCTGGAAATATCCTTCCGTAAGTTCATCATCATGAAGTTCATTAATAAACGGCTTTAATAATTCATTTCGGTATCTTTCAACTGGTTTGATTAAAAAATATAGGCCCAATAATTCGTCTTCTTGAAGCTGTTAGCCGGACGCCTATTTTTTGTGGATGTAGCGTAGTTTCCACACATTCATGACGGTTTTCTGTAGACCGAATTCTCATACTTTGCTTGTTTAAATATCCCGAAAGAAAATAGTATGACATGTTCCCACTGATAAATGAACTTTTTATGATAGTTTTGCGATTGATTTTTTAGGTGAATTGTCCATTCGTTCCTTGCTATTAGTTTTCCAGGTGCTCCACCGCCAGGTTTACAAGTTATTGCTCCTGTTTCACCAAATGTAATAACCAGAGACTGGACACATCGGGTTGAAATGACGTCGTCATTACGACGGACGATATAAATAGTCTACATCTGTAGGTACATCACACAGTTATTGAATGTACTATTGATCTGGCTAGCGCGCACATCTGTTTTCAACGAGAATGCGAGCGACGTTTTTTGTTGGATATTTACAATTAAATTTCTGTTTTCATGGGCGTAGATAGAAGCGTGTGGAGTTTTAATAATTTAGACTATTTAGATTATATTACGTAAGATAAATAAAGTGCTGTGTGTTAGTTTCTTGCTTTCATAGTTTTAACTGTTAATTACATCGTAATTTTTGTGATAGATCCTGTTTAATATCGTTTAATTGAATCTACTTCTCCCAATTATTTCGACGTAAGTGTGCATTGAATTTCGTTTAGTTTCAATAACTTACGCATAAGTTACTTTTTCAGATACTTATGATATGGAAGAACGTCGAGAACGGCATCGTAAAACAATGACGAATTGGATTGACGGTCATACTGATTGTATGTCCATTGTCAGTGATTCCGAAATTTATTGCAAATCTGAAAAATGTCGTTAAACAATTCCATGAAATCGCACGTACAACGTCACTTAGCATCGCAAACACATGCATAGAAATTGAAACCCTTGGACTCTGTGAAACTTTTATGGCGGCTAATATTCCATTAAATAAACTTAACAATCCCACTTTAAAAATATTTCTTCAAAAATATACTGGTCGAAATGTTTCTGATGAATCCACCTTACGCAAATATTGTGTTTCTAAGTGCTACACGGAAGCAGTAGAACGCACTAGAAGCCATCTTTCAAATCAGTACATATGGATAAGCGCCGACGAAACTATCGATATATTAGGACGCTCTGTGGTAAATGTTGTAGCTGGTGTACTACGTCCAACTATTCCATATAACGCATATGTAATAGCAATAAAAGTTAGAAATATAGTTGATGCGGAACCAGTTGCTAAAACCATTAACGAGAATATTCAAAAAATACTTCAATCGGACGACAGGTACAAAGGAAAAGTACTTTTATTTGTAAGTGACAGTGCTGCGTATATGTTATAAACAAGCAGACTATTAAAGGAAACATATCCTAATATGCTGCATATTACTTGTGTAACACATGCTCTCCACAGAATCTGTGAATATAACAGAGACACCTTTCCAGAAGTTGATAGAAGTTGTATCCGCTTTTAAAAAAGTTTTGAGAAAAGCACCATTGAGAGTAGCTCTTTACAGGGAAAAACTGCCATCTTTGTCACTGTTACACAATTTCGATAGTTTACAAAATTTCGTTGCATGTTTAAATGACGATGCTCGGAGTATTTCTGAGTGCAAGGAACTAACACAGAAATAAATATCATTGCAGTCATTTGATTTTAAGAATTTAAGTACGTTTGACAGATATGATATATGTTCGTACTCTACACAAACAACGTATATTGTATACAATTGACAACAAGATATATTAGTTTCTAAGTCACTCACGTTTATATTTTTAAATAAAATATCAAGTAATGTTGACGAAAATTAATAAGTAATAGATGTAATATTATATACTTCGCGGATAGCAAGATTTAAATTTGACAATGTCAAGTATCAATGTGACCAACTGCATGCTTTATATAAAAATTAAACTCTGAACTTCCAAATTAAATAATTCCAATTTATTAATGTAAAAAATGCAAAATAGAAAAAAATGTATAAAAAACTCGTTTCATAAGACCTTTTGCCGCACTCACTCTTTAGAAAACTCGCCGCTATCGCGGCTCGTTTTCTAAACTGATCTCGTGCGGCAAAATGGTGCCTTATGAAACTTGTTTTTTAATATACTATTTTCTATTTTGCGTTCGAAATAAACTCATTATGAAACCCAAAACAGTATCGAAATGAGCTTCATTTCGATACACTTTTTTCATTTTTCAATGTTGGCGTTGTTCAAATACAGAAATACATATCATTGCTGTCATTTGATTTTAAGAATTTATGTACATTTGACAGATACGATATATGTCCGTATTTTACACAAACAACGTATGTTGTATACAATTGACAGCAACATATATATGTTTCTATGTCACTCATGTTTATATTTTTAAATGAAATATCAAGTAATGTTAACGAAAATTAATAAATAATATGTAATATAATATACTTCGCGGATAGCAAGATTTAAATTTGAAAATGTCAAGTATCAATGTGACCAAGTGCATGCTTTAGGTATATAAATATTAAACTCTTAAATTTAAAAAAATAGTATAAAAAACTCGTTTCATAAGGCCTTTTGCCGCACTCGCTCTTTAGAAAACTCGCCGCTATCGCGGCTCGTTTCTAAACTGATCTCGTGCGGCAAAATGGTGCCTTATGAAACTTGTTTTTTAATATACTATTTTCGCATTTTGACAAGTAATGTGCTACTTTACTACAATCAAAATCGTTTATTAAAGTGGCACTTTACCACATAGATACGTCAGTTTACTACATAGTTATGTCATGTCAATAAAACACAGTTTGACAGAAAATTATTTATTTAAATATTGGAATTGGAACTATTGTGAAATATATTAAAAGTACAATTATTCAAATTTGAAAACCTAACATCACCCATTTTATTCAATTCTATTTGCTCTTGCTGATGAAATATACTTCTTGAAATTTTCAGCTTATTGGCAATGCTCTCCTCGATATACCCTTCCGCCACACTAGTTGACTGCCATCCTCCATGCCTTTTAAGTGTTTGCATATCAGCTCCACTGTCAGCGAGGAAGGTAGCAGACGTCCTCCTGAAGCAATGGCCAGTATAAGCAGACGCATCTGGGAGTTTTAAGTATTCTGCTACTTTTTGGGAAATTTTTGCAAAAGTGTTGATGCCAATAGCTTGGATTGTGCACTTACCGTGATTGTAGTAAATGAATTGTGTTTTACGGTTTTGGGTCTCAATCGTGAATACTTATGATAAATTTCATATCCGTTGCACTCTGATCCTACGGTAAATATACGTCTCTTTTTGGTTTTGGTATCATGTAAAGTTATAACTAACATTTTCTCCGTATCTTCTATATCGTTTACAGTTAAGCTGCATAGTTCTGCACGCCGACATGCCCCATTTAAACCAAATATCAGTACCACTTTCATTAATAGAAATTTGTCATCTGAAGCCTCTTTCAAAAATTTCATAACGTCTCCCATAGTCAACACTTTTGACTTCTTTGGTTGGTACCCGTCATTTTGACGTTTCAAGAATGCAGTTAGTTTTTTATATTGTGATATATCTATGTTATCGTTAATTTATATAGTACTTTTCAACATTGAATATGTAGACCACAAACTGGACGCCTTAAGGACTTTTGCCTAAAATAATGAAAGACATTGTATAAATAACACTAAAATACTTAGAAACAAATAGCTTACCTTCTCAAAAAAATACGCTAGCATTACACTTTCATCAATTATTAGTGTTTTTTTTTGTTATCTTCCAATTACAAAATATTTCATGTCTTCTCGTATTTTTCTTTTGATTTCAAAGGAAGTAAACCCGAAGACGCTTCTCGAGCGGCATTTAAAATATCTTCAGAATAATGTTCTAAAGTATGTTTAGTAGCAAGGCTCATTTTTAACTAAAACTCAAATCGACTTACAAAAAATGAAGTTTGTTTGCTGTTACTCTGTCGTTACTATGTAAATAAACAAAGCCGAATCAGATTACGGAAAACCTGTGTTAAACTTTGATGTTACTTAATTAACTTTTTAAAAAAGCAACTAAATTTAACAAATTTGTTTTTATGAACAAAAGCACGTTCTTACAGTTCTGCAGCTAATTACCTACTAACTTTATTTAATTCGAAGATTATTATACAATCGTTTATTACTTTATCTTAATTCTACGTATTTCACTGATATGCAATTTTCGTTATGCTGACCTAGGCAGTCTGCTACCATAACTCCTCCGACCCTAGCTGGAAACGTCCTCTTGGGGTTGTATCTCCAAGGGATGTTTTCTGTTCTTGGTGACTTCTAACGCGGTTTCATTTGATGTGGTAGTCCCTTTCTTCTGGGGTAAATACCTTACTAACATATAAGCTAGCATGCCAAAAATGATTATTGTTATTATAAAAACCTAAATATTTATAGGATTATCATGAAATTCAATATCACTTATTTCTTTAATTTCACCTTTAAGTTCCTCTAAATTGTTAATAACTTTACTATAATTTGATAAATTCGCACTTTGTATTTCACTGCTGTTTTTGTATACTTCTGCTGGTAACATAATTTTACAGTCATTATCTAAATCCGGTATTTTAGGAAACTTTAAGTTTTTATATGATTCGAAAGTTTGTAAAAGTCTGTCTTCAATTTTAACTAGACATCCCTCTGTTATTACAAATGAAACAGACATGCAATATACATATCTGTAGCTGTACACATGGACAATACACCTCGTATTTTCAGCATTTACTTCTGCTTAAGACACGTGTTTCTGCCATCTATAGGCGTCGTCAGTCAAGCTAGTGAAGCAATGTAATACAAATGATACAAATCTTTTTAAGAACAGATTTGTATCTGTATATACATTTACGCTGAAATCGCCTACAAGATATAGCAAATTTCGTCCTATAAGGTGGCACTGTTTAATAAGTGACATCTGACGGACGAAAGAGACTATGCCGAAAAAGGCGACCTTTTGCTTGACCAGCTATGCTGGTACATAAACGAAAAAATACGTATAGGTGTAGTCCATTAACACGAGCCAGATGGCGGTAAATATACAAGAAGGTATATCAATACGTTATGCACGTATTACGCATTTGTTACAAAGGAAACAGACATGCAATATACATATCTTAAGACACGTGTCTTAAGCAGAAGTAAATGCTGAAAATACGAGGTGTATTGTCCATGTGTACAGCTACAGATATGTATATTGCATGTCTGTTTCATTTGTAACAAATGCGTAATACGTGCATAACGTATTGATATACCTTCTTGTATATCCCTCTGTTATAGTTATAATATAAGTTCCAAATATCTTTTCATTTTCTTTATCTTTATTACATTCTTTGTGAATTAATGTGGCTTCAGGCACAACTAGTAGCCATTGATTTTTTAATAATTTAGTAATTTCGATATTCTTGAATAATTGTTCACAACTTGAATAATTGTTTGAGTATGATAATAATTGTATTTCACAAGGCGATTCCATTGTCCTCATGTGCGTTTCTTCGCGTTCACAAATGTACTCTGAGGCTTTTATTTCTTTACATAGTTTATTTGAACTCATAAACTTCTTTTCATTTATTGCCAGATATTTAAATTCAGGAATCAATAATTTGAAATAGGATTCGTATACAGGTATAGGTAATGAATAGAGAACGGACACGCTTACCACCCAGTGCAGTACTGGCGAAAGGCTGTATTTCTAAAATATTTAATTTTATTTATATAATTGGAAAACGAACGGGTGGTGATCTATAAAATTACGAAATACATATGTATTTGTTGAAAAGTTGTATTTTTAAAGTTTTTAATTTTATTTCTATAATTGGAACATTTTTATTTGTTCATTTTGTCGTTCAAGTTGAGTAAAGGAGTATTAATATTGACTAGCAATAGTTTCTCAAGGTTTTCTTCTGTCAATTTTGTTCTCTTTGAATTAAGTACATCCTTATAAATAGAAAACGTCCTTTCTACATCGCAACTGGTTATAGGTGCATACTGGAAATATTCTTTTATTTCTTCATATTTAGCCGTTAGATTTTGTGGAATTGTCTCCATACATAATTGCTGCAATGTAATTAAATCTGGATTTCGATTAAGAATTGCTTCAAACTTTTGCCGAAGGCCACATCCGAAGTCACTTGGAATACTTTTCAAATTATTAACAGCCACATCTAATGTGGTTAATCCGTCATTTAATTTGAGATTTCGATTTTCAAAATAAGTGATTAGTTTTGGCAATTTTCCAAAGTGTTCGTGAAGAAAGTACAACTGATTTTTTAAATTTGGGATTTGTGTGAGCTCCTTGCACTCACCAATACTTCTAGCATCCTCCTTTGGCAGTGTTACGAAATGTTTTAGACTATCGAAATTCTCAGCATAATAACTAGTAGCTTCCAGCCATGTTCCCCATCTAGTTATTACTGGAGTGGGAGGCAGTGACAGAGATGGAAATTTTTCCCTGAAAAGAGCTACTCTCAATGGTGCTTTTCTTAAAACTTTTTTAAAAGCTGATACAAGTCTATCAACTTCCGGAAAAGTGTCTCTGATATATTCACAGATTCTGTGGAGAGCATGTGCTACACAAGTAATATGCAGCATATTAGGATATGTTTTCTTCACTAGTCCGCCTGTTTTTAACATATACGCAGCACTATCACTGACAAATAAAAGTATTTTTTCTTTGTACGTGGCGTCCGAATGAAGCATTTTTTGCATATTCTCCTTAATGGTTTCAGCAACTGTTTCCGCATCAACTCTATTTATAACACTTGTTGCTATTACATATGAGTTATAGGGAATAGTTGGATGTAGTACACCAGCTACATTTACCACACAGCGTCCTAACATATCCACCGTTTCGTCGGCGCTTATCCATATGTATTGATTTAAAAGATGGCTTCTAATGCGTTCTACTGTTCTCGTATAGCACCTAGAAACATAATATTTGCGTAAAGTTGATTCATCAGGAACATTTCGACCAGTATATTTTTGAAGAAATATTTTTAAAGTGGGATTGCTAAGTTTATTTAATGGAATATTAGCCGCCATAAAAGTTTTACAGAGTTCAGATGTGTTTGCGATCTTAAGTGACGAATTTTTGACGATATTTTACGGATTTTGTAATAAATTTCGGAATCACTGACAATGGACATACAATCAGTATGACCGTCAATCCAACTCGCCATTGTTTTACAATGCCGTTCTCAACATTCTTCCATATCATGTCTGAAAAAGTTACTTAAACAATGCTCTAGATCTAAATAAATGAAAACTAAAAATGTGTGCGTAAGTTATTGAAACAGAACGAAATTCAATGCACACTCTTACGTCGAAATAATTGGTAGAAATAGATTCAATCAAACGATATTAAACAGGATCTATCACAAAAATTACGATGTAATTAACAGTTAAAACTATAAAAACAATAAACTTACTCACAGCACTTTATTTATCTTACGAAATATAAACTAATAAATAAAATACATTATAAAAACCCCGCTTCTATCTACGCTCATGAAAACACTTTAAAAAGCACTACATTCTCGGAATACAATAGCTGGCTTGTCCATTGTTATCGCGGCGAGACCAGGTGTCCGAGTAAGTCAAACAAATACTTCATTGTATTACGCCGGGATGTACTGAGCGACGTTATACACAATTCCAATTGCCGATTGCGTTTTATGGAAATTGCGTCCGTTCTCTAGTAATGAATATAGGTTATAATAATTATTAGGCTCGATTTCTACCAAAGGAATAAATAATATGAATGTAATTGTTTCTTCTTTTATGTAAGCTTTTATTTTAATTAAATTATTTAAATAATGCATTTCGCTGTATATTAATTCAATAGGAATTCTGCCTGGATCGAGTTGTTTTCTAATTTCTATTATTTCTTACATTAACTCATCGGGTGGTATTATAGATGGGTGTAGTGTTTGTAATTTATTAAATGTTAAAGCATCTATTAAAGTAGTAAATATATTATTAACCGCTTCCGTTAGGAATATCAACTGATTGAATATCGCATAAACGTGAATTTGTAATTCGGGACTGGCCAAACGATACTTATAGTGTACTAATTCGCGTTCAACTTGTTCTAATTTATCTTGTAAGACAATTTGATTGCTTTGTATTGAACTTACAGTTTCATTGAATAATTTCATTGCGTTTAATGTTAATGTTATTTGTTTTTCAACTATTGTTTTTATTTTATTTTGAGAATTAATAATTTTGCTGATTAAAGCATCGTATCTATTCGCGTCTTCGTTGTCTAGGTTCCCTGTTATTGCTTTTATTATATTTCCTACAATATTCAAAGCTCCTCTTTTTACTCTTTCTTTTGGCATTAGCTGCTTAATTTTTCTATGTATTAAATCTAAATTATATTTTATTATTTTATGATAGTTTTCTAATTCTATCTTATAATTTTCTTTAGGCGCTCCTGCACTTATTGTTATATTTATAAAATTATTACACTTATCTTCTAAACTAAATGTTTCTCTTAATAATATTCCTAAATTATTAACCTTAACTAATTTCCAATATGTTCCGTGTTTTTCGTTGTTCCCAGTTTTACAGGCAACAACAGGGTGGTTCCTTTGACTTCGGTTATGTCGATGTCCCCGGGTCGATTTCCTGAGTCCGACGAGGAATCTGTAACAGATCCGTACTTTAAATTACGAATGTGTACTCTTCGTTCTTTCTCTTTGTTATCAATTATAACCGCTGTTTCGTTTTCGAATATTTCTTTAATTTTAAATGGTCCCGTGTATTTTGGGTTTGTTTGTTTTTAAATCATACCATTCTTTTCAAATAGACTTCTTGACTAATGGTTTTACCTTGGCTTTTTCGTTTCGTCTTTCTATTACTTTTACCTTTTCTGTTTGTATCTTTTTCCCAATCTTTTCATATAGAATTTTTAATCTATTAGTATGTCGTGTTATATAGTCATTGTAAAATGTTTTATCGTAACACAAATCGAATGGATCTTGAATTTTCGTGTGCCCTAATGTTAATTCTAAAGGTGTTAATCCTGTTGCTGTGTGTATGCTGTTGTTATACGCTATTATGGCTATTTTCATTAATTTCTCAATATTTTCTTCTGTGTATTTTTCTCGTAATAACCTCATGTGTTCGATTAGCGTTGAGTGCAAGCGTTCTATATTACTGTTAGAATTTGGGTTATACGGTGTTGTTATATGAATTTTTACTCTGTGTGCTTCCAATAATTCTTTTACTAATTCGTTAGTGAATTCCGTACCTCCATCCATAACTATTTCTTCTGGTACTCCATATAATGAGAAATAAGTAATCATAGCGTCGGATAGTTCGATCGCGTTCTTGGTGCGCATCTTTAAAGGTGGTTGTGTCCTTCGTGTCATCATACTCCCTAATTCCATCGGTGTTTGTTTCGGTTGGCGTTTCTGTTCTAATTGACCTGGTGATTTCGCGAATTTGAAGGATTGTGTCGCTGTTTGTTGCGGTTTCCACCGATTTTGCATTGGTGGTCGATTAACAAATTGATTTACATATTGTGTAGGTGGTCGATTTGCAACTTGTGAATACGGTCGATTTAAAAATTGTGAATATGTTCGATTTGAATTTTGAAATTGTGGAACATGTACATTATTAAATGAAGGTTGTATTTGTCTACTAGTGCTAGGTACTGAATTTTGTCGCAATGGTATTTGTTGTTTAATTGGTCTAAACTCTGATTTGTTTACATTATTCGGTTGTCTTACAAAATAATTCAAATTTTCTTCCTCTAAAATATAGGACATCGCGGTTTCTATATTTTCTGGGTTCCTAAACCTAACTCTATGACCTATATCACCAAATTTAGCAATTCCACGTAAATACGTTTGTAATACTGTATCATTGTGTAATTCGGTTTTTACTACGTTTATCTGCGTCTTTTTCTGACATTTTAACCCTAGTTAGTAAAAGGTTTAATAAATTTTTACAGCGCACACCGAAATTGTAGGCTGTTTCACCTCTTAATGGTTGCATTTGCATCAAATCTTGTAACAAACATCTTTCTGATCTTTGATCACAAAAATTAAGTTGTAACAATTTTTTTAAATCCGTCCACGATTCTATTGTTTCTCTGCTACTAACTAATTGCAAAGCTTTTCCCGATAACTTCGATTGAAAAACTCTCAATAAAAAGTTATTTATTGGATCTTCCGCATTATTCTGATTTCCGAAAGTTGTAATTAGATATTCGCAAGTGCTTATATACATGGACAAGGTGTTAGGATCGCTATCGTAAACAGGTATTAAGTCAATATGATTTTTGGTGACATCTTTCACTGTGTAATGCGTCATTTCGTCTGATTCGTTATTTAACGTTATACAGCTTAATCTCTTTGATATTTCTGTTAAACCAATTTCGTCTAAATCGGGGTTCGCGTATTCTGAATCGGATTGTGTATTATCGTTTGACAAACAACTTGATGCAACAGATAATTCACTTTCCGAATCTGACATACAATTAATATATATATACAAGCTTACTTAAAGTAAAATGAAATGTGTGTGCGAGAGGATTTATTCTCTGACAAGAAATGAAATTGTTTCAAAACTGACTTACATTAAAGCCGTTGCGAAGTACATTTGTGTTCTCCTTCGCTTCCTCTTGTTGTGGGAATGTGTGTGTGGTGGGTATCGATTTTGAGATACCCGAAGGTCCAATTTTAGGTCCTGTGGTCCAATTGTAGGTCCTGGAGGTCGATTGTAGATCTCCCCTTCAGTAATCAACTGCCGTGGCTGCTGTCGCTTCGATGTGATGCAAAAGATTTTATTTCACTGCACTCGATGTTTTCGTTCACTAGGTATACCGTACAGATCATAAATACGAACCGAAATATTTAAAGATTTTATTTAATTACCCCGTTAAGGTATCCTACTGACTGCTCCAGTTAAACTTTGATGGTAGTTAATTAACTTTTTAAAAAAGCAACTAAATTTAACAAATTTGTTTTTATGAACAAAAACACGTTCTTACAGTTCTGCAGCTAATTACCTACTAACTTTATTTAATTCGAATATTATTATACAATCGTTTATTACTTTATCTTAATTCTACGTATTTCACTGATATGCAATTCTCGTTATGCTGACCGAGGCATAACCAGGCCAGGCCAGGCGCTAGGCCTACCATAACTCCTGTACAAATACGTACTATAACATTTTAAATTTTTAAGTTTATAATGCTTATTCTTGCAAAATGCGAAAAAATAGTGTAAACAAGCTCGTAAGAAAAGCAGTTTTACTAAACTCATACAGCTTTAAGTTACTCGCTTATGAGCTTCATTTCGATACGCTTTTTTACATTTTTCAATGTTGGCGTTGTTCGGATACAGACATAAATATCATAGCTGTCATTTTATTTTAAGAATTTATGTACATTTGACAGATATGATATATGTCCGTATTTTACACAAACAGCGTATGTTGTATACAATTGACAACAACATATATATGTTTCTCTGTCACTCATGTTTATATTTTTAAATGAAATATCAAGTAATGTTGACGAAAATTAATAAATAATATGTAATATAATATACTTCGCGGATAGCTAGATTTAAATTTGAAAATGTCAAGTATCAATGTGACCAACTGCATGCTTTATATAAAAATTAAACTCTGAAGTTTCAAATTAAATAATTCCAATTTAAGCAATTTATTAATGTAAAAAATGCAAAATAGAAAAAATAGTATAAAAAACTCGCTTCATAAGGCCTTTTGCCACACTCGCTCTTTAGAAAACTCGCCGCTGTTGCGGCTCGTTTTCTAAACTGATCTCGTGCGGCAAAATGGTGCCTTATGAAACTTGTTTTTTAAAATACTATTTTCTATTTTGCGTTCGAAATGAACTCATTATGAAACCCAAAACAGTATCGAAATGAGCTCCATTTCGATACGCTTTTTTCATTTTTCAATGTTGGCGTTGTTCGAACACAGAAATAAATCTCATTGCAGTCATTTGATTTTAAGAATTTAAGTACGTTTGACAGATATGATATATGTTCATACTCTACACAAACAACGTATATTGTATACAATTGACAACAAGATATATTAGTTTCTAAGTCACTCATGTTTATATTTTTAAATAAAATATCAAGTAATGTTGACGAAAATTAATAAGTAATAGATGTAATATTATATACTTCGCGGATAGCAAGATTTAAATTTGACAATGTCAAGTATCAATGTGACCAACTGCATGCTTTATATAAAAATTAAACTCTGAACTTCCAAATTAAATAATTCTAATTTATTAATGTAAAAAATGCAAAATAGAAAAAAATGTATAAAAAACTCGTTTGATAAGGCCTTTTGCCGCACTCGCTCTTTAGAAAACTCGCCGCTATCGCGGCTCGTTTTCTAAACTGATCTCGTGCGGCAAAATGGTGCCTTATGAAACTTGTTTTTTAATATACTATTTTCTATTTTGCGTTCGAAATGAACTCATTATGAAACCCAAAACAGTATCGAAATGAGCTTCATTTCGATACACTTTTTTCATTTTTCAATGTTGGCGTTGTTCGAATACAGAAATACATATCATTGCTGTCATTTGATTTTAAGAATTTATGTACATTTGACAGATACGATATATGTCCGTATTTTACAAAAACAACGTATGTTGTATACAATTGACAGCAACATATATATATGTTTCTATGTCACTCATGTTTATATTTTTAAGTGAAATATCAAGTAATGTTAACGAAAATTAATAAATAATATGTAATATAATATACTTCGCGGATAGCAAGATTTAAATTTGAAAATGTCAAGTATCAATGTGACCAAGTGCATGCTTTAGGTATATAAATATTAAACTCTTAAATTTAAAAAAATAGTATAAAAAACTCGTTTCATAAGGCCTTTTGCCGCACTCGCTCTTTAGAAAACTCGCCGCTATCGCGGCTCGTTTCTAAACTGATCTCGTGCGGCAAAATGGTGCCTTATGAAACTTGTTTTTTAATATACTATTTTCTACTCATGACATTGAAATCAGTCATTTTGAAATCGATTACGATGGTTGAAATCGCATTTCAACCACTAGAGTTTGAAATTATCGGAGTAACGGGATTTTGCATTGTTTGACATTCAATTTCTGAAAGAGAATTGTCACTTCATGTATAATTTTTTCTGAAGTTCATTTATTTGTTAAAATAAGTGATGGTACTGATAGAGCCAGAATAAATTATAAATTATAATGCATTTTCTAATTTGATGCCTCCCAAGTCGAAAGACATTTACGAGTTCACTTATAAAAATTTTATGGACATCGATGAATATATGCAAGAACCGATATAGCATAGACGTTATTTACAGGTAAACAATTAACAAGCTCAAGTTCAGTTATTCCTGATGGGTCTTGTCAAATGAATACAAATACTTCGGATAAATGTATAAATACAATTGGCGCTAATTGCACAAGTTGTTCTATTATAGTTAATGTATAAGTATCAAAAATAATGAGAAATGGTTTATTAACGTTTATTTTAAAAATTCGTAGAAAAAATAGTATATGCAACTCGTGGCTGATAAAATTTCAACGTCACGAGTTACTCTGAACGTTGAAATTTTATATTAACCACTTGTCCCATAATATACTATTATCCACACTTATGAAACATATCAAGTGTCTTATTATTCACTAGTGAAATAATGAAAAAATATAGATACCAGTAAGTATAACAGCCCGCCATATTTCATTTTATGAATACGAATATTTTCTAATTAAATTTCGAATAATTCCATTCCATTAATGTGTCGATTGTGGATAAAACGTTGTATTTGCATGCGTGCTATAGATGCATTTTATCCGCTTAAGAAAATTAAATGCTCGAAGTGGCGTTCTCGCGTTTAAACATTCTTGTGTGGATAAAATGCTATCTAAAACACTATACAAGGAATAACTATAAAAAACAAGCGTTTATAATTTGAATTTATGTATGACAAACTGGCAGAATTTGAAGTTTTCTAAAGCTTTGCATGTGCACCAATTTTTGATTACATATTTAATTACTTAAAAAACGACTATAATCAAGAATGTTTTTGAAGACACGCTATACCAGTGAAATTTCAAAATTTGTCCAGAGACTTGGACAGAAACTTCGACATGTCTATAAAGCACGACCAATTCTTGCAAATGGCAAGTTCAAAATTTATTATAGTTCACCGCATCCCAACATCAACGACTTTATAAGCGGGTTACGGAATGTGAAGAATGATGTGTAGGCGAAGTTACAATCAATACAGAAAAATTAAAATACCTAAGGAAGTACTTCAAAGGTAAAATTTCATTCAAAGCAAAATTAATGATGATGTATCGGGAAATTAATTATAATTGTACGAGGGATATTTTTTAAATATCCCTCGTTCATGAGAATGCCGTATGATCGCCGTAGGCGCATACACATTTTCTCTCAACATGCTTTGCTCGCGTTTCGATGCCATTTGCAGCGGTATCGTCTGCTTGTGTGCTGAGCTGTAGAAATTTATAATGTTTAAGAAAATTGAGTCGCCCGTCGACTGTAAGATACGATCTGTAATTCGATTCTTGAGTGCAAGAAATTTGATAGCAGCGGAAATTCATCGTCAGATTTGTGAAGTTTACGGTGATAATGTTATCACCACAATAAAGTTCGAACGTGGGTGAGTATGTTCAAGGATGGACGGATTAATGTGCAATGATGAGCCACGTCCTGGCCGACCTTCTCTGATTTCTGAAGATTTTATTCGCGAAGTGGACAACAAAATTTGAGAAGACAGACGATTTACGATTACAAAATTATCGATTGTTTTTTTACAGGTTTAAATGTTAGTTTTGTACACTATTGTTCCGAAGAAACTGAAATATCGGGCATTGTGTTGCCAGTAAGTTCCAGGACTGCTTTTTGACGATAGTAAAACAAAAACATTGGGCTATGCTTTCTCGTTTTTGACAAGACACGATCAGGAAGGAGGTGAATTTTTGGATCACATCGTTATGGGAGATGAGACTTGGGGGTCTCCCATGACTTCTGAATCCAAGCAACAGTCAATGGAATGGCGATACAGATCGTCGCCAACTAGAGTGAAAGCAAACCAGATACTTACAGCACAAAAGATTATGGCAACTGTGTTTTGGGATAGGAAAGGGATTTGGTTAGTGGATTTTTATGCCGAGAGGCACAATTGATTGTGAGACGTTGAGAAAACTGCGGCGTGCCGTACAAAAAAACGACGGTACTTAAAATAGTTCCTTGGTGGTCAACGGTTCAATGACAACGAAGAAGTGAAAACTGGTGTCATGGATTGGGCTTCTTCACAGCCGGCAGATTTTTTGAAATCGGAATTGAAAAACTTATCGAACGGTATAATAATCGCTGCTTCAGAAAATGTAAAATGTAAACCCTGTAACTTGTTTCTGTATGGCAAATGGTCCATTATTTCAGTGTTTTGAGCATTCAAATATTTAATCGTTCGAGTATGTGATTGATGCAAAACGATTCTTTTTGTTTTACGATTTTCACCGTTGAAATAAATTTGAAACAAACAATAAATACACAACACATTAATGTCAGCGAAAACTGAATGAAGTGTCAGAAGTGCCATGACCACTTGATATATCGCAACAAAATTTTAATCAATTATTACGTTTGACTAGTTATACGTTTCTACCAAGTATGGTCAAAAAATTCGCACCACTTCTTGGTGTTGCAGTTTCCATGTCATTGAGCATATATAACAGCTTGATAATGACATTGAGTGTCGAAACAGCTGTCGTTGGTCAAGCTTAATAAGGTGATATTCTTATAAAATATAGTATGTTTTATTATTTAGGAAATATGGAGTATTACAAAGTAACGGCCCAAGGTGTTGAGTATAAAAAATTTCTATTAATCTTTGTAATGTTATCATTTATCTTTAAAGTAATTTTTCTTGAATTCATTTACTTTTACTTGTAATTAAATATACACGTTATATATATCCTACAATCAAAGTAAAGTTTTTTTATTTATTTGGTAACACTAACAGAAATCTATTTCTTCTTCTTCTCTATGCCAATTGTGAAGTAGAAGTTTCCCTTTCTGCTAACAGATATGTAGTAATACAGGGTTTTTCACGTAACCCTTTCGTTAGATGTTTTCTATGTTAACGCAGCACACTTTTAAAAATTTGTGGCACGTAATCTTGATACTTGATGTGTTAAAATAAAATATTTACACTCACGAACTACTGTCGGTTATACCGGAACTCATAGCCAACTTCGATATGTGATATATTTTATTGCTTTTTTAGATTTCTTGTAAAGTGCTATAACACTTTATACTAAGGTTTTAAATAATTCAAAAAGGTTTCTTTTGTTAAAAGTTAGCCGTTTGTGAATTATTCTGATTTTTGTGAAATTTTTTGTTTTTTCAATGCACTTTTTAAAACTATATATCTAAGACGTCTTTGAGCTGAACTACGTCATATTGCTACTGCAGACAGCGAAAGGTATCAGATTTGGCGTAATGTCCAAACATTTAATAAATCTCTTACAGGATGTTCGAAATTTATTGATTATTTAAGTAATCTTTAACTAAAGAAATTTTTTTTTTTAATGAAACAACATGTAGATGAGTACTCCATAGTAAGTAGATGAATATTTTGCATCGTACGGGTATAGATTTCCCTATGCCTATCTTTTATAGCTTTAGGGTTATTAATGATTATTTTCTAAATTGAGCATTATCAAGAAAAATTGTAGTAGTAAGCCTTGAAGAGTAAATCAGAATAAAAATTGACACAAAGTTTATTCCGTACCTAACCTAATTGATTTTAAATTGCTCACAAATATGAAAACGAATTAAATATTTATTCTAATAGATATATGTATTTTGAATTTATTTTACATTAATGGTGAATCTCTTCAAATCATTGAAAGAACATGTCGACTTTTTAATGAAAGATACCCACATTTACCAGCAATTGATAAAACTAAATTCAAGCGAATAAAGCCAAATTTCATTCCCATCGATATTCGAGTCAAGAAGAAATCGTTGTTTTGGGATATTTTCATGCGTATCTAACCAGTTCTATACCGGCAGCATTTGCACATGTAGGAATATCATGTCCATCAACACATAGGACTAAGAAAAAAACGAAATGCATCCTTACTCTTTCCAATCTGTTCAGGCATTTCGTCCAGAAGATCAAGATAGAAGAATTGCGTTATGCGAGTTTATTATAACTAAAACACAAGAAGATCCCAATTTCTTATGTAAAGTTATCCGGACAGATGAATCGAAATTTAACCATGAAGGGATTTTTAAAAGAAGAAATTGTTATCATTGGGCACAACAAAATCCACATGCTATTAAAGAAACAAGTTTCTAGACACTTTTAGCTTCAATGTTTTTGCAATGATTATACATAACCACGTTGAATATGACGTTTATAACGAGAATTTAACAAGCGCCAGGTATCTATAACTGTTAACGGAAGTAGTACCAACTGCCAATTTTGAATAACCTACCATACAATGTGATACAGCAATGTTGGTTTCAAATAGATGGAGGATAGGCGGATTGACCTTGGTTCTGGACACCTAGATCCCCCGATCTGACTTCCTTTAATTTTTATTTATGGGGTCAAATAGAAAATGTGGTTTATACGTCGCCCATGAAAAACAGAGAACATCTTATAACTAGAGTTAGAGACGGTTTTCGAAACTTGAACGCTGAGCAAGTAAGAAAAGCAACTACAACACAGTTAAAAAGAAGCATTATGCTTTGTTTAGATCGGAACGGAGATCATTTTGAACATTTGTAAATATTCTTAACGCATTATTTGTCTTTAGTATGCTGATTAATTCATTTTTTTGCTTGTTAATGTTGGTTATTTTTTTTTACTTTTTTCTATCTCAAATTATATATAACGTATTCTCAGTTTTGCAGTGTATTTTCCTTTCTAACCTTTTCGGAAAAAGCTTGATGAATCTAAATACAATGGGTATAATTCCAAAAATATTTTGAATTTTTTTTCCAAAGCTTACTACTAATAATGCTCGATTTAGAAAATAATCATTAATATCTCTAAAACTCTGAGAGATAGGCACTGGGAAACCTATACCTGTACGATGTAAAATATTTATCTACTTACTATGGCTTGCTCTTCTACAGGTGTTCTTTTAAAAAAAAAAATCGATTTTTCCTTAATTAAAGATTACTTAAATAATCAATAAATTTCGAACACCCTGTGAGAGATTTATTAAATGTTTAGACATTACTCAGAATTTTATACCTTTCGCTATCTCCAGTATAAATATGACGTAGTTTAGTTGAAATACGCCTTAGATATGTTGTTTTAAAAAATGCATTTAAAATACAAAAAAAATCATAAAAATCAAAATAATTCAAAACAGATAATTTTTTACAAAAAGAACTTTAATATAAAGTGTTATAGAATTTTACAAGGCAATAAAAAATATAACATTCCATTTAAAATATCAAAGTTGGCTACGACTACCGGTATAACCGAAAGTGTTTATGAGTGTAAATATTTTATTTTAACACACCAAGTATCAAGATTATCAAGATTACAAGATTCAATAATAATTTATTTATTGAAATCAGATGTCAATAAATCTTTATTTTTACTTTAATTCATGTAATTTAATATTACATGCATCAAAGTAAATATTGAGATTTAGTTAGCTCTATGGAAAATAAATTCAAATATAG
Organism: Melolontha melolontha; assembly: GCA_935421215.2. NCBI lineage: Eukaryota > Metazoa > Arthropoda > Insecta > Coleoptera > Scarabaeidae > Melolontha > Melolontha melolontha. The sequence continues at coordinate 90,953,229 of OW285239.1, forward strand.
TTTCTAACGTGGAATAGAAGAAAACAAAACTTATTATTTTAGAAGTTTATTTTAAATTTATATATTTATAACGTTTTTAGTATTTACTTCTAGCTTCTATTTTAATGACTCTCATTGTGCTTCTATAGATCTTTCATAATTTAAAGTTGATATTAAAGAATGGTCGTAAAATAGCCTAAACAATAATGAAAAATTATTTTATTATTATTATTTTCACAGAAAGGAATTAATATTTTTAATGCTTCTATGACTAAATTTCCATATTCATTTCGACCAGCAAACTAAAACGCGTTTAAATCTTCAGATGTAAATTGCAGTTGCAGCGTTTTGTTTAGTAGCAGCAACAAACTAAACGGCTTCAGTACCCATCTCTTCGAGAAATAATTTTTAACCTCACGAAATACTCCGTCAACTGAGTTTTTAGCTCACGCAAATATATCTTCATGCAATCCAAACTGTGGTGAATAATAGTGTCTTGTTCATTCAAATCGTTTGTTTATCCTGGAAAAATATTATTAATTCGTCTGGCAATTCCAATACCCGGGTTAAAACACTTTCCCTCGTGATAACCATCTATCTTCTATATGGAAAACAAGAGATTTTTTTAAATTTTCGCCCTTTTCAGCTCATAGTTTAGCAAACAGCCTATTCTGTAACGGTCGGCTTTTAATAAAATTAACCATTTTTACAGTTCGACAAAGAATTTGTTTGCGATTTTCTGGAATGTTTTTTGCGACAAGATCATGTTGTGAAAGAATCATTCCGGCCGTGATACGAAACGATTTTTAATATTTTCTTTAATCCACTCTTTTTTCCTGTTATCGCTTTTGCACCATCACTACATACTGTAATACATTTTGTCCAATCTGTGTTAGTATAGTTTCTAATAGCTTCATAAGAAACATCAAAAATACGTTGTCCTGTTGCATGACCCGGTACTGCTTTGAAAAACAACATATCTTCTTTTATTGATGTGTCCCTATCACATTCATACCTCACAAAACACATGTTTGCTACATCTGTTGATTCATCAAATTGAATATATATATAATTGAAACGAAATTATCGACCGTGATATATTATAAAAAATTAATTTAAATTCGGGTAAGCGGTCAATTAAGAAAAAAAACTCCTTTATTAAATAACCCTATATTTCGCAACAGACTTTGTCGCTTCTTCTGGGGTAAAAAATGTAGAGTTAAAGAAAATATAAAATTGACGTACAAAATATAGAATAGCCACCTTGACTTTTGCACACCAGTGTATAAAATTTGTGACCTTGATTATGAATAGTAACTTTTCCAATTCGATGTTGCACACCTGGAATCCAAAAAAAACTTAACCGGATTTTTTACACTATCATCCTCTAACATTAATCTGATAGGTTATCAAGTAAGTTAAAACTTTATTACCTTTAATAGCTTGAGCACTCGGTGACCCTCACCAAATGATGCTCACGAAGATTTCTCGAAGAAAAGGATTTTACTTCGGTGAAAATATGTTTGAACGTTGCTTTAACGATATATGCACCTTTTGAATATGTTTATGACTTCAACTCACGGGTTTTTCTGTATTTAAACGCATTTTTAAAGCGGACGAATATATTTTGGGTGCAACACTATGAAAATTTATGAACCAACGCTATTCGTCATTTATTTTTATCAAAGCCTTTTTAAATGCAAAAATTATCTTGACTAACACTTTACAATTACAATTATTATTATAATTGATTTTTAAATATGTTAATGATTTGAATGGAGTTATTAAATTAATATAAGAATTTACATGTATGTGGGAATGTGTTTTAAATGATAGGTTAGGTTTTAAACTTGAATATAAATTAAACCTGTTCGCGGTTTTTCCATTTTTAAAAAGTGGGCGTGTCCAACTAATGTCGATATAAAACTCAAATGTTAATAAATTAAATATCTTTTTTAATTTCGCGTAATTGAATTAAATGACCAAGATGAAAGCCTAAGAATATGAAGAGTAAATTTTTAAATAAATATAATTATGTCTATAATATCAAAAATTGTGGGATATAAATTTATTAGCACTTCCTCATTAATTTTCACAAGCTATGTCCACATACCGCAGCAATTCAGTATGATATTTTCTTATATTAATTTCTACCTTGTCGTTCTTAGCTCACTAGGATATCCTTGCAGCTCGTATCATAAAAGTATATATGTATATATATATATATATATATATATATATATATATATATATATATATATATATATACAGGGTGTCCAGAAACTCTCCTGACAAACGAAGACCGGAGATTCCTCTGATAATTTTAAGACAATTAAACCCAAATTCACCTAGTCCGAAAATGCTTCCTAAGGGAGCTAGAGTTCTTTGAAGATGGCGCCTTGTATTTATTTTTTTTTAAATTCCTCCAGAACGCTTCTATTTAGAAAAACAAAAACTGGTATGCTTATTTATCCTCCAGAGATGAATCGACTCCATCAATTGCGAATTTCTAGTACCGGTCATAGGCGTTCGTTTTGGGTAGGTCAACGGTTATTTTAAGGCATAACTTTTTGTCTTTAACTTTTAAGCATTTGTGACACTAGATTATTAAATTTTCAGGTATTCCAGTACTAAAAGATACTCTTACTTTAAGTCGGTGGGATACACCGTTTTCTAGAAAAATCGATTTGTAAATTTTTCGTTTTTTCTTCATTAAAGTTCAATTTATTATGTACCTACTTATTTTTAGCGACGAAGTTGGCTTGGACTATCAAGGCATGGATGAAAATTAATTTAATAAATTAAAAACAAATTATTTATTACAATGGAACGAAACTAACAAAAAAAGAACAAGTATCAAAGGTAAATTATTACAAAAGTTGCTCGATGTGATGACCATTAGTCTCTATGCATAAGTTTACCCTTTTGCTTAGAGAACGCCGAATTCTTGCAAAACTTCCAAAGTTATTTCTAAATTCGTTACAAGCATCTTGTATTCTTAGCCAGAGTTGTGCGCGATTTTGTATCGGAACGGAATAAACAAATGCTTTTATGTATCCCCAAACACAATAATCGCAAGGATTCAAATCCGGCGACCTTGCTGGCCAAGCAACTGGACCGCCTATTCCAATCCAATGGTTTTCGTAGTTATTATCTAGAAAGTCTCGTACATTCCTGCTAAAGTGGGCCGGACAGCCGTCCTGTAGAAGCCATAAGTTTTGCCGAATATTTAAACGCACCTCATCTAACAAATCAGGTAAAATATTTTGCAGGAAATGTAAGTAATCAGCACCATTTAAACGAGCAGGTAATTCCACAGGTCCAAGTAGATAATCGTCAACTACTCCTATCCAGACGTTTATGCTAGACCTATGCTGATGCTTAAATTCTTGAACAACGTGGGGATTGTCACCAACGTACGAATAATAATGTGCATTATGTACATTAAAAATTCCATTTTTTGAGAATGTAGCTTCGTCACCAAACAAAATGTTCCTGAAGAAATCTTCATCTTGATTTTTCTGATTTTGTAACCATCTAGCGAATTCTACGCGAGCAGGAAAATCTCCTTCTAGCAGTGCTTGCACCTTTGTAAAATGAAAAGGATATAAATTTTCTTTGTGTAAGATATTTCCTACGGAAAATTTCGAAATTGTGGGGTACATGGCAGATAGTCTTCGAACGCTAATTTCTGGATTTTCCTCAACTTCCATTAAAATAACATCTTTATGTTCTGCTGTTACATCATTATGTCTCCCTGTTTCATTATTTTTTGGGACCACTGAACCTGTTTCTCTTAATCGTTGATGAAGAGCTGTAAATGTTGAGTGAGTGGGATGCTGACGATTGGGAAATTTTTCAGCGTATCTACGTTGCGCCGCTCGAGCGTAACACCTCATTTCGCCATAAACTAAATGCATATCGGCGTATTCCTCATTAGTAAAAACCATTTTTTTTTAAATTGAAATCGTTGTGTTTGAATAACAGAAAGTAAAAAATGAAAAGATAAACTTCGCCAACTGACAACAATTTGACAATGAAAAACGTAGGTTTTACTTCTGTTGGCAGTTCAGAACTAACTATTGCAAAAAATAAAAAATTGAACTTTAATGAAGAAAAAACGAAAAATTTACAAATCGATTTTTCTAGAAAACGGTGTATCCTACCGACTTAAAGTAAGAGTATCTTTTAGTACTGGAATACCTGAAAATTTAATAATCTAGTGTCACAAATGCTTAAAAGTTAAAGACAAAAAAGTTATGCCTTAAAATAACCGTTGACCTACCCAAAACGGACGCCTATGACCGGTACTAGAAATTCGCAATTGATGGAATCGATTCATCTCTGGGGGATAAATAAGCATACAAGTTTTTGTTTTTCTAAATAGAAGCGTTCTGGAGGAATTAAAAAAAAATAAATACAAGGCGCCATCTTCAAAGAACTCTAGCTCCCTTAGGAAGCATTTTCGGACTAGGTGAATTTGGGTTTAATTGTCTTAAAATTATCTGAGGAAACTCCGGTCTTCGTTTGTCAGGAGAGTTTCTGGACACCCTGTATATAGATATCAAAAATTAATTAAAATTCGGGTAAGCGGTCAATTAAAAAACTCCTTTATTAAATTACCCTATATTTCGCGACAGACTTTGTCGCTTCTTCTGGGGTAAAAAAATGTAGAGTTAAAAAATAATAAAATTGACGTACAAACTATAAAATTTTCATTTTTATATTTTGTACGTCAATTTTATTATTTTTGAGGTCTTAAACAGATTATCATAACGGTCAATAGACAATTTAATTCGGGTAAACTAATTAATTGTCGTTTTCCATATCAATAATTATCGCGATCGTTATTTTCAATATTATTAAATTTATGGGGCTTTTTTATGTGTTACTTTTAGGTTTTTTGTTAAATTTTATTTTCCCTTATTCTAAAATTCATCCCGCCCCCGATACATGTCAATACTATTGTTAAACTGGCATATATATAACGTAGAACAAATGCAAATTTTTGTTGATTAATTTTATAGGTATATTTACTCAAAGTATATTTTAAAAATATGTAAAAGCGTTAACGATACTGTTATGTGAAAGCATAACAGTAAATAGCAAAATACTACTTCAAACAATTTTTGGTGAAGAGTTTCTGATTCATAAGTTTGTTGTTGCTTTTTATTTTTGAAAATATTTTTTGTATATACTTCAAGAGTAATTGCCTTCAATTTCTTGCATGTATATTCGTTAGATTTTTAATCCAAACTTACGCATCGTTACTCGTACTTACATTGTCCTTTTTTAAAGTTAGTTATGGATTCTACGGTCCAGAAATAGAACTAGCATCAAAGTTGATCAGTAAGTTAATTTATAATATCAATTTTCTTTCTCATGTAGAATAATAAACAAATTTTGTATGTAAGAATTACATTAGAGAGGATTGCTAGTCAATGCTAGAAGACTTCCAAAAAGATAACAACCAAGATTATAGAATAAAATCTTTTAAAGATACTGCAAAAGAGTAAGGTAAATCGAGAGATTTAGATCGTTTAAGTCGTTTCTCTTTGCGTTAAATTCACCTATTTCATCTAGCATGTCATTGATCATGATGAATAGTCTCGTTGGTAATATTTTGAAGCATAAGGCATCATTCTTAATGGCTTTTTTGCAACCTTTCAAGAAACTCAATGTTTAGTATATTTGTACAATCCCACGCTGTATCTCAGAGGTCCAAACAAGTTTTTAAAATGAGTAAATAGACAAACAGTTTGTTTGTCTATTAACTCGATTAAGTTGTAAACCAAGTTGCTAACGTTTATTTAAAATATACATTCTCCAAGTGAGTCGTCGTCTCAAATAAATACTTAAATACTTTGTATTTCCAGATTGTGCGTGCATGTTGTGCATTTAGTGATGAAAGTTACATTGTCTTATTTGTTTTCGTTGGTTTCAAAGTGCCGTTTCCTAAGCCATTTTTATATGTCTATATTTTTCTACAGATTTCAACATACTTTCTTTGGATCACTATATGACGACAAAATAACGGTGTCGTCAGCGAACGTCGTAAGAATTTGGAGTGGAAGGCAAATCAACAGTATAGAAAAGATATAACAGCGGTCCGAGAATACTTCCTTGTGGTACGCCAGAGATAATGCCTTTCAAATATATTATAGCGCTTCTGTTTTTATTTGAGAGTACTAGTTGGTTATGTAGGATTTTAGGATTCTAAAATATTCGAGTGGTAGTATTGTTTTTTAACCTTATATAACAATCCAGTATGCAATCAAACGCCAGTGTTAGATCCAAGAAAATGTCCGAGCAACAACGTTTTTCCTCTAGGTCCTGATTTATGAAATTAGCAATCCTATGCACATGATCCACTGCTGAATGTTGTTTTCAGAAGTCAAATTAGTGAACGGGTACAAGTTGGTTTTAGAAGTGAATTGGGTCGAGCTATTTCATTAGTCTAATAGGCCAATATGATGACACTTGGTTTTCAGGTTTACTAATCTTTGAAATCATATCATTATGACTAGCGCCAACTTTCATTGTGAAGGAAGAGTTAGAGAGTTATTAATTAAATTACATTTTATTTAATTAAATTGCCATTGTTCTTTAGAGGTATAGAGTGAGAGTGGTCTAGGTGTATAGATGATGGTCGAGGTAAAGGTGAGCAAAGTTAGTTTGTAATCTGACAATAGATCATAAATTGACTTGCAATGCAGGAGGTTGGCAGTAATCCCATTACTTATACAAAATTGAAATACGTTAGGCATTATTTTTTAATTCAGTTGGTCAATAAATTGGTTAACCTATGGAATGAAATTACAGCTTTTTGCTGTAATAACTTCTAACATGCTGCGTACCACATAGGGTTATTAGTAGAGCTCCAATGCTAATGTTTGATATAGTCATCGCCAGCAATAAACCTAAGGAGTCGAGGAATTCAGTACGTTGGTCTTTCTTAATTATTGGTTTAGATGGACAGTATATGGATATTTCAATAATTGTGCAAGTCCAGTCTTCAATTGCTATAGTTATTGTTTGCAAATGGGTCTATTTTTAGAAAAAATATTATTCTTTAACTTTGCTTTTGATAATTATGCTTGTTCTTTAATTTGCTGTGGTATCAGGTTGTTTAATGGTATATAAGTCGTAACTGACCATTATGCAACAACTTTTTCGGATAAGTAGGTTATTAGTTCCGTGTTTTGGTCTCAAAGCTGGAAATTTATGTTATAGAGGCTTTTTATACAGCATACATCTCCTACAATTTGCTGGATGACTGTCATTTCAGAGTGCGCAGGTTGCAAAAGTTTATTTGTCTTTTGTGCAATTCCTAATAGAATGCCACATCTAACGCATCGAAGATTTCTATTTCAGAATGATTTAGAGTGACTTTTAGTACATTATGCAGCTCACACTTCACGCGAATAATTTTAAGTTGAATTATCATATTAAATGAAAAGACTTTCATATCTTATTTTCAAAAACTATAAAGAAAAATTTAATATGGAAAAATTTCTAATTTTTTTTAATGAAAATACCGTGACAAAAAAATAAATTAACATTTATTTCCATTTGTTTCTATAAGTGCACGTTTTAGTTGGCCGCTAAGTAATTTAAAATATTTTATAGCTATATCTGCCTCTTTTTCTAGTTTTGGGTTGGATGCTAGCATGTCCAGGCACTTGAGCACAGTGCTCTTTGTACCACCGCCAATAGATATCTCATTTCCATTGTGTTAGTCTTATGCCGTCAATAAAAGTCACTAGCCTCCTCATGGGAAGTTTGAGTACTCTCGCAGGATCCAATAGATCTCTTCCGAAATGTGTCTGTCTGAGTCCTTCCAGTTCCTCACAAGTACATATTACATGAAGGTTCCTCTTGTGTTTCTCATCTCCTACACCAAGACTCGCTAACCAAGCCCATACTGTACATATGCTTCCTTAATGTCCAGTTATTAAGCCGGCAAGCCTAGCGTCCAGCTCCTTTTGTAGTGTTTCAGTATGGAGTTGACCTTCCATCAGCCTCCATTTCTTTTTATTTTCTTTTTCTAGCCATAACCAGATTTTTCTTCTAGCGAAATCCTCACTGATTCCCCATAAAATTTCTGGTCCTATAGAGTTCCTTTTAGTACCTTCCTAAGTCAGTTCGTCTCATTGCTTTTAGTTCCTTCATGTCCTGATACCCATATCAGTGACACAGTATTGTCTTGTGCCAGTCTACTGAGGAACCGTTTACAATGTTTCATCAGTTTAAACCTGGTAACTGAATTCATAATGGCTTTAATAGCTGTCTGACTATCAGACATTATGTTGATTTCTTTGTTCGCGCAGCCGGCTCTCCGAATTTCCTCAGCGCAGGCTGCGACTGTAATCAATTCAGCCTGGAAAACCGTTGTATGTTTCCCCAGACTTAGCGATATCTGCCTTCTGGGGTACATTCTACATATATTTGTACCTGTGCCCCGATTGAATTGCGATTCATCCATGTACCAGGTGCCGGCACCGCAATCGCTCGAGCGACTTTTTGTCTGTTCCCTGGTCGATATAGATATGTTTAGCTTAGCTGTAAACATAATCTCAGGCGCCAAACTGACCGTCGGTATTTGTAATATTGACTCTCCAGTCTAGTTCCTGTAGTATCTGTATATCACTCTACAAGTTCATTAGGACGACATACGCCATTGACCTTCAGACTCAGGATCACAGCCATGGCCCTCGCTTTCCCAAATTATTCCAACGGAGGGAGGCCCATAAGGCCGCTACCAACTTCTTTTTTAATGGATTGACAGTTAACCCCTCCTCAATGCATCATGTTTCTATGATTCGCCGAGCATTTTACATGAAGCTTGCGACTGTCCCCTGGAATTTTCCCTGGGACACAATGACAATGTCATCGGCAATTTATCGTCATCGGTCATTTAATGTCCTGACTATTAGCCTTCATGGTATCGGTGATAATACTCCTCCTTGAGGACACCCTTTTTTGTTCTCATGGAGATCGTGTTGTTTTGCATTTGGGCATGTACTACTCTGCTACGCAGCATGTTGTCGACACAATTGCATGTGTCGCTCTGTATATTTCGATCTCTTAACGGTCGAATAAAGGTGATATTAAAAGCTCCCTTCTATATCTCCCTCTATAAATATCGGCGTTATATATTTTAGTTTTCTAAACAAGTAAGGATTTTCATATTTCAACAAATTTGATCTTCTCTTTCACAATTTTGCAATATGTTCTTGGGTATCAGTATCAAATATTACAGGTAGCCACGGCTTTTCTCTTCTCTGATAACTACACGTTAAATACTTTTAGCAATAATTTTTATGTATCCGCAAGTTGCTTCACCGAATTCTTTCTAGCTGGGTTTCATTAACTGTTGCGTTTCATACGTATATAACATTTTATCATTCTCCAAGACCCCGTTGAAATACGTAGAGGTAGAGTAGTGTCAATTTGGGAAGACACTGACGCAGAAACCAATTTGGAACTTATAAAGAAAAGTATACCCCAAACGAGAGAGAAAGACATAGTTCTTGCATGTATAGACAGGCCGAATAACATTGACTGTAATATTCTTCAGTTGTCTTCTAGCGTCCGTAAGGTGTCGATCGTGTTCTTTGAGTTAATTTTATTACAAACTCAGTTGTTTGAATTTATTTTATTACAAAATCAGTTGTTTGAGTTTATTTTATTACAAAATCACAACTATTTGGAATAGAAGGCCTTTATATCTGTAGGTATTACATTATTTTTCATGAATTTTTAATAGGATTTGTTGAAACATGTACTTTATTTGTTATAGATTATTATGTCTAGTTTACCGTCCACATCTGGATGTCGTGATCCAGCAGATGTTGAAATACCAGTGAAAAAAAGACAAATATTAGCAGAACAATCACGGGAAATCATTCATAACGTGTACAATTTTATCAAAAAGAGAAATATGAATGGTAAATTATGTTTTACTCTTTAAACTGTCATAATGTAATTTTTGTCGTATATTGCAAGCAATGATAAACGATAGCAAGAAATAAATATTGTTTGTAGGGAATATTTTTAATAGTAAATTAAGTTTTACTCTTTAAACTGCATAATGTAATTTTTGTCGTATATTGCAAGCAATGATAAACGATAGCAAGAAATAAATATTGTTTGTAGGGAATATTTTTAATGGTAAATTGTGTAGTTATCTTTGTATTTATGTCATTAGTAACTAAGGGTATTTATGTATAATTAAATAGTAATAAAAGACGACGTGTAAACAACAAATTATTTTTACTCCGAATGAATATTCCTAAATTTACAAATATAATGAATAAAATCTTGGTAAAAGAAGAAAAACTGTGATATATGTAAATGTTTAAATTATAATGAAAATAAATAATTGAACCAGAAATTGTTGGTTGTATCTCTGTTAAAAATCCCACTTGAAAATAAATAAAATAATAACGCTTTATTATTCATTCAGTCAATAGAATGTGTTTATGAAATTATATTTCATTGCAAACGAGCATAATAAATGAAATATGTTGTTTCCGTTGCACACGAAATAAAAATACAAAACGTTTTACGTAAAATTCGAATTTTAAATTGCGCGCTAATTTAGACCCAGCCCGACCTATGTTTTTGAGGGCGTTAATACTCAGGTTGCGCGATTCGCTCGCGCAGATTGGTGTCTTCCCAAAGCGATTTTACTCTATATACGTAGGCAATAAGTTAGTTTTTTAAATAATCCGACCCATAATTATACAATGTTATTAATAATATATATTACTATCCACAATAGGTTTACTGTTTAAAAGGTGTATTGTTATCTACTAATTCAGGAAGAAAGTTATGTTAGCATACTTCAAGATATTAAATATTGAGTTCAAAAAATAGGTTTTATTTCGAAACAAATATTAATACGGTTAAATTTAATTCTTTTTTTTTTCAATGACTTTAATTATACTTAATTAAAAAGCTAGTCAATTCCGTACTGATCATTGTAATTTTCTGGCTTTCTTTATATTAGATTTAATTTTTATGTCCGGCACGCTAATACCGCCTCTATATATTATGACAGCATTACTCCCCACTACCTAGATGCGTTACAATTGCGAGGTTGCCAATTGATGGAAGCAAAATGATTAGATATGTATAAGAAATATACACAATGTATACTTTTTAATAGTCCTATCGGAATTTTGCTGAACTAATTATACGAATACTGTACATATTACGCACGGTTACAAGAGAACAATTTTGCGTCCGATATACGGACGTAAAACAGTCTCGGACGCAAGATGTAATGTAAATGGGCAATGTATGGACGCAAAATAGTGCGCGGAATATATATATATATATATATATATATATATATATATATATAAATATAATATTTTCGTGACCTTGGTATGATATGGTAAACTTAATAAGTCGGCGATTAAAGGTCTGGTTTATTACTTCAAAGTATATATATTTAAAACAACCCTACATGTTTCGGCAATGATGCCTTTGTCAAGGATATAAAAAATATAAATGGCATCATTGCCGAAACATGTAGGGTTGTTTTAAATATATATACTTTGAAGTAATAAACCAGACCTTTAATCGCCGACTTATTAAGTTTACCATATATATATATATATATATATATATATATATATATATATATATATATATATATAATGTTACGCGCCCGTAGTGTGTAGGGATTAGAATTGAATGTGTGTGAATACAATTAGTTAAGCTAATAGATAATTAAGTGAGTTGGGCGCCTTTTAAATTTTTAAATATTTTATCACTGGATCTAACAACTGATTGGTAGCAGTATCCACAATTGTAAATGTATGTCGTGGAGAGCATGGACTGGATAGAGAATATTCAACTTACCTATTCCAGGATCATCGTGGATAGTAACACTCATGTATAACTATGTAAATTACATTAACAATATTAATATATTTGATTTCACTGCGAATGAATAAATTAAAAACACCACTTTAAAAATTTACATTTATTTGATTCTAGAAAACTATACATGCATGTATGTATAAACTATTATAATTATATTTAATAAGCAATATCAAAGGATAAGTAATTTACTTACGTGTAATTAATTAGATAAGATTCTTTATTTTAATATATCTAAATGATTATTTTTACTCAGTTAAATCAAGATATAGTTTTATTATCTTAAATACGATGATATTGAATGAAGTTAAATTACTTTGAAATATAAATAAAGGACCTGTGTTTTGTAGGAAAGGCAGCAAAACTGGGAAAAGTGGCTTCTACGTCTTAAATCTTGATATATCGAATATATAGTAGGGATTAAGGATATGCTCGGGTAATTCGGATAATTTTCTGTACCCCGGATACAGTGTATATTATCAGGTACTTCGGATGTGGTTTTCAGGTAGGTTAAACACTTTATTACTTTATAAAAGCTTGGGTACTCGGGTGACCTTCACCAGATGATGCTATCGAAGATATTTCGTAGGAAAATTATTTCAATCGTATAAATATATGTTCAAACGTTGTTCTTATGATTTATGCACTATTTTAACTTGTTTTTGACTTCAAATTACTATTTTAACTATATTTATGCGAATTTTAAAACGGACGAAAATATTTTTGATCCAACCCAATCAAATTCTATAGACCGACGCCTTGTAGTTCTTTGTTTTATCAAAGCCTTCTTAAATGCAAAATAATCTTGATTTTCACCTTGACAAATATTATTATTTTAATAGAATTTTAATTTAAATAAGATTATAAAATTAATATTTGAATTTACGAATATACAAGAATGTGTTTTAGATGGTAGGTTATGTTTATGGTTTAAATGCAAACAGATCTTATTCACGGCTTTTCTATTTTAAAAAGTGGGCGTGTCTAAACTAATGTCGATACAAATTTGAATGTAAATAAATTAAATATCTTTTTATTCTCGTGTTAATGAATTAAATGACTAAAATGAATGCTAAAAAAATGAAAAGTAAATTTTGAAATAAATATAATTAAGCTTAGAATATCAGAAATTATAATCGGTATATTAATTTATTAACACTTCGACATTAATTTTCACATATTTCGTCCATATACCGCAGCATTTCAATATGTTTTTCCCTTATTCTAATTTCTATCTTTTAATTCTCAGATCACCGTAATATACACGTAGCTTGAATTATAACAATAGGGTCTGTTTTACTTTAATATGTATATATTGAAAATAATCTCTTACATGTTTCGGAAATTACTGCTTTTTTCAAGGAATTTTAAATTATAAATGACAATATATTAATGTCATGTTTATATATGTGAACTATATATATATATATACATATAGTAATCCACAGTTTTAAACGTACAGTAACTTAATTGGTGCTTAGCAATAGGAGAAGAAAAGTGGGGCAAACTCAGTAATACAGAACGCGATGTAGTATTAGCCAATCATTAGATATGTATAGTTGTCATAGTTAATGAATGACAAGAAATTTAAATTTAATTATCATAATAAATCTCGGTTACACCAAATTACTTATTTTGTGATATTTTATTGAGGAAACAATAAATACTTATTAAGTAAATAAATAGAACTTAAAACCTCTTCTTTATTACAGATGATTTAAGAATTGTATGTATTAAACGTGTAATATATATAGTTGTCACTCAAACATACTTAAAAAAAAATTATAAACAAAAATTATCGGTTGGTTAAACTACATTAAATGTTCAAAACGTCTTCCTTTGACTTCTAAACACACACTGTCACACTTCATTTCGTTCGGTTAGATAAAGTGAATATAGTTCTGATTTTGTCTCTTAAATAATCGGCATTTTATGTGGTTTAATCTGTGTCTTAATTGTTAAAGGTTATATGATATAAATCAGCGTAATTTTGTCTTTCTTATAGTGGCGTTATTGTTACACAATTTTTATTATATTATTGTGTTTTTTGTGCGAATCGATTCAAGTAAGTTCTCGAATTATCTTTTTCCAGTTTTCTTTTTCCTGTGTTTTTCTTGTGACACTATTTCTTGTTAGTTTTTTGTTGAGTATATATACAACTTCAAAAATTTGTGTACCTAATATCATTTACAATATTTTGATTTGGTGAATTAATATCTTTCCCATTATTTTAATTTTTTTTCCCTTTCCGTGGCCCTCTTGTTTGTCAGTTAGTCACCAACTACAGGCCCAGTTGCCAGTTGGTGTGAAAAGTGTCCTTTGTCTTTCCTTTTGATATTAATACTTAATACTTCATATTTATATTATTTGCATTTTTCATATTATATCGAACATGAGTTGTTTAAAATGCCATATTGTCATAAATGAAAGTGATAAATGTGTTAAGTGTGACGGCTGTGGCAGACCTGTGCATACCGGCTGTTCTGAATTAACATCGGCGGAATTGAAATCTCTTGAATTGAGCCCCAACACCAAACGTAGAATTAAATATATTTGTGGTGACTGTGAACAAGGTGTCCATCAGATCACGAAGCTGATTAGTTTGATAAATGATTTGAGGGAGGAAGTCGCGTAATTTAAAAGAAAGTTACGCTATTAAATCTGACAAGCCAGCTCACCATCTTCTCTGTTAAATACGAAAGAAATCATCAGCGAGATGATGGAAAGGAACAAGCAATGAACTAATATTATCATCTATGGCGCCCCTGAAAAAGGGAAAACAAAACAGGAACAGGTTGAACAATATTCGTCTATGGTGACGAACATACTAATCTAAGTTGGAGTTAACCGAACTGGTTGTTAGTCCTGTTCGCTTAGGCAAATTTAACTCTTCTAAAGATGTTCGATATCGTCCAGTAAAAGTTCGTCTCTCTTCTGTTGATATTGTTCAAACTGTATTACTCAAATTCGGGAGATTAAAGACCTCCGCTTGCTCGGATCAGTTTTCTGGTGGTTTATAAAACTTTGAAATTAGAATTAAACGAGCGTGTTCAGAAGGGCGAACATAATTTAAGAATTCGATATAAGAACGGTGTACCTAGTATAATTTCTTCGAAAAACAGATTTGTCCCAACGGGTGTTCTGCGGGCATAAATATGTTTTATCAAAATACACGTGGATTAAATTCTAAAACTCGTTCTTTCTATACTAACGTATCTGATTTGTATTATGATATTGTTTTTTTGACGGAAACTTGGCTGAGTGATTCTGTGTACTCCAACGAATTATTTCCCGACTACTATCATGTAATTCGTTGTGACAGAAAATTTGATTTAGTGAATAAGTCGAAGGGTGGTGGTGCCTTAGTTGCCATTGCTCATACAATTTCGTTTGATATTGTTGACACCTTCCCTATTACTAATTAAGTACCTATTATTGATTTGGTTGTATGCAAATGTAATTTTAAGTTTTTTACCGTTCTCATTGCGGTTGTTTATAAACCTCCTTCAATTTCTTCTGATGATTTGGAAATATTTATTTCCATATTGGAAACCTATTTGTTGAATCAAAGGTTTATTTTGGTTGGTGATTTCAATTTGCCAAATTTTTGTAATGTGGATAACCAGAATTGCCATAAAAGCCCGCACGATTTCCTTCCACAAGTTCTAGATATAACTTTTATAAAGCTGATTATGTCTCACTGTATACTGAATTTACTAATTTCCATTGGTCAGTTTTTGATTGCAATGATAACGTTAATGTCGCTTTGACGAAATTTTATGACGTGCTTTATTCCATCATAGATAAATACGTTCCCAAAAAGATTAAATCCAGATCCTACTATCCGGTATGGTTTATACGAAAGATCAAAATCAATTTGAAAAATAAGGAAAATTTTCGGCGTAAATGGATCTCTACAAAGAATATTTTATTTCTTAATGAGTATAAGTGCTTAAAATCTCTAATTACGTTCTTAATTTTTCGAGAGTATAATGTTTATATGGCAAAGGTAGAAGAAGACATTAAATCAAACCCTAGAGATTTGTGGAAATTTCTTAACAATAAACGTAAATTCACTAGAATTCCTGGTACTCTCTTTGACAATGGTATTCAATTTTCTGAACCTATAGACATAGTTAATGCATTTGCCCACACATTTTCTAACGTATATTTACAAAATGACAGTTGGAATTATCCAGTATCATTTACGTACTGTCCATCTGTCACCTTTCCTGCGATTACTGTGGATAAGTTGGTTAAATGTATGTCCAGTCTTAACAATAAGTTTACTGCTGCTGATGACCTCATACCAACTTTTTAGTTCGTGACTGTAGATTTGTATTTGCCTCCCCTTTAGTCTCAATAATGAATCTTTCCATAAAAAAAGAAAACCTTTCCTGATCTATGGAAACGAGCAGTTGTTTGCCCCGTTCATAAAAAAGGAGATGAGTCATTGTTGTCAAACTATCGTCCTATTTCCATTCTATCCAATTTTGCGAAGATCTTTGAACAGGTGTTATATACTAAAATTTATGGAAATATTAGTCAGTTCTAATCCCAAAACCAGCATGGCTTTCTTCCTGGCCGTTCCACGTTGACTAATTTGTGTAGTGTGTCTCAAGTATTGGGTGAGGTCTAGGTAGATGTTATTTATACAGACTTTTCGCATGCATTTGACACTATAATTCACAAAGCCTTACTTTCTAACTTACTTTGCTCCTTTGGCTTTGCGCCATCTTCTTTAAATTTTATGAATTCGTACTTAAAAAATCGAAATTGTTATGTATCTTACAACGGCTTTCGTTCATATGAATACATTGCAAAATCTGGTGTGCCTCAAGGTTCCAACTTGGGACCACTTCTATTCGTGTTGTTTATTGATGATCTGCTGGCTACAATCACCTGTCCAGTTTTAGCATATACGGATGATTTAAAGATATACTCGGAAATAACTAACGTCAGCGATACTTCTCTTCTGCAAAACAATTTGTATATAATCTCAAATTGGTGTAATAGCTTCAAATTGGAACTAAATACTAAGAAGTGTTGTTCTGTGAGTTACATCTGCTCCAAATTTACTATATTGTCGCAGTATATAATTAATAATACTTGCTTGGAAAGGCAAACTGTCATTAAGGACCTGGATGTACTATTTGATTATGAATTGTCTTTTAAGCAACAATTGCAAGCTGTCTGTTCTTCCTCCTGCAAAACTCTGGGCTTCATTATGCGAGTTTTTACTAATTTTAGTAACATATACTTGCTTAAGGTGTTGTATTTTTGCTTTTGTTGTCAGCAAAATGGATTATGCAGCTATTGTTTGGTATCTCTTCTATGCCTCCTGTTCGGGAAAAATAGATTTAATTTTGTATTTTTAGTTTAATTTAGGTATAAGTAAACAGATGTAGGTATATTTACGTTAATGTGTTCAGTCCTAGTTTTAAATTATAAAGTGTATATAGAAAAGATTCTTGGAGTTCGGATATATTTAATGTTGTCAATTACCTTAGGCCTGGTCAGGTATTACATTTCTTTATTCATTGTCTTGTTTTCTACAGTCATCAAAACTATTTACATATTTTATTACAGGCACAACCTTCTGGTTAAACCCATCCATTTGGTACTTGTAAATGTATTGTATAATAGAATAAGTTTTATTGACATATTTCCTGTTATAGATAAAGTATTACATTATTATAATAGGTTAAATAGTTTTGTTCGATGCGATTCTGCGAACTATTATGTTATCTCTAACGCACTTCCTGTGTATTGTATATTTATTAGTTTAAGAGTTATTTTATTATTCTATAATTAAGGGTTTCCGGCGTATATTGTTCATTTTAATACATTGAAGACGTTGGATACTACAGCATATACTTTTCTTGGAAAGGTAAAAATAATTGTATAGAAATTTCTGTATAATCAATTTCGTTGTTTTCTCCCTCTCTTGTGACTGGCGGGGACAAAACTTTCTTGCCGAAAAACAAGTAAATGAAGAAACAGTTCCAAACAAGATCTCTTAGAGCTCACTACAGTTCCAAGTACGATCTCTTCGAGTTAACTACAATTCTAGCTTAGGTCTCAGTGATCTAACTAACAGTTCCTACTAAGATCTCAGTGATCTAAATAGGAGCAAATATTTATTTATTAGCCAGTTTTCTCGATCTTTAGTAGTAAGACCAGATACTGCATTTGTATTAAGTTAACGGAACTCCAAGACTAAATTTGTAAATATATTATTGTTATTCAAAAAAACTATTGCATTATTTCAACTCATACTTCGGTCGATACATACCGAACTTCCTTCAAACTAGAAGGAAGAAACACCTCCCATAGATTAATTTTGGATAGGATACACCGGCGATTTTTAAAATTCATCTCCTTTAGGATTGATGGAGTGTATCCACCGATTGGAATAAGTCCGAAAGATTTGCTGCAGCGACACAATATGCCTTCGCTCTCGGACAGAAAGGATCGCCAGTGTGCTACTTTCTTTCTGAAACTCTTAAATAATAAGATTGATTGCCCGTTCTTTGTGTCCAGGATTTCTCTGCACGTGCCGAGGCTTCACTCACGTTTTAACTCCCTCTTTCATTTGTCTACGGCGAGGACCAATGTGTTGCAGCGTTCCCCAGTCTACGTAATGAGCATTGCTGCCAATAAATATTTTGAAGATTTTTTCTTTTTCAATTAGGCTGGTAAATGCGTGAGTGTATATATATATATATATATATATATATAAATATTTTCGTGACCTTGGTATGATATGGTAAATTCAATCAGTTGGCGATTAAAGGTCTGGCTTTACTTCAAAGTATATATATTTAAAACAACCCTACACGTTTCGGCAATGATGTCTTTATCAAGGATATAAAATATAATTTATATTTTATATCCTTGATAAAGGCATCATTGCCGAAACATGTAGGCTTGTTTTAAATATATATGCCAGACCTTTAATCGCCAACTGATTGAATTTACTATATATATATATATATATATATATATATATATATATATATATATATATATATATATAAGGTAAACTTAATTAGTCGGCGATTAAAGGTCTGGTTATTACTTCAAAGTGTATATATTTAAAATAATCCTACATGTTTAGGCAATGATGCCTTTGTCAAGGATATAAAAAATATAAATGACAGAATATATTTTATTAATTTCCATGCATTTCTGTTCGATTCTCTGTAGCATATCATTCAAATTCAATATAGGTGTTCGAAATATGTTATTTTTTAGATAAGGCCACAAAAAGAAGTCGCAAGGTGTGAAATCGCATGAAATCGACTAATTATTCGCTCATCAAAAAATTCTCTTAAATAATCCAAAGATTCTGCAGTACAGTGACAAGCTGCTCCGTCTTGTTGGAAATATGCATTTTGAAGTTCATCATCATGCAACTGATTGACAAATGGTTGTAAAATTTCCGTACGGTACCTTTGAGCATTTAACGTTCCCTGAAAAAATATTGGTCCAATGATTCGCCTTTGGCTTATCGCTGCCCAAACACCAATTTTCTCTGGATGTAGCGATTCTTCATTAATTACATGTGGATTTTCACTACTCCAAATTTTGTATTTTGTGAATTTAGGTATCCCGTTTTATAAAACCATGCTTCATCAGTAAAGATGACTCTGCGAAAGTTCTCCATTATTGTTCATATTTACAAACCAATTACAAAACTGTAGTCTACGTGGGTAATCAATTTCTAACAATTCTTGTACTGCTGTGACACGGTATGGATAAAGTTGCATATCTTTGTTTAATAACTTGTGAGTTGTACCAACAGAAAGCTTTATTTGTTGACTCAAATGTCGAACAGATGTTTGTGGTTCATTTTCCATTATTTCTTCAACATGATTGACAACTTGAGGTGTACGTTTCTTAACTGCTCCGCTGCCTGATTTTCTTAAGAGACTACCAGTTTCAGAGAAAAGTTTTAAAGTTCTATCCAAAGTATTCTTAAATTGTAGATAATCTCTTACAAAATGTAGAAACTCAACTTGAAATTCTACCATGCAATCTTGAACTGAATAAACCCATAAACCATCAATTTTATTACCACTTCGAAAATAAGCTTGGACTAAAAAAAAATTATGTTCTAAAGTGAAAGCCATTTTACAACTGAGAAGTAATTTATTTAAACCAGAATCGACGCACGATTATTTTATGCATTAACTGATATTTGTGATTGACATTATCAAATGTCATTTGGATTTACGGAACAACAAACACATATTAATATATTTGCGTCTTATTCTATCAAAATTTCAAAGTAACCTAGATTGACTTTTCAAATGAACACTCGTTATAGTACTATTTACTATAATTTATTATTAGAGCTGAGGATGTTTGCGGTATAACCATCGTTATATCATGTAACCATAGTAAATTACTATGGTTACATGATATAACCATGGTTATACCGCAAACATCCTCAGCTCTATTTATTATTATTAGTATTACTTATCACTATTATATTTATCTAAGGTAAACTAATTTTTTTATTACTAAGTACCTATGTATTAAATATCATTTGGAATATAAGAAAAAGATGTAATAACATAATTATTGATAACAAATTTTTTTAATAAAAAAATGCCTTCTATGATTTTTTTATTTTTATTTGGCCAAAAAAGATAACTGTTTGCATTAATTCTTCTTAGTTTGTTCACTAACATACTCGTAATAAAGTGCGCTATTGGCTAATTTAAAGTGCTCAATTGGTGTGTCCGGCAACGGTATAGGTACATTTTTACCTGGGTATAATAAAGTGCTCAATTGTTGCCGGTCTATTTTGAGTTACTTCCTTAAAACATAGCAGTAATTACACGTAAAAATTTTGAATCATAAAAGGAATTGCTAAGAAAACGTTGAAATAAAGCCATCTCAACTAAACCTCAAACGTTTGCTTTCGAAACTAAGTAACGAATGGAGCCAAATGGAGCATTTAACACAAGTTTTTTGGGACCAGCAACACAAAATACTTATTAGTAAGGGTGATTGCCGCGTTAATAGGGCATGGGTTGTTAATGACCCGCTGGGCATAAATGAGTTAAAGTGTTATAACACAGCTTTCAACATCTATTGCAGTTTCGCCAAATTTGCGACAAAATTCAATATTTACTGGTTGCTCCATTACGACTGACAGAACCACAATGCAATGTTACCGATCGAATAGACTCGAAATATCCCGGCACCCTGTCAAAATGACATGCATTTCTTTGCAATTCCACACATAATTTAAAATAACGCCATCTTTTCTTTTAACATGTTTTATTCTGGTTCACAACCTATTCTGTAAGTACAGACGCATCTGTAATATAATTTGCGCCACGAATTCGCATATTATGGCAACATTGGCAACAAATAGCGGGTATTATTTCTTCATAAATTACAAAAAATGCGAATCGATGAATATTTAAGCTAAAATTATTTAATATTGTATTTCAAGTAAAGTTTTCTACTTAAGTTTTGAAAATCAGTCAAATAATTTATATAAAAAAACTTTTTATTGAAGCCAAATTTTAAACACGTAATCAATTATTATTTACCCATAAATGTTTGTTTACCATATCATTTAGCTGAAAGGCTATAAATCCCACCATCACCTTGAATACCTTAGTTTGTATGTAAAATAGCCGATATAGTGGCAGTGGGACGTTGGTTACACGCAAATTCCACACATATGTGTATCACACACAAATTACACACATGTGAGAATAATTACAGGCAACTTGTAGAAATCCATGTATAGCAAGCGCCAAATAAAATGGCGAGAGGAGGGGGTGCGCAGAAAGCGTTTTTATAAACGTCCACGTTATATATTTTACTCTAATAAATTATTAATTTATTAAGTGATAGATGTGTAGTTTTAGCTACCTAAGGTATCTTGCAAATTGATGTAAAACTAAATACAAATCTCCCCAATACTTCTAATCCTGCGCGAACTTACCCCACCGCTCGCCAATTTATCTGGCGCTTGCTATACTTTGGCATGTACACGTTAACGTCCTACCCAGAAACTAACAGCTATTTCTAACAGCTTCGCTTGACCGGCATCTATTGGATAGAGTGTGAACTATCACATGCTGTTTTATTTTTGGTTATATTTCAAGTAGCAGCATCAATCCGGGATTTAAATTGCCACACCTTGTATATCCTTAGTTTGCTCTAGAAAATCCATAAACACACTGTAGATTTTCTTGAGTTTCTAATTCAATAATTTTAATTAAATTAATTATTGCGTGTGTGTGGCGATGGGAAATTTGTTTAACTAGAAAATTAGTACGATGAACAGTGGTGTAGTGGCAAATTTTCCAGTGTGGGAACACTAAATAAATATATTTGTCAAATTATAAAGAAATTCGTATTTATATGTTTTCCTAGAATGCCTATAATAGCTAAGAACATAGAATGTATCTGAGCACGCTGAATAACGTGGAGTCTTCACGAATTTATTAAATAATATAGATAATCATAGGAAAAATAAAATAAAGAAATATTAACCTTATTTTTATAGACTTAATTTATTATTTTACAATACATCATGAAATAGTTTAATTCAACTATTTTTATATAGATAAAACTAACCTTACTATCATAACTTCATTTTTAAATTTAACATATTCCAAGAAAGTATAATCAACCATTTACAAATAATCCGCAAATGCGTCTTCTTCTTCTTTGCCAGGTTGGTGTTTACGTCTTCTAGTTCTTGTGTCATCAGCTGTGCGGTGTCGTCGTAACCATGTCCTGACGTAATGCTCTCTCATTTATATTTTTTATATCCTTGACAAAGGCATCATTGCCGAAACATGTAGGATTATTTTAAAAATATACACTTTGAAGTAATAACCATACCTTTAATCGCCGACTAATTAAGTTTACCTTATCATACCAAGGTGACGAAAATACTATATATATATATATATATATATATATATATATATATATATATATATACCCATATGTGTGTGTAAATATGTAGACGTTTTTTTCTTTTGTTATATTATTCTGCTAATTTGTTTGTAATTTAATTTTTTACTATTTGTCTAACCTTTTATTTACCTATTTTTTATATTAATTATAACGTTCTTTTGTTTTAATATTGTAATTATTACATTTATGTCCTGTAATTGGGGTCACCTCTTGGGCATTAGAGACTATTATTATTATTATTATTATTATTATTATAAACAATACGCAATTTGATTATAAAAGTTATGTCGTAGATTGGGCAAGACTTCGGGGGTGATTTTTAACAAACTGTTTGTAATTTCTATATGCAATTTTTCTAAATTATTTGCACGTTGTTCTTCGAAGCCGTATATTTGTGACTTTAAGTAACCTCACAGAAAAAGTCATTTGGTGTTAAATAAGGAGATCTGGTAAGCCAATGGATTGTGCCCTGTTTTGAAGTAATTCGGTCCTTAAACGTATTCCTTAGATATTGCTGCACAATCATGCTTGTATGGGCAGGACATTCGTCTTGTTGATGCCAAATGTCTTCCAATACAATGTTAGGTATTCCACGTATAAAGGGAATATTAAATTGTTGCAGTAGATCTAAGTATTTCCGTGTGTTCGACATGCCAACAAAATACAGAGAAACGCAACCGAATTTTTCAAAATTAGTTGTGATGCGATGATTGGTATTCAAACAAAGAATAGGTCGGTTTTCAATAGATCTTGAAAGAGATCTGGACTTTTTCATTGATTGTATAGACCATATCCATAATTTTACTCAGTATGACAGACCCTTGACAGATCAGGAACTACTCACATAAACGAATGACACATGTGCGTAAGGTATATTTGCCTGGGCCTACTACATTCCCCTTTCAATATAATTTCGCAGTATGTAGTTTACTGCATATATAAAAATTCACCTGCGTATGTTTGCATTTGCAAAACCCAAAAAGTAGTCTGTCGATTGACTTGAAATTTTGACACAATGTTGCTTCGAATAAGCGAATGTTTTTATAGTAAAATAAAATACAAAATTTCTCAAATACTTGATTTGGTAAAACTTTTTTATTACCAGTTCACATTTTCTAATTATATACTCTATTTACGTTAACATATTGTTAAAAAAGGAAAATACCTTTGATTTAATCTTAAATGAATTATCTTATATGAAATCTTAAAATAACGGATGTAAATATCAGAAAGATATTATTTTTAAAAGAATTATGACAGACGAAAATATTAATTATTTTTAATCATTCTAAATAGAATCGCAGGTGAAACGGTGACATAAAAATCCATTGACTCCATGATCAATCAAAGTAAAGTAGTGGATTTTCCTACGCAATTCACTCGATATTCCCGGATTACCGTCGCATTCTGAATTTTAAAATTGGACTGCCAATTATATTACTCCGAAACATCAATCAGCCAAATTTATGCAATGGCACACGATTAGTAGTTAGAAAATTGATGAGCAATCTAATTGAAGCAACAATTCCGATTGGACCTCATAAAGGTGAAAACATATATACCTACTACTTCCACTAATACCACTCATTCCGACCGACATGATGTTCGATTTCAAACGATTTCAAGGGCAATCTTTGCAAGTGTGCAGTTTTAATATAGAAAACGATTACTTCTCTCATGGGAAATTATACGTCATATACTCCAGAGTCGGTAAAGCGTCTGATCTTTATGTTTTCGCAGAAAACGGATAAAAAAATGTAGTCAATCCACTAGCTTTATAATAACAAATATATATTTTTTAAAAACATTTTTTCTTTATTTCCTCTCATTCCACACACAGCACGCAACGCAGGGTATTGAATTGACTGAAGTGTATTTCTGTTCCCTACAATACTTTTATTTACTTTTCCATTCATTTCATATTAGACTGAGCCACAGCGAAGCGTGGCCAGATTTAGCTAGTTGCTTAATAAAGTATGTATTGTACATATTTTTTAAAAAATAGTTATGGTACTAATTTAATAACAATAATGTAAATACTCATTTACATTAAGTGTTTATTATTATTACAAGTCGGCAGATAATAAGTTTAAAGAACCAGAAACAGCTTTCCGTTATAAATAAATATATTGATTAAGCGGAATGTTTTACACTAGTACGTAATCCGGATATATCTTGAACAAGTTGCCTCACCCTCCTAAGAAATTGTACTTTCTTGCGTTAAGGTTATCCAATGATTATTGTAAACTTTCTTTAGGAATGAAATTTGGCGATTTGTACTGATAAATATTTCAATATAAATTAATGCGTGTAAGATCATGCATAACGTAGTTTCTTGTCGGTCTACATTTCATATTTAGAACACAATTTCGTAATGTAGATATTTATACATTATCAATGATATTATTTCAATATTTACTCGTGAAATTAATTGTTTATTTACAACATATAAGACGTATTTAAATCTTGATAATAAAGTAATGCTATTGTACTAGGAGCATGTTTTTTTAAAATTTCTAACAAATAAAAGACGGTTTATCATTTCCAGATATATATAATACTTATATAAAGTTATAATATAGACTAAGCTAGACGGGCAACTCCTTCAAAACAAGTGGTAATATTGTTTTTCGGCCCCCAATATTTGAAAGAAGGACTAATTCTTATGAAACTATTCGTTTAATTCTTTCAATGGAGACTGTGGTTAAATAATAATTTAAAAAAGGTATATAACCCCTTACCAAATTATTAGTCGTATCCTAAATACGTATTTCGACAACTAAGTTGTCATCATCAGTAGGTAAAAACTACTAATTAAAGTCACACGGGGCACGATAAAGTAAGATAAACCCTTCCGCACAACTACTATACACTGCAACCCTGTAAAGACTGCAAGACTTACTTTATTGTGCCCCGTGTGACTTTAATTAGTAGTTTTTACCTACTGATGATGACAACTTAGTTGTCGAAATACGTATTTAGGATACGACTAATAATTGTGGTAAGGGGTTATATACCTTTTTTAAATTATTCGTTTAATAATAAATTGTATTTTCTTTAATCAGAGATCAATAAATCGGAATTGTAGGTAATTTAATATTACATGCATAAAAGTAACAATCGAATTTCTTTTCGCTCTGTGGAAAATTAATTCAATTATGGAAAATAAATTCAAATCTAGTTCCTAATGTAGAATAAAAGAAGACTTACTATTTTCAAAAGTTTATTTATCTATAGATCTTTTATACGAGGGGCACGCTGGAATTATTGAAATGCTAAGAAAGTATAACATGTAGAAATGGCAACGTTGCATGTTTATAACTACGGTCTCTAGTTAGTTGTCTGTAATAGCCAGTTGAATCACATCTGTCTCATAGTAACGTAGTATACACAATTGTGAGTGAAAGCTCAGATAAGTTATAACTGGAGACCGGACACATCGGGCTGAAATGACGTCATTACGACGGACGATATAAATAATCTACATCTGTAAGTACATCACGCAGTTATTGAATAGCACTATTCATTCGGTTAACCGCACACAAAAAATAGATGTGCAGTTAACCGAATGAATAGTGCTATTCAACAACTGCGTGATGTACTTACAGATGTTGTAGACTATTTATATCGTCCGTCGTAATGACGTCCATTTCAGCCCGATGTGTCCGGTCTCTAGTTAAAACAGATAACTAAAGAGAATACGAAATTTTTCACGGCATTTTAGTCGAAATGGAACCTATATATCTTAAAATTTGTAATAAAACACCTAGCATGGATGTAATTTACATGATTTTACGTTTTTGTACGGCATCGACTATTTCTAAGGAACTTATCTGTGGTGGAAGTATGGAGTTGTCACGAGAACATTTTCGCGTTATGATTTACTAGGATTTCAAAGTTGGTTTAAACGAAAAACTGTGCGTTGAACGTTTGCAACTTGCATTTAATAATGAAGTCCCATCGAAAGTAACTGTGTTTCGTTGGTTTCGAGAATTTAAAAGAGGTCGGATTTCGTTTGGCTATGGGAAAGCCATGTTCTTCAGTAACTGATGAAAACGTTGAAAAAGTGAAAAAGTTAATCGAAGAAGATTCACGATGTACTTATGAAAAAATTCAGACAACACTTGGCATTGGATATGCAACAGTTAATACAATTTTACACGATCATCTTTAAATGAAAAAAGGAAAGAGTAATTCGAGTAATTACTAGAAACATAAATTATAGAACAAGGCAGTAAAGAATGAACAAATAAAATTCAGGAGCAACAAGAATAGAAATAATATAAATCAATCAGAAGTAATAGAAAAAATGCATAAACTAAAAACTGGAAAACCACTAGAAAAATGGGGCTACACATAAACGAAATCAAAATAAATACATGATTTGGACCCAGAGAAAATTTGTTAGTGGGAGTAAGTTTACCTACCTAGGAACAATTTTATAATCTTAGTGTACGAAATACGTACAAAACGATAAGTTTTTGTATTCTCGTAATAAAGTCTAAGAATTAAATCAATATCTCAAGATCCCAAGATAGCATTCATAAAACTGTGATTGGGCTAATAATAACATGAAAATATGAGAGAGAAAAGAGCTAATGAAGATTTCTATGGAAAAGCTAATGAGGTATACATTGTAGAGACACACCAATCAAACACTGAAAGAACTATATAAAAAGAGAGAGGATATGACATACGGGACACGTTTTTATAATACGTGGTTATAGAGAATCGAAGATAGTGATCGAAAATGCATGGCGGATGACAATAAACGAGGAAGGACGAGAGGTCGTTGGAGAAATGAAGTTGAGGATGATTTAAGAAGGAATGTGACACGATGGAACGTAAAGACAAGAGACAGGAACTAATGGAAGCGAATTGTCATATACAAGCTTGGACTTGTTAGTCTCGTAGATATCAATTATATAATATAAATACGTATAAAGTAGATCTTTCAGTTGAATCTGCTACATCGTCAAAACATGTTTAATTTTCAATATTTTGAAAAAATTCTTGTTTAATAAATCACAGGTCCTATCCATTATACAATACTAAACATTAATTATTTCAATTTTTCCAAAATCTACCGGTTTTTAGTCATTGGAAAACCGAAGAAGCCTGTATCTGTTCTGTTAGAGGTGTAACAATATGAAGATACAGCACTGCTTCTTTTTGTGTGCTTTTTAAGTTGCCTTTTCTGGGTTCATTTAATGTTTTTTGAATAAAATAAGACAATTAAAAAAGCATATTTTGCTTTTAATCCGAGTTTTAGTGATAACTAATACGGTATTACAGAAAATGAATTTTAGTCAATCGTCTATCAGAAGAATGTTCAAGAAAATAAGGGAACCTCTTATTTTCTTGAACATTTGTAAACATGTTTACAAATTAGTACACGTCAAGAGTACTGACTTACAACGCAAGGGCGAGTACATTAAACATATTTTATATCTTAGAAATACTGAAAATTGCTTTACTTCTGGTAAGGTTTGAAATTATTGTAATATGTATATTTAACAAAGCCTATGTGTTCAGTATCTTTTTGTACATTAATATACCCGCATTATGAATGAATTGCAATCACATTATTCTGTGGTGCAGGGGCAGCAATAAATTAATGCTAAAACTTAAGTGACATAAAGATGAATTAACCCCTAGTTAATTGATAATTAGATACACAAATATTTAGTTGTACCATTAATTATTTTTGGAAATTTGTTGAAGAAAATATATTTTAATAAAACGAAAATAACTTGAAACATACTTGAATGTGAAACCTCGCCATTTGTAAAAAAAATATTATTAATAATATCAAAAATATTATTAAAAACCAGGTTTGGTGAACATAATACAAACACAATACGAACACATATTGATGTGATAATTGTTTTCCAAACATACAGGCACGTCTTTCGTCCTGCTATAGACTCATGGACGCTGGGATAAACAAAATTCACAAAAACAACTCCCTCACGGCATACAGTCAAGTCATAAAAGATAGCATGGAAGAAAACTCAGCACCGCTTAATGACTAGTGTCAATACCATCAACGCCAAACCAAGCAGTGTCCTTTTCATGACAAGTGTAAAAGTTAACAAATAGTTTTCAGCGGGTGATCACAGTCGCAGCAGATAAAAAGAACCATCTAGAGTAAAATCCGACCATCTATAGTAAAATCTGGCTTAAGGACTATGTAAAGTTTTGCGTTAAAATCGGGCTGAAGGACCATGTATAGAGTTGCGTTGGAGTTTTCACTTCTTTTTTGTTGGATAATAAAAATACATTTTTAACTATAATTCTTTATTGAATCCAACGTTTGATGTATATAATTTTGATTTATATTAGTGTTTGAACTCTTGCTCGTTGATGTGTTTTGGTTCGAATGAATGTTTTTTACTTGTTGTTAGGATGAGAGATTTGTTCTTACCATTTTTAAAAGCAGGCAAAATCTGCCATTACATCCACAAGCTATTATATGACTAATAATGCGAACCGTATCGATTGTATGGCCAGATAATGATATAATTCAAGGGAATTTTGAAGGTCTTTGTGGATAGTACCTGTTAGCAATAATACCCGGCAATATACATTTAAACTATACTAATTAATTCCTAATCTTAAACCTAAGTACAAAGTTTACATTAAATTTTATTAATTCTATAAAGTTTATTGCACTTTATTTAGAAACGTGAAATTATGAATAGATTGTGAGATTAAAAACAGGGCATTAAAAATGTTCTTTAATTGAATCATAAATAAAAATGGAAATAGTCTCATAAAAAGGGTAATAAACTTGTAAATACAACGAATATCGATTCTTGGAATAGAAGTAAAGGTTTATAATTGAAATAATATAATTAAGCTTTTGATATACAGGGTGTCGATTTGAAGCGAACATTATTTAATTCTAAATTCTAAATAATTAAACTATACATATTGGTATTTAAAGAAAATAAACAAAAACAGACAAAAATTATTGTTCTCGCGCTTAACAAACGCGTCTCCACTATAAGTCGAATAGCTTACATACTTGTGCGGGTAAAACATTACCATTTGTATAAAACAAGAATATTTTTAATAATATCAAAAATATTATTAAAAATTGGGTGTGGAAACATCTTTTCCATGAATTTTTTTCATTTAACATTTTGCTTGATGGGGCATCCTGCACTTATGCTTCTGTAAATGTTTAGGAAAGTTAAATATAGTGGGAACAGCATCAATCTTCAATAATTTCAGTGCAAAACCAGGTATTACTCTGTAATCGTTTTCTGTAAAATGTTTATTACAAAACCTGCTGGTTTGAGATGACTAACAATTTTCTCTTCTTATTGCCGCTATCCATGATTTTAAATCTTGAATAAAGCAAATCATATACAAAAATGGTACTAAACCATTATTAGATCTTGCTCGTACAAAATAAACAAACATGCATGACATGTATTGTATATATTACTTACGTATGAAATTGCATTTTCGCGTCCTTAGAATAAACGTTTTTACATCCAAATGCTACACAATTAACCACCATTTTTATCGTCACTTTATATATTGTGCAAAATCTTTACCAAATAAAACACTTATAATACCACAATAAACACGAACTAATTAAAAAAACATACACCAATATAATAGACGTTTTGCTAATGGCAAATACTTAGAAAGAAATAGTAAGCCCTCTGGTGTGCTCTATCTTACTCTATTGCGCCTACCTCAAATATATATACTTTTAAAGACACCGACCGTTCCAGTTATGTATAGTATATAGTTCAATGCTCTCTGGTAATACACGAGCAATACATTTATCAGCGCTCGTCACGGGCAGTGGTCTAAAATTCGTCATAATCCTCAAAAATGCCATTGCTACCGTCATTTGATTTCCCAACTGTGCCTCATTAAGTATTTTCGATGCCCATCTTGCGTATAATTTGCGATAATGGAATGTATATGTTACAATTTCATGCAACAAAGACCAACGTAGAATTTGTAGAAAGGAATGGAAAACTTTTTTCCATTCACTTGTTAAGCATGTTGCCCCTGACTAATGAAGACCTCTCACTTCGTTCTTTATTGTGCATGCCTTTATAAACTGTCTCCATCAGCTACTTGTTATTACTTCACCCATTGTATTGTCAACATAAACTTTTGAAATTTGTCTTCGAAAAATTTCAGCAGGTTTAACATTTCTTACATTCAAAAATTTAGTCACTGACCGTACCGCATAACTAGACGTATTTGTGCACTATTCTCTTTATTTTAATGCAACGTGACAAGCTAAATACATTAGGAAGAACTGTCACATATAGTTTAAATACATCAATGTGTACAAGATAGAATTACCAGAGATACATATTCAATTTATTAATGAGGTAGAATTAAGAACTTACAAAAAATATTTTTTATAAACTTTCGAAATAATTATATAAATGTAATTAAAATTATGTTTATTATATAACTAAAAACTCTTCTAGATTGACGGAATCATTAAAAAATCTATGGTTTAAAGAATAATAGAAGACTGCAGGTTCGAAGGTCGTACCACGATTTAATAATACAGAATATGTATTTGAGAAACATACGAGATCACATATTGAATCGATAATGTATTAAATACAGCGTATGTACATATATCTTCACTGAAATATTTACCTCTTCAAATTATGGAGACTAGATAAAATAGTATTTTTAGAATCTTAAGTGGTTGGTACAGTATGCCGAAAAAATAATGTCTCTCCTCCGAGACTTCAATACTAGTTTCTCACGCTAAATAGCTTCGTAAGTACATACTTGCGTAGAAGTTTCTATACAGACATATAGACACATGTTTCGTCCTGCTATAGACTCGTCAGTACACGAAGCCTTACCGAGAGTCATGCACTGGCGAGCCTATAGAATGAGGAAACATTTGTCAACATGTCTGGATCGCAATTCTCACACTTATGTACTTTATGTACTTATAGTGTGTCGATCACCTAAGCGATGACATTACCGGCTGTGCACGTCAGGACGTCCTAGAATTTTCCTTAGTAGATTAGAAAGCGAAGTTTCTTGATAACCCGATAGACTACAAAAGAGCTCAAGAGAAAGGATGAGGCATTCAACCAGCAACCATCGTGTAGTTTCATAGTTATAAATGTCTATATAAATAAATATAAAAATATTGTTATTCTACTTGTTATTATTTGTTAAGTGTCATTTAGTGTACTTTTGATTAATATAGTTATATTATTAAACCGTGTTTTTTATTAAACGAACCGAATAGAATAAATATCACAATACTAAGTTTGTGAATAGTAATTAGCTATGAATCTAATGATTATTATTTGGCAAAAGGTTTAAGTTATAAAATAATGATGCTAAAACATATAAGGCAGTCATGGGACTGAAGTTAATTTTCCATAAATTAATTCCTTAAAAGTCCACCAAAAAATAGGAAATTCAGATATTTTTGAATATCCGAAATATTTTAGAAACCTATTTTTTTTTCAATTTGCCAAAGTCAATATAGCCCCACAATGATTTGATATAAGGTCAATCCTAGCAGTAAAGTAGCTTATAGTAATCGCTATTATTATATCTAATGTTTATGTAATAATAATTTAAAGATTTTTATTTACATTGCAGTAAAGTAGCATAGTAAAGTAGCATTCAAGTTGCATATTAATTTTTTTTTCAATTTTCCAAAGTCAATAAATAGGTCAATACTAATAATAAAGTAGATTGCAGTAATAGCTATTATTACATCTAATATTTTATGTAATAATAATCTAAAGATATTTATTTACATTGTACGATAGTAAAGTAGCATTCAAATGATTTATTAAATAACGACTGTCAAATGGTTTAATGAAAGCAGCATAACTCCATTATTAAATTACGTATATTATTATTTTAATATGAAAAAATTGTTATTCATTTCCTATTATTAAAAAAAATACAAAGAATAAAAACACTGTTTTCATGTAGTAAACAAATTATCTACTAAAAATACACTATAACTTTAATGCAAAATAAATTACTGAAAACATCAATTATAATTAAGTATATAGAACCTAAATCAACTTAAACTGAGATCTTTATTACAACATAGGTATATTAATTTTACAAATTATGGTCTAGTGGCTTATTCATTTAATAAAACAAATGTCAGTTAAATTCGTAAGGCCCAGTAGAAGTTATTGAGAATATTGAATTACTTTTCTGCGTGGTGTACATAGTTGATACGTGTATATATATTAATTTGTTTTGCCACTTAAACCCTTTAATAATTTACACTAAGAGGTATGCTTGCCTAATTAGTAATTAATTAGTATTAGTAATTAATAATTACTATAAAAATAAATAAAGATAAACAAAGCAAGATTCGGTATTCAGTTTTGATTTGCGGTGTTATTATAGGACTAGTATGTTTCAGAAGATTGTGTTTCATAAAATATATTTTGGGAGAAACAGATTATAACAAAATATAAAAAGTCAAAAAAATCTGGAACATCCATTAACAAGATTATAAAAATCAATACAAATGATACAATACAAAAACTCAATATTATCAATTCCACCTACATACATTTTTTATTTTATAAAAATTGCAACTGTTCAGATAAAATTACAAAAAGTTTAGCTATCAATCTAAGCACGGGCGCTATAGTCCGTTTCAACTTATTTTCTTCTTCTTCTTCTTTCTCTTTCCTTAAGACTTAGTCTTGTTTTTTCTACTATTTTCAATTTTGTTCAGCCTCTTGGGAAGCAGATGTCCAGCTCTCGCACCATCTCTTGGGAGGTCGGCCTGGAGGTCTCCTTGAGTTCGGTTTTTCGTTCTTTGACCATTTTGCCCATCGATCCCCCGTCATTCGGTCGACGTGGTCTCGCCAGTATCTTCGTCTATTTCTCGTGAATTGCACCACGTCTTGAATTTTAAGGTCTGTTCGTATATCCCTGCTTCTTACATGATCTCTCAAGCTTACTCCTCTGATATTCCTTAAGGTCCTCATCTCCGTTGCTCTCATCATGCTCTTCGTTTTGGTTGTGTCCGCTCGGGTTTCCACTGCGTATGTAATCACCGGTCTTGCGGCTGTTTTATATATGCGGACTTTACTTTCGGTGGACATATATTTATTCCTCCATATGAGGTCCTTTAGGTAGCCAGAAATTCTTGAGGCTTTATTCATTTGTGTTCTGATTTCCTGTTGTAAGTTTTTGGAGCTTGTTATCTCGACTCCCAGGTACGTGCATCGCATACATTGTCGGATGGGTTTGTCATCTACAGCCAGTTTACATCTAGTGGGTTCTTTTGCTATGACCATTGATTCTGTCTTCTCCACTGATATCTGCATGTTAAGGTTCTTTGCTTTTGTTTGGAACCGATATAGCAGTCGCTGAAGATCGTCCTCGTTATCCGCCATCAGGATTGCGTCGTCAGCGTAGCACAGTATCCGCATCGATTCCTGTCCCATTCTATATCCTCCATCCACTGCTTTTACGCCGTTGATTATTTGATCCATGATGAGGTTGAATAGTACTGGGATCAGGCTATCCCCCTGGCGTATGCCCGTCAGTAACGGTACTTGTTCTATGAGTCCCTTTGGTGTTTTGATCTTGGTTGTATTACCTTTACTGAGGTCTTTTATTATGTTAATGTACGACACAGGTGTCTTGTTTTGCTGGAGTATATCTATGATGTCGGCTATTTGTACTCTATCAAACGCTTTTTTGAGATCCACAAAGCAGAGAAACAGCGGCTTGTTGTATTCTAGGGATTTTTCGATCATTTTTCTAAGGATGCAGATTGCGTCAATTGTAGATTTATTTTGTCTGAAGCCTTGTTGTTCTTCGTTTATTGCTATTCTCTTCATTATCTTTGTTGCAATGATTTTTGTAAAGAACTTGCTTATGCTAGGTAGGAGAGATATCATTCTGTAATTTTCCGGGTCGTTCTTATTTCCCTTTTTGTAGATCGGTATTGTGATGTTGTTTTTCCAATCATTAGGCACTTTTTGGGTCGAGATTATTTTTGGAATAATAATGTGATTGCTGTTTCCAATTCAGGCCCCCCGTACTTGAGCATTTCATTTACGATTTGGTCTGGGCCGGGGGCCTTCCGGTTTTTCGATTTTATTAGTGCCTCATGTACATCTTCCCGTGTTATGTTGTCCTCTTCAAGGAGTTGTTCTGTGTAGGTGTTGTCTTCATTCTCTCCATTGTCGTCTGTCCGCGTTTCATACAAGCCCTTTACATACCTTTCCCATTCTCCTGGGGTAATGATGTTTATTTGTACTTCTTCGTTTACCGCTCTTTTCCTGTTCCTCAGTGTGTTCCAGATCCTTCTCTGTCCTCCGTACAGGTCATGTTCCATGTCGGTAGAAAATTTTTCCCAGTATGTCTTCTTTATTTCCTTTATGGCATCATTCACTCTGTTTCTGATCGTTTTGTATCTTTGGTATTCCTCTGCTGTTCTTCTGCTCCTATATCTGACGTAGGCTTCTTTCTTTGCTCTGCCAGCGTTTTCACTTCGTCTGTAAACCATTGCTTTTTATATTCTCTACCATTTATGTTTACCTTCCTCACTCCGAGTGCCTCTGCGGCACCTCCCGTTATGTTGCCTTTTATCTTATACCACATTTGTTCGACATCCTCGTCCTCGGTCATTTGGTTCGTAGTCGTTTCAACTTATTTTAATTTGATTAAATAGAAAACCTTTTATCTTATACCACATTTGTTCGACATCCTCGTCCTCGGTCATTTGGTTCGTAGTCGTTTCAACTTATTTTAATTTGATTAAATAGAAAACCGTGTTTATATTAAATTTTTCAAATATTTTGAAATATCTTTATGAGGTAAATATTCTTTTTACACTTTATGACGCTTCTTTATTTGAATTTTTCATAGAAAAAAAGTTCGCCTTCAAGTGGGAATCGAACCCACGGCCTCTGGCTTGCCGGACCATTGCTCGACCACTGAGCTGTTGAGGCCTCAACAGCTCAGTGGTCGAGCAATGGTCCGGCAAGTCAGAGGTCGTGGGTTTGATTCCCACTTGAGCGCGAATTTTTTTTCTATGAAAAATTCGAATAAAATAGCGTCGTAAAGTGTAGAAAGAATATTTACAATTACATTACTTCGCGAAAATACAATAATACACGATATATCATAGAGATGGTTTTTAAAATACTTTTTTCTCAGCATATTTTCAATTGATCAGATTTAGTTCTTGTTCTTAATTTTCTTTGGATAAATAAGTAGTTAATCCATGTAATAAACTGTGGAAGTTACATCAAAAAAAAAATTAATGCTGTTGTATAATCGGGTTCCATGGTAAATTCAATATTTTTGTGAATAGAATTGATACTCATTGATTAAATTACATAAAAAAAGGTGTTTCAAAGTAACGTTAGGCAAATAATTTATAAAAATTTAATATACCGATATATATTTTAGAAAGTGAGGTAACAATTCTGTCACTGTATATACAGGCTTTGTTTTATTGAAAAATAAATGATGCTTTACAAAAATTGTTAAAAATGTTAACAATTTGCTTCAATATAAAGATTGCACCGTCGGTTCATTGACTCGCGAACGCTATGGAATATTCCGGGAATAGCTTCTACATATATACAACTCGACATTATTCTTGCTAAGAGATCTTCCTCATTAAGAATAGGCGTTTCGTAATCTAAAGATTTCAGTTAACCCCAAAGGAAAAAATCCAGGAGGTTGAGATCGGGAGAACGCGCGGGCCAGGCCAGGAAACCTCCTATTCCAATCCATTAGAGAGAAAATTGCTGGTCCAGATACTGCCACACGTTTCAACTAAAATGTGGAGATGCCCAACATGTTGAAACCACATGCTATTTCTAATATTCAAAGGAACATTTTACAATAATAGAGACAAAACCATGCGACAATTTTGCTTATTTACGTACCCACCGAGTGAGAAATATACTACACCGCTGAAGAAAATTTTGTTAGAAAAATATCCTCATTTATGTCCTTTTGCTCAAGGACCGATTTGACATATCTCCTGCGTTGTTGATAGTCAACAGGTTTTAATTGTTACGTGAGCTGGACTTTATACGGATGTAGGTGTAAATCTAGATGCAAAATTTGCTATAATTAGCCATTTCACTCATAGCGGAGATATTTTCAGGAAAGCGTATATTATGCCTCTGAATATCTAACACGGTACCCATTTTTTTAAATATTTTCATTATCTTGCCATTTGCTTGCACAGCAGGAAGATTATGATGGACAAAATTGCTTCAAATTGCGAAAAACAATTTGAACGCGTTTTTTTTGGTTATTATATCATGTATTTTCGTAAATGGCAAACATTCAACTTCAAATTTGACGCGTCGGTTGACATAAATATTTGACGGCTATCAAATGACAGCCCTACAGCTTCGAAACGTATGTAAACATTATTTTACTACAAATAAAGATTGATTTATTGATACATCGAAGGACTATAGTAAAACCCTTACTCTTTCTTAAACACTAAGAAAAGAGACTTTATTGGAAATAGATTAATATCAATTGATATTAGTCCAATATTATCTTCAAAAGCTTTCGAAAGCTTCCTTCTCGGTAGTAGCTACAGAGAAAGCGCCCAATTCAACGCACAGTAAAACAGCTTATTAAACTTCTTTGCAATCCTTGGGGTGCTTGAATGGACGAGATTCTGATTATTTATGCGTCTTATCCAACAATTTAAATGCCAAAAAAATAATTATATTGTACCAGAAGAAAGATCCTATATCATCAATTCACAAGCGGCCATGTGCGGCACAAAATTACAATCTGGGTTCCTAGGCTTTCACCTATACCCTGTGTCAAAAAGACACATACCTGGTGTAGAATGCGTCAGATGCGATACAGCGCATCTGACGCACAGCAGTTCCGGAGATCTGTTCAAAATATGTTTTTAGTTTTACGAGTAGGATGAACCACGGGAGATTCTCAACTCAAACTGGTAATGGTCAGCTCGGTGAACTAGACACTACTTAATAGTCCTGCTCACGCTATCTATCTACTGTACGTATGAGACAAGCCATCCATTAACCCATGCTTTGGGATACCCACCAACAGGCCCATGAACATACTTGGTGAAAGCATTGACAATTGGATACTATAAGAAGACAACGAGCCTAAACTTGAAGGAAGAGAGTCCTTCCTCTCGACATTAACACCCAATAAATAGAAAGGGCCCAAAAGCCCCATATCGTCTAGCGAAGGTAAAAAAGTCCGGTTTATATTTGACCCAGGCTGGTCAGATTTACTGACGATTGCTTGAAAATCGTATTAAAAGCATATTCAGATAGTAAGTGATCGTAATACTATTGCAACTGTTTCTGATCATTTTGTACGACAACAATAATCGAAATTTGTTAATATTTCTCTAATTATTTTGTAGTTGAACTTTTTGCTGTCAATCGTATGCAGATTCGAAGTAAAGTGTAGTATAAATACGCTTTACAAAATGTGCATTATAATTGTACTGAGAAATAACAATGGTTAGAAATTCTAATACACATGCATATATAGTTTTGGTAAACATGTACTTCAGCAAGAAACTCCTCGTTTGCTTTAAATGGAGAGCAATTTTCAATAAATAAACATCTCATTCATTACTAATGATCTTAGTAAACCGCGATTAAATCTAAATAAAAATACATATTACGCAATGTATTTCATATTTGTGATTCAGTGTCGCTACGATTGTTTATTTATTATACTCGTATATAGTGGTTCCGGTATTTCAGACATTTTGTGTATGTTACGGAAAACTAATTTAAATAATAGTAATAAATTGCTATAATTGTATAATACTTGAAAAACTCATAATTATTTCTAACAATACAAAATATTGTAAAAGTATTATAAAACGAATTACAACAATAAAGCATTATTAAAGTCTTAAAAAATTATTTACGTAAAATGGTGCGTGAAATTGTAAAAAGTTGTAAAAGTTTGAACATCAATAGTACCCAATTTACTAACTATTACCTACACTAGTGTTTTCCAATTTTATTACAGGATCACACATCCAGTATATTATGCTATAAAAAAAATATCTCCAAAGATTTACATACTTCATCAAGAGTAACTTGTTTCGACAACATGGTAATTAAGTTAGACAAGATTAATTAAACACAATTTATATTTTATACAATCGACTTCAAACTAGTTACGTTCCTTTCACCAGTAGCCCCAAGTATTGATGAAGTAGTTAAAATGCCCTTCAAAATTTTAAATAACATGGCTAAATGATGCACATGTATTAATCTTATATTTAATTCCCATAAAACCATAATTACTGTTTACTATACTGTTTAAATATTGTCACACATGTAATAGCATTATGAACGGACATCCATCCTCCTGAAACCAAATGTTATATATGGAAATATCTGATATGCTTTACAAATAAGTAATAATACTACTCAGCAAAAAAAGTATATTTTTTTGAGCTTAAATTTCCTTCTTTAACATAGGGTACCCTAAAAATCTTGTCCAAACATTACCCTTTTGTGAATTTTGTGTTTCTACGTTCTAAACCATTTTTCATCATGTAAATCATCTCGTCTATTTTTCTTAGACCAATACCCTACATTAGCGGAATTGTGATGACCATGTAGAGGAAAACTGGATTCGTCAGTAAATAATATATTTTTAACAAAATTTCGTTATTATTGTATCGTTTCACAAAACTCAAACCATTCAGATTTGTCATTTGGAAATATTTTATTCGATTTTCTTTACTTGTAAGAATGGTATTTATGTCTTTTAATCCTAGGAACGGTATTATCTCAGATGGTAAGTTGCTCAGCAATTTTTTTGCTAGATAATTGCGGTTGGTCTTCTACTGCAGCACAATGAGAATATCTCGTCCTTCATATTGTGAAGTTTTTCCTGTTAAAATTCCGTAGGCTTTCACGCCCGTTGTCACTTGTAGTGCAATCTTCTTGCGTGTTTCGCCGTGTAATTCCACTCGACGTTTTGCTGTCGAAACTTGCAGCTTGTTGAGAATCTGGCATCAGACTGATTCTCTTCGTTATTGTTCTTTCCTATATATGGCCTTGGTTCACTGGTGTGTGACCGTTTTGCTGCATTGGCCGTGACGGATTCTCGTAGTAGGCTCTCCCTGGTGTTGCTGAGTCTATAGCCATCCCTAAGATTGAAGCTACGATGCTTTTCTATTTCGATAGCTTTTTAATAATTCTTCGATTGTAATTCTTCGTATCTAATACTTCTGCTTCTTCGAAATTCACTCTGTGTCCCTTCTCGTGTACATGTTCTGCAACCGCTTATTGTCCAATTCTTTTTCTTCGTGTGTCGCTCTCATGTTCCTTTACTCTTTGTCCAGTAGATCTTCCTGTTTGTCCGACGTAACTCTTCCAACACTCGCATATTAACCTATAAGCTCCTTCTCCCTTAGTTCATGGTAATTTATCCTTGGACTCAGAAAAGTTGTGTTGGATAGCGG
The DNA here is from genome assembly GCA_935421215.2 of Melolontha melolontha. Lineage (NCBI taxonomy): Eukaryota > Metazoa > Arthropoda > Insecta > Coleoptera > Scarabaeidae > Melolontha > Melolontha melolontha. Next base: position 90,993,538 of record OW285239.1, read on the forward strand.
CAGTAGTGCTAAAACATACTTTTACATCCCTCTTAGTTAGGATTCTTCCTATTTTCTCGGTGACTTGAGAGATGTAAGGTAGGTGAATCCTTTGGCTGGTTCCGTGTCCGTTGAGGGCGATACCGTTCTGGGTTTTCCTGCTTTTACCGTTCCTCTGCAGTGCTTCCTTGACGCGAGGCTTTTCTTCCTCCAAATGTTCGGCGTCGCTGATCGTCCCTGCTCTGTGCATTAGCGTTTCGATAAGGGCTCTCTTTTGGTTAGGACGGTGATGGGATGTTGGATGCAGGTATCTATCAGTGTGGGTTTTTCTTCCTGAGTAGTCCATGTTGTAGTCTCCCAGACTGCATGCGGTGTACCATTACATACAGAAATGGTAATCTCCCTTCTTCTCCTATTTCTGTCGTAAATTTTATGAATGCGTGTTGTCCGGCAAACCGAGTAAAGTTGCTGTCTGCGCTGATATACCATTTGTAAATTTTGTAATTAATTCTGTCTAGAAGAAAAGTAATATCTTCATATGTTTCTTTTAAGTGGATTGCGTAACTAACGGGGATGGATGGAAAAACGTTTTCTATATGAAGAAAGACAGCTTTCAAACTCAATTTCTAAGCTTCGATAAAAAGGCGCCATTCTTCGAGATGGTGTTGGTGACCTAATGCCAATATCAAATTGTCGACATTGTTGCAGTATGAAAGACCCTCGTCAGTTGAAAAATACTGTGATAGTACTTTCTGACGATTACGATACACATAAATATGAGTGCCTGGAGCGAACAGTTTCCATCTTTGGAGTCTAGACCCTTCTATTTCTGCTTTAATTTTTGACAAATTCAGGTCTCAAATAAGATCATTTAATTCTAAATAATTTATTAGGTGTAGTCTGTCCTCTTCAGATGGCAAATATTCATCGTCGCTGATCGATAACTTGACATTTGCTTCTTCTGGTTCTGTAACAACATATTCTTCACTCGAATCACTTATGGGTCTTGGTACTGGCAAGACTTCTGAATGAGATACTGGACGAGTAGCAGAGGACAGACTAGCATAACTAATATTTTTTTAAATTTTTGTTGGAAAACCCGAAAGTTTTCATGCAGCAAAAGTAGCAATCAGTCGAATGATCCGCTTATTCACGCCAAATTATAGGTCTTGCAAATAGCATAGCACTTTTTTTACCGTTTAACCAGTCCCTCAGAGTAACAGCACAGCATGGGCAGCAAATGCTGGGAACCTATGGCTTGTCTTGATGTTCAATGGTTAAGCCAAAATAATGAAAATATAACTTCTCTATTAAATGTGTAATATTCCACTATTTTTTTCTTGGTAGCCACTTTACACTAGTTCAAGGTTATGCCGTGTTGTTGAACACAAAGTCTTGCTCGACGTATCCATGAATTGGCATAATTGACTAGGTCTTGGTATTGCCGTCGAATTCTCGCCGCAGCTACCTCAACGCGGTTACGAAGATCATCTAAATAAATTATTTCGTTGGCGTATAATGTGGTCTTCATAACGCCCCATAAATAAAAATAAAGGGGGTTAAGGTCGTGTGACTGAGGAGGTCACGGAACAGAATCAATCAATCCACTTATTTTCAAACACATTATCTAAATGTTGGCGAACTAAACGATTAAAATGTGCCGATGCACCATCTTGAAGAAACCACAATTGTCGACGTACATTCAAAGGAACTTTTTCCAATAGTTCTTTCAACTGATTTTGCAAAAACAAGAGATAATAATATCCATTCAATCGATTTGGCAACGTAAAGGGGCCAATTAATTGTCCGTTGGCCAGACCGACCCAAATGTTTATAGAAAATATGTGCTGGAAATGATTACGCCGAACAGCATGTGGATTTTCGACAGCTCAGATATAAGTATTACGACAGGTATTTATGCGGTTACGTGTAAACATTGCTTCTTCAGTCGCAAATACAATAGAAGAAAAGTTTGGAATTTCTACATGTTTTTGTAGAAATCATCGGCAAAATTGTAAACGTAAAGGATCTTCAGGTTGTAAAGCCTGTACATTTTGTACATGGAAAGGATACAATCGATTCTCGCACAGTGTTTGACGAGTAAATACGTTGACATGTTAATTTATCTGGAAGTACGCCAGAATTCTGCTACTGTAAGTCGATTGTACACTGAGCGGTTTCCTAACAGGCCAACACCTATTCCACAAAAATTAATCCGTGCACGAGGCACTGGTGAAAGATCACTTTCTTCTTAGTAATTTCTGAACGCTTTTCAGCGATAGCTGTCTTCGAACAATTTCGAAGATTTGCGTAATATTCGGTGTTTACGATCTTCCCCTGTTAAAGATAATTTATCAACAATATTCCTTTTGAATCCCAAAATACAGACGCCATCACCTTTCCCACCGGTAGAACTTTCTTGGCCTTCTTTGGAATTGGTTCTCCACGTTTAGTGCACATCTTTGACTGTTGCTTAGATTCGGGTCTATAATAATGAACCCGTGTTTCATTTCAAGTAACAAATCGGCGAAAATATCTGTTGTGTTGCGCTTAAAAATGTATAAATCATTCACCGATATTTGACAGCAAACAAGTCTTTCTTCCGTTGTCAGTAAATGCGACACGCATCTTGCCGAAAGCTTTCTTATATCAAATTCTTCGTGCAAAATATAAAGCACCCGTTCCTTTGAAATGCTCACTGTCTTTGCTATTTCTAACGCTTTCAATCGTCGTTTACTTAGGAACAAGTCATGGACTTTATCAACCATTTCTGGACTTGTAGCCGTTTTCGGCCATCCACTACGGAGATCATCTTCTAAGCTGCGCCTGCCAGGCTTAAATTCATTTCCACATTTTCTGACGGTGTATATGAAGGATAACCCTCGCCCAGTATATCTGCATATCATCATGGATTTCGGTAAAGGACATGTCTTTCTTTATAAGATACTTAATCACTTCACGATGTTCAAAGTTATCCATTTACACTTAATTAGTAGCAGGATAAAATTTAAAAAATTGCCTACGCTAAAACACTTATCAGTAATCTGACAGGCACCGGTTATTAAAACGTGATGTGTATTTTTTTAATTTGACGGGCAACTCTAGGCGATCGCGCGAATAAGTCAATCCACCCTCGCAGATATAGTTTATTGTTTAATTTTCTTATATGTATTAGTACTTAATTTTATTCATTTATATATGAATATGATTTAATTTATTTATATATTGCAAATCATTTTATTTAATTTTCACAAATATTTTGTATTTTGTCCTGTAAATGGAAATGTTCTGTTGGCCAAATAAATACATATCCATTCTTATTATTATTATTACTAGCTGTACCCGTCCACGCGTTGCTGTGGCATTTTTCTCGCATTCTTTTTTCAAGAATGGCTTTAACTGTTCGTTCTGTTCTTCGTTAAGAACCAAATCACCGAAGCTCATTTTTACGAAGTTGATTACTTCATTTAATCGGCCTTTGGCGGGAACACAACGCCAAAAATAAAATATTTATTTTCGCTGCATTCGGATCTATAAAGAAAAATACAAGGATATTTATAATCGCTATAAATCGAAAAACACGATTATTATAGTACCAAAATATATTAAACAGAGAATCTTTTAACACTACTATTACAGTTTGACTACATCCAAACGAAAATTTATTATGAAAAAAAAATATGTTTAATTATGTATTTTTTTAAGAAAGTGTTATACATTCGTAAACTTCGTAAACTTACAATTGAATTTGTTTTGATACCTCAATATACGGATAATTACGTCTATTTGATGACACTGTCACAAAAAAAAAAACACTTAAAATCGCTCAAAACACCGAAAAACATAGTAAACTTACAATTGAATTTGTTTTGATAACTCAATATACGGATAATTACGTCTATTTGATGACACTGTCAAAAAAAAATCACTTAAAATCACACACACAAAACACCGAAAAACATGACACGTTAGTGTCAACGGCCACTGGGTACACTGAGTACAGAATGGGTTCGCCTAACTTCTCTCATTGCTTTGAAAAGATTCGCGCCGCCAGATGATTATTTTCTTTGTATTATCAGTTAAAGGATATAGTTTAAAATGTAATAAGAGTATTTTTAAGCATTTCATTTAAATACCTATTGTCTTCCTAGATTGGTCAAATCGTACACTGTGCGACGCAAGAGCTAAGGCTATGTCGTTTTGGGACCAAATTGCTACCAGAATCAATTTAATTAGGAACGTTTTACCGCTTTCTCCAACCACATTATTGATAGTTTGCATTATTTGATCGTAAATCCCTTTTTGCTCAACCGTTAGCTTAGGAATATTTGATTGCATATACGACAAAAGATCACCCGTATTCAAAATGAAAATAAATCGAAATCTATTAAAATCAATTTAACAATGCAATCGAAAACATTGAAAATGCTAACTGACAGTAGCTACCAAGAAGCACGTTGTCCGACATGAGCAATATTTGTTGCTGTGGCGCTGTTTCTCAAAAAAAGCATGTTTTTACCTGTCACAGGTGTGACATACGCATGTTTTCCTGTCACAGGTGTGACATATACATAATAGGTAACAAGTGTTCATTTGAAAAGTGAATCTAGTCGCATGTGATTTACTGAGAACATTTTGAAGTATGTCGTAAATTATAATATACTACTTAACCTACGAAGTCGTATATTTTAACAGTTTCATACATACAAATAAATAACAAATAATAGGTATTTATTGAAAACTATAACAAATGTTGAAAATGTTGTCCTTCAATATCAATGAACTTTAAAATCCTCCTTTCAAAATTTCTGATGATATTCTGCAACATTACTGGATTTTTATTAATTTCCATGCATTTCTGTTCGATTCTCTGTAGCATATCATTCAAGTTCAATATAGGTGTTCGAAATATGTTATTTTTTAGATAAGGCCACAAAAAGAAGTCGCAAGGTGTTAAATCGCATGAACGTGCAGGCCAGGCAATTTCAGTATTTCGACATTATACGCTCAAAAAAATCAAAAAATTCTCTCAAATAATCCAAAGATTCTACAGTACAGTGACAAGGTGCTCCGTGTTGTTGGAAATATGCATTTTGAAGTTCATCATCATGCAACTGATTGACAAATGGTTGTAAAATTTCCGTACGGTACCTTTGAGCAGTTAACGTTCCCCGAAAAAATATTGGTCCAATGATTCGCCTTTGGCTTATCGCTGCCCAAACATCAATTGTAGCGATTCTTCATTAATTACATGTGGATTTTCACTACTCCAAATTCTTGTATTTTGTGAATTTAGGTACCCCGTTTTATAAAACCATGCTTCATCAGTAAAGATGACTCTTCGAAAGTTCTCCATTATTGTTCATATTTACAAACCATTAACAAAGCTGTAGTCTACGTGGGTAATCAATTTCTAACAATTCTTGTACTGCTGTGACATGGTATTTATAAAGTTGCATATCTTTTTTTAATAACTTGTGAGTTGTACCAACAGAAAGGTTTATTTGTTGACTCAAATGTCGAACAGATGTTTGTGGTTCATTTTCCATTATTTCTTCAACACGATTGACAACTTGAGGTGTACGTTTCTTAACTGCTCCGCTGCCTGATTTTTTTAAGAGACTACCAGTTTCAGAAAAAAGTTTTAAAGTTCTATCCAAAGTATTCTTAAATTGTATATAATCTATTACAAAATGTGGAAACTCAACTTGAAATTCTACCATGCAATCTTGAACTGAATAAACCCATAAACCATCAATTTTATTACCACTTCGAAAATAAGCCTGGACTAAAAAAATTTTATGTTCTAAAGTGAAAGCCATTTTAAAACTGAGAAGCAATTTATTTAAACCAGAATCGACGCACGATTATTTTATGCACTTACTGATATTTGTGATTGACATTATCAAATGTCATTTGGATTTACGTTGACGGAACAGCAAACACATACTAATATATATGCGTCTTATTCTATCAAAATTTCAAAGTAAGCTGGATTGACTTTTCAAATGAACACACGTTATATGAAAACACGCGGTGCAAGCAATCGGTAAAGAACTTTCGGAGATTTAAGATTTTGAACAAGCGAACATTTAGATTTTTATTTATATAGCAGTAGTACTTATAAATCTTATAATTCATAATTTTTGTTTTGTTATTTGTTATTATTCATACTTCTTTACACGCCATAAAGAAGTATGAATAATAACAAATAACAAAACAAAAATTATGAATACGAGTAAAATATGTAAATGTTTGAGGAACATTTAAGAGACACAAAAAACATTATAAATAAATGTATTGAAGATTTTTTTGTAAGTAATGATAATAATAATAAATGTCTTTATTGCAATAAAAGTTACACGTAGATAGATTATAAGTTATATAAAAAATAAGTTGCAAGTTCGACTTCCATAACGGTATTAACTCCAAGGCAAGATTCAGGGCAGGATAGCCACTCTTACACCTAACCTTGAATAATAAATGGAATAAACTAAAATGACTGCCTATTGTTAAATTTACTTAAATTTGAAATTAAAAATATGGAAAAAACATTACTAATTCTACTTAACGTACTTAATTTCTTATTCATTAATCATTATCGTTCCTTAATAATGAACATATTTATATCTTAAAATGGAGATACCAGTTGGTGATATATCATAGTATAATACGACTCGATAATATCGATACATCGATGTTTCTTTTTCGATATTTTTTGAACATCAATATTCATTTTTATCCATGCTAAATATCAATAAAATCGACATTTTCGAACGATGTCCCAACTCTGCTTGTTCTATATGTGATAATGAAACATGGGCTCCATTCTAATATTAAACCCATTACTTTTTTTTGGATGCCATTATCTGGAAAAATAAAATTGATTTCGAAAGACTGTTTGTGGCAAGTTCTTATTTGATGCATTGTATTTCCTTTTTGACATCTGAAAAAAAATAAACATTCATAGTTGACTTACAATTTTTTGATTAGTACGTTGATGCAAAAACCATTTTACCCGTATATGCTGGGTAAAATGACATACACTGTGCCATTTTACCCTATTACAAATACAAGGCTCGGCTATTTATAATAATAATGAAATTATTCTAATATAAATAATATAATAATATTTTAGTTATTTGTAATACAATAATTTGTGGTGTTGGTGAAGTCTCATCAAAGGTCCAGGACGTGCGTGATGGTGGTTAATTAAAATAAATATACAACAACTTAATACATAAAATAAAACACAGCGGCGTCCTTAAAGTTTGTATTTATATTTACATAATAAGAAATTGAAACTCGTATATTTAAATCAAAAAGGTTGATGTATGTAAAAGTCATTAAATTAGTAATATATACACAAGGGGCGATAAATTAGTAATCGAGAAATTAATATAAAATATCTGAAATGGAAAGGTGAAACAGTAATAAAACAAAGTACTATATACACGTGGAGTGGTGAATAAGTAGATTAAAATTAACACAAAAAATACTCTGAAACGAACGTTAAATGGGGTAGTAAATTAAGGGTTAATTAATATGTATATAAAATAACCTCTGTATCGAAGAATACAGAGCTTACCTTTTGATTTGTGGCGATGGTGGCCACGTGGTCTTTGAAGATATACCTTGGTCAAGTATATGCAGAGCGATGTTTTACCGGGGGAATAAGAAATGAGTTAAATTAATATGGACTCACTTAAAAGAATAATATGCATAGAACAATGCAATTTACCTTAGAAGCGGAAGAACACCTGGTCGGCGTGATAGCATCGTCACTTGAACAACACGATGTGTGTTTCCTCACGAAAGGTTCGAAAGAGAAGAAGGAACTATTAGTTTTCGCGTCGATAAGAAAGTCTAGAACGGTCGGTTATATGATGTATCGAAGAGGGGGTCGATATCTTGATATCTTGATATCTTGATCTTGATATCTTAATTAAAAGCGCGACCTGAAGACGTCGTCTGTCAATGTCATAATTATTCTTAAATTAACCTTTGTGACATAAGCTTCCTAACGATATCAAACACGACACATAAAAGAAGATGTAAATAATATTAATTAAAAGAATTTAAAAATATGGAATTTATCTAGAAGAAATTCTACATTAACGTTAGGGTTCTGAGTCAGGTAGAAAGAAGGGTCGTCGGCGGTCAGTTCAAGATATATAACAAAAGAAAATACTTTCTCTTTGTAATGAATATATACAGTTGTACAAATGTAAAAAAAAATGTCTTAGTTAAATATAATTTAATGATATATTTAAAGACGAAATAATATGTATTTAATTAAGTGAATTAAACGTCTATACGCTAGGCGTAACAACCCTAATTGAAAAGTAACATCTAATAATGAACAGTTTATTGTTAAAAGAGTATACATAAACAAAAGAACATATTGAAGATAAGATATAATACTTTCTAGAATAATAAAATTTATGCAAAAATTAATAACAAATTATTGCAAAACAATAACAATTAAGGACAAAGCTCACAAACGAATTTTTTTTGTCTCAATGGAATGCCTGCACAGTCATTATGGCACCAACTTTTGCACTTTTGGCATCTAATCCAAGACTCCCCTGCTTTAGATCGCCTGTAGGTATCGTTACAGTATAGACAAGACGCGTCTTCATCTGATTCTTCGTCTTGATATGGTTCTTCAATATCGTCTTCATCACTCATAATTATTATTGGTGATGATGACTGAAATACATTTCTTTTGACAGCTCTTGCTGATTTTCTTTGTAGTTTTATAAATTTATTAGTTTCTTTTTGCTTTATTTCTTCCACATAAGGACTTTTGGTCCATACAGCAGTTCCTTCTGATTTCCTTTTCCTCCGCTTTTCAAACGTAGTTTCGTCAGCAGACGGTATAGGTGAAATTAAGTTTAAACAATTTTTAATAGACAAGCCATTTTCTATAACATTTTCTTTGCATGTTGAAGCCGATTGAAGGTCTACATTTATATCCTGGAGATTTTCTTCCTCCGGCTGAGAATCCATATTTTGTATTTCACTTTATTCGGTTGTCTGGTTTTCGAACCATTTTTCATTGTCAGTTACTTCACAGGGTGCATACAAATAATCTGGGAATATATCTGGATTTAGCGGAGAAATTCCGGTATTTTTAAATCCATTTATGGCATTTCCCATGGTAGCTGCTTAGGTATAAGCTGAACAAAATAATGTGCTGATTTGATATAAGCTTATGGTTCTGCCGGGGTTATTTTTCATCCACAAGGCGGACTCGGAATTGTAAAAAATTTCAAGTGGGCCAAAAAAGGCTACATCTAACGGCTGAAGTCGATGAGTAGAGTGGGGTGGTAAGCTAATAAGAATAATACCATTTTGTTTTGCTTTCAATAAAGCATCCAAAAATTTTTGACTTCCATGGACATCTAGAATGAGAATCACTTTTTCTTCTCTAGTCGGTTTTACGTGTTTGATAAAATGATCCAACCATTTACCAAAAAGTTCTGATACCATATATCCAGTTTCGTAACACAGGCCAAGCGTATCAGGTGGTGATCCATCAAAGTATTCTGCCTTATAGCTTTTCTGGGGAAAATTAGCGCAGGAGGAATATATCTACCTGCAGAATTCATACAAGCCACAACCGTAACGTGTATCCCTCTTTCTCCGCTCGTTATTAACCCTACTTGTTTTTTCCCCTTTTTCGCAAAAACTTTAGGAGGTTTATGCACGGTGGTAACGGCCGATTCATCCATATTGTATATTCTACTATTTAGTATATTTTCAGTCTCCATTGTTTCACTAATCAGTCTAAAAAATGTTTGTACTTGTGGTCTATTGAAGCCTCTCGCTCTCGCTGCTGAAGTCGGTTCTGGTGTTCTGAGTGATATTTCTGGATGTCTTGAACGAAAGCCTTTTAACCAGTCCCATCCAGCGCATTTTATTGTATGTACTATTAAATTTATGAGGGTATTTTTTTCTCACTGCTAAGTCATAAGCTAATTTTCGAAGTTCTGTTGCTGTTACACTGAAGAGTCTAGATTCTAATTGAAGAATATGTTCGACGACTTCGTTTTTGGCTTCAATGGGCAATTAAGTCTTGGTTCCCATTATTTTAGCGGTACCAGTTGCATATTTATTTTTATTAGTAGTTCTACGTCTCAAAGTTGCCTGAGGCACAATGAAGTACTTTGATGCTTTAAACCAACCCATGCGTTTCTCCTGTATCGCCTGTATAGCGTTACTCATATCAGCCTCTGTCCATGTTTGCCGATTAGATTTTCTTTGGTAGTTCGACACCATGACGAAAGAACAACTGAAAAATAAAACAAATTGTGTGTTTGGTCAATGCACTACAGCTCCATTTGGGTAATATGACATATTATGTCATTTAACCCGCACGCGATTATGTCGTATTGCCCTGAAACTATGTTTATACGAAGCTCCCTCCAAAAGATTTTGAGGTTAATGTTTGAGGCTGTACTTTTCACGCAATAACTAGAAACTGTGCTTTAGATTTTAATTGGTACTAACACGATTAACAAAAGCTAGTATTTTAAGAATTACATGCAGTGTTAGTAAGGCTTAAACTAATTTTCACTTACCTTCAAACACCTATCCTGACGTACCGAACTCAGTTTATGCGCACGAACTTCTCAGCCTTACTACAATCGTTTATTATCGTCAAAGCAACATATGGGAAGGCGGTAAATTTGAATTGGTTAGTTGGTATAGAAATTAACGTAGGTATGTCATTTTATACAGTGTATCATATTAAGCACAATTCCCCTACATTGCAAGTATACGTAACCCGTTCGTTAGAAGTTTTCTATGTAAACACCTTAGGATACTTTTGAAAATTTGTGGCACGTAATCTAGATACTTGATGTATTAAAATAAAATATTTACACTCATAAACCACTTTCGGCTATACCGGAAGTCATAACCAACTTTGATATTTTAAATTGAATGTTATACTTTTTATTGCTTTTTTAGATTCCTTGTAAAGTACTATAACACTTTATATTAAGGTTTCTTTTGCAAAAAATTAACCGTTTTTTAATTATTTTGATTTTTGTGAAATTTTTTGTATTTTCAATGTACTTTTTAAAACGACATATCTCAGGCGTATTTGATTTGAACTACGTCATATTTCTACAGGATACCGCGAAAGGTATAATATTCTGAGTAATAAATCTCTTACAGGGTGTTTAATTAAAGAAAAATGGATTTTTTTAAATGGAACACCTGTAGATGAGCACGCCATAGTGAGTAGATAAATATTTTGTATCGTATAGGTTCTATAGGTTTCCCTATGTCTCTCATAGTTTTAGAGTTAGTAATGATTATTTTCTAAATTGAACATTATCAAGAAAAATTGTGGAAGTAAGCCTTGAAAAGTAAATCTAATCTGTCAAAATTGTCAGAAAGTTTATTTTGCCTCTAACTGGTTTTATGTTGTTCACAAATATGCAAGATAAATTAAATATTTATTCTAATAGAGATATTTTGAGTTTATTCTACATACATTATTGAAAGAACATATCGACCTTTTAATGAAAGATACCCACATTTACCAGCAATGAATACAACTAAATTCAGAATTATTAATGATTATTTTCTAAATTGAGCATTATTAAGGTTAGAAAAGAAAATACATTTCAAAACTGAGAAAATATTTTATATCATCATATGAGATAACAATAACCACACATTGATACGCAAAAAAGTGAATAAAATCAATATATATTAAAGACACAAAATGCGTTAATAATGATATTCGCAAATGTTCAAAATTATCTGCAATCCAAACAGCTCTTGATAAGTCCGTTGTAGTTGCTTTTCTTACTTGCTCAGCGCTCAAGTTTCGAAAACCTCTTACTCTAGTTATAAGCTATTCTCTATTTCGCACGGGGGACGCATAAACCTAATTTTTTATTTGACCCCATAAATAAAAATCAAGGAGAGCCAGATCGGGGATATAGGTGGCCAGAACCAAGGACCATAGCGACCAATCGACTTATCCCCAAAGATATTGATTAATTCCCAATATATCTCATGTGAAGAGTGCTCGATCCATTTGAAACCAACATAGATTTTTCAAAAATATGTAAATGGGATTTAAGTAAAACACTTATACTAAAACTAATAATTCTTTAGGGAAATTCATAAAAAATAATAAATCCAAGACAAGCAAAAGTAATAAATCGGGAGTATACAAACTAACATGTAAAGAGTGCCCTAAAACATACATAGGCCAAACTGGTAGGAGCTTTGAGAAAAGAATACAGGAACATTTTAAAAGTTTTATTAACAAAAAGACAGATTCCAATTATGCAATTCATTTGTTGGAAAATAATCATAGTTTCAATAAAGATTTCGAAATTTTACAGTCACAACAAAAAGGATTAAAGTTAAATTTACTGGAATCCTTAGAAATAAATAAACTTAAATATGCAGATATATTGTTAAATGACCAATTAGACCTTAATAATTCCCCACTTTTAAACTGGTTTCATTAAATATTAAAATAACAATAATTTTAGACGATATATCGGTAAGAGACGATTCTAATGTAGACAAGTGCAACCCATTGAAATAGTTTAGAAACAAGCCATACATTTGTGAAGAGCGTGTTCAGTAGTAATATAAGATCCGAAGAAGCTACATCGTAGCGAAACATGTCATCTATTTATTAATATATAATAAAGTGTAATATATACTGGAAATCAGTATAAGTGTTTTACTTAAATCGCATTTACATATAATGGATTTCCAGCAAGTATCGGCCGATTCAATTAAATTTTTCAAAAATGTCTGTACTACTTTCCTTAACAATTATAGATACCTGACGCTTGTTAAATTCGCGGTTTAAATTTCATTTTCAATGTGGATATGTGCTTCTATAATGGCATGTGGATTTTGTTGTGCCGGATGATGACAATTTCTTCTATTAAAAATCCTTAAAATTTTAGATAAAAAATTGGGACCATCTTGTATTTTAGTTAAAATAAACTCGCAAAATTGAACTCCTGATATTATGTACAAAACGCCTGAAGTGATTGGAAAGAATAAGGATGCATTTTATTTTTCTTTAAAAAACTTTGGTATACATGAAATTCCTACATCTGCAGACACCGCCAATATAGAACTGGTTGGATGCGCGTGAAAATATCCCATAACAACGATTTCATTACCTTCGTCGCCCGTAATCGGATTTGGAACTGTCTTCTTGACTTAAATACCAAAGCGAATGGAATTTGACTCTATTCGCTTGAATTTAGTTTTATTTGTTGCTGGTAAATGTGGGTATCTTTCATTAAAAGATCGACATGTTCTTTCAATAATTTGAAGAGATTCACCATGAACGTAGAATAAATTCAAAATATCTCTGTTAAATTAAATATTTAGTTCGTCTTGAATATTTATGAACAACATAAAACCAGTTAGACACGAAATACACTTTGTGATAATTTTGACAGATAGACTTATTTTTCAAGTCTTACTACAACAATTTTTCTTGATAATGCTCAATTTAGAAAATAATCATTAATAACTCTAAAACGGTGAGAGATACACATAGGGAAACCTATACCTGTACGATGCAAAATGTTAATCTGCTGCAGGCTGTTCCATTTAAAAAAATCGATTTTTCATTAATTAAAAATTACTGAAATAATTAATAAATTTCGAAAACCCTGTAAGAGATTTCTTAAATGTTTCGACATTACTCGGAATCTTATACCTTTCGCTATCTCAAGTAGAAATATGACGATGTAGTTTAGATCATATACGCCTGAGATATATGGTTTTAAAAAGTACATTGAAAAAATAAAAAATTTCGCAAAAATCTAAATAATTCAAAAATGGTTAATTTTTTGCAAAAGAAACCTTAATATATATAGTGTTATAGTACTTTACAAGGAATCTAAAAAAGCAATAAAAAGTATAACATTCTATTTAAAATATCAAAGTTGGCTGTGACTTCCGGTATAACCGAAGGTGGTTCATGGGTGTAAATATTTTATACAAAAAGGTTTAAGTATATCAATACGTTATGCACGTATTACGCATTTGTTACAAATGAAACAGACGTGCAATATACATATCTGCAACTGTACACATGGACAATACACCTCCTATTTTCAGCATTTACTTCTGCTTAAGACACGTGTTTCTGTCATCTATAGGCGTCATCAGTCAAGCTAGTGAAGCAATGTAATACAAATTATACAAATATTTTTAAGAACAGATTTGTATCTGTATATACATTTACGCTGAAATCGCCTACAAGATATAGCATGGCCTCGGCATGGTCTCTTTCGTCTGTCAGGTTTCACTTATTAAATAGTGCCACCTTATAGGACGAAATTTGCTATATCTTGTAGGCGATTTCAACGTAAATGTATATACAGATACAAATCTGTTCTTAAAAAGATTTGTATCATTTGTATTACATTGCTTCACCAGCTTGACTGATGACGCCTATAGATGGCAGAAACACGTGTCTTAAGTAGAAGTAAATGCTGAAAATACGAGGTGTATTGTCCATGTGTACAGTTACAGATATGTATATTGCATGTCTGTTTCATTTGTAACAAATGCGTAATACGTGCATAACGTATTGATATACTTAAACCTTTTTGTATATTTACCGCCATCTGGCTCGTGTTAATGGACTACACTTATACGTATTTTTTCGCTTATGTACCAGCATAGCTGGTCAAGCGAAGGGTCGCCTTTTTCGGCATGGTCTCTTTCGTCCGTCAGGTGTCACTTATTAAATAGTGCCACCTTATAGGACGAAATTTGCTATATCTTGTAGGCGATTTCAGCGTATATGTATATACAGATACAAATCTGTTCTTAAAAAGATTTGTATCATTTGTATTACATTGCTTCACTAGCTTGACTGATGACGCCTATAGATGGCAGAAACACGTGTCTTAAGCAAAAGTAAATGCTGAAAATATGAGGTGTATTGTCCATGTGTACAGTTACAGATATGTATATTGCATGTCTGTTTCATTTGTAGTAAATATTATACTTTAATATATCAAGTATCAAGATTGCGTGCCACAAATTTTCAAAAGTGTCCTAAGGCATTAACATAGAAAACTTCTATTCTAACGAAAGGGTTACGTGAAAAACCGTGTATATCAGGAATATTCAAGCAATAGAAAACAATTTTCTAAGTCATGTTCCCAAAGGCTGTTATACACGATAATAAATTACATGTATTTTTACATGTATTTATTGAACAATATCCCTTGAACGTGTATTACAGAAAATTTTACGTCAAATTTCCACATGTATTTCTACATGTAAAAATTTGACGGAATAAATCCTGTCCTATTTTTCAAGATCATTCATGTGTATTTCTAGTGAATTCTAGGGATTATAGTTTTTGAAATTTTAGTTTTTGTTTTTATTTATCATAGTAATAGCAGTTACTGCATTAGATTCATTCATTTCTTTTTAAATACAAGTATTTCGGAAACACAATAAATTAAAAAAGTGAACACAAGAGAAGTTACTTCAGGGAGTGACAATATTTTTTACTATCTACCAACCAGATGTCATTCCATTTTGTCATCCTTGATTCTAAATATTATCGTGTATTGTGTCAAGTGCTTCAATTTTTATATGTACTTTTACATGTATTTCTACATGTATTTTTACATGTATTTCTATGATCGTGTATAACTGCCTTAAATGTTTTCCGATTAACCACCGTTCGTTGTGTTGCAAGTGCATATGCATAGACATATCTACATAACCATCTATTTTATTAAATACAATCATTAGCGGCTCTACCCTACGTAAAATTATTAATAAATTTCCAAAATTTGGTGTCTATTATTCTCTATATTTGTATGCATTATCGCGATAAATGACGCAAACAGTCAATCTCGCCTGTGAATATTTTTGCTTTACTCGCAACAATTTGTTTCAAACGCCATGCCATATTGAATTATAACGTAATAATAGTTATGGATACACATTACAGAGGGAAATAGTTAACCTGCTTCAAAATTCTGATTTTTAATTGGACTTTTTTTCTCTAAATTTCGGTATTATTTAATATTTTCATTATATAAAAGGACGATATCACAGAAGTGTATATAAACAGAATAAAATATTGCGCATTTAAAGCTACTACCTACCTTGTGCTGTAAATTTTGCAAAACACTAGCAGCATCCTTAATCCTTAATTACCGTGTGTTTTATTAATTGAGCCCGAACAGAAGATTTGTCACAATATGATGACATGTGGGAATATTTCCGGAAACGATTTAAAAAATAGTAAGCGACTTTATTGTTTTTCAAAATATGCGCATTAGATATTAATGCAATTTTGCTTACCCTTGAACCAACTTGCGAAGCATATTTTCCACTCTGAAATTGATACTTTGGAAACCATGTTCGGATTGTTTTAACTGCTTCAGGCGACAAATCGTTCACCACACATTTAAATTTTGATGTTTGGAAAAAAAGAGAAATCGTAATGTGTTTAATTCATTAGCGAGTCACTAATTCGTTTTTACTATCTAACGAAGCAACAGTTTCACGTACTCAGTGAGAATTAGCGTTGTCATGATGTAGAATAATTCGCCGATATCAGTTATTACTTTTTATTTTATCGATGACTTTTGAGAAACTAATTGTTCTGTACCAGTCAGCTTTAACGGTTTTTCGATAAGCTAAAGTTACAGCTATCAATTATCCAGTAAAACTTAAGAAACGAGCGATCATTTGCTTCATAGCACGGCGTGAACGAACAACTTTTGATGATTTTAGCTCACTTTGTTCATATAAATGTTAGATTGTCGTTTACTTTCATAAGTACTAATAAATCCAAGTTCAGTATCGCTAGTAACAACGTTGTAGACAAATTGTCCTTGTTTTCGAGTTTTTATAGAATTGTGCGATATCCAACGACTGCAAAGCTTCCTTATGTTCAAATGTTCATGCAAAATCATATCAATGCTCAAGCATGCTTCAATGTCACTGTATGTGGCTTACTAATCTTTCAGTCATTTCACGCACAGCATCAACATCAGTGGTAGCAACAGAGGACGGCCATCACGATATGCTCCCCTAAGAGCAATACGCATACGCTGGAAGTCGATCACCCAACCACAAACAACGTTCTTGGATGGTGCTTCAGTCCAGAAATCAAATAAAATCGATCGATTCATTGTTTCCGCATTAAACCACATTTGAAATTATTTTCCAAAAAAATTTCAGGTGAAAGTTTCATTTTTACACAAAACTACTTTTTTAATGACGTAGGTGTAGGTTTCCGCGGTCGTTTTCTAAATGAAGATCTCGTTTTTCGGGTTGGAACCGCATCGTGTAAGGCGTAATTGCCAACGTTTTATCCACTGTTACAAGGAACATCTTCAGGGCTGTACGTAGATGTTCGTCGATGCGCAGTAGCTTGAAGAATGCTAGGATAGAGACCTACGCAAGTTATATAGGGGGAACCGGGTGAGATGGCGGCCTGCTATTGGCTGAAGACAATGAGCCAATCGCATGTGTCGTATGGGGGTGGGCTTTCGTAGTTGAATTCAATAGAGTTTTTAACGTTGGATATACCGTATAGCAATCGTTTCTAGTAAGATTGCAGGGATGTTTGTGAATTTCAATTGATTCACGGATTTTCCTAGGGAAGTAATGAGATTCACGGGACAGAAACTTGACATCTTTTAATAGAATTTAATGACCGGAATTGAGTTTGTGTTCTGCCAGCGCTGAACCGGCTATATTTAACAGCCTAGTACAACGTTCATGTTCGGATACACGCTGCTTAGTTTCGCCAATGTACACACTGCCACACGAACACGGAATGCGATAGACTCCTTGTACTTGGAGCGGAGATATTTTGGCTTTAACCGAGGGTAAGAGATCCGAATCTTTAGAATGAGGTCTGAAGACGGTTTTGATTTTATTTCTATTTAGAACCTTTACTATCTAATCGGTGATACCTTGAATATACGGTAAGAAACCGGTGCTGATGTTAGGATCGGGTTCGCTTCGTGGTTTGGGGTTACGACGTCTAGCTATAGCACGGTGTGTGTCATGAGCGTTATAATTTTTCTGTAGTGGTAGGGTGTTAGAAATATGTTTAAGTTCAGAAGGTAGTACCCTAGGTTCTGAGATAGAAAACGCACGATGTACAAGAGTATTAATTAAAATGGTCCCTCGCTCTAGGAACTTAATTTGCAGTTTTACCTCTGACAAAGTATATGCATCTACCAGGTGGTACATAAAAGTTCCCGGAATGTAGCGATAAAAAAAATTACAGAATATCTGCATTTCATTCACGTCCGTTACCTTCAAGGCGAGTTTAAATACTGATCCAAACGTCACTGTCACGAAAGAAATGCATTCATGGAAAGGAATGAAATCTTGTTTTGTTAATGTGTTCAGCACCTTCTGCGATTCAGATTCAATCTCCTCTATCGTTTCAAGTCTTTGTTACTTCAACTTCATTTTCGTCATTGGAAAGAAAAAATGCCTTCTTGAGTCAAGTCCAGCACATCCAGCACACTGGATGAGGAAGAATGCCACAATGTTTTTCGCCAAAAACTGCTACTGTATCAGGAAAGCGGCATGCGGTCTCACGTTCTCATGATGTAGTTTTCGTTCCTGTTCAATTCTTCCGATAAAATTCGTAAAATAATCCCACATGTTACAGATTTCTTGGATGGCACGCCTACTAGTGATGTCGAAAAACAAACTTTTCGGTACATTAGTTAGCGGCCTCGAAGTAACGATTATCTTATGAAAATGTAATCGTTACTTTCCTATTTAATTACTTTTGGTATATATCATTACATGAGTATTTGATTACTTTCGGTACATATCGTTACAATTGTATTTGATTATTTTCGGTACATATTATTACTTTCGTATTGGATTACTTTTGGTACAAATCGTTACACAAATCGTATTTGATTACTTTTGTACATATCGTTACGTTAGTGCATATGTATTTCATGTACATATATAGTATAAATCTACGAGTACAAGATACCATATTCATTGATTATCTATACTCTATAACATACTTCTAAAATATAGAGATGTTAAATATAAACAAAGAATTTTGCAATTCAATTTATTTGCGTAATTATAAAATTCAGATTTACAGAATGTGCAGTCAATTTAATTTATTATCAGTAAATCAATTTCAAACAAGCTGATCATGTTTACCAGTAATTATTTTTAATTAATTACATATTTGCAAATAAATACAAAACTGTAACGTAGACAAATACGATACACAATTAAGATTTAAAATATAATTTGATTTGATAAGATTAGGAGTCTCGGTTGGATTTTTGTTTAGGGAAAGTTGGAAATTCTCTTGTAATTTCAACTAATATTTCACCACTCAATTGGCGTGGTTCATCAGGGTAAAGTAACGGTAGTTAAGTTGTACCTAATATAACATATTATATAATATTTATACAGTAAAAATATACTTACAAATTAAACTAATGTTAAGAAAGGTTTGACGATAGCATACTTGTAATAAGTAAAGAGTGCCAACAAATACAGTTATGTTAAAAAATGAAAAAGTAGAACGTGTTTTTTTATCCATCAATAGTCAATATCATTTTACTAGTTTACACTTTACCTGTTGTTACATGCTGTCGCAAAACGTTTATGAAATATATTAAATTATTTATTGAATATTTCATCACGTATCATACAGGCCATATTGCAATACATATATTATAATACAATTTAATAAAATTTATGGTTAGTTTTAATATTTCCGCAAATTCAGTGAAAACCAGCTACGTATACCATTACTAATTCTACGAGACAAATAATACCGATTACTGATATAGTAAGACCAATAAAATGAATGCTGGTGCCGAACATTAAACTCGTACCTATGTAAAATGAATATGTATATTAATAAAAGTAATCAAAGTAATCAAAATAATCAAAGTAACGAATAGATTCAACGATTACTCAAGGTTTGAGCAACGAATAGTAACGATTACTTAAAAGGACCGAAAATCGGCATGAATGATCCTAGGCAGTAGTTCCTACAATCGTACACAATTATATTCCGAACCACCACGACATAATCTGGTATAATGGCAGTAGATAGTCGTCCGGAACATACATCGTCATCGACTGCTGTTCGGCCATTTCTGAATATTAAACCTCTCTGAAGATTTAACTTCCTTGAACATTGCGCGTGTTTCTACGGCGGTCTTGCCGAGTTTAAAATAGAACTTGATACAGATATGCTGTTCACTCAAATTGAGAATTGAAAAATCGCAAGCGCGGGCTGCCAAAACAACGAAAAATTCTTCATCAACAAAGAACGTTTCTACTTACAATGACGTCACTTGGCATACTAACTCATAAAAGGTGTCAACAGCTTCACCGAGTAGCGTTTGATTGCAAATAATTTCGGTAACTTTTGGATGCCACCTCGTATTATTAAATTATGTAACTTGTACTATAATTTGATGGAAATTTTTAGAGAAATATTCTATTTTTCAGCGTCAAATAAAATATTTTCAACGAGCGTGCCTTTATTACTTTCTGATACTCTTTCTTCACTTATGTCAATGTAGATAAATCGATGCTTTTGAAATACTGAAAATTAAAATAAAAAATCAACTGATATTTTTTGTAAATCGAAGTTACTTTTGGAATGATTTTAGGCGATTTGGATTTTAAATGAACACAGTATATTTCCTTCATCGAATTTAAAAAAAATCATTAATTACTACACGAACAAACAAAATTTATTAAAAACATTTTTTATTTTCTAAATACGCATAAGCAAAAAACTAAAATAGATCATTAACTGCAATTGAAACTATTTCCCATCATTTGCATATATACACATCGACTTTATTTATCACAAAGCATTCCTAAATAATTGAAATAACTAAAGAGTTTCATAAAAATCAAACAATGAAAATAACAAGCATTCTAACCTAGAAATAACAAACACAAAATTATTATATACATTTTCATAACCAGAATTCCATTAACGAAATGTTTAGATTTTAACTGTAAACATTTAAGTCACTTACTATATTTATGTAACTGTTATTATTTTTTTAACGATTCCCTGCTCATATTACTAGAAATTTTTCGCCTGAATTAAATCGATACATTACTAATCAGTAGAAATAAAACGTTGTAATTGTTATAACTACAGAATCTTGGTACCTTTCCTTTAAAATTACTTGTTTACAAATTCTATTAGAAACAACATTTCCACTACTACCTATACATTAACGGAATTTCATTCCAGTCAAACCAACTTCTTAAACAGAATAAAAATTTGTCAATACTGTTTTGATATCAATAAATATATCTCAAATTAATAGACTTGTTGAAAACATAACTTTAAAATATAATAACCAACGTATGCACAAAAGCATTTAAAAAAAAATACAAGTTAAGGGCACCAATAACTTTGAAAAGCGAGACAGGCAATAGGATATCATTAATTTTTTGGTTCAAATAAGAATTGAATTTTAGTTTAGAGTGACTAAAGGTTTTTTATTAGGTTGAGATCTACGGGTACACGAGGTGCTACCTAGAAATTCCCGACTGTGAAAAACACACTACAAATCATTCGCTACAATTCCTTTCAAAGTACTCTCCTTCCGCATGAATACACCAATCCCAGCAACATTTTCATGACCGGAAGCAGTGCTGGAAGTCTTCGCCTGTTAACGTGTTCAACACTGCCTACGATTCAGTCTGAATCTCTTCAATCGTCTCAAAACTTCAGTACCAACTTCGGACACAGGAAGAAGTCACATGGGTCAAAATCTGGGCAGTAGGGAGAGTGGGGTAGTACTGTCGTCTTCGCTGAGGCTAGAAACTGACGCATAACAAGTGACGTGTGGCTTGGACCATTGTTACGATGTAGGGTCCACGAAATGTTGCGCTGCTGGAGGCCGCTTGCGTTGAATGATTTCTCACCGAAGAACATGGCAATAAAATTCCATTAACAGTTTCACTCAAAGAAGCAAATCCACATCGACTTGACGTTGTCTCGAACTTGCCGTTCTTTCTTAGATCGTGGTGACGATGGCGTCTTGACAATGATTGCTACTTTGTTTCGGGATCACACGCGTATATTCATAAGCCGTCGCCAGTAATTATTCTGGTAGTGAAGTTCGCAGTTTCGGCAGTTTCTTTCAGCTCTGTGCACACATGAACACAGTTCAGTTTTTGTAACCTTTGCACAAACTTTGTAGCAATACGCCGCACGTTGAGTTCGCTGGACAGATACGCCGTCAAACACCGTACGACAAGCCGCCAATGTTGCAAATGACATGGATTGTTTACCTTCAGTCTTGCAGGATAGCATCACGCACTTTTACTACATTTCGTGGCCTGTTTTCTGATGGACAACCGAAACGCTCATCATCAACCGACACACATTTACTTTTTAAACGGTTGTACCACTCATAAGTTTGCGCTCATTCTCACTGCTATCTCTGTTCCAGCAGTATTGTATTTGAGAGCACCGACGACGACACATCGTCAAGCGAACCCGGAAGCAATGGCCGGACGACTTGTTAACCTGATACTGAGATCCAGTTTTAAAAGAAGATGTACTCCACAGCAACGTGAGAACGCAGAAATCATCACTAATCAAACCATAGAGAAAGAAGACATTGAAAACCTTCTAGAAAAATCACCGGATATATTCATGATACATCTCGACGAACCGATGGTAGAAATAGAAGTTCTAGAACCGCTCAAAGAAGAAACAAAACCGCTCAAAAAACAACCGGAAGAGAATAATCCAAACATATTCGCCAACTTATTCACAAATCCGAAGAAAACAACGAAAAAACAGAAAACCGAAGACGCAAGCACACCAATCGTAACAAAAAACTCCTACAGTGTCCTCGAAACCAACGCCGAGGAAAAGATGGAACAAGACGCAACTGAATTCACTCCACAACCGTCAACTTCAAACAGCACACCCAGGGTAAGTGACAAAACAAACACTACACAAAACACAAATACCCAAATACACAAAATCGCGCCAATCATAATAACAGACAAAGACAAATGGGCACATATACGACAAATACTTAAGACACACAACATTAACACCGTACAAAACAAACTCGTGAAACCTGGTATACACATCGAACCTAAAACTGACGAAGACTACCGTACACTTAAACACATACTCAACACAGAACACATACAATTTTACACGTTTCAATTACGAAGCGAAAAGACACTAAAGGTAGTTATGCGTGGCATTCCTACCTTTATCACTGACACAGACATTGCAAACGACTTGACTGACCAAGGCTATCCGACATTAAAAATCAAACGAATGAACGGTAAACACGGCATACCTGCACCACTTGTTTTAATCGAACTGACGAGACATTATAAATCAATTTATAACATACACGACTGCTGCGGACTAACAATTAAAATCGAACCATTAAACAGACGGACAGACATAATACAATGCCACAAATGTCAGACTTTCGGACACCAACAAAGACACTGTAACGTACACTACAAATGTATGAAATGCGGAGACCAACATTCAACACACTTATGTACAAAATCGAAAACGGCCCCACCAAAGTGTGCAAACTGCGGTGGTCCTCACCTATCAACATTTATAAACTGTCCTAACAACCCAAACAACCCTGCAAATAAAACCACACCCAAACCCAAATACATACCAGCACCACCCCCAACAACAAACCCCTGTACACAAAAACAAAAAAACACAACTCCTAACACAATTGACGAACTAGCACTTGCCTTAGGCAATATGCTAATAACATTGCACTCCACAAACGCAACAACACAACAGATACAATACTTCGTAACGCAAACAGAGAAAATAATCACACTTTACAACAACAAACATTAAACACACACATGACTGAAACACAAAAAAGCGACAAACAGCACACACACACATGATGAAACGCGACAAACACACAGACTACACACACGCAACACAGGACCGCACAAAAACACACAACACACGATTATTTATTAATCAGACACAAACACGTCACAACCCTGGGAAATACAAAACAATGGAGTGGAAATGGAGTGGAAAAGGACTCGTCATAAGTTTACGTTTGGCTTAAAGCATCCTCAACAAACGCTTGTTTAAGCATTTTCAGAGTTTTGCAGAAACGCTCAAATACAACTCAACAGATATGTATAAACACAAAAACTGTTTGTCACCACCTAGCAAAGTACCGTTTGACAAACTGACTTAGTATAGACATACCTCACATCATCTAGTGCTATAAAGCTGTACTACCAGCTCTTCACGCGCCACATTGAATTGCGGGAATTTCTGGGTAATACGTCGTATTTATTACTACTTCAAAGTGCTTCCCATATTTGCAACAAAACTCACATTAACATATGAAATATATATCAGAATAATTGAAACATACATGAGTAGGTAAACCCCACCAGTTTTGTATAATACAAAGGTATTTTTAATAATATAAAATATTATTAAAAATCTGGTGTGAAGACCACCAGATTTTTAATAATATTTTATATTATTAAAAATACCTTTGTATTATACAAAACTGGTGGGGTTTACCTACTCATGTATGTTTCAATTATTCTGATACATTACACATACGGTTAAGCCGTAGTATGAGTGAAGACACAAACAAAATGCAGTTTTCTAGAGAGATTGTCTGTGTCAACCTTTGGAAGGACGTCGTTACTTCACATTAATTATGTGGACGGTATACGAGGTACTTCGGCTGTCTGACAACAGGCAGCGCCGAATTTACTTCTGCGCTCGGTCTGAGTAATTACGGTGATAGGGCGATGTGGTTCTTTTCTGTGAATGTGTCTGGGAATATCCTTTCTCCAGCAGGGGCGTACCGATGAGCCTGTAGAAAGGTGAAATGCGTATCTACGTCTCTGGGGATGGGATATATTCGGACACGTTCACAGAAAATATTAATAGTGAACCTGCATTTGTGTTCTTCACACCAGATTTTCAATAATATTTTATATTATTAAAAATACCTTTGTATATGAAATATATTTTAATATTTATATTTTACTCACATTGCTTGTTTTATTTGCTCTCAATTTACAATTGTCCATAAGTAACCTAATTCAATTATTTCAAGTAATTTTTACTCAACAAATTCTCGCACTCTAGCACGTTAGCTTAACAATATAATCGTCTAGTTTACCTTAAGATTTAAGACGAAAACAATGTTTTTACTTGAGCTGGTAATTTAGCATGTATTTAGTTTCTTGTAATTCTCATAATTTTTTTTGTTTTTTTTTTGTAATTTCTAGTCCTATATAGTTATTGGTTGCCATTAACGCTCTTCGCATTGATTCTACTAGAAAGTTCGTCATTTTTTTTTTACATTTTAAAAAATTTTAACTTTCTATTGTGTCAGTTATTACTGTCTTATGTTGCTTATGAGCTTCATTTAATTCCCGGAATTCATCTTTAAAAATATGTATGGTAGACGATACGCTAGGAAACATGTCCATTAAGAAAAGATATCCTGGAGAGACCGTCAAACGATGGAAGGAAAGCTAGGTCTCCACTTCCACTGAAGCGCCATAATGGATGTGTGAAGATAAATAGGTTTCGACATAAATAATAGCTGAAGAATAAAAAGATACGCTAGACCCCATTGTCACCTTCAAAGGAGTTTTCCCATACTATTGAAAAATAAAATGATTTGTTTGCAAATATAAATGGTCTGTAGTTATAAAGGTTAGGAAAATGTATGGATCCATTCAAATATCTTTGATTCGGCTACTTAGATTTTAATAAAATTTTCCATATTTAAATTAATGCAATTAGGAAATTCGAAGAGCAAGTTTATATCCTAATCAGACTTCCGGTTTAGCCGGAAACGATGTTAACTTTTTTATTTTAAATAAAATATCTGTATATTTTTACAAACTTTAATAGAGCTCTGCTTTGGAAGTGCAGCAATAATAAGGTTTGGCACCCTTTTGTTCAACAACGACAGAAATATTTAATTGAATCTAATAATGCAAGTTTTATTGACAACAAGAAAAATTAACATAAAAAATATTAACAAAATCAATATTACTTAAGAAAGTTTTCGAAATGATGACCGTTCACTTCTTGACAATATGCAAGTGTTTGAACGAAGTCTTGAATTACATTTGCCAAAGCCTCCTCACGAATTAACTGCACTTCCTCAATTATTATATGCCGTAACTCGTCCAGATTATGCGGTCGTCTAGTATAAACCATAGATTTTAAATGACATTGAAAGAAAAAATCTAGGTGATTTAAACCTGGAGACGATGCGGGCCATTCAATAAATCGTTTACGACCAATCCACCGATTTGGTAAGGTTTCATTTAAAAACTTTCTGACATTAAGGACATGGTGGGGGGTGCTTCATCTTGTTTAAACCAAACACTTACAGGTAATTCCCCATTTTTCTCAATATTAGGAACAACTTGATCGTAAAAGATCTAAATATCTATGTCATTCAATGAGGGTTATCTATTGACTAATATCGACAATTATGGCGATTAACGGTACCATTTAAACAAAACGTAGCCTCGTTAGAAAACAGCAAATTGTATGTAAAATATTGGCCGTTTTTGCAAATCTCCATCACTCTTTTGCAAAATTCAATTCTACGATCATAGTCCACGCCAAATAATTCTTGCACTAAATGTGGTTTATACGGATAATATTGTTCATGCTTCAATATTCTGGCTACTGATCGGCAACTTATATCATAGTTCAGTGCGAGGAATGTAGTAGAAGTTTGTGGTAATTCTTCTATTGCTATGGTAATATCTTAAGCAATAACTTCATTAACTGCGACTTTTGGTCGTCCGCTTTTCAGTAAATTTCTAACATTTCCGGTTGTACCTTCTCACAGTTTTACCAATGACAGATATTGGATGCCGATATTCATGCAAATTATTAAATAAATCGCATACTTCCTCATGAGTTCTGATCCGGTCGCCAAAACCAATGATCATCAGAATTTCAATATATTCTTTATCATTTCCAGTTAATTGAACCATTATTAACATTTGGACGTCTACAAAGTTAATTCTGACAATTTAAGCCAAGTACTGAGTTTTAATTCCATGGCTTACTAAACATAAACATGATTTGAAAATATCAGTTTTAATTAAATATCTTTGTCGTTGTTGAACAAAAAGGTGCCAAACTTTATTATTGCTGAACTCTCAGAGCAGAGCTCCATACGCTTCGAACCTAGAAAGTGTACCCCTAGAAGCTACTCCAAAGTCTCTTCCACGGTATTGGTACACCTCCCGTCCGATTTTTGTATAGATCTAATTGCGTTGGAAGGATCTATTTTGAGAATTCTGTTAATTCTGGCCATGTCAGGGACACCTTCGATGTCCTCACCGAATTTTCTCCAGGCCTTCCTTTTGCTCTCTTTGATTTTATCATTGTATTTATTCCCTATTCTAACAGGGATGTTTCGGGTTGCAGCTAACAGGTTTTCCTTGTAAAAACCCCTGTCTGTTCTCTTGGGATCCTTGTATAGTCTGGGTTCCATTAAATCTATACATAATTTATGGCGGATATATTCATGATCAGAGAGCGACGGCTCGTCGGATACATGCCACCCCCTTACAATATCCCGTACTCGTGCATAAGGTTACATCTATATCTGATTCTCCCTTGATGTCCTAAATGTCGGTTTATCACCTTGATTCAGACAATCAAGTTCAGTACCACAGAGATAGCTAAGGAGAGACTTACCACTATAATTGTTATCCTTGCTGACCCAAGCCTTATGATGAGCATTGGTATCTCCGCTGATAATCAATTCCAGATTATTCTTACCGGTATATGCCACCAAGGCCTCGAGATCAGGCCCTGGTATCTCTGGAGAGTCAATGGGTAGATATAGAGACGCAATTATCGTCTCCAATATCCCCCCATCGACACTCAGTCTGATCCTGGCTGCCGTTATGTCGCCACTGCATAGCTTGAGCAGAGCTCTATTGAAATTCGTAAAAATATACAGGCTGTTTAATTTAAAAAGAGTCAACGTCGTTGCCGGCTAAACCGGAAGCCTGATTCGGATATAAATATACTCATCGAATTCCCGGTTTGCATTTAATTAATTGTGGAAAGTTTTATTAAAATCTAAGTAGCCGTATCAAAGATATTCGAATGGATCCGTACATTTGCCTAATCCTGTATATTATTGCTACTGACAAAAGCGCGTCTACTTAACTATCTCCTGCGATAGCAAGCGGATACGAATCTTTTCACTTGGGATTTAATTCATTTTCACAATGTACGATAGCTGTTCCCGTTTCTGTTGATCCTGATAAAGTAAACAATTTCTTTTTGACAGAACACAATTATTTATAATTCTGTAAAGTTCTACTCAACAGTCAATGCAGTTTTGCATCCGCAAAAACCTTCTTCCATACATTTTTTTCTGATCTTTCCGCGTTAAGTTGTTTATTT
Source organism: Melolontha melolontha (assembly GCA_935421215.2). Classification (NCBI taxonomy): domain Eukaryota; kingdom Metazoa; phylum Arthropoda; class Insecta; order Coleoptera; family Scarabaeidae; genus Melolontha; species Melolontha melolontha. The sequence continues at coordinate 91,022,012 of OW285239.1, forward strand.
AATTTTTAAATACGTTAACTGTATTCGTCGGTCGACGTAAAAAATAAACGCGCAAGGTACGGACCTTGCGCGTATAAACGAAAATAAATTATTTGATTCCAGGTCTGGTCTATATAACGAATATCCATTATCCATTTACATGGAATGCGAGATTTAATACTCATTGGTTGTCATTTACTGTAAGTTTAAGGAGAAGGAAGGTGTTCTTTGTAATTGAATTATTGTAAATATTACAAATTCGCCCATTTAAAATAAACTACCTTAAGGTTAATGTAGTTTATTAATGTTAATGTTTTAATAAATTTTGACATCAAAATGTATGAACAGTTATTACGATTTTGAATAAAATCACAGTCCTCAACTTCACCATTTGGTGAAAAAGTTATAAGTCATCAGCAAAAAACAATTTCTGACACAGAATTTCATTACGTGATATATATTTTACGATATCAGTCACAAAAATGTAATTCTTATATATTTTTTCTTTTGTTGTTCATTATTTATTTTAATAAAATAATATCACAGTGATCTGTCTGATGCCGGCCTGGTGAGACTGGAGTCTAGATCTCCTCCACTACTGCCAGCAGAACAACTTATAGCAGAAAATTTCAATCCAAACGATAGATGGAGAGAGTATTGGGAAGCATTGGAACCCTCTCAAGCGGCCCATATCATCGACTCTACCGTGCCCTTGCCAGGAACGGAGTTGCCTCGCCACGAATGGAAGATACTCAATAGAATAAGAACGTCCCACGACTTCTCTGGTGACGCATATATAAATGGGGATTGACTGAGACACAGACTTGCGAATGCGGAAAACCTCGCGACACTATTCACTGTATTACAACTGAGCGCCCTCTTACAGCATATGGAGGTGAGATGAGTGACTTCTTTGAAGTCACTGACTCCTTGTTGGACTGGATCAATAGCCTTGATTTTAAAATTTTGATTTTGTACACGAACATAAGGAAATGTTTGGATCTTTTTCGGCCATTCGGTGGTTCCTCGTCGGCCATCTATCGGTTTGAGAAAGTAGCATTAAGAAAATTTCTAACGTTAATGGTACAGTGTGCTGGTGCACCAACTTGCTGAAACCATATTTCCTGGTTTTGATTAAGTTGAGGGATGATATTTTCTTCTATAGTTCTCAGTACTTGTCTCTTTTGTCAAGTTGCCATCAAGGAAAAGGGGTCCTACAATATTGTTGCTACTAAATTCCATTTAAACATTTAATTTTTTGGGATACTGTGCATGAACCTGATTCATCCAGTACGGATTGGTATCAGCCAAGTTTTTACAGTTGTGTTTGTTAACATGACCATTTAAGCAAAAGGTTTCTTCATCCGTGAAAATTATATTTGAAACAAAATTTGGACTGATTTTTTCCATTATAACTTCGCAAAATTCAATCCTACGATCAAAATCATCTTCACTTAATTCTTGCAGTAATTGTATTTTGTAAGGATAAATTATCTATTATTTCAATATTTTAGGCTTCCAAATACTTAATCGTTCAAGCAGCAATGTGAGTTCAAACATTATCGATTGGACGATTTTTGTGTACACTTTGGAGAACTGGAAGCAAGCAAACTGCGGTAGACCATTCTGCATTAATAGCGACAGTTCTTTAGTGTTCCACTGTAAACATATCCACTAAAACAAAAAACTTGGCTACGAGATTATATCAATATACCCAAATTTGACCACCTGTGATGATGTTGTAGACTGGATGAGACGACGCAAAGCCATCCAGTGTAGATTTACGGCCTTATTTTTGAACTGCAGCCAAATTATGGAAAATCCAATGGTAGCAAGGTTTGCGTACCTTCAAATGTGTGCAAGATGGTGTTAATTGCCTTCACACCAATTTTTTGGGTTGCAATAATTTTTTCCTTTTGAATCCTGCCCATAATAAGACCAATATTCTTCACATATTGAAGTTTGAAGTTGATCGATTTCCTCATAATAATACTTACAGAGTAAGTCACGTTTGGAATTGTAAAAATTTCACACCTCGATAATGCCCTTTGTTCAATTTCATGATATCTGGTGAAAATTATTACCTTAAACTTTTAAAAACAATACAACCACTACAATATGTTTCTCGTTCTAATTATAAAATTGAAGTATATAACTCTCTTATTTGATAGTATGCAATGTTGTCGGATTCCGTTAAACCATTTGAATAAAGTTAAATTAGCTGCATTATTTACTATCTTGTTTCTAATTGTCATTATTTCTTGTGTTTGATTTTGATCTGTCACATTTTATTTTCTATAGCGTCATCTTATTGTGAAAACCGTAGTTTTTACAATTACTCAAGGACTATTAGGAATTCTCTTTAAATGTATTTTGAATTCGCATTTAATGAATTACACTAGTTTACAAATTTAAGTTTGTTCGCTGGGGTTTGAACTTTAATAGGTGATATTGACTAAATATATTGTGATTTCAAACATGATTTTGGTTTTTTCCTATCACATACAGATACAACACAAATTACAAAATAAAAATGCATTGCTTTAATGTATATAACTATATTGTATTTAATAAGAATAAATTGACAGTTTTTCATTTTAATATATCAAAAAATACAAAATAATATTAAGCAAAAGTCTTTTTAATAATATACAATACTATTAAAAATCGGATGTGAAGAACACAGCACAAATTCATATATTTGTAAAGGTATCTCTCTAAAAACGTAGATACGTATTTAATTTTTCTACAGAATCATCGGTACGCTCTTGCTGGGGTGATACATTTACAAAAATAGCAACTTTGCTATCTCACAGAAATTATTAAGGCAGAGCGTAGAAGAACATTCAACGCAGCCCATTAACAAAACGTCGAAACAACTAAACACTGCCTCAATAACAAATGCAGAACTCAGCAAAGTGTTTCCATCAGACGGCACAGCCGTATCTATCAAAACAGTATTATCATGCCTTCACTTATTATCGAACTAACCGAATGCGTGTATATCAAAATAATTTGAAACATACTTAAGTAGTATTTCATCTTTCTACAGAATCATCGGTACGCCCATGCTGGAGACATACATTTACAAAAATAACAACTTCACTATCTCACAGATGTTATTAAGACAATTAAGACGTTGTTATTGTTTTATACAAAATTGGTGAGGTTTTACCAACTGAAGTATGTTTCAAAATATTTTTCAAAATAATATTAACCTTAACTACAGGCGCCCTTTATTTTACCATAACTATTGGCGCGGTATATTTTGTACACACGTATTATTGAACACCAAACAACTAAATAACAATAAAATCATTATTATATGTATTTATATATTTATTGAACATGAAACATAACCAAACAGAAGTTAAAATAATTAAAATAATAAATACTTTTATTTAAATATAATTAATTAGTTATTGTTTTTGCATTCATTACACGTTATAAGACTTTCCATGTATTCCTTATATACAGGTTTTTGGCAGTTGTTACACATTATGGTAGTAACTCTATTGTTTTTTCTTACGCATAGGAAACATCTAGCTCGAGTTTTTGGGAAAGTTTTTGAGGTGTCTCTGTATCTTCTTGATATGTTTTATATTCAGACAAGAATAATTTTGTGTCAGTGGGTAAAGATTGTACTGTAACACGTTCAATGAGATATGGCTTCATCAAAGAGAAAGCTAGGTTTTCAGAAAAATTCATCTGTGTTTTTGTGCAGACGTAATATTTGTTGCGTTACAAAAAATATTCCACTGCATTAACTGTCTTTTGTCTCAACGTTGACATAGGCAACCCAAGCTCCATCACTTGTTACGATATACCTGAGGAAATCTTCACTTTCAACATTGTCAGAAAAAGTAGTGCCGATCCCATTCTGCTTGTTTTATGGTCTTCGGTAAGAAGTTTTGACACCCGTCGTGACAAAATTTGTGGAAACCTAAATGTTCAGTAACAACCTTGTACAAAATTGTACATGAAATTTGAAGCAAAAAGGCACTCAGTTCTGTGATTGTGAATCTTCGATTTTCACAAATTTTTTCTTCGGCATTAGTTCGTCCTTCTCGAAAGATACGACACCATCTTCTAACCAACTGTCACTCAAGACTAAAGAATACAATCCCGAGCATGTCTTGCAATCCCGGGATTACGGGATTTTTGAAGCGTAATCCCGGGATCCCGGGATTAGACTATGTGGTTTCTAATTGGGCTTAAATGAAAAAAAAAAACTTAAGTAATTTCTTAAAAATTATTTATTAATATTGTTACACAACACAATATACTTAAATAAGGAACACAAAAGACACAACCAAAAAACTATTTAGAATTTCGAAAATACAATCGCAGAAATATCAAAGCATCCAATGTATGACTTCCAAGCCTGCTTCGTAGTTTATTGCCAACATAAGCAGCAGCTGAAAATGCTCGCTCAGGTTCTACACTGGTTGGAGGAATAGACAATAGATATTTATATGCTAATTCTAAGTGATATCCACGAACTCCTCCATTTTCGAACAGGTTCATTTCGCGTTTTACTATTTACCAACCCCTATTCATTTTGTGCTTCAGGATCTGGGGATTCCATGCTCTTATTAATTTCCAGCTGTAACTTGACTTTTAGTGTCAATTTGGGTTGGGAGGTTTGTTGCCTTCGCTCATGATCTGTTTGTGATCCTGACCTTTCTTCCTCTTCCGTGTCATGTCGACTATGTCTTTTAACAATATTCTTTATTTGCGCCCTCACTAAAGCCTGTGTAGGAACTGGAAATAAGTCAAGCCATTCCAAATCCGATAATAACTGATTTTCATCATCTTTCCGTGGATTTTGAAAATAATTCAATAATTCACACCAATTAAATCTTCATTTCGTCGTTGCTTTATACGTTCCACTAAGGATGTTTTCATTTTATTGGCGAGTGCTGGGTTTTTGCTAGACAATTGTTTTATAAGAAATTTCAAAGCGGCATCATCTGTGCATAAATTAGCATCTCGTCGACAGATTGCTTACTGTTAATTTAATTGGGGTCAGCACATTAACAATTTTATTTACCAAGTCAAAATCAGCATTTTCTAAACGGATTAGATGATTGAGATCTATAAGAGCTTTTTGAATGCAGGTTTTTAAAAGAGAAAATCGTTCCAGCATAGTTAAAAGTTAGCTGGTTTTATAGTCCAAAAGAAGTTACAGCTCTCTTTCATGTTCAATCTTCACATATTTTTGAAGTACTGTTTCATTTTTCAATGGTGATCTTTTGAAATACACTACACCTTTGCGGATTTTCTATATCAGCTCATTAATGTTTTCATCTTTCGTTAACTCTGGTATGTGTTCTCGCACAAGTTCATTTTGTGGCATTAAGATTAAAGCTGAGTCTGAGGTAGGGTTGCCTTGCCTGTCTTGAAAATAATTCATTATTTTATACAGCACATCACAGACGTCCAAATTGATACCATGTGCGAGACACAGTTGTTGTTCAGTGCAAAACAAGCCGTTCCACCTTTATCATAACGTTCGGTCCATCGGTTACAGTAGCCATGATATCAGTTTTCAGGGAAATATCAAATTTACTTAGACGCTCTTTCAATATACGAAGATAATTTTCAGCCATCATACTTACATGAATAGGAACGAGTCCTAAGCTCCAATTTTTTTTATATGAATGTACCTTGACAGCCATGTATCGTTTATTGGACGTCGATGTCCACTCGTCGAAAAATAGACTAAATCTTGCAGCTGCACTTCTGAAATGTTTTAATTCTGCAGTTACTTGCTTTCTGATTTTTTCACTGTAATTCATAACACGCTTTTGAATTGTGACGGCTGATTTTGGTAAATCCATGTATTTCGCTAAGAGCAATTTTCTCAAATCGTCTGAAGTTATGAATACACTGAATGGTAATCCATCTAAAGCAATCATTCTTGCCAAAACATCATCCAGGCTATCGTCGGCACTTTTAGTAAAATAATCTTCTAACTTTCGTTTAGCTGGCGGTGGTGCTGTGTTCAGATTTTCAGAATCTTGACTTGTTGAAGCTGTTAAACGATTAACGTCAGCTAAAATCTTAATGTTATGTTTTGATAACAAATGTGTATATAATCCCTTAGTCGATCCACCCAAAGCCTTGAGAATGGCAGGGCATCGCTTACATTTTAGCACTATTCCCGTCTTTCGCAACTAAAAGATAACTCCACGCTGACGACGTATCACTGTTTTTTTTTATGTTGAACAAAGTCTCCCGCCATTTAAAAGAACTTTTTCAGATAATTGACTTTTAAATTTAAATGACGTAACCTGCGTAACCTTGTCGCTAGTAGAATAATAAGTGAAAAAAGTAAATCCTAATAAGCGTATTTATACTTTCGTACTTTCGCAACAATATTATGATATATCATATGAGGTGATCGGGTGAACAGTATTGTATTGACGTATGCCGGGCTGGGAAGTCCCTTCTAAGTTACATATTATTTGATAATTTACTAAATAAAACACTTGGTATATTTGTTTCACAAAATGTATTTAAAATATATCTGACATATGTTTCGACTTATACAGTCATTCTCAAAGAATCATGTAAACTAAGGGAAAAGAATGCTCCTACCCATATTTATGGCTTATTTTTTGAAAGTTTTATTACAGCATCGATTGTGGGGGTATTTGAAAAATCCAATTGCGTGTTTGTGACCTGTCTGTTGAGATTTATGGCTTTTTTTATTTCTAAAATTTCTAAGAAGTCGAGCCTTTTACCCTTATTACAAGAGTGTAAAAGTTTGAAATTATTAGCATTAAACAGATGAGAATTTTGAATACAGTGTTCCGCGAATCTCGTGGTCATATTGCCATGTAGAATAGAACTTCTGTGCTCTTTGATACGTTCTTTTATAGAGCGTCCTGATTGGCCAATGTATACCGCGTCACAATAACTGCAAGTTAATTCATACACCCCTGACTTATCACGCAATTCTGTTTTTCGTTTATTGTTAACTAGAATATTTCCTAAATTGCATTTATTTACTAGGATGACATTTAAACCTAATTTATTTAGTTTATTAGAAACTTTATTGCTAACCCCAGGTATATAGTTTAGGGTATGAAACACTTTGTTAGTTTTTATGTATGTATGTCCGGAGTAAAAATTATTCATAAGGAAAGCGTGTTGTTTTCTGTAAATCATTTTGTCTAAGAATTCTGTTTTGTACCCGTTATTTCTAGCTATAGTTTTTATGGTATATACTTCTGTTAGATAAATTTCAGCGAGTAGCGGGCTAAGAGGGCTACCCATCGGTAAACCGTTGGTTTGTGTATAAAATTTTTCATGAAATTTAAAATAATTTTGTTTAAGACAAATATTAATTAGGTTTAATAGAGTGTTCTGTAATTCGATATTCGGAATAGATTTTTGAATGTGACTCTTTAAAATAGTTTTTAGTTCATCTAAGGGGATAGAAGTGAACAGGCTTTTTATATCAAAGGACACTAGTTTCATGTTAGAGGTTAACTCAATATTTTTTAATTTGTCTATTAATTCAAAGGAATTTTTTACTGCTTTAGGCGAAATGAAATTTATTATATCTGGTAAATTTTTGTTTAATGATTTACATAATTTATAGGCAGGGGCGTTAATGTAGGACACCACCGGTCTTAAGGCAATCGATTCTTTGTGTAACTTTGGAAGGCCATATAATATCGGAGCTCTAGGGTTCATAATTGTTAAATAAGTGAGTGGAAAAATATCTTTGACATCTTTTTGCGCTTGTCTGATTTCTCTTTGGTATGTGTTAGTTGGGTCGTTTTAAGTTCTGAGAACTCGTCTGTATCTAGTAAATTGTACATTTTGTTTGAATAACTTTCTTCGGATATAATGGTCACCGTATTGCCTTTGTCGGCCTTGCATAAAATTAAACTATTGTCGGAAATCTTATTTTTAACCTGTTTTACGATATTGTTATCTTTAGATTTGTATTTTGGGTTGATATTATTGATGATTGTTTTCGCGATATTGTATCTTGGTGACCATTATGTCCGAAGTAAGTTATTCAAACAAAATGTACAATTTACTAGATACAGACGAGTTCTGAGAACTTAAAACCGACCCAACTAACACATGCCAAAGAGAAATCAGACAAGCGCAAAAAGATGTCAAAGATATTTTTCCACTCACTTATTTAACAATTATGAACCCTAGAGCTCCGATATTATATGGCCTTCCAAAGTTAAGACTTAAGACCGGTGGTGTCCTACATTAACGCCCCTGCCTATAAATTATGTAAATCATTAAACAAAAATTTACCAGATATAATAAATTTCATTTCGCCTAAAGCAGTAAAAAATTCCTTTGAATTAATAGACAAATTAAAAAATATTGAGTTAACCTCTAACATGAAACTAGTGCCCTTTGATATAAAAAGCCTGTTCACTTCTATCCCCTTAGATGAACTAAAAACTATTTTAAAGAGTCACATTCAAAAATCTATTCCGAATATCGAATTACAGAACACTCTATTAAACCTAATTAATATTTGTCTTAAACAAAATTATTTTAAATTTCATGAAAAATTTTATACACAAACCAACGGTTTACCGATGGGTAGCCCTCTTAGCCCGCTACTCGCTGAAATTTATCTAACAGATTTTGAAGATAAACACATTCATAATTTCAACCACAGTCCTTTATTAAAATACATTTCCTTTTGGGGCAGATATGTAGACGATATTTTGTGCTTATGGTCGGGCACCGACAGACAGCTGGACCAATTTCTTAACTACTTAAATTCCCGTAATAAAAAAAATACAATTCACAACAGAAAAAGAGGTAGACGGAACGATTAACTTTTTAGACTTTAAATTAACAAGAGTTGATAAACGATTTGAATTTGATATCTTTAGAAAACCCACTACAACAGATACAGTAATTCCGGCAAATTCCAACCAATCGTGGAATATAAAAATGACAGCTTTTCACAGTTTCATACACAGACTGATTAATTTCCCTCTAAATAATAAGAACTTTGAAAAAGAAGTATATACCATAAAAACTATAGCTAGAAATAACGGGTACAAAACAGAATTCTTAGACAAAATGATTTACAGAAAACAACGCGCTTTCCTTATGAATAATTTTTACTCCGGACATACATACATAAAAACTAACAAAGTGTTTCATACCCTAAACTATATACCTGGGGTTAGCAATAAAGTTTCTAATAAACTAAATAAATTAGGTTTAAATGTCATCCTAGTAAATAAATGCAATTTAGGAAATATTCTAGTTAACAATAAACGAAAAACAGAATTGCGTGATAAGTCAGGGGTGTATGAATTAACTTGCAGTAATTGTGACGCGGTATACATTGGCCAATCAGGACGCTCTATAAAAGAACGTATCAAAGAGCACAGAAGTTCTATTCTACATGGCAATATGACCACGGGATTCGCGGAACACTGTATTCAAAATTCTCATCTGTTTAATGCTAATAATTTCAAACTTTTACACTCTTGTAATAAGGGTAAAAGGCTCGACTTCTTAGAAATTTTAGAAATAAAAAAAGCCATAAATCTCAACAGACAGGTCACAAACACGCAATTGGATTTTTCAAATACCCCCGCAATCGATGCTGTAATAAAACTTTCAAAAAATAAGCCATAAATATGGGTAGGAGTATTCTTTTCCCTTAGTTTACATGACTCTTTGAGAATGACTGTATAAGTCGAAACATATGTCAGATATATTTTAAATACATTTTGTGAAACAAATATACCAAGTGTTTTATTTAGTAAATTATTAATCATGTTTCACCAAGAGCCAACCGTGAATTCTATACATTACATATTATTTGGGCTGTACCTGTGTAGTTCTTTTATCGTACGGCATACCTAAGGTTGATTTTTTGCCATTATGTAATAAGTGCCCTTAATATAATCTAGGTAAGGACATTGTCAAGGCGCAACGGATTACGGAATGCAAACTGGCAATCCCGAAAATCCCAAGATTAGCCAAGTACAGTCCCGGGATTTACGGGATCGAAACCCGGCCGGGATTCCGAGATCCCGGGATTCGGATTGTATTCTCTACGCATGACATTTTCACCATAAACAGAACAAAGTTCACGATGAGTCTCAGCACCTTTCATGTTCTTTGCACGCAGAAATCGGGTACGCAAGTAATTCACAGTCGAGGTAATTTTCAATTTCAGCAGCCATTTTAAACGACCAAAATAGCACGAAAGAATGCCTGAACGATTCTCTCACTAGCACTGCCAGACTGACACCATAGATAAGAGATAGTATAGAAGCGACACTAAATAGAAACATTTTATATACTTGTAATGCGCCATCTATTCGGACAGGGGAAAAAGGACTCCTGAAAACAAACATAAAATTTATAGATTACTAGCAGTTTTTATGCACACACACACACACACACACACGCGTGTGTATGTATATATAAAATTTCTGTTTAATATTAAAATCGTTATACACAAACATGGTGATAAATAAAAAGCATTTTAAAAATTGAAAATATATTTGCATATGCATATGCTAATTAATATCTTACAATTAACAGCAGATATTTCAGGCTGTAACGTACTTTATCTATTAAAATTTATTGCAATTCAATTTAGATTTTATTCTTATTTTAAAATTATTTTACACATACACATAACTTTCCTGGAAGTCTCGCAATAATTGGAACCAAGTGATGACGAAGCCATCTTCATCAGCATATAGTGTTGATGTAGATGGAATTATTAAATCAGAAGAATCAGTCTGGATGTTATATACAACTAACTGTTCTGTTTCTTCCATCATTGAAATATCTACCATAGGTCCTCCAACAAATGACAAAATGAAACATATACATATATTGTTTAGTTTTATAAATGTTACCAGGAAATGTAGTGTTGAAAAAGCTGTTTTGAGTAGAACATTATTTCTTCCAAAACAAAGCTCTACAAAATGTTTACAACAAACTACAATTATTGAAGATTTTTTTGGCGGGTCTTTTTAATAATTCAGGTCTTCCACATATTTTTAACCACTTCTGAAAAAAGTTCAGTGTATTTTCTCGCGTTGGGAAATTTATGCTTGTTTGCTCGACTACCTGTACAACCAGAAATCGCACAATAAAGCCCCATCGCTTACAAAACAGCTTATAAATTATTTAGGTAATTATTTAATACACATCGTACCTAATAAGGTTTAAATTTAAAATAGATATCTATAAAAATAAAAATCAAACAATTTTTAAACGTTCCTTTCAACACTAACCGAAATAATAACAGAATCACACAAAAAAATCACAACAATAAAATACACAAACAAAAACAAACTAGACTCTTGGATGTGATTGGTCTACTTCAAAGGCATATTACGATTTAGTCCCGCGAACATTTGAACGTAACAGTTACCGCCATCTACTCGGCCAGGGGAAATATTAAACGAATATCACACTTCCTGGGCATCTAGTGCATACACCGTGACATTGAAAACTTAACGTTAAAAAGTGGTACCCTGTTTATGTATAGTTCCTGCTAAAACTGTAGTTAGAGCTACAGTCGATTGCGTATTTAGTATTTAGCAATATATTAATTATAGTATTTTAAAGGATTGTTCGTAACCTCTACAGTTGAGTCTACAGTCTGCACCATTCTACACCGTTGTAATATGTATATAGCATAAGTTTGACGGTACACATAGAATAATGTAGAAACTGTGGACGTATCGAACAAACCTTTAAACAAGTTTTTCTATTTTGCGTTCGAAATGAACTCATTATGAAACCCAAAACAGTATCGAAATGAGCTTCATTTCGATACGCTTTTTTTCATTTTTCAATGTTGGCGTTGTTCGAATACAGAAATAAATATCATTGCTGTCATTTGATTTTAAGAATTTATGTACATTTGACAGATCATATGATATATGTCCGTATTTTACACAAATAACGTATGTTGTATACAATTGACAACAACATATATATGTTTCTAAGTCACTCATATTTATATTTTTAAATGAAATATCAAGTAATGTTAACAAAAATTAATAAATAATATGTAATATAATATACTTCGCGGATAGCAAGATTTAAATTTGAAAATGTCAAGTATCAATGTGACCAACTGCATGCTTTATATAAAAATTAAACTCTGAACTTTCAAATTAAATAATTCCAATTTAAGCAATTTATTAATGTAAAAAACGCAAAATAGAAAAAATAGTATAAAAAACTCGTTTCATAAGGCCTTTTGCCGCACTCGCTCTTTAGAAAACTCGCCGCTATCGCTGCTCGTTTTCTAAACTGATCTCGTGCGGCAAAATGGTGCCTTATGAAACTTGTTTTTTAATATACTATTTTCTATTTTGCGTTCGAAATGAACTCATTATGAAACCCAAAACAGTATCGAAATGAGCTTCATTTCGATACGCTTTTTTTAATTTTTCAATGTTGGCGTTGTTCGAATACAGAAATAAATATCAGCTGTCATTTGATTTTAAGAATTTATGTACATTTGACAGATATGATATATGTCCGTATTTTACACAAACAACGTATGTTGTATACAATTGACAACAACATATATATGTTTCTATGTCACTCATGTTTATATTTTTAAATGAAATATCAAGTAATGTTAACGAAAATTAATAAATAATATGTAATATAATATACTTCGCGGATAGCAAGATTTAAATTTGAAAATGTCAAGTATCAATGTGACCAACTGCATGCTTTATATAAAAATTAAACTCTGAACTTTCAAATTAAATAATTCCAATTTAAGCAATTTATTAATGTAAAAAACGCAAAATAGAAAAAATAGTATAAAAAACTCGTTTCATAAGGCCTTTTGCCGCACTCGCTCTTTAGAAAACTCGCCGCTATCGCGGCTCGTTTTCTAAACTGATCTCGTGCGGCAAAATGGTGCCTTATGAAACTTGTTTTTTAATATACTATTTTATCACTTTTAATTCATGTATACATTAAAAAAGAACAAAAAAGCAATGTTCGGAAATACAGACATATACAGCCGAAATTGATTTTTATACATTGCAAATTACATCAGCTGTATGATAATTCAGAAAATAAGTTTAATGGAAAGTATATACCACTTTTGCCTTTCGTTGAATTTCTTAAAATTCAATAAAATATGTTTATAGATTTATTTATATTTTCATAAATACATGGATTAAACTTAGATTCGCAAAATTAAGACATTTGAAAAGATTTTAGTACAGATAGGTATTAAAAAATACTCATAAATATTGAATTAAAAGTTTTTATAATGATAAAACACATAATTGTAATAAAAAAAATAATCTTTCTTTAAATTCAAATAAAAAATTTAAAAATTCAGGCATTTTCACAAAATATACATATATCACAAATAAAAATAATTTTCTTAAGTAATTGTCTGTACAATATGAGTTTTAATTTTATTAACAGGTTGCTTAAGCTAACCAGAACTGAGAAAAGCCTAGATTACTGCTGTAAATGAATTTGTCAGTCATTGTTAACAAATTTGAAATCTAATCGAATACATAAATACATAGATTGAAAACAGGTAGTTTTCAATTGAATAGTGAATTGTACACATATTTATTACACTAAGGACCGATTTTATAGGAAATTATCAAACATGAATGTCAAATTTTTTTTTTTATTTTAAATATGTATTTGTTCTTACACTTTTGAAAAAATATAAAAAACTAGAAGCTCTCCCTCCAAATAATTAAAGATAATTATTTTAATAAACTCTTTTCTGATAGGGGCACAATGCATACAATGTTTTGTAAATGTCCTTTTTAAAACAAATTTCTGGCGATAATATCATAAACAAATTGTACATTAAGTCCATACTGCCAAAAAACTCATAGTTGGAATACTGTAGCTTTATTTGTTCTGAAAATTCTAGTAATTCTGTAAAACTGTGGCGTTCTTAAAATTGTCCGGTAACAGTGCTTTAACCTATATGCACTTTTCCTGTAAATATACATATACACTGTGTCCATAAAGTATGGACACAAGCCCGTAATAACGTTATTGTGCTTTATTTGACAAAATGCAAAGATATATCGATTAATGTTTATTGTTAGCTATATTTAGATGCTACCATTTTGTTTTTTCCGTCGACCTTGAATAAGTTATGACGTCATTGATAATTTTTTTAAATGTCAACCCCATTTTTTTTTGTGGATTTTGAAAGCCTTTACAATTCTTTATTCGATGATGTAAAAATTTTGGTTTGTTACATTAGAAAATTTTTGAGTAATCATTTGTGTCCATAAAGTATGGACACAAGCCCGTAGTAACGTTATTGTACATTATTTGACAAAATGCAAAGATACGTCGATTAATGTTTTTTATTAGCTATATTTAGATACTACCATTTTATTTTTTCCGTCGACCTTGAAGTTATGACGTCATTGATATTTTTTTTAAATGTCAACCCCACTTTTTCTTTGTGGATTTTGAAAGCTTTTACAATTTTATTTATTTTTAAACATTATTAAACTGCCCTTTCTCGCTATTATTTACTATTGTTTGCAACAAATTATTCATACAATTTATATTAACATTTTGCTCAGTAATTACATATTTCCATACTCTCCAGAATGCTTCATATATTTGATAGCCCTTTTTAAGTTTCAAATAGTAATACTTTCAGTTTCTAGATTTAGTTTTCCATTCAAGTCACTTATTTGATTATTAAAATTTTCATTTTTACAGTGATCACACTGATCACAAACAAATTAATACAACATCTCTCGATTATTTTTTTTTGCCGTGTTTTCACTTATTTTTACACATTTTGGATGATATTGCGTATTACAAGCAAAACAACAAATTTCTTTGTCATTCCTTTTGAAATCACATTTGCAAGCATAACATATATTTGATGTCATATTTGCACCGGCTTCGTAATATACCTATAGTTTACTTACACAATTGTTTTTGTGACCCACTTTTCATCACTAATTCACTATGCATACTGCGACTATAATGCTGATACATTTATTTTCTTTACTCTTTTTTGGCTTGTTTCAATTTTTTCCACCTTGGTCAACCTGTTAGAGGCCAACTTTTTATCAGCAGTTTATGATCTTTTATTTATTGTTTAAAATGCCCAAATTTATTTTATTTTCGATTTATAATATTTTAATATCTGCACAAGCATTACGCACACATTTTTCTAGTGAGTATAGCATTACTACTCTTTAAATACAGTATTTCTTTATCACTAACCTCACACACAACCTTTCACCATGCCAATCGAAACTCGAATATACAAACTCTATCTAAGTTCTATTATGACATTTAGCACATAATCACGAGTGGAAGTGAATAAGGCCAAAAATATATTGAACTTAGAGGAATACCGTCAGAGAAAAGATAAAATGCTAAGCAATAAGAAAGAATGCAAAATAGAGGGTATTATAAGGTTCAGAAGGAAGAGAAAACAATTCTGATAACTGATCTAGAGGATAAATTAGTGGACATTTACTACCGGAAAGATCATTAAAGAGATTACGGAGAGAGAGAGAGAGAGAGAGAGGATATTTACCTCCTAGGCAAGCCAAGCAAAAATTAAAATGAATTAATCATTTACATACTTTTGTAAAGGCATGTAAATGATCTCAAAAAGGAATAAGAACTAGAAAAGTATCCAATACTGAAAAACATTTATAAAACTGTCGAGTGAACCGTTCTACATTAGGTAATTTAAATGTTTTATCTGTCGCTCTGCTTGTTATGTCAACGTGCAAAATCTAAAGTCCAAAAGTTTACTCCACTTTACTCCATATGTCCATATAGTCTGCTAATATTTGAGAAAATAAAAATATAAACAGGCTTTTAACATGTTATTCAACTCATTATTATAAATGTTTCATTTTCGTTTCTTGTAGAATATGTTTTCTATAAACAAGTCTATTTCATTAAACTAAATTATATTATTACATAATTAATAATAATTAAATATATGTTGTTAATATAATTATGTGATCCGACAATTATATGAGATAGGCTGAAAGATGTACATGTATTTAATATTCTAAAAAGATAGAAGTCACCAATGTTTACCAATGCGTTTTCATATTATTGTAGTATGAATCAAACTGGTGCGGAATATCTCTTTTTTCATAAATGACAAATATTGCAACAAGAATTACCAAAATTGATATTCGTACCTATTTGTCGGAACTTGTGATTCCGAAAGATACAAAATCTATAAAATTATTGATGAAAATATTATATATAATATGAATTAAGTTGTTAAAATGGAATAAATATTTCTACTTTAAAATGAGATTAGAATAGCAGAAAGCAAATTAATTGAAATAATAATTGAAAAACAATAGAAAATCTAATTTAAGTCAATAACAAAACTAATCATTCAGTTAAAACTAAAAGTAACTTTAAATTATTATCAGCTTGAATTTATTGAACGAATTAGTTGATGAAAATGAGGATTTTGTAGAAATCTATGAAATTCGTTTAAATGAATAGATCATAAAGCGGCGAAAAAACAGTTTTAGAAGTCCTCTAAAAATAAATTTCTGGATAGACATTTTATAAGAAACGATCCCTTCGAAACAATAGTTAATGCAGCGAACGCAACACATTTCCCCAGGTGTATTCGCACAACAAGAAATCGGTTAAACCAAATGTCAAATTTGAGAAATCGGGCGTCTGTGAAAAAAACATTTCTTAATGCGCAGAATAAAGAAGCAAGGATCATAATTTTAGTTTTTGGAAAAATGTAATTTTCGTCTCATAATGGCCGAATCCGTGTTTATAGACCACCTAATTCACGATTTGACGAAAAATATACACAAAAAATACAAACGAGCGGAAGATTCTCAGTAAACGTCTGGGACTGGATTTGCGCACATAGGCCAGGTGTTTGTTGGATTATTGGGGAAAGATTTAACAGTAATAATTATATTAAAATATTAGAAAATGTTTTTCTACCTTCGGCAGAAATGATATATTCTGAAAGAAATTTCATCTTTCAACAAGACAATTGTCCACACGGCAAACGTCGTTTCTCAATGGTTTAGAGAAAAAAATGTAGAGTGTTCTCCGTGGTGTTCTAGAAGTCCAGGTCTGAACCAAATCGAGGACGTGTGGGGATATATTGTTAAGACGATTAATAAGAGTAATTTTAGGCCAGCAAATGTCCAAGAATTATCTAATAAGATTGAAGATATTTGGAATAATCTCTCACCCGAATTTATACATAATATTATAACATCGATTCCTAGACGTTTACAAGAGGTGTTAGACAGAAATGGTGCTGCAATAAAGTATTAAAAATTAAAACAAAAAAATTGTAGTTTTCTGATTAATAAATTCTTCTTTTTCGTTTATTCACTCAGTAACATAATTTTATAATATAATTTTCCGTGAAAGGTTAAAGATAAATGTCACTCTGCTGTCAACTACACAACAACTCAATTATACAAAAACCAAATTACAATGGTTAATTATAGTGAAAATTAAAATATAATCGTCCGGATTTCAAATACAGCAATAGTATAACGCGTGTTCATTTGAAAAGTCAATCTAGGTTACTTTGAAATTTTGATAGAATAAGAGGCAAATATATTAGTATGTGTTTGTTGTTCCATAAACGTAAATCCAAATGACATTTGATAATGTCAATCACATTTGTTATTTATTTGTATGTATGAAACTGTCAAAATATACGACTTCGTAGGTTAAGTAGTAAATTTGAATTTACGACATCCTTCAAAATGTTCTCAGTAAATCACATGCTACTAGATTGACTTTTCAAATGAACACCCGTTATATCCGGGAAAAAAGTAGTCATTTTTTTTGACAGGAGAAAAAGTAATTTCATAGAAAGTGACATTTTGTTACCTGTCAAGAGGGATAAAATGTCAAACTTTTTTCCCGTTACAGAAAAATTTAAATTTTCTTTAACAACTCATTGGGCGGATCTGTATGATGAACCTACAAAATTATAAAAATATCAAATATAATTTTAATTCCTTACCTGTTTGTTGGGCTAATTGACGTAGTGGCTTAGTGGGACTACGTTCTATAAGAATACGTATATTATCTACAGTCCCTTCGGCATGAATTGTTCTACGACCGACCAGATGATTTACCTTTGCAAACAATTCCATAGACATAAATATGTCTACTAAGTGCGTCATCATCAAATTCCTCATTTGGAAAATTAACATGAAATTTCTGAAGACTCAAGCCAACATAATAAACCCCCGCGCCTTCTTCAAAATGAATTTATCGTCTTCTACAGTATAAGGCATTGTAAAAATAATCTAAAAGGCAATTCGAAGAGATAGAGCCTTTGAAAAAATATTACGTATTTACTTACGCTAGACAATCCAAATAGATTTTCTTATAAGTATAACTTTCAAAAAGGCTTTTTGTATATACTATTATAATGAAAAATGGGTTCGAGATCAAACCGAAACGTGAATATGTCAAAACTATAGCGAACATCTATGACAGAAAAACAATTAAAATCAACGATATTTCTATATTCATGCCTCAAATTGAAATACCCTTTTGATATGGAGCTTGCAGAAAATATTGTACGCCGATCACTTTGAATCTCATTATTATTATTATTATTCGTGTAAGAAGCGTAATGGAAATTCACATAGAAATTTAGATATTAATATATAAATCACCTTTATGACAAAAAAAAAAGGTCCTAATACTAATTTATACACTAATACCCAAATTCTTCAATCAGTCCAGAGCTGTAATAGAGGTTTTGCTCAGCTCATGGATTCCACCAGGGAAACTTCTTCTGGGGCAGTCTTTTACTATGTGAGCCATAAGTTTGTTCCACATTTCCGCAGTTGCAGAGGTTAGTATCTGCTAGATTTCATTTATACAGCATTGAGTTGCACCTTCCGTGGCCTGTGCGGAACCTGTTTAATTGAGACCATTTCCTGCGCGGGAGGGTTAAGCCAGGCAGAGATTCTGAAGCATTAGAGATTAAATCTCTATTCCCCAACTCAGGATGCTGTTGGAGAAGGGCTATCCAGCAATCATTCACATTGAGGAGATGCACAATTACTATATTCAGTCAAATCGGTCTCCTGGATTCCAGTCAGGTCCTCGGCATACACTCCAAATCATCCTGTATGAGAAGTTGCATGTTGTTGGAAATCGTAACCCGTTCATTCTGTGCTGCAGCGAGACGTTTGATATCTGGCGGGGCTCTGTTACCCTCAGATATTTAGGGGGGGTTATGGTTGATCCCACTACCAGCAAATTCAACATTCAGTTGGCTTCCTTGTTATACACAAATGAAAGGCACATGATTCGAATTTTTAATAGTTTTGCCGTAAGCGCGATTTCTTATAATGCTCGCCTAAAGCTTGCAGATCTTCAGCAAGTTGTAATTCTCGATTCTCTAAATTCTTGGTTTGGGAGCACAAAGCCAACTCATCTGCATATAGAAATTTTCGTGATTTTGTAGGTAGGAAGGTCATTTTTCAAGGTTTAGCCATTACTAGTTCGATTGTTTAGCCAGATTACGATTCGGCGATTGGTGAGCATAGACTGGATAGACTCCATTTTGATTGGTGGAAGACTAGACTGTGTCATAGGCGCTGGAAAGATCAACAAAGGCAGCAGAAGTTTTCAGACCCTTCTGATAACCTGCCTCAATGTTCGTTGTTAACGCTAAGACTTAGTCACAGCAGTTCCTTCTCGTTCTGAAACCGGCTTGTTTCTTACTAATAATATCATCGACGGCGGGCGCTATTCTATTATAGATAAGCCATTCTAGAAGTTTATAGCAAACAGATTGGTGAGCTATAGGTCTATAGCTTCCAGGATCTTCCGGGGAATTACCTGTTTTTAAAATTGCTGGAATCTTTGCTTTCCGGAATAATGTTAGAAATGTCTCCAGAATCTAAAATATTGTTATAAAAGTTTTCCAACCATTCTCGGTCAAATATTCCAAGATTGTTGATGATTTCAGGAAAGTGTCAACACTACGAGCCGTTCTTAACTTGAACCGAGCAATGGTCGGATTAATTTCTTCAGTTGAAGAAGGAGATAACCATTGCGGATTTTGAGGGAGACCGGAAAAGGTATCCTTAATTTGTGTTTTACTATCTCTAGCAAAAACTCTGTCGACAGGCACATTGTTTGAAATATTTCGGAGTGGTTCAGCTATAAGGTCGAGATCTACTAGCGAAATTTCTTTGAGGGCAAATGCTGCCGTACATAGTTTTCTAAGCAGCGACCAGCTTTTCCTACTAGAGTGAATAAAACTCGTGTTTTCAGACATTTCCCTCCATTTACCTTTTCGAGCTAGTTGTCTAAGAATTTGATGAGCTAGTTCATTATCGCCACTCTAAGAACATTGTTTGTAGTTCTTCAAGTTTGTTTGACCACCCCGGGATGTACTGTTTTCTATAGCCAGGAGAAATGGAGTTTTTAGCAGCATCAGTCACTATTGATACGAATTTAGAATAGTTTTAATTGTCGGAGGGAGATCTTGTATATGTTGATCGATCTTTTGCTTAATTGTACTTGTAGAGTTAGCCTTTTGGAAGTTCCATCTCGGTACCTGTGCGGAATCAATATATGCGTTCGTAGAGTGATAAGTGACGGACTATGTTTGGTATGAGGGAAGATATTCAGAACCCTACGCGATTCAGCAATAGGTTTTCAGTGTTCGTCACAAGTCACAAAAGTGAGATTTGGATTGGTATTTGTATTCCAGCGAGCAGAACGAAAAATCTTATGATCATTATTATCATATAGTAAGCTCAAATTCAGCGCTTCTGTCCAGTTAACAAGTTCCACTCCATTCTGGTTGTTTGTTGGATATCCCCAGGAGTTGTGATGACTATTAAAATAGCCGGTATATACTGTAGGATTAGACAGGGCGGGTAGGACATGTAGAAGCCACTCTAGTAAAGGAGTTTTGTATACGGAGATGATATTTGTGTTATTAAGCGTTACACTCAAGACCTCAAATCCTTCAACGAATCTCATTGTAGCTTTTCATGATTCCTTTTAATCACTTTCCATTTCTACCATTTTGTGAAGGACATAGTTATAGTTTTATTTATGTTTATCGATATTAACGGCTACAACTTCTTAAAAAATCACATTTGTAATGTATTTCTTTTGCATCCGCAATACAGTTCAATTAATTTTTAATTTTCATGAGGTTATATCTTGTATGCGTTTTCTATATATTTACTTTGAAAGATACATTTAGTGTGTATATTATGCTTCCAACAATTAAAAACTCCTCCATAATATTTACTGAACAAATGATTATAGCTTGAAAAATAATAGATCGATAGTTATTTGAACGGTTGTGAAGTTAAAATGTCAACAAATTGACTATATAAACCAAACTCTAAAAAATTCTCTAAAAAAACTCTAAAAGTATTTATAATACAAAAATTTTGAAAATCGGTATAATAGAAAAAAATTAGTGTTAGTTAAGACACTTCCAGTAGGTAATAAAAAAAATCACACGTGATTTATTATTCTATTTCATTCAGTGTTTCAGAAATATAAATGTATTATTTTGAATGTATTACGTAGAGACGGAAGATGAACCACTTATATTTGCACCTTTATTCGACCCAATTAGTAAAAGCATGTCAAATTGTATCATGAATTTAGTCGAAAATTTCTAACGCATCGGTAATCTTTGGTGAATTTTACCTTCCTATGTAATTGCATTTGAGAAAAGGCAAATTTCAAGAACAGTAGATGATATGTAATTATAGTTCGCTATGTATTTGATATTCTTTGTTTCAGATGACGGAAAAAACAACCCTATACGTATTAGATTGTATTTTTTCAGTACTGATCGTCGGTACCTTGGTTGTATTTGTTTGGAGAGGAGGTTGGGTCTTATTGGATATTTTTCTATTTCCAAACAACGAAGAATTATCAGCATGGTCTAGTTTGGTAAGTAGAGCATATATATATTTTTTTGCGAAGGAAGGTCTCTACTAAACTCTATTTTTAAAGTAGAGAGACGAATTTCTGAACAGACCACTTTGACAGTGAAATCTCATTGGTTGAAAGCAAGGCCAAATTGCTTTCAACCAATGAGATTTCACTGTCAAAGTGGTCTGTTCAGAAATTCGTCTCTCTACTTTAAAAATAGAGTATAGAAAGAAATATTATACAAAAACGTTATTTTATACCTCTGGTGTTTATAAAAGCTTTTCCATTCACGATTCAAGACAATGAGAACCACGATTTCTGTATACATACTTAAATGTACCCCATTTCTATATCTCAAAATAAATTAATACATACATTTATGAGAAAACATTAACAACATACATAATTTACCTCATACCTATGCATTTTATCAAAAAATCATCCATTTATATTTATCATTCCAAAACTATTCAATATTAACTTACATTCATATAATGCATAATTTTTAACATACACTGGGGCGAATGAGAATTGTAACACTAGGTGAACACTAACATAAGGGAAATAATTTGCAAATGGTATATAAAAATAATTATGACGTGCACAAATGATTAATTTTGAGGTTTAAGTAAAACACTTATACTAATTTCCAGTATATTATATATATATATATATATATATATATATATATATATATATACTGGAAATTAGTATAAGTGTTTTACTTAAATCCCATTTACATATAATGGATTTCCAGCAAGTATCGGCCGATTCAATTAAAATTTTTCGAAATCCGATCTAACGCAGTATTTGAGTAAAATACCCCATCCTATTTCTACAAATGTAAGCTGTGTAATGCAGTAACTGTTCGACAAAAAAATAAACACCAAAATCTAAGAATTAAGAAATACTGAAAAAAAACAAATCAATCAACGGGAAACGTACAGACGGCGTTTCGTTCTGGTTGGAACTTTTCAATGCACGGCATTCCTCGGAGACGGACATTGCTTTTTCATTTCTATACTTTCTGTATATATAGTTAGCATTTGGAACTTACTGCAAGTGAGAATTAATGAATATTAAATCACGTTCTTACATGTAAATGTCGACTTATGTGATGCGTTCATAACTACAATCCGACAAACTAAGTTTGTACCATTATGCAGAACACACCCTTTCGCGATAACGAACTTCCTGGTAATTAGGTTAATTAAGAATTAAGAAATACTGAAAAAAACAAGTCAATCAACGGGAAACGTACAGACGGCGTTTCGTTCTGGTTGGAACTTGGTTGGACATTAATTCTCACTTGCAGTAAGTTCCAAATGCTAACTATATATACAGAAAGTATAGAAATGAAAAAGCAATGTCCGTCTCCGAGGAATGCCGTGCATCGAAAAGTTCCAACCAGAACGAAACGCCGTCTGTACGTTTCCCGTTGATTGACTTGTTTTTTTCAGTATTTCTTAATTCTTAATTAACCTAATTACCAGGAAGTTCGTTGTCGCGAAAGGGTGTGTTCTGCATAATGGCACAAACTTAGTTTGTCGGATTGTAGTTATGAACGCATCACATAAGTCGACATTTACATGTAAGAACGTGATTTAATATTCATTAATTCTCACTTGCAGTAAGTTCCAAATACCAAAATCTAATTTATTTATTTATTTCGTATCGGAAGCGAAATCGAAAAGTAGATATTAGTGTATAAATCACTTCAATGACAAAAAAAAGTTCATAAAATTAATGTAGACACTAATCTCTAAATTCGTCAACCAGTCCAGTGCTGCAGGAGCAGCCTTGCTCAGCTCGTGGATTCCACCAAGAAACCTTCTCTGTGACAGTCGTTTACTATGTGGGCTATAGTTTTTTCCACATTTACGCAGTCGCAAAGGCTAGTATCTGTTAGTTTCCATTTGTACAGCAGACTTGCACCTTCCGAGACTTGTAAGGAACTTATTTAATTGAGACCATTGCTTACGTGGGAGGGTTACGCCCGGCAGAAATTCTGAAATCATAATCATATATTAATGATATAGACAATTCACTAACTGCAGAAATTGTGTATTTAGAGGTTCCTTAAGTTCTTTATTATTTTTGATAATAAACAATCACTCTAAACATTTTCCGTACCTATATAAAGAAAATGTATAAAAACCTTTTATGTATTTCCAGAACAGTTTATGCGTAATACGTAAATATTTATTTAAAATTTCCACAATATAAAAAAAATAAAAGTAGATACAAACCCTTATATTATATCTTAAGTGAAGCCGTTTCGTTGGTTATTCTTCTACTTTTGCATACTCTATAACGTACATTTTTGAAACCCACTTCCAGAAATCGAGAACAATGCTTTTAATGTACAAAAACATTTTTCTCAAGCAAGCTATCTTAACTTTGCTCTTCGGTAGCTTTGCCTTCAGTACGCTGGTTCTATAAGAGAGACCTGGGATATATCTAGGCATTATAACACTAAAATAATAAAAGACTAAGCATTTGATAGCTTTAGCATTTAACTATTATAAGAGTTTCATGTATACAACCCTTAGGTATCAATGAATTCACCATTGTAAAGGATTGTATCACTTTGATTTGTCACGTTTCCTAACAAATAATTTCAGTTGATCAAGTAGTCAAGAAATGTCAAGAAATTGTTCATGTACTATCGCGGCATTTAAAAATCGGACACTTAATTTGTTTGATTTGAATATGGCTTTTTAAGAGTCGATAAGTATTGACTTGTGTAAGTACCTCGATTTGTTGTTTACAGATCTGTCAGTGTCATATTCAGAATAAAGAAGTAAGGATTGGTTTTGCGTTGGAATTTATGCCGCATAATTTAAATTTTTGGGAAAATGTAATTTTCTCACATGAAAAAGTTTTTCAGTCGTCTTATAATGGCCGAATCCATCCGGCTAATAATCCATTTATAGACCACCTAATTCACAATTTGACGAAAAATATACTCAAAAAACGAACGAGCGGAAGATTCTCAATAAATGTCTGGGCCTGGATTTGTGCACGCAGACCAGGTGTTTGTTAGATTATAGAGGAAAGATTTAATAGCAAGAATTATATTAGAATATTACAAAATATTTTTCTACCTACGGCAGAAATTATATATTCTGAAAGAAATTTCATCTTTCAACACGATAGTTGTCCAGTCCACACGGCAAGAGTCGTTTCTCAGTGGTTTAGAGAAAATAATATAGAGTGTTTGCCGTCTTCTAGAAATCCAGATCTGAACCCCATCGAGAACGTGTGGGGATATATTGTTAAGACGATGAGTAAGAGTAATTTTAGGCCAGCAAATGTTTAACAAGATCGAGAATATTTGGAATGATATGTCGCCAGAATTTATACATAATGTTATAACATCGATTCCTAGACGTTTACAAGAGGTGCTACACAGAAATGGTGCTGCAATAAAGTTTTAAAAAATAAAATACAAATATTTGTAGTTTTGTGATTAATAAATTCTTCTTTTTCGTTTATTCACTCAGTAACATAATTTTATAACATAATTTTGCGTGAAAGGTAACAGATAAATGCCACTCTGCTGTCAAAGCAATTTACGAATTTACGAATTTACGAATACTCATCCTTTTGGTGAAATTAAATGTTAGTATTGTTTTTGTGATTAGCAATATTTTATAAGTATACCTATAAGTTTGCTAACGTCAAGTAACAAGTACCTTTTATGTTATCTTCATCTACACACTATATTGTGTAATAAATATTGTGAGACTATTTATATCGTCCGTCGTAATGACGTCATTTCAGCCCGATGTGTCCGGTCTCTATTATTATACAACGTGTTTTAAAAAGAATTACATCTAGTTGTCCATGAATTTATCCTATAAATTATGTTGTTCTGGATTCTTGAAATGCGGATATAGATTAAATGGTATGAAGCTTATTTACCTGCCACTGTCACAACAACTCAATTACACAAAAACCGAATTACAATGCTTAATTATAGTGAAAACAAATATATAATCGTCCGGATTTCAAATGCCGCGATAGTACATTTCCAAGATACTATAATTTCAAAATATCGCAAATTTTATTTAAACTGCTATCTAAAATCAGAAAAAGTAAGTGATGATCCTGCGAGCTGCCATCCAAAAAGTTTAATTTATTTTATAACTTCCAAGTAAGAATTTTATATAATTAAAGCCATAACCTAATTGACAATGCCAACGAAGTTATAGTGAACAAGTTCTAGTTCTGCATTCTTCGCTAAATAAAGCTTTCACATCTGGGGTTTTCATCAACTTGACACTTGACAGGGGTTTGTACAGGGTGGCCCAAAATGACAGAAGGGGTTTTAATTCCTTATAACTTTTTTATTATATTTTTTTTTATATTTATATTTTCGTCAAAAAGCAGAAGAAAATCATGATTTTCTTCATAATTTAATTATGAGCGACGAAGCCCATTTCCAATTAAATGGGTTCGTTAATAGGCAAAACTGCAGGATATGGGCTACGGAAAATCCAAGGGTAGTTCAACAGTGAGAATTACACCCACTTAAGTGTACCGTTTGGTGCGGTGTTTCGTCGGAAAAGATAATTGGCCCATATTTTTTTGAAAATGAACACGGTGTCGCCGTTTCCATCACTGGTGTTAGATATCGGACAATGTTGGAAAATTTTTTAAGGCCAGCCGTGGAAAACCATCCGCAAGTATGGTTTCAACTGGATGGAGCCACAGCGCACACTGCGAGGGACACAATGGCTCTTTTACGCGACATCTTTGGTGAACGAATTATTTCCCGTACAACCGATTTTAATTAGCCTCCGCGTTCACCAGATTTAACCGCTTCAGCCTGTTTCCTTTGGGGTTATTTGAAAGGAAAAGTCTATATTAATAAGCCTTGAACCATACAGCAATTAAAAAATAATATACGCGAAGAAATAAACAACATAACACCTGAAGTTTTGCGAAAGGTTATGGAAAATGTTTTGGAAAGAGCACGAATATGCGAAGCAGAAAATGGCCACCACTTGCGAGATATAATTTTTCATAATTAAATTAAAAATATTCTCCATTAATATACTGTATTTAAAATAAAAAAAAAATTAATAATTATGTCTTAAATAAGAAGTTATAATGAACTCAAACCCCTTCGGTCATTTTGGGCCACCCTGTAATACTGTTCAGAGCGTAATACTTAAATTAAACATAACCTTTGCCTAAATCGAAACCTAAATGATTAAAATCAGTTAATGGTACTGTTCTAATATATATTCTTACATGTCTATAATACTACTCACTTGTTATACTTAACTTTATTGAATTTTCAAGTAAATACTATTTCATATTTATTCAATTTCATTTAGATATTCAAATAGCAAAAAAATATTTGGAGTTAATAACTCGTAACACTGTAAATAGGAGGTATTTCAGATTATTACATAACATTGTACTAATAGTAATTACAAAGATTATAAATAAAAATATCACAAAATACAATGAAATTGAAATATTGCAATTTTTTATTGTTAAAACGCATTAGTGCTAATATAATATTTTTCAGCTTTCATAAAAGAAATTTTTTAATTTTCTCGTATATGACACAAAATGTGAAAAAGAAAGTTAGGTAGTTTCTTTTCATATTACGTATCAATAATTTTGAGATTTGTTAGTTAAATTTTTATCTGAAGTGGTGTTTCATTTATATATTTATAGGTCTAAAGATTTTTACACTACACAGGGAAAATATCTTACGCTGACTTTTCTTCATCTTGTAATCCACTTAGCCACTGTTATGCATAGAGGTGGTGCAATTCGAATAGGGATTACAGATCATTGAGCCCTGTTTTTTGACTGTAGAAATTCGCGTTAGGCTTAAAATAAAATTAGAGTTTAAAACTCATTCTCATAAAAATTTGTCTCCACATATTTTTAACCGGTTTATGAATACAGGGTGTAAATGAAATATGCCGATGTTCGCTAATGTATAATAGATACCGACAGCAATCCAAATATGCAAAAAAATTTATTCTATCGAAAATTTAATTTTTACGGAAATTTAGGAACACTAAATAGGAATTATATGTTTATATATTGTCGATTCAACAAACAAATAGCCATTTATTTGTTCGAGTTCACCAAAAAATCTCCTTCATATTTCAGTAATGTAATGCGTGTTTGTGTGAAAAGTTTTATAAACATGTATTCACTCATTTCCTAGATATAAATTGTCTTATACACCAGCTGTTTTTATTTGTAAGTAGGTCAATGGCCTCACCTTTGTAATATTCCGAATAAATACAATATGGAGTTTCTTTAAAAATTTTAAACAGTATAACAGTTTTGTGGTAATATGGAATTTGTAATTTAGTTGCTTTATTATTAAATTCATACCGAGAAATAATAAATTACATTTGTAATTTTTAATTGAATGTTCATCTTTTTTATCTCTGTGTTTTATTTGCCTATTTTTTCAATGACAATTTCTTTTCCCTAAAAAGGGCAGATTTGTGTGAAACAGGTGGAATGCTTACAGGAGATGTTCAATTTGGCTGCCATTTGCGTAAATACTAGCTTCTAAGCGATCGATAAACTTTTGAAGTACACGATTTAACACGGCTCGGTCTTCACGGATATGGGCCGCAGCTTGCAAAATACGTTGCCGAAGATTGTCTTCGTTGACAATATCAGTGCCGTTATAAACTGAACCTTTCATGGAGCCTCATAAGAAGAAATCTAATGGATTTACGTAAGTTCTAGGACACGTTGCATGTGGTAGGATTGTAACAAATTCCTTAAAAGTATGTTATGCACTTTTTTCTGTGAAACGCCTACCTCTCTCGCAGCCGTTCGGAAACTTATGTTTGGATTTACATTTATAATATCCAAAACTTCTTCCTCCACATCTACTACTCCACGTGGTCTTTCACGGCCACGAGCTTCATAACTTGAATGCAATATACCGCGATCTCTCAATATGTACACAGTTTGTGAAATTAAATCACTTGTTTCACCATATAGTAAGACGATATCTGTTAATTCGTGATTTGAATAAGCCATACTTCACAGAAACTGATTTCTGACTTACAGTATACATCATCGCATCTCCAACTCCGACCATTACGCTTCAGTAGGGGTAGCGCTGCAGTTATAGAAGAATATTAAATTTACCAGAGTCGGCTCGAGCCACGCGCATTTATTAAATATTTTTATTCTTTGATCTCGTTCGAGATAGAGTTTTCGTGTATTAGCATTTTATCTCCTCTTAATTCGATACATTTGGTCCGTCTGTATTCAAGCTTCTTTATTCCGTCTAGAACGTTATTTTCTTCTAACCCTGAAAAGTAATCGTCCACTATTGAAGTTAGCTTTTCATTTGCGCAAAATTGAGTGGTTTGAGATCAAAAATGGGCGTTGTTAAGGGCTCTGACGTAGAAAATATGCAAGGACATGTTCAAACACGTCCACACAGTGTTCGACAGAACAATATTTTTAGTAGTATCTTTCTTATATAAAAGTAACTTTTAAATTTGGTAACATTTAACGCGTTTTTTGAAAAAACTATTTAAGAAAACTTCTCAAACTCCTGACGTGATGGAGCAAATTTTAAATCAGATTCAGAATCAGCATGACGAAAGACTGCACGTACTGATGAAGGAAACCAAGCTGTGTTGACCAGGGTAATCCGTCTCCTTACTGTACTCCTGTATTTATCTCTACTTCTTTTGTTAGACCCTCGTGTGTAAGTACTGACGCTTTCGAATTTTCCAAAGTCATTTTGATGCTATGGGATAATTTCTCAGAAGAGTCAATGTTTTCTGATAGACTTTCAGGAGTCAAGCAAAATAATACGTATCACAGAAGCGGCACTATTGTTGGCATGCAAATGATTTATTTTAGATATTTCTGGGTATTACGGATGATATAATGATATCTTTTTATACATATAAACCAGTTACATATTACTATTTCACAGAAACAATAAATTTTTCTTGAAAAGTGACGATCTATCAAGCTGTGTCTACCTGTGACTTTTCTGATTTAAATATACCTTTTGTTAGAGATTTATTTCGCATATTTGCGATATTTGTAAATTTCTTGGTCTCCCAGTTCCTCTCACCGCCAAATACCATTTTTTATCTACTCTTTCCTAAAACTAATTTTCTATTAAAATCTCCTACATAGAGTGCCTATGCTAATTGCAATAACATCTCACGATATTCAAATATTCATTTCAATACCCTGAACATGTTAGAAACAATTCTGGAAGAATATCATAATACGAGGGCGGGTTGATTAATTCGCGCGATCATACAGAAACAAAGGAATAATTTAAATAAACAAACTTTATTTTTCTACATAATCTCCACTTAATTCGATACATTTGGTCTGCCTGTATTCAAGCTTCTTTATTCCGTCTCGTTATTTTCTTCTAACCATGAAAAATAATCGTCCACTGTTGAAGCTCTTCATTTGTGCTAATTTTTTTACCTCCGAGAAAAACTTTTAATTTAGGGAATAGATGAAAGTCAGATGGTGCTAGATCTGGCGAATAACTGGGGTGCGGTACTAATTCGATCTTAATTCTTCCATTTCCTTTTGCGGCTAGCATGCTGGAATGCACAGGCGCATTATCATTTTGAAAGAGCACTTCTTTCTTAGTAATTCTGCGATAGCTGTCTTCAAACGATGTAGAAGATTTGCGTAATATTCGCCGTTTACGGTCTTGCCCTTTTTTAAAATAGTCTATCGACAATATTTTTTTTGCATGATAAAATACCGATACCATCATCTTTTCCGAGGATAAAACTATCTAGGCCTTCTTTGGAGTTGGTTCTCCATGTTTGGTCCACATCTTTGACTATTGTTTAGATTCGGGTGTATAATAATGAACCATTGCGTTTAAAAAAATCCTAAGTTATGCATTGATATTTGACAGCGAACACGTCTCTGTTCTGTCGTCAGTAAACGCAGCACCATCTGATGATATGCAAGATACACTGGGTGAAGATTGTGAGACAAAAACTTTTGTGTGCCAAGAGCAGCTTAGAAGTGGATCGCCGAAAGCGAAAACATGTCCAGAAATGGTGGATAAAGTCCATGATTTGTTGCTAAGTGAACAATGATTGAAAGCGTTAGAAATAGCAGAGGCAGTGGGCATTTCAAAGGAGCGGATGCTTTGAATTTTTCAGGAAGAATTTGATATAAGAAAAAGCTGTCTGCGAGATGGGTGCAGCACCCATAGCAGTTTTCTAAACTGATCTCGTGCGGCAAAATGATGCCTTATGAAACTTGTTTTTTAATATACTATTATAGATTTAACCTACAAAATTCATCATGAAGAGATGTATACACATTTTGTAATTTCCTTTATTAAAATAATAATTTCTATTCTCTTGAATACATTTTCACGTGTAAATATTTGGAATCTTGCTTTGCTCTACAAAAGTATGTAATAGTGAAAATACTTTTAAATAAATATTTTTCTGAAACAACTGTCATAAAATATAATTTAAAATGATTCTTGTTCATTATTTTCTTTTTAAATTTTGGAGAGGATTTGTCAATCGCTCGCTTTGAAACCTATACTAAATATAAATATTCATCGTAGTAGTATCTGAAATATAAGAAAGTAATTTGAAACATACTTGAGTAGGTAAAGCCTAGCCATATTTGTATAAAACAATGACATTTTTAATAATATAAAAATATCATTAAAAATCGTGGAAATGTGGAGAACACAATACAAGTTCATATTTGTGTGAAAGTATCTCTCCAAACATGTAGACATGTATTTCATAGACTTACTATAGACTCATCAGCACATGCTGCTGGAGAGATATATTCGCCATAGATAACACTCTTACTGCATTACAAAAGTTATTATGTCAAAACGTAGAAGAACATTCAGCACCGCACATTAACTAATGTCAACATCACGAACGCCAAAACAACCATCGCTGTCTTCAAAACAAGTGTAAGACTTAGCCAGGGGAATCCAACTGACGGACACAATCACAACTTGCAGAAACTGTATTAAGGTACCTCCGCTCTACATTGGATACAACCGATAGCGTATGTAATAAAGTAATTTGAAACATACTTAACCAGGAATAATCTCACCATATTTGGTATAAAACAATAGTATATTGTTCTACAAGTTTAGAAAAGTGATAATTTTCCAGTGAGTGTAAATGAAATCTCGAGTGAGCGCAGTTCACAAGTGGATCAAATTTATACGAACATGGAAATTCACTTTTATAAGGTGTAGATCATGTTATTTTTTCGTGCAGTTAATAAAAATAACGTCAAAAAAATTAAATTATGACAGTGTCGAAGAATAACTATGTTATCAAGGTATGTCGAGCATTTGTTGACATAGTAACAAAACATATGAGCAAATAAATAATTGACGTAGAAGATTGCGGGCATATCTTGGTCATAACATTAGATGACAGGAAAATAAAGAAAAAATCAGTCTTTACAGTTACATCGAAAGATGGAGTAAACGGAATTGAGCTTCACAGAAAGACCCAATTTGAGACCCAAAAATGTGGACCATCGCAGGCTATTTATATTTTATACATAGGGCAAGTGCACGAAGCAATCAATTGGAATAAACAACTTCTGCAATTTACAATTTCAAAGGCCATTGTTTTCGAACCTTTTTGACCGATAGTGGAACCGACATCCAAGTTTTAACAGACACGGCGGCTGGTGCAATAGTGCTGCTGCAGGAGCCTATGTCGAGGACAGCATCGAAAATAAAATAAAAATAAAAAAAAATTTAATAGTTCGACTGAAGCGACCTCTGAAACGTCATCAACAGTAGAGCAAGCGAAGGAATAAACTCTAATTTGTCAGTGTCTGCCTTGCGGTTAGTTTCCTCATCCTCTGATGTAATATTTAATAATTTAACAAACTGTTCACTTACAATTTACGCTAATAATTAAAATGAATAATGAATTTTTTAGTAAATAATTTGTCACTTTTCTATCAACTACATGAAAAAAATATTTTTCATAATATAAAAATAACAAGTGTAAGACTTAGTCAGGGGTTTCCATCTGACGGACACAACCGCAACTTGCGAAAACTGTATTAATAATATTTTTATATTATGAAAAATGTTTTTGTTTTATACAAAATATGGTGAGGTTTTACCTGCTCAAGTATGCTTCAAATTATTTTGTTACATAGGCTATCGATTGTATCCGATGTGGAGCGAAGGCAGGTCAGATGGCTAAGTCTTGTTAGGAAGGCTGGGATGGTTGTTTTGGCGTTCATGATGTTGACATTAGTCAATGTGCGGCGCTCAATGTTCTTCTACGCTCTGTCTCTATAACTTTTGTAATGTAGCAAGGGTGCTATTTATGGTGAAAGTATTTCTCCAGCAGCATATGACGCTGATTCTGTAGTAAGATAAAACACGTGTCTGCATGTCTGGAAAGATACTTTCACGCAAATATGAACATGTATTATATTCTTCACGTCCGATTTTTAATAATATTTATATATTATTAAAAATATTTTTGTTTTATCTCAAATATATATTTCTCTCGTGATAATTATTTTTATCTAACTATAATATTGTTTTATTTAATTCAGATTTTAAAATGAATGTCGATGTATCGATCCTGTTCTTCTAAATACCATATACCTATAGATTATGTACCTATAATTTTTTTTTACACGAAGAAAAACTATTGTTACTAAAATAAAAAAAGTAACGTTACATTAAAACGTGGTATTATTTTGAAGAATAATAGAAATATATTTTCTATTTCTTTAGTCAAGTACCATATTGACCTTGGCTAATTTCATTTTAAAATAATGGAAATAGTTTTAACCTAGTCGATGTGGGTTTCACTTATTTGAACGCTTCGTTCCGCTTGCTAATTTCTATCATAATTAATTGAAAAACTACCAGGAAAATTGAAATAATTCCATAATGCTTTTTAATAGTATAATGTTTGTTTTAGATAATTGGATATATAATTGTAGCCTTGGCTTTCATGCTACAGCCGGGTATGCGCTGGATTTGCGATCGACTTCAAGGGGCCATGAGATTAATCGCAGCAGACTTATTCCTCGTATTTTCCCTCTGTGGTACAATAAATTTATGGAGAGGCATTTGGATGATATTAAATCTATATTTGTTGCCAGGTAATATAAATACATTATTACAAATCCAAAACAAGTCGTTTATGTAGATAGTAGTAATTTTCAGAAACAATTTAATTTATAGAAGTATGAAACAAAATTTTTTTACAAAAAACTTAATCTTAAGAAAAAGGTATGTAAGCAAAGAGTAAAATATATTACATATATTAAATATATTGTGAGTAAAATATATGTTTACGTATACATAAAATAATAAAAATGAATCATTATTATTTAGTTAGGTACATTTTTCTCGTAGGTGTATTTACCTGTTAGTTGTTTTCTTCTTTCCAATCTAGACTATTATCAAAGTCAGAAGCAAGTACTGCACAGAGGATTACCTATTATTTCAAATATTCATAAAATGGCTTCGTAAATGAAAAAGCTTTTAATACAATAGAATTTATAGTTCATAGTACGAACACAAAAATACAATGGAATCCACAGTCGATATGGAAATCATGCAATTAATATCGGCAACGGATTTCAAAGTGCAATCAATAATTCTTTAAAAATAATGAACTAATCTACTAGAGGATATTATACATACCTACTTATACAATGATGGGCAAATGTGTGGAACCATGTAAATATCTGTTAAATTGAAAAAGATATTGTAATAAAATTAGGGATTGAAGTATTTTCTAAATATACAAAGTATTCAAAAAATGAAATGTACTAAAGTTATACTTTTTTAAATTGAAGGCTCTGCATTTTTGGGATTCTCCTCGATAGCACGATGTCAACAAACTATAACACTTGGAGTCTAAAGTATTTGTTATTTATTAATTAGTTAGCAAAAGAAAATAAACTGGTCATACAAACAAAATTAAAAACCATTTATGAGTTAAAAAAAGGTATAAAACCCACAATTAATAATCGTATCCTAAAAACGTACTTCGACAACTAAGTTGTCACCATCACTAGGTAAAACTACTACCAAGATGTAGAACATGGGGCACAGTAAAACCAACACACTGAATTGCGCACTACTTTACAAAGTGGCCACGTATAATACACTGAATATAAAACACACAAACCAAAAACTAAAACTACGTCATCTTCCCTTCTTCATAAACGGTACACATGTGTTTATTTTCACCTCCAACTTTTTCTATCTCTTTTCTAATAATGAAAAGAGACAACTATATGGAATGAGACCATTGTCCGCGATTGCCTGCAAGAAGCTGCTATTTGCAGACGATCTGAAACTATACAAGGAAATTAACTCAATAGAGGATTGCATTGAGTTGCAAGGGGATATTGACCAACTTCTTGCCTGGTGTCATGACAATAAGCTGGCGATGAATGTGCCAAAATGTAATATACTTACCTATACTCGTAAGACTCAACCAATAGTGTATGACTACCAGTGGGGCGGTACATGTATGAATCGGGGTTCGACTGTGAAAGATCTGGGAGTTGTATTCGATTCCAAATTGTCCTTCTCGGAACACATATCTTACGTGACGTCTACATCTCTCAAGACCTTGGGGTTTGTTATACGCAACTCGAAAAGCTTCACGTCTACTGATACCATTATTCAGTTATACAACTGTTACGTGAGATCTAAATTAGAATACGCCTCACTGGTATGGTCACCTATATATACAACTCATATTGAGTCACTTAAAATATCTACATTTTAAAGAATATGGCGAATACCCACGGCAGGGATACGATCATACTACTTTACTACAATTACTTCATTTCGATTCACTGGAACACCGTCGCAAATTAACCAGCATTACATTCTTCTGCAACTTACTACACAATAACATTGATGCCCCCAAACTACTGAGTAAGCTGCCTTTCGCGACACCACAGCGCTCCGCGCGTACGTACACCGCATTATACTGCCAAACTCCTAAAACTAATACTTTGCGGAAATCCCCAATCTATTCAATGTGTACCATTTGCAATGAAAGTCCCACAGCCAACAAAAGTATTGATCTATTTTCCACCCCCCTACCCATTCTATTAACTAATATACACACTCCCAATAGCTTTATCGTATAGCATTGTATCAACCACCTCACACCACTTGTTATTTACTTCTGCCTTCTTTAAGTATACCGTGTGCCCAACGTCGTGCGATCGATGGATATATAAGTAATGACTGGCCAACTGCAAGTATATTGGCCTTGCTTGAACACAATGACCGACTGATAGGAATATTCAATGTGTTAGAGAGAGATTATTTGATTCGTACTTAGATCGTATGTAGAATGTGTTGGATAAAGAAAGGGAACGCCCGTACAGTTAGACAGTAGAACCCGATTGAATATACTCTCTCAACCCTAACCACATAAACTCGCTATTCGTCTTCGTCTTACTACATTGTTGTAGATCAATCACTCCCCGGCGTTCGTACGGTATGTAACACACGAACTGTATTATCAAATTCTTATAATGTCCTGTAATTAGATGTATATCTGTTGGGCAAATATATCTATTATTGACTGTATTAATTTTGTTTTTGACGATATAAGTACCTCCATAAATATCGAGCTCTCTAGGGCTATTTATCTGTTTCACGAGTTTTAACCCTTCTATCGGGACGTTATGATCTGTATTAATACATGATTAGCGATGCTAGATTTTTCTAGTGTATTAAATTTAATATGCGATATATGTTCTTTAAAACGGGTTATTATTGAGCGTTTCGTTTGACCTATATATTTCAAAACTACAATCACCGCAATTAATTTTGTAGATTTTGCAGATTTCAAATTCACATTTACTTTATCTTTAGTATTACCTAGAAGACTTTTGATTGTGTTTTCAGACGAAAAGTAACTTGGAGATCTCGTTCTTTACCAACTCCATATTTTTCGTAATTGGGTGGTATGGTAAACACAGGTACTTTTTCTCATGATTATGTTGAGGTATCAAACATGTAAACTCGCGGATTATCTTTTTTAAATTAGTCTTTCTAATTAGTTTATTAATTATTTCTATGTCAAAGCCATTATTCCTCGCAATGTTTTTAATGAAATCTAGTTCTTTTTCGTATCTATTTTTGTTAACGGAAAGTTTAGTAACCGATTGACTAAGAAATTAAAGGAAGCTGTCTTTTGTTGAAAACTATGATTTGAATCCGCTGTGATAAATTTATTCACATTGATATGTTTCCGAAAAATATCTATTTCTATTTTATCCTTATTTCTAATTATTAATGTTTCTAGAAATGGTATCCTATCATTGTTTTCCTTTTCAATTGTAAATTTAATAGTCGGTAATTTCGAATTTCGCTGTTTAACGAACATGTCCAATTCACATTTACGTGTGTCAAACATCGCGAAAATGTCATCTACGTACCTGATCCTTTTGGAAAATATTTAGCGTTATTTTTAAATTCTACTTCAAATTGACTCATAAATAAATTAGCTATGAAAGGAGATAGGCAGTTACCCATAGCTGTGCCTTGTTTCTGTTCATAAAATTTTTTCCCAACTTGGAAGCAATTTTTTTTTTTTGTAAATCGCATGTATTCTTCTCATTAATCATTTTAGGTAAAGGATTAATTTCTACATACGGACCTTCGGCAATTAAATTTTTAACTCTCTGGAAATAGTCGATTTTGTCCATAATTACTAACTTGCTCCCTTTACTTGTTTTTGGTAAAAAGAGTCCTTAGATCTGAGAGTTTTAATAGTATTCCATTCTTTATTAACTGACTTCTGTTTGTGCTGCTGTAAATTCTTATCAATTTTACAAGCTTCCCGAATGAAGTTTTCTGGTCTTTGTTCAAAATGCATAATCAAAGTTTCGATACTTGCAATAACTTACTCTATAGAAATCTGACGGCTTGGCAAACAGTATTTTAAACCTTTGTTTAATCATTCTATTTCTACATGACTAAAATTCCCAGATGATTGATTGATTGATCACTAGTGTTTCTTTGATACGAATTGCGTTAATATAATTTTTTGGTCGACATAACTTTCTGAATTTGTTATTTAATTTTAGACATTTATTTTTCAATTTATGATCTTTAATTTCCGCTACCTTCCTATAAAAATTACACCACTCTTCTAGTACCGTTTCTGAAGAAGGGAAAATTACGTAGTTTTAGTTTTTGGTTTGTGTGTTTTATATTTAGTGTATTATACATGCACTTTGTAAAATAGTGCGTAATTCTGTGTGTTAGCTTTACTGTGCCCCATGTTCTACACTTTGATTAGTGGTTGTGACAACTTAGTTGTCAAAATACGTACTTAGGATACGATTATTAATTGTGGTAAAGGGTTTTATACCATTTTTGAGTTTTTACTTAACCACAGTCTCCAAGGAACGACTTTTCATTATGAGATTTTCAAAATGGGCGGCATCTACTTCCTGACAGTAAGCCATTCTCTTGTAACCCTTGGTATGATGTTTGGTGAAATGCTTCGTCTCTCCTCATTAATTCTCTCAGCGAAATCTTGCAAATTTTGTAGGTCAGGTAAGATACACTTTCCGTTTTAGGTACCCCCACAAGGAGTAATCTAGTGGATTGAGATCGGGAGAACGTGCGGGTCATTCAATTTCGCCTCTCCTTCCAATCTATCTGTTGGCAAAAGTTAGATCTAATCGATCTTAAACGATAACTGAATAGTGAGGGGGTACCCCATTCTGTTGAAACTATATATTTTCTGGAAGTTGGCCATTTCCCTCCAATGTAGGAATTATCTGGCTATTTGAAAATTCTAAATATCTTAGACCATTTATGGTTTCTTCTATATAAAGGATCCTATTATTATGTTTCTACAAATACCAGTCCAAAACGTTAAGCTTTCTAGGATGCTGCGCATGCGCCTCATATATCCAGTGAAGATCACTCTATGCTCAATACCAATAGTTATATCTAGGAATAGTACCGTTCAAATAAAAGGTTGGCTCATCCGAAAATACTATATTATTTACAAAATTGTTGTCACAATTACAAATGTCTTGATTTATTCACAAAACTCTTGCCTTCTGTAGAAATCATCATCAGAGAGTTCTGAGACGAATTTTATAAGGAAGATATTTTTCTTTTTTAAGAATTCTTCTTTCTGAACGACGACCAATATCATGCCTTTACACCAGCCCGTTTGTAGATAAATGGGGATTTTCCTCTACAGATATTGCAATATCTTGCGCTTTAATATCATTTATATCAGAATTTGTACTACAAATTCTATGCAAATTGTGAACACCGCCATTTATGTTGTAGCGTCTTGATGTTTTGGTAACAACAGAACATGGAATTGGCTGCCGATTTAGAGATGTATTAAAAAGGTTACATACTTCTTGATAAGCTTTTGTCCAATCATCAAAACCGATCATTATTAATATTTGTATTCTTTTTCTTTCATTTAATTCAACCATGATTGACAAACAATAACTTTTAAAATTTGAAACGCCGCAAACTTACTAGACGTTGTGATAAAATTTAAAGATTCACGATAAGTTTTTGTTCGACAAAAAAACAATTTTTTTTAATCGCCATAACAAAAGAAGAATATATTATACCACATTATAGAGAAATGCTATGAACAAAACATCGAACTTCAAATATCATTCATTGATTTTAAGCAAGCATTTGACAGCCTGAGACGTGATGCGATCTTTAGAGACCCCTAAAAATTAGGAATACCTAGCAAGTTGATAACACGTGACGATAAAACAATCCAGAGCAGCAGTTTTGCTACAGGACGGTATATCAAAAGAATTTGAATTCAACTCGGGAGTACTAGGGAGATGGACTATCTGCGACAATATTCAATATAACTTTAGAAGGTATCATAAGAGAGTGCGGTTTTAAAGGGACTATTATTGAAAAATCAATTCAAGTCATAGCGTATGCAGATGATATAATATTAATAGCAAGAAATCCAAATAGTCTAAGCCTTGCCGAGATTCGACTCGGAGGCAAAGAAAAGAAGACTTGAGATAAACCAAGTGAAAATCAAGTATATGCGAATCGCAAGACAAGAAAATATTGAGGAAAGCAAAGAAATGGCGATGGGAAATTACAATTTTGAGAAAGTGGATACATTTAAGTACCTAGGATCCATGATAAGTTGCAAGAATCACAAAACATTCGAGGAGAAACCTCGAATTCATGCAGGGAACAGAGCATGTTATAGATACAAGAGATATATAGGAAAAATAAGGAAATAAGCATTAACAGAAAAATAAGAATATATAAAACTGCCATTAGCCCGGTAGTGACATATGCTGGAGAAACAATGAGATGAACACAGAAAGATGAAGAAGCTCTAAGAACATCTGAACGAAAAATAATCAGAAGAATTTATGGATCAAAAGAAAGAAGATGATGGTTATAGGAGCCTTATGAATCATATGATGGAGGAGTTATTGGAGAGAGAAAACATGATATGAGTGATTAAATCGATGAGAATAAGGTGGTATGGGCACGCCAACAAAAGAGAGGAAGGGTCAACGTTGAGACAAATTACAAGATGGAGCACGAACAAGAGGTAGGCCAAAAATTGGGTGGAGGACCAAGTAGTGGATGATATCAAAGACCTGCGGACCGTATCAGGGAAAGCACTAATGAAAAATAGGGAGAAATGGCGAAAAATAGTGAAGAAGGCAAGAACGCAACTATAGACCAACGGAAAATAGAATGACTCACCACAAAATGAGTTTTCCGAACTCAAGGAGCGGCTGCAATTCCAGACTGGAATGTATAGTCTTATATATACACCGTGTCCAAAGTTATCGGTGCAATATTGCCTCGTTATCTTTGGAGTTACGGTATTGGTCAAATTATCAAATTGTTAGTATTTTTAGCGCTGATTAGTATACAGTTCATGAAAAAATAATTGAGTTACGTATTTATGAGAAATTTAGAATTTATTTTTTAATGGCTTTCCTAGTTGCGACAAAATTAAAAAGCCAGCCGTCTGTCCACAAAAGTATGACTACCGTGTCTGGGATAATAAAAGCCTACTGCTGTGTGAATTCGTCGAAACACGCACAACCAATAACAGTGAGAGATACTGCGAAGCTCTTCAAAAATTGCACATAGCCATTAGAAGGAATAGGCTGGAACTTTTGCACGATGACGAAAAATTCCACACTAATCAAACTCAATATGCTCCGAATATGCTTCGGATTTAGCGCCTTCGGATTTTCATTTATTCGAACCTTTAAACAAATTTGGGCGGGGAAATACTTTGTGGATCAAGTCCACCATTGTGGACTACGTCAAACAACTTGACAATCAGCAATACCGTGAAAGAATGTTCAAACTAGTGTTACGCTGGAATAAATGCCTTCGCATTTCCAGACATTATGTCGAGAAATTAGCAAAAGTACCTACCTATGTAGTTCCTTGTGGAATATATTAAATATTTTCCGTAATTATAAAAGTTAGTGGAATTTTTGCTTGTACCTTTAATATTGAACATCCCTCATGTAATAGTTTTTGGAGTTAAATCTGGTGAGTAGAGGAATGCCGAAGAACATCATAATCATAATTTCTTCGTTAACAAAAATTGAATATCGTGCGGTCATTAAATTTTTAATGAAGGCAAGAATTGAAGATTGAGGTAAGAATTCCTTGAAATTGAAATGATAACGCGCAAAAAAATTCATTTATGAAACAATCGGTATTAGGAGATCATCGTTTGAATGTCAAGAAATTATCAGCAATATCTAACAATTCTGAAATCACTATGTGCCGAAACCTGCGTGACCATTCGGGTATGAATAAGGTTAGTGTAAGATAGATACCACGACTTCTTTCTGCTCATCAACATCAATGTCGTGTTGAATGTGCGCACTCCTTTTTAAACATGTGAAGAGACTTCCGAAAACCGATTTTGGAGTGCATTATTACAGGAGATGAAACAGTGGTTCTCTATTGTGATCCTTTATCTAAAAAGGAGTCGGTCGCATGGCAGCAACCAAATGATTCACGCTCCATAAAGGTAAAGCCCATTCAATTTACGAGAA
This sequence comes from Melolontha melolontha, assembly GCA_935421215.2. Taxonomy (NCBI): domain Eukaryota; kingdom Metazoa; phylum Arthropoda; class Insecta; order Coleoptera; family Scarabaeidae; genus Melolontha; species Melolontha melolontha. Next base: position 91,064,024 of record OW285239.1, read on the forward strand.
ATTTTATGGTCCTAATATTTTGGGATTATAAGAACATTTTACTGATTTACTTTTAAGATAGCAATACAACTGTCAAAGCCACATATTATGTTTCGTTGTTTCAAAAATTGAGAGAGTGTATTCATGGAAAACGTAGAGGAAAATTGTCAAAAGGTATTATATTACTTCAGAACATGCTACCATCCATACTGCTGCAGTTTGACAGACTAAAATTCGCGAATTATTTATTTTTCTATTTAAAAGAAGATTTTAGAGGACGTCATTTTCATGGCGATATTGAGTTGCAAACAGACCTAATGTAACAGAAGAAAATATCAAAATGTTTTTACATTAATAGAATTATTAATTAATCCTTGTAATAAATGCATTGAAGTTAAGTGGAAATTATTTGGAGAAAAAAAATTAATTTTTTCGGTCAAGACGAAAACATAGTGTTCCTTTCCTTATACGAGGGATGTCTTTTATGTTTTGCATATTGGGACATAGAGGTGCCACTAATCAAATGTCGGCAGTCAGGCAGGCAAAAATTATCCATTCTCGAAGTGTCTCCAAAAAGATGGTCGCGACATTTGTCTCGAAAGCAGGTGATGTAGCAACAATTTCTCTACAAGATCAAAGAACTGTTACTGCCGTTTGGTATACAACCGCAAGTCATAGCTAAGCTCCGAGAAACCAACCCACAACGACAAATCATCCCCCACCAAGACAATGCAAGTTCGCGCACAGCTCGCAAGACAATTGAATTTTTACCGCAACAAACCGTCGAATTGTTAGACCATCCTCCATATAATCCCGACCTTAGCCTCAACGATTTCTTTACCTTTCCGAAAATCAAGGACGTACTGCGTGGTCAAAGATTCCAGTCGTCAGATGGAGCAGTTGATGCCTTCAAAAACGCAATTTTGACTGTACCAACAAACGAGTGCAAGAACTGCTTCCAGAGTTGATTCGAGTGCATGCAAAAGTGCATAAATCTTGGTGAAGAATAATTCGAAAAACAATAGAGTCTTTAAAACTATCTACTGTTTTATTTCAGCTCTATATGCAAAATATAAAAGACAACTCGTATTTGTATTTTATGTGAATAGTAAAAATTCTTATTTTGTAATGAATGTGTCTAATCAAAAATTTCTAATATAAAAAATACAAATTTATGTGAACTCAAATAAGCTTATAATTGAAAATGTAAGCATGTTAGAAGACTAAACTGCCAAAGGTTAACGACAATTTAAATAATTAATAACAGCGTTTTAAGATTCAAGATGATATAATATGTATAGATTAAACACTATATATTGTGATAGGACTTCGATTCGTTTAAATAAAACTAACGGTAATTAAAAACAGACTTTATTAATAAAAGATTAAATAATAACACTTAAGAACTAACAACAATAATAATATTTATATTATGGTCACATTTATAACTACGCGACGGTCGCGTTCAATGGCTCTCCCTCCTCGAGCGCTATTTATAGCCTGAAGATTTTTCCCTTCCAATTTTTCGGGAAACATACTAGAACGTGCTGGTGCGCACGGGCGGTGACGTCATTCATCACGGTCATCGTATGACTCACATCACAATATGTTTCGTATTACTGTGGCTTCATAAATACAAATTCAGTTTACAAAATTAGTTAATTGACAATTCGTGAAAAACCACATCCATCAATAGTACTTACAGACGCGTTTCGCTCTTATTGGAGCTTGTCAATGCATGGTATCCTGGTGACAGGTACGATTTTTCACTTCTATACTTTGTCTATACAGGGTGATCCTAAATATATGCGACAAATTTTATGGGCTGATTCCTAGGGTTATTGTAATCATAAAAGTTCATCAAAAGTAATTTATATCCTAAACGGCTTAGTTTCAAAGTTACGGGATGTTTAACAGTAAATTAAAAGTTCATACAATAAAACGTAGTACAGTGGATCATCTTTTATATTATTTCATTTATTTCACAAATGCTTAGACCTAGAAACTCGTATTTCTGCAGACAAATACTATACAACTTCAACTAACAAACATGGCGTCTAAATTAATTTTAGTAATGGAGATTGAAATGTTTTTTTAATAAAGAGGTGTATGTCCACTGCACCCCGCCAATGGGGTACAGTGATTTACCGGTTGGGTCACAGTGAATCGCTAAATTTAGAGCTGATCTCATAGTGTATAGTGAATACCTTTCTGCTGCGGGCAATAATCATTTATCTATAAAAGATAATCTGTTCAACAATAGAAACCTTGGTTAAAACTAGTGGTCAGAACCCATTGTTGAATAAGTATTCTTTTTATGAAGAATGTTAATATCGTGCTGTTTCAAATATGAAGAAAACAACGGTAAACGTATACTTAAACATTTATTATCTGCCTAACACATAGAAGTAACATAACTTAACATTGGTTTAGGTACTGACGAAATAAATCCGACTCTAATAAATACATAACTAAGTCTTCTTTTGTAAAAGGCAAACTAAAAAACAAATTATCGTAAGTCAATTTGTGAAAAGTTTAAGTTAAATAAATAGAATGCCTGCTGCCTTTTTGTATTTCCACAAAATCTGGGAGTAGAGAGAATAATTTTTATATCAGATAGAGGAACCATAGAAATATCTGGCACGTTGGGCATATGGAAAGTGTTCATCATTTTATTGTTTCTTCGTAGAAAAGTTACCTCCACTTCTTCATTTTCAGCACTTAATACCTTGGCAATGTAATAGAACCTGTGGTTCTTAGATTGAAATTCAACTAAAACGAAGTCTCCGGTAGATGGAGGATTTTTCAAAGATTGCAAAAATTCTTGATTTATTACATTTTCATTATCGCTTCCCGATTCTTCATCATCGGAGTGAACACTGTAATCATTATCATCATCCGTTGTTTCCTCTTCTTGTAAAACTTTTGTTTTTGTTGCTTTTGCAGTCTTCTTTCTCTTTGCAATTTCCCATTCTTCAATATCATTTTTTTCTGGTGTGTCTGTAGCTATCATCGATTTGCCTTTACGCCTTGGTTTCCTTTCCTTTCTAGGACCAGCTACTGGAAATCCGCGAAACTGTTCGGGTGGCAAGAATTGGTTTAAAGATTCTGCTTGGGTTTCCGAAGAAATATTTTCTGTTAAGGACATTTCAGATGATTTTGAATGGCTCTCTTTACGATTTACGACTGATATTTTTCCGATACCTTCACTCAGTGATCTGTTAGTTACTTCAGATGGCAAGAAGTCTATATCAGTAAAAATATTATTATCATACGGGAAGATACCAGTCTTTCTAAACGCGTTACTTATGTTGCTAGGTGCCATAGCTTTCATATGTGCCTCTCCAACGCAAGCAGCTATTTCATAGATAGTGATGGGTTTACCAGGATTCCTCATCATCAAACTATCTACGGAGGCATTATATGCAGATTTAAATGGCTTGTATAAGCAAACATCTAAGGGCTGCATCTTCGCCGTTGAATGTGGAGGCAATGTTAATATAGTGACCCCATTTTCCTTCGCTAAGTTAATCGCCTCTATAGAAATGTGGGCCTCATAGTTGTCCATGATAAGAAGACTCGGGTGCTCTTTACTACTATTGCTGTATTTTATGAAGTGCTTCATCGTTTCCACAAACAGTTCGCTGTTCATCCAACCTGATTGCGTTGCTAAACCCAGGGTTCCAGTGGGGGCCCCATTTAACATATGTTGTTTAAAGAAAACACGGGGAAATATCATAACAGGTGGAAGGAAATTTCCAGAAGCATTCACAATGCAACAAGTAGTAACTAGAACTCCCCTCTCTCCACTTGTTACTTTGCAAATTTGCTTTTGTTCGTTAACACCAAGAACTTTTTGTTATTTCTGCACTGTAGTAGTGCCCGTTTCGTCGAGATTGTATATCCTTGTACCGTCAGCGAATGCAGGATTACGCGACATAACTTCCCTAAGTTTTGTGTAAAAGATATCCACATTGTGTCGGTTAAAGGATGTCGCTCTCGCTAAACTACAACCCTCGGGTGCTCTAAGGCTTAAGTTCTTATGCCTCTTCCTGAAACCATAAAGCCACTCTTTGCCTGCAACTTTCTTTTAATGCCATTTTTCTGGACATTGATTCTATTAATCACTGCTGCTTCATACGCCAGCTGCCGAACTTCTTGCCGTGTTAAGCCATAAAACATCTGACTTCATTTTATAATATAACCCAACAATGCTTGCTCCTGATCAGTAGTGAATATTTGTCTCACAGCATAGTTAGGAGTAAGTCTCACATGACCCTCCGAATTTTTAAATTTCAGATAATATCTTCGTAGGGTGCAAAGGGAATTCCTGTTAATTCAGCCACACTTCTTATGCTTTTATTTTAATTTTCTATTAGATCGATAGCATGTTGCATTTGTTGTTCTGTATGCATACCTATATTGGATTTTCTCACCCTGTTTCTTGGCATGATGAAACTAAAAATAAATACTAATCTTTATTTTGACTGTATTCACGTATAAAAATAGCCAAGGGGTACAGTGAATCACATTGGTGAGGCACAGTGGGCCATGATCCACTCTGACCCATCGACAGTTGAGCCACTGTGACCCCGTGTAATAAGTGCGTTAAAAATTAACCTAGAACAGTAACTACCTATGTCATCCTTAAATTCAAATAAGATTCTAAACTTACAATGGCAAATCAAGATAATGAATACAGAAGAACATTATAATTTATGACATGCGTCTAGAAACACTAAAAATATCAAGATATACAAAAAAAAACTTTCATACTTACGTAGCAAACACAATCCAACTACACGTCTACACTCTAATCTAGCTCGATGCACACTAAAATGGCGGTTTTAAGCGTTTGATTCACCTTGTACTTTTTTATTAAACAGAGAAATATAGCTGGTATAGATACAAATATAGCGCTTGAGCCACTGTGACCCTCGATCCACTGTACCCCCCTTTCCCTACTAATACAACAAAATTAACTATCCTCCGTTGTATTGATTGGTGAGAGCGTTCAAGTGTTTTGAATTGTTTCAAATGCTTCAACAATACTATTCATTTGTTATAGTATAACTAACAAGATTTAATATCACACCTGTATCTTAAAAACATTCGTTTTGAAGGGAAAATATTTATTTGTCATTTCAATATTATTGTCTCAAAGTTTTCTAAAATAAATTATACAAACGCTGAGTTTTGCGATATGCATTTTGTTTACGGTCTTACCAATGGTAATTCACGTGCAGCTAGACGTCTTTATGAAAAACGATACCCGAACCGTGTCATTCCGCATCATTCGATATTTGTCCGCTTTCACCAACATCTAGTTAAATGGGAAGTTTTAAAAACGTACGACTGATAGCGGGCACCCACGTTCAGTTAGAACTCCACAAGTGGAAGAAATGGTGCTAAATTAAATTGAGGCACATTCTACTACAAGCGCTAGAATAATTGCCTCTGCGTTAAGCATAAGTCAGCCCACAGTTTGAGGGAATTGAACAATCAACTGTTGTATCCATATCACATATAACGTGTACAAGCACTTTTCCCAGCAGACACAACCGTGACCTCCGCGATCTATAGGCTTAAATTCTCAAGTGGAAGAAATGGTGCTAAATTAAATTGAGGCACATTCTACTACAAGCGCTAGAATAATTGCCTCTGCGTTAAGCATAAGTCAGCCCACAGTTTGAGGGATATTGAACAATCAACTGTTGTATCCATATCACATATAACGTGTACAAGCACTTTTTCCAGCAGACACAACCGTGGCCTCCGCGATCTCCGGGCTTAAATTCTCAAGATTTTTTCTCTAGGGTCATCTTAAATCACTAGTTTATACGACTCCAGTTGAAAATTTTGATGAACTGAGAACCGTATTGTTGCAGCATTTGAGACAATTCAAAACGCCCCGATATTCTTGAACGCACTTACCAATCAATACAACGGAGGACAGAAACTTACATTGCAGTTGAAGGCGGTCATTTCTAACAATTTTTATACGTAAATTTTGTTGTATTAGTACGTTTTATTGTATGAACTTTTAATTTACTATTAAATATTCCGCAACTTTAAAACTAAGCCGTTTAAGACATACATTCATATGAACTTTTACGATCATATTAACCCTATGAATCAGCCCATAAAATTTATCTCATATATTTAGAATCAACCTGTATATAGTTTATATTCTGAACTTACTGCAAATAAGAATTAATGAATATTCCAAAAAAAATGAGATTTAATATTCATTAATTTTTATTTGCAATAAATTCAGAATACAAAATTGGTGCTTATATACATACAAATCCAGAAAAACAATTATCAGGGAAGGGATTGTGTATTACAGATCTAGATTTAATAGGTGGGAGATATTTACATCTAACTGATTATTATTAATTTGCAAACTTTCCAATAAATTAGGCTTTCTAGCATTCTCTTGTACAACATGCTTCAAAAGTACTTAACTAGAACTTGGAAATTATTATAAGCCACTTACCTTTTACATTTTGACATTTGTCATTTTGTCACTAGCAATATAATTTTTTCTTACAAATATTTTTTTTTGCTTAACAAACAATACTACTAAATACCTGCGTAATTTAAATACTCAGATACTTCTAAATATATCTATCAATAAATTTATCATGTGTCAAATAAACGATGTATGTGAGTAATAATAAAGTATAGGCAAACATGCCTACAAAATGTGTTTTATTTAAGTAAATAATAGATTGATATCAAAACAATCAAAAAATTCAATGAAAAGAATGAACGCTCAGCAAAATACTTCCTAACATCTAGTATGAGCATAAGCAAAGGTATTCAATAAATATAATATCATTTCTTTTTTTTCGAAATCGAAATGTTTTATTACTATAATAAATTCCCTTGTAATTGATATCGCTAAATAATTTATTGTTTCGCTTTTACAGACCAAACGGAACTTGGTTGCTGGATAACGCACTGGCTTTGTCTCGTACTACTAATACTTCTTGGTTGTTCCAACTCTCTACTTGTACGCGGAGTATACATAGATGCTGAAGAACCTGCAGGAAAGTGCGTCATTTTTCCATGTTATTATTTGCGATTGATTTTCCAACAAGAAAGAGCCAAGAAAATCGCCAAACATCTGCAATTGGATACGATATCACGGAAGAAACAAGATCCAATGCAAAATAACACAACTGTAAATCATATAACAGCCATGAGCCAATTAGGTATTACGGAAACGAGTAATCATGTGGCATGACATAAACCAAAAAGATCATCATTTGATTTATAAATCATGAATATATGTTCGTTTTAAATAGATCAGAACTCAAGCACTTTCTATTGAAGCACATTGTAGAACACTGAGTATTGCGGTATAGTTTGTGGAGAGTTAACACAAAATTTCTAATTATTTAATTTAGAAATATGTACATTCCACTTTTTAAATAATAGATGATTATTATCTATGCAGTTTACCGAAAAGTTATTTAATTGTGTACATATGTACTTTTATGTTCATAAGATTATAAGTAGATGACAATTTAGCTGCCGACCAAGAAGCAAAACTTTTTTTAAATATAATCATTGTCCTTATATAATTTGCAGTTATCTTGAAAAGTATCAGCAGTCCTAAGATGTTTTCTCATTTTGTAATTGATTCTTAGCATAAGTACACATTCAGTTAAGTATTTTATACTACTGAATATAAAAACGTAAACTTTAGTTTTAATTACAAGTGGAAATAGATATTCAATTAAATGGAAGACATTAAATAAATTTTTGGAGATTTATTGATTAAACTATATAATATTTGTTAACAAAGTCAATAGCTATTCATTCAACTAACTAATTCATAAATGAAGATGACTATTTTACATAATTTCCTTTTATTGCCTGTCTATAGTCCAAATAACAAAACCTATTACTAACTATTGAATGTTTATTTTATGCTATCTTGTAAACACTATTATCCTTAAGCTTGATTATGTGATGTGAAACTCTGTCGATACAACTCAATAAAAGCATCGAGCATATTTTATTTCACGCCTATAAGAGGGAATTTTGAGAAAATATTTTGGATTTGTTGTTTTTTTATTTCAAGGACACCTGGTATATTCAAATCGCAATACTAAACGTTTCTTTAATTTCTAAAGAATTTAAACTTGACTCACTGACTCTCATACATATTCTCATAATAATTCATTCGTATTGCAAGCAAGTTCTCCAGAAGATCACTCTTACAAATTTTGTAATCTAAACTGTCACCGCTTTACCAATTGGTGGTTTTACAAAGTATCGTTTGAGAATATTTAAAATAGCATCTCTTGAATAGAGTGATATTTGTATATTTTGTAGAGAGTTACCAAATGAGTTCTACAAATGTGTTTAAGTGGTTTTCCTCCTTACCTTTGCTCTTATAAATTTTCAACTTTCTCAACAGTTCTTCACTTTCTTATATTCTGTATTTACTTTCTTATTTTCTTTCTTCCTTTATTATTATTTAAATTACTTATTACTTGATTTTCTCATAATAACATGTTTTTCATTTAATCGATTTCCATATGATTTCTTTTTATAATTCTACTTAAACCTATTTATATCATCGCGTATGTGCTACTGTCTTATTTTTATAACATCTTTATTAGTTAGAATCTTATTACTTCTTGTTTGTATCATTTACCGTTCATCCTATCCTTTCTTTAATTTTTTTCAATTACTCAACTCATTGTTTTTGCTTTATATGCTACACTGGATCTTATAACTGATTTATTATTATTAGATTATTGAAGAACACAATTACTTCATATTTATCTTCAAATTCGCTAAATATGTGTCGCGACTTTGAGTCATTTATTATCGTTCTTATTAATTTATTATTTATTAGGCTTTCAAATGCTCGTTTGAGGTAAATGAAAAACATTTGCATTACAAAATGTCATTAGTGAAATTTATCTATGAATTATTTTCTAATGTACCAAGTATACAGGGTGTAAATCAAATATTCCGACGTACCCTAATATATAATAGATACGTAAAACAGCAATTCATATCTACAAAAAAAATTATTTTATCGAAACTTTAATTTTTGCGGAAATTTAGGAACACAAACTTTTCAAATACGATCCTGTATTCAGATTGAATCTAAATAAATAGAAATTATATGTTTATATGTTGTCGATACAATAAACAAATAGACATTTATTTGTTCAAGTTTACCAAAAAATCCCCTTCACTTTTCGGCAATGTAATAATAGGTACGTCTTTGTGTAAAAACTTTTATAGACATGTATTCATTCATAAATTTTCTTATGCAGCAGCTGTTGTGTTTCGATAAGTAGGTCGATGGCCTGACCTTTGTAATATCCAGAAAAAAATGCAATATCGAGTTTCATTAAAAATTTGAAACAGTATAAGAGTTTTATAGTAAATTTGTAATTTAGTTGTCTGAATATTAATTTCACGTCCAGAAATAACAAATTACATTTGTAATTTTAATTGAATGTTCATATTTTTTTTTCTGTGTTCTATTTGCCTCTTTTTTTGAATGACAATTTCTTTCCCCTAAAAAGGGCAAATTTGTTTGGAACAGTTTGATTGCTTAAAAGAGATGTTCAATGTGGCTGTCATTTGCCTAAATACAAGCTTTTAACAGAGCGGTAAACTTTAGAAATTTGTACACACTTTAACACGGCTCAGTCTTTACGAATATGGGTCGCAGCTTAAAAAATATGTTTCCGAAGATCGTCTTTCACGCACAGCCTTCATAACTTGGATGCAATGTACCGCGATCTCTGAATATGTACACGGTTTGTAGAATTAAATCATTCGATGGACACCTTCGGTTCGGAAACCGCCCTTCATAAATACGTCTAACAGTTCTAATATTTCTACCTGTTTTACCGTAGACGATATCCGTCAATTCGTGATCTGAATAAGCCATACTTCACACAAGTTGCTGGCATACTGATTTCTTACAGCATGCATTATCGCATCTACTACCCCCACCATTACGCTTCAGTAGGGATAGCGCTGCAGTTATAAAGGAACACTCAATTTACCAGAGTTGGCTCAAGCCACGCGCACTTATTAATTTTTTTGTTTTCATTGATCTCGTTCAAGATACAGATTTCGTACATTAGCATTTTATGCTTAATGTGGCAATTAAATAACGAGAATTTCTACCTGTAGTCTTAAATTACATGGCCTTAAGCATTTATCCCCTCACAATAATCTTCCTCGTACGTGATACCCTTGTTCCAACGATTCTCCCATTGTTGGAAGCATAGTCGAAAATCATTTGAGGCTAACCTCTTCACAACCTCCGTCGTGCATCCTTGAATATCTTCAATCGTATCAAAGCGGAAGCTTTTCATTGGAGTTTTCATATTGGGAGATATGAAAAAGTCTAAAGTCTGCAGAAGCCAAATGCGGGTAATAGAGGGGCTGGAAGAGCACTGAAATATTTTTTCGCTAACAATTGCTGCACAATGACGCAGTGTGGATAGAGGCAATATTATGATGCAGAATTAAACCATTCTTGACCAATTCAGGTCTTACCCGAGCAACTCTGGTACACAAACGCTGTAGGACATCGAAGTAGAAGACACTGTTAACAGTCCTGCCCTGTGACACAAATTCTTTATGGATCACGGCACTAATATCAAAAGACAAATTTCCATTGTCTTCTAGTTTCAGGGTCATGCTAGAACACCCTTTCGTCTCCCGTGATAATGGTTTCCATCCAAGTTCGTCTTTTGTTTTGGATGAAACAAAATCCTGTAAAATCGACAAACTCAACTCGTTTTGCGAGTGTATTCAGAACGAGTTTAGCGCATCTTCAAATTATTGTGTAACATCTGTCTCACCGTTTCCTTGTTTATGCCTAGTTCTACATCACATCGACAACATCCGAAGTGCACTAGCTGTTGCAAACGTTTGATGTTTTTTTCTGTGTACACTGTGACTGGTGCCTCTTGTCTTTCGTCGCCTTTCACAGATATACGGCAGGCTTTAGATCGCGCTGCCCACTCGTAAACACGTGCTTGTAATAGGTACCCATTGCCGTAACCATTTTTCAATTTAGTTCAAATTTCCGACGGTTTATCTCCTGATTACATTAAGAATTTGATATCAACTCTTTGGTTTATTTTATTATCGCACATTTTTCCGACGTGCAATTACACAGTCATTTTTAAAACTGTCTACAACATCCAAAGCTCGTTTTATGACCGTTGCACCATTGCAGACATGCGCACAAACTGTGGAATTTTAGTACTCAGTCATAACGAATTCGTCGGTGTTTATTCATAGGGCTCTTCTCAAGAATTCTTGGAATTTAATTGCCACACCTTGTATATATATATATACATATATATATATATATATATATATATATATATATATGTATATATATATATATATACATTTGATAAAACTATCGAAATTTCGGTTTTATATCAAATATTTACTTTAGTAAGTTATTTCGCGAAGTAATGTGAACGTAAACAGTGCTATCTACAATTGCGACGATAATTATTCGAATTTTTTATTGAAAAAATTTCGCGCTGAAGTGGGATTCGAACCCACGTCCATGGGTTGCCGGACCACCAGTCTACCACCTGAGCTATGAAGGATAATTCGAATCTTTAGGGGGGCACCTTAAGTTACTTTTTAATGGTACAGGTGTTAATATTCTGTCGTCGGTTGGAATTGCTAAATGTTCATCCATTATAATTCCAACAGACGACAGAATATTAACACGCGTTTCTGTTCTTTTTTTAACTTTCTACCAGTGGCGTTAGAGCGAAATTTGGACTGAATATGTTTGAAAAAATAATGGTACGATTTTTTTCTTAGAAGCTTAACACTCCGTATCTCGGAAAGGGAGTGTTTCCGGACTTCTCAACTAAAATTCCTTCTTAATTGAAATGTTCAACAAAATATTATTTTACTATTTTTTAAATACCGACTTTTCACCCATATTTGTAGAATTAACTCATGAATCTGGTTAGCATTCTGCACCCTTCTTTAGTATTAGATTTTCTTTAATTTCGCATTTTTCAAAACTTGGTGCTTTGTTGTTCTTATATATTCTATATTTCTTCATTCTATTTCATTATTATTTTCATGAAAGTTTCGCCTTCTTACATCGTCATATTTATTATTACGTTTTCTCTATGGTGACTTTTAGTTTGGTGATACAGTTTAATATTTTTTTTATTATCATTTTTTATGTCTTCGATTGAATTCATTAGACTTTTTCAATTTAATTCCCTTGCGCCTAACTTCTTCATATCGCTTTTAATTATTACCTTTTCCGAAATAATTAATATCCATTATGTAAGCTAAAGTAACAACCTGCAATACATAATTATTAAATTTAACACTAATTTCGACAACAGATAGAATCTACTCATTTCAGTATTATATTTTAAAAAGTAGGTTTCTGATTATTATCCAGTCGATAAAATGTTAGATATAAATTGAAAATGTTAAAGCTGAAACTTCAACTTGTTTTATTGTTATTTTTAAAATTCTAACAAATGATTGTGTATAATCGAAAAAAATACCATAATACATTAAATATATCTTCTAAAGTTGAACAATATTCCATTTTTATTTGAATATTCTTTTTTCTACGATTAACCGTTTTCATATAAATACATTAACTCTGTGAGCCTAATTGGCCCATATTTGATAAAATTTCTCTATACATTCCTATTTTTCGCCTTCTTTTCCCAACTGATAATCTTTAATATTTTAGTATCGTTCTCCACTTCAGTTATCATCGTGTGATCAACGTCTTCTTCTGTTTCCTCCTATTGTATTTGACATTAATAGTTTTGGTATTTTGAAATGTTCCTTGTTCCTCATTCGTTCTTCTAAACCATCTGGTCTATTTTATTTCCTTCGAATATCTTTTGAAGCACTTTTTATTCCCATACCTCTAATCTTATTTGTTCTGTTTTATTTCAGTATCTATGCTTCACACTTATATATCACAGTTAGTCTTTTTTCTGTTTTGTACAATTTTACCTTTACCTTCTTCGAGATAGGTTTGTTCTTGAATATTTTATTAAACGGTCCTACACATAGATTCCTTCTATTATTCTTGCTTACAGTTCCATTTTTTGTGCTTGGTTTTCTTGCAAACGTAGTCCCCACATATGTAAATTAACCAACTTCTTTGAATTCACACACTTTTCCACATTGCTATTATTTTTTTTTTCAGTCCCTTGCTAAATGACCAGATAATATACGAACATCAAAAATCGATGCTTTTTATGATATATCTTCTATTGTTCTGTTCTATTAATGGTTGCACCTCTTATATCTTCTTCAAGTAAAATGTTAAAAAAGTACCAACGATAGTGAATCCCCTGTCTTGTCTCACTGCTGTCCTGATTTCAAATTTTTCTGACGTTAATTCTCACCATACCTTGTGTTCCTTGTAATGATATTTATTAATTTTTAGCTTATTTTTAACTGAAACACTCTGTAAATTTCTTCCCTGTTCCGTTTTTTCCTCACTTTTTCTCTTTCTGATAATTACATATATTAAAGTTTACAAGGCATATTAGGTTTGCATTAAGGTAAGTAGCTGTACAAGCAATGCCCCCTTTTTACATGTGGTATTGTAAACCAATTTACTCTGAACTTCCTCACTTTAAAATATTATATATTTTATTTTATTTCTTACTTTAACTTAATAAGAATCATCAGCATATAAAATATAATCGTCCAGGCTGTAGTGCAGATCAAACAAGGTTCAGTAAAATTCAGGTTATCTTTCTTCGAATTCTTTGATACACTAGAGAAAGAAATGATATAACATATTTCATATTTGGTACATTTATTGTAATATATTGAGACAGTTTAATGAATAATTTTTAAGTTAATTATATTTGTATCTATATTTTCATTTTACCTCGAATTATTCTGATACTGTTATAGATTTAAAATATTAATTATTTAACGAAAAATATTGCATTCAAAGTAACTTATATATAATAAGATCTTTGTAAAAAATATAGTTTCATAAGTACTTTTTATAATTATATAGATATAAATATAGAATAGTTCTGAAAATATTTGGCGATTGTTCTATTTATTTTATTTTTAATTTTTACTACAATATGTTTGTACATATGTCTTGTTTTACGGTAATATTTCCTAAAAACTAAAATATAATCAATATTATATAGTGATAATAAAGGACGGGTAGCGATTGGTTTCTTTTTAAAATTGTTATAAAATAAATACCGTTCATTATTTTTGAAAGTTTGTTGCTTTATTGAAAAGAGTAAACCGATTAGTTATGTAATATAATTTCATTCAAATTGCTGCTTTGGCTGGCTTTATGTCAGCGCATCCTATAAACCAAATTTTGAATAACATTTTTAATGGTTTGAGGTTCTATAAGGTGTCCCAACAGGAACTTGGCGATTTAAATTCCAAATAACATGCGTAGGATTTAGAAATTCAACGATTTATTAACGTAAACATAAAATAGAAACCCTAAAATTATATGTGGAACAAGATATCGGATAAATGTCCACCGTGACTTCTATTGCACGCAGCGATTCTTTTTTTAAAATTTTCAATGACTATCACACATATGCAAGTTCATCTCGCCAATAGCCGCACGAATGTTATTTTTTAATTCATCAATTGTCTGTGGATTATTTGTGTAGACTTGATCCTTAAGGAGACCCCAAAGGAAAAAGTCCAGCGGTGTTATGTCGCAGGATCTTGCAGGCCAATCCACGTCACCATTACGAGAAATCACACGGCGAGGGAATTTCTCCTGCAGTAAATTTAGAGTTTCCCTGCCAGTGTGACAAGTGGCCCCATCTTGTTGAAAGTAAAGATTGTTGAGGTCCATATCTTCCAAACGAGGCCATAGGAAGTTATTCAACATCTGTCGATACCGCTCCCATTTACAGTTTCTGCTTCTCCATTCTCATTTTCAAAAAAGTAAGGTCCAAGAACACCATTGGCCGAGAAACCGCACCATACAGTGACACGTAGTGGGTGCATGGGTTTTTCAATAATCTCTCGAGGATTTTCACGCCCCCAAATGCGGCAGTTTTGTTTATTTACGTAACCCCCTATGTGAAAATGGGCTTCGTCACTGAATATGATTCGCTTACAGAATCCGTCATCAAAATCTGTTTGCTCCAAAATCCAATTGGCAAAGATACGGCGGTGGTGATGGTCCCTGGGCTTCAATTTTTGTGTTAACTGGATTTTGTATGCGTGTAGCCGAAGGTCTTTTGTTAAAATTCGTTGCAGAGATGATTTTGAGATGGCCAATTGCTGTGACCGATGACGAATTGAAGTTTTTGGACTTTCGGTAACACTTTCATTCACCATAGCGATATTTTCAACTGACCGAACGTTACGAGGACGTAGTGGTGTCTTTACATCGAGAACAGAACCAGTTCGCCCAAATTTTGCCATTAAATTTCTAATTGCCGTATTGCTGGGAATATGATTCTGATGAAAAACAACGCGTAGTCGACGAATTGTGTTGGTAATGGAACGATCATTTTCATAATAAATTTCAACAATTTGGATACGTTCTTCAGTCGTGAAACGTTGCATGATGACTTTTACAAGTTTATAGATGACATATACCAAATATTAGGTTGCTAAGTTACCTTATTTGAAAATAATATGAAATTTAAATCCCCAAGTTCCTGTTGGGACACCTTTTATTTCACGAACAGCTCGATCAATTTTGTGCTTAAATGCCTGAATTGTTTTCTGGACTGTCAGCGTGTAACATACATCTTTAATAGCACCATACTCCACAAAAGGAGTCCAACGGCGTTCAAATGCGTTAAAGATCGATTGTTGCACTGTTTATGTTACACATACCGCCATCCTACTGAAACCAAGTTCGCCCAAGTTCAATTCATCAATTTCTGACCCCTCAAAAAATCTGTTACTATACTTCTGCATGACCGACTAATTTGAGATCTTTATTCAGAATTCTCCTCACGCTAGTGCTACTGCGGCAAATATTCAGTTGTTGAGATCTGTGACGATTTGGAATTCTCGGATTTAGAGGCACACTTTCGACAATAGCAGTAATATTCTCAACTGAAAGCACTGTATGAACACGATGATAACTTTTGTTATCAATTTGCATGCCAATCTCGTATGCAGCAGCTGAGATTGGTGCACTATTTCGACTGAAAATTATTTTCAAAATTCGTAACACGATACTGGAAATAAGTTTTGATTATTTTCCAACGGTTCGACACTAAAAATCTGCTCATATTTTGAGCGCGTTCGTGTTACCAATATGAAAATAACACGTACTAGTTCAAAAAGAAACCAGTCCTTAGCCCACGCTTTAGTAATAGTGCTCAAGTTTATAGATAAGTATTTATAACTGAAGAAAAGAATTATCAAATCTAGAGACTTCTTTTTATCAAAATTATGCCTTTGTACATATGTATTTTGTGTATTTCAAGCAGCAGCCCGCATGCGGACGTAGATAACCTAATTTGTGTAATTCACTTAAAGGTAATAATATGAACATAGACAACAATTTAAATCAAAATTTGAATAGTAGTTGATGCAGTTTTTGCAAAACATGAAATTGATTAAAATAGTCGAACAATGATATTCAACTCAAAAAATGTTTGGCGTCTATACGTCAAATCTTGACGTGTAGTATCAAGATTCGACACGATAATGGATGTATGTGAAGTTATAAACTAAAATTAATACTTAGGGGTAGACATACCGCATTTTCTGCGAATATTACTGTGATAAACACGATGCTAAAAAAATATAATTTTAGCAGTTATTAAATAGTCTTTACATTTTATAGGTAATTATTAATCATATTTGAAGTAATAAAATATTAAGAAGAATATTATTAGCTTGAATAATAAGCTTCACTACTTTTTAATTATTTTGGTTAATACGAGGGCAGGCTGAAAAGTAATGCACACATGCTTGTACAGCGCGAACAAAAACATATAGCAAGATTGGGCAAAAAGTACATTAAAGTACAATTCTTAAGGCTCTACGCTATACCCGGCAATCCCACACTGAAATGAGTGTATTTTTCCGGCCTTTTTTTGGCTTCAAATAAAAGGTTGAAAGACCGCTCGATGTATGTATGACCATGTATCAATAAAAACTAGGTAGGTATTTACTTTTTTTTCAAAATGTTTGTACGGTTTGACTTTTATCGGTAAGAAACAGAAAATCTATCCGAACAAATTGAGATATAACCAGGCCAGCTAATGGAGTTATGAAATGTTTGTGTTGTAGGTATTTATAATATCTAGGTAGCTATACAGCCCGTTTTTGTCTAGATGTAATAGTTGTTTAGTTATCAATAAAAATAAAAGTCAAAAACAGGCAACCCAATACTCAACGTCCCTGAAAATATGCAGCCCACATTACAGCACACGGCAACAGAGTAGGTACCAAGACGTCCTGCTGAGAGGGTCGAAGGATTATGTAAATTGGCTCCACAGGCTTCTACCTATAACAATATTAACTTATCACTTATCAACCAATAAATCGGCGTAAATATTGAAATAAATGCTGCAACTGGTTCAATGGCTAATTAAATTACCTTTTATTGAGTTTTAAGAGAATTTTGATCCATAATAATCACCGAAAATTAAGTGCGGATCGGAAACTAAACATCAAAGATGAATTTTCTAGTCATTTATATGTGAACAAACTAATTTGCAGCTAATAAATTTCTGCATTTACATAAGTAAATAGTTTGTATTTAAAAAAATTAGAATAAAAAAAAATTAGAGATCTTTTTTCATAATACTTCTTATAGATTGATCTCTATGATACCTCGCGTCAATTATTTCTGGAAGCATTGCATTCATATAAAATTTTTCCAGATGTTCAATCATATGATGAATCCTGAAATCATCATTTCGTTCTATTACTATATATTTCAAATCGTGTTTAGTATAAACTACGAAATAACATTTCTCTCTTTTGGTGATGTGGAGTTGTCCCTGCACTTGATACATATCATTATCAAAAGGTTTTAGCAGAAGTTTGTTACTATCATTTGCATCTAAGGTGCAATAATTAATTAATTTTTCGTTAATGGCTTCATGTATTAATTTATCACGCGCTGAATAAGGACATTTTATTTCGACAATAGAATCGAATCCAATTAATCCGTCTGGAGTGGCGCTTAAAAATTTTTTCTTCTCGTCAATGAACAAACCGCATGCCTCAACTTTCAAATTTGTAATTTCCATTAATTTTTGCTTGGCCCTTTCTTCATTATCTTTGCCATACTGTAGAGAATTTGGTAGTTTTTTATTATTGAATCTATTAGTATACAGCATATGTTTTATTGTACTAGCCGTGTCTGTTTTTTCTCTCATTTTACAAATCTTGCCAAAGTTACTTGCCGTTGCTGTCTCTCTTTTTCCCATTCGTTGTTATGTCTCTGATTCACCGTCCTAATTTGAATATTATGACAATCAGATAATGACAATTCATCAAGAAATTGTTTTCTCTTGCTTTCGTATTCCGGAATAGGCATGTCAGGTACCACGATTTTGCACGCTCCGTAATCCGAATCAGCCACTTTGAATTCGAATTTTATTTTTTTTGCTTTTCTTTTTTATTGCTTGATTTAGTTTAAGATTTTTGAATTTTTCCAAATATACACCGTTAAAATTATCCCCATTAGTTTTCTTAACAAATGTATATACAAATGTCTCTTTATTATTATAATTTATGGCTGAAGCAAAACATCTCCCTTGGTACGAGCCTCCCAGCGAAAAATTTATTCTTTTTCCTCCCACGAATTTATTCACAACAGAATTGAAGGATTCTACCGCGTTATTGTCTACGTCATAAAGTAAACTGGAGGTACTTTATGGCACTAACTACAGCTGTTCTAAATTTAAGAATATTCTGCCGTAAAAAATTTCGTATACACATATCTGATCGAGGAGTTTTTGAAATTTCTCGTATTTTCGTACAGAAATTTCGCAACACATGATTTCGACACTCAATTTTTTCAATAAAATATGTTGGTCCGTAAGGTTTTGCTGTTTGAATTTTTTTATATACACTACTATCCCCATCACCAATAATAGTTTTATATCGCAAATTATGCATTTCTATTGACATTCTAAACCCATCTAGAATAATAGCTGCTTCCATAGAAGTTGAAGAACTGTTCCAGTTTTGAAAACATTTATGAGACGGAACATTTTTTTTATCGTTATTTTTACAAAATTTGCACATTTTATTTTTTACTCCTACGTACAAAACTTTTTTAGTTCTGGTCCCAATTACGCACCCAACGCCCGAGAGAGCGTTATAATTAGACTTGTAACTTCGTTTTGACCAAGCTCCATCCACTGTTACAGTTATAAAAGGTATTCCGTCGCTATCAATTTCTCCTGCTTCGATTGCCAACTTACGTTCTTCTTTTCCTGCAGCTAGCATTTCTTTTAATGCTAACTCCTCTGTATTTTTTAGCACTTCTTTTTCTATGCGCGCATACGTTGCTGAAGACATTTGAGGAATGTCTAAAGCTGCGGAAAATTCTGTTAATTGTGAATGACCCGCCCCTATTGCAACAGTTCCACACACCGCTGCTTCATTTACTCCACATTTTTTATTTTCATTTTCAGTACTGAATGTATCGGTTATTCCACACATGTTGCATTTATACGTAAAAACACTTTTGAAACCAAAATGTTTTTCCGCTATTATTTCTACATTTTGAAAAGTACAGCCAAACATAACGTGTCGTATTCCTTTTAGAACAGTAAACAGATAATTTATATCAACAATCCTACGTCCAGCAAGAGTAAAATTTGCAATATTGTTTAAATTTTCTGTTTCAATAAAAACCTCATCTGATATATCCGAATCAAAACTGTCGTCGCGTGCCGAATTTGTCTCAGTGAAAACAATTTGATTATCTACAATATTATCACGTTGAGACACTATTCGATTTTTTATCCGAATTTGTTTCATCAACTGTTTTCTACTTTTCCGTTTTGCAGCGGTTGTCAATCTTTTTTTGGGAGTGAAGTCCCATTGTTGATTATATTTCAAAATTACAACAGTCACGAACACTAATATACGTATGCAATCTTTCGCATACGAATAACTAATGAAACTAGTCCGAATATAATGCTAACGCACAGCAAAATTTTCCAAAAAAGAAAAATCGCTCCGAAAATACAAGCACAATTGACAAGAACTAACAAAAGCACAGCAAATTCACTTATAATCACATGCAAAGCACACGGTGGTAAAAACCAATTGACCTTATGTTCAAGTATTCATCATATTTATAATTCTTTTTTTACATTCCCACCCCTTATATTTTAAGATAGGTGGGAGCAGAAAGTTGTTTATCATATGGTCATATCTTTATCGAATTATATACATTTTCCAAGTAACCAGGTGATTAACTTTAAATGACTAAGAAGGATTAGAAAGCCAGGTAATGCCGTAACCACTTTTAGAGGAAAACAAGTTAATACATTTGTTTGTCTTTTACTTTACACAAGCATCTAAGTATTTCAATTAGGTATGTATGGGTAAAATTGTGTAGCTTTACTACACTACTTATTTTATATTAAAACCTATTAAGTTACATTTGTTATAATAATACATCTATTCTTTATCTTCGACCCTCTCAGCAGGGCGTCTTGGTACCTAGTCTGTTGTAGTGTGCTGTAATGTGGGTTGCATATTTCTGAAACGGTAATTTTTCGGGCACTAAAGTAGACCCGTAAGCTTCAAAATCATATATTTATTTTTCTACGTGGTCACCGTTAAAGCTAACACATTTCTCCCAACATGTAGCAAGTTTTCTCATTCCGTCAAAATTCTTCCGACTTTTCTCAAACCCAGGAGTTGCCAGCTGCCCTCACCTCATCATCCGAGGCGTAATGAGTACCCTTTGAGCGTTCCAATCGACGCTGTTTGTTCTCGTCTGTGAGACAGCGTGGCATCCATCGTGCGCAAATTTTACGGTATCCCAATTGTTCAAAAATGAAGCCGACACGGTCCTTGGATATTCCAATATGGTTTGCAATACGTCATTTTAAATCAAATCGTCGACGAAATGCGATGTTTATCGTATGTGGCAGTGATAGGACTTTCGCTGCGTGTTTTATCAATAATTTTGACTTTTCCAGGCTCGCAATCACGAAATGTTATTACCCATCGATTTACAGTAGACCTATCAACAGCATCATCACCATAAACATCCTTTAAACGACGATGAATCTTACTAGGGGTCGCCTCCAGCAGTCAAGAATTCGATAACAGCACTCTGTTTAACTCGCGTTGACATCGCACTACAACACCTCCCCATGCTTCTGTTTTTCAAAATACACTGGCTGAATTTACTACCACAAACCTGTGCATGGGTATAGAGGGGCATGTCACTTCAATCGCGCTGTACAAGCATGTGTGCATTACTTTTCAGCCTACCTCGTATTATAAAGAAGTAAAAGTGTCTTCTTGTTAATATCTTAGTAAATACATTCACAGCAGTATATGAATACCAATTTAAAATCAATCTAGCTTATTTGAACAAACATGAGCAAAAAATGTATTTTCTTGTGCTTAGGATTTCAACAAATATGTCTTAGCAATTAGCATATAGCTTATGGATTAATAAATAACTATTTAAAGTATATTTGTATCATTTTGATCCTTTGTACTCCAGCATCAATATAACTACTTATATCAAACATGCATATAGCGTTTATTTACAGCGTTTATTTGGTTATAATGGAAATTTGGATATTGAGAAACTTAGAATGAATAAAATTACAAGAATATCCAAATTTTATATCTTATAAGATATAAAATTTGGATATTCTTGTCATTTTTAGGTAGAAGACGTTCTACCTAAAATTTGTCTACTTGTCTAGATGATGCAATCTAATTTTTTCCTTACACATTCATAATGTGGATAATATGCAATCTGTTGTACAAAAACAACGCGAAAATACAAGCTCGTGATCCAGAAAAATCGTTTCTGAGCCGATAAATTAGAAGTTAAACTAATTCTGAATGAGACAATAGTTTTTCTTTATTTTTATTTTTGAAAATCTGTAAATATGCAGAAATATGTAGAACAAAATGTATAAAACAATAATTTTTCAGGCTATTTTACTGATGCAATACTTCCAAATTATTTTTCTCAACCTATTGCTTTGGTCCTTAAAAACTTTGACTTTATAATTTCTGCTAGAATTTTCTATCGATTACTTTGAATATTCGAGAACATAACATACTCGGCACCTCTTTTGGTAAGACTAGAGCAATGTCCGTCAGCAAACATTTCGTATTTGCTGAAGTGAAAACTTTTCCAACAACTTTTATATAAATATTATAGATTTGTTCTTAATAAGGAAGTATTGAAAAGAATATCCTATTTCAAAATTAGTGCATAAGCGCGTACACTCCCACCCCCTCCTTCAATTAGGTTTATTTGGATAGTGTGTTATAAGTTATAATTATATTCGAATTTTAGATCGCGCACTTGAGGCGTTGACGCAAATTTCCTGATTTACTATCAAATATTGTGAAAATTTTTAAACGACGTATTCCAAACAAATAATTTATCTATATTTAAGAAACTAAGCTTTTTCGTCTCTATTACATAATGGTATAATTTTATATCAAATTTTAATCTGCAGTCTTAATAGATACATAGTTAAGATATTTTATTTACTATTTGTGAATTCATTTTCCAAGAAGCGTACATTAAGTCATCTACGTTCATGTGTGGGGCACTTAGCGGATGTACCTTCAAAAAGCTATTGCTTGAAGTTGTATGCTGTAAGCAAGTAATAAGATATGTTATTTGTTCAATTCGGAATTATAATAAAATTTGAATTATACAATCCACGTTTTGATGTATCTTTATTTGGATCCCAATTTTTCATATTTCTTTCAACTTATATTACATATCATTTCTATTTGATATTTAAGTTCAATCGTCTATTTTATTGTTCATTTACAAAAATCTCAATGGAAAATAAATGCATTGAACATTCACACATCTGCATTGTAAGGTTTAATAGCAGTTTTCCTATTTTGAACAAATTTTTTATGTTTTCCAAAAATTGTGTTACGAGGGATGTCTTTTATATTTTGCATACTGGAACATAGAAGGCGCCACTAATCAAATGTCACTACAAAAAATTAATCTTCATCTTTAGTTAGTCTAAATTCAAGGTTTCAGTGCGATACGTGTAGTGTCGCAGTTACAACGAACTGTCAAAGTTGACAAGTTAGTCGAAAAATGAAATTAAACCGTGAAAATTTTCACGCAATAATTTTTTAACTTTCAAAGACAATTGTCTCAACAATAATGCCACGCCGAGTTGGTTTCTGCTTTCGGTAATGAATCATCACATCTGTCAACAATTTCTAATTGGTATAGGAATTCTAACGTCGACGGATTGGTTCACGACCAGGCAGGCCAAAAACGGCAGCCACTCAAGAAAACGTCGATGCTATGCCCAAGCTTGTCAACGAAGATCAACATGAGACATATAGCGAAATTGATGAAACATTTATGATTTTAAAGACTTCAATTCAAACAATTTTGCATGAAGAATTGTGTGAAACAAAATTCGTTTCACGATGAATACCGCATCTGTTGACCGAAGAACAGAAAGCAGCTTGGGTGAATTGGTGTCAAAAAACTCTATACCGCGTCAACGCAGGAAACTCTAAAAATGCGTACAACATCGTGAATGAATTTACTCATACGAGCCAGAAAATGAACGCCAATCGCCTGTTTGGGTGTTCCAAGGTGAAGAAAAGCCGACAAAAGTAATCCGTTCTCGAAGCGTCTCCAAAAAGATGGTTGCGACATTTGCCTCGAAAGCAAGTCATGTAGCAACAATTTTTCAAAGAACTATTACTGCCGATTGGTATACAACCATTTTTTTGCCGCAAGTAATCGTTGAGCTCCAAGAAATCAACCCACAACGACGAATCATCCTCCACCAAGACAATGCAAGTTCGCACATAGCTCGCAAGACAATTGAATTTTTAACTGAAAAAACATCGAATTCTTAGACCATCCTCCGTGTAGTCCCGACCTAACTCCTAACTATTTCTTTATTTTTCTGAAAATCAAGGATGGGCTGCGTGGTCAAAGGTTCCAGTTGTCAGAAGGAGCAGTCGATGCCTTCAAAAACGTAATTTTGACTGTATCGAAGAACGAGTCGAATATCTGCTTCCAGAGTTGGTTTGACCGCATGCAAGGGTGCATTAATCTTCGTGGAAAATACATCGAAAAACAATAAACTCTTTAAAAGCTATCTACTGTTTCATTCCAGCTCTATATTCAAAATATTAAAGACAACTCTCGTATAAATTGTTTTATTAATAATTAATTATTTATGGACACCACAGATAATTCGATAAGAATTGCCAATAACGTGAAGAAAATACACGATTTCGATATTAAATTCGATTAAAAAATTCCAATGAGACGTAATTTTTATTGAAATTTCATTACCTTATGTTTATATTGATTAAGCAAAATAACTTTAATATCAACACGGTCTTCAAATGATGTAAAGCTTTCATAAATATATACTTGTCCTCAAAAGAATTTTTTCAAATATTTTAGGTTCTACAAGTACTCTTGAATCTCTTACTATAAATTATATGACAATGAAAATTACGTTTTATTGGAATTTAATTACCTTATGCGAATGGCAGCCACTGCACCTACTAATACTTTTCTTCTGTCTGGTATCGAAGATCTCAAGCCAAGCTAATTGATATTCAACATTCAACTTGACAATGCAATGAGGATCACCACTGGTACAGTTAAAACTATTCCTAATCTCTGTTTACCGATTGTTTCTAACATTGTCCCGCCTGATATCAGACGTCTTGCTGAGACACAGAATGAATGGGCTAAGATTACCAACAACATTGATCTTACCTTACACGATGATTTGGAGTGCGTCCCCAGGACCTGACTTAAATCTATGAGACCGATTCAGCTGGATATGGAAGTTCAGCACCCCATCAATGTGAATAATTGCTGGATAGCCCTCCTCGAACAACACCCTGAATCGAGAAACAGATATTTAATTTCAAATCCTTTAGAACCTCTGTCGAGCGTTACCCTCCCACGTCTCAATGTTCTCAATTCAATAAGTTCCCTACAGACCACGGAAGATGTAACTCAATGCTGTACAAATGGAAACTAGTAGATACTATGGCTCAACTATGGCTCACATAGTAAACGACTGTCCCAGAAGAACTTTCTCTAGTACCTAAATAAATTTAAGATCAAGAAAGTCTACAAATGGCAGAAAACTTGAGCAAATACATACTTGTCCTCGAAATATTTTTTTCAAATATTTTACGTTCTACAAGTATTCTTGAACCTCTGACAATAAATTATTAAACTATTATAAACAACAAAAGAAGGATATATCTTAAAAAGTTTGGCTATTGTGGAAATGCTGAATAAGTATTTATAGTGTTATGCGTTGTATGATATTGGTTTATTGTTAAAATATTCTAGGTTAATATTTTATTTCTGCACTTTGAAAATAGTTAATAAATATTGATAGATATAATAAAATTTCATAGCAAAATCATAAAATATGAACTAAGTATTGAATTAAAGAAAGAAATTGCAAGAAGTCATAGATTTCGATTTGCAACCTTTCGTAATCGAAGAACACTCAGGACAAGCTTGTAGTGTTACCTACGTTGTTTATAGAACTTAATTTAATTACTTCTGCTATATTATATCTGTAATAAAAACACTGAAGAAAATTCAAACACTTATTTTCTGGGCTATAAATTGATATGCCAAATCTTCGATTATTTTATATCTATATCTATGTGTATATTCTCATCACATTGAATACAGCAACAATTCGGAAGCATTTAAAATTAAACAATTAATAACATCCTGACCTACATAAGTTTTGCAAAATAATTTCGAGTAATTGCGGATGCATTTTGCCAATTTAACAATTATTGCATATTATAACTGAATGTAACGTATTGTACTATATATAATTTGATTGTGTATACGCTGATTCAAGGTTGATATCAATAATTATATGCATTATAACATAGTAGGTATATTTTCATTAACAATACATTGTAACATATTTTATAAATGTAATGGTGTATTATATTAATAGGTACTGGTATTTAATATTATGAAGAATATAGCTAAAACTTTTTAAAAAAGTAAGTGGTGAGATGTTTCCAAACCAAAAGTTATTTTCTTTAACACCAGTGTTTGGTATGCGTAATAATAGATGACAGTATGTATGTAGTGATGTTTGTATAAATTAAATAATTTATATCTACATACATCACTTATATGTATATGTATACATTTAAAGCAATCCTACATGTTTCGACACAAAGTAATTAAAAATATATATGACAGTATATCAATGTCAAACTTATACGAGCCATGAGTTATTATTATGTCTGCGCCCGTGGAGCGACTTAAGATTTTAAGCTGTCGGCATTCGCCTTGAACGAGCAGGATAACCACGAAAACCTACTCAGACAGCAGTCAGGGATCTAAACACGGAACTGCCAGCATGATAAGCCAGTGCACAGATATTTAAATAACATATGATAGATAATTATATAATAACAACATATATTCATAATGGTAAATTGCAGATCGTTACATTATTAGGTTATAGTATATACTGGTTAGATTTTTATATCACTTCTGTTGTTAATTTAATTTTTTTTCTTGTTTAATATTAATTATTTCTTTAATTTACCTTTTCATTGTGTGTGGTCCTTTATCGATTATCTGATAATAGACAGGGTACTATTTATACAAATTGGTACAACAAACCCACAGCTTCTTTTCGATATATGAATTACTACTCAAATGCACCTACAGCATATAATAAAATGATTATAAGTAATCTGACTCACAGACCAGTAAAACTATCACCCACTCAATACAGAAAAGATAACATCAAGAAAATTAAAACTATCTTAACGCATAATAACTATCCAGCACAACTTATAGAACAAATAATTAAAAAACGAATCTACCAAATATATAACACTGCAGACACCAATAACAATTTAAACAACATATATCACAATTCCATATGTTCCACAATTATCAGAACAAAATTCAATTAACAACAGAAGTGATATAAAAAATTTAAGCAGTATATACTATAACCTAATTATGTAACGATCTGCAATTTACCATCATAATATATGTTGCTGTTATATAAATATATATCTTATGTCCGAGTAGTTTTCGTGGTTTTCCTTCTCGTTCAAGGCGAATGCCGAAAGCTTCAAATCTTAAGTCGCTCCACAGGCGCAGACATAATAACTCATGGCTTACCAATCCCCCGTAATTGATGTTGTGCTGTCTAGTGTTCTTTATTATTAAACTTGAATGTATCTTTGAATATTTTATCCATTTTATCCATGACAACTACAGATATATAAGTTTTACATTGATATACTGTCATATATATTTTTAATTTATTTGAAAAAGACACTATGTGTCGAAACATGTAACATTGCATTAAATATATACATATCAAAGTAAACCAGACTTTAGATCGCCGACTAATTTAATCTACATATCTATATATATATATATATATATATATATATATATATATATATATATATATACCTATATATATTGTTATGAGTCCTCATAAGGAAGCCTAGGAACAAGAAAGAAGACCTTAATAAAACTTAATAAAATTTAAACGGCCAGAAGTATTTCCTATGAAATTATTAAATAAGTTGGATTCGCGCATTAATCATTTGTATTCATGTCAGTATTTATATAAATTTTTGTTTTCTCATTTTTTGGAGTCACTTTCTTTCATAGTTTTGTATTTTCGAAGATTTTTTAACTTCTTTAATAGAATTAAAATATGTTCAATATATTCATGTAACGACTGCACTGTTTAAAAATCCCAAGGCGGGAAAATGTGGACTTAAATGTACGCACGTAGCGCTGTACAGAATATTTGTAATTTAGAAAAATACATGTAAATTAGATTTAAGAATTTTTACAATTTACCCAAACAAATGTCCATCCTGTTATAAGTCAAAATTCTGTTTATACAAAATACTTGTGTGTATGCAATTATACATTTACAACGTTAAAATGTGAGAATTATTTTTAAAAACATATAAATAGATAAAATACAGTAAAACTAACATGAACGTGATAACATATTAAAAATTATTTCTTGTACTGTATCGTACAAATGTGTATGCCATTCTGGATAATGTACACATTTATGCGACAGAGTACAAAAATTAAGCAAAAGATATCATCAACTACTGTAGTAGTATAGTGTAGTGTATACACAGGGGCCCCTGAAATAAAAGACAACGTATGAAAAATGGAAAAATGTAATTATATAGAATATGAACCCAAATATTGTCAATTACGACGCGAACCCCAAAATTAAAAATCCCCTGAAAATTGTATCATGTTCCGCCTATAAAATATTCAGAATGTAAATATGTATATACCTCTATTGAAGTTACACACAAACCGTATATTGACTTACGTAATAGCTGTCGCCGTTATAAAAACTATAACATCCTGTATGCTTAAGTCAATACATCGTACAAAATCAGCTTTTGATACATTCACGTAAATTATTCAAAATTAATTTACATTAATTTACAAACTGACATCATTTCATGTGCCTTACGAGAATGTTTTTTTAAGGAGAAGTAAGAAATGAAACAGACATGTTAAATACAAATGAAAACTGACCACACAGCGCCACCAATCGAAACAAAAAATTCCTACGACGCCCTCGAAACCAAAACCGAGGAAAAAATGGAAAAAGAAGAAGCAAACGAATTCACCCCACAACCGTCAACATCAAACAGCACACCCAGGGTAAGTGACAAAACAAACACCACACAAAACACAAACACCGAAACACGCAAAACACACAAAATCGCACCAATCATAATAACAGACAAAGACAAATGGGCATATATACGACAAATACTTAAAACACATAACATTAACACAGTACAAAACAAACTTGTGAAACCTGGCATTCACATCGAACCGAAAACTGACGAAGACTACCGAAAACTTAAGCACATACTCGACAATTAACAAATACAATTTTACACTTTTCAACTGAGAAGTGAAAAGACACTAAAGGTAGTTATGCATGGCATTCCTACCTTTATCACAGACACTGACATCACCGACGACCTGACTGACCAAGGCTACCCGACAATAAAAATAAAACGCATGACCGACAAACACGGAATACCAGCACCACTTGTACTAATAGAACTGAAGAGACAATACAAATCAATGTACAACATACACGACTGCTGCGGACTCACAATTAAAATCGAACCACTAAACAAACGGACAGACATAATACAATGCCACAAATGTCAGACATTTGGACACCACCAAAAAAACTGTAACATTCACTACAAATGCATGAAATGCGGAGACGAACACTCAACACACCTATGTACAAAACCCAAAACAACCCCACCAAAGTGTGCAAACTGCGGTGGTCCTCACTTATCCACTTTCCTTAACTGTCCTAACAATCCAAACAACCCTGTAAACAAAACCACACCCAAACCCGAATATATACCAGCACCACCCCCAACAACGAACCCATGGACACAAAAACAAAGAAACACAACACCTAACACAACTGACGAACTAGCACTTGCCTTAGGCAATATGCTAATAACATTACACTCCACAAACGCAACAACAGAACAGATACAATACTTCGTAACGCAAACACAGAAAATAATCACACTCTACAACAACAAACATTAAACACACACATGACTGAAACGCAAAAAAACCGATGACCAGTGACTTAAACGCAAAAAGCGACAAACACACAGACTACACATACCCAACACAGGACCGCACAAAAACACACAAGACACGATTATTTATTAATCAGACACAAACACGTCACAACCCTGGGAAATACGAAACAATGGAGTGGAAATGGAGGCAACTCCGACCACAACAAAATTCAAGTCTCATATAAAAAGCTTTTAAATTACTTCACTAGCTTAACTGACGACGCTTATAGTAATAGCAGAAACATATGTCTTAAGCAGAAGTAAAAAGCTGGAAAATACGAGGTTGTTGTCCATGTTTACAGTTACAGATGTGTATTTAACATGTCTGTTTCATTTCTTACTTCTCCTTAAAAAAACATTCTCGTAAGGCACATGAAATGATGTCAGTTCTAAAAGTCCACAAATTATTTTTAGTATAATTTTTGAAATGGGTTTGTAAATTAATGTAAATTAATTTTGAATAATTTACGTGAATGTATCAAAAGCTGATTTTGTACGAGGTATTGACTTAAGCATACAGGATGTTATAGTTTTTATACATGTCTGTTTCATTTGTAACAAATGCGTAATACGTGCTTAACGTATTGATATACTTAAACCTTTTTTGTAGAAGTAAGAAATATAAAATATGAATATCAATTCAGAATAGGTACTGCATTGTGTTTAAGTTTTGCTATGGTAAGGGTTTCGATAACCCGATACGAAAGTCGACTCTTAAATATTTATACTTGCATTTAATTTTTAAAGTAGATATAGTATAGGAACATCTAAGGTGTGTTATCTGCTTTCTATTTGGTAGCAGTCTATCTTCAATCGAAGACCTAAATTAAATCATATCGAACTACCGAATCGTAGACGAAACTTAAAGCTGACGGACGTTAATGTTGGTCATCTTTAAGATATCGTCTCTGAACTTTTTATAATAAATATATATATATATATATATATATATATATATATATATATATATACACTACATTATATTACTACCTAGATTTAATCCGTTGGAGTATTTAGCGACACCTTTTGCTTTGGTTGCGCACCACTCAATTTTTCTATTCTTTCTGTGTAACAAAATAATTCAAAGAATTTTTTCGTAATTTTAATATTGTATATGCGTTTGTGTTTATTTTAAATTTAAATATTTTTTCGAATTTTAGCAAAATTTACAATACAAATTGTGTAGAATAAACACTGTTGATGCATATCTATGCAACTATATGTATATAATTTATTCAAAGACGATGTTCAGGGACGCGAGACAAAACTCGTTTTGATATTAACCAGACGTGCATCTAAATACAGTTTTATTGACCTAAGAAGGTTTGGGTAGAAATAAAAGCAACTCTTTGCGCGTATAAAATTTTACTTCTAGGTACATGTTTTTTAGTATAACGATTCGAACAACGAGTTGAGCACTAGTATTACAACTCATAGGTATTCCCGAACTTCTATTTATCAAGGAAACAACAAATAATATACTTACGCAATTTACAAATATATTTTTGCATATAATTTCGCATTTGTTCCTAAAAATGTTAAAAATATTACTAACTTTGTTATTCACTACAACAGTTATCGGCGAAGAATCCTTTGTTTATGTTTCCGAGGTTCCCACAGAAGTTCCTAATAAAGTAATGTTCTTAAGTAAGTATTGATATAGTAAAAGATAATTAATTTTTGCAATTCTTAGAATGATCCGTTATATGCGCCTTCTATATGCGGAGAAAATCAATTATTGTATCCCGGTACACAGAAAGCAGATTGGATATGCGATTGTGCTCCTGGTAAGATATAGTTTTATATAATTTCATGCAAACTAATATCATATTTAAACACTTTTCTATCACATGGCAAGTAAATGTAGTTTACACAAATTGAAATTAAAAGCAGTGGCGGCTTCCGGATAAATTTACCGGGAGGTCATGAGATTGAAAAAATTAGAATGTTTTCATTAATATATTATAGTTAATAATTAAATATTTTAAAAAGACTAATTTGAGATCAATTCTTTGCTCCTTAGTATTTGCAAAGTTATTTATCCCGCATTGTCTGCATTATTAATGCAGACAATTTTGACCTATGGTATTTCGTAAAAATATCTTAGTCCTTTTTCATGTTGACAAATATCGTTTGCTCCTTACACTTGTGCATGATATAGTTAATAATTTCATACTTTCCGAAAAGGTTTCATTTAATTTGTTACTAAAAAATAATTGATTCACAAATATCACCACGTTCATAAATAACTCTTAGTTCAGTTTCTAATTTTAGATCATTTATACATATACGGAAAGTGAATTCTAACTAGTTTTAAAATATGTATTTCGAAAATATTTTTATAATTTTTGAACAGATCACTATAAAAAGAAAACTTTAGCGATTATTAGATGATCAGTGAAGCAGGAGCGTACATTAATTAGAGCTGTTAGGATTATCACATATTTCTAAATAAGTGAATGAAAACAAAGGAACAGACAGAAATATGAAAAATCTCTTACCACAATAAATTAATAAGCTTCCCAATACGTATTTCAGCAACTAAGTTGCCATCTTCAATAGAACAATCTGAAAAAGATAGATAGATTAAACGTGGCATGTTTGTACAACCTTTGAAGCCCACTGGCAATTTGGTGAAGAGCATATTTTCAAAGGTTAAACCTTAACAAAAAACGCTACGTTTAACACTATCTTTCCTTTTCAGATTGTTTGGCTGAAGATGGCAACTTAGTTGCTGAAATACGTATTTAGAAATTTATGAATTTATTCTAGTTGGGGATTTTTCTTGTTTCTCGCTGTTTCAGACTTCAGACCACAGTCTCCAACAATTAAAAAACAAAAGAAGCAATTTCTAAGGATTATAATCTGACAAACACAAATAGAATACTTAAATACGCTCATAATAGATACCACCATTAAATAGATATATGTAGAATGTTACGCTCTTACTTTTAGTTGAGTAAACTTTTTAATAATGATGTAATATACCGAAAGGATATTGTTAAAGAAATCTAATAAAATTCAATGAAACAAATTCAGTGTCAGATATATTATTTACGTTAAGTTTATAAATACTATATTCAACTAAGACCTGTTTGTTATATCTATCAATAAAACAAAAGGGTAGTGACTGAGCTGTTGGCCCAGTTCAGTCATTAAGTAGTATGGATTTTATTATACTATCGATCTTCGGCCTAATTCGCTAAACCATGGTATGCATTTAAAATATTGGAGTCAGTCTAGGACACCAACCCAGTTGACTAACTGATTAAGCACGAGCATCGATCAAATGATTTAGGTTGTTGTACTTTATTTCAGAAATGACCCAATTGAGAAACCGATTCTAATTAGATTCTTTTACTTACCATTTTCAATTAAAGTGGTAGTTCGACTAAATAATGATGTACCATAATTCGTTAAAATATATAACACTGTATACAGACGACACCTGCAATTTTGTTTTAAAATTGGAATATTTATTACTAATTTTATTTAAAATAATCAGCCTGTATTATTTCTTGTACCATGAAATTGTCTTTTTTTAAATTTATTTTTCAGTTATCTGTTTGTTCATAAATTTAACATAAATAATTCTGATATTGCATTAAAAATTTAATTCGATTTTAATATAATTTATATTATTCTTTCATATTCTTAACAAACGTGCTACTTTAATAGTATAATTAAATATTTCTTGATTGATATTTACAATATACATTATTTTGTATAAAACAGAAACATTTTTAATAGTAAATACGAGAGTGGGTCAATAAGTTCCTGAAATTTGAGATAAGGAACACTCAATTCGGCAAAAAAACGTTTTACTTTTCTACACAATCTCCTTCCAGCTCGATACACTTAATCCAACCTTTCTCCCAGTTTTTTATGCCCTCCAAATAATACGATTTCTCTAGATCCTCAAAATAGACGCCGAGCTATTTCTTCAGATTTGGAAACAGCAAATAGGCGCAGAGTGCTTAGAGCGAGAATTGAGGGATCAATTCTAATTCATGCAATTTTGCCATTGCGACTGCAGAATTGTGCGCTGGTGCATTGTCCTGGTGGCAAAGAACTTTTTCCTCGCCAAATGCGGTCGTTTTTTCTTCAAATCGGCGTCGAATCGATCCATCAGCTCAACATAATATCCGCTAATGATATTTTTACCCTTTTCAAAGTAATCAATGTGAACGACACCGCGCGCATCTCAAAAAACTGTTGCGATGGCCTTGTTGGCCGACCCACTTTGGCTTTCTTTGGCTTCGATTCATCACGAGAAGTCCACTGTCTCAACTGTTCCTTGGTCTCTGATGTGTTGTGATGAATTCATGTATCGTCTACGGTTACGAAACGGCGCAAAACTCGTTCGAATTGCAATAGAATATCGCCAAACACTCCTCTGTGTTTTTCTCACCCAAAAATTGCTGCAAAATTGAAATCACTAATCCATATCCCTATAGTCTCTTCAAGTTCGCTCATCTTCACTCGCCGATCGTCCGATATCATACCGTGTATTTTATCGACCTTTTCTGGTGTGGTGACCTCATTTAGGCGACCAGAACGTTCGCCGTTACTTGTGTTGGTAATAGGAAGAGTTCCCATAATACTTTTCAAGCTTTCTTTGGGTTTGCGTAAAAGTAGTGTTTAATGAGCACCTGAAATTAATTTTTTTTTTCATTTTTACGGAAATGCTCGTAGACGTCTGTTTCAAATGGCTATCACAACAAAACTATTTGACTGATCAGTGTGAAAATTAGGGTGCGTTCTTTAAAAAGATGTTTCTTGACCAGCACAATGTTGGATTTGAAGTGGTAGCGCCGTTCTGTTCTAATTTTCAGGTACATCTTGACACACCCACGTACTACAAAAATATTATTAAAAATTTATATTATTAAAAATGTTTTTGTTTTATACAGAATTTGGGGATTACCTTCTCAAGTATCTTTAAAATTACTTTGTTATATAAGTACATTATTTTAGTTTAAGAACGTACCAACTCTTTAAAAAAAATTATTATAATATATAACTACCTGTTTATCTTCTAAGTTCTCAAACCAGTGTGGTCGAACATTATTATAAAACACCTCTGCTACTGAAAAATATTATATACTAAAAAATGGTCCTTAAATGAAAAAGGATAACATTTTAGAATGCTATATGTTTTCCTATTTCATTAGCACAATTTTGTGTTGCTTTAACGAACATTAAATGTAATAATATATTTGTATTTATCTTACGTTTCGTTACAAGGATTTGTTTATTATCCCAAAAAGGATGGATGTTTTGCGGTATACCGAAAAGGGCCGTGTGAAGAAGGAGAGTACTTAATTTTGCATGATGGCGAATTTGTCCCAAAATGTGAAAAGAATCCCTGTAATACCGACGGAGTAGTTGAGTAAGTGGTATTATATAACGGGTGTTCAGAAACATTCGAAGTCAAGTGGGCTCTGAACAAAAAATCGTATATCTTTACTTAAGTATCTGATACTAATTTGATAACCTATAAAATTGTATAAAGTAAATGTATCAATCTATCTCAGACATGACTTCATATTTTCAAGGACTACTTTGACTTCTAATGTTTCTGAACACCCGTTATTATAAATAATTAATAGTTCTTTTAAATAACCTCTAAAAGCAAATATGTAATAGACAGTAATAGTAATATTATGGGTACGTAATGTACACAAGTGTATATGGTTGCATATATTACTACGATAAATTTTCTGTATGAGCTGCTAAAAATTAGGTACATTGGGTGATGAAATGCTTACTTTAGGATAGAAAATATATTTTTTCTATTTTGCGTTCGAAATGAACTCATTATGAAACCAAAAACAGTATCGAAATGAGCTCTATTTCTATACACTTTTTTTCATTTTTCAATGTTGGCGTTGTTCGAATACAAAAATAAATATCATTGCTGTCATATGATTTTAAGAATTTATGTACATTTGACAGATATGATATATGTTCGTATTTTACACAAACAAACAGTTGTATACAATTGACAACAACATATATATGTTTTTATGTCACTCATGTTTATATTTTTAAATGAAATATCAAGTAATGTTAACGAAAATTAATAAATAATATGTAATTTAAAAAGGTATATAACCCCTTACCACAATTATTAGTCGTATCCTAAATACGTATTTCGACAACTAAGTTGTCATCATCAGTAGGTAAAAACTACTAATTAAAAGTCATACATGGGGCACAGTAAAGTAACATAAACGCTTCCGCACAACTACTATACACTGTAAAGACACAGTCTTTACAGGGTTGCAGTGTATAGTAGTTGTGCGGAAGCGTTTATGTTACTTTACTGTGCCCCATGTGTGACTTTTAATTAGTAGTTTTTACCTACTGATGATGACAACTTAGTTATCGAAATACGTATTTAGGATACGACTAATAATTGTGGTAAGGGGTTATATACCTTTTTAAATTATTATTTAACCACAGTCTCCATTGAAATAATTTTAAATAATATGTAATATAATATAGGTACTTCGCGGATAGCAAGATTTAAATTTGAAAATGTCAAGTATCAATGTGACCAACTGCATGCTTTATATAAAAATTAAACTCTGAACTTTCAAATTAAATAATTCCAATTTAAGCAATTTATTAATGTAAAAAACGCAAAATAGAAAAAATAGTATAAAAAACTCGTTTCATAAGGCCTTTCATAAGGCTCGCCGCAAGCGGCTCGTTTTCTAAACTGATCTCGTGCGGCAAAATGGTGCCTTATGAAACTCGTTTTTTAATATACTATTATTTTTCAACATAATTCCCATACAATTCTATACACCTAGTTCAGCGATTCTTCAATTTTTTAAGCCCTCTAAAAAGTAATCTTTCGGGATTTCGTGAAAATAGGCATTCGTTACAGTTGTCACCTCCTCATTTGTCCCGAATCAGTCATTTTTTCAAGTTCGAAAACAAGAAAAAATTATTCGGAGATTGATCTGGTAAATACGGAGGACGAGGCAGTAATTCCACAAATTTAGCAGTTACAATAGCGGGTGAACGAAAAGACGCGATATTCTAGTGGACGTAAACATTGTTCTGAATAAATGCAGTTATTTTTTCTTCAGTTCGGCATCAAATGTGTCAGTATATCATCATGATCTTAACCAATTATACCACTCCCCTTCTGCAAACAGCCAATAAATATTACACCGTTAGAATCCCAAAAATCCAAAAATCATGTTAAAAATCGTATTGGCCGAAAAAACGGCTTTTGCCTTTCTCCAAACACGTTCATCCGAAAAAATACATTGTTTTGACTCTGTGTTCTTTTCTCTGAAGTATAGTGATGTATTCAGGTTTGATCTACGGTGACATACCGATCAAAAGATTCTCTTGGATTTCGTTAAAACTTAGCCATACAGTAATTTCAAATTGTGACACGAGATCGTACCTATTTGCTCAACAGTAACCAACCGCAACACCAATCTTGTGATTAGCTTTTTCATATCAAGCGAGCCACAAAATGTGTATCCTAAGTAGACCATGAGTGACTGGGATAGACATATAAGTCACGTCTGCGCTTAGAGAATCGTAGGTCAAACTGACAAGTTGGAAGATATCTTTCCAATTTATTAGCTATTTAATAATGGCTTTATTTAACGGATAACAGAAACGGAACATTATTTTAGAATGGTAGAAATGGTTTATTCTATCAGGGATGCATATCAGGATTTTTTAGAGGAATTTCCACATGTTGCTATCCCATATGATCAGTTTTCCACATATATTTGCCGTTTTGTGCAAGTATTCAGGAAAACAGGAAGCGTGGATCGCAAAAGGGCAGTTGTAGGCCAACAGTTAGAAATGAGGAAAATATTGAAACGGTAAGGCAAGTGGTAGAAGAACGTCCTCAGCTTTCTGTGCGATATTTACGCCAAGAATTAGATCTTTCTTATAGCACTTGCAGACGTATTCATAAGCATGATCTAAATTTACACCCCTACCGCTTGCAAGCGACTCATGAAATACTTCCTATAGACTGACCGAAACGACAGAAATTTTGTCAAAAAGTTATTGACCATTTTGTTTTTAATGATGGAGGCATTGAAAAGGTTATGTTTACTGATGAATACTGGTTTCATCTCTTCTCTGGATACATAAATACACAAAACATGAGGATGTGAAGTGCAAATAATCCACACTGTTTTGCGGAAGCACCACTGCATCCACAGAAAATTAGAGTTTGAGCAGCTGCTTGTCAGAGAAGGATTATTGGACCTAATTTTTGGAAGGTATGTCGATTAAAAATACAAAATTTTAAATTGTAGCAAAAAAAATGCTGACACCTTTTAAGAATATTAAACACTGCGCGTTACAGAATAGAAATCTTGATACCATTTGTAAATATGTTACACGATGATGAATTACAGAAAGACTATTTCCACCAAGATGGAGCTCGTGTACACACTACCAATGAAAACATTGCTTTTCTGAGAGAATTTGTGTGTAAATACAAACACAATTTGGCCACCTCGTTCCTGCAATTTAACCCGTGCGATTTCTTTTTATGGCGTATTTAAAAAAATCTATTTTTGTAACACCTGTTTTTGATCTTAATGACCTGCAACAAAGGATCACTATAAGATCGTAGAAATTAATAATTCACCTTGGATCCTAGAAAATGTTCTTAACTCTGTTAAGCAAAGAACTTTACGCTGTAGAGATGAAGACGGTGGCCATATTACGCACCTTATTTAATTAATATTGTTACGTAATAAATTGTGTTTTGTTCTTCTTTTGATTTAAACAATAGGGTAAACGAATCATCAAAACCCCACACAATAAACTCCAATGGATGACTTCACAGATGACGAAGACTAATTTCTCCAATAAAAAAACGTTTCCTTTCAGAACCAACACATTTGTGTTAAAAAAACATTAATGATTGTTTCAATGTCGTACTTGCTTATTTTGTATACTGCATTAATAAATTGCTGAGCTTATTTTAATTATTAATTCGTCTTTATTCTGAATATTATGAGATTTTACATACGTAATGTTGTTTAATCTGATTTGGTTTTTGATGTTAGTTTTCAAATTTTAATTTTCGGTATTTCTTCATTTTAAAACGACAGCACTCCAATAAAAAAACTACATGTATTTATAATAAATCATTGTAATTTACATATTTCAACAACCAAAACTTTGAAATAACCGTCTTTTCCTTGAAATTAAATTTTTCCGTAGACTTAGTAAATATTAGGTTAGCTTAATGAATGTCATTTGGCAACTCTTATTTAACCCTACGAGGTTCAAGGGTTTTTGGGCGCTAACTGGTACAACTAGGTCTGCGCAGACCTACATGGAATTTATATGTTAATATATAGGCAGGCGTATCAAAAGTGTATGTAAATGTGTTTAATGGTAGGAAAAATATGAATTAAACATAAAACCATATCTTTATATATTTTGGGTAACAATATATCATATTTTATTTATCATAAGTAATCAAATAAAAGTTAGGCACGGCATTCAAGGCACGCGTATTTGGCATGTGAATGTTGTAGACATACCGGTTTCTTGCAATACATGCAATAGAACCGAGTTTTTCGCTGCTTTTTATCAGACTTATAGCACAGCGAGCACGATGGTCGAGTTGCAGAGGAAATGGCATGAATTGGTTGATCGTCTATCGATGGGCCTGTCGCTACCTACAAAAAAAAAATTGAAAATTTTTTTCATAATTTGAATTGAATGTATGTGTAAATGAAATGCTTACCTCTACACCGAAGAATGCCATTGCGTGTTTGACGTGTTGAATACCTCGTACAATAGGATTCGTTGCTCTTTGCTCCATGTGTGGGACCACTAGCTGTTCCATAAGGAAGACACGTCTTCGATCGTTCCTCTTGACATGACCCAATTTGTCATGAATAACAAATGCAGCCAAGCCCGCCACGTCCAACATGTTATAGAACAGAGCTAACGGCCATCGGTTTGTGCCCCTTTTGCACGTATAACTACCAAGCATCTGATCCATGGTGTCGACTATAATCTAAAATTTGAAATGGCTTTTGCGATGGCTTTGATGAGTCGACGTCGGGATTGTAAAGTTCGGTCGAAATGAGAACCACAACTTTTTTCTTTTTTGGCACGTATGAGCAAAGCGCAATATTATTATTGTGGTAACCGAATAATGTGCTTAATATATCGCGTTTTGGATCCAACATCTCCTTCGGTATACAGGCTTTGTTCTTACGCATGGTTCCGACATACGCCAACCCGAAAATGCCAGCAAACAAGGTTAAGCCAAAAAATGTGTATATTTCATTTTCCGCTACAGTTTCGTCCATAGCCGCAGTGTCTTGTCAGGATTATTGACACACCATAGACGGCATAGCTCCTGGGCTTTCCGGTTTGTTTCACGTACAATTATACTTACGATTTCAGGTGTTATTAGTGACTTCAATATTGAAACCGGGTTTCGCATAATCCCTGGAGCCGGGCCTTCACGACCCATAGTGGCGCAGTTATGAGCACGAAGCCTACCTGTACCCGGTGGAGCACTTGACCAAATCTTACCATCTTTTGAACGGTATTTGATACCCGAGTTCGCTGAACGGGGCTCCATTTCCATATCGACGAATTCAAGAGCGTCGGTGGCAGCTGTAGTGCCTTCATAGAAATCTTCTAAATCCTCATCATCGTCATATGTGCTCTCGGTTTCTATAACGATGTCTGCCTCAGCATCAGAAGCCGCATCTTCTAACAGTGGAACATAATCAGGGTCCGTAATGTCGTCGTCGCCTTCGAATGGATTGAGTTCCCCGGCCTCTTCATCCGCACCAGTCATCCATTTGGCTAACTTGTTATACATTTGATTCCTCTCTTGTTCCGATAAATTTTGATATCTTCTGGTGTAATTCACCACGTCCATTATATCATCATCGATAATAGATGCTGAAGTCATTTTGCTACATGTAACCAATGGGAACTAATTGCCAATTTATATTTATTATTATATATATATATATATATACATATTATATATTTATTATATATATATATATATATATATATATTATATATATTTTTGGGAAAACCCCCAAATAAACTCACTTCAAACTAAAACACTCAGATCTTTACACAACAAACACTGCTGCTGTACTGGCAAATTGTCTGTCTTCTTTTTAAAATAAAAGCCGTTACACACAATTCGCATTCTCTACCATAGCAGCAACCTAGGTCTGCACAGACCTGCTTGGTATGTATGAACCATTTCGCTTGTAAACAGGAATAAAACCGAAAATACCCACGTAAGTGGTATAATTCCATACTTATTGTGTTCTCCGTAGCCGTTTCTAGGAAGTCATGGACGAGCTTATCTCTAACACGTAAAACAAAAGAGTTATACACACATTTATATGCAAAAGATCTGCACAGACCTGGTTGAACCTCGTAGGGTTAACGATTTAACCCCATTACTAGTAGTATGACATGTAGGTTAAATTACTGAATCAATCTAAGACATAACTAATTTCATTCATGGCATACCCTGAAAGCTTTTTGTTTGTAGTTGTAGTTGTACTCAACACTTAAATGTTGCATGTTATTGCAAAGTATTGTGTACGCGTTCAATTAAGATGTTTATGGCATTAGCTATCTCACACACTTTTTTTTGGCGATCACTCTTTTTACAGTGAAATGAGCTTTATTAATAATTTTTTAAGAAGTTACCGTAAATGAAGGCCCGGACGTTCAGTATCTTCTATGCTCCTATGACCACTTTTGAAAGCAGTAAATCACTTACAAATATATAATATTTATGTAACTTTTCTTCAGTCTCTTGACAATATTAATTAAAATGCCACAAAGCGTGTTTTATTCTCTAGCATTATTTTTTATTTTATTTGTGAGTAGTATCATTTAAAGCGGGATTAAAAATGTCTTTATATATACGAAGTGTAACACTAACACATGCCTTCTTTTTTTATCTAGTAATTTTCAACTTTTCACTTTCCATTTTAGTCTTGACTTAAAAAAAAGGTATAAACCCCTT
This sequence comes from Melolontha melolontha, assembly GCA_935421215.2. Classification (NCBI taxonomy): domain Eukaryota; kingdom Metazoa; phylum Arthropoda; class Insecta; order Coleoptera; family Scarabaeidae; genus Melolontha; species Melolontha melolontha. The sequence continues at coordinate 91,105,929 of OW285239.1, forward strand.
ACCATATTAATATTCGTAACCTAAATACTTATTTTGACAACTAAGTTGTCATTCTCAATAAGGAACAATAACGGTGTTGAATATAGGGCACAGTAAAGCGAACACACAAAAAAAAAATAGCGAAACACTTTACAAGACGTCTACGTATGCCGTAATCGACAAATTTTAATTTCTGGTACGAAAGTAGAAGAGGAAAAGAGCGCGACGGAGAAAAGTAAAAAAAGACATATAGCGAGGTTGCCAATGAATGTATGCATAAGTACGATAAGGTTCAGTGAGATTATAGCTAGTCAGTAAGTCTATTGATTCAGAGGGTTGTAGAACGCATCTTAGAAATACGTATAAAATCCGATACGAATATTTACAGAAAAATATTTATTTCATGGCGTATTACTTTTATGAGGATGTACAAAAAATAAATGTAACTCTTATGAAAAGAAAATAAATCAACTCTTCTCCGATAATAATATCATAAGCATATCAGGTGTTAATGTTAAGAATGCCCTCAATATTTTTTCTCGCATTTCATTTATATTATGCAGTCCCTATAAAAAGAAACGACAATAGATTTAAAATACCAGCCCATACATTTAATTTTTGTGGATATTGGATATGTACAGGTACATTGAGGTGTAATACTTTATGATTTGTGTCTTTTCTTGAGTTGTAAAAACATGCATGTTGAAATTGATTATGTATTAATAGAAGTAAGTGTTGTACACTCGGCAAGTGTTTGTTATGTTAAATGTGTGTGTGTGTTTTAAAAAGGGGTTCTTTTGTAACTAGGCCTAGTATCCAATGTAAAAAGGCAAGAAATAAGACTCCAAATATCAAATTTAATACATTTATACCCCGTTATATACACATCAATACTGAACATAATAAACATTATTGATTATTTATTTATTTAAAAAGTAAACGTAAACATATAAATTTTATGTACTATTAAAAATATACATTTAAATAACTTTGAAGTCCTTATTCAGATTTTATAAATCTTGCAATCACGCTTGTGTATTATCTCAGATCTGGAAGTATAATACCCTGCAATTACTGAGGTATAATACAACGTGTTTGATTTAATTTACAATATGTCGTTACTTTGTGGATTTTAAATTTTACCGATACTGTTATATACAAAAGTGTGCTATCAATATAAAAATATCATATTTTTATCGTACTGTCTTTATCCCGTCCGTTATATTATACGTCCTTCATTCTCTTAGACAACTAGGTCAATATTTAAATCTAGGTCTGTTCTTTTCTTCGTTTGTCATGCATTTAAGTTGTATATAACCTCAGAATACAGTGTGTATACAGAGTATACACAGAGTATACATGTGAATACAGAGTACATTGTGTACAATAAACAGTGTAAATAAACAAACGTCAAATTCTGTTTTAATTTGACGTTTGTTTATTTACACTGTTTTAAAATGAATATACGACTTCTTTATAGGTAACAAATACCATATAGTTTTTATTTAAACATTATAAAGTCTTCCGAAGTTCTATCAATATTACCGCACCTTTGTCAATTAATTGCACCTGTTTTAAATGGATATTGGATATGATGTTTGGTATTTTGTAGAGGTAGGTATGACGACATGTTGTTTAAAAATACATAGCGCAGCATGTTACCTTTATTATAAACCTCCATTGTCTTTCAGGCTATTCCAGTTCCTTGTATGCATTAGATTATCGAAGTATAAGTTTGTTTTCATTCGGTTTTAAAAGAAAATTTTACTATTAAAAATTAAACGTATCTCTAGAATACAAAATCAACAATGGATATTTATAAAAGAAAACTTACTGGTTATACATATTAGTCATAAAATTATGCTTCCGTAAATCATTTTTTATATCCTTTTTAAATTAATTCTGGTATGTAATGCATGTTTTTTATTCTAAATTCTAAGTATTTCTAAAACTAAAACGTAATGTAAACGTTTATCTATTGATATTGAATATTGAATACAAAAACTGCATGTAACACAGATGCATTTTTAATCACGATCTGTTTAGTTACATCGTATGCCTAATACAAATGTATAATTAAGGATTTCTTTACGTAAAACCATTAAATTTGTTCTATCGATAGTTATCATACAGGGCTCATTTAAAATACACTTCAAATATGTTTCATTATTGTTTCTGCTCTATTACATTTATTTAAATTACCTCTAAAGCGGATTACACACCAATACGTATCTAAAAATTATATTTTTGGTGCCGTCGAGGGTTAAAATATATGAACAATAGCCGAGTTATGCGAACCTTCGGATTAGAATGCCCTCAAATATTAGAAAGTCTTAACACCTAAAAATTGGGACATGCAAGTAAAAGAATATTTTACATACAGAATATTCATCTTGCAGAGTGTTTAGTGATTTTATATGTTAGTTTTACTGTGCCCCATGTTCAACACTGCTATTGTTACTTACTGGGAATGACAACTTAATCGCCGAAATACGTGTTTAGGATACGAATATTAATATAGTAAGGGGTTCTCTACCTTTTTTAAGTTTTTACTTAGCCGTAGTTTCAAATGAAAGACTTTTTATTAGCGCCGATTTCTAATCCTCCTCTTCATTTTAAAATATTTGTCTTTCTGGATTCTTTCAAATAAAACTAACGATAATTTAAAAGCACACTATATTAACAAAAAAAAATGCACTAAATAACAATTTAGAAACTAATAATTAATAATAATAACTAACAAGAGCACAATTTCACAATATGTATTTATATATGAGTATTTATTTATATTTATATAATATCACACGACGACGATTACTCGTAGAATGAATGGTCTCCCTTCCAAACGGTTCTTATATAGTGTATAGCTTATTCGAGGGCCTTCCAGAAGCTCTCTCTAGGAGGTCCGGGAGACCAGATGACGTTCTCGGCGCGAGGTACCTCTCACCTGACGTATCGTCGGATGACTCATATCATAATATTATACTCTCTATGTCCTCTAGCTTTGTAATTCTGTTGTAATATTCTTATAACCCTTATTACATCTGTTTTTTTTTTGTAAAGTTTTCTCAATTCATCGTTTCCTCTTCTTATCCAATCCTAGCTTCATGTTTCTTTCCTCCAAATATCAACATAGGAAACTTCCTTTCTTACATCTCCAACCTTGTTTATTATGTTCCATGTTTCACAAAGCATACGTAGTTATCGATGCTTATAAATAAATTTAATTTTTTTCTTCTATTCGACAATAGTTACTTTACGAAAAATAGCTTCTAGCGGTTTTCCTGGCTAATTACATATTTTTATTATAAAGTATTCAATGCCGTTCGTTCAAATAAATTGTGAAACTTTAAATTAATACGCAAAGGAAGATTTGTGAATCAGTGACGATTTTCAAATGCTGACATCTTTTATAATTAAAAATTATCTTCTTAAAAATTATACCAAAAATACTATGTTTTCAATATAAAATTTTGTTTGTTAAATAGATACAAAGGAATCTGTCATCCACTGGAGAAATCTGGAGGACCGTGTAAACGTAAAAATGATACAGAACCAATTAGCATCTTGACTGTTATTAAGAGCACTTTGAAGTTACATTGTGTGGCGAGCACCAGCGGTTTGGCTTTAATAGGTATACCACCCGCATGTCCACCCGGAAGTCGAAGAAGCAACAGTAACGACTGCAGACCTGCAATGACGGGACTTTAAATATTTTACTAATAACATAGATAATGTTTCGTTAAGCATACAACATGTCCACACATCAGGAAAATTACATCTTTTCTTGTTGATTAATTTAAATATAGATATTTTTTATTTTAATTTCGTTGTATATTATTCAATGAAGGGTTATGGGGTATGCATGTATGTATATAAATATACTCTTGGTATAACAGAACATAAAATCATTTCGTAATAAATTTTATTACATAACTTGTATCGTAATAGAATCTAATACGTGTTCATTTAATTCCAAGATGACCATAACCTAAAATTCAAGATTTTCTTTATCTATTAAGATAAGCTGTACGAAATTCATTAAATAATTATTGTGATGTTACGCTAGGAAAGCACCAAAAAGCACTAGGGGAAGAGGGAGCAAGAGTAAACGGTTAAGGCATATATTGATATATATATATATATTTTTTTTTTGTATTATTGAATGAAATTTAATAGTAGAATAATACTAAAGGTACTTCATACAACAAATATAACACATAGCAGAAATGGTGCTGCGCTTATAAACAAGATATACTAAAACAATATATGTTTCCTTTTGCCTCACAGATCAGGGGCAAGAGTAAACATGGTAAAAAATATACATATATTAACGGCACAAATCGCATATGAATTTTGATAAAGTGGTATCCGCATCCGTATAAGCCTCATGAGACCATTGGTGGCAGTTGTCGCAACAAATCCAGCATTCGCCATTGGAAGCACTGAATTTTTCCTCACAATACATATAAACACAATCTTCATTATTGTGCCCATTTAACTTATTTGGCAAACGTTGTCTATTTGCAAGCTTTATTTCTGCTGTACCTTTCTTTTCCGTCTTCTTCTTGCCAGAAGCACCATGTTCGGAAACTGGACCACCAAAAAGTGTTCTTTAATTGAGCTCGATTTCTTGGAACGCAATTGTTCTACACTCTCTGAAACACTCTTTTCATAGGGCGAGCTTGTAATTATTTACGCTTTTTGCTGTTGCCGTGTTTTAGCAGATGTTTGGCTTTTGGAAGTGGCCAAAATTCAGTTATTGAAACATTGACCTCTTTTTCAATGATCAAATTGACCTAGGAACCTTGATGAGCATTATCCTGAACGCTGGATGATGAGCAAGGAATTTCATGAGCATTTATAGCATTAGCTGGTTCAAAATCTACATCAGAGAATACATCTAAATCAAAAGGGAGCATTCCGCTCTTGTGAAATCCACTGGCGATGTTGCTCGGAGTTGCAGCTTTCATAGATGCAACACCTATCATGGGACCCATATCATATTCTGATACGTCATCCTGGATTGTTTGTCAACCACTTATCCATTTCCCGGTTTAAATACAATTTGAAGGGACCAAAAACTGTCAAGTCGAGAGGCTGCATCCGGTTGGTGGTTTGGGGTGGTAGAGTTATTACATTTATGCCATGTTTTGTACGTAGTTTTATAGTTTGCAATGACTTATAGCTAGAATGCCCATCTACAATTAATAATTAATAATGAGGGTTCTTCTTTTGTTGCTCGAGTACACTGAATAAAATGCTGTAATTACTTTATAATAAATCAATCCACCCAGTAGCACTGGGTAACCCAATAGTGCCAGGAATGCCCCCATCTAATAATTGAGCATTCCTGCGTGCTTTTTTAGAAAATAATTGCTAGAGCCGTTGATCAATAGAAACACCAGTTTCATCAAGATTAAAAATCTTGTCTTGTTTAAAATTATGCTCTTCCATTACCTCATTAAGCAATTCGTAAACCCCCTAAACTTTCTTTCTGGAAAATCCTGAAACTCTGGGCATACTCGTTGCTTCTGGAGTTCGAATTGACAAACCTCTTACTCGTTTTAGAAAGTTTTGTGCCCATTGTTTACCTGCTATTTCTTGTCTTTATTAAAATTGTGTTGAATTTTATTTACTTTCGAAATTCTGTTAAATTAATACCATAAAATAGTTTTTCCAATGAGAGCAAATGTTCTTTCAGTTCTTTCTCTTGAGCATAATTAAATGTTGGTTTGAATCGCTCAAGATTTACATCTTCTTATCCTTTAATTATTCTTTTACGTAGGGTTTGTAAAGGAATCCCATAAGTTTTGGCGGTTTCGAAGAGATAATTTTTCCGACTTTACATCTTCCATGGCTTGCAGCATACTCTCTTTTGACCAAGATGCTCTGTCAGTCGTCCTTTTGTAATTACGAACCATTCTAATCAATTCAGTCGCAGAAAGTGAGGCAAGAGTGAGCAAAGCGAGGTAAGAGTAAACTATTGTGTTTACTCTTGCCTCATGTTGTAGCGTCTGTTAAAAGTTATTTGCTCCTTTAACGGACACCACTGGGACTGGTCCGACTTCACCAATGTAACAGGTGGAAAATACAAAGCAGATCACTCTTGCCCCCCCCCCCTTTTCTCTATGTGTGCACCTTATGTATTCATAGATTCATAGATTATTGTATTGCTCTAAAGCACAATACTAATCATCTTTTTATTGTGTTCCTAATTCTAGACAAATTAAATTAAAAATTAAAATTAAATTAAATTATAGACAAAAGTCCTAATCTAGACGAACGACGCTTTGTATCGAATATTTTGTAGTCATAGGCAGTCGTTTTGGATACTCTGTACTTTTTTGTGATTGTGTGCTGTCAGCATTTCTTGTAGATGACCTAATTGCCGGGCAGATTAGGAAAAATAGGTATTGTCCGGATCATTGTGAAATTCCCCAGATAATCGTGGTATTGCACTGTTGGTATCCTTTCTGCGATGGTAATTAGTCGGAAGGTTTTGACCAATTGTAAATGCGCAAGTTCTCCGACAACGTATCGAGCATGGTTTTCAATCAATTAACGAGACTGGAATTTTTCACAGTGGAAGACAATCGATGATAAGACACTGTGAGACCTGTGTTATTGCCCAAGGTGGGCACTTCGAGCAATCGTTAAAGTAATAAAATGTTATAAGTACTACAATAATAAAGTTATATTCCATAATTTGCGAAATTATTAACAATAGTGAAAAATCATCACAACTATTTAAGAGAGCGTCTTCCGTAAATTTTGTATATGAACTTTTATGATTATTATCTGATTATTTTATTATCTTACTTTGGTGAGTAGAATACGCCCCTAGAGTTTGGCCAAGTTAATCGGAAACAACCTGTATACTTACCTGATATGAGCATCAAGTGGAATTTAACAGTTTTAAATTATTTTGTCAAATGTTGTATTCGAAAACAAGAAATAATTTTCATCACATAAGTAAATTTTGGATGTTAATGTAAAAGTAAAATTTAATATGTAGTGAGGCCATTAAACTATGCTTTATTACTATAATTGTTATGGGAATTCTCTGTTTTAGTTTGACGTATTTTAAGCTACTTACATATTGTGAAAGCCGCAAAATTTAATACTACATTGAAAGAAATAAAACATATTTTGCTACATATTTTCACAATAATTTGTTGGCTGGTAAACGCAATGGAATGTGTATGTAAACAAGGTCTATACATATCATAGATTACATAATTTCAATTGATATTTGTCCAATTTCTAAAAAAATAATTTAAAATATTTTTTGTTTGCACATTATATAATTTTAATTTTAAACTATCTACGTCATAATACGCTACAGAATATATTTATGACTAAAAAACAAATATATAACAAATAATAACTATTAATAACCGAATTATACTCGTTATATGTGGTTAATTAATAATATAGGAAATCTTTGTATTATATTCCGTCTACACCATGGGACCGATATGCGAAAAATAATTTTAAGTTAATAAAATATTCAAATCTTAATTTTAAAAAAATATATTAAAAAAATCAATTTGAGTTATATGTTATCTTTAAGTATAAAAGTATGTTGATATTAAACTTAGTGTTAAACGAGAATCTTCTTCCTTTAATTACCACTGCTAATACGAATTATTATTATTTTAATTAATAGTTTCATCTGAAATAAAAGACCCGAATTGTGAAAAAAATGTCTTTTAGTGATTAGATTAGATTGAGACCAGAATCGAGCAGCGCTCTACAACCAAGTTCTTTTCCATTAACATCGCTTATGTTAACTATAGCGGTAGACAATAATACATGAGTATGTTCGCTTATGTTAGAACTGTAATTTGAAACTGTTGTGGCCGGTTCTGAGGTAGCATTCTCTGAATTAGCCTGGTTTCTAATTTCTGTGTGAAATAATGAATTATGCCTTTTATTACAAATTTTGCAACTTCCTGATTTACAGTGAAAAGAAAGGTGCGGTCCCTTTAAACAGTTCAAATATAATTTATTAGACTTGACCTGTTCGATTCTTTATTTTATGGAAAGATCTAGTAACTTTTTGCATTTATAACTCGCCATGACAAAATGTGCATGGCGAGATACTCGTTGTAACTATGTGCGTTAACATATTTTTGACATTATTGGGCTCGTTTCGATTGGGCTTTGAAATAGCTTCCAACGTATTACATCTACGCGTTAAAAGCTTGACCATTTCGTCAAAAGTAGGAAGTTTGGAAAATGTTAAACTAGTTTTACATTCCATAAGAGTGGCGGAGTCTAATTTAAATGTTAAAATATGTACGATTAAATCATCCCAGTGTTCCATCGAACGCTTTAATGATGATAGTGCCCTAAAGTGTTTTAAAACCCCGTCTATAATTTGTCTCAACACTACATGATTTTCTTTATTTCAATATATGTTTTTGAACTATTAAACGTGTGTTGTACCTGTCGTCAAGCATTTGCCATGTGTTATGATAATTATCTGCCTTGATTTCTAGTGAATGCAAAGGGTTAGCCGACTGATATTTTTGAATATCGGATAATGATTCACTGGTATGAATTAATTGTATAAACGTGTCGTAAAAAGACAACCAATCTTCATAGTTACCGGAAAATGTTGGCAAATTAATGGTAGGAAGCTTGACTAGTTGTAGCGGCTCATGGGAAACTGTCTTTTTTTCATGTGATTGTTTTTGTTCAGACTTTCTCTGCATAAATTGTTCAGTTTGGCAATTAAAGTATATTTATCTTCGAATGCTTCTTATTTATCACTTTCTAATTCTTCGTTATCTAGTTTTAGAAGATCTACTTGAATTTTACTGAATATTTCTAATTATGGAAACCGATTGCGCAGTTCAATAACATTAAATTAATCGCCATCGCCTAACGCGTCGAGACTTTTTAACGTTTGATCCGTCATGACTATTACAAATTTTATACAAAAGAGGCTATATGTGAGAAAGTACAGTAAAAGAAATAATTGAAGACTCACCTCGATTTTCGTGGGCTGCTGGAATCCACTTGATGTCTCGGTGTGTGATGCACTTGGATAATGCTATATCCGGCTTGTCGGAGGACCATCTGTTGGATAATGCTATATCCGACTTGTCGAAGGACCATATGTTGGATAATGCTATATCCGGCTTGTCAAAAGACCATATGTTGAGCCTCCCTGGTTTGAGAAGCTTTTGGCTATGCACAGATTTCTGAATAAACAAATATTTTATTCTATTATGTACACAACTATTAATTATTTGATCAAAGATCTACTTGAATATCTGTGCGAATGCCGAGTTTTTGTCTAGCTCGATGAGTTCTTGCTAGATGTTTTCTCGGTGAGTTCTTCGTTGATACTGCTCTTGACTGGTCTTTTGTGCCAGGTAAATTATGGGTTCGCATCCACAATTATTCCGACAAGGTAATAAAATTAAGCTAAAACTTTTTGTAAGAAATCTGGAATATTAATCAACAGACATGTGGAAAAATCCTCAATGAATAGGAGAAAGAGGGCTATAAACTGTAAACGTAAAACCCATAATAGACCTTTACATTCAATTACGCCTTTGCATATTTAATAGAAATAACAGGCACGTGGCGGGCCACAAAATTACATCTATTATATTAAATCAATTTTAAATGATTAGGATCAAGCATTTCGCATGGATTACAAAGATATATAATTAACATTGAGTAGCAATTCGTATGACCCAAATGCAAGATCTTTTAACTATACTAGGTATATACATTAATGAGTATGAATTTAAAGAAAGTAATTAGCTAAATGTATATAAACTAAACTAAATCTATGTAAAACAATAAACATAAAACAATTATGAATATTATTGTTTTGCATTGAATATATGCATATACGGTGTCAAACAAATGTTCACATTTGTCTTAAGCTTTCTTAACAAGTTCTTCATTAGGATAACGCACCGGCGCACACTCCCTTGTCTATCAACACGTTTCTAGCGAAGTATAACATCCCAATGTTAAAACATCCGCTTTATTCGCGTGACCTTGGACCACGTGACTTTTATCTGTTTTCCAAGGTCAAATCTGCACTAAAAGGAACAAGATTTCAGACAGCTGAAGCTGTGAAAGAAAAAGCGAAGAAGAAGACTTCCACATAATGGAAAATTCGAATGGAGCACTGTTAGTATAGAGATGGGGTGTATATTGAAGGGGATAATAATTAAATATTTGTGTAAATTTAAAATAAAAAGTTTTGCTGCTTCAGTCTCGTTATTTTATAACCACACCTCGTATTTACGGCATTTCAATTATTATTTCGTTAGAAAAACCTCTATTGATGTAATATTTAATTCTTGGACATATATTTTTTTACCATTCAATTTTAAATAATCGCCAAAAAAGCAATTATGTATTGTAACTTTAGAGGTATACTTAATGTGGAGCAAACGATCGTAATGGAAGGTGAACAGAATGTAGAGGAAGAACAAGAAGACTCTCAAGAGCAGCAGCCCTTGAGAGTCTTTGTATTGATATAGAGGAAAGTGAAAGAAGCAGTGACGTAAATGAAAAGGGGTAAAGCTGCAGGGCGTGATGGGATCACGACTGAAATGGTTAAAAACTTAGAGGACATCGGGTGCTAACTAGGGCTGGGCGATACCGGCGTTTTCGGTATCGGGTACCGATACCAATCGAGGTATCGATACTTAGCGATGTATCGGGTCTGTGCACGGTATCGATTCTGAATACTGGAATCGGTAAAGTATCGATACCTTGGAATCGATACCTTGGAATCGATACCTTGGAATCGATACCTTGGAATCGATACCTTGGAATCGATACCTTGGAATCGATACCTTGGAATCGATACCTTGGAATCGATACCTTGGAATCGATACCTTGGAATCGATACCTTGGAATCGATACCTTGGAATCGATACCTTGGAATCGATACCTTGGAATCGATACCTTGATTCGATACCTAGGAATCAGTATTCATAACCCGTTTTCTAGGTGTCGATTGTTTGATATCGGTTTCAAGAGATGTAAAATTAATTTACCGATTCTACCATAACTATGGTATGAAATTTGCAATATTGTGATATTTTGTTTTTTGTTTGTAATAATTAAAGTTATGTCATAATATGGAATTTGCTACGCATAATAACCAACGTCTTTAAAATATATATTATGCATACATACTTAAAAATTCTTTACTTAAAAAGTTATTTTTATATACATTTAAAAAACGCAGAAAGATAAAATAATATAGGCAAATATGCGTGCTATTACAAAATTACCTATACAAAAAGCCTAAAATATTCATTTCAAAATAGAAACAAACCAAGCACGTTTTATACCTTCAATAGCTTGATAAGAATTCTTGACCCAACTTTTTTTACCTTATTATATTAATTAATACTACATATTTATATTATATTTTGTTTATTTTAGTTCCAATTTACAGTCATGTATTGTGCATTCTATAGAACAGGAAAGTGTTTTATATTTACATGAATATGAATATCACCTTTATTTCTCTCAACACTGCTTTATACAAATTATGTGTCAACAAATTTTTGCTGTTCCCTAGTTTTGATTTATTATAATTCCTACCTTTATTCGTCGTCTAAAGTTTAATATAAGCACATATATTTCATATCATTTTAAGCTTCATCACTTTGTTCTTATAACTTGGTGTAATAAGTGGATACGTACGTACCAAAATGTCGAAAAAAAATTGTGTAGTTTGGAAATACTTTGATAAAATTAACGACCAGGGCGTGAGTTGTAATGTATGTAAAAAAGAATATAAGTATACTGGTAATACTACAAATATGCTAAAGCATATAAAATGTGTTCATCCTTTTACATATTTTAATATTATTGAAAAGAAAGACAAGAGAGACGGTGATAGTGAAGTTACTGACGTTGAAATATTGGCCTCCGAAAGGTAAAATTATAATTATACTAGCTGCAGACTTATGTATGTAGTTCTTTTTTAATCCTTGCATGAAAAATAAGAAAATTCTAAATTGTCATTTTGCATAAAACAACAACTTATATACCTATGATGTACGCATACTCATTTAAAAAAATGCACAAAGGTAAGCTACCCGATACATGGCTATCCGATACATCGCTACCCGATACATCGATACTTAGCGAGTACTGGAATCCAGCGACGGCTCGTGCATAAAAAATGTGGGGGTTGAAAATTTAGTGAATACTAATACTTTTTACAGTAGGTAAACAAGGTAGGTCACTAAGTATGCTTTATTAAAAGTTATTTTTGCTAAGGTACATATAAAGAAGAAAAAAGGCTTTTAAAACTCACTGATTCTGATTCTGATTTTATTGAAGCAGAAAATCCATGCGACGATCTTTCGCAGTAGCAAATTTATCTATAACCATTTGATTAAAATCTGGAATACTTTGGATAAAATCCTTTTCTTGAGAAAGCATCGCCAATGCAGAAAGTCTTTCTTGTGCCATGCTGTTTCTTAAGAAAGTTTTTATTCTCTTCAAAGTAGAAAAACACCGCTCCGCTTCAGCTGATGACATTGGAATTGTAATTAGAATTTTTAAAAGTTTTAATGTTTCACTAAAAGTCGCACTTAGTCCACTTTGTGAAATGATGTCATAAAGAGGAAGCAAACCCGAGATTGATTTAAATTCTTCCGTTTCATAAATTAGGCTTAGTTCAGTACGGAATTTCCGTTCATCAAAGTATGGGTAAGACCAGGCGCGGCTCGTGATGACGTATTTTGGTTTGCAGTACAATGATCCGAGTGCTTCGTGTATTCTCGTGTACTAACTGTAACGTTTGCTTAGTAAACACCGAAAACACACGAGGCACTCGTATCATTGTACTGCAAACCAAAATACGTCATCACGAGCCGCGCCTGGGTAAGACTTAATTGTTTCCTGAAAGACATTTTCAGGAAAATGGAGGCTGTATTCATTAAATTTATCAGAATAAAATAGAGACGTTGCAGTTAAGTGTCCAGTAAAGCTAAACCTATCTTTGGCTTGACAAATAATAATATCACAAACTTCCTTTGCTTCTCGTGTATATTCGTTTCCATCGATCTTACGTCGTTTTGAAGTTGATGAGCCGGGCCCACTGTCACTTGTATCCGAAGTGTTCGAATATTATTTCTGATTTGAGCTAACTGAGTTTCAAATGATAATATATATTTATTGGCCATAAGGGGATCAATTTCTCTAGTTTGAAATTTTGCATATAATATATCTACTTGAGGCATTATCTTGTAAAATAGATTTAACCAGAAAATAAAACTCTTATTAGTAAGAAGCGTAATATAACCTGAAGCTTGATTGATAGTAGTGATATTTACAGTTTTACTTTCATTCAAAATTCTTCGCATTGTTTCTATAATTTCTTCTCTGTGTTCAAACACAGTGGCGACAATTCTGGAATTAAAATTCCATCTGGTTGGGGCCAAACGAGGCAGCCGCTTTTTAACTGTTTCGTCCAATATTGCAACTCTTTGAGAACTATTTGAAAAAAAGGTACAAATTCCTTGCAAATTTGCAAAGAATATACGGACATTAGTGTTGGCAGAGGCAGCATTCAACATAACTAAATTTAACTGATGCGCGTAGCAGTGCACGTAAACAGCGTATTTATAAGTTTGTTTAATACGTGCCTGTACCCCGTTATGCGATCCGCCCATGACGGCTGCCCCATCATATGTCTAGGCAATCACTTTCCTTTCGTTATCTTTAATGTGTGTTTCTAGTTCTGTAAGAATGATTGTAGATAACGTTTTCGCGTCATGATCTGACGGCGCTAAAAAATTCCAAAATCGTTCAACAGGCTTACCTTTAGCTATATACCTAAATACCACGGCCATTTGATATTTATTTGATACGTCTGTAGTTTCGTCAACTATTACAGATAAATAATCCGCTTCTTTTATTTCTTTAGAGATTTCTTCTTGACACACACTGAACATTTTTTGTAAAACTTCATTTTGGATAGTTTTAGAAGTATACTTGAAAACAGTAGCTTTTTCTAAATGGTCTTTTAAAGCAACGTCCAATTCAGCTCTAAAATTTATTAAACCACGAAAAACACCCGGGTTAGAGGACGAAATTGATTCATCGTGTCCTCTCAGCGCAAGTTCAAAAGCTCCACAAAAACGTACACAATTAATTATAATGTTCAGTACATATCGATTGTACTTAACTTTCTCGTTGTGCAATGCTATATTTCTTCGATATGCACTATCCATCTGAGCAGCAATATCCACATTCCCAAAAAGCGATAATTGGACTACATTTTTCATATGCCTTTGTGATATACTGTGTTTTTTAATTCGATCGCTTCAATGATTTAAATCAGTTAAACCCATTTTCGTCCATAATTCTTCACCTTCAAATAGTAAGCAAGGAAAGCAGAATAATGCATTTTTTATACTACAACCGCAAATCCACAAATGTTTATTATAAATATCCTTATTAAATAGTCTATTAAAAGTTCGCGTCTTACTGGAAATCGTTTGTTTCAGATTTAAATTCGGAACAGGCCTGCCCAACCGCTTTATTTCAATTTTTTCGGCATACGTTCTTTTATAGAACGGATCCACTATTAAACTCTGCACTGAATTCATTATTATTTAAAAATAAAGAGCATAAACACTTTTAAACACACAAATACAACTTTTTTATTCGCTTTTATACCGTTGCACCGTAAGCAAGAAATACGTCTAACGTTTTGGTTGCACTGCGCTTGCAACACTATTGTCGTTTATGGAGATATACCCGAAAGACGTTCGACAAAGTTCGTCAGCCGTATAGGGATATATACGTTTGTGGATTGCAATGAGTCTGCAAACCAAGTATGTTATTCTCTTATTTATTTAACGTATTCATATCCAATTAGATATACCTATTATAAGTAATTTATAATAGTTCATTTATTCTGTGAGGTAGTACAAATTTTTAATTTATGATTTAAAAAATGTAGAATTACGCTTTTTTTCATTAAATTAAATCTATTAGTTTTGGTGGTTGCGCAAACTTGCAAACCATAGCAGAAACCGCCACTGCTGGAATCGCTAAAGTATCGATGCTTTGGAATCGATACCTCGCTACCCGATACATCGCTACCCGATACCTCGCTACCCGATACATCGATTCTTAGCAAGTACCGGAATCGGAATAGGTATCGATGCTTTGGAATCGATACCTCGCTACCCGATACATCGCTACCCGATACATCGATACTTAGCGAGTACTGGAATCGGTAAAGTATCGATAGGTATCGATGCTTTGGAATCGATACCTTGGAATCGATACCCTGGAATCGATACCTTGGAATCGATGCTTTGGAATCGATACCTAAGAATCGATACCTTCGTTATATGAGGTATCGGGTACCCGATACCAGTTATGGTATCGGGTATTCGACGATGTATCGATACTTCGCCCAGCCCTAGTGCTAACAGAGTTGTTTAATAAAGTAATGCAGGAAGGCAAAGTACCCGAAGGTTGGGAAGTAGGAATACTCATGCCACTTTTCAAGAAAGGTAACACAAGGCAATGTACAAATTATCGAGGTATAACGATGTTAAGCATAATGTTGAAAATGTATGAAAGAATACTAGAGAAAAGTTTAAAGGAATTAGTAAAGTTCCAACTGAAAGAATCGCAAAGTGGATTTAGAAGAGAAGGGAGTATACAAGACAATGTATTTAGAATAAAACAGCTAATATTAAAAAACATGTTCGTGGCATTCCACGATATCCAAAAAGCGTTTGATAGTGTACCGAGAAAAAATAGTGTGGGATAGCTTGCTGAAGAGATGTGTATGCTGGAAACTACGGGAATGTATAAAGAGTATATACAGATTAACTAGAACTTATGTCGGAACTGGAGACTTACAATCGTAGGAATTCGCAATAGGTAGGGCTAAGACAAGGAGGAGTCCTAACTCCGACTCTATTCACCATAGTAACGGATGATGTAATGCAAGAAGTAGCATAAGCTAAGAAAGTAAATGTAGGCAACTATAACCTAAGACTAGTGGAAATAACAGAAAGCGCTTTGGCAGACGACATGGTGATTTATGGAAGAAATAAAGACGACTTGCAACAAAATTTAAATATATGGGCGGAAGCGCTGCTGGCCAGGAACGTAAAAGTAAATATAGATAAAACAAAAATAATGGTAATTAGTAAAGAAAATGTGTGTGCGGAAGTAGAGTTGAATGAGACTGTATTAGAATAGGTACAAGCTTTTAAGTATTTGGGAGTACAAGTACATCAAAATTTTAAATGGAAGCAGAAATAAACGATAGACTTGGGGCGGCAGAAAAAATATATCACTGCCTGAATAAACTGCTTATAAGAAAAAAAGAGATTTCGAGGAAGACCAAACTTATATATATATATATATATATATATATATATATATACAAGGTGTCCGGGCAATAAGAAGACGGAATATCAGAAATCGATAGTTGTAATGCTCAAGAAGCTATACCCAAAATATAAAGCCTTTATTCGTACGCATACGGCAAAAAAAAATAATTAAAAATTTACATGTGCTTATGCCGTCCCTGGTCGAGCGAGGTATTATGTAAAATGAATGGACAGCGCGCTTGCATGTATGATATCTAGACAGATATGCAACACAAGACATATGTTCATTTTGTTTTCAGCCGGGGTTGCGTATTGACGCTTAGTTATCGGCATGGCTTTTACAACACAAGAATTATGGGATATTATGTATCTCTACGGTGAAACATGTGGAAACGGAAGGGCGGTTCAACGTTTATACGCGGAACGTTTTCCTAATCGTAGGCGTCCGTCGTATCAGGTTATTATGGACACCGTGTATAGGTTACGAGAACGAGGAACACTACATCCAAGTTACGAAGGTAGGGTGGTGCAAGAGAAAGGAGAGTGTTACTTGCGGAAGAGCAGCTCTTGGATATGGTAGATGCGAATCCACGTATAAGCACGCGAACTGCAGCATCGCAACTTGGAATATCCCGATCGACGGTTCATGAGATCCTCCGCTAGAACTCGTTGTATCCCTACCATCTGCAACGGGTGCAAGCTCTAACACTACAGGACCGTTCAGCACGTGTTAGATTCTGCAACTGGTTTCGACGGATGCAAGCGAGAGACGTGCAGTTTTGTGCCAGAGTACTATTCACCGATGAATGTTGTTTTACCCGGAATGGCGTATTAAACTTTCATAACGCGCATTATTGGAGTGATGTAAATCCGCATATAATACAACAGGGGCATTTTCAACAACGCTTCTCAGTGAATGTTTGGGCGGGAATTACCGGTGATTGTCTGCTTGGACCGCACATACTACCTGCACGATTGACCGGAGCGAGTTACTTAAATTTTTTGCTGAATGGGTTGACAGAGTATCTCGATGATGTGCCTCTGCAGCTTAGAAGACATCTCTGGTTTATGCACGATGGCGCGCCACCACACATTTCATTGGCAGTGCGGAATTACCTAAATGATACATATCAACATCGATGGATTGGACGTGGATCACATAGACAATGGCCGGCGCGCAGCTCGGATTTAAATCCATTAGATTTCTTTTTTGGGGCTATATGAAAACACTGGTGTATGATGGGGATGAAATTGAGACAGAAGAAGATCTTCGCAATCGTATTTTTACAGCGGCAAGGCGCATACGTGAGGAACAAGGTACCTTTCACCGAGTGCGAGACAATCTTTTACGACGTTTGGACGCCTGTATTCGTGCACATGGCGGACACATCGAACATTTAATATAAATAGTAATAATCCACATGTTTCACCTCGGACCTTTTCAGGACCACCATTTATTTCTATATGATAAGAGCAAGGTTAATGCACTTTCAATAACAGCTGTTTACCTTTTTTTCAAGTTTAATAAATCTGTTTACAAACTTTAATACCCCTATTGTATTAATAATAAACAAACTAGGATTATTTTACAAACAAACATAACTGTGTTCAATAACCCTATTGTATTCATACTAAACACACTAGGATTACTTGAGTATGAATCAACGTTCTTTCGCATGTGTCTATATTTATGCATATACGAAATTATGTGCCAGGACCGTAATGTAAATTTCTTGTTAAAAATTTCACCAAAAAGTTACATTTTTCATTTCTTCGTTTTTTCGATATATATAGGTTTGTTTCTGGTAGTACTTTACATTCATACTAGTCTGTCTTTTTATTGCCCGGACATCCTGTATATTATCAATACCTTATTTACCGTTAGGTGTTAAGGTTAAATACAAAAATCAAACAATTCCTTAAAGTTACAGCACATTAAATCAGTAAGTGCAGCCTATCAGAATCTATCATTATTATTTTATTCTAATTTCGTTCCGTATATCATCCTTGCCCATTCTTTCTTGTTGATTGCCATTCTTTTCGCCTCTCTCCCTGACATTCCCTTGGCTCTCAATATGTCTTCCACTTGGCTGTCCCACGAATTCCTAGGTCTACCTCTTGGTCTTCTCTGATATCTTCTTGCTTGCCATACTTTTCTTATTGTTCTCTCCTCTCCCATTCATGTCAAGTGTCCAAACCATCTTAATTGATTTCGTTGTATATCTTCCTTCAGCGTCCGTACTTTAAGTTCTTCCCTTGTTTTGCTATTTCTTACTCTGTCTCTCTTAGTAATTCCCATTATTCCTCTTAAAAACCTCATCTCCATTGCTTGTATTTTGTTTTCCATTCGTTTCGTCAATGTCTAACTTTCGCTTCCGTATATCAATACGGGCTTATATATAGTTTTGTAAACTGAGGTCTTAGTTTTCCTTGACACTTCTCTTCTTCTCAGGAACGAATTGTTCAAGGAGTAATAAAGTGCTGATGCTGCATCTAACCTGTCATTCAGTTCTGCCTCCATGGTTCCTGTTTTGTGTATTTTCACCCCTAGGTATTTAAATGTTTCTACTTGTTCTATTTTAGTGTCGTCAAGTTTTATTTGTAATTCATCATCTTTTTTCCCTATTACCATAACTTTGGTTTTCTCTGCGTTTATTTTTAAATTCTTCTTTCGCAACGCCTCTGCCCATATATCTAGATTACGCTGAAGGTTGAGCTTATTTTTCGCATAAATCACCAAATCATCTGCAAATATGCTCTCTGCTATTTCTACCGGTTCCATGTTGTAGTATCCCACCTTCATTTTCTTAACTTTCATTTTCGCTTCTTTTGTTACATCATCCATTATTATATTAAATAATACTGGGCTAAGGTTGCCTCCTTGTCTTAATCCCTCCGTCGTTACAAATTCTTCAGATCTTGTGTTCCTGGTTCTAACGTAATTTCTTGTGTTCTTATATACAGCTTTAATACAGTTTATTAATTTTTGCCCGACTCCTCTCCTTCTTAGACTGTTCCAAACTAGTTCCCTTGGCACGCTGTCAAAAGCTTTCTTGAGGTCTATAAAGGCCACATATATATTGTCATTGGTACATTTCTCTATTAATTGTTTCAGTGTGAATATGTGGTCCTGAACTCCTCTTCCCTTTCTGAAACCACTTTGTGAATCTTCTAATTGTCTTTCCACTGTTCTTTCTAGTCTTTTGGTCAGTATCCATTCATAGAGTTTGGCCAGCGTGCAAAGCAAAGTAATACCCCTGTAATTAGCGCAGTCCCGTTTATTCCCTTTCTTGAATATCGGTATCAATATTCCTATCTCCCAGTCATGTGGTATTTGTTCCTCTCTCCATACTTTGTTTAGTAGCTTTACCATTATTTCCACAGCTTTCGGTCCTAGGTTCATTATCATCTCCGTATATATTCCATCGTGCCCTGCCGCCTTGCCCTTTTTTAATCTTCTCACGGCTTCCGACAGTTCTTCTATTGTTATCTCTACGTCTTGTTCGTTATTTTCGTTAATATTCTCTTGTTCTTCTTTAGTTCCTATGTCATTGTTCTTTTCTATCGTTAAGAGTTCTTCGAAATACTCCTTCCACCTCTTTATAATGTCTTCATCTTCATCTAGTATTTTCCCTTGTTTATTTTTAATAAGATTCGGCTTATATGTTCTTCCGTGTCGAAGGGTTTTTAGAACTCTATAAAACAACTTTAGGTTTCCGGAATGGTCTCTCTCCATCTTGGCTCCAAATTCTTCCCATGATTCTTGTTTCGCTGCTTTTACCATGGTTTTAACTTTATTTCTCTGCTCTTTGTAACTGTCGTATTTTTCATTTGTTTTATCGTTCAAATATTGCATCCATTTCTCTTTCTTGGTTTTTATCTCAGCTTTTATTTCTTCGTTCCACCATCTGGTTTGTTTGCTGTTTTCTCTAATTTTTGTCATTCCGCAAACTCTCTTGGCTGCTTTAATTATTAGTTCTTTCATAAGAGTCCTCAACTCTTCTACGTTTAATTCATTTATAGTTTCTTTTATTTTGTCAATCTCTATTTCTACCCGTATTTTAAATTCCTTTGCCGTCTCTATATCTTTTAACTTGTACGTTTTAATTCTTTCTGTATCTAAATTTATCTTTTCGTAGGTTCTGGGTGGTCGATTTTGTTGTGTTTGTATCTTAATTTTAGTCACCACTAGATAATGGTCTGAGTAAATTTCTGGTCCTCTTTTTACCCTTGTATCTTTTACTTCCTTTCTGTGTTTTTATTTACTAATACGTAGTCAATTATGGACCTTTCATTTCTACTCTTTACTTCTCTTGTAAATTTGTGTATGTCTTTGTGCTCAAAAAAGGTGTTAGCTATCACTAGGTTATTCAGTATGCAAAAATCTATCAGTCTTGATCCATTGTTGTTTTTATAGTTTTCTCCATATTTTCCAATTGCTTCTCCTGATTCGTCCGTCTTTATAACTACTCTTGCAAAAAAAAAAATGCAAGACCAAACTTACGGTGTTCAAAACGATATACAAACCAATCTTGATATACGAAAGTGAAAATTGAATTCTAGCGAATCAAATGAAAAGTAAAATGCAGGCGGCTGAAATGAGATACCTACGAAGCGTCAAGGGAACTACAAGTAAAGATAGGATTAGAAATGTCCGAGTTAGGAGTTGATTCACTTTTAGAATCTATAGAGAAACAGCAATTAAAATAGTTCGGACACTTAGTTCGTATGAAAGATAATAGATCAGCAAAACAAATATGGCAAATACGAACAAAGCAAAAAAGGCTAAGAGGTAGACCAAAGAAAAAATGGAATGGTGCGGTGGTATAGATTCTGGGTAAGAGAGGATTAAGCTGAAGAGAAAGATGGAAGCTGGCAAAGAGCAAAAAAGAATGGACGAAGCTAGTGCATGGATGATTTTAAGTGTGTGTTGTTAGTGTAAATGTATCATTAACACACCTAACAGTAAAATCTTCTATCAACTTGAAAATGAAAATATGTGACAGACACTCCTATATCAGTTACATATATTGAATAGGCTTAAAAATGATATGACCAGAATTGGCGTGATAATATATTATGAATAACGCATTCTATCATCGATTTATCTATATCAGTAGTTCTCTACCTTATTGTGTCTGCGGAACATTTTTGATAGTAATAGAAAAATAGTGGAACGCTTTCTTTTTTAACATGTTTATATTAAATTAATTCGTTTTTTTCAAGCGCTATATCTAAAGAGGACTATGGGTTTTTTGAAAAACAAACTAATAATGGACAATTAATATACAGCGTGCTCATAAAGTTTGGAACCAAGCTTATAACCGCATTATTTTACATTTTTAGGAAAAACGCTCGGATAGGTAAATTTTCTCTTTTAAAACGCCATCTTTTGACATACAATTTTTTTCTATGACGTCATTGGTTTTCGAGTGATGACGTTATCAACACTTTCTTTAAATGGCAACCATATTATTTTTTTCTCGTTTTTGGTACATCTTTATATCCACCAAATAGTGATATAAAACAATTAGTATGTTGCATCACAATTTTTTTGAAAAAATGATATAAATTTAGAAAAAAATACGAAAATTTTATTTTTGTACAAAATTAAAATTAAATTAAAAAAAATACATCTGAACTTAAATTTATTGTAACAGTTAACGTAAATTTTCAAAATGGACCCCACCAACCAACTGACACTGTCCCAGCCGAGTGTAAATGCTTTGCGATCAATAGTAATCTGCGTTATTCGCTCCAGGTCAAAAGAAATTCGTCTTCCCAATCGGCCAATTACTTATTAAAAAAACTTATTTAACATTAAATAGTTTCACAAAAAAGGGCCAAAGAAGTTTAATTTAATTAAAAAATTGACATGATGTGGCAGACCATTTCTTAATTAAAATTATCGCCCAAAAATTGAAGATTTCAAAAACTAATTAAGCTTACAAAATTTACTGAAATATGTAAGTAAGTTTTTTTCACACTTCTGTCTTGTGTGAGGACTTAAATATTCTTCTTGAACAAACCGGATCGTCAAAAGCACATGTACTCATGTTACTATGCAAAAAATTTACAAAAACAAAAACACGCACTTTTTTGCATGTACAAAAATTTTAGTTTGAAATTTTTTCTATGGCGACAACATTGTTGAATTATTTACTTCTATTTTTGACGTTAAATTTTTGAGATATTGCGTAAAAATTGTTCATTTTCGCTAATATAAAAAATGGGACATTTATCTGAGCGAGAAAGAATCGAAATTTTAATTATGGTTGGGTATGGGGACAGACAAAGAACGCATGCAGAAGCATGCGATTTGTTTAACCATGAACACCCTGATAGACCTCCAATTACCAGGTCTACGGTGACAAAACTAGTTGGAAAGTTTACCGAAACTGGATCCGTAAAAGATCGACCACGGCAAGGTAGACCTCAAGTAGGAGAAGATGTGAAATTAAATGTGCTTCTAGAAGCAGAAGAAAGGCATCATGTTTCCACCAGACAACTTGCGTTAGCCAATCAGGTGGCTCACTCATTTGTCGTCAACTTATTTAAAAAAGAACACTATCGTCCTTACAAAGTTCAACTTGTACAGGAATTACATGAGGATGACGAAGATCGTCGACTGCAGTTCTGTGAAGACGTAATGTTACGTTGTGACCAAAATCCAAATTTCTTGGAAAACATCGTCTTCTCAGATGAAGCTACGTTCTGCCTAAATGGATCTGTTCACCGCCATAATTGCAGATATTGGTCGCAGAACAATCCGCATTGGACTCAAGCGTGTCATACTCAGGGCAGAGGAAATGTTAACGTATGGGTTGGAATGATTGGACGACGCATTTTAGGACCATATTTTTTTGAAGGAAATTTGACTGCTGTGCAATATTTAGAATTTTTAAGATTTGAACTGGTTCCAGCGCTCGCTGTTATTTTCCCAAATCACGAGGATGGTGATGTACCCCATCCAAATATGTATTTGGTTTCAACAAGATGGGGCGCCTCCCCATTATGGTGTAGAGGTTCGCCACTATCTTGACGAAATATTTCCCAATAAATGGATTGAACGGAGAGGCGCAATAGAATGGCCACCTCGTTCTCCTGACCTGACTCAGTTAGACTTTTTTTTGTGGGGTTATTTGAAATCGAAAGTGTATTTTAACAAACCGAACAATTTAGAAGATTTAAAAGAACGAATTCGCGTAGAACTTACACAAATATCCCCAGACATAATAGAGGCGAGTATACGAAGTGTTTACACTCGGCTGGGACAGTGTCAGTTGGTTGGTGGGGTCCATTTTGAAAATTTACGTTAACTGTTACAATAAATTTAAGTTCAGATGTATTTTTTTTAATTTAATTTTAATTTTGTACAAAAATAAAATTTTCGTATTTTTTTCTAAATTTATACCATTTTTTCAAAAAAATTGTGATGCAACATACCAATTGTTTTATATCACTATTTGGTGGATATAAAGATCTACCAAAAACGAGAAAAAAATAATATGGTTGCCATTTAAAGAAAGTGTTGATAACGTCATCACTCGAAAACCAATGATGTCATAGAAAAATATTGTATGTCAAAAGATGGCGTTTTAAAAAAGAAAATTTACCTGTCCGAGCGTTTTTCCTAAAAGTGTAAAATAATGCGGTTATAAAGCGTGAGTTACATTACACTTTTTTTCGTACTAGAAACTTGGACAAGTTCTTGTACAAGTTTTCATACAAGTTTTAATTTACGCTACGTTGAATAGAGGGCACCAAACTTTGAATGCGTTACCAACATAAAACAAAAATTGATATTTGTTTATTATTATATATTTGATGTTTAGACGGGTTATGGTTATTTATTATCTCGCATAGATACAAACATTAAAAAAATGAATTCGAAAACTAGACAACAGAAACTGAAACGTTTATTGAAAATACTACGACTATATGATTTGTATAATTATAAGAAGCCCAGAATATGGAGCCATAATAGCCATAAGCAATGTAACATTGAGAATATGTACGTGCAGAATTTAAAAGATACTTCAACAGTGTGGGTACCGTTTCGTGGCAAGACCAAATGATTTAATAAACATTAACTTATGTAGTTTATAATAATAAAATACAAAAATAAACATTAATCGAACAAAAGTAATAATTTTAATAAACCATATTTAGAACTACCAATACATTTATTCATTAAATTCTTCTTCGTTATCTAATCTATTTAAAACATTTATAATTTCCCACTTGCATCTCTTGCGCAATTTGTTTGGCATGGTCATTAGTTCATGTCCAATAAATGCAAAAACTTTCTACATCAGCAGGCAAACCAGATTTTTCATTTGCTATATTTTGCACAGCTTCTGCCATACTATCTGTCTGTTGTTGATGTTTCCTGCATATGATTCTTTTCTCTGGTTGTTGATGGAGATGAGGCTGTGCTAGCTGGTGATGAGATATCTCTCACTCCTGTGTACATTCCCTTAACACTTTCAAAATTATATTCACTTTCAATATTGATGGCTGTAAACTAAAACATACCATTGTAACATAAACAATTTGTGAAATTACCATGCATACAATTTGATCGGTGCTATTATCGCTTGCTTCAAAGTCAATCAGTTGGGATTCTGTCTTGTCCATATCTATTTGTAACAAATTCGTTTTGCTTTTGTCTTTCTTGCAATAGTGTAACAAAAAAATCAGTTCTTCATAAAGCCACCAGCTGGGTTTTTGGTCGTCACAACTTGATCCACTTGGCAATTGTTTTCTCGTGCTTCTATGCACTTCCAAAAATTGCGTTCTTAAATTATTAATTTTCTTATTTACTTCTTCTGTTGTGAGTTTTACTTTAAATTGTTGCTCTAATTCTACCTTAATTGTCTAACGCTTTTAAACGTTGGATTTTGTTGTGATAATTTGGAGAGGTATGCTATAAATAGAAAAAATTTAGATTCCACTTAAAAAAAGGGTTTTAATTCTTACTTTATACAGAATTAGTTGCAATTCGTATAAACTAATCAAACATTTTGTTATTTCGGGGCCCCATATTTTGTTACTGGACATTCTTACACAATTTCTATTAATTTCCAAAACAAAACAAACACTACGTAACCTGCAATTATTAGATCATTTTTTTTTAAATGAACAGTTGGTACAAAGGAAATGGTGTTTAATGCGCAAGTCTAGTATGAAACTTGGATGAAAAGTAGGATCGGATCTAGTTTTGTAGTTTAGAAACTTTGATGCATTTCTTCTGAATTACACTATCAAAGTTTCGACAAGTTCATCTAGTTTGAAAACTTGTCCAAGTTTCTAGACGAAAAAAGTGTAATGTAACTCAGGCTTTAGCTTGGTTCCAAACTTTATGACCACACTGTATATATATATAGAATATATATAGAATCAAATATATATATATATATATATATATAATAACTTCGTGACCTTGGTATGATATGGTAAACCTAATCAGTAGGCGATTAAAGGTCTGTATATTACTTCAAAATATATGTATTTAAAAAACTCTACATGTTTCGGCTGTATACGCCTTTTTCAAGAGAATACACGTATTCTCTTGAAAAAGGCGTATACAGCCGAAACATGTAGAGTTTTTTCTTCTTGAGAGAAGAATTTTTGCCGTCCCTTTGTTCGATATTTTAACACATGTTTTTAAAAACCTTTTTCTAATAGACAAGTGTTTTGTCTCGTAGTTTGAGATGTGCATGGTAAATTTAGTCTTTACAGGGTTGCAGTGTATAGTAGTTGTGCGGAAGCGTTTATCTTACTTTATTGTGCCCCGTGTGACTTTAATTATTAGTTTTTTACCTACTGATGATGACAACTTAGTTGTCGAAATACGTATTTAGGATACGACTAATAATTGTGGTAAGGGGTTATATACCTTTTTTAAATTACAAACTGTACATTTAATATTAATTATCCAAGAAATATGTAATTTTCATTTAGTAATAAAAATCACTTTAATATATGTCATTTTTGACAAACTGTCATGTCAATTTACTTTTAACACGTGTTAAAAGTACTACTTTTAATAAGCTACGCTATAATATCGCATTTTTAATTAAAGTTAGCCGTGGCAAAATGTTAACTTTTAACGGTGTTTGTAGAAAAAGTAAATTTTGAAATAAATGTAAATTGATTTGAAATATACAAAGTTATCGTAATATTAATTTATTTACAGTTCGATACTAATTTTACAAACTATTTTCGCCAATTTTTTAACCATTCTATTACATGTTATTTCTGTCTTTTCTTTCGCAGTTAGCTGGAATGAAGGAGTAATTCTGCATCACAACAATATATATATATATATATATATATATATATATATATATATGTATATATATATATATATATATATATATGTATATATATATATATATATATATATATATATATGCTTTCTTTTAGGTTTCCGCGTGTAGTAGTATGTGTTTTAACTGGATTCCGGGTTTTCTTCCGCGTTTCCGCTGTTTGGTCTTCGTAAAGACCGGTGCTGGTTTCTGGATGACGTTTCGGCAAAATCATATTTGTCATTTTCAGGTCTGCGATAACTGTCTGCTTCTGCTTCTGGCTACTCGTACTCGTACGTGGTAACTCTGGTTACGAGAAATTTTGTATGATTTTGCCGAAACGTCGTGCAGAAACCAGCACCGGTCCTTACGAAGACCAAACAATGGAAACGCGGAAGAAAACCTGGAATCCAGTTAAAACATATATATATATATATATATATATATATATATATATATATATATATACATATACATATCTCTCAATCAATCTCTCAATCAATGTCTTAATCAAAAATCCAACAAGTCTATTCTAAAAATCACAAATAAAAGATAGGGAAATGATAAAAATAATAATATTTCTGTCCAAAATAGATTATGCCTTACATATACTTATTTTAGTGAGATATTGGAGCTTGATCAGATCTGCAGGTATCTGCAGTATTTGGTGTGATGTGACTCGTCCATTGACATCACTCGCCGTACGCGTCCATACGTACAGGCCTTTCTGGAGAACACCGGACAGAAGATACTAGAACGTTCGAGAGTTTCCCCCTTGGATATATATAGGGCTCAAACGCGAGAAGGATGAATTCAACCAGCGACCGCGCGTACATTTATATTGTTATATAAATGTGAATATAAATATTGTTAATATTATTATTAGCTATTAAGTGATTAGTGTATTTTTGTTAGTTTTATTTAAACGAACCCGAAAAACAAGTATTTTACAATAGGATAATGCTACCCTCTTTCATCCAAATTAACTAATCTTTCCCTTTTTTTAGTTTTTATGTTGGTTAGTGTTCAAACCTAAGTTCACAAAGATATGAATTCGAAAAAAGTAGCAAAACGTTAAGTGTCTTTTTGAAAAGAACCAGGTATTTCTCTTGCACAAAAATCCAAAAACTTTCTAGAACTCTCTCTTTAAACTTAATTTTTAATGTGCGATCAGATGACAAAGAATATTTCTCCATAAAGTCTTCCTCTTCTTGCAGAGAGAATTCGTTACTGAAAGTCATCTTCCTAAAATAGATTTCGTACCCAGTCATATTTTTCTAATAAAGAGATAGAGAATAAGCAACTACGTTCTCCTGTAATAAAGACAAATATTCTATTATAATGGGAATAAGTCGTTGGCATCTTCATTTTGAACTAATGGGAACATGTGATGAATGGTTGTATTATGGATATTCAAGTAGTTAAAAATGTCGGTCAAATACGCCAATTTTGCACACGAAATATTATTTTGAAAAAATTCGACAAAAGAATCGTTATCTCCTTCTTGAAAGAAACGGCAACGTTTCTTTTCGAGTTCATAAACTCAAGTTAATACTTTGTCTTTTGATAACCATGTTATTTCGGTGTGTAAAAATCAACACTCATATTTAAATTCCATCGAGTTGCAAAGCTGTTTGAACAGACTTGTTTTCAATAGTCTCGGTTTGATAAGATTGTCCTCAGACACTACTTAATCTAATAGATTTTATATTTGTTGGTAGAGTTTTAGAAACTAAAGATTCCCTATGTAAAAAACAATGCTAGGTTATGATGTTTTGATTCCTTGTATTGACAAGGCTACATAATCCTTAAACATAGCTAACCATGGATAGGGCTCTGTCCACCAGCCGTTCCAATTAGAAGTCATGGAGTAAAATATATTTTGACCTGT
Source organism: Melolontha melolontha (assembly GCA_935421215.2). NCBI lineage: Eukaryota > Metazoa > Arthropoda > Insecta > Coleoptera > Scarabaeidae > Melolontha > Melolontha melolontha. Next base: position 91,134,485 of record OW285239.1, read on the forward strand.
TGTACCTCCATACAACAGGTCAAAATATATTTTACTACTGAATTTATTATTTCATTTTCAACAACAAAGCGAATAAACCAATAAACCGAATTAATAATTTATAATTGAGCTTTGCTACTTATGTCAGTCGATTCGTCAATCTGCAATGCGAAATTTCGAAGTTGTAAATTTTCAGTCAATATCTGTTTGCATATTTGCAATCCCATCATCCCAAAGAGAAATTTTTGATATTTCTTTTTGTGCCTTAAGGCCAAATATAATTTTAACTATTTCAATAAATGCTGGTATAATAAGAGATTGCTATAATATGTGGTTTTCGTTTTAATATAATCACTTCCGCTACTTTGTACGAAGCCATTTATAAAATTTATATACGAGGTGCAACCCAGAAATTCCCGGAGCTACGTGTATACTAAGTCAGTCTGTCGAACGATAGTTTGCTAGGTGGTGACAACCAGTTTTTGTGTTTATATTTGTTGAATTGTGTTTTTAGTTATTTCACGACACTGCAATGTTTGATGGGAAAGAGCAAAGAACGTGCATCAAACTTAGTAAAGTAGCAGCGAAAACTTTGAAAATGCTTAAACAAGCGTGGTACAAGTGGTACAACCGTTTTAAAAATGGATGTGTGTCTGTTGATGATGATGAGCGTTCCGGTAGTCCATCGATGGATAACACGTCACAAAATGTTGCAATTATGCTTGATTCTATTCTACAAGACCGAAGGAGAACAATTCATGGCATTTATAATAATGTCGGCTTGTCGTATAACGCGAGCGGCCTGCCCAGGGGCGCAACAATTCGTGGATCCGTGCACCACGACAGTGCACCAACCCACACGTTACTTGTTGTGCGTCGATTTCTAGCCTCAACCAAGACGGTAGTACTAGCCCATCCTCTCTACTCCCTAGATCTTGCTCCTTGTGACTTCTTCCTGTTTCCGAAGTTAAATCTGAAGTTCAATGGGTGCCGTTTTGAGACGATTCAGGAGATTCAGACCGAGTCACTGGCAGTGTTGAACACGTTAACACGCGAAAACTTCTAGCACTGTTTCTAATCATGGACAAGTCACTGGAATCGGTGTATTCATGCGAAAGTAGTACTTTGAAGGGGATGGTAGTGGATAAGTTGTAAAAACAATTATTATGTTCTTTTTCACATTCCGGGAATTTCAAGGTATCACCTCGTACATATTGGAAATTATTGCCTATCTTCTGAAAAGGTATGTCTAGGTATATGTATCATTGTACTATTGGTTAATTTTTCTCCACATACAATACCTTTTAAGATTTGAAAATCTTTATCTCCAGTCTAGTCAAACTTAGTATTCGCACAAATATTGTCGTTTTCCTTCACTTTCACGTGTTGATTGAGGTTGTCTATTTTCATAAGTTACTAGTAGGTACTTGCTCCCTCACTAAATTCTTCAACGTCAAATCGATTAAAAAAATTGTATATCTTATGTTATAATCATACAACCAAAATAAAAATATTAAAACTAACCGAAATAGTCTTCCTTACAAGATAATAAATTAACTGGTTAATGTATATTGAATGTCTCGAATATAATGTTTTAGTTAATGTATCAAAACTTAGCTTGCTATATTAATATCGTTAGTGCAACTGTAAAACGTATAGTTTTAGAATTTTAAGAGATTTTATTTTTACGTTTGGGCTTCCATTTAGAATTGGAAGTCCAAACATAAAAATAAAATCTCTTAAAATTCTAAAACTATACGTTTTACAGTTGCATTAACGACATTGATATAGCCAAGCACATATTTGATTTCACTGATCTGGTTTCAAACCGTTTATGTTGGTAAGTGGTTTGAGAGAATGTAAAGCTAAACTAGACGGTGTGAGCTAGAATAACGGTGTTGTCAAGTGATACAATTTATGGAAAAACTTGACGAAACGGCTCGAATAATTTCACGGAACACATAAATTTTTAACCTCCGACAACTATATAAAAGAATACTCTCTAGTTGGACCAATTTACCTAACGATCCATCAAAGTCAGTTTATGACATTAGATAAAGTAAAAGTTCCTGCCGACACGATTTTTGTAACACAGTTCAGGCCATCATTTTCACAATACTAATACATTTCTAATAATAGAAAAAAATTTCATAAAGCCCTAATATGTCCTGTTTTTAATCAGCTCATTAGACCCTTTTATATTGGCCGACAGTAAATTTTATGAAGTATAGTTTAAAAGCGATGCATTTTAAAACAGAAAGATAACCTAAAATGAAGTGTATATAACATTAAACTTATTCTCTTATTCAGACTGCGTTTTATTTTCGAAGTGAGTTGTTGTGTGTAGTTAAGAAAGTTTTTCAAAAACGAAAATGTCAAATGGAGCGCGTCGCGGTTGCAAAATTTCTCCTAACATGTTTTGTTATATTTGTGGAGAATTTCTGGAGGGGTCACAAGCCAGACCATTTTCTAAAAATGTGAAAAAAGTCAATTTCATGTATTTTGGCGTTTCAATCGGAGATAAAAACAAGCAGTGGGCTCCCCAATATGTGTGTCATTGGTGCAGTGGATGAGATAGAAGAGAAAAAGTATGCCTTTTGCCGTTCTAATGGTATGGCTAGAACCCACCAATCATTTTGACGATTCCTATTTTTTGCATGACAAAGACTGAACGTTATTCCAAAAAAGAAAAACGCAAGATCTAATATCCGAATTTGCCATAAGACCTGTTCTTCACAATGCAAACTTATTTATTCCAGGTCCTAGTTCCGGCGAACCATAATTGATTGTTCAAATTGAGTTAAATAATTTAGCGCGTGATTTGGAGTTTTCAAAGAAACAGTCAAAACTTCTTGCTTTCCGTCTTAAGGAGTGGAACTTAGGAAAAGAAATGCTAGATTTTCTGCATTTTACAAAATGGAAAATTTGTTATGTGCGTATACTGATATCGATAGTTTAATGCAGGAACTCAACATCGAGCATTCTCCTTGTGAGTGGCGCTTCTTCTTCTTCTTCTCTATTTTGGGTTGGACGCCACCACGTCCAGGCACTTGAGCACACTGCTCTTTGTACTATCCCCAATAGATCTCTCAGTTCCACTCTGTTAGTCTTGTGTCCTCGATAAAAGCCACTATCCTCCTCAGGGGAAGTTTGAGTACACTCGAAGGATCCAATAGATCTCTCCCGAAATATTTCTGTCTGAGTTTCTTCAGTTCCTCACACGTGCATATTACATGAAGGCTAGTTTCCTCTTGTTTTTCACATCTCCTACACCAGGGCTCGCTAACCAAGCCCATGCTGTACAAATGCTTCCTTAAAGGACAATATCCGGTTATTAACCCGGTAATTATTTTAATTTCTTTTTTGCTACTACGAATTAGGTTGGCTGAAAACTTTCCGTCCAGCTCCCTTAGTAGTGTTTAGGTATAGAGTTGACCTTCCGTTAACCTCCATTTATTTTTATGTTCTTTTTCTAGCCATAACCAGATCTCCCTTTTAGCGGAATCGTTAGTGATTCCACATACAGGTTCTGGTCCTATGAAGTTCCTATTAGTACCTTCTTTGGCCGCTAATTTAGTGCGTGATTTGGAGTTTTCAAAGAAACAGCCAAAACTTCTTGCTTTCCGTCTTAAGGAGTGGAACTTAGGAAAAGAAATGCTACATTCTCTGCATTTTACAATATGGAAAATTTGTTATGTGCGTATACTGATATCGATAGTTTAATGCAGGAACTCAACATCGAGCATTCTCCTTGTGAGTGGCCCTTGCTCGTAGGCTCTTCGAAATATAGGTTAAAAGCTGTGTTATTACCTACATATTGAAAATTTAAAATCATCTATACCACTTGCCCATTCAGTAACGATGAAAGAAACCTATCAAAAATATGCGCATCCTTTTAGATGCAATAAACTACAACCGATACAAATGGCAGATATGTTGGGATTCAAAAGTTTTAGAAATTTTACTAGAACTTCGGAAGGATTTACAAAATATTGTGGTTTTCTTTGTCTATCGGGCAGTCGTGAAGTAAATGAAAATTATGTAACTAAAATTTGGGCGGAAAGGAGTGAATTTCAACCGAAAACTCAAAATTTTAAGTATTTGGTCCTTGTAAACGAAAAGAATGCTCTTTTGCCTCCTCTTCACATTAAAATTGGATTGATGAAAAACTTTGTGAAGGCTGTGACTAAATAGGGTTAATAATTTAAATACCTAAGACATGTCTTTCCCAAGTTAAGTGACGCCAAATTAAAAGAAGGTATTTTTATTGGAGCACAAATTTTAAAATTGCTGGACGATGTTAATTTTATAGAAACGCTCACCGCGCAAAAACTTAGAGCTTGAAACTCATTTGTAAATGTTGTGAAGGGATTTTTAGGCAACAATATAGATGCTAACTGCGAAAAACTAGTTAATGAACTTTTAAACTCCTACAAATCGCTTGGTTGCCGAATATAATTAAAAATTCACTTTCTCCATTCCAATTTATAATTTTTTCCTACTAATTTGGGCGCTGTTAGCGACGAGCAGGGTGAAAGATTCCATCAACATATAAGGACAATGGAAAGTCGGTACCAAAGACGATGGTATCCAGCCATGATGGGTGATTACTGTTGGTTTTTAAAGAGAGATGGACCCCTCCATAAAAAGAAAAAATAGAAGTAGTGTGTTCCAAATAAATATTTTTGTTGTTTGCTTTTTTCTTAGATGCCGTTTCAATTATAAATATATATATATATATATATATATATATATATATATATATATATATATATTATATGTAAATATTATTTTCCACATTTTACGACGCTAATCATTCGAACTTTTTATTTATAATTTATATACGAGGTGTGGCAATTAAGTTCCGGGAATTTATCAATAAAACACAAGCAAATTAACTTACGAGCAAAATTTTATTATCGACCTTTACAATAGTCTCCCTCTAACTCAACACAACAATTCCAACGTTCCACCTACGATTGGAAGTATTCTTGGCAATCCTCCGAGTTTTCCCGTTCACTACCGCGGTTACAGCTTGCTTGACCTCCTGTACGCCGCCATGACGAGTTCCCTTGAGGTGCGACTTCATCTTGGAGAATAAGAAAAAGTCGAAGAAGGCGATATCGAGGCTATATGATGTGTGCGGCAACGTTGGAATGCCTTTTTTCGCTAAAAACTCTTGCACAATGAACCAGGAATGTCCCGGCGCGTTGTCATTGTAAAAGATCCAGCCGGTCGCGGCGAGTTCGGGTTGCATATGGAAAATGTCATAGAACATAGAACTGTCCAGTCACTGTGTGACCGTCAGGAACATATTCACGATTAATGATGCCGCGGATATCGAAAAAAACGATCAACATTGCCTTCAGTCACAACTTGGACATCCTCGCTTTTGTGGGCCGCTCCCGACCCTTTGCCACCCACTGCTGACTTTGTTTACTTGTCTCGAGGTCATACTCAAATATACAGGTCTCATCTCCAGTGACTGAACGGACTCATCCAATCTCTGGCTTCCCTCTGAATGCGGGACAACAAATTCTTGCAGATCGATTTTTGCATGTGTTTCTGTTGATAGGTGAGAAATTTTAGCACTATCATTGTGCAAATCAATCGCAGTTCAAATTCTCGTGTAACATCTTTCGAACGGTTTCTTTGTTGATGTTTAACTCGTCAGACAACACACAAATCCTTACGCGCCAGTCAGACGTGATCAGCGCGAGCAGGCAATGATATTCGCGTCAGTACGAAAGATGGGGGCCGTTCAAGTATTACGTAAGCAGAATTTTAGTAATTTGTAACCCCCCCCCCCTTTGTCAGCAAAAGTAAGCAAAGCTCTTACCCCCCCCCCCCTGCTTACGTAAGCATTGGTATAATTTTTACAAAATCTGTTTAAGTTTCATTATTGTTATTCTTGAACAACTATCTATCATAGTTATTAAGTCTATCACAATGAAATAAGCAATTTATAAACTATAAAGAAATTTACTGCACATTTAATATTTATTCAAGAAAATCATTAATTTATTTAAATATTATATTATTAACATGTAAACGATATCTATTTATTTTAATTTAATTAATTTAATCGTCCTTAGTAAAAGACACTTGAATTGATGACTGTAAATAAATAAATATTGCTGAGGTAATCACCATTCAGACCCCCCGTCCCCCACGTCATCAAAAATAAGCAAAGCAGAGCTTGGTGCTTATGTAATACTTGAACGGCCTCATGACGGGAGCTCCTTCACGCGGATCGTCATCTACAGATTCAGGCCCCGCCTTGAACCACTTCGCCCATTCATACACGCGCGTTTCCGATATGCACTCGTCTCCGTACACCGCCTTCAATTTTCGAATGATTTGCGAGGGTTTTTCGCCAGATTTCACTAAAAATTGGATCCCAATACGTTGCTTGTAATGTGAGTCACTCATTTTCATGACGCCACTAAAGAAGTTACTTTCGAAAAACACAAACCAAACGTTCTATCGACTTCGACTAAAACTAAAGGAAGGTCCTCTCTTTGCAGACATATGTTCACGAACGATGCAGTATTGCCAGTTCCCGAGTTATAACTAAATTCCCGGAACTTAATTGCCACACCTCGTATATATATATATCACTTTTTCAATAAATATTACATGGTACCTCTCTACATGTGGTTTGCTTAATGTAACAAGAAAACCATACGTGTTACAACTTTTTCTTTGCCATTTTGGTAGGGGACCCTGTCCTAAAATGATATACCCTAAACAAAAAATGTTTCAATTTGGTTATTTTTTAATAAACAACATTCTTGACACATAATATTTTATTACAAATGGTTTACATATCCATTACTGCAAACAAATTTTTCAAAACTTTATTAATAATAATAATTTTCTAATATTAAACAAAAGGTTCAGTGTGTCATTTTATCCTAGTTACTGTGGGTAAAATGACATATCCACATTTCCTATTGGCAAACTTCGCACACAAAGGTTTTTGCTCTAGCATATAGTCCTGCACACTCGCCATGAGCCCACAAAGAGCACTTCATGCACCTCATCCACAGTTCCCTTGACCTAGATTGACTGTAGAGTCCATTACAATATAGGCAAGCTGCATCTTGATCATCCTCATCTGCATAAGGTTCGTCATCATTTGCGTCATTATTCATTGCAGCTAAATTCTTTTTAGCCCGTATTGCAGCATGACGCTCTTCGACTTTCTTTTTTTCCGCTGCCTTGGCCTTAAGCTCTTCTAAATAAGGACTGCTTGTGAGTAATTGAGATCCCTCATGATTTATTTTTCTTTGCCGGGACTGAGAAGCACATGGCTCTGGTGATAAGTCAATTGGTTTTACATAATTCTGAGCTTGAGTTGGGGCAGTATCACCTTTACTCGTAGTGGTGGCTGTATTCTCGACTACTCTGGGACTGTTTTCATCGACTCCGTCAATGACTCTGTCAGTAGTCAGTGCAGGAGAAAATAAATGGTCAGAAAAGATGTCTGGATTACAGGGCCAGATTCCTGTGTTTCGAAAGCCGCTTAAGGGATGTTGATTGGTAGCTGCCTTTCCATATGCCTGAGCAAATAAGCCAGCAATTTGGTATTGGGTCACAACCCTACCAGGGTTACATTTCAACCAGTTTGTCACTTCCAAATCATAGTACGTCTTCAGCGGGCCAAAAAAGGAAACATCTAAAGGCTGCAGACGATGAGTACAGTGAGGTGGGAAAGCCAACATCAGTATACCATGTTCTTTGGCGTATGATATTACATCGACATGCTTATGACTCGAGTGACCATCGAGCAGCAGCAACACCTTGTTTTCCAAAGTGGGATTTGTATACTCCTTAAAATGCATCAACCATTTTAGAAACAGCTCGCCAGTCATCCAACCAGAATCCTGTACAAGTCCCACAGTTCCTGTTGGCGCTCCATCAATAAGCTCATTCTTCCACCTTTTTCTTGCGTAAATTAATTCTGGAGAAATATAACCTCCTGATGAACTCATACAGCAAACTACAGTCACATGTTGGCCACGTTCAGCACTGGTAAGAGCACCAACCTGCTTCTTTTCCTTTGTAGCAAACACTTTATTAGGTTTTTGCACTGTAATACACATCTTTTACATTAAGAGACGATGTATTGTCCACACCAATTAAATCTCGTCAAAAATTAACACGGTCATTAGAAGTATAGTTTCTGGAAAAATAATTTATTATTAGATCTTATAATTAAATGTTTGATTCATCCTTCTTAAATTAAAATGTAAAAAAAAAATAAATTGATAAATATGCATTTAAACATGTAGCAAATGCTGCTCAGGTAAAATGACATAGTAAGCCATTTTATCGAAGTGAGATGTGTGTCATTTTACCGGCATTTACACGATGAGGTTAATAGTAGTGATACATTTTAATTATTCAATAAAACCAAAAAATATCTACTAGATAATACAGCATAAATATATACTTACGTGTTGGCGTTTCAGTTTTTAAGATTAACTTTAAGATTCACAAGAAAACTAACGATAATTTCTCTGCCGTACAAAACTTTTCGATGTATGTTTACAACAAACCTTCGCATTCAGCACTAAACGTGGTTTAAGTCAACAGCCGTTGGAAATATGTGTGGTATGCAACTGCAGACACATGCCAAACGCCTCGCTTGCCACATCTTGCGTTCAATGTAAGAAATAAGCCGAGTATGTCATTTTACCGGAGTATGTCATTTTAGGACAGGTTCCCCTATTTAAATAGGTGCATTCTAGTAAAATATGCTATTCAGCTTCACGTTACAATTTTTTTTTTGTAAGCTTGTGTTTTTATTTAAAAAAACCATGATTAGAAATAATATTGCTGTACAAAATGGATATTTGCAATGCTTATTTAAAATATAATCTTATGCAAAACAGCGTTCATCTGCGAATAATATTGTAATAGAAAAGTTCATATATGACGCTTGCACTCAATGAGGTACAATTAGTGGTTTAGTAATTTGCTTTTCATATATCACCATTTCAACAAATATTTTATTAAACTAAATCACAATAAAATGAAATAGGTTGAAATATCCTTGTGCTTTTATATCAATTGACATGCTGTAAGGTCAAAATGTTGCATCTTCAGAAATATTTCTTTAATATCTACAATATATCAATATAACTCTTATTTTACATTTTATTGTGCCTGTTATTATTAAATTGTGTTTCATTTATTTTAAACTCTAATATAAACAAATACCTATATTTAAATGCATATAGAATATATTTGAAATGAACACTTATTTCTAGAGTCAAAATAGCCATATAGTTTGCCCTGATATTTGCACTATAATCCAATTACATAATTCAGTGCCAAAGAATATGCATGCATACGTGCGGGCCGCTTCAGTTTTAAATAGAAGTCGACACAGTTCTAACGCTTAGAACAATTAAACATCTCATAAGCAACAACTGAATTTCCAATCTGAAAGAGTAGAAAAACAATCTTACAAATGGGCGGCGGAATTGAACCTACGGTTTCAGTGGAATTTGAAGTTTACGGAAAAGTGCAAGGTGAGTAAAACAATATTTCTATGTATTAAATACTTTTATAATATTATGCACAATTGTTTTTAAGGAGTTTATTTTACGAAGTACTGCAAGGAAATCTGTGAACAATTAAACTTAGCAGGATGGGTTAAAAATTCAAGAAAGGGAACTATTGTGGGGAAAATACAGGGCCGTCGCCCATCTATAGAACAAATGTAAGTTCTCAGTAATAACACATTGATTTTTTATTTTTTATAAATACGTAACATGTATTTCAAAATATATACAAATATATTTGTGATTATAAATTTCTTATAAGCTTAAAACAGGAGTATTTGATATAAGACATATGGCAAAAGATACCTTATGTTTCTATTTTTAAATAATTAATGTTGATGAAATTATTAGTTTTATTGTTAGAACAAATGTGACTAAAGATATCTTAATTTTTTTTTTTTAATTTTTCCATTTTCACTTTCATATTCATTGGTTTATTTAACATTCAAGTGTGACAGAAGTTATTATTACCTGAAAACAATTTTTTTATGTTTTTCAAAATTTATGTAATATCCATATAATAATAATGTTTATTTTGCTTTTTATTGTTACATTGCATTTATAACTTTAAAAAATTATTTAAATGGTTTAATCAAAAATGATTCACCTGAAAAATTTAGTTAGGAGAATTCTGCTCAAGATGACACCTTTTTTTTAGGGAGCGGAGATAATAACATGAAACTGTGTTTGTGAAAGAAAACACAGCATATTTCTACTATTATGTATTTAAATTTTGCAAAACAAAAGTTTTAACTCTTATAAAATAAAAATTCACTCTTTGGAATATGTTTATAGTTTTTGGTGAAAGTTTCCTAAGACGACATACTTCTTTTTAATATGACATACTAGTCATCTGCACACAGTTCACAAGAAAATTGCTTTGTTTTTGCTGGTACACTATAACACCATCTTGAACATCACTGACAACGAAGTCAGAATTTTCCGGAACAATATCAAAATGCGAGGATGTTTCCAAAGTTCTGGGAATTTAACTGTAATTTTTTTATTTTGTCAAGTTTCACCAATATTACAATGTAGTTTTTCAACATAATCGCCATTTAATTGAATACATTTATCCCAACGATAAATTAATTTTTTTAGGCCGTCCTCGAATACCTTTTTCGGTGTCTCCTCAATCCGCCTATTTATGGCACGTTTTACGTCAATTAAACTCTCAAAATAAACAGGGTTTTTTCAAAACTGGGAACAGATGAAAATCAATCGGTACGAGATCCGGTTAATAAGGTGAATGCGGAAGCAATGCCCATCATAAATCGTTCAAAACATCCTTCGTTTTTCTTGAGGTGTGCGGCCTTCATTGTTCTGTGCAATAATGGACGCTTATGCAACCTTCCAGGCCGCTTTCTGGTAAGTGTCTACCGCAGTGGCCCGGATAAATTCGAATAACATTCTGCGTTAATTATAGTACCTTTCGCCAGATAATTCATAAAAATAATCCTTCCGCAATTCCAGAATACAGTAAGCATTACCTTACCAACAGATGGAACTGCATGCGCCTTAAGTAGAGACCCTTCTTCGAGTTTACGCCATTTTTTAAATTTATTTTAGTCTCAGGATTGTAATAAGGAATCCACGTATCATTAGTGGTTATTATCCGTTGCCAAAATTCACTACCGTAACGGGCTAACAGCTCAGTTGACGACAAGTGTCAGACCTATTGAGTTTCTATTCCGGTCCCAACAGCCTTGGCATCCAGCAGGAAACCTTGCTTATGCCCAAACAATCATGTAAGATCTCATGAACTTGTCGTGTACCTATTCCTAGGTGTACACTTATTTGAGAAATAGTCATTCATCTGTCCTCCTTCAGCAGGTTCTCCACGGCAGTAATGTTTCTTTCATTTACCGACGTGTTTAGGCGACCACTGCATGGATCCTCTTCTAATGATGTTCTACCATTTTTAAAACGATTGATCCACCGATATAGAGTACTTTTAGATTCGGCAGACTGACCAAACACTCCTTGCAGACGTTTAATAATTTCTGAAGTTTTCAAAACCTTTCCACAAAAAGAAAATGATTGCTCTTTGGGATTTAGCCGCGTCTTCCATGGTTACATAAACAGTGCTACTAAAATGCGTCTATATCGGTCGAACACCTGAATCAGACTGAACGATATTGCACTGGATAGCTGCATAAATATGTCAAGACTTGTCTGTCACCAATAACATTGCCTATAAGTTCTGCGCAATTTAATTAGAGCACATTTTCCAGAACTTTGGAAACATCCCCCGTACATGCGGGATCACACACAGCATCATCATCATTAGAAAAAGCATCCACTGCTTCTTCGAAAACTGCGCGTTTGACCTGTTTTCTATTGCTTTTGCGTATTTGCTTTTCTCTCTTTAACTAGATTTGAGCTTTAATTTCGCTCATGAAGGGACTACCAGTAAAGACTTGTGAACCTGGAGCGTTCTTTCTACTTTTTCTTACCCATCCTGTAAAGACACTTGTTAGGAATGGGGACAGATATTTTAGCATTTCTCGAGTAGCGATCGGTACCAATGCCGAAGATTCATAAGCATCGTAAATGGAACGAGTGTATCTTGTAGAGTCGAAGGCAACGTCGCTGTCGAGAATTGATTGTAATAAACTATTCGATGTGGAAGGCTTTAAAGTTTTCTGAACAGGCTGCTTTCGTCTAGCATTAGTGTTCTCAATTCCTATTTCATTCTCGGTAACTTCGCTTGGTAGAAACATGAGATAGGGAAAAATATAATCATTAAAGGGATATATGCCCACGTTTTCAAACACGGTCGTGATATTTCTAACAGACGCAGCGGTTCCATAGGCTTTTCCGAAAATACCGCTTGCTTGATAGAGACCGACGGTTCTACCAGGATGGTTTTTTAACCAAGTCGTCATTTCACGATTATATTATGCATCTTACTGGCCCAAAAAAGACACATCGAGCGGCTGCATGCGATGCGTGCAATGTGGAGGCAGGCGCAAGAGTATGACTCCGTTTGCTCTAATGCTTCCAGATGTCTGTGACTACCGTGATTGTCTAGAACGAGAAGAACCTTATTTTCTTTCATGGTTGCAACCACTTGATTTTACAAAGTGCTTCATCCACTTTAAAAAATGTTCACTAACTATATAACCACTTTCGTAACACACATGGGAAAGATTAAGGCAGGGGGTACTAAATTGCCAGTGGCATTAGTACAGACAACAACAGTAATATGTTCCCGTCCAGTTGCTTATTTCCTTTAGGCGAAAATATTTTGAGAAATTTTTGAACAATCAAAAGACTAGATTCGTCCATGTTGTAAATCCTGTTCGGTGGAATGTTTTCCTCGGCCAATATATTTTCTAATAGAGTAAGGAAATTTAGCACTTGTGGTTTGTTGAACGCTCTGGCTCTTGCTACTGACGTTGGATCTGGTGCCCTTGGTGACAACCTAGGATTTCGTTTTGTAAATCCTGTCAGTCAATTGCATCCAGCCATTTAAGCTAATCTATCCAATCTGTATTTTATTATTCCAGCTCCTTCCACAAACCGAAACGCGAAATTTGTCTGACATCGTTTGTTATTTGTTAGCGATATGTTAGTTGTATTAGTGTTTTCTTTTTTCTTAAAATTTAGGCCCAAAATTGGGGCGTGCCAGTAATTTTTGGAGATTTAAAAAATTTTGTTGTTCTTGGGATGTTTTGGTATGATTTTATATGTTTTTTTGTCTGAAAATACATCTCCCATATTGAGGTGCGCCAGAAATTTTGGGATTATTTTTGAAAGATTTAAAATTTTTTTATTTTTGTTATTTTGAGGTGTTTTGGTATGATTTTGCGGTTTTTTTTAGCAAATTTTGTTTGATTTTAGACATTTTGACTACTAAATATATTTGTCAAATATAAATAAATGTAACCAAAAATTTAACCAATTTTTCCTCAGTATTTTATGAAGATACATCAATAATATTTTTTTGTCATAGTTATAAACGATTAATTTTCGCTTATATTATATTTCGCTTTAGAGTTTACAATTTTTCTTGAAAAGTTCTTAATGTTTAGGTTGTTCTTTCAACATCTAACTTGTAGGTTTCCAAAATTCTTGAAACCGCTTTTTTAGTTTACTGAGATGATTTTTTAATTGTTTCCATTACCAACTTGAATTATTTACATTCTTGGGACACTTTCAGAACCTGATAATCTGGAATTGCATATAAGCTGTCTTGTTCGGCAAGAATTAATAAAAAATGTTATTTTTAATTACTATACTTTTTTGTAAATTATTCGAACTTAACTAATTTCTATACGTAGAGATTTCCTCAATTAGAAAACTTATTTCCTTCAGAGAAGCTCTTTAAGCTCTTAAATTTCTGTAAATTTTACAAATTAAAATTAACGCAAAAATGCCATTAACTAATGATATAATCTTCTTCCGGATATTACCGTGTAGTCGTAATAATTGAGGTATTTTTACGATATGCTATTGAGTTGTATGTACGATCCTGAAGACATTGGACATGTTACTGGCCGTAAAAGTATATGAAAATACATTTACTAATATCCCGAAAACGTAAGTATAGTGCATGTAACTGTAAGAGATTAATTTTAATAACTAAACGTTAACGCCATTCACGGCATTTACAGCAACACAACTTTAGAACTAACTATACTCGCGTTAAAATTATTACCGTCTTAATAACCGGACATTGTCCTTTAAGGAAGCATTTGTACAGCACGGGCTTTATTAGCGAGCCCTGGTGTAGAAAAACAGAAGAAAACTAGCCTTCATGTAATATGCACTTGTGAGGAACTGAAGGGTCTCAGATAGAAGCATTTCAGAAGACATTTATTGGATCCTACGAGGGTATCTAAATTCCCCCTGAGGAGGATGGTCGCTTTTATTGAGGATAGAAAACTAATAGAGTGGAACTGAGAGATCTATTGGGAGTGGTACAAAGAGCACTGTGCTCAAGTGTCTGGACTCACTGTCGTCCAACCCAAAGAACCAGAAGAAGAAGACTCGCGTTAATACATTACAGGAATAACAGAATTTATTGTATTTATAATCGATTATATTATTATTGCAATAGACAAGCACGAAACTAAGATGTCTATAACAAGTACTAAACTGAACTGAAAAGGCTACGAACTAATAATATTTTTAAGTTTAAACCGATACCATGCAATTGGAACTAAGAAAGTAATAGGTAAACTAAGTATCTTATTAAAGAAAGAAGAAAATTAACGAGAAAAATAGTGCACAATTATAACTAACTGATATTATTTATTTGTCAATCGTTGGTCAGTAATTATTAATATATTATATAATATATATATATATATATATATATATATATATATATATATATAAATATAATATCTTCGTGACCTTGGTATGATAAGGTAAACTTAATAAGTCGGCGATTAAAGGTCTGGTTTACTTCAAAGTATATATATTTAAAACAACCCTACATGTTTCGGCAGTACGCCTTTGTCAAGGGAATACAAAATATAAATCCTAATAATACTTTGAAGTAAACCAGACCTTTAATCGCCGACTTATTAAGTTTACCTTATATATATATATATATATATATATATATATATATATATATATATATAATTATTTCGTGACTGTTGTATGTTATGGTAGATTTAATTAGTTGGTGATTTAAGGTCTGGTTTTACTTAAAAATGCATATATTTAAAACAATCTTACATGTTTCGGCAAGTGATGCCTTTCTCAAAGAATTTAAAATATAACTTATTTTAAATTCTTTGAGAAAGGCATTGTTACTTGCCGAAACATGTAAGATTCTTTTAAATATATGTATTTTTAAGTAAAACAAGACCTTAAATCGCCAACTAATTAATCTACTATATATGTATATATATATATATATATATATATATATATATATATATATATATATATATATGTACATAATAATAGTTGTGTACAGTTACCAAGAAAAAAGGGGTGAAAGTAATTAAAGTGATTTTTCTTTATTCGAGTCCTTCAGTGTCGCATGTAAGTATACGGGTAAAAATTCTTCTTTACTGATAAATTTTATTGTTTCATCAGCATTTGTCAGTACTACCACAAATTTAAAGACAAAAAATATGTGTAAATAATTCCATACAAATTATTGCTACATAAAGCTTTTTGTTTCTTTTTGACGATTTTTGTTTTATTATAAATAGAGAACGGACATTCTTACCACATGACTATATTGTTATTGTTATCGCTGCGAGAGCAGGTGTCCGAGTAAGTCAAACACAAAATCTTCATTGTATTACGCCGGGATGTTCTGAGCGAAGTTTATAAACATTTCCAATTGCCGATTGCGTCTAATGGAATATATTCTCCGAATACAATAGTACGTTGTTAACGCTGCGGACCAGATGGCCTGGTAAGTCTAACAAATACTTCATTAAATTACGCCGAGTCATGTGGTAAGAATGTCCGTTCCCTAATTATAAACATAATAATTTTACTTTTAAAAGAAGTCTCACTTTCAAATTATTTAGTTTTAATCATATTTTAATTAATGCGGTTTGTCGACATATTAGAACGTAAAGGCTTATTATTGATATCTGCAAAAAACATCGCATATGTGTAGCCGAGTATGTTTTGGTAGAAAACAACAACATTCACTATCTATGAATAGGACCTTATTGTTAAAATTATTGTCCAGAATTTTACCGTTTTTTTTTGCAGGTCAATGAACTGGAATTTTACAACTGTATTTCGGCAAATATAGAATAAACACAGATATGGGCCGACTTCAACTACATTTTGGCCCTACAAATTTGGAAATTTTTACAGAGAAATAAATTTCTTTTTTTATTTTCAGTTAGACATTTATACGTATTCTTCAGATTTGCATAGCTTGGGCGCTATTAGGCGGTAACCCTGTATATATATATATATATATATATATATATATATATATATATATATATATAACATACTTATATTAAATGAAACTATTCGGTAAATTATCTAAAAACATAAACTTTAGAATTAACTACAAGAAAAGAACACTTTGGGCAAATCTCTTCGAATATAAGAAAGATACTCATGAATAGTCATGAATGAAGTATAAGATTATAATTTTAATTTTTCCTTTGATGTCATAGACCCTTGAAATTTGCACGTTCTGCCAACAAGTGTACATGCGTGTATGTATAATAAAAACATGCAAACGTAAAACTTGAACAATAACAAAATAAGAATCATCAACAGTGCTCCTGTGCCAACAGAAAATTTATATTTAGTTCGATCGTACACGTGAAATAATTATCCTTTGATTGACAGATAAAATGTTCTAGAACATCTGGTTTATAATTAATAGCCTAGTTTAAATCTGTACACGCAGTAGATAAATATTACAACGTATGCATAACTTTAAGTATATTTTTAGATAAGGAATTTCCTAAAAATTTTAATTATGTTTATCTTTAATATTTGTCCTCGAATAATCCTATCTGTTTACTATAAAATTTAGAATGAATCTTCTTAATTTTCGTTAATATTTTAGAATCCAATTTTCTCAACTCCAGATTGGTTTTATTTGTATTTAGCCATACTAAAATAACAATATTCCATAACAACTAATATTTAAATATATAGCAACTAGAAAAATGAAAAGAGGAACCGCATAACTTACGATATAAATTAACACATTTCGTAATAATAATAATAATAATAATAATAATAATTTTTGTTGCAACCTTGTAACACGTAACAGAAGCAAACGTCAATAATATATTAGAATGAATCAATAATTACGTAACTAAAATAGAAAATTCTTCTAAATTGTAAGGTTCAAGATCCCTTAAAAATGAATAAAGCAATGGTTTAAAGATATTTAGATTGCGCATCTGCTGTAGTACAAGAGAAAAATTAACGTAATGTAAAGCCCATTCGGTCAGCAGTTGATGGTGTTTCGGGTAATTAATTGTTACTCCAAATGGCATTGGTTTTTTGCCTAGATATGCAAAAATGTAAAGGTCTTATTTCCTAATAGGTTTTCGTGCTTAAATAAAAATATAAATACTGAATACAGTTAAAATATTATTAGATCTAAATAAACTTCTGCATGATTAGTTACAACCAAGTTGTATACCTAAAATTTGTTTTAGTAAAATAAAAACGCAATTCAACGTATTACTGCCACCCCAAAGGATAATACCAAGTTTTAGATGCGGATAACATAAACCAAAATATGTTACGTGTTGCTAATTATCTCGCGGAGTATGCGAACAGAAAACTGAAAGAACTCATGTTTCTGCATACTCTATAGATATGATAAGGTACTTATCCTGAGATACTCATCGATAAACAGACCCAGAACAACGCACAGTAATCATAATTATTAATCGATGAAACAGCAAGGCCACCAACATATTTAGTTTTTAAAAAAATTATATTTACTTTAATATAATTGACGCAAAAAACTGTTGATATTTAGATATTATTCAAGACTTGACCTTTGTAATATCCCGAAAAAAATACAATATGTAGTTTCTTTAAAAATTTTAAACGCTATAAGAGTTTTGTGGTGACATGGAATTTGTAATTAAGTTGTCTCAATATTAAATTCGTGCCGATAAATAATAAATTACATTTGTAATTTTAATTTAATGTTCATGTTTTTTTTCTATTTGGCCCTTTTTTTAGTAAGAAGTATAAGTTGTATAAGTTTCCGATCGAACATCTACAAAAGTTAATTCGTGACAGGCGGTTCCGTAAAGGCTGTATTACACTTATCAATTTCTTGACCAAGTTATTGATCAAGAAATTGTCATCAAGTTCTTGCTCAAGTTATTGTTGACCTTGACTGTTTTACACTTATCAATTTCTTCACCAAGTTTTTTGGTGAATTAGTAGTACCAATAGCGCAAAAGTAGTATTGACAAAATAACTAAAGAATGGTTGGTAAGCCTTAAGGTTCAGTGGCGGAAGTTAGCCATGCTTTCTCAGTTTTGTTTTACTCATAGTTAGCTGAAGAACTTGTGCGTCGATTTGTGGTGATATTTTTTTTTAAGTTTATAATTATACCAAAATGGCATTCACATTTAACAAAGATGCTATAAAACAACTTATATTTCTGTACTCGCAGGAGCAGAAAAAAATAGAACATGTTCTAAGCCAACAAGTTCTTGGTCAAGAAATTGATCAAGTCGACTTGACAAGTGTAATACAGGACTTGTCGTCAATTTTCACTTGATCAAGTTCTTGGTCAAAAATTGATAAGTGTACAGCCATAAGTTCTTGGACACGTTGCACGTGGTAGGGTTGTAGTAAATTCCTTCGAAGTATGTTATGGACTGTTGTGTGTGAAACGCCTACCTCTCCCACGGTCGCTCGGGTACTGTTTGGACTTGCATTTACAATATCCAAAATTTGTTCCTTCCACATCTATTACCCCACGTAGCCTTTCACGGCCACGGCTTTCATAACTTGGTTACAATGTACCACGATCTGTCAATCTGTACACGGTTTGTAAAATTAAATCATCTTCGGTTCGGAAGCCGCCCTTCATAAATAAGTCTAGTAGTTCTAACATTTCCACCTGTTTCGCCGTATAGTAAGACGATATCTATTAATTTATGATTTGAAGAAGCCATACTTCACGGAAATTGATAACAGACTGACTTCTGATTTACAGTATGCACTATTAAGCTTCAGTAGGGGTAGCGCTGCAGTTATAAAGTAATACTAAATTTACCAGAGTCGAAACGAGCCACGTGCATTTATTAAATTTTTTTTTGATCTCGTTCGAGATAGAGTTTTCGAGCATTAGCATTTTGTTCTTAATGGTATTACAGCTATTACATGTTAAAGTATGTCGGAATATTTTGTTTACATCCAGTATATTAATTAAGTTAACATATTTTAGTAGAGCAGCGAAAACTCATTCAAATTGTCCATAAAAATGTCAAAAATATGATATGCTTCTAAGATTCTATTCTTCTATTATAACGTTTATTTGATATTGCAGTTTTATATAAATAAATGGTGTATTTTTAATTATAAAAATTAAAAGGGTACGTCTTTTGTCAGAGTTACAAAATGTTATACAAACATGAAATGAAACGTTCTACGCCTAATACATAAATAACGACCAAAATTTCAAATAAAATTTATTTCTGAAGCTAGAATTTATTACCATATGTTCTGCCAACTGTCATTCATTAATATACATTCAAGAAGGTTTTAATCGACTTTGAAGTAAGCATCTCTTGTGTATTCGTTAAAATGGAAAAAAAATTAGTGTTGGAAGGTAATTAAGTAATTTGTCGTGAAAACTTTAGGATCAACTGACTAAAAACTGAGGTGAAATCAACTTTTGGCAATGATGCTTCTGTATTGTCAACAATAAAATATTGGGCGGCAAGATTAAACGTACTCGTATACTAGTTCAAGATGATGAGCATCCTGGAGGGTCAAAAATCGAATATAACCGATGATATTATTCAAAAAGTTCACGATGTACTACTGAGCGATCGTCATATCAATGTGTAAGAACTAGTGAACATTGCAAAAGTCTCAGATGAACGGCTCAGATACAATTTACATGAAGATACGAAAAACTCTTTTCCAGATGCATGTTACGATTGCAAAAAAATTGATTAAAAACGTCAAAAGACTGATTTTTATTTACAGATTTTTCAACGTAACCCCTCTGAATTTTTGCGCCATTCTACAGACAAAACAACAGTCTACGCAATGGATAGAAACTGGTTCAAGTACTTTGAAGAAAGTATTGTACTATCTTCAGAGGCCCACCACATAGAATATTATGCAGAATTAGTAGACATATTTGTGCAGTGCACATTTGGTTGGCAAAGAGTACGGATGTGTTTTATCGAGTGTTCGGCGATAAGAAATCCCGCATACGGATCTTGTCACGAGTGTAACGGAAAGTTTATGCGATAAATAAATAAACACTTCTAAAAACGTAAATTAAAAAAAATGAAAGAAGTTGCTGGCTATTACTACAAAACATAACGGTGAGTAAAAAGTGCAATAGAAAAATAGTATTATTTGACGTGGTTGAGAACTAAAATACAACAAATATAATTTTAAGTCAAAGTAATTTAAAATAAAATAAAGTGGCTGGTAGGTGCAGTGGCCTTCGAAGAATTCATCTGGGTCACTGCATCCGGCGCTGGTCTCGATATTATTAACAGAATCAGAGCAACATGTCAGACACAGACGAATCTGTTGACTCTAAGAGGAGAAGAGAGGAGAGTCCAGGTATTTTCCAGAGACACAAAAAAATTAGAACGCCAAGCAAGGCCCCGAAGAATGATGATAATGTGTCGGAACTTAAAAAGAAATAATATCAACAATGATGAAAGAAATAAGGTCCAACCAAAGGGAGGTTAACGAAAAGATTGATGAGAATAATTTAGAAATAAGAACTCTTAGAAAGGAAATTCAAGAAACTAATGAGAAATGGGAAAAAAGTTTAAACAATTGGAAAAGCATTTAACGGAAACGGAAAGGAAGTTAGAACTATATGAAAAAGAAAAGCGCAGAAACAATTTGGTGCTATCGGGTATGCACTTGAAGGGATGGGAACTAACACAACAAGTAAACAAGAAACTAATTGAAATTGATGGAAAGGAATGTAAAATACAGATGGCTAGAAATATTGGACAAAAACGAATATTGATACAAATGAGCGATTTTGACGAGAAAATTAATATATTGAGAAGGAAAAATATACTAAAAGGAAAAAGCATCTACATTGATAGTGATTTAACACCACAGAAAAGTGAAGTACAATACAAACTGAGACAGATAGCTAGAGCAAAAAGAAATCACGGAGAGAGAGTCAAGATCGGGCACCTTAAACTTATAATTAATGGGAAGGAAATGGTGTGGGATATGACAGAGCAACAATTAAAAGAGAAGGACACAAATGTACAGAACCCAAAAAACTAATGATAAACGAAGGCCGGGATGTCAGGTTGACGAGACGGCGAGAAAATGGACATTACGAGATGGATAAAGAAGATAAAGAAGCCAACACAAGGAAAAAAGCATCAATTATTAAGGAAACGGTAAATTATTAGGAAGTATTGTTTATTGGTACCTAGAACGTGGGACGTTTAGCAGGCAAGGAATTCGAGCTGGTGAAGGAAATAAAAGAAATCAAGATGGATGTACTAGCAACAACAGAGTTACAAAAGAAAGGAAAAGGTTGTATAGATCTCGAAAATGAGCATATACTGATCTAGTGGTGTACAACAAAATGAATGGGCTCAGAGTGGAGTGGGATGCGTAATAAATAAAAAATTTGAGAGCAGAGTAAGTTCATGGGAACAAATATCAGACAGATTCCTAGTAGTAAACTGGACGAATCCAAATAAAGAATATTACAACATAGTAATTACATACGCCCCTGGGGGAAATGAGAAGAAGGACATCAAAGATATATACTATGATAATACTGGGTGATCTGAATGCCAGACTTGGTAATAACCCCAGTGATGAAAATTCAGCTATAGGACGCTATGGTGAAAATATGCTTAATAACAATGGTGAATGATTGATTGCCTTCTGTGAGAATAATAACATGCTAATCTCAAACACCTTCTTCATTCACAAGTCAATTCATAAATTTACTAGGGAACAACCAACAAGGAAGTCACCCTAGCACTTAGTAAAATTAAGTTAGGGAAAGCTGCGGGATATGAAAATTTAGCCCCGGAGACAATTAAATTCTTGCCAGATAAAGGAAGGGAGATCCTAACGAAAATAGTGAATATGGCCTTCAAAACAAAAGAAGTACCTTATGATTGGACAGTAGCCATACTGCTACCAATTTATAAGAAAGGTGACCCTAGAAGCTGCGAAAATTATAGAGGAATTTCGTTCTTATGTGTAAAGACCGCAGACTATGTGCCCCAGCAGTAGCGTTGCGTGGAGAGTTTAGCATAATAACAGTGCGCTTACTTAAAAATAAATATATCGAATCCCTATACAAAACGTTAAGAAACTAGTGCTGCATATCCTTGAAGATGAAAAAAGTGATTGTGTCCGTGAAAAATTTAACAGTGTATTAAATAAAAATGTAGATTTTACCAAATTAGGGCAACTTTTTACCGTTACTGAAGATCCGTTGTACAGATACAAAGAGCGCTTTAACAATGCAAATATAACATCTCTCAACGTCGAACAATCCTTCTCTGTATATAAACATATATATACGTCGCTACGTACGAACCTTTCCGAGACTAATACAGAAACATATATTATGGTGCAGTTTTTTCATCGCGCATATCCGCATTTTTTTGCAACAATGTAAACATGTTGGGTAAGTTATTTATGTTTTTTCTTAACGTTTTGTATAGGGATTCGATATATTTATTTTTAAGTAAGCGCACTGTTATTCTGCTAAACTCTCCACGCAACGCTACTGCTGGGGCACATAGTCTGCGGTCTTTAATTATGTGTCGCAAGTAAAGTCTATGAAAGAGTACTTGAAAATAGATTGAGAAGGTACGTCGAAGGGGAAATAGAAGACGAGCAGGTAGGATTTCGCCCATGCAGAGGTACACAAGATCAATTTTTTACCATCCGACAGGTAATTAGAAAGACGTTGGCATACGGGAGAAAGACGTATTTGGCGTTCATCGATTTAGAAAGTGCTTTTGATAAGATAAGTATGAATGCTATATGGAAAGCAATGGAGAACAGAAATATAGCAAGTAATGTCATAGGCGGAGTTAAAAGTTTGTACAGACAGACTCTAAATATCATTAGACAAAATAACAACATACAGTAAATAATAAAAATAAATTAAAACACTTGGCTTGTTTCACTATGAGATTTATTTAAATTCTCTAACAATTGTTTCGGCTGTTATGCCATTCTCAAAGAGATCTATAAATCTAACTTAAAGACTATCGCACTTGTTCTTATATGTTGTCTGTTCTTGTGTGTAGTGGGGGTGGTATTATATTGTGTATTACGGTGTCTATAAAGGGTGTATTGGCATATTCTATCTGTGTGTTGGTGATTAATAGATTTTGTTTTTTCGCTATTTTTATTTCTAATATTTCTAGGAGGTCCAATCTCTTGCTTTTTGTGATATTGTGTATTAATTCGCAGTTATCTATATCGGGGAAGTGGTTGAGTTCTATACAGTGTTCGGCAAAGCCTGTGTTTTTCTCACTATATAAAATTGACTTTTTGTGTTCTTTAACTCTGTTTTTAATGGCTCGTCCACTTTGGCCGATATAGACCGCAACAACAGCCGAGAATACAAAATAACAACATTGAAAGTAAGAGAGGAGTGCAACAGGGTAGCATCCTGAGCCCCCTTCTTTTTGTTTTGGCAATGGATGATATTATGAAGGAATGCCACCCACTTACGAGACCGTGGGAAGTGGGATACTAGTAATTTTCGCAACATCAGAAACCGCCTTAAATTATAATATCAACTTATGGAACGATGCTTTGCACAAGAGAGGTTTAAATATAAACGTAAACAAATCCAAAGCGATGGTAATCTCCCAACATCAAGAACAGTTAAATATAGTAACACAAAATAAAAGCGTGGAACAAGTAGATAAGTAGATAGCTTCAGTTATCTGAATGCGGTAATGGACAAATGGATAAGGAAATCGCCAAAAGAATAAGAAATGCGGAGAAGATTTATTTTGCGTTGGGGAAAGTAATGATTCATAAAAAAGAAATATCCAAAAATACCAAGCTACAGGTTTATAAAACTATATATGTACCAACTTTAACATATAGCTGCGAATCTTGGACCATAAATGACAGAACGAAGGCCCACAAGCAATTGAAATGAAGTATCTACGTAAAATAGAGGGTGTGACAAGGTTGGATAGAATACGAAACGTCGAGATAAGACGAAGAAGCCGTGTAACTTTAAACGTAACGATTGAGCAGTCGCAATTGAGATGGTTTGGGCGAAAAAAAATTAGAGCAGTAAACTTATAGGAAAGAGAGCAAGAGGTAGACCCAAAAAACATGGAACAATCATATAAACGAAAATTTAAGGAAGAGAAACTTAGAATTGACACAGGCGATACGAATAGCTGGTGACAGAAAGAGATGGAAAAGAACATATATGGAAGACGTAAATTAGAGCCCCCAATTTAGAGAAAGATATTGGAGTCGATATAGTAGGTTTATAAGTACATCTGTATTATATACAATGTATATTAATATTGTATAGAGTATGCTGTAGAGTGCATAATGTATAAAATTTAGTCATCCAACACTGGTATAACCGATATATGGAAATAAAGATTATGTATGTATGTAGTAGACATATTAGACATTTAAATCAAAAGCGAACGACCACATTTGGCAAAAGAAAAAAAACTCTATTTCATTACGACAGAGCAACAGCCATCAAAACCAGTCATCAAAAGTCATCAAAAGCTGCAGACACAAACTTGTTTGCTTTACCTTGCGAATTTCTCGTACATGCACCTTTCTCGGATTTAGCCATTAGTAATTCCTTGTGCGGTAATTTGAAAAGGTGGCTGACTGGAAAGAGATTTTACTCAAACGACGACGTGTCTGAAACTGATTCCTATTTTAATGTTTTTTTACGTATTTTACTATATAGTATATAGAATCTTGAGCACTGCTGAATGAACTGCGTAAAATGTTGAGAGGCGATTATGTAGAAAAATAAATATTTACTTTGGATCTTAAAATATATTTGCCTGGACAGGCTGAGAACATTGTATTCAACCCTCATATTATTTAGCGGGAGACACTATAGCGCAAATGTTTTCAATAATTGTTTTAAAAGTAA
Source organism: Melolontha melolontha (assembly GCA_935421215.2). NCBI lineage: Eukaryota > Metazoa > Arthropoda > Insecta > Coleoptera > Scarabaeidae > Melolontha > Melolontha melolontha. The sequence goes on from OW285239.1 coordinate 91,159,832, forward strand.
TTGCTTTACTTTAATTTAAAAAAATGAATTCATTGGTTAATAATAAAATTATATTCTGTTTCAGGATAATTTGGCTATCTAACACTGGTTCTCCAGGATGTCAAATCGATCATTGTGACTTCACAAATTGGGAAAATTTGACCAGACCCGATTACAAAGATTTTAGCATTAGATTTTGAAATAGTTTTTTCGTTACTTTTATAATGTTGTAAGTTTTGTACATTTTGTATCACGAATAAATATATTTTATTGTATAATACCTTAATACGACTCTATTAAGGCGATATATTAATAGCACCAAAAAATGCATACCCTAGTATGTACTAATCATACAAGGGAAATTATTGAGTGTTAATATGCTTAATAAAATATATAACCATCATTGTAAATGTATTGTAAAATCTATATTTAAGCACTTTTTTTTCCTTTAAAATTTTAGTTTAGCACTACAAACAATACTTACTTCGATATAATGCATATTAACATGCATTCTTACTATACAAAATAAAAAAGAAAAGATTGCATTTACTTAAAGAAAGTAATCAAAAAAAAAAGAAAAAATAAGTTATTGATGTATACAGTTGTATATTATTTTTTAAGAAATTACTTAGGTTTTATTAAGTTTGTTCTAATTTATTGGGATTGGATAATTGGATTGAATTTTTATTAATTTCATTAAAACGATTTTATTTTCAATAAAATAAATAACAATTATATTCTGGTCAATGATACATACATATTTAGTAAGCAAGTAAATATAATTTACTCTATAGATTGGGTATTATAAATAGCGAACAAGGAAACTAAGCAAATTAATGTACACCCTAAAAAAAACGTGGTATTAATTGTTATTCATTGGTTAAACGCGAACAGCTGTTTGCTCCATTTTTTCAAATAAACCTAATCTTATTTTTAAAAGTTTATATTTTGTGTGTGTTTGATAAATAGAATTTTGATAATGCCAGATTTATCGGTTTGTATTTTATAAATATAACCAAAAAGAAATAGTAAAGAATTAGGATTTTTTGTATTTTTCATTTTATTCAGTAATTCCATCGTTTGTCGAAACGCTTAACTGCAAAATACAAAGCTATTCAGAGTTATTCTACAAATACTTATTTTACTTGCATGCATTTTTTATAATACCAGATTTCAATTTAATCGTCAAGTTTGTTGTTAGTCGCTGTTTATAATACCGGCCCTAAAAGATCTAAATATTTGAAAACGAATATAGCCTTAAAATAGCCCTAAGGCTTCATTGGTAATCGACTTGGTACAATTTATTGAGTTAATTATCAGTTTACAATTTAAATCATTGTACGTGCCCCCACTGTACGTCATCACCAGCCGCGCCTCATATACACATCAAATATGTAGCATCGCCGATATACAGAAATACTCCACACTGTGCCAAGTTTTTTTTGTAAGTAATATTTAACAGGTATGTATATGCAAGATAAATAAATAGGATTTTGTGTGATGCGCCAGTAACTTTTTTGGTAATAATATTTCTTTTTGGTGAATTTCTAAAAGTTACATATTTAATTTGAATTTAACACTAAAAATGGCGTTTTCAAAGCCCCATATTTAGATTTATTACCTTGAAGCAAAATCTCTCTACCTCCCCATTACATTTCTCTGATTTTACTGAAGTACATTTGTGATTAGTTTTTTTTCTTAGTATTTCATTTCTTCATAGTAGATATATTAAATTTAGTATTTACAGTCAAATTTGTTTGTGCGCTGTTAGGCGACAAAATTTTATTTTTTTTTCACTTATTGTTATTTATTAGGTACCTTGTTAGGATGTCCTTGGCGTTAAATTCAGCTGGTATTTGCTGCAACAAAAAGTTTTTGACAGACTCTCGAATTCAGTTGTCATTAGAGAAATTATCGCTCATCAAAGTATTTGACAGCGATAAAAAAAAATACTAATAAGTAGAGCTGAGGATTTTTGCGGTAAGGCAGGACCGTATGTAGTGCATTCCCACCGGCGTATAATCAATACAAATGCAATTAAATTCTGGTATTTGAAAAATGATTATGTGTATTACCTTAGTATTAAAATAAACCATCCATTTTTTATTACTAATACATGAAAGAAGTTTCTGAATCGATAGTTTATAAATAGTTCTACGAATTTTGAAAAAAATGTATGGGTGTACATGCACCAGTATGCATATACTTGCCGGTAAGCGATTTCTGTATGAAAGGATTACTGTAGTAAATAGCAATAAAGAAGATATGCATTATATTTCGTTTAGAGTACCTAATTGATTTTGTTGAATGTTTCTGGACAATCGTTCTTTATTCCTTATTATCCTGGCATATGTTCTATTCCTATAACGAAAGTATAAAAAGTATCGTCTATTGTTCTGCAAACCAAATTTCTAAAAGAAAAGTATTGTGAAATGTATCAATTACTTCTTTGAGTGGATAAACACTACCCGCCTCTTATAATAAAATGTTTTCTAAACTTTAACAATAAACAAAGCGCTTAATTTTTGCATTTGCGACACTTTTGATTATACATTTGTATTTGTAACATCAGTCATCAGTGATGACTGATGATTGTTAAAGTTTAGAAAACATTTTATTATTGTTGAAATAAGTTATTTATATCTTATTTTAGCATTTATTTCTGGTATGTTGGTGGTAGGAAATAAGTTGGTTACTTTTGTTTTTTTCTTTTTGACAAGTAGATAATAGTTACATAAAAATAATAATGACATGTATGGTATAAACACTTTTGTAAATTATTAGAATCAAATATAAAATAGTAAAGATAGTTAACACCTTTTACGTTTCACAACAGGTTATGGGCCCAGTTGCGTTATAAGCAAAAGGTAGAAATTTCAACTTAAAAATTATGGATGTAGTTGAATTAAAGAAAACTATCTCACTAGATGGAAACGGGACAAATTACCAAGCATGGAAATTCCAGTTGGTTATCATACTAAAAACCTCTGCTTTGTATGATATTGTGGAAGGTAAAATAAAAAGCTCAAATGATGAAGCAGAAAAGAAAGTGTGGGAAGAAAATGATTTGAAAGCTCAAAGAACCATAATTATGTCAGTTCATGAAAAAGTAATTACACATTTAATAGCATGTAAAACCTCAAATGAAATGTGGGTGAGAATTGAAGCACTATATGGTAGAAAAACGGAAACAAGTTTACATTCTTTGCAACAAAAGTTTTATACATATACTTACAAGGGAGAAGGAGTTGCACAGCATATAGCTGACTTGGAAAGTTTAAGTCATGAGTTAAAAACGTGTGGTGAAGAAATAAGTGAGAATATGTTAATAAATAAAATTCTCATGACATTACCTGAGGAATTTAAACATTTTCATTCAGCATGGGACAGTTCAACAGATAAAACATTGAACAAATTAACATCGAGACTAATCTCAGAAGAAGATAGAATCAAAACAAGAGAAACTAGTCCAAACGTAGCTGGAGCATTAACGGTCAAGAAAGTAGGCACAAAAACAAATAAAACATATGGCTCTAAAGATAGAAAATATTCAAAGAAAAATGTAATATGTCATTTTTGTAAGAAACAAGGTCATTTCGAAAGAGAATGTTGGTTTAAGAAAGGTAAAAATAGTAGTCCTAATGTTGCAACGAACAATGATCATTATGCACTTGTCAGTAATATCACTGATAACACAAGTAAATGGTACTTAGACAGTGGTGCTAGTCATCACATGACAGCAAATGAAGAATGGTTTAGTCATTATGAAACATTAACAAATAAAGAATACATCATAATTGGAGATGGTACTAAATTAGAAGCAATTGGCAAAGGAAATATAGAGGTAGATATTAAAAATGGAAATTGCATGACCAGTTGTACAATTCAAAATGTTTTGCATGTTCCAAAACTTAAATGTAATCTGTTATCAGCAAGTGCAATTGTTGATCTTGGATATGTTATTATAACTCTTCAAGAGGAATGCCATGTTAAAAAGCAAAATAAAACAATTTTAATTGGAAAGAGAAATGGAAATTTGTTTGAAATAGAAATGGGTATCAAGCAGGCGCGGCTCGTGACGACGAACTTTGGTTTGCAGTACAAAGATACGAGTGCCTCGTGTGTTTTCGGTGTTTATGAAGCAAACGTTACAGTTAGTACACGAGAATACACGAAGCACTCGGATCATTGTACTGCAAACCAAAATACGTCATCACGAACCGCGCCTGGTATCAAGCATTGTAATCGTGTTAATTTTGTGAATGCAAAAAAGGAACGCTCACTAGAAGAATGGCACCAAATTTTGGTACATCAAAACATCCAGCAATGTAAAAAAATTTTAAGAAAGCATGATATAAATGTTACAGAAGAAAAGGATATACAGTGTGATTCCTGTATTTTTGGAAAACATACTAGAAAGTCGTTTCAAACTTCAACTTCAGAAACAAGTCATCCTGGAGAAATTATACACATGGATGTTTGTGGACCAATGGAGAAACCTTCTGTTGGAGGATCGAGGTATTTCCTGTTACTTAAAGATGATTATTCCCATTACCGGACCGTGTATTTCATTCAAAATAAGAATGAAGTATATGAAAAAATGAAAGAATTTATAATAAGGTTCAAATTAGACACAGACCACAAAATAAAGATTTTTAGGTCAGACAATGGCTTGGAATTTGTAAACAGAGATGTTAAGCAACTTTTAAACAGGTATGGTATAAGACATCAGTTAACAGTAAAATATACTCCAGAACAAAATGGTTCTGCTGAAAGGGAAATGCGGACATTAGTGGAAGCTGGTAGAGCTTTGTTATATCAGAAACAGCTTGATAAAAGTCTGTGGGCTGAGGCTATAAATACTGCTGTGTATATTATTAATAGGACTGGTACTAGCTCAATTCCAGATAAAACACCCTTTGAATTAATTTTTAAGAGGAAGATAGATCTTGATAAATTTGAAATATTTGGCAGTGAAGTTTTTGTTCACATACCAAAGGAAAAGAGGCAAAAATGGGATTGGAAAAGTAAAGAAGGCATTTTTGTTGGTTATTCAGAAGAAACAAAAGGGTATAAAATATATTTTCCTGTGGATAAGAAAATGGATGTCTGTCGTGATGTAATATTTAAAAGGAAGTCTGAAAATTTACTGATAGTTGGAGAAGAAAAAGCTACACAAACAAGAACAAAGGAACAAGAAGCTTTTACAGATGGCAAAATTGTAGAAAGTTTGGAAACTGTTTTAGAAGAAAATTCCCCAGAACAAAGGTTATTAAGAAATCGCACAATGATAAATATACCAAGTAAATATGATGATTATGTATGTTTCATGGCATCAGAGCAAATTGAATACTCAGATGCAGTAAAAGACGAAAAATGGAAATTGGCAATGAAAGAAGAAATTGAAGCATTAAACACTAACACAACTTGGACTCTGGTAGAATGTCCTAAAAATAGGAAACCAATTAACAATAAATGGGTATTTCGAAAGAAGGAAACTGGTATTTATAAGGCACGACTTGTAGCCAAGGGATGTAGTCAGGTGTATGGTAAAGATTATTTGGAAACCTTCAGTCCAGTTGCACAGTATAAATCTATTCGATTAATTTTACGAATTGCTGCATTACATAATATGGAATTAGCACAATTTGATATCAAAACAGCATTTTTGAATGGTCCAATAGAAGAAGAGATCTACATGCAACAGCCAACAGGATTTGAAGATGAAACTGAAAGAGTATGTCAGTTAAACAAATGCATATATGGGTTGAAACAAGCTCCTAGAAATTGGAATAGAAAGTTTGTTGAAACACTAAAGCAATTCAATTTAGTGCAATCTGAAAATGACCCTTGTGTATTTTTCAATTTCAAAAAAGAAATATTATTTTTAGTGATATATGTAGATGATGGACTGGTTGCATCTAGCAGTAAAGATCAAATCGAAAAACTTTTAAGTTATCTTCAAAGCAATTTTGAAATAAAAACTGAACCTTTAAAACTCTATTTAGGTATGGAGATTAATAAAATGGAAGATGGAACAATATTTATAAAACAAGAAAATTATATTAATAAACTCTTGGACAAATTTAATATGAGCAATTGTAAGTCAGTGTCAGTTCCTTGTTCAACAAAGGATTTAGAAAATGAGGACAGTTCTTTGTGTGAAGCACCTTATCGCGAAGCTATAGGAGGTTTACTCTTCCTGTCATCAGTTAGCAGACCCGATATTACTTTTGCAGTCAATAAGTTAACTCGATATATGGAGATACCACGTTCAAATCATTGGGAGGGAGTTAAAAGAATACTTAGATATCTTAGTGGAACAAAAGACTATGGTTTAAAATTTGACCCCCATTCAGAAGAGAAAGAACCATTACTCTGTTACACAGATGCAGACTATGCTGGAGATGTGTCAACACGAAGATCCACTTCAGGGTATGCACTAATATTAAAAGATGGAATAATTGATTGGTATACAAGACGTAAAGGAACAGTTTCTTTATCAACAGCTGAAGCAGAGTATGTGGCAGCTACAGAAGCGATAAAGGAAGCAATACCAATGATGAAATTGTGTAAGGAAATTAGTGTTTGTGAATCTATTGCAACTCTAAAAGTTGACAATCAAAGTGCATTAAAAATGTTAAGTGATGAAACGGCACATAAACGTAGAAAGCACATAGACGTTCGTGTTCACTTCTTAAGAGATAAACTTAATGAAGTTTTTGAATTACAATATGTTAGTAGCGAAGATCAGCTGGCGGACATATTTACTAAAGGACTCACAAAATATCGTTTCGAATATATAAGAGATAAAATAAATGTTAAAAGGAGGGAGTGTTGAAATAAGTTATTTATATCTTATTTTAGCATTTATTTCTGGTATGTTGGTGGTAGGAAATAAGTTGGTTACTTTTGTTTTTTTCTTTTTGACAAGTAGATAATAGTTACATAAAAATAATAATGACATGTATGGTATAAACACTTTTGTAAATTATTAGAATCAAATATAAAATAGTAAAGATAGTTAACACCTTTTACGTTTCACTACAATTATAAGAGGCAGGTAGTGTTTATCCACTCAAAGAAGTAATTGATACATTTCACAATACTTTTCTTTTAGAAATTTGGTTTGCAGAACAATAGACGATACTTTTTATACTTTCGTTATAGGAATAGAACATATGCCAGGATAATAAGGAATAAAGAACGATTGTCCAGAAACATTCAACAAAATCAATTAGGTACTCTAAACGAAATATAATGCATATCTTCTTTATTGCTATTTACTACAGTAATCCTTTCATACAGAAATCGCTTACCGGCAAGTATATGCATACTGGTGCATGTACACCCATACATTTTTTTCAAAATTCGTAGAACTATTTATAAACTATCGATTCAGAAACTTCTTTCATGTATTAGTAATAAAAAATGGATGGTTTATTTTAATACTAAGGTAATACACATAATCATTTTTCAAATACCAGAATTTAATTGCATTTGTATTGATTATACGCCGGTGGGGATGCACTACATACGGTCCTGCCTTACCGCAAAAATCCTCAGCTCTACTAATAAGATAGCGCAAGGTTAGATGTAGTAAAACAAATCAATCAAGTTCTAAAAAATTTTTCTGCGTTCTCTTGATATATGCAGTTTTGCGCTGTCATGCAGAAGAACAACATTTTTCATATGGAGTGTTTTGATCAAACTTTCACAGCCGATGGACGTATGAATATGGGTTAAAATGTTTTATTACGGTTTAAAAACTGGAAACAGATAATAGTATCACCCTACGCCCAATAGTATTTTGTTTCCATGTAACTCAGCTTTTGTGACCATTTGTGAGATTTACCTATTCTCGCCGCCTTTGCGTTACGTAGGTAACTCATTTTCATTATCTGTTATATCTTTAAGAAATAAGTAAACAACGGACGCAATTTCCATAAAACGCAATCTGCAATTGGAATTGTGTATAACGTCGCTGAGTACATTCCGGCGTAATTCAATGAAGTATTTGTTTGACTTACTCGGACACCTGGGCACTCAGCGATAACAATGGACAAGCCAGCTATTGTATTAGGAGAATATAGTGCTTTTTAAAGTGTTTTCATGAGCGTAGATAGAAGCGGGGTTTTTATAATGTATTTTATTTATTAGTTTATATTTCGTAAGATAAATAAAGTTCTGTGAGTTAGTTTCTTGTTTTCGTAGTTCTAACTGTTATTTACATCGTAATTTTTGTGATAGATCCTGTTTAATATCGTTTGATTGAATCTATTTCTACCAATTATTTCGACGTAAGTGTGCATTGAATTTCGTTCAGTTTCAATAACTTACGCACACATTTTTAATGTTCATTTATTTAGATCTAGAGCATTGTTTAAGTTACTTTTTCAGTCATGATATGGAAGAACGTCGAGAACGGGATCGTAAAACAATGGCGAGTTAGATTGACGGTCATACTGATTGTATGTCCATTGTCAGTGATTCCGAAATTTATTACAAAATCCGTAAAATATCGTCAAAAATTCGTCACTTAGGATCGCAAACACATCTGAACTCTGTAAAACTTTTATGGCGGCTAATATTCCATTAAATAAAGCAATCCCACTTTAAAAATATTTCTGAAAAAATATACTGGTCGAAATGTTCCTGATGAATCAACTTTACGCAAATATTATGTTTCTAGGTGCTATACGAGAACAGTAGAATGCATTAGAAGCCATCTTTTAAATCAATACATATGGATAAACGCCGACGAAACGGTGGATATGTTAGGATGCTGTGTGGTAAATGTTGTAGCTGGTGTACTACATCCAACTATTCCCTATAACTCATATGTAATAGCAACAAGTGTTATAAATAGAGTTGATGCGGAAACAGATGCTGAAACCATTAAAGAGAATATGCAAAAAATACTTCATTCGGACGCCACGTACAAAGAAAAAATACTTTATTTGTCAGTGATAGTGCTGCGTATATGTTAAAAACAGGCAGACTATTGAAAAAAACATATCCTAATATGCTGCATATTACTTGTGTAGCACATGCACATGCTCTCCACAGAATCTGTGAATATATCAGAGACACTTTTCCGGAAGTTGATAGACTTGTATCAGCTTTTAAAAAAGTTTTCAGAAAAGCACCATTGAGAGTAGCTCTTTTCAGGGAAAAATTTCCATGTCTGCCACTGCCTCCCACTCCAGTAATAACTAGATGGGGAACATGGCTGGAAGCTACTAGTTATTATGCTGAGAATTTCGATAGTCTAAAATATTTCGTAACACTGCTAAAGGAGGATGCTAGAAGTATTGGTGAGTGCAAGGAGCTCACACAAATCCAAAATTTAAAAAATCAGTTGTACTTTCTTCACGAACACTTTCGAAAATTTCCAAAACTAATCACTTATTTTGAAAATCGAAATCTCAAATTAAATGACGGATTAACCACATTAGATGTGGCTGTTAATAATTTGAAAAGTATTCCAAGTGACTTCGGATGTGGCCTTCGGCAAAAGTTTGAAGCAATTCTTAATAGAAATCCAGATTTAATTACATTGCAGCAATTATGTATGGAGACAATTTCACAAAATCTAACGGCTAAATATGAAGAAATAAAAGAATATTTCCAGTATGCACCTATAACCAGTTGCGACGAAGAAACGACGTTTTCTATTTATAAGGATGTACTTAATTCAAAGAGAACAAAATTGACAGAATAAAACCTAGAGAAACTATTGCTAGTCAATATTAATACTCCTTTACTCAACTTGAACGACAAAATAAACAAATAAAAATGTTCCAATTATAGAAATGAAATTAAAAACTTTAAAAATACAACTTTTCAACAAATACATATGTATTTCGTAATTTTATAGATCACCACCCGTTCGTTTTCCAATTATATAAATAAAATTAAATATTTTAGAAATACAGCCTTTCGCCAGTACTGCACTGAGTGGTAAGCGTGTCCGTTCTCTAGAAATAAGTAATTTCTTTATTTCTTTGGCATTAAAGAAGACATCACTGTGGATAAACGATCCGCTTTGTTCTTTTCATTATGAGAATGTGGAATCCAAACCCCCAACTTGCTGACTTTCTCTGTCTTTTATAAATGGATATATGGATATATAATGATGGACTGTAATGTGTTTAACATTTTTGATAATTCCTGCTTATTTAGGATTATATATCACCAATTATTTTAAAACTTCGTCATGTCTGACGAGCCCCTGATTTGGCTTCATCTTTGAACGATGTGTCTTCAGAATGAAGTTTGGCAAACCAGTTTCGCACTTGACTAAAGACAGAGGCGTGGACAAGCGAGAGGTCAGGAGACTCACTTTATCAGCGCTTCGCGTGCTATATATACTATATATATATTATATAAATACATGAGCAGCTGCTAGAGTGTGAAGTTGTTTATAGACGTATTTAGGAATAGACGTAGGTAGGTGTAATTCGAACGGAAAGCATTTTTCTATATAACGCACTTCTATTTCAGTAAAGCTAACACAGTGACGACAGTTTTTAGTTATAACTCCTTGGCCATAAGTACTGCATATTTTTTAGATGTCTCGCTAACGCGTTTCCCTTGCTTAAACTCCTACAACGCCACTCAAGAATATGCACTTTTATTCCTCTATTTCAAAGCTGGCAAATGTTTTATTACTCCGATGTGCACATGGCTACTGCCATAATATTTAAGGCTGAAGTCCGCTGAAGGATATTTATTTAGTGTTAACGGGTACATACCTGTCGATTTTGATGAGTCAGTAGCGTAACAAATGTATCATTATAATTTGTTCCCCTATCCTATAAATTACATAGAATCTTCCTATAAACATCTTAGTTTTCATCCTCAAAGAAAACAAAATTGAAATAGAAAAGTAAGAATACCGAGATAGTTCAGATAATCAGATAGATTTTGTATTCAACAGGAAGAGTGTACGTTACAAAGCAATGTCATTATGAGAGGACAAAGAGTAGTGATACCACAGAAAGTTAGAAAAGCAATACTAGATGAACTACACAGTGCCCATTTTGGCATGGTAAAAATGAAACTGTTGACAAGAAGTTACTGCTGGTGGTCAGGAATAACAGAGGACATAGAAGAGTTATCGAGAAATTGTTATAATTGCAACAAAATTAAAAATAATCCGAGTAAGGAAGTAATCCATCGATGGATAGATGCAAAGAATCCTTTCGAGCGAGTTCATGTTGACTTTGCAGGACCTTTCATGGGATATTATTTTTTCATTTTAGTCGATGCGTTCAGCAGATGGTCAGAAATACAGCCAATAAAAAACATTACCACTAAAACAACAATCGAAATATGCAGAAAGATTTTTAGCACATTTGGTATACCCTCAATATTGGTTAGCGATAATGGTAGCCAACTGACGTCATCAGAGTTTCAAAAATTCCTAAAGCAAAACGGAATAATACATAAATTGAGTGCACCTTTTCACCTTGGTACTAATGTCTTAGCAGAAAGATATGTTCAAACATTTAAACAGGCAATTCGAGCAATTAAGTGTACTGATATCAACTTAGGATTAGCACAGTTTTTATTACAGTACAGAAAAACTCCAAATCAAACTACCGGAGTAAGCCCATCGCAACTAATTTTCAATAGAGAAATAAGGTCGAGATTGGATCTTATAAAACCTACTACGAAAGAAGTTACAAGAAAAGAAGACACGGTTACAAAATTAACAGAGGGAGAGAGAGTTGCAGCGAGAGATTACAGTGGGGAAGAAAAATGGCAATTCGGAAGAATTAAGGAAGTATTGGGGAAATTACACTATAAAATTCAATTAGATGATGAGAGGATATGGAGGAGACAATAAGGAAAATTGGTGATAATACACCACAAATGATAACATATTCACGCATGAATCATGACACCAACATTGAACCTGAGAATGATACATCCATACAAACCCAACCAAGAGACATGCAAATAGAAACCTCAAACTTTATCCCAGCTCCATTGATCCCACAACCTGAACCTACCTTTTCTGAAAATAGTCTACGCAGATCAACTAGAGTAATAAAACCACCAAATAGATTAGATTTATAGGCATAAGAATTACATGTGGGAAACGGAAGTGTTATACCCTGAGTGTATAAACTTTGGTAGTTGGTAGGATTAGTTTCTGGGGGATTTGAAGGGGTACACAAAAGGGTGTGGTACACACTGTTTAGAAATGTATTGAAGAATATATGTCAATGTAAGTTTGTTGTGAATATAAGTTCGAAAACCTACAACCGCCTTTTGTTTATTATACCTCCTGCCTTTACAAATACAACAGTTTCACAATGAATTAAGATTTCTTTATAAAAGGTTAGCGATATTAATCTATAACAATATAGGTACCGAGTACCTATCCTTGAAATAAAAAGACAACGTATGAAAAATGGAAAGATATAATTATATAGAATATAAATCAAAAATATTTTCCCACAATTCTCTAACAGCTAAGGGAGAAAAAAAATTACAGATATTTAAAAAAAATTTGTCACCCCAATAAACTTTTACTTTCAGTACAGCAACAGTAGCTAGAAGACCTGAAGATGTTGTCTTGCAAGAGTGGACGAAAGGTAGGTCATGAAGAACGCGGTTCCAGCAATCCGAAAAGCAATCAGTTAGCGATATTGCTTGGAAATTGATGGAACTACATTGGGTAAACAAACGACCTTAAAAAAAACTACTAGATATTTTTTCTGAATATTAGACATAGAACAAGAAGATAAGAGTGTTATATACTGTGCTGCTCAAATTCAATCCACTTAATCTATGTATCATTATTATATACTTAGCTTTACCAGAAAGTATTAACTTGTTTTCTACCAATAAGATAGATGTTTTAAATCTAATAAACTAAGTGAATAACAGATTACAATTTAGACATAGGCGCAATATTATGCACAAAATTTAAGTTGTTGTCTATCAGTTGATCTGCAAAAGTATTTCACAATATTACCCTTCTTGTGTGTTCAGATTAATTTCTTGCTTTGTAATTCGTTTATTTCACAATTCAGTTTCATAGTCATATACATGTGTAAAATTGTGATATAATGCGAAATATCGAATATGACAACACTGTCAAATATCACCTGGTATTTCTTTGCAGTTTTGTAAACTGGTGGACAAAAAAATTCCGACTCACTTTTTTGCATTGTAAAATGGGTTATCGATATCTCAAAAATAGCATATGAATTGTTATAAATAAAATATTTAAATAAATCCATATGGGTACCTAAATTTTGCATCTTAATAACCTTCAAAGCTTAAAAACTGATTCACAACGTGTTAATTTTGTTTAAATGTTGTCAAGCGTCAAATGAGTCGGACAATTTTTTGCACGCCAGTTTACTGACCAAGCCTGAATCACAAATTGTACTTTATCTCTTTCTAACACACATAAATACGCGCTATAGTACTACACACGTTAATCATTTTAAGGGAATCTATGACTTAAATTATAAACTGATAATTAACTCAATAAATTGTACCAAGTCGATTATCAATGAAGCCTTAGGGCTATTTTAAGGCTATATTTGGCTAATATTAAGGCTAATTCAAATATTTAGACCTTTTAGGGCCGGTTTTATCATCAGCGAGTAAATCTCTTAATAACAACTTGATGAATATATATATTCAACGAATAAATTTAAATCTGGTATTATAAAAAAATGCATGCAAGTAAAATAAGTTATCGTAGAATAACTCTGAATAGCTTTGTATTTTGCAGTTTAGCGTTTCGGCAAAGGGTGCAGCCACTCAATAAAATGAAAAAATACAAAAAATCCTAATTCTTTACTATTTCTTTTTGGTTATATTTATAAAATACAAACCGACATATCTGGCATTATCAAAACTCAAGTTATCAAACACACAAAATATAAACTTTTAAAAATAAGGTCGTTTATTTGAACACAGTGGAGCAAACAGCAGTTCGCGTTTAACCAATGAATAACATTTAATACCACGATTTTCTAGGGTAAATTAATTTGTAGATTTACTTGCTTAGTTTCCTTATTCGCTATTTATAAAAGCCAATCTATAGAGTAAATTAAATTTACTTGCTTACTAAATAAAATATGCAGATTTTATCGTTTATAATATGGCCCTTAGACATTTCAAGATCAGATGTTTAATAAAACTACAATTGAAAAAAATTAGTAGTTTTGATTTTATTACATTTTTTCAACTTTTCAACACTTGATTTCTTATCCTAAAATGTGAGGGAAATAAAATAAAACATCAGTATTATTTCAACTGTTTTATTATTGAAATAATCACAAATATTAAAGTTGTTCTAACTTTATCACCATCATCTCTATCACTGGTTGAAAGTACTTATTTATTGAATAAAACCAACTACATATTCTTTACTGCTTACCTAAAATATGATCTATAGTTTATGGCTATGTTTAATTCAGTACATATTATTCTGTAATTGGTCAAAGTAGTTAAAAACTTAGAAGACAAATGAACTGGACGTTTAGTAGTGAAATTATTAAAAATCAAATCCAGTCAATAAGTTAGAACAAACTTAATAAACTACAATTTCTCGAAAAAGAAACAGTATACAACTGCTTATGAACGAAATATAATGCATCTTGTATACACCAATCAGTTATTTTATCTTTTTTTTTTAATTACTTTCTTTTTATAAACTGTATACAAAGCAAATGTAAGCTTCACTTTTTATTTTGTACAAAAATGCTATGTTATTGTAGACTAAATACCATACAATGAAGTAACATTTTATTTATCTCTTGTTTCACACTTCGCTCAAGTATTGTTTTAATTTTTGTATGAATACGGGAAAATGTAATGTGCACGCAAAGATGAATACCATTACCCAGCAAGTTATTTTTTTCTAGTATTTTTTAAGGCTATGTACAGCACAATTAAATAACGATTAAAGTCTATCTTGCACTTTATCAATGCAAATGCACATCAAATTCTAACGGACGAAAAAGCAAAACATGTTAGAACTACATATAAAAATTTCTTGTACCTGTCAATTTTTTTTAGTTTGTACATAAAATATTAATACAAAAGGCAGTATCAAGTGCTTAACAGTTTATAAAACGAATGTTGTGGTAGTTACATGTACATAGATGGAACGTTGGATAATCGCAACTAAAGGGAAAAGAAATATTTATTAAGAAAAAGCCGGAGAAATATTTGATATATATTTATAAAAAAATTACAAAGTTATGTCAAAAAATCTTTTGAGTAAATTAATTACATATAAGTTAATATGCTATTAAAACAAAAGAAATTAAAGAGAAACAAATGAAAACGTGGACGGAGTTAAGTGAAAAACAAAGCCAATAACAGTAATAACATTATTGCAAAGACAATAATGATATCGTTGTTAAGAACATTACGTTAATTTAGAAAATTCATAATTTTAAATGTTTATATGAAAAGTGAAAAGACGACATTGCTTTGACATAAAATATAGTATATCTTAAGTCTTTGCGTGTTAATGTCATTTTAACAAAGTAAATTTCCACCAAGGAGAGACATGGTTTTCATCTACAATTTGATTTGATAGTTAAATTTGTTTAACGGTTTCTCAAAAGGATTCTTTAAAGACCTAAACTTATTGTAGCGAAATTGTTTGAAAGTTTTTGGACATTTTAATAATTTCTAACGAAATTACCACAAAATTGTCATCGGATCACCTTAAATTATTTATTGAGAACTTATCAGTTCACTTTTTGTCTTGTAAATACTTTAGAATTACCTGAAATAATTTATATCAAATTGAATGTTATAGAGAATGTTAAAAAACTTAAGGCAATTTTATACAGTTAAAAGTATAGAATGTTTTCAGGAGAATGAATAGAATCTACATTAAAATTATTTTTCAATATAAAAAAAATAAGCAAAAACTGAAGATATAAATAATTCAAAAACTAGTCTAAACATGACTAATAATTATAGTGTTAAAGCTAGTTTCACTGACAAGTACAAGAAATCTAATATTTTTTGTGAATTTTTTTCAAATACGATACGGAAATTAAAAAGAAAACGACGCTATGTGTTCAAGAAAGGTGATTTCTTGAAAACATTTTTCTTTTTTGACTAATAATTATAATAAAAAAGGAGACAAACTTAACTATGTTGAATCTACAAAATATATAACTAGAACATTCATATCCTATGCATAACATCCACAACTTGTTTCCATTCGGCAGAAGCAATCATTCAAATCGTTATAAATTCACGTCAGTTTGTGTTTAACCATTAGAATAAAAAATAAACTAAATGAAATCAATTCAATTTCGTTAAATATGAGAGACGAAAAATTATGAATAAAGCAATACAGTTTGTGTTTTGTGTATATATATTATCTATTGAATAGAAAATATTCATAGGATATAGCATGTTAACATAAGCCCTCTTGAAAAATATATAAATTTTTAAGTAGATACCTTCTAACATTTACTTAATTATAATAAAAATGTAACAAAAATATTCATGGCAATCTTGCCATACATTCTAAAATGATAGATATTTTAAATGTAAAAAACACCATAGAGGAAAAACACAAAACACATTCATACTAAACTGCATTGCATACATTACATTAGGTTTTATATTCAAATTCAAGTTGACAAGAATACAAAAATATCATTATCATCTAAATCAGAATTTTGTAATCGTGTTTATATGTGTTTTTTCTGTCTACAAATATATATGTCTGAATTAGCAGGCTCAAGGTCACTAAAACGGCTAATCCTGCATCTCCTCCGGCACTTCGTGCGGGTTCAGGATTCCAGGTACTGAGAGCTGCACTCGTCGTTTCTCAGCTTGTGCCACCTGTAAAGCTTTTTCCCGTTCTTCCAAGAACAAATCGGAATCGTCTTCACCTGTATATTCCTGTTAACAAATATGACAAATATTAAAGTCGGTATGGTACAGATGTCAACATTGTCAAAATTACACAATAGAATAAATAACATTGATCATGACCTACGAGATGCTATCCAGAAATGAAAAAAACAATAAATTGTTCTTATTCTCTACCATCACCATCAAAGTACTCTCCTTGCGCATGAATTCACCGATCCCAGAGACTTGTCCAAGACTATACTCTATTTTTAAAGTAGAGAGACGAATTTCTGAACAGACCACTTTGACAGTGAAATCTCATTGGTTGAAAGCAAGGCCAAATTGCTTTCAACCAATGAGATTTCACTGTCAAAGTGGTCTGTTCAGAAATTCGTCTCTCTACTTTAAAAATAGAGTATAGTATCAATGCCTCGCGAGTTAACGTGTTCAACATTGACTGTGATTTGGTCCGAAACTCCTCAAATGTCACCCTTGAACTTCAGTTTCAATTAGGGAAACAGGAAGAAGTCAGAAGGGCAAGATCTGGAGAGTAGGGAGGGCGGGGTAATACTGCTGTCTTCGTTGAGGCTAGAAACTGACGCACAAGTAACGTGTGGGTTGGTACATTGTCGTGCTGTAAGATCCACTAATTGTTGTGCCACTTGGGTCAAATGTTTTCTCTCAGTCGTCGAAGAACATCGCAATAAAATCGTTTAACTGTTTCACCTGGTGGGGAAAATTCTTTGTGCACGAAGCAAGCCAACATCGACTTGACGTTGATTCGAACTTGCTGTGCTTCTTTCGGTCGTGGTGACAATGGCGTCTTCCACTACGACGATTGGTGCTTTGATTCAGGATCATCCCCGTACAGCCATGATTCGTCGGCAGTAATGATTGATACTGAAGTCCGTATTCCTTTCAGCTCTGTGCGCACACATGAACGCGGTGCCGTTTTTCTTCAATTCCGAGTAACCTTGGCACAAAATTCGCAGCAATACGCTGCAAGTTGAGTTCGTCGGACAGAATGGGTTGACAAACGCCATACAAAAATGTTACAAATGCCATGGATTGTTCTTCTTCGGTCTTGCAGGATAGCACCATGTAGTTTTGCCACGTTTTGGGAAGTGTTCCGATCGTCGATGGACGATCGGAACACTCATCATCATCAACCGAGACACGACCATTTTTAAAACGCTTGTACCACTCAGAAGTTTGGGCGTAAAGCATCCTCACCAATCGCTTGTTTGGGAATTTTCAGACTTTCCGCTGCCGTTTTACTACATGCAAGTATAATTTCTTGTTTCAGTAAACTGGCGGGCAAAGAAACTGTCCCGCTCACTTTTTTTTTGCATTGTAAAATGGGTTATCGATCTCTCAAAAATAGCAAAATGAAATGAAATGAATTGTAGGTAATAAATAAAATATTTCATATGACAGATAATATACCTACATTGACATTTTGCATCTCAATAACCTTCGAAACTTAAAAATCGTATCACAACGTGTTAATTTTGTTAAAATGTTGTCAAACGACTAAGTGACGGACAGCTTTTATGTCCGCCAGTTTACATGTATTTGTTACCTATAATCATAAGGATGGCTGAATCACTATTAAGAAAACGGAAGAAAACTCACTTTAATGTGATTGATAAGTAGTCGATATTGAATATAACGAGCGATCAAGCTAATTTGTAATCGAGTCATTCATGAATCCGAAATTGTATGTCGTTATACTTGAACTGCATTTACATTACAAACGTCAAGTAAATTGTCAATTGAATATAAACGGTTACAAACGGAAAAGACATACGGATTCAAAGTCATAAATGACTCGATTACAAATTATCTTGATCGCTCGTTATTTAAAGTATATAAACGACAGCACCCAAATTGCACTAAAACACAAGTTGTTCAGTGAACTGCCAAAACAGCTGGTAAGATTGTTAATAGAATTTAAGTAAATGCATATATGTATTTATTTAAAAAGCATTTTTTTTACAGCAATATCAAAAGCTAACGTATATATTTTGCGAGAGTATACTAAACAAGAATTTGAAGAGCCGAGCTTTATAAAAGAAAGAGAGCTATACAATAAAAACGCACATACTGCGAATATACAAAATTATGTGATTCGCGCTTTACGATAGGAGAATTAAGTGGCGCGCGATTAATCAATTTGACAGACTTCAAAATAACACAACTGACATAAGTGAACCTGACAGCCGACCTATCTTGCGACCAACCAACTTACATTCCCACTATACTGCCCTGCTAAGCGAAAGTGGCGTATGTACAAAACAGCCATTTTTAGATATGCGACGTTTTAAATTTAACTTTGGCCAAGAGACCTTAAGGTCAATTGCGTTGTGAAACACGTGTTTCTTAAGAAACTTTAGCATTTGCAATTCTTTACAATAGTAATTTTTCAATTATAACATTTTTTTCTGCTAGAAAATGCATATACTGCAGAAACTGTATTGCCACTACAAAGGAAAGATGCCGTATGTGCGTGCACATACTGCTTCATTATAATAATAATTATTATGTGCTTGATATTTCAATTTTTTAACTTTTTTCATCGTTGGTCCCTTAAAAATTCATTACTGCAAAAAACTTAGGTGATAATATTTTTAAGGAATTACTCAATGCAAACAAATTAACAAAACATTGAAAATCGTTTTATTCTTTTAGGAAAACATTTAGTAAAACATCAAACACTTTTATTGATTATAAATTTAAGTTAATTTAATTTCCTGAAGGTAACGGACTAACTTTTTCTAACTCTGCCCAGAATTGTTTTCTGTTATTTGAAAGAACATTATTTAAATTTAGAATACTCTCGCGTTTCTCTATTGATACTCCACATGGTGCTGATAAAGCTGATGGTGCTGGCATTCCATTTTCTTTCATATTCTTTTTATACAGAAAATCTACTGTTACATAATTATCCATTTCCAAATCTGTTTTACATTTCAAATCATATCTTCTGTTGAGACTTGAAGTCTTTCCAAAGAAAAAAATCAGTGTGTTTCATTTCCTTTATGTCTACATTTGACTCATTGGAACTTTGAACAGCTTCTGAAACATCTTTGAAATCGTATGTCCTTTTCTGCTTCTTCAAAACAGCTTCCACCTAGTGGTGGAAGCTATCTGCCGACATAAATGTGTGACCCGGTATAAAATATTGTATGTTTATTTCATCAATAGCCACTTCATCCGAATTCACGACTTGTACAAAAAAAATTTAAGAACCACCAATTCTTATTTTGGCTCCAGCAGTTGCCCAACCATACAATAATACGTGGTGAATCTCTATATTTTAAGAAGAATGCGTAGAAAGTGCTTATAATGTCTTGCTTGTTTCGACTAGTGATGCCCTCATGCCATAAGCACGCGAGTGGTTTATTATTTGATTTTTTTCCAACTGGAACGAAGCTTTCGTGATATACAACGATTCTTTTTGTAAAAATAACATTCTTGAAACAGTCAATACGTAGCAACATAATTACTTTTTGTAGATCTGATGAAACGCAAAATGTGCCATCTTCAAATGACTGTTGAGCATGTTCGCAGATTTCGAGCTTTAATAACTTTATCTATGTGAATTTTCCAGATTTGGCGTTGCTCACAATCGGGTTGTAGTTTTTCGTCCGAATGACCATGTAATTTAAAACCCTCACAATCTTCGCATTCTTCATGACCTAGCAATGCAAACGATATACGCAAGCTCTTCACTTCACAGACAATTTTGAATCTGGATATTTCTCTTGAAAATCTTTAAATATTATAGAAATATTCACATCACTGGGTAAGTATCTAGTCTGCGGTGCATGCTCATGGTGATAATTTGATATTGTGGGATTTGAACGATTTTATATGTTGTATAAGTAAGTCTTCTTGTTGGAATTTTTTGTATTTTTTATGTTTTCCGAGTTTATCACGATTTGGTTGAAGGCCTCCCTTTTCAGTTTTTGACAAAACTTCCGCTATCACCCGCAAATTCGTTTTTTTATAACCTAATGTGGTCAGAAAAACACCTTACAGACTTCAAGAATTACTACCTAAGTTATTAAGCTTTCATCTGGAAAAAAAAAACCGTATTTTGTTTTTTCTCACTTTCTCCACGACTTGGGTCGCCTTTTCACAACAGAACGCTTACAAGTATTAAAAATAAATGTTTGTCTTTCTAACCATCAAAAGTGCTTATTGATTTCAGAACGTCGAAACTGAGAGATTTTTCTGTTACATTTTTTCTTGCCCTTCTCAGGGTCACACGACGTCAACAGCTTATGGTCTTTTATTTGGTTTAGTTTCATTCGTGCAGAATAATACCTTGTTTCTATGGTTCTGATGTTTCATCGTTACAAGGAAGCATTGTCGGTAAATATTTTTTCACAACTATATTTTCACTGCTACTCAGAGTTGAACTACTTATCATTGGTTTAGCAAGTGTCATAATTATATCAGTACGCCTCGCCATCGTCAAAAGTAGCTTTTGAGATCTAATAAATGTAGAAACCGACGTGAAGAAACAAACTAAGTATCTACTTTTTAACTTCCAAACAGAAAGTCGCGCAGCGCGCAATCTCGCGAACTTGCTAAGCAAAAACGCAGTAACTGACGGGTGCTAAAGAAGAGTGCAGTATATACACAGCATATGCTGCACTTTTGTTTAATATATTGCAGACACTGCGTTTTTATCTAGTATTTACAGTAAATTTTGTACATACAGCAAACAAAATAAAACAATATTTCAACTAGTTATGACATATTCGGCGTTTTTGTTTGGTGAAGAGGTCGCAGAATGCGCGTCGGATACAATTATCCCAACATCTCATTTTGGCCATTTTTGCACATACGGCACTTTCGCTTAGCAGGGCAGCATATTCCCCTATTGCTATATATTCCTACCTCGCGCGTTTTCATTGTATAGACAGTGTAAACAATAACATAAAAGCATTTATAAGGCCTACAGTACATTTATTATTGGGTCGCTGAAAGCATTAAACGTTTAAGCAACAGGTTTAAAAAAACCTAGTGGACAAAGAAGACAATATTACATATTGGCTGTGAGCACAGTTTTCTTAAAAATGACCTCTTATTTCCATCAAATAAAACATTTGTTTATGAATTGGTTTAAAAAAAATTTTACCTCATTTTTAAAAGAATTCTGTTATCGTCATTTACAACGCTTCCTACCATTCTAGAAAATTAGAAAAAGTACCTACCAAATTCACCAATGAAGAAATGCGACGTTCAAGAATGGCTACTAAAAATAATATTAGATTTGAACCTAATATGTTAAAAGTAGAATTGTTGAATTTAGTAAAACAACACATACCAATATATGACAAACAAGCTTGTTTGAAGATGACAAAACTATTGAATTTAAAATGTGGGATCTGATAAATTACGAAAAAATTTAGAAAAATTCATTATAAATAAATAAGACCCATAGCTTTTAGTTACCATGCTTTAAGCATTCAAAATATAATGTGCTTGTACGAGGGACGTCTTTTTAGTGTTGCATATAGCCATAAAATCAGGCAGTGGATAGACCCAAAGTGCTTTGTTGCTTTCCAAATTATTTTCCACATAAATTGGTACACTTTTCATTCGTTTAAACCAAATGTTAAAGCAGTTATTCAAGTCTTCAGTTGGGATTAGGGACCGGACACGAGTGGCTAATGACTAGAGCTGAGGATGTTTGCGGTACGGCAGGACCGTATTTTTATATTATATGATATAATATAAAAAAGCATCTTGAAGATTAGATTTAGGTTTCGCTAAAATTTAGTAAGTAAAATATATAAATGTGTTCTTAAAATATACAGGGTTAGTTAAAAGTATGGAGACGGCGATTTATTGTCGTTAATATTCATTTTAGGGAATTATGTTCAATATGAAAGTTTGTTAGGATATTTTGATGCACATTTGAGAATATTTGAATATTTTTTTTCTTCAATTGTTTTTTAGTTACGCCTGTTCGCGCAGTTTTTTAAAATGGGAACTAGTAAATTTTACTCTACCATTCGATAGAGAATTTTTTTCTCTTTACAATAATATTTTTGTATTTTTTAAATTCATTGTAATAACTTTTTTACAAGAAAAATAAAACAAATTAATAACAAAGTAAATTAAAGTAAGTGTTCAAATTGTCGTCGATTAGTAATTTGACAATGACCCAATCGATTTACAAAACCCCGAACAGAGTTCTGTAAAAAATCTCGGGGAATTTCTTGTATCGTTCTGGTAATTCGGATTTGTAAATCTTCGACATTATCGGGCTTAACTTTGTAAACTTTGTTTTTTACGTATCCCCAAAGAAAAAAATCTAAAGGACTTAAATCTGGCGAACGGGCTGGCCATTCAATGGTTCCTCGTCTTCCAATCCATCTCTGGGGAAAAACGTTGCTCAGATATTGACGAACATTTACACCATAATGTGGTGGGGCGCCATCTTCTGGAACCAGATACTGTCATTGGGCAGGTGTTCATTGTTTTCATGATGATAGAGCGTAGCACAAGCAGGTATTATTTCATTTTGCAATAACTACAAATACAGAGTCGAAGTTAAATTGCCATTGATTAAAAAGAGACCGATAATATGACCGCCTAGAATGCCAACCCAAACACTAACCTTTTGGGGGTACTGCGTATGGTGCTCCAAAAACCATGAGGGATTTTCCGATGACCAGTATCTGCAGTTATGTCTGTTTACTTCACCGGTAAGGCAAAAAGTAGCTTCGTCAGAGAAAAGAATATTGTTGACAAAATTTTCATTATTATTGCAAATATTTAACATTTCTTCAGAAAATTGTAATCTCCTATCAAAATCATCTTCCGTTAACTCGTGTACAAGGTGTACCTGTATAAGGTTTATACTTTTCACTTTTAAAAAATGACACGATCGATGACTCTGAAATATTGAAATTGGCCGCCAATGATTGGTTGATAAATGGGGATATTCAGATACAGCCAATAAAATATCCAGTTTGTTATCATCGCTTTTTGCTGTTCTAGGTCTTCCACTCCTTGGCAAATCTTTAACGCTACCCGTTTGTTTAAAGCGTCTTAAAGTTTTACCAACAACGGATTTAGAAATTGGATTTCTATTTGGATGCGTATCATTAAATAAATTACAAACGTCTTGTAAACTTCTGCGTCTATCTCCATAACCCAACATCATAAGTATTTCAATTCGTTCATGTTCACTTAAACTCGCCATTGTTAATATTAACGGCAACAAATTGCACAAATGAATTATTTCTGTCAAAGGTTTGACGTACACAATAACCACTGATCAAATTATGTCGCTAAAGTTTGTTTATCGCTACGCTTCTGTCTATCTGCGATGTACCGAACATCTGTTAAACACATGAACCGGCCTTTTCTTATAAAAAAGTTATTAAAATGAATTTTAAAAAAACAAAAAAAAAATTTGTAAAGAGAAAAAAATCTCTATCGAATGGTAGAGTAAAATTTACTAGTTCCCATTTAAAAA
This sequence comes from Melolontha melolontha, assembly GCA_935421215.2. NCBI lineage: Eukaryota > Metazoa > Arthropoda > Insecta > Coleoptera > Scarabaeidae > Melolontha > Melolontha melolontha. The sequence continues at coordinate 91,184,181 of OW285239.1, forward strand.
AACTGCGCGAACAGGCGTAACTAAAAAACAATTGAATAAATTAAATTAAAAAACCCTTACCACAATAGAATTTAATGATTCTAAATACGTATTTCTACAACCACGTTGTCATCTTCAGTAGAAAAAACAGTGTAACACTTGAACGCACAAAAACACTCACAGAAGGATTGTTCTAAACTTCTTCTAGTTTAACACTAAATGCTTCTTAAATTGATTGAAGAATTTAATGTTAAACTAGAAGACGTTCAGAACAATCCTTCTGTGAGTGTTTCTGTGCGTTCAAGTGTTACACTTTTTTTTCTACTGAAGATGACAACGTGGTTGTAGAAATACGTATTTAGAATCATTAAATTCTATTGTGGTAAGGATTTTTTAATTTTATTTTATTCACTTATAAGCCACAGTCTCCGATTTGTTAAAAAACAATTGAAGAAAAAAAAAATTCAAATATTCTCAAATGTACATCAAAATATCCTAACAAACTTTCATATTGAACATAATTCCCTAAAATGAATATTAACGACAATAAATCGCCGTCTCCATACTTTTAACTAACCCTGTATATTTTAAGAACATATTTATATATTTTACTTATTAAATTTTAGCGAAACCTAAATCTAATCTTCAAGATGCTTTTTTATATTATATCATATAATATAAAAATACGGTCCTGCCGTACCGCAAACATCCTCAGCTCTACTAATGACACTTCGCTCACGGGCGAACTATTAAAAATTTGTATTTTTAAAGTTTTTAATTTATTATTTATATAATTGGAAAACAAACGAGTGGTAATCTATAAACTACGAAATACATTTTTATTTGTTCATTTTGTAGTTTAAGTTGAGTAAAGGAGTATTAATATTAACTCAAGTTTCTCTTCTGTAAAATGAATTCATTCAAAGAGAACAACTTTGAATTAAATACATCCTTGTAGATATAAAACGTCCTTTCTACATCGCAACTGGTTATAGGGGCATACTGGAAATATTCTTTTATTTCAGTGTATTTAGCAGTTAGATTTTGAGGCATTGTCCCCATACACAATAGCTGCAATGTTATTAAATCTGGATTTATATTAAAAACTGCATGTAACTTTTGCCGAAAGCCACATCCGTAGTCACTTGGAATATTTTTCAAATTATTAATAGCCACATCTAATGTGGTTAATCTATCATTTAATTTGAGATTTTGATTTTCAAAATAAGTGATTAGTTTTGGCAAATTTCCAAAGTGTTTTTTTAAATTTGGAATTTGTATCAGTTCCTTGCACTTAAAAACACTTCAAGCATTGTCATTTAAACATGCAACGAAATTTTGTAAACTATCAAAATTCTCTGCATAAAAACTACTAGCGTCCAACCATGTTCCCAATCTAGTTATTACTGGAGAAGGACGCAGTGACAAAGATGGAAGTTTTCCTCTGTAAAGAGCTACTCCCAATGGTGCTTTTCTGAAAACTTCCGGAAAGGTGTCTCTGATATATTCACAGATTCTGTGGAGCATATGCTACATAAGTAATATGCAGCATATTAGGATATGTTTCCTTTAATAGTCTGCCTGTTTTAACATATGTGCAGCACTGTCACTGACAAATAAAAGTATTTTTTCTTTGTATCTGTTGACCGAATGAAGCATTTGGTGCATATTCTCTGAAATGGTTTTAGCTACTATTTCCGCATCAACTGTATTTATAACATTTGTTGCTATTACATATGCGTTATATGGAAAAGTTGGATGCAGTACACCAGCTACATTTACACGCAGCGTCCAAATATATTTCGTCGGCACTTACCCATAGGTACTGATTTGAAAGATGGTTTCTAATGAGCTTCTGCTGCGTTTGTGTAGCACTTAGGAACATAATATTTGCGTAAGGTGGATTCATCAGTAACATTTCGGCCAGTATATTTTTGGAGAAATGTTTTGAAGGTGGGATTGTTAAGTTTATTTAATGGAATATTGGCCACCATTAAAGTTTGTTCGTTAAAATTATCAAATTCCAAAGGGTCTAATTTCTGTGTGTGTTTGCGATGCTAAGTGACGTTTTACGTGCGATTTCTTGGAATTTTTTAATATTTTACAGACTTTGCAATTTCGGAATCACTGGCAATGGACATACAATCAGTATGACCCTTAATCCAACTCGCCATTGTTTCACGATGCCATTTTCGACGTTGGTCTATATCATATCTGAAAAAGTAGCTTAAATAATGTTCTAGATCTCAATGAAAATTAAAAATGTATGCGTAAGTTATTGAAACTTAACGAAATTCACTGGACACTTGCATCCAAATAATTGGAAGAAGTAGATTCGATGAAACTATATTAAACAGGATCTATTAGAAAAATTACGAAGTATGTAATTGACAGTTAAAACAATGAAAAAAGAAAGTAACTCACCGTACTTTTTTATTTATCTTGACAATAAAGAGAATAAATTATAAAAACTCCTCACGCTTCTATCTACGCCCATGAAGTAAGGAATTCAACTGTAATATTTAAGTAATTGCGTCATAATCCAGCGACAAAAAACAGATGTGCGATTAACCGAATGAATAGTGCTATTCAATAACTGCGTGTGTGGCGATGTTATATACTATTTATATGGTCCATCGTAATTTCGGCCTTATGCGTCGAGACTTTAGTTGGGACAGTCAAAATTGCCGTTTTGAAGGCATCTACCCAGTTTATCATGTAGAATCGTTTGGATTGAAGTCTTTGAAATACCCGCAGGTGTCTTAATTTCACGATATGTCATGTATCTATCTTCCTTAGTCAGGCGGCCCACAACATCGTGTTTTTCAGGGTGATTTCCGGTGTCTTGGCGTCCACGTTGGAATGTACAGTACCAACGTGAAATTGTTGATTGATTTGGTGCTTCAACTTCAAAAACAGAAACCAATTCAGCAAGACGTTGTCGTGAGCTAATCCTCTTGGAAAGATGAAAAAAATTATTGCGCGAAAAGTTTCTCGACTCAATTCCATTTTTCAGCCAACTTATAAATTTTAAAAATTCACTACGACTTGCCGTATCTTGATGAAACTTTAGATTTAGGTTAGCGAAGGTTAACGATTAATTTTGACACTTAATGTTTTATTACTGGCGCCCTCTATGAGGCTATATACAACACAAAAAGACATCCCTCATGTGAATATATTTTATATTATGTTTGTGTACTGCTTATTGTACATACATCTATTGGTAAATTTAGTTTTTTAAATGGAACTTGTAAATGTACTATCGTGAGCAATTGAAAGTAAACGCACTATTACAGCTGCGTAAATTTTACCAAATTGTCAAGCTAATGTCATTTATGTTATGATTAAATGCTGACACGGACACTTCAAAAGTACTGTATACATTAGATAAATTTTGAAATTTTGACATGCCAACATAATAAAGTGTGCACATTTATTTGCTCACGATAGTACATGTATTCATTTTTAAATAAAGGTATTAATTACAATTATTTTTAGCTCAAAACCCTATGATTCAAATGAAGATAAGGCGATTATGAATGTTATATGCTCCTCACAAATAGTCTTCACAATAACTACTTCCATTTATTTTCTATTGACTGATACTAGAATTACATTTAGCTTGAGAGTGCATGATTTTTTATAGAAAATAAAGCAATGAATGCCCTACATGCCCTGTACAAATAAATCCTTCATTACGATTTTCAATTAATTTGAAAGAATTACTTTAATTACTCATGATTTGCAGTACTATTTGGAATTAAAAAATAAAATGAAATTTAATGTAGATGTTGTTAAGGTTAATTTATTATCAACAAACCCTGTATTCAATTGCAACATTTAATATGAAATAGAAACAAACCAGTTCAGTTTTCAATGTTTTTGTTGTAACAGCCGTTTTGAGGTATTTTTTTTGACTATAGGTAAGTAAATAATAAAATAATTAATGTTCAGGTGATTTGTCTATTTCTTCGTGATAGAGGCCATGGCCAAATGTTTCCATAAAGATATTTAGTGAATTGCATCGTATTTACGTCACATTTGCCGGATGGTTTAATGAGATTTTGCCCAAACTCTCTATTAATATAAATGTCAAACAGAAAAACAAATTGACTTAAGCTCGTTCTAAAAAATAGAGAATAAAGTCACACTTAAATTATGATAGTAACTGTACATAATACACAAGATAATCAAGTTTTATAATTTATAAAAATTTTTCACTTGAGCCGACCTCTCTATTTTTCAACTTTTATTAGACACTATCAAAATGTATTGCCTAATAATGCAGCTTACATAAATAATTATAAAAAAGGAACAGAACTAAGCATTCTTATGTTACAATTATTAATTACAGCATGGCAGTTAAATATTAAAATCTCAATACACTTTCGTATCTATAGAAGTCAGATCAAATAATAAAAGTTAGTAATGTTTAAAAGACCAACGCGAACATATAAACGTTTCTCACAATTTTACAATACTTACCCTAATTTGAACTAGGAAGTCTCTAAGATGTTCTTTAAATGCTGGTATATCCTGATTAAGATTAAACATTCCTTGTACTGTAATCTTTATTTGATTATCAGAGAGATGTGGAAACGCTGATCTCAATAATGTTGCAGTAAATTCTTGTATGTACAATACATTATCACTTGTTGTTGGTCCTAATTGACAATTTATTCTATTCGCTTCAACCAACGAAAATATATACGCCAATATCGATGCGTGCATGGACAGACCAGCAGTGTGAGAAGTGTCTGTAACCACAGAGAAAACGTGTTGCAAAATATCAGTCAAATAGGTTTGGTAAAAGCTAGGAGCGGCTTGTTCGTGTTGCTCAACATTCTGTAATAACTTCAATAAAATCTGTAATCCGGTATCTGCTACATTTCTCATTGTATGTTTGAATGCCCATATTATACTGTCAAGCACCAATTTGAATTGAGCGGGTGGTATACTGAGAAAAGCCGGGAAACAATGATTATTCACCGCTTGCAATAACAAGAAGAAGTTCGTCCTATGTTCAGGATATTCTTCAAAGTCCTTATTTATCATAGCCAAAGTACATTCGAACACAGCATCAAAGATCTTTGGAACCTAAACAAAAATATCTTCTATTTTACTATCTTTAGTGATTACGAAGAGATTAACGTTTTGGAAGATGTAAGCGCATTATTAACGTTCTTCAACACGTATTTAATTTCTGATTTTTTTAAATGAAATTGCATTTTTCTAAAGCAGATAACTAATTTAAAGAAAAATATCAATACTAATAAGTATTGAAATGTTAAAATATAAACTGAAATTTTTACTTTTAGGCATTTATGTATTTTTGGTATAGTCTAAAAAAAGGGTTTTAAATACTAAAGTATTTTGAAAAGTATTAAAATATGTAACAAAAATTTGATTTTAAATATGACAGAATACAATGTGAAATACAAAAAAAAATACCAGAATGTAAAAATTGAGCAGTCCTTGACCAAAATATTAGAAATCCGCTAGAAATTAAATATTTCAAATTTCAAAAAATAAAAACATAAGTTTATGTTACAAAGAAATATCTTAATACATATTTCAATAATTTGTGTGACAAGGAATTCAACAGAGAGCTGAATGATGAATTTGGTGCTAGTCGGATTAACCACAACCCGCACCTTAAATATTTGGGCGTAACGTTAGAACCGGTCTCTGACATTCAAGCAGCACTTCTATAAAACTAGTCAAGAGACTCGCAATAATATATTAAATAAACTTGCCAGCAATTCATGGGGAGCGAATGGGCAGAATGAATACTGTGCTGCTATCTGACACCGAAGCTCACACCAAGCTAGTGAATTATATAGGCACTTAAAAAAGCAATACAAACAGATAATCCTGAGCAAGAAAAGGATGTACTCAAATTACATTCAAAGATCTAAAAACAGGTCTAGAGCAGTGTGGAATATAATAAATAGAGAAGTTGGAAATAATAAGCGTGATGGGAATGTTTTGTCAAATATTACACCTGATGAGTTTAACTCTTTCTTTGTTGATATTGGCAATGATTCAGTTAGGTCAATTGGGGGTCGAAATTTAGCTCCTAATGACCTACTTACCAAAAATATTAAAAGTTCACCAAATACCTTTTTTCTTCGCCCTACAACAAATGAAGAAATCAAAGAAATAGTATATAGCCTTAGAAATCAGCAAACCACTGATATATACACGTTAAATGTCATTGTATTAAAAAAGAGTATAGATTATATAGTGGATCCTATAACGCAGATTTTCAATACTTGTTTGTGCAGTGGCATATTCCCTGATCAATTGAAAGTAGCCAAAGTGCTTCCTATACATAAGGGGGGCACGGATGATAAGCAAATTTCCGACCAATCTCAATACTGCCAATCATGTCAAAAATTTTAGAAACCATCATCAAGAAAAGATTACCTAATTATTTTGAGACATACAAACTCTTAAATGATACTCAACATGGCTATTTAAAGTCGATTGGCCTACATTTCTAATTTTCAGAGTAGAGCTACATATGGCATCCTAGCGTAGGGTGCATCAGGTGCAGCTGAGTCGGTGTTTAAAATGCAAAAAAGTGCCATTAGGGCTCTTAGTAGTGTGTCCAGCAAAACTAGCTGCAGGCAACTGTTTAAAACAGATAAAATACTGACCTTGCCATCCTTGTATGTACTTACCTGTCTGGAGTATGTCCACAATACACACCAAAAGTTCTACTTAAATAGTAATTTCCACAATTACGGCACCAGGAATAGAAATAACATAGTGATACCATACCATCGGTTACAGAGAATCAAATGAGTACAAATTACCTAGCCTTAAAAATTTACAATAAAATTCCCAATGGAATGAAAGGCCTGAACCGTGGGCGATTTAAAATCAAAGCCAAAGACAACTACTAAAGGAGTGTTTTTACTCGTTAAGTGATTTTTTCAATCATCAATTTTAATGTGTTTTTTCTTTTATTGTTACTTTGTACTTTTCTCATTTATATTTTATACTGAATATATCAATATGACGTATGTATGTATATAAACATCAATAAATATTATTCTTATTATTATAGTAGACATTCAACTTAACGATACAATGAGGATCGTCACCGGTACTGTTAGATCCACTCCTAGTCTTTGGTTACTGATTCACTCTCACATTGCCCCGCCGGATATCAGACGTCTCGCTACAGCACAGAACCAATGGGCTAAGATTTCCAACAACATTAATCTTCCCATATACAGTTCATAAAGTATAAGTTTTCAGTTCGTACTGCCCAAGTGTGAACCGCAAATTGTACGTTATCTCTTTCCACCACAAATAAATACGCGCTGTAATACTACACACGTTTGTCATTTTAAGTAAAGACGTACGTCTTTGAAATATGTATTATATTAAATAAAAAGGATAGGCTGTCTAGGAGATAGTCTTATGATATTCGATTTGTTGTCAAATTATTTAAATATTGTTGTTTATTGAATTTGTTTCCGGTATTCTGACTTCTAGGTTAAGCATTCTTCTTATTTGAATATTTAGTTTATCAAAAATTACAAAATCTGTTCTTTTGAGAACAATACTGATAATAAATAGTAATATCAATTAGTGGCAATAAGTACGAAATTGTTTGTTTATCACTTTGACATTTCTAACCTATTTATTTTACAGAATATTTCTTAGATGCCTGGTTCTCAAGCTCAACAGCTTGTATTAAATCTTACAGCCTATTTTGAACGGGTAAAAGAGAATGGTGGACCATTTATGTCCATCGACGTGTTCATGAGGTAATTCACATAATCAGTTAGATAAGGTGGTGTTATAAAATAAGTTTTATTTTAGAGGGTAGCAGAAGCCCTTAATATTTCTAGTAGATCGGTCTACACTATTAAACATTGTAGCATTCAGAATCTAGTCTTATCGTCTCCTGGCAAAAAAAGGTCTTGTAAGAAGCCAAAAACTAAGGATTTACCAGAAGCAACTAAAGTTCGAAATACTGTTTATGACATGTATAAAGAAAGTATATTTTTAATATATTGAAATATTTATTACATGTTCAAATTTTTCAGAAAAACATCTTACCTTAAAAACTCTAACCAATGTTTTGGGTATGATAGAATGTATTCATACAAGTACAACTACTTTAGCAATATTGCTTAAAGATATTGGTTTTAAATATAAGAAAGAGTGTAACAGGAGAGCGCTCACAGAGAAATTAAATATAGTCTGCATGAGAAATGTGTTTTTAAGGGAATATATGAATAACTTAAATTCAACTTTACGTCAGGTCGTGTTCCTTGATGAAATTTAGATCTTTTCAAAAGGGAATAGAATGAAATCCTGGCAAAATGATAATATTAAAAGTGTTTGGAAACCCGAAGGCTATGATAGTAAACGGTTTATTATTATACATGCTGGCACAGAAAATGGCTTCATTAAAGGAGCTAGTCTGATTTTTCAATCAAAAACAATCACTGGTGATTACCATGGAGAAATGAATGGTGACTCCTTTAAACAATGGGTAAATGATCAGCTTATACCAAATCTTGAGGTACCATCACTTATAATAATGGATAACGCTCCTCATCATACAGCTATTCAAAATAAACAACCAAATACCTCCTCAAAAAAAAATAAATGGAATGGTTGAGAAAAAAGATATAAGCCATTTACCTGCAATGACTAAGATTGAATTAATCCAATTAGTGAAATATCATAAAGAAGATAAGATATTTATTATAGATGAAATAATAAGAGAAAGTGGACATGAAGTTTTAATGTTTCCCCGTACCATTGTGATATCAACGCAATTGAAATTATTTGGACTAAGGCTAAAAATTATTATAATTCAAATATTGGAAGAAATGGTTATTCAGTTGAAAGAATTAAAGAAATGTGGAATGAAGCTTTGCAACTGTGTGATGAAATTACTTGGTATAATTGTGTTAGACATACGGAAAATTTAATTAAAAAATGGCATGAGCGAGAGCAATTTCTTGATACGGCAGAGATTGCTTCAATAATAATTAATGTAAACGACTCAAGATCTGAGTTAGAATCAAAGACTGACTAGTTTTCATTTATTTTTGTAATATATACTCAGTTCACATTAAAAATAACATATTGCAAATAATACAAGTAATATTTTCAAGGTTTTACTTGGCTGAAACAGGCAGCTTTACTTCTCTAAAAGTTCACTAAACGTTAATAACCAGGTTACTATTTTATTTTGACAAAATATTTTTGCATTTATATTTTGTAGAACTTTAATATGGTAACATTAATACTGCCACAAAAACCATCAATATGCATCTTTTGCATGCACGTAATATGAAGCAGCGAAGAAATTACTGCCACTAGTTCAACGAAACATTATATGGTAAAAATCTCGTGGCAATGTTTTATTTTAATGAAGTTTGTGTTTTTCTTATTGGTGGTGTACTAACTTGCAAAATGATCAAATATAGTTATCAGAAAATCCTAATGTGTTTGTTAAATATTATCTTCATCTAATAAAGGATAATATGGATTTGGATTGCATTATCTGCAAGACGAATTATTATACCATTATTTTCTTAAGAAACAATCAAATATTAAATGTAGACTATATAAATGTTTTCTTTTATGTATAATTTTAAATGTAATTTGAAAACATATATTGACAACTCTCAAAAAGTTTTAATACTTTTTCAAAGAGTTACGAACATAACTTTTACATTCTTTTCGAATATATTTAAATTTATTTAAAATATAAACAATATATAAATTAAGTAGAAATATAAATTTACATCGAATTAATACATTCCCAATCTTCTTAGCCCAGATATAATGCAAGAAAATGATTTCGGTAGGTATGTCATTTTTAATAATGCACACATTTTTTAACATTAAAGATCTTTTTCAATACCTATGCATTTCACTATTGATATCTGACTTGAAATATTTCTTTTTGAATAAATTTTTGATCGAATATTCTCGTGAGTTTATAATTATAAATAACATTTAAAATAATTTGCTCGAATACTAAAGTAATAATTTCCGCATAGTTTTCTTGGATAGAATATAACGTGTGTTCATTTGAAAAGTCAATCTAGGTTACTTTGATAGAATAAGACGCAAATATATAAGTGTGTTTGTTGTTCCGTAAACGTAAATCCAAATGACATTTGATAATGTCAATCACAAATATCAGTTAGTGCATAAAATAATCGTGCATCGATTCTGGTTTAAATAAATTGCTTCTCAGTTTTAAAATGGCTTTCACTTTAGAACATAAATTTTTTTTAATCCAGGCTTATTTTCGAAGTGGTAATAAAATGATGGTTTATGAGTTTATTCAATTCAAGATTGCATGGTAGAATTTCAAATTGAGTTTCCACATTTTGTAATAGATTATATACAATTTAAGAATACTTTGGATAGAACTTAAAACTTTTTTCTGAAACTGGTAGTCTCTTAAGAAAATCAGGCAGCGGAGCAGTTAAGAAACGTACACCTCAAGTTGTCAATCTTGTTGAAGAAATAATGGAAAATGAACCACAAACATCTGTTCGACATTTGAGTTAACAAATAAACCGTTCTGTTGGTACAACTCACAAGTTATTAAAAAAAGATATGCAACTTTATCCATACCGTGTCACAGCAGTACAAGAATTGTTAGAAATTGATTACCCACGTAGACTACAGTTTTGTAATTGGTTTGTAAATATGAACAATAATGGAGAACTTTCGCAAAGTCATCTTTACTGATGAAGCATGGTTTTATAAAACGGGATACCTAAATTCACAAAATACAAGAATTTGGAGTAGTGAAAATCCACATGTAATTAATGAAGAATCGCTACATCCAGAGAAAATTGGTGTTTGGGCAGCGATAAGCCAAAGGCGAATCATTGGACCAATATTTTTTCAAGGAACGTTAACTGCTCAAAGGTACCGTACGGAAATTTTACAACCATTTGTCAATCAGTTGCATGATGATGAACTTCAAAATGCATATTTCCAACAAGACGGAGCACCTTGTCACTGCAGAATCTTTAGATTATTTAAGAGAATTTTTTGATGAGCGTATAATTAATCGAAATACTGAAATTGCCTGGCCTGCACGTTCATGCGATTTAACACCTAGCGACTTCTTTTTGTGGCCTTATCTAAAAAAACAACATATTTCGAACATCTATATTGAATGTGAATGATATGCAACAGAGAATCAAACAGAAATGCATGGAAATTAATAACAATCCAGTAATGTTGCAGAATATCATCAGAAATTTTGAACGGAGGATTTTAAAGTGCATTGATCTAGAAGGACAACATTTTCAACATTTGTTATAGTTTTCAATAAATACTTATTATTTGTTATTTATTTGTATGTATGAAACTGTCAAAATATACGACGTCGTAGGTTAAGTAGTAAATTTTAATTTACGACATACTTCAAAATGTTCTCAGTAAATCACATGCTACTAGATTGACTTTTCAAATGAACACTTGTTATTTATACCGAACTAGAAAAGAAACAATACTTTTGAACTATTCATGTTCCCACTTTACTCATTATTATTGTTTGACATGTAGGTTATGTATATGCTTTCTTTGGTTATATTACAAGTAACATACCAAAATTTTGACAATATTGCAAAACATGACATTTATATTTTATGATGACAAACAGTTATTTCCGCAATTGAATATTGACTTCATTTGACTCTGCAGTACTGATTTGAATCATATGCTTCAAATTTGACCTTGAACTGAAAACTTATACTCTATGAACTATACGTTGATTTGGAACGCGTCCCCAGGACTCGACTAAAATCTAGGAGACCGATTTGGCTGGATACGGAAGCAGCATCCCATCAATGTGAATGATTGCTGGATAGCCCTGTTCGAACAGGTCGCTGAATTGAGAAATAGATCTAATCCTTCAGAACCACTTCCGGACATAACCCTTCCTCGTAGGCAATAGTCTCAATTAAATAGATTCCGCACAGGCCACGATGGTGCAAGTGAATGCTGTATAAATAGAAGAGATATTAGGCTTTTCGCCTGCGGAATAGCCTATGGCCTTTATAGTAAATGACTGGTCCAGAAGTTTCCCTGGTGGCATCCACGAGCTGAGCAAGGCAACTCCTGCCGCTCTGGACTGGTTGAAAATTTTAGATATTAGTTTATAAATTAGTATTATGACCTTTTCCTGTCATAAAACTGATTTATACACTAATACCTAAATTTCTATTTTACTTCTCATACAAAATAAATAAATTTCAATAATATAATTCAGATTTGTCCTTTTTTGTGAAAGAATTGCACTAAATTCTTACGGATAGCTTGAAATTTATGTAAATCTTTTACTTGTTTGGATCCCGGTCGCCCATATATGCATTTATGATGAACTATTATTCCTCCATCACAATGCAACAACCTGCTAAATTGCTTCAGTAAATTCCACATCCATATTAGTGAATTTTGTTGCCTTTAAGTTAACCAAAGATTTTCAAGTAAATTCATAAAAAATCAGCACAGAAATATGGATATCAACACAGTGAGAATAAGCAGGGGCCCTGCAATTGAACAAATCACCATATAGGCTCATTTGAATAGTGACAAAATTGCTCAGAACTGTATTACTTTTTTTCGGACCCTAATCATACTTTTTGCTTGCCAACTAAAATATAATTCAATATTTTGCATACGCCATCCTCAATGACAACAAAATGACGCAGATACAAGCAGACGAAATTTATGAAAAGATGCGTTTTGAAACAACAGGTTTGTATATTTACGTACTAATAAATAATAAATGAAATACCTTATCATAGAACAAAGATAATAAAGAAATTCAATGTATTTTCATATTTTGTTTTGGTTATGTAATTCAAAAACCTATTTAAAATAAAAAAATGTTTATGGAAAAACAAATATTAATAAAGCGAGTTAATAATAACACTATGAAAAGGCATGTTGAAATGACAAAATTAAGAAAATTCAACGATTGCATTTTCACCATACAGAAAAATTGCTAAAATAATTAAAGTGAAGTTAGTTATAACAAGCCATCGAAAAAATTCATAATTGGAGTAGACTGTGGGTTGGTGCTTTAACCACTTCCACATAATGACATTTATTATTTGACATTGAAACTATAAGTTTGTGTCAAATTTTTGCAAAACTTTTATTAAGAAAATTGTTTGTGTTTAGATGTAAATGGACAACATTTTCAACAACTTCTGTAGCTATTGTAAATTTTGATTATGATTTCAATATTAAATAAATTATTTGTTTTCTTTTTTGTTGTAGTATTATTTCAATGCCATAACCTTTTTTTACAATGAAACTGTCAGGCATCAAGTAATGTGTCATTATGTGGAAGTGGTTAAAGTACCAACCAAATTTCACAGTCTACTCCAATTATGAATTTTTTTGATGGCTCGTTACTAGATATTAATGAAATATGTTTATAATATATTTAACTGTATATGTACTCATGATATAATTTAATTGTCATGTTCCTAATGATTTAGTCAAGAACTGTAAAGAAGAAGAAGTATTAAGTTCAATACACTAAATATTTTTCTTCCAAAACGTCTAAACAAAGTTAATTTTCAATAGCATACAAATTTTCCCACAAACATAACTTCTGTGTTCTTGACCTATTTACAAATAAGTTTTATTTTTAAATAAACCTCTACGTTTTATATAACGTGCCTTCAAAAACTTTCCTTATTAGAGACGGCTAAGCTTTTTTTTTAATGATTGGTGGCAGTGCACGTATTGTCATAAACGTATAATTTTGGTAGTTTCGTTATATCATGTAAATGTCGGTAATAATTAGTAATTTAGTTTTTGAAAAATATTTATTACAATAGCTAAAATTAAAAGAAAATAATATTAAAGCAGATGTTCGAAATGTTGAGCATTATTTTGAAGACAAAGTTGAACTCTACGCTTCACGCTTTCAAACCAATTTATTATTTCTTGGGTTATGTCAGCACAAGAATTCACAATAGCATTACAAAGCTCTTCGATTGTGTGATGTCGCCTTGAAAATGGTATTCTTTAAATACGGAAAAAAAAAATTATCAAATCTGGAAATCTTGGAGGAAAAAATTCTTGCAAAAAGGCTATTGTTTCTCGAGATTTGTGTGCTGGTGCATTATCTTGCTGGAAATATCCTTCTGTAAGAAGTTCATTAATAAACAGCTCTAATAATTCATTTCGATATATTTCAGTAGTTATTAATTAAAAAATATAGGCCCAATATTTCGTCTTCTTGAAACTGCTACACAGACGCCTATTTTTCGTGAATGTAGCGTAGTTTTCACAAATTCATGAGAGTTTTCTGCAGCCCAAATTTTCATATTTTGCTTGTTTACATATCCTGAAAGACGGAACCAAACCTCATCCGAAAAGAAGTATATATTTGTCGAGAATGTCATTATTATTTATATTATTCAAAAACCATAGACAATATTGTGTTCTCGTAACAAAATCTACCTGTTTGAGTTCCGAAACTGCTTGAATTTTATATAGAAATAACTTTAAGAAATAGTATGACATGTTCTCACTGACAAATGAACTTGTGATAGTTTTGCGATTGATTTTTTGGATGAGTTGTCCATTCGATGTCGAATATCCTCTATGTAATATGTTGTTCGTTTTCTAGGTGCTCTACCGCCAGGTTTATAACTTATTGCCGCTATTTCACCAAATTCAATAACACAAGTTTGAATATGTTTTTGCAGTTGTGCGTAAGTAATTGGCAAGTTAGGAACTGTTGCCGGAAATCCTGTAAGCACTGATTAGTAGAATAAACCCAATCTCCATTTTACAATTTTTGGCCAGATCTATAGTAACTGAATAATAAATATTTTATGTTGTAACTCTAAGATTATAATAAAATAATTTAAAAATATAAGCGTTTATAATTTGACTTTATGTATGACAACTGTCAGAATTTGAAGTTTTCTAAAGCTTCGCATGTGCACCAATCTTTGATTACTTAATTACTTAAAAAACAGCCTATGAGGAAAATTTTTGAATGCACGTTATGTATCTCGATAATACAAATATCATGTTGATGCAAAGCTCATATGCTTAGAATTTCTAAAATTATTAACAAAATACATGAATTAATCAAGAATATATTATCCTACATTACTTCCAATTGTCTCGCCGCAATCTGTCAATTTTTCGAATCTACGCTTGAAGTAATTCGTTAGTTTGAAATTGATGAAGTCGTCAAGACAATTTTAAACGCGACATCGTAATTAAAGGAGATTCCTCAGATTGTTTAATAGAGAGCGAAAGAGATAGAAATCTGACGGAGCGCGACCGGTAGAATAAGGCGGATGTAGAATGACCTTCAACCAACTTCTTGAATAGCCACTTTACTGATGTTAGCAGTATGAGGACGTGCGCTATTGTGGGTGCAAAATGACGTCTTTCCGGTCTTCTTTCTTGGGCAGTAAATTCCAGCAGTGATTGTTACATTCTTTGGAAACAATTCATAGAAGACGGCGTCTTCTACCAGATCCACAATTTACGTAGACGAGTATCAGCTTTTGCTGGGGGAATTGCATTTTTGTTAGCGCTAAGCTAATCTTTTATATTCTTGATGTTTACCTGAAGGCACCATTTTTTGTTATCAGTAACAATGTGGGACAAAAAAAGCTTAGATTTGTTGACGAGATAGTGAAGAGGCATTTAATGTTGACACGCTGATTCTTATCGATTTCGCTCCAAACATGCGGCAATCAGACACCCAGTTTTTGAACTTAAACCATGGAATGAATGCAAATGTATAGCAAACGCCAATTAAGTTGGCGCGAGGAGGGGTAAGTTCGCGCAAGATTAGAAGTAGTGGGGAGATTTGTATTTGGTTTTACATCAAATGTCAGATAATTATAAATTCTGAGCGTGTTTATCACTTTATGATCCCCTAGCAAATACATTATGTTTCGTCAAACGTCAATGACAAATGTATTCTGACAATTACTGGAGTAGTGGGGGTGGACGTTTTTGAAAACGGTTTCTGCGCACCCCCTCCTCGCGCCAACTTAATTGGCGTGTGCTATACTATGATCGATTAGTTACACTCCATTATAATAGCCAATTTCCAAATTAATTGACGTGCATCATCTTGAATTAACGCGTTCCGCGTTCAAACGATCTTCATCAAAATCCAATGGTCTTCCTGAACGTTTAGAATAATGTATGACAAAATTGCCCTCTTTATTGAGAAAACCATTTTCTGTACGCTGTACTCTCGCCTGTTACGCTTCATATGTAAACGACACAAATAGTTCTAGCTGCTTCCACTACATTAACTCCTCTGTTAAACTCAAACAAAATATTATGTCGGAAATGATCGTTTTTTTTTTTACTTAACGTTGCATTTTCTTGCGTCAATAATTAATACAATCATTCACAATCAAATTAAAAAACTATTTAATTAGACAATAATACGACATTAAGGTATGCCTAACATTTATTTTGCAAGGCACTCTCATCCTAGAAATTAAAAAACGCTACGAATTTATGCATCAACATGATTTTGTTTTCATTATACAATAGATTCACGATACTTTTACCTCTGATGTTATGTGACTTTCTAGTTTGTTAACTATTGTCGCCATTGCGCTTAAAACTTCAGGTTCGCGAGCTGAAGGTACCGCAGTTCTCTGATAATCTAACAGAACAGCGTCGAGAAGATGTGGTATAAAGTTTTCAAGAACCATCGCATGATCATTTGATCGTGAAATCCAATCGGAGATGAGTTTCAACGTTTCTTTCTTAACAACCCGCATACTTTTGATAAGTGGTTGTTTCGTTACTGGTTCTCCATTTAATGCAATCGCTTGCGTTATATTCTCAGACATAACCTGTAAAACAGAAGAAATAGTTTAGTATATTTATTATTAACATGTGTTACTAACTTTTTACCTTATAAACATTAAGCATATCCAAATATATGCGACCCAATTGTATAACATATGCATGGTTTAAGGCCTTACAAGCACGGACATTTGTTTTCAATATGCTAGCGAGCTGTTTCACAATGTCTATATCTTTCAGAATATCCACATTTTTACTGGCTTGAGAAATTATGTCGTCCCATACCTAGGAACAATTCAATATACAAAATTAATCAAAGTTAATTATTTAGGTATAAAGAAAAAAGCTTGAAATGCTGAAGCAAATCTTTTATTACATAGTTATTTAATATTTTCCAGAAAATTTTGAATTGCTACAGTAATTTAATAATTTAAAGAAATTAAGAAAAAATATGATCCAAAATACCATTTAATAAGCATATTTGAAAGGAAGAGAAGATAATATTGATGACAGCTGAAACAATATAAAAGTTAAACACGAACAAAAAAGTAATAATACATATGAAACACAGATAAATAAAATATGCTGTTAGAAAAGTATGTCTCTCTAGATGTCATTAATATTACAAATATTGAAAGAAAACTTATTCGATGCAAAAAAAAATAGTTAAACAAAATATTTGTTAGAAATAAAACTAAATTAAAATTAATAAAGAAAAGAAAAAAAAATAATTCAAGTTCAGCTTATATTCATACAATTTCAATAACATTGGCATAACAACTGATTGATGTGTTTTATTTTAATGATAGATTTAATGAAAGATTCCCTATTTTTTGGCCATTTTCGCTTTAGAACTTGAACTAAAATGATATATAACTTTTTTAGGTATGTTTTATTAGTTTCTAAAGATTCTGGATCTGACTTTGTTTTAATAATTAAGACAACAATATTTTTCATAATGCCTTCATACTGGTTTCTAGACAAAACGTTCCATCGAGTTTTAATAACTTGTTCTAATATTCGTAAAGCATAATATTTTGCTTGTTGATTAGTAGAATATTCTAAAATAGTATCTAATCTTATCCAAGCAATAAGTGTAGTTAGTACTTCTTGAGCCATTCGATGCGTTTCGCTATTTCCTGCATACATACTGACAACAAGACTATCGAGCAGCATATAGCTGATGTATTGACTTATGTTCTTCCAATTAACTATAAGCAATACATGTGCAAGATTAAATTAATTTTTTTTTCCTTAATGTTGCAGACAATTATTACAAAAAAACAATTTAATTATATCTGTTATTTCCAAAAGAAATTTAATTCGTATTTTTTTATTATTTCTATATGAATTATTCTGTCTTTAAACTGTTTTTTCTGTATTGTTTGATCCAATTTTTATAATATCGTTTTATAACAATTTTGAAGTGAAAAAAATAAACAATTAATATAATAAGAAAGGGCTGTTAATAATTTCATTAAAACTATTGCTTAAAAAGCAATTTTAAATAATACTTGAAGAAATAGAAGCACTGTTATCTGTGATCTCTGAAAGAAGTATATTTATGTGAAATATAATTTTTCAGCTTCTTCAACGAAATAAAACTATAATTTTCAATACATTTCTTAGTATGTATTATAATACAAAATAACATATTTATTTCGCACCATAATTTATTAAAAAATAAACTGAAAACTGGATGATAAATGTTCAGAATTTGTGTAGGTAATGAAAAATTCATGGAATCACATTATTATGTTGCTTTTCAATTATCAAACATATTTAAGCATAAATTATATGAATATCAAGCTGCTTGCTTTTTTTAAATATTATCTTGTAACAAATTATCCCCTATATTTCAATAGTATATAAAAACATCACTCTTTGTCATTGTTCTTGCATCTATGCAACATTTACATAGAAAAAGCCAATAAATGCCTGCTCCAATTTTAAACTTTCTCTTTTTGTTACATACAAATTTTAAAATAATGTCCTATAACTTAATATTAAAGTGTTAATGTGATTAGTATATATACCCCAAAAAAATTTAAACTCTAGTTTTTGTTTTTAATTTATAGTGAAGTTAAAATCATTTTCTGTTTGATATACTTTCCATAACTTTATGCAAGGCACAATTCATATACATACATATTTGACAAAATATTAATTAAGAATCATAATACTGTGCTTCTTAGATTTTCTTTACATTTAACTAGATTGTTTTATGAATTAATCAAAAGAAACAAAATAAAATATATAAGAAAAGCCAAAAAGAAACTCAACTAACTAACATCAATCAAATTACAACACCTTACCTGGTTTGGTAACAACATATATTTTTCTATTAATGCCTCTTGCGTTGCTCCATCTACCTGTGCAGATATCATGTATCCAACTGCTTCATAGAAGGTATGTACTTGCTGAGTTTGTAGATCACAAATTATAGTAGGAATGGAGGCCAAAATATCTTCTATGAATGGACATGATTCACCAATTTGTGTAGTTACAAAATGCCTTCGACATTTCAAAGCTATTTTAATAAATGTGTCACATGCCATATCTTGCACACCATCATGTGTCTCATGCATGAATTCAAACAGTTTGTTTACAACAGTTTTCAGAAACTTCCAATGAGCTCTTAAAAATCTTGGATATTGTCCAACAACATACATTATATTAGATGCAATTATAGCCTTATTGTCTTTTCCTCGTTTCTGTTCACATAACCCAAGTAAATCTTTGATAACAGTAACTAGAAATCTTTTTTCATCTTCTTCATGCATCGCCCCAGATATGCTTCCAATTGCCCAACATAAAGTATTTAAATTTTTCCAAGACCACTCAGATCCATTAACTTGATTTTGGAGCTTTTCAGTCATTATTCTTTCTGTATCTGCATAGTCTAAATGTGTCAAATAAACAAGAGTTTCACGCATGTTTTTATACAAATTTATAGAATCTGTGTCTTTCATAAACTCTCTAACGACCTCACCATTATCATTTTCAACAACTAATACTTCTTCAGGTTTGGCCATTCTTGAAATCATAATATATCTAACTTTGTTTAAAACTTCTTGATATAATACTCCAGCATATGGTACTGCTCTGTACAATTCAGATGCTAAACTATTCCAATACTCTAAACATATTTTAAATATTTCAACTTCATCAACTGCTGATATTAATACCAAATAATGCAATGCATTTCTTAAAGTACTAACAGATCTCTCTGCTAAATTACCATGTTCTTTCAAGAATGTACAGAGAAATAATGCCAAATTTTGAATAAAATTTTGTTCTTGGTCCTGACCACATGCATATGCACTACGAATATCAGTTTGCAATGGTAACATAATTTCCAATTGTGACATCGTTTGATTAAATAAGGAAATAAACACATCATCATAATTACTAACACTAACGCCAGCGATTTCAGTTAAACATTTTAATGTTACATTCCTAAACATGGGTACTGGCAAAAATTTAAATATTAAAGTATTTATCAATTTTGTTTCAAATATATATCCCAAAGGAATCCAATTTAGAAATCTTAGTAATGTTTCTAGGGTTGCATTAACCAATGGTGGATTTTGAGAATTTTCCAAAACGAATTGGCATAAATGAAAAATAGCAGAAAATTCAGAGCACATTGTATCTTTTAAATGTTTTGCTTTCGTCTGTGTTATCTGGCCAGTTGAAAAATCAAATAATTCTTCACTAAGTAACTTTAATATACACATATTATTCTGACACAAACTTTCGTTTGTTTTACTGGCACCTACAATATCTGGTATGAAAGATTCCCAATTTTTTGGCCATTCACGCTTTAGAACTTGAACTAAAATCATATTTAATTTATTTAGGTATGTTTTATTAGTTTCTAAAGATTCTGGGTCTGAACTTGTTTTAATAATTAAGGCAACAATATATTTCTTAATGCCTTCACATTGGTTTCTAGGCAAAACTTTCCACCGAGTTTTAATAACTTGTTCTAGTATTTGTAAAGCATAATATTTTGTTTGTTGATTAGTAGAATATTCTAAAATAGTATCTACTCTTGTCCAAGCATCTGGATGCTCTTTAAGTGTAGTTAGCACTTCTTGGGCCATTCGCTGCGTTTCGCCATTTCCTGCATACATACTGACAACAACACTATCGAGCAGCCCTATGTCCAACTTCCTATTGAAATCCAATAGGGCTGCTGCTTGATGTGCTAATGTAGCCATAATTATTAACTAGATCACTCAAGAGGTCGAAAATATTCAATCATTCCATCAATTTCGCCAACTGAAACGACGTAATTTGTTGTAATAGAAACTCCTAACCTTCATTACATACCAAATCATATACAATTTCAGTTAAATATATAAGTCAGCATTGTAAGAAAACACTGAACTCTAGATAATAATATTAATACTCTAAATATAAGTATTGTTATTAGTTACTTAATTAAAGTTCAGCTTTTTCCACACACCCTCTATGCAGTTATATATTTGTAACCCCAAAATAACAAATACAAAAGCGCAATACAAAAATTAAATTTACCCACTCTGACAGGAATATTTAGTAAACTGACAGGTGTTGCTAAATATTTGGCTATAGCTGTATGTACCTACTTTAAAATATGTTGTTCTTCCAACAAAACACAAATTTAGTTTCACTCGCACAATTGCAATCACAAAAAGCGCAAAACGAAAATGAGTGACCACCCAGTAGGTAAAAACGGTTTCTTTTCGCGGGAAATTTAATTTTCGTTTCATGACCAATTTATTTAAACAATCATTCATAACAAATACTTATTATATACATTAAGAATATATTGTATCTTAAATTTGAATAATTAAAAAATACAATGTACCAAAAATAATAAATATTAGTCCAATTCGCCTTAAAATACAGAGAAATGATTTTATTACAATAAAGTCAAAACTAAAATTTTGTAAAATTGAATATACTCCAACCAAGAACTATTAAGAAATAATTAGTATAATTTCTTAAATACCATTATATATCTATATAAAATAAACGTAATTGGCGCTATTATTACGGTAATATAATAAATCAAAAAGATAACAATTACCTATAATTGTTTTTAATTTGAAAATTGTTCTAATAGTGGTTTCAAAGTGGATGAAATATTTAGCAATAGTGATAGTACATACAGTTTATGTACTACATATATAGATGTAAATATAAAGAAAATACCGTGACTATAGGTAAATTATTGAAGCAACTATTTAATTTGGAAACTCTGGGAAATTGACCTGCTTGATCATTCGCTTATATTTATTTTTTGGATTATTATATTTTGTATAAATATGGATGACATCTGGTTAGAATTATTTGTTCTTAATTTGTCCAATTTTTGACAAATTTAAATTTAAGAATCAAGCATGGTAATATAAAGTTGCAAAATTATTTATTGTTCTAACGGTGTTCAGAAACATTCGAAGTCAAGTGGACTCTGAACAAAAAATCGTATATCTTCTGATTTGTAATAATTATTAAATGTCAACTGTTGTCTGTCAAAAATCAATCTATCTCAGACATGACTTCATATTTTCAAGGACTACTTTGACTTCGAATGTTTCATTTTGCAATAAGAAACTAATAGATTTCTTTAGTTTGTTCTTGATATGTCATTCCACATCAACACAAAACGATATCATGTAAAGAATGCTACAGTAGGAAATATAAAAGATCAAAAATTCTGCACAAATGTGTACCGTTAACCGTGCAGGGAAAAGGTTCTACTTAAAGAGAGAAGTTAGATGACATGTAGTAAACTAATTTCTATTGAAGACATACTACACGATTTTTTGAACGCAGAACTTCACAATTTGCTTGAAGACATTACACTTCTTTTTCGTGTTAACAAGTGGTTCCAACACGCACCAGCACACTTGAGTCGAGAAGTTCGAGAAATTTTAGATTAACAGCATCCTGATCGATGGATAGATCGTGGCGGTCCACGCACTGGCCTGCGCGGTCCCGGGATTTAAATCCTCTGGATTTCATTCCTTGAGCCCACGTTAAAATGTTTTACCTATACAGACACCCTATTTCTACAGAAGAACAAATCAGGGAGCCTTTGCTACAATTACTCTTTAAATGGTTACGAATTCTAAACCGAGTCTTTTGCGGCGTCGTTATACTTGCAAATGAATGGTGGCCACTTTGAACACTTGCCCTGATTGAATTTATTTTTCGTTTCATGAGCCCTTTTAGCTATCTTGTTTCTGTTATTACTATTATTATGTTATACCTTTTCTCCTGTTTTGTATGACAAGTTCACGTGTATTAAAATACATGTTCTTTTCAGAACCGCCAGTTGTGGTTTTATTTAAAAAAAATAAAAACAGATAAATATGATGGGGAGTGTAACATCTTAAATGATATCTGCCTTAACATAACATGTTGATGTTGACACTTTGGCAGGCATGTCATTCTGACAGTGTAATAAATAATATAAGGTTAGCAACCAATTTTATTCACATTAACACCTGGGGCGCTGGAATTAGTGAATCTTAAACATTCCACAACTCTGTATGCAAGCAATTATTTTTCCTGCGTTTGCATTTTTGGGATCTAGGTTGTCGTCAGCATTTATCAGTTTTCTCTGTGACGTAAGTTCTGGACAGCCTATATATTTATTGCTTGAAATTTATTTACCTTATTTTAAAAACACACGAACTTTCTAAAAACTCCTTAAACGCATAAAATAAACACCAGAAAATTAGTGGAAATAAACAAACGCACACATTATAAACTAACAAACTACATAGACAACAGGAAATGGAAACAATTAGAAAATAAATTTGGGTGCCGAAATGCCGATATAAAATATTGATAATCGGCGCCTTTGGTGGTTCGAAGTACTTCGAAGGCATTTCATTATACTCCTAGTGGAGTATAAAGTGAATAAACGATGGTACAGTTCATTCGAAAATATACCGTTGACTATACGAGTAAAAGCGGCGAATAGTTTAAGCCAACCCAGTAGGCAGTCGACATACAGATAACCACACATAGAACCGTATTCACAAATTATGAATGCATCCACACTACTTCAACTAGGTATATTACAATTACAATTAAATATTTATTGACCTTAATATAATACTTACCTTTAATATAGTTTTCCTATTTTATTGGTCAATAATAATAATAATAATAATAATAATAACTAAATACACTGACTATTACAATATAAAATAGATTTCAATTTTACCTTTAGGTATACAAATTAAACAATCATAAACGTATCTTTTATACAATGGTACTTCAAAATGTATTTTTTTAACGAACCGTTTGTAAAAAAAAAAACTTTTAGTTTATCATATGTTTTATCTGCTCCATTAATTGAAATAATTAATTGAGGATCTGCCGTGAATATGTGTCACTGTATTTGTTGTCTTGTTTGACGACATGTTGGACTGCATTAGACCACGGTTCTACCGACATGGCCTCTATCAGATGAACAACATTCGTGCGAATTCTCAGATCGTAACTTTTTCTCCAGATATTTTGTTTTAATTGTGCCCATATTGGCTCGATGGGATTAAATATACAATAGTATGGTATCATGGTATATCATTTTCAATCAAAAACTTCTGTATGGTGGTCTCCTTTCTGCTGGAACTGTTTAGTATACTTTTTACTGTTCTCGAATGATACGACGCGTTGTCCAGTACAATTACACTGGCTTTAGGCAGGTGTGGTATTAAAGTATACTTGAACCAATTCTTGAAATTGGTGCCATTCATGTCTTCATGATAATCCAGTGAGGAATCCTTAATGTTTTTGGAAAATATATAAGCGCCACCATACCCAACCTTTTTCAGATTGTTACGTGTCCGTAACGCTCATCGCATCGTAACGCTTATTTTGTTGTAAATTAGCATTCTCTTTATTATATTTTGCTCCGTTTCCAGCGAACCTACCTGTATATGTATCGATCGTCGTTTATTTGTATAATATATTTGGTTTCTTTCAAGTATTTTTTTATTTTTTTCTCGTACTCCGGTTCTTTTTTTTTGGAAGTACGATACTCTCTCCCCGTACGGAGACGTACATTATTGCCGACCTTGGGCAGATGTCACGGTTCCTCCATCACCGGTGTCTATAAATGTGGCTTAAGTAAATTATATCTAGTAATTACGGCCCCATGCTGGTTTTAATTTATAGACACCACAATTAATCGCTGAGCGATATCTCTTTGAGAGGATTTGGGTGATTTTATAGAAGACGTCGACAACGACTATTAGTATTTTGCAAATTCCATCGAAAGTCTCGTTTCGGTACGTATTTGAGTTTCTCTTCATGTTCTTTTGTTTATTTTGTTGTTTAATTTCTTAATTTAGGTGGTCCTATCTGTGGGCGAACAATACCACCCAGTACTTTCCCGTGTGTTACGCTCCATCACAGGAAATGCACCAGAAGTCGCCGGACCCAAACAGATAAGCGTTACTAGTTATTAATTATCAAACCGATATTTCTATTTGTTCCATTGCCGCACATTTATTCCTAAAGATTGTTTTCTTGTTAGAAATACATAGCTTATTGTCAATCTTAACATTCGCACAGGTGTTTTCTTAAGAAATAACCTGTTCCGTTCGTCTAGTTTTTTTTTTCCTTTTTTTTTTGTTTTTGGATCGCCACACTAAGAGTTCAAGGCTATTTTATGCTAGTATATTTTCACGTATTTTTATTTAAACTATTTTTATGCGTTGCGTATATTAAATATTACGAGTGTAATTTTGAGAGAATTTACCCATTTAAAATTTATTAATTAGTGTAGATTTAGTCAGCGAATTGTAGTACCTACTTAATTTAAATTTGTGTACCGATCTAAAAGAATACGTATTTTTTTACAGGGCGATTAATTATTTTAAGCACACTGATCCAGTGTTCATTTGAATTATTGTTAGGGTAAGGCCATCTGCCACCTTTTTTGTCATTCATTTTCATTTGTCCGCTCATAATTACAATTAGCAAAATTTAGTTAAGTACTGTTTGTAACTTTTTTTCCCTCTTTCTATTCATATCAATAAATAGGGTATCTTTGTAGCCACGAAGTTTGTTTTCGATCCTCAAGAGTGGAACTGGTTTCGGTCGGTGGGATTGGTCCCTCGGCCCGTGCGCGACTTGTCTTTTCCTTTTTTTTTGAAAATAGAATTTTTAAATATGTTCCATTTTTCCGAATTTGCGACGGCCAGCGGCATAAAATTCGGTGGCGCCCTTGACCACTTATATAGGAATTTCGTCGTTATTACCTCTGAGTCTCCCCACCCCCTGGGCTGAGGCAGTCTCAGGTTGCGGGTGGGCCGTTGGACGTTGGCAGAAACAGGAGGTAAGCAATTTCAGTCGCCCGAGACCGGGTCTGCTCCATTTGTTTTCTTTTTTTTTGTACCTAGTATATTTTCAATTAGTTTAATAAGCTCGACGTTCAGCGTCGTAGCAAGATCCACAATGTAAAATTATAATTCTTTTTCCTCTTGATAAAGGAGTGTCTAATTTACATTTTTTCGAATCATCAACCATAATATCATGTGTGTTTATGTTCCTGTTCTCGTCTCTGTACTTTCTTATATCTGATAAACAATTATACCACCATTTGCGAATTCTAGCGGTCTCCATAATTGCTTGTCGTTTATCTATTGTTGCAAACTTGAAGCCATTTCTTCTCAAAACTTCCCACAACATTGTTCTAGAACACTCGATACCCGTGCCTTCGTCAATTATTTTTCGTTATCATCTATCCAGTGTAGGAATTTCAATATAAATTGCTTACACTTTTCACTGACTTTTCGCTTTTTACAAGGTTTAACACCTAACACTACAATCATTGACAGTTTTCAGAGGAACCTGAACTGAAGTTTTCTTTCTTGCTTCTATAGATGTCATCTTATCTAAATCCAATAGACCGTTCATTTAAGCCAGTCTCTTTTCTTTTTCTTCTTCTTTGTCCTACTCCTTATGCCTTTTCAGGCGTCGGATTGGGAGTTACAGTCCTCCTCTACCCATTTCTTCTATTCCTTTCTATCTCTTGCCATCATTCCCATTTCTTCCGTCATCTTCCCTTTCTTCCTTCCTATTTCCTCTATTTGGTTTATCCATTTTATTCTTGGCCTTCCTCGTGACCCTTTCCTTATTTTTCCCACCTCCATTATTCTTTCTTGCTTCATTCTTACTATATGTCCATACCACTTCAGCTGTTTCTTTCTTACTCTTCTCAATATTGATGTTTGTTTTGTCATTTCTCTTATCTCTTAGTTTTTACACTTGTCCCATATCCTTTTTCCTGATATTTTTCTTAAGTGTTTCATCTCTACTGCCTCTATTTTCGACTGGTGTTTTCTTTGTATTACCCAATTCTCCGTTGCATAAGTTATTATTGGTACTGTTATTTTATTGTGTACTATTCTTTTCATTTCCATATTTATATTTTTATGGCCCAATATTGTTTTGTTTATTGAGTAATACAATCTTGTTGCTTTGTTGCCTCTATTTGTAATTTCTGCGTCTATTTCCCGTCCTCTGATATCATTGTGCCTAGATATTCGTATGTTGATACCTTTTCTAATATTTTTCATCACATTTACTTTCCGTCTTGTTTTGATAATTTTTATTTTCGTTAATTATCATTACTTTCGTGTTACTCACGTTAATCTCCATTCTGCTTCTTCCAATTTCGCTCTTCCATATATTTACCAATTTCTGCATTTTATTTTTGAAGTTTGCCAACAACACTATGTCATCTGCATACAACAGGCAACTCATTCTGACCGGTTGCAAATTCCTATACCCTATTATTGTTT
The DNA here is from genome assembly GCA_935421215.2 of Melolontha melolontha. Classification (NCBI taxonomy): domain Eukaryota; kingdom Metazoa; phylum Arthropoda; class Insecta; order Coleoptera; family Scarabaeidae; genus Melolontha; species Melolontha melolontha. Next base: position 91,211,816 of record OW285239.1, read on the forward strand.
CTAATTACTTTACCTTTTCCTTTATTATTTTAATTATTTTATCCATAGCCAGTATGAATAGCAATGGACTTAGACTATCCCCTTGTTTTATTCCCTTACTCATTATAAATTCTGCGGATCTTTTTCCTCCAATCTGTATCTTACTGTTTCATATACGCTTTTTATTAATTCTGTGGGTATTTCTCTTCTTCAGGCATTTCCATATTTCCTCTCTATCTACCGTATCGAATGCCGCCTTCAAAATCTCTGAAAGTCAAATATAATTCTTCTCCTTCAGTATATATATATATATATATATATATATATGTTATCGCTCGTTTGCCTACCTGACCTAAAAGCAGCTTGTTCTTCTTCCAATAATGGCTCCGCATAAATTATTAATCTCTTTTCTATTATTTTAGTATAGACCTTAGGATGTTTGGGCTAAACATATTGGTCTATAGTTTTCACACTCCGTCTGCTCTCCTTTTTTGTATATAGGTATTATCATGTTGTTTTCCCACTCCCTTGGAATGCATTGTTTTTCCAATGCCTCCTTACATATTTCCCACAGCCATTCCTTTCCTTCTCTGCTCATCCATTTTATCATTTCCGGAGTTATTTCATCTTATCCGCATGCTTCTCCCGTTCTTATTTTGTTTAATGCTTCCTCAACCTCCTCTCTTGTTATTTCTTGCATTTTTTCTTCATTGTTCTGCCTTTTTGTATTGTTCCTTGGCTTATCACTCTCATCATCTTATCAATCTCTTTTCCATCTGTCGTTAAATGGTATCTTTTACATGTACTATTATTCTCCTCATCACCACAATCAGATATTCTTTTATTTACACTAGTCACATTAGAAACAATCTCTATTTCCTACGGTCTAAGCATCCCGAAAGTTCAAGAACTACTAAACACCATACATATTACCACTATTTTATAAAATTTAAGGCTACAAAAATAGGGATATTGAATATATAATTTGATATTCACTAATTATTTTAAAAATATTCGTGGAATTTTATTATGTGCAGGTACACTCTGCATTAGAATTTTATTAATTGAAGCTATTACTTAATGACCTTTTAATACATACAAATTTAAACTAAGACCGACCGTGGTACACTAATGTCTCTCTTTCTGTTAAGGTTAGGCCTCATACTGCGTTAATTACGGTGCAATGAATAGGATTTAAATTTTACTTAACAGTGAACCGTATATTTCCGGATGAACTGTACTATTAAAGTAGAACGCATTACACCGTATCATACACTGAGCGATTCATAGGAAGTGTAGTAGCAGCACAAAATTTCCTACATCAGTACAATTTTTTGATAAACATCAAAACACTTGTAGGGGAGGGCGGGGCACAATGAAACACAAAAGTTGCTTTTACCCATAGCACCCCACCTGAGACTTTTTTCAACTATTTATTTTTTTTCATGTTATCTTAGGATCTAATCTATGTAAGAAATGCGTCAACCATTATTTTATGCATCATGTGTGACCGTGAGCGGCCATTTTCCAAAAAATGAATTTTGTTTCATTGTGCCCCATGCCCGGGGTACAATGAAACAGCGCAAGGGGTAGCTTGAAACAACTGAAAAAAACAGCATAATTAAAGAAAAAACTTTATTTCTCCAATTAATTAATTTAAAGTCTTAAGAAAAGGCATCTGGAGTAAAAAATAAGTTCAACTGGTCCTATTAAGGCACAAACACGAAATCATTTTACATTTAGCCAATGTTCAAATTGCTGAAATCGACCCCGAATGAAATGAAACCTTTTTGTCTTTTAGTACCCTGAGCCACAGACGGATTTTCCAACAGCATCTTTATGTCTGTGCCATTAACCAAGCCAATGTCATCTACAGGAGGCTCCACGAAGGTGTTGCATTTTCGGTATCGTAGGAATTTGACCTTGTATTCTCCCTCATCATCTTTCATCTTGGTGATTCGACCAACGTAGAACGTAGAATAATCATCTAATACAGGAAGACGGAACAATTCTGCAAAATGATAAGGCTCAACAGCAAACATATCCTCATCCATATCCATGTCGTCGTCCGTGTCTACATATTGAACGTCTTCGTCGTCGTCCTCTGATGAATAAACGTCCTTTGTTTGTGCAGATTTTTTGTTCTTTGGTCCAAACAACGTCATTTTGGCTGCCTTCTTCATGGAAAGTGGAACCGGCTTCTTCTTTTCTGCAATGGCTCTCATTTCTGGAGTGCGCGTAGCTATCATACTTTTGCCTTTCTTCCTCGGCTTTCGATCAGTTTTTCGTTTTCCTGCTTTTGGATAACCACGAAAATCTTCAGGAGAGAGGAAAGTTTGACTTGGACCAGCTCCTGGATCAAGAGCACTGATTTCTGCATGGTTTGAAGCTGCTCCTTCTTCTATTTGTGGGAGGGAACCATTGGGCGACTCACTTGGCACAGTATAACCATGTGTCTTGGGTGGTTGATCATCCACAGTGCTAGGAAGCGGTCGATCAGTCACATAATTGCACAAGAAGTCTGCTTCGGTAAAAACATCTTGATCAAATGGATGTATCCCACCTTTTTTGAAACCTGCAATTATATTGGAAGGCGTCATGCTTTTCTGATGAGCTGTGTTCACGAAGGATGCTGTATTATAAATTGAAGCTGTTTTTCCAGGGTTTCGCATCATCCAAGAGTCAAGAGCTGCATTGTAATAAGTCTTAAATGGCCCAAAAACCGCAACATCCAGTGGTTGCATTTTATTGGATGAATGGGGAGGTAAAGTCAAAACTGAAACGCCATTTTCCTTGCATAGCATGAGAGCTTCCAGGGACAAGTGGCTTTCTACGTTGTCGTAAATTAATAGAGTAGGGTTCTCTCCAGAATTGCAGCTGTAGCGAATGAAATGCTTTATAACTTCGACAAATAGTTCTGATGTCATCCAACCGGTAGGGGTGGCTAAGCCTAGTGTGCCTAGAGGTGTTCCTTGAGTCATGTGCTCCTTAAAATGAACACGTGGAAAAATCATGACTGGAGGAATAGTGCTGCCAGATGCAGAAATTATGGATACTGTGGTGACGTTAGTGCCTTTTTCTCCACTTGTAGCTTTGCACACTTGCTTGACGCCTTTTTCAGCCACTATTCGTTGGGGTTTATGTACAGTTGATGTGGCCGTTTCATCCAAATTGACCACCCTTGTCCCATCACCAAATTATGGATGCTGTTTGTACAAAATTTCCAAATTATTGAAGAACAGATCTACATTCTCTTTGGTGAAAGAAGTAGCGCGAGACAAGCTACAAGCATCAGGGTTTCTTTGGGTGAGTTTGGGGTGCCTTTTCAAAAAATTGTAAACCAGTCACTGCCAGCTACTTTCTTCTTTCCCCATGATGGAGGACATGGTATTTTGTTCATCACTGCCATTTCATATGCAACTCGTCGGCAATCTGTTACTGGTAGGCCATAGTACATTTTAGAGCACATAATTAGGAAGTTTTTCAGTTTCTCCTCTTGCTCTGCTGTGAAACCCATCCTAACTGAGTAATTAGGTGCATATCTCACATTCTCTTCACCACGTTCTTTCGTTTTCTTCACATATCTTGATAACGTAACATGATTCACATTCTTTAGAGCAGCAGCACGTCTCACACTGCATGCGCCCAAGACCATTTCCACTGCTGCCTTCATGTCATCTTCAACAAAGAGTCCCTTGCTGGTTTTCCTCTCTCGATTTCGCACCATTCTGAAACAAAACGAAAAAAAAAACTGCTTACTGCACAATGAAAAGCACATGGGGCACAATGAAACACTCGCGGGGCTCCATGAAACGTTTCATTGTGACCCGAACGCCTCTGTTTCAAGGAACCCCATACTAGCCATTTTGATCTCTTTCACTCCCTACGATGAACGTGAAGAGGTAGAAAAGACAAAGTCGGGCAAAATCTTAAGAGATACATGTATAATGAAATATTATAAGAGCCGATTGAATAAAATAATTCTCTTACCTAGAGACGAAAATCCGTTCGACGAAAAATTTTAGCTTCACCACACAAAACCGCAGTTCAGCTCGTGGAGTCTGTCACGCAACTAGTGGAAAGGGGACGATAGCTGGCTTTGTTTGGGGTCGCCCTCAGCTCTCTCTGTCGGAATCCCGTTGCACTAGAGCTTTCGGTTCGCCCGGTGCACCGACTGTTTCATTGTGCCCCGTCTTTCATTGTGCCCCACCCTCCCCTACTCTATTTTTGCGTTAAATATTTGCTACTTTTATTGTTTATTATTATCTCACGCTTTCATAAACATAGAATATCTTCAAGTTATTAGTAGAGAACGGACACAATTTCCATAAAACGCAATCGGCAATTGGAATTGTGTATAACGTCGCTCAGTACATCCCGGCGTAATTCAATGAAGTATTTGTTTGACTTACTCGGACACCTGGTCTCGCCGCGATAACAATGGACAACCAGCCAGCTATTGTATTCCGAGAATATAGTGCTTTTTAAAGTGTTTTCATGAGCGTAGATAGAAGTGGGGATTTTATAGTGTATGTATTTTATTTATTAGTTTATATTTCGTAAGATAAATAAAGTGCTGTGAGTAAGTTTCTTGTTTTCATAGTTTTAACTGTTAATTACATCGTAATTTTTGTGATAGATCCTGTTTAATATCGTTTGATTGAATCTATTTCTACCAATTTTTCGACGTAAGAGTGTGCATTGAATTTCGTTCAGTTTCAATAACTTACGCACACATTTTTAGTTTTCAATTATTTAGATCTAGAGCATTGTTTAAGTTACTTTTTCAGACATGATATGGAAGAATGTCGAGAACGGCATTGTAAAACAATGGCGAGTTGGATTGACGGTCATACTGATTGTATGTCCATTGTCAGTGATTCCGAAATTTATTACAAAATCCGTAAAATATCGTCAAAAATTCGTCACTTAGGATCGCAAACACATCTGAACTCTGTAAAACTTTTATGGCGGCTAATATTCCATTAAATAAACTTAGCAACCCCACTTTAAAAATATTTCTTCAAAAATATACTGGTCGAAATGTTCCTGATGAATCAACTTACGCAAATATTATGTTTCTAGGTGCTATACGAGAACAGTAGAACGCATTAGAAGCCATCTTTTAAATCAATACATATGGATAAGCGCCGACGAAACGGTGGATATGTTAGGACGCTGTGTGGTAAATGTTGTAGCTGGTGTACTACATCCAACTATTCCCTATAACTCATATGTAATAGCAACAAGTGTTATAAATAGAGTTGATGCGGAAACAGTTGCTGAAACCATTAAGGAGAATATGCAAAAAATGCTTCATTCGGACGCCACGTACTAAGAAAAAATAATTTTATTTGTCAGTGATAGTGCTGCGTATATGTTAAAAACAGGCAGACTATTGAAGAAAACATATCCTAATACGCTGCATATTACTTGTGTAGCACATGCTCTCCACAGAATCTGTGAATATATCAGAGACACTTTTCCGGAAGTTGATAGACTTGTATCAGCTTTTAAAAAAGTTTTCAGCAAAGCACCATTGAGAGTAGCTCTTTTCAGCGAAAAATTTCCATCTCTGTCACTGCCTCCCACTCCAGTAATAACTAGATGGGGAACATGGCTGGAAGCTACTAGTTATTATGCTGAGAATTTCGATAGTCTAAAACATTTCGTAACACTGCTAAAGGAGGATGCTAGAAGTATTGGTGAGTGCAAGGAGCTCACACAAATCCCAAATTTAAAAAATCAGTTGTACTTTCTTCACGAACATTTTGGAAAATTGCCAAAACTAATCACTTATTTTGAAAATCGAAATCTCAAATTAAATGACGGATTAACCACATTAGATGTGGCTGTTAATAATTTGGAAAAGTATTCCAAGTGACTTCGGATGTGGCCTTCGGCAAAAGTTTGAAGCAATTCTTAATAGAAATCCAGATTTAATTACATTGCAGCAATTATGTATGGAGACAATTCCACAAAATCTAATGGCTAAATATGAAGAAATAAAAGAATATTTCCAGTATGCACCTATAACCAGTTGCGATGTAGAAAGGACGTTTTCTATTTATAAGGATGTACTTAATTCAAAGCGAACAAAATTGACAGAAGAAAACCTTGAGAAACTATTGCTAGTCAATATTAATACTCCTTTACTCAACTTGAACGACAAAATGAACAAATAAAAATGTTCCAATTATAGAAATAAAATTAAAAACTTTAAAAATACAACTTTTCAACAAATACATATGTATTTCGTAATTTTATAGATCACCACCTGTTTGTTTTCCAATTATATAATAGTTATTTACGAACCAAGTGCGTGAAATCATATTTTGCGAATGAGTGACCAGTTTAAAGCGCGAGCCGCAGGCGAGCGCTTTATGGACACGAATTCGCGAAATGTTTCACGCACGAAGTTTGTACAATATTTTTTGTACGAGAACTATAAACAATAATAATATTTACATAAAATATAAATATAATTTCAAAATTTTTATATTTATAAGTATTTTTAACAATATTACTAATATCTGTCAGGATGGCCGAGCGGTCTAAAGGTATGGTTTCGCTTGCGCGTCCGGCGGTAACCTCCGACCGTAACCGCTGTCGGTAACGACCGGCTGTATCGTCTGTGTGTTTTCGTTAAAAGCGTCCGCGTTCGCATGTCAGTTGAGTCTTGTGGGGTCGCTCGTTCGGTATGGATCGAAAACAACTCGCAGCTATACTCTTACTAGAAGATGAAGAAGAAGAGGATTTGATTTTATTAAGAAAAAAGCGAAAAAAGATTGATCCCATTTTTAAATCAAGAAGCGCAGAAGGCTACCACAGCATTTTAATCAATAAACATTTGAATTTAAATGAAAAAAAGTTTAGAGCTTTTTTTAGGTTGAATGCAGACCAGTTTCAATTTGTTTTAAACCTAACACGCAATCATCTTAAAAAAATGTCGACAACGTTTGTGAAATACCCAATTACACCACATGAAAAATTGGCAATTACTTTAAGGTAAGTGTATATTGTTTTGAATTTTATTTTTAAACAAGCTATTAAAATTAAACAAACAAATATGTATTCCATTACAAAACTTAAATTTGTGGGTTTTACAAAGAAACAAACTAAAATTACAACGTAACGAATAATAATGTAAAACAAAAGTTATATGACTTATAACCGAAGCACAACAGTTTGGCTATCTGTACCTTCTGCAGAACCGGGGGATAATAGGCTGTAGCCCTCTAGCAGTGAGGTTTGTTCGGGAATGTTTTTATTCAGTTCCGCAGAGGGTTGCTGTATAATTATGTCAAAACGTGCACGTGATTGAAAATCGGACACAACGGATAGAACTTTCATCTGAAGTTCTGTTATTAAATGAGGTGGCAGTGTCTTTACTTTAAGAGCTATACTTTTAAAAAACAAGTCAACTTCATCGTCTTCCTTTTGGTTGCATATCCCTTGCAACAACTCCATCCTTTGTTTTGATCTTTCTTCCATTCCTGCTTGCATTATATTCTGCTTTTTTTTAACTCTAAGTGTACGGCTGCATGGAGTGCTGCTCCTGGAAGTTCCAGGTGATTCAGATGGTGGCTCACTTGCATCTGAAAATTTTTCATCATGGCAAGAAATGTCTTCTTCGTCCAAAGTAGGTTGAGTTTGATTAATTGACTGAGTGTCTGCTTCATCCTCATTGGTAATACTGGTATATGATCTAAAAAATAATAATGACAAGATGATGGAAAGATATAACCTAAAATGAGTAAAAACCTACCGCCTTTCGCTCTTTACGAAATCGAGAAAAGTTAATCTCGCAAAAAGAGGCCATTTTGGGCCATAAGTTGCTGCACTGCCAGTTCTCATTTTTGGGTTTTTTTTATGCTTCAAATAATTGTCCCTAACATTTTTCCATCTTGCTTTACAATCGTCACCTAAAATAAAAAATCTAAACAAACAATACATTTTTGTTGCAGGTATATGGCAGCAGGAGAATCATTTAGATCGCTGTCTTTTGCCTTCAGAATATCTCACAGTTATATTTCTATCATCGTTCGAGACACATTGGAAGCACTGTATAGACACCTGCCACCAATTTTTTTAGCGCCACCAAGCAAAGACCAATTAAAGCAAAATGCACTAGATTTCTGGAACAAATGGAATTTTCCTAATTGTATTGCAGCTGTAGACGGCAAGCATATAAGAATTTTTTGCCCAAACAATAGTGGATCACTGTTTTTTAACTATAAAGATTATTTTTCCATCGTTTTACTTGCTTGCGTAGATGCAAATTACAAATTTGTATATGTCAACGTTGGAGCATATGGAAAAGAAGGAGACAGTAGCATCTTTTCAAAATCTGAAATAGGAAAACAAGTATATTCAGGACAGCTATTTCCACCAGATGAACGTTTGCCAGGTTCTGACAAAGTCTTGCCCTATGTGATGCTTGGTGACGATGCATTTCGTTTACATAAACATCTTTTAAAACCGTATAGTCGACCTTCTGCTAAATCAGACAAAAAAAAGACCATGTTTAATTATAGGCTTTCCAGAGCTCGAAGAGTTTCTGAAAATTCATTTGGACTGTTGTGTCAAATTTTTAGAATTTTCTTTACCCCAATAAATATGGATCCAGAAACTAGCGACAAGCTAATAATCATAGCCTGTTGTTTGCATAATATGTTAAGAGATTCTTACTTGGAAAGTCATGAAAGTCCCTATTATAATTTTGATCCAGATCTAGAACAGTCAAATTATATTACAGCTTTTAGAGGACGTGGAGGATTTGCACAGACAGAGGGCTTTGCAGTGAGGGATCAATTCATGAATTATTTTAACGAGGAAGGAGAAGTTAATTGGCAAAATTTTCGCGTCAGTAGAACAAGTAGTACAATTAACTAAATATTTTTAACATGGCGTGCCGTCAGGGGAGCTTCAGTTAGTATTAGTTTCATTATTGTAAAATTCAGTCAATAAAATAATGTTATTACTTTATTAAGTAATAAACAACCGTTTTTTACGTATTTTCTAACAAAAATGTGGCGCTGTGCCCTACAAATGTTTTGCACCCCTGACTTAAGCACGGCACGCCACTGGTTTTTAATACAAACTAAATTTTATTTATAAATTATAAAAAGTAATACTTACTGTTTTTTCCTACATGTAAAGCTATTTTATTCCAAATAGAATCCCTTATAGATAAATCTTTGTAGTCTTTTTGTTGAGCATCATAAAGGGAGGCATACTTTCTAACTTCCTCAATCAATATTTCGTCATCAGTAGCCGAAAATTTCGGAGCCATAATGAGAAGGAACAGTAAAAACCGGTTTAAAAAAAGACAAAGCACTGAACAATCGCGCGACCGACGGCGGCTAGACTGCTACTGGGGCAGTCATGAAACGAACGGCCACCGCCGGACGTAGGATCGCGTCGGTGAGACGCTTAAACGAAAACAGCGCCACCTAAAATGTATTGAAGCAGAGCATTACCGACAGCGGTTACCGTCGGAGGTTACCGCCGGACGCGCAAGCGAAACCATACCTTAAGGCGCCAGACTCAAGGTTTACCTTGCCCGTTATACGGGTTCTCGAGCGTTCTGGTCCTCTCTGAGGGTGTGGGTTCGCATCCCACTTGTGACATTTTTTTTTTTTAGTTTTCTATAAATTTAAAAAATAATATTTGTTGCTGTTCTGAGATTGAATTACATACCTTCAAAATATAACAATTTCTATTTCATTTCCTTTTATTTTCATAAAAAAACAACGAACTGGGTAGCATATTATTAAGGTTAGGGATTTATGATTTTAAAATGTCACTAAATTAATCAAGTTCCAGGAAGTACCAACTTTACTTTTACGCACTCGTGTTTAAAGTGACTTTTTACGCACGCAAATCCAATCGTGAAATGACAGGTTTTGATAAGCGAGTACAAAAATAAAATTAAAAACATTTAAATACAACTTTTCAACAAATAAATATGTATTTCGTAATTTTATAGATCACCACCCGTTCGTTTTCCAATTATATAAATAAAATTAAATATTTTAGAAATACAGCCTTTCGCCAGTACTGCACTGAGTGGTAAGCGTGTCCGTTCTCTAGTTATTAGTAAGTATTACGCAATTTTTACAATAACTTAACATAAACATAGTTCCGTCATATGATGAAAATATTAACGCGTGTTCACAGGTCACCAACTATTTAGGCATGGCATCGTCATGTACACTTGCAACCTATAGCAGTTGGGATTCTTTTTGTTTAATATATGTAATAATTATGCTGATTGATAGGTGTTTCTGTTTGTATCACCGAATAGTTACAAAGGGGTATTGATATATTCTTAGCCTACTATTGAAACAATTTAAAGTTGGGACATAGCCTCCTCTTAAATTAATACACATGAATCACATGATACAACGATCCAGTAATGCCTTTAAGCCTAATACAAAGAAAAAGATTCTTCTTGGTCTGCAAACCAGCCCTCCACAGCTTCTATTACCTCTTCGTTACACAAAAATTGACATCCTTCTAAACTTTTTTTCAATCGAGGGAACAGATAATAGTCTCAAGGGGCTAAATCTGTGGAATAGGGCGAGTGTTCCAGTATTTCGAACCCTAGATCCGGAATTGTATTCATGATAATGCGCGATTTGTGTGCAGGGGCATTGCTCTGCAAAAACAACACACCTTTTGCTAACATGCCACAATTTTCTCTCTCAGGGTGGTTAGTAATTTAGAATAAGAATCTCCAGTGATGGTCTGACCCTTTTTTAGGGAATCTATCATAATTATTCCACGGATATCCCAAAAAACGGAAGCAAGCACTTTTCCAGCGGATTTTTTAACTCGAAACTTCTTAGCCCTTGGAGTACTATGATGCTTCCACTTCATCGATTGTTGTTTCGCTTCTCTAGGTCGTAAAAATGGACCCATGTTTCATCCGTAGTCGGTTCAAAAAATCTGGATCTCCTTCAAAACGGGCACAGATTGACTGCGATGCTTTCACTCTTGGTCGTCTGTGTCCGCGGTTCAAGCATTTAGGAATACATTTTGCAAAATTTTTTCATATCTTAATCGACGTGAACTATATGATGGACGCGTTCATATGAAATCTTTAGTGCCTCAGTTATATGTTTCAGCCCAATTCGAAGATCTAATAATATCACGTCATGCATCAATATTTTCGGGCATGAACACCGAAATCGGTCTTCCTGGTCGCTTCTCATCTTCAACGGAAAGTTTGGCTCTTTTCAATGACGCGATCCAATTTTTGACAATCGCATATGATGGGCATTAATTGCCAAGTGTGTTAAGCATATCTTCATAAATTTTCTTATCACGTAATCTCCTCAAATACAAATATTTGATGATTCCTCGCTATTCCAATTGATCGATGTTCACATTTACATTCGACATACTTTCTTTCAAAATTTACTGCACGCCAATACTTCAATTTCTTGACGTAAGATATTACAGTGACACTTTTAAAATGTCATTATTTCTTGCCATTATCACAAGATTTTGTTTCGTTCAAGGAAAATGGTCTAGGTTAACTAGATATCAATACCCCCTCGTGCATGATTCCAAAAATGATCCGGCTCAATATTAGGTTATAGGCCAATATACCTTTCAAAAATCTGGGGTTGACGAAATTGTTAATTTATTCGAAAGGTGTAATAAGATTGACTTCTCAAGTATATTCTAAGATAGTTCGAAACAAATGTTTTCCAAGTAGTGATAAAAATTATTTTATGTTATCACTACGTAATTATTTTTAAGTTTTGAACTAAAAATAATATTAGTTCAATATTCGAAATTACAAATCAATTTTACAGTAATTTAGACCTCACTGACACTTACTTACTGCATAATACACAGATAATTTGTTGTTGCCACTATTGTTGATGAGAATCCAGTTCGATAATTTTTAGTATCTAATTCTGTAAACCATCCTTAATGTACTCTGATCAAAATTTTGAGATTGTCAGGTATTGGCTATTTGTTTTAATTAATAATGCAAAGAGAAAAATCTTTGATAGGTACAGTCTGGTCCAAAGCATTTACGTTACATAAACTCCACTTCACGAAAGAAGAACGACAACGAGTCAAGTACCTATTCCAATAGAGTAGTACAAGGATATTTAATCTCATTGTTACTATTCATGAACTTCAAAATAATAACTTTAGATTCAACAAATACACAGAATTTACACATGAAGATAATTTGGGTGATTCGGAACCAACAGTTTTCGTTTCAGATTTATACGTTATTTCCTATATTTACTAAAATAAAACACAATATGTACCTATGTGAGTAAAAAATAATTTATTGCAATAAATATAAATAAATAATTCACATAGACTACTATTTTTTTTATGGATAGGTAATCAATCACGTCGAAGTGTTTGTTGATGTAAATATAAGATTAGTTACTCGTCTTACGTGATTGCCTACTAAAGATTCTGTTTCGTTCTTTGATGATACGTCCATATCAGCCATTATATCTGTTACATCAACTAAATCCAAGTCTTTGCACACTTTTCCGGAACTTGGCCTTAATTGGTTTTCATCTATTTCTCGAACTTTTCTAATAGCACTATTAAAAATGGATATAGTGGTTCTAAAATATAGACATAAAAATGAAATTGTTGTAAAGCATTGTAAAAACAAATAATAACCTACTGAATATGTTGATTTTCCTGTAATTTCCACAGGAAGTTTTCTATGTAATACATATTTGTGGAGAGATGTATTAATTTTGATTTAATAACAACGATCATTAATATTGGTAATATGTCCCGATTTTCTATTACAGGTATTTTATTTTCATCTAGAACATATTTTAATAATTTTATTAAAAATACAAAGTTCGCTTGACAATACCGAAACTTTTCGATAGAGGCCCCTGGTATCAAGATTAGTACGTACGCTTTTGGTATTTATAAGTCTAACAAAGTTTCAAGTAGATATATCAAATAATTATTGTTTCACAAGTTTCGAAAGCGAATAACAGAAGACAAGTGGTCCAAAAGTGATTCGCTGGCTGCATTTCGTTGTGGTCATATGGACACAGATGAGGTTGAACACCCAGATCTTTCATTTATAGTTACTATCGAGGAAATAATTATTTCTTCGGTAGTAATTGTTAATCGATTAACAAAGTCCATGATATGGTGTTGAAAGATTGTTAATTGAAGGTGTGTGAAATGACAGGTTGTAAACGTATCTACTGAAGAGCATAGTGCAAGTGGGTAATGCGGCGTTATATAATTGTTAAGGAATTATGGATCCATCACTTTAGGCTAGAAAGGACCCAATTGCACAAACGAAGCAATGGAGTTTTGTTGGTGAACGAGCGCCAAAGAAAGCAAAAGTTGTTCACTGTACCAAAGGTTTACTATGTTTTGGGAATCATACGGCGTAGTCTGTAAAAATTAATTGAGAAATAGCAAAACGATCACAGGATCGTACAATGTTAATTTACTAAACCACCACCAGCTTATTCGTCCGCAATTGTAACTACCAAAATCGATCGAATTACATTTAGAATTGCTGTCTCATATCTCATATTCGCCTGATTTGGGCATTGGTGATTTTTTTATTACCGAATTTGAAGAAATGGTTTTGCGGGCGAGGTTCGCATTGAACAAGGTCATCGCTCAGAGACCTAATCAAAGGTCCTACGTTTTGGAAGATATAAGAAAGTTGGAATATCGCTGGTCTAAATGTATAGAACTGAAAAACAATTATGTAGAAAAATAAAAAGTTTTCTTATACCAACAATAGTTCTTCATTTTAAAATCACCTTTTCGTCAAATAGCTCTCATAGCAATTACTGAGAATTTTGTCGAAAATGTCCCTAAATTCGCAGTGTAATCGTTATAATAATCAATGCCTACTCAGATGCCTATTCAGATTGCCTACTTCTTGAACGTCTGTTGTCATAAATTGATTCTCTTAATTATAATTTATTCATGTATCATTTATTGGTACCTACGTAACTTTATTTCAGTCAGTGGTCATGGTCGGCACTCATAGTAGATTTCAATTGTTGCTTAGTTTTTAACCATCCTTTCAGTTAAAGTGTTGATGTTTTTTTATCTCTAATGATTCTCCAATGATGATAATTCTTCGCAGGAGTTAATACTACAACTTCTTGAATATCTTCGTGTCCGTTTTTGTCAACCATATCTCATCATCATCCGAAGCAGAAAAGGGTTTGTTAATATGCTAGTCTACTAATAGCAAATGTAGAAGACATTGATGGTACAAATAGTGAAACATTAATTAGTACCTACAAGGAATTAGAACCGGAAGATGATTGTATGATTATTGAAAGCGGCCAAGAATTTCTACTGAATTTCATCTTTTAAAAATACCAAAGACAATTCTCCTATTCTATTGCCAGTTAGATAATAGTATATTGTGTAACGAGTGACGAAAGTAACATCATTTTAAGCGAGAGAACAGTTTATATAACTCGGCTTCGCCTCGTTTGGTAATGTTCGCGAGCTTAAAAAAATGATTTCGACGAGTTAAACACTATACTTTTTCTACGACCTCGTGTCTCTTATACAAAGCTATAGATCATATTTAAATTAGTTATGATTTAAACATTGATACATAGAATATGTAGACAATAAGTTCGCTGGCTTCAAATTTTCCCACAATTTTGCAAAATATGCAAGCAGTACAATTTCCGAATATAAATTTATGCTAATATCAGCCCTCCATTCAATGAATTTTACATAGACTTCTTCATACCTCTTTCTCGATTTTTCTAGTAATAAGCCCGCATAGGTTTTCTCAGCTTGATTTACTATTTCTGGAGGCGTATTTGGATTATCTAAATTACTTTCTGAATCAGCAATCATGATAAAACTACAAACAGCACAAACTGACGTGATTTAAAAATGACGCGATATAGCAACAGCAGGCAACTAGACGCAGATGAAAATTAGTAGGTAATTTTCGTCACTAGGGACGACGTTATGGGATTTTCTCTCACCAGTGACGGAAATCAAATTTTCGCTGCAGTTATCAGTGTCGAAAAATGTCTTTTTATAAAGGATCGTAGAAAAAGTCGGGCGTTAGCCCGAGCTTCATTTATATTACACGAGTCGCTGTAATATGCTCTAGCCCACGTGCGATGTACAAAACTTTATTTACATCTTCCTAATTAAAAAAAAAAATATCTAAGTCTATAATTAATAAAAATCAAGGAAACCTTCGAAATGTTTTGGCAACCACACAAATTTGTTGTAAACAATTTTTTAAATGTCAACAATTTGTGGTACAAATCGTGCAACAATAGTGTAATCCCCATAATAATGAGTTATTCAGAAAAGGAAAATCTGCCCTTGCAAATTGAAAAAGCTGCTGTAAATGTTGTCTCTCTACTTTTACCCGATAACTCGCAAGCTAAATATGAAAATTTGTATAAACGGTTCATTGATTGGTGTCCATCCAAGAAAGTTAAGAATAAAACAAAAGAAAAAGTAATACTGGCATTTTTAATTAATATTTATCCGAAATAATTGTTATTTAGTTAAAATAAGTATCTATTATTGTGTATTTTCCATTTTGATAAAATTGAATTAATTAAAGATTGGAAATTTTTTATTACACCACTAGTGGTGTATTGGGGTTTGTCACTCAACCCAAATGAATGCTATTGTAACACTCATATAATATAGATGCAGCTAAATAAAATTATAAAACGGTCAATTTTGACAGATTTCATAACTATTTAAATGAATTTGTATATTTACCTGTGGATTTTGATATAATTTCAACAATGGCTGATTTTAATTCTGCAAATACTAGATCAAAGGTTGTGCATAGACAATGCATTTTTTCTACAGGACTTTTATGTGCGTCCAAACTTGCAAACTCCACTACCTGAAATATTTTCTGTAACACAAAAACCAACGAAATAAATAAAAAAAAACTATTTCATGCCCACGCTCATGCTCAAAATTATACTTAAGGTGTTATTTGACAATATTCAAACGTAAGATTTGCTTTGAATATTCATGAGCAAAAGATTTAAATAAATTAGTTTAATTACTAAATATAAGTATTTTAAGAGCATGGCGAAGGTATATATTACAGCAGCAGCAAGTGGAATTGAGTAATCTTCGGGAGCCCCCAATTGCTCGGCAGTTATATTCAGATCACATAGCTTCTTACATTTATTATAAAACATTTCATCCTCTTGAGTTTGATAGTAACATATTAGAGGTATAATATGATCATGTAATTTGTTCAGCACTAAACTGAAAAAAATAATTTTATTGGACTCGATAGCTATTATTTTCCATAGTGCAAATGTAAATGTCAAGAGTTAAACGGTAGTTTTAACATAGTTTCTGTTTGTTTGTTTTACCTGTTATACTAACTTAAATGAAGAATAAAAAGTTAGCTTTATTATCATAAAATTATTACAATTTTAAATTAAATAATTACACTAAATACTTATACTGATCGATCTCTATTATACGAGGTGCTATCCAGAAATTCCCGGAATGTAAAAAAAAACAATAAATTGTTACTTATTCACTACCATTCTCTTCGAACTACTCGCCTTCCGCATGAATACATCGATCCCAGCGACTTGTCCATAACTGGAAGCAGTGCTGGAAGTCTTCGTGCGTTAACGTATTCAATGCTGCCTGCGATTTGGTCTAGTTCTTCTCAATCGTCTCAAAATACCGCCCCTTGAGCTTCAGTTTCAACTTTGGAAACAGGAAGAAGTCACAAAGGGCAAAATCTGGGAAGTAGAGAGTGTGGGGTAGAACTGCCGCGTTCATTGAGGCTAGAAACTGATGCACAATAAGTGACGTGTAGGTTGTTGCATTGTCAAGGTGTTGGATTCACGAATTGTTGCACCACTTGGCAGGCCGCTTGCTTCGAATTTTTTCTCTTAGTCACCGAAGAGCATCGCAAGCTCTTCGGTGACTTCGCAATAATATCGTCCATTAACTGTTTTAATTGGTGGGAGAAATTCTTTTTGCGATGCCTTTAGCGTCAAAGAAGCAAATCAATATTGACTTGACGTTGCTTCGAACTTACCGTACTTTCTTCGGTTGTGGTGACAATGGCGTCTTCCATTGCGATGACTTCTGCTTCGTTGCGGGATTATACCCGTACACCCATAATGCTTCATCAGTAATGATTCTGGCACTGAAATTCGCATCCCATTCAGCAGTTTATTTCAGCTCTGTGCAAACATGAATACGGTGCCATTTTTATTCATTGTTGAGTAACCTCAAAGGAATTATGTTATAAATTTAGAACATATACACCTGATCAGATAATCAAAGAATTTGACAATTTAATTAACCGAGGATCGCCAACATTTACCACGATAATAGCAAACTTATAAACTATTACGTATGCGCAAGTCAGACACTGTAGTGTCGCAGAATAACTCGAACACAAGTCAACAAATACACACACAAGAACTGTTTGTCACCACCTGACAAAGTAGCGTTTGACAGACTGACTCAGGATAGACATAGAGCTGTACTACCATGGTTTCGTGCGCCACATTTAAATTCCGTGAATTTCTGAGTAGCACCTCGTATGTTCCTTTTCAGTCATAAATTTTCTTTTTAGCTATGTGACTAACTTCTAACTAAATACCTCTCCAAAAATACGATCTGCATACAACTACGAATATTTAATGGTAAATGCTACAAACATAAAATAATGAACATACAATTATTAATTTAAATACAGGGTGGCGCAGGGGAACGGGAAATTTTGAAATAACGTCATGTCCACGAATAAATTCATAAAACTAGTAATTTATTAACGAAAGTGCATGTATGCAGCATGCCATTTATGTTTTTACAATCAAAATGTTCAAAAGTGTCTCTTTACTTTTTAAAGATAACATCGGAAAGATGTCCTCCCATTCGGCGTTCACACTCTAACAGCCTGTTATGAAAACTCTGGAATGCGCGGTGTAGCAAATCTTGGGGAATGGCAGTGATTTCTTGTTGAATGTTCTCCTTCAGTTCATGGATTGTTGCAGGACGTGTAAGGTACACCTTGCCTTTAAGATACCCCCACAGGGAGAAGTCGCACACACTAAGATCAGGGGATCTCGCAGGCCATTCAATCTCACCGTTACGTGAAATAATGCGTCTTCCAAACAATTGACGAACTGCTGCCATCGAATGTCGAGCAGTGTGTGACGTGGCTCCGTCCTGCTGGAACCACATGTTTTCGATGTTAAGATTAAGCTCGTACAGTCTCGGTGTAAAGAATGTTTGAAGCATTTCAACATATCGAGCGGATGTTACTGTCGCTGCACTACCATTCTCACTTGTAAAAAAATAAGGGCCGATAACACCATGACATGATACAGCACACCATATTGTTACCTTGTCGCTATGTAGTGGTCGCTGGTGTAACTCACAAGGATTGTCCTGGGCTCAATAACGAAAATTCTGTTTGTTTACGATACCGTTTAGGTGGAAATGTGCTTCGTCTGATATCCATATGTTACCAATGAAATTCGCGTCCTCGTTAATTTTAGCCAATATCTGCCTACTAAACTCCATACGTGACGCTGGGTCTCGTTCATGTAATTGTTGCACAATCTGCAACTTATAGGGATGGAAATGTAATTCGTGCAGTATTCTTTGTAAGCTTCGTCGCTTAATCCCTAGCGTAGATGCATGTTGTCGAACGGAGCGGCGAGGACTTCTCTCGATTGCAGCTCTAACAGCTTCAATGTTCTCTGGGGTACGTACCGTTCGAATGCCACCTGGAGCTTTCTTTTTCAAGGCAGATCCTGTTTCTTCAAAATTACGCACCCACGTTGTAATCGCATGCGCAGATGGGACACGTCCATGACGTCCAAGCTGGTAATGCTGTCGAAATATTCTCTGCGCGGCAGTCGCACTATCACAATTTTTATAAAACGCTCTCACAGCTACTACACGTTCCGCACCAGTCCAACGATCCATGATTACTAAATGGCAATGCGTTCACAACAATTGTGCGACGTTACGAACAACTGCCGGCTCTACAGTGCTGACAACTGTAACGTTCAAAATTCCCCGTTCCCCTGCGCCACCCTAAAAATACACACCCTTACCGTAACAGAAAAGAATAATGAAATACTAAACATATATTATATACCAACAACTAGGATATTATTTTCAGTAAGTATAACGACTTAGTCTCTGTTGTACGTTTATTAAAAGAGGTTCAAAAAAAGTGTGCTGGAAGGAATAGGTATTCATATTATATTTGTCAAAAATGTGTCTATCGGTCTAGTTTTTTAATATTTTCTACGTGTTTATTTAATCTACGATAACCAATATTACATTATCTTCTATTTATGTCAAACATACAGCTGGAAACATTTGATTTATCCAATTCATTGTATTTAATGTAACTCTAAAAATCAATTCGAGCAACAGTAGATGGTTTGACTTTAACGCTTTTGAAGTTGAAGATTGGGTGGAGAAAATTGTCACTCCACACACGAGATAATCTTTCATCCCATTTTTCATCTACAATAATTAAATTGTGTAAGGAGAGCAGTATTTCTGTTGTATTCGGCTCAGTTTGGTACATAAGCATCTTTCGAATGAGACTGCCGAGCAACGCACTCATCGGATCAGTGCATTACCTAAAAGATTAAAAAAAAAACTGGAACAAAATGTACGATGATTAACAACGGTGCGAAATCGTAATCGTTTAGAGAGAGAATCGTTTACAAAATATTGCCCAAGTTGTTCAATGTCGGATGGTTTTGAATCAGCAATCAATATATTTGATAATGTACTTTGTTCAATATGCACGAGGGCTCACAGGAAGGACAATGATCCAAGTGAGCCTAAGTAGAGATGCTAGCGTATTTTAAGCGGAATTGGCCGCATTACATCACTGGGTTGGTGGACCAAATGCCACCGTGGCCAACTTCTCCGATAGCCAAGCAATGTTAAAGATCTCGGATTCAGTACAAGTTAAATCAAAACTTGTATGAGATTATGTGGCCTAAACGAGCTCAGTAATCACATGAAAGTGACATTAGCCTGAGTCCCGGGCCACGAAGGCCACAAATCCAATGAGAATTAGTTCGACAGGCCTCGTCTACATCCTTCATAGGACCGGAGCCTACTTTTGGCATTGCCAAAACAATTATTAAAATTGCCATGAAAAAATGGGCTAAAAGTAGATACTGGTCAAAGAATAAAATAGTTCTTTAGAGAATATTCGCCTAAGTTAACAACGGATATACTGAATAGAATTAGAAAGTCTGTTAAGATGATATTAGACCTATTAACGGGGTATTGCAAGTTTCACAAATATATAAATAAAACGGACTTGACAGTAGAAACAGTTAATTCTGTCAAGAGGAAGAGGAAATCGCCATTCATGTATGGTGCCAATGTGAAGGCTTAACAAGACCACGGTTCCCCGAAGTCGTTAAGCTCAATTAAAAAGAGTAGGGATAGAGGAAGTATTCTAATGGGACATGAGGACATATAGATCTTAAAATATCGCAGCGGAAGAGGATTTACGGCCACATCGAATAATCCTTCTATCTATTCATATGCAAGAAAACTTTATACCCACAGCAGCGGTAGAATATTTATACTAATAATTTAGCTTCTTTGTTACCCAGCAAATTTATCTGACATAATAAGAATTGTAGCGTGTTCTCAATGCTGGAGTAAGCTTGAGACGTGTAAAGTGCCTGCTCAGGCATTTTGAAATAAAATTTATAATTTGCCCGCCGATCATATTGACACAAGATACATGCTGATCTCATTGATCTACCGACACACGGTAAATTACTTATCAAACACATCTAGAATCATAAAAATATGTCAATAGATTTCCTGAGATATCGATATACATTATTCTCGAAGTATATTATATATACTTATATATACTATATATATATATATATATATATATATATATATATATATATATATATATATATATGTGGTAAATTCAATTTGTTGGCGATTTAAGGTCTGATTTTACTTCATAATGTATATATTCCTTGAAAAAGGCATCCTTCGCCGAAACATGTAGGATTGTTTTAAATATATACATTATGAAGTAAAACCAGACCTTAAATCACGAAGGTCACGAAATATTTATATATATACTAGCTGCGCGTTGCTCTGCCATATTCTATAGAAAAATTAAAACCTGCTTTGTGTTAACTGCCATATACTGACAGATATAAAATTTTTGTTTATTGTCTAGCTAAACAACGAATCAATGATATTTTATATTTTATTATAATCAATATATGCCTTTGGATACACAATATTCTTCGTTATTCCATCTGGTGCCTAAACAAACAGAGCAGATGATTTTCCAATTCGCGAACATGCTACGTATTGCTGAGTTTTGCTTTAATATTATGTAATATAAAATAAGTGATTGCGTGGGCAGTTGCTCAAGCATATTTTTATTTAGACTCTGTATAACTTTTGGGTATTGTCTGTTTGTATGTTCACATCTCATTTTGTTTCAACTTAAAATATTTCATTCTTAACTTAAAACTTAATTTATAAATGAAAATTTTGCATAAATATTATTTTATGAATAACACACGTATAGTTTTGGCTTTGGATTCCTTTGAATCTCTCAAACAATTACGGTATTTCACTCACAAAATGGATTATTTGCCCTCCTAATGTTAAGCTTAGTACTCAAAGTGTATTTTTATTCCGAAATGTGGATCTCTGTCTTCTACTGTTTCTTCTTCTACTATTTTGAATTCGAGTACGCTATTCAGCGTCTATTTAAGTATAGTCCGCGTACCATCACACTGTATATGTACTTTCTTATTTTCACGTCTATTAATGAACGTTTAATTTACAATTTCAATGGAACAGATATTTCGAGAATATTTGTGGAAACCCTACTTCCTACTCACTGGTCTCTAATACCTGGACTAAGATACACTTCAATCGTGTATTTATGACTATTTAATTACTAAAATCAACAATCCATATGTATTTTTAACTGATTTAATTAACTCTATGTACTCCAATTCTATCGTGTGTACAGTTTTACTTACTCGAAACTGAGCTCCGCATATAAATTTTCGAACTCCTCTTGGTACATTCTGAATATTTAAATATTTTAACAATTTGTTTGTACCAATGAAAATTACAATGTAGTTAAGTAAGTAAATATTTTGGCAATAATAAAATGAGCTAAGAAATTAAAATTAATTTTTTATTGACAAGTAAATGCAATGCTAAATGGATCAATCGACCGATAATAGTCAAGAATAATCAGTGAATTTCTTATTCTGCCGCGTCTGGCTCTTTTATATCTTCCGTTATGTGATTCCCAGAATCGGTTTCTCACTGCAAGTAATTTATTTCCGTTTTGTCTGATTTTCATTCTTATTTTATGTTTTGACCTTCGTACGCAATCTCCATTGTTTATATACTTTTTCCTTTCGTCGTAATTTCAGTATTTTGTACCTTTTATCATGTGGTTACAATTTTACTCTCTTCGTCTTCCCAGAATTTCTCTTCATCGCGTTTATCCTCAAAGGGCTTTCCGGTAAGTGTTTTCTTTCTCTTTCTACCTCGGTTTCTAGTATTGCGTTGTTTTGTTCCTCTTATTTCATTCGCGTATGTCTTTCCTATTTAATTTTTATTATTGAGCATACGCCTGCTAATATACTTTCAATTTGAACATTTGAAACATTGGTGATTTTAATTGCATTATTTTTATTTTACAATGTTTTGTTAGCATCTCGTTACTGATATTTTCGTTGTTTTTAGATTTCTCTGTTCCTGTTCTTGCCGTTTGGATAGCTTATTTATTTGGTTTTCCTATTTCACAATGCCTTTGATGTCTCATGTTTATTTGTCCATTTGAAACGTTGCTTATAAAGAAATACAATGAATTGAAATTAAATGTTATTACTAACGTTACTAATGCATGAAGAGATTATTCTGTATCCTTTGTTCTATATTACTGGTACGTACAGCATGTTTCATTAATTAGTTTAATTCTAAATGTTTAATGTAATGATTAAGGTAACCTCAAAATTTAATTTACATATCGTTCAAATTTACATATAATTTTTAAAATTATACATCTAATTGTTAATACAAACTTGGAATATTATATACGAAGTGCATTTTAAAAGACACGACGTCGGTTAATTTCTTTTTAGTTATTCAGGTTACGTTTAATTTATTTATATATTATTTGATTCTATTTCTATTTTACCTCCAAAGTCAATTCCACGGCAATGTGTACTATTACGATCGAAAAATAAGGGACCAGTCTTAACACATAAATTCGTCATATTTTTACATTGTAAGTCTGATTTCATCTACTCAACGAACGTCATGTCACACAAATGTTAGTCAAGCGTTATTTAATATCGAGCTTTTATTTTTAATTAAATAAATTGGAAAATATTAATACATATAATTTTTTATTTATTAATTTATTAATTTATTAACTAATATTTTATTACAGATCCATTATTATCTATTACACATTGTAACCGTTTTCTGAATGACAACACTATCCGTCGCACTAAATCGACATCTAAATTTTCCCAGTGGTTTTCCACCGTTTCCCACAACTCTTCACTTGCTGGTCTAAAATCACTTTTGTATATTTGCTTAACTAACAATCCCCAAACATTCTCAATGGGATTAAGATCGGGACTACGCGCAGGCCATGGTAATACATTAATATTATGCTCCTTCAGCCAGTTCCTCACAATTCTTGAAGTGTGAACAGGACAATTGTCCTGTTGTAATGTAAAGTTATTTTCATGAATTTGTGTTACGGAAGGAAGCATAATATTTTCTAATATATTCCCATACATGATGGAGTTGAAACGATTCTCTACTCTCCAACTGAGATTTTTTTTTGTAATAATTATAGTTATGTCATAATAAGGATATTTGCTACACACAATAATAACATCCTTTTAAATATATATTATATAATATATATAATGCATATATACTTAAAAAATTCTTTACTTAAAAAGTTATTGCATCCTTTATGTACATTTAAAAAAATGCACGAAGGTAAGCTATCCGATACATGGCTACCCGATACACAACATACACCTTAGCCTTGTGCGCTAATCCATCTCCAAACATTCAGCGAAAAACGGCCGCTAGAGCAATTACGATTTAAATATCGATTATCAACTACAATTTTCAGGCCTATATACTAGGGCTGGGCGAAGTATCGATACATCGTCCAATACCGGATACCTCATATAACGAAGGTATCGATTCTAAGGTATCGATTCCAAAGCATCGATACCTATCGATACTTTACCGATTCCAGTACTCGCTAAGTATCGATGTATCGGGTAGCGATGTATCGGGTAGCGAGGTATCGACTCCAAAGCATCGATACCTATCGATACTTTACCGATTCCAGTACTCGCTAAGTATCGATGTATCGGGTAGCGATGTATCGGGTAGCCATGTATCGGGTAGCTTACCTTTATGCATTTTTTTAAATGTACTTAAAAGATGCAATAACTTTTTAAGTAAAGAATTTTTAAGTATATATAGCATTATATATATATTATATAGTATATATTTCAAAGGATGTTGTTGAATTTTATATTATGCGTAGCAAATATCCATATTATAACATAAACATAATAACTATAACTGAAAAATCGGAGACTGCGGCTTTTAAGAGAATAAATCAGGTTTTTTAAATTTTAAAATTTAGTGTTAAACGAGAAACCGTGCAATATAGCGCTCAGTGAGTGTTGTGTGGTTTTTGTGCTTTCAAGTGTTACACTGCTTTTTCTACTGAGGATGACAACGTGATTGTCGAAATACGTATATAGAATTGTTAAATTCTACTGTGGTAAGGGTTTTTAATTTTTTTATTATAACTACAATTATTACAAAGAAAAATATCACAATATTGCAAATTTCATACTGTAGATATGGTAGAATCGATAAATTAATTTTATATCTCTTGAAACCGATATCAAACAAACGATACCTAGAAAACGGGTTATGAATACTGATTCATAGGTATCGAATCAAGGTATCGATTCCAAGGTATCGATTCCAAAATCAAAATATCGATTCCAAGGTATCGATTCAAGGTATCGATTCCAAAGCATCGATACGTATCGATACCTTACCGATTCCAGTACTCGCTAAGTATCGATGTATCGGGCTAGCGATATATCGGGTAGCGATGTATCGGGTAGCCATGTATCGGATAGCTTACCTTCGTGCATTTTTTTAAATGTACATAAAGGATGCAATAACTTTTTAAGTAAAGAATTTTTGTATATATGTATATGCATTATATATATTATATAATATATATTTAAAAGGACGTTATTATTGTGTGTAGCAAATATCCTTATTATGACATAACTAATTATTCCAAAAAAAAATCTCGCAATATTGCAAATTTCATACCGTAGTTATGGTAGAATCGGTAAATTAATTTTATATCTCTTGAAACCGATATCAAACAATCAACACCTAGAAAACGGGTTATGAATATTGATTTATAGGTATCGAATTAAGGTATCGATTTCAAAGTATCGATTCCAAGGTATCGATTCCAAGGTATCGATTCCAAGGTATCGGTTCGAAGGTATCGATTCCAAAGCATCGATACCTATCGATACTTTACCGATTCCGGTACTCAGAATCGATACCGTGCATAGACCCTATACATCGGTAAGTATCGATACCTCGATTGGTATCGGTACCCGATACCGAAAACGTCGGTATCGCCCAGCCCTACTATATACACGAGCACGACCGTTCTTATTGGACTGGAAAACTTTTTCGTCATTTAAAATGACATTATCCTAGAAATCTTGCTGCATGTTCAGATATTGATTAGAAAATATCATTCGTCGCCTTATATGTTCTTCTGTTAATTCTAGAAAACATAAGCTTATATAAACTATAAGCCGCTGCATAAATTTTTAAGCCAAAGTCTCTAATACAACCAAGCAGATAATGGAAAATTTGTTATCTGAACAGCTTTACTGGCGGTATCAAAAGGATTTTCGAATAAATACTGACCCAAGTTCTGATCCTGTTCATTTGTAGAAGTCTTGTGACGACCTGAACCACGTTTTCTAATGAGCAAGTTATTATTTTGCCATTTACGCTAAATATTGTGAATGCCGCTTTTACTAACATTTAAATCAGCGGCCACCATTCGCAAAGACCAACCATTATCCAGTAAAGCAACTGCTCTTGATTTGCGTTCAACACTCAAATGCGTTTTAATAATGAAAATTATTCGTTAAATGATAAATACAAACTGACATTGGTGACATTTCATAAATTGGCAAATCATCATTTTATCATGAAGTAGACTTTATAATGTACAAAAATAAGTGTCCCTTTAATTACGATCGCAACCGTATATGTGGATTGGGAACTTCCAGCTGTTGAAATCACACATAGCAATTCGATAACTGTGCTTGCATACAAAAATGCTTTGCTCTCCGTAATGTCAAAAAAAATATGAAGCAACCTTCCATACAACGTAAGGACTACCCACACAAAATTTTATTAAAATCGATTATTGTAGTCTGTAAGTCTATAAATAATAATTAAATGTTTTTCATTTATATAAAAAAATTAACAATTAGATGCTTTTTTTTAAATTAATATTTCCGTCGTCCACCAAGTGTTTAAATGTGAAAAAAGATCGTTCAACATCGACAGAAGTAATTGGAGCAGAATATTTTAACTCTTACTTACATGTTTCGGTACTTATGGCCTTTTTCAAAGAGATTTTTTTAATGTGAACATTTGATTACATATTTACATTTACATTTATATTACATTTTTTCATGGTTATTATGGATTATAATGTATGTATAATGATTTAAAATTACATTACGATTTTTTCCTATAGAAATTCATGTAATTTTGCATATTGTTAATTTTTTAATATTTGCCGATAAAATTTTGAAAAAAAATATGATAACAAACTTCCACACAACGTAATGAACACACACAAAGTTTTATCAAAATTGATTGTGTAGTTTGTGAATCTATAAATAACAAATGAAATGTTTTTGATTTTTATATACATATACATACATACATACATACATATATACAGGTGTTACAAAAATGTAGGGCTGGCTATACATAGACGGTTTCTACAACTAAAAATAAGCAAAAAAGTTTAAATAAATTTATGTCCTAAAATGGTTCGTTATTGAGTTACGGCCACTTGAGGTTTTTTTCTTTTTATTTTAGAAAAGGTTACAGAAAACGGGAGTTTCTTTTGTTTCTTATAGTAAATGTTCAAAATGACCTCCACGGGAAGCAACACAAGCTTAAGCTCGTCGTATCATGGACTGCCTCACGCGCTGAAAAATTCCTGGTGTATTTCGAATTTGGTGGCATCTACGCTGACTCTACGTTGAAGATCTTCAATATTTTGAATTGGAGTAGAATATACCATAGACTTTAAATGTCCCCATACGTAAAAATCTATTGGATTTAAATCTCGAGACCGTGCAGGCCATGCTACAGGTCCACCGCGACCAATCCATCTTCCAGGATATACGGCATTTAAAAATTCGCGTGCTGTGTGACTGAAGTGAGCCGGTGCACCGTCGTGCATGAACCACATGCGTCCTCTAACATTTAGTGGAACATCGTCCAGCAAACCTGGTAAGTCGTTTTCTAAAAAATAACGATAATTCTGCCCAGTAAGTCGTGGTGGAAGTACAAAAGGACCAATCACAAATTCGTTAATAATTCCGGCCCACACACTAAATAAAAACTGCGCTTGATGTCTGGACTGAATAATAGCATGAGCGTTTTCTTGTTGCCACTGGTGTAAATTATGAAAATTGACGATACCATCTCTTGTAAAGCCAGCTTCATCACTAAAGAGCACACACGACAGAAAGAGATGATCGGCGGCGCATGTCCGTAACAACCATACACAGTAAGCTTCTCGTGATGGGAAATCATTCTCACTATGTCCCTGTACTCTTTGCAGGTGGTAAGGAAAAAGCTGATTAGTTCTTAAAATACGCCATACATTCACATGATCGACATATTCCGCCAATGCCATTCTTCGAGTACTAGCACCTGCATTTTCTTCAACACGATCCAACAAACGTTCTTCCAATTCCAAATTTCTTGTGGTTCGTGGTCTGCCGCGATCTCGGACTACTGGTTTGAATGATCCTGTTTCTCTTAATCTAATATGAAGCCCTTCGAAAGTTTTTTCATTTGGTAAACGTCGGTTTGGGAAATATTCTGCGTAAAGTCTTCTTGCTTCTGCTCTGTTGCAATGTGCCAAACCATACATTAAATGCATGTCGGACATCTCTTCGAAAGAATAATCTGCCATTTTATACTATTAATTAGAAAACAGTACTAATCACAAATGACTTCATCAACTTTCACGACTGACAGCAAAAGACACGGACTGCCTACTGAATATGATTAACATAAGTTACTCACTTGTCGGCGACTTGTTCAAACATGCAATACGAACGCTTCGCGTCTGCGCGATAATTTGTGACGAGATACACACGTGTCGGACATGCAATACGAAAAACTTCAAGTGGCCGTAACTCAGTAACGAAACATTATAGGACACAAATTTATTTAAACTTTTTTGCTTATTTTTAGTTGTAGAAACCGTCTATGTACAGCCAGCCCTAAATTTTTGTAACATCTGAACGACTTTTTTTTTAATTCCAAATCCCTTTTGGAACAAGACAAATTCTAATAATTGGTATAAAAATGTTCCAATAGGAACAAATATGATATCCAAAAAACTTGTCATTTACGCGAATCCAATGAAATAAGACAAAACAATTATTCAGCATGTGTAGAAAGCAACAAAGAAAATAATATTAAAATTAGTACACCAAACCAAACAATTTATAATAATTGTACATTTAATAACTGTTCTCCTGCTTTCAAATAAAAATAATTATTTATTATTTATTTAAATCGTTAATTTATCTTGCCAAAAAACACTCGAGCTTTTCTTTCACCGATTAATTTTCTTTTTAACTCAAAATTTTTCCTATAAGTAATTTTTCTCGAAAAACTTCTGTTGCTTTCCGTGGAGGTCATTTTGAACATTTACTATAAGAAACATAAGAAACTCCCGTTTTCTGTAAACATTTCTAAAATAAAAATAAAAAAACTTCAATTGGCCGTAACTCAGTAACGGGACATAAATTTATATAAACTTTTTTGCTTATTTTTAGTTGTAGAAACCGTCTATGTATAGCCAGCCCTAAATTTTTGTAACACCCTGTATATATATATATATACATATGGTAAATTCAATTTGTTGGCGATTTAAGGTCTGGTTTTACTTCAATATATATATATTTAAAACAATCCTACATGTTTCGGCAAATGATGCCTTTTTCAAGGAATATAAAATATAAATGACAGTATATTAATGTCATACATTTGCAGTTGCTATGGATAAAATTATTCAAAGATATATTCCAATTGAATAATAATAAATCATGCCTTAGTATTCTAAAATAGATAGACAACAAAAACAGGGACACGCAAGACATGAGTTATTATTATGTATGCGCCCGTGGAGCGTTTTAAGTAAAGCTGTCGGCATTCGCTCTAAACGAGAAGGAAACCACGAAAACCTGCTCGGACAGCCAGAACAGGAATCAAAACACGGAAATGTCAGCATGATAAGCAAATGTATAGATATTTAAATAACTTAAGATATATAATTATATAGCAGCAACATATATTATGATGGTAAATTGCAGATCGTTACATAATTAAGTTATAGTATATCCTGCTTAAATTTTTTATATCACTTCTGTTGTTAATTGAATTTTTTTCCTGTTTAATACTAATCACTTCTTTAATTTATTTCCCTTTTCATTGTGTGTTGTTCTTTATCAATTATCTGTGTGTTTTCAAAATCGAAATGGTGATCACGTTGTAGTTTGTGTGCAGATAAAGCAGTTTTGTCTGTTTTAGAGTATTTGTGGGCTTGTATTCTTTTGTATAAATATTGTTTAGTTTGGCCTATGTAGTAACTATCGCAATCGCGACATGTTATTTTATAGATGACATGTGTTTCTCGATTTTCTTTCTATTTTAGGTTTAAGTTTTGAAAATAAATGTTTATTAGTATTACTATTATTATTAGTTATTATTATTATTATTATTATTATTATTATTACTTATTAGTATAAGTTTATATGTTGTAGCTATATCATATTTTTTTATTATTTATATTTAATTTTTTCTGATAGCTGTGGAACATATGGAATCGTAAAAAAATTAAATACACCTTAAAAAATATGATATAGCTACAACATATAAACTTAGTAATACTAATAAACATTTATTTTCAAAACTTAAACCTAAAATAGAAAAAAATCGAGAAGCACATGTCATCTATAAAATACCATGTCGCGATTGCGATAGTTACTACATGGGCCAAACTAAACAATATTTATACAAAAGAATATAAGCCAACAAATACTCTAAAACAGACAAAACTGCTTTATCTACACACAAACTACAACGCGATCACCATTTCGATTTTGAAAACACACAGATAATTGATAAAGAACAACACACAATGAAAAGGGAAATTAAAGAAATGATTAGTTTTAAACAGGAAAAAAATTCAATTAACAACAGAAGCGATATAAAAAATTTAAGCAGTATATACATACTATAACTTATTTATGTAACGATTTGCAATTTACCATCATAATATATGTTGCTGTTATATAATTATATATCTTAAGTTATTTAAATATCTATACATTTGCTTATCATGATGACAGTTCCGTGTTTTGATTCCTGTCTGGCTGCCCGAGTAGGTTTTCGTGGTTTTCCTTCTCGTTTAAGGTGAATGCCGACAGCTTTATATCTTAAGACGCTCCACGGGCGCATACATAATAATAACTCATGTCTTGCGTTTCCCTGTTTTTGTTGTCTATCTATTTTAAAATACTAAGGCACAGTGGCAGCTCGGGGTGGTTCACATAGGGAGTGCATAATTTCAAAATTAAAAAGTGTAATACAAAAACGCTTACCCAATCCTTATAGATTTCATCGACGTACTGTTCCAGACAGGTACTGTTCATTGTAGAGTTTGTTTTGAGGGAATAGTAAATATTACACTACACTTTGACTTGCAGAACAGTTCTTTCACTTTTTCATTAAAGTTTGGGAAATCATTTATACATTCTTTTTCACAAGATAACATAGTAAGGGCATTTAATCTCTCTTCTTTCATTGTATTTTATTGTTTTAAATATATATACTTTGAAGTAATAAACCAGACCTTTAATCGCCGACTTATTATACCATATCATACCAAGGTCACGAAAATATTATATATATATATATATATATATATATATATATAGGGTAAACTTAATAAGTCGGCGATTAAAGGTCTGGTTTATTGCTTCAAAGTATATATATTTTGTTTTAAATATATATACTTTGAAGTAATAAACCAGACCTTTAATCGCCGACTTATTAAGTTTACCATATCATACCAAGGTCACGAAAATATTATATTTATATATATATATATATATACATATATATTGTAGATTCAATTAGTCGGCGATTTCAGGTCTATGTTACTATAATATGTATACAGGGTGATTCTCAACCTATACGCATAAACTTGGGGATTTATACCTCATGACAGATAATGACTAATAGGTGAAAAAAATTGTAGTAAAAATTTTTTAGTTTCCTAGATATCCGTGAAATTTACCTTTCAAATCAAGAATACATAGAAATTACGATGGCGCTACAATTTTGCGAGTGGTTGCTACATCAGCATCAGTTGAACCCAAATTTACCAACAACGTTATATTTACGGACGAGGCGATTTTCACACGTAACGATTAGTCGCCGAACACATTTTCAACAAAGATTTTCCGTGAATGTGTGGGCTATAATTGTAAACTACTATAGGCAATTTCATTCTCGAGAATAAATGAACTGGTGCTCGTTATTTACAATTTTTGCGCGATAATTTACCGGGACTGCTCGAAGATCTTGCTCTTGATGTTATACTATGCTATGTTATACAAGCTATGTGGTTTCTCCAAGATGGTGCTTCACCACATTTTTCGAGGGAAGGGCGGCGACATCTACATAATGCGTTTCCCGGAAGATGTGGTCCAATAGCCTGACCACTTCGATCGCCAACCTCAATCCTCTTGATTTTTATTTTTGGAGTCACTTACAAAGCATAGTGTACGCCACCGAAGTTAATACTGCGCAAGAATTGCGAAATCGGATACATACTGCTGCCGACACAATCCGCAAACCCTGGTTTAGGCCGCGCTAGTGGGAGATTCGTGGATTCGTCGAGCCCAATTGTGTATAGAAAATATGGGAAATAACTTTTAACATTTGCTGTGATGTTATTATGAAATGTTCTATGTATTCTTGATTTGAAAGTAAATTTCACGGATATATAGGAAACCAAAAAACTTTTACTACAATTTTTTTCATCTATTACTTATTATTTGTCATGAGGAATAAATCATCAAGTTTATGCATATTGGTTGAGAACCAGCCTGTATATTTAAAATAATCTTACATCTTCCGGCACATAATGCCTTTTTCTTTGAAAAAGGCATTATGATTAGATTAGATTATTTTAAATATATAGATATTAAAGTAAAGCAGACCTTAAATCGCCGACTAATTGAATCTACTATAATATACAAAGGTCAAGAAATATTAATCTTTATATATTTTTATTTTAAATTCGACCCTCGTACAATTTAGTTCAGCTATATAATATTTACTAATTATCGTACTACCTTAGCTGCTTAAAAATTGTTTACCTTATTCTGAAATTTGTTCGTTCGTTATTTTTGGATAACACTGTATATTATACTAGGCCTGCTATAATTATAACTACTCTTCGACTGTACAATACCTAAAATTTAATTATATTTATTGTACTGCTTGATTCCTAATAATTAACTTGATTATATACGTACTATTGTCAGTTAATTGTTCCTATTGTAACTTAAGCCTCTCTTTTAATATCGTAAGGCAATTGGTTTTATTTTCATTGACATTGCTTTTATAGGAACTTAGTATTTTATCGGAATTTTTGAAGATATAATTTCATTAAAAATGATTAGGCATTTAATTTTGTTAAAATACGATATGTAGGCCTACAGAGTCATCTATTATTGATTATTGATGAGTTTGTACTAATGTTCGATAGATATACAGCGACCTTTTATTAGTATGTATCTATGGCTTTGTACGAGCTAATTAATGTTTAGCGTCTTCAGAAGTGGAAGTTGATCATTAACCTTCCTTTATGATCGATTTCTTGTTGGAAATTAATTAAATGTGAGATAATTGGAATACTCTTTCGAATACGTTTTCTTTCTATAATGGCGTAGATCCAGCTTCATATAAAACTGGACATGGAGTGGATTTCGCTCTCATTGTTATAAAGCCTAAATGTTTGTTCCAGTGATATTGTTCGCAAATGCGGGTTTGCATTTCTAGCTTGGGTTATAGGAAGTAACGAGATATATTATTACCGTTATTTTTTCGTGTAGTTACACGGATAAATGAAGATGTAAATTCTTTGTCAGGCGAACATCGGCCATGTGGTAACCCCGAACACGTTTTATACGAGGGCAAGCAAGTTGGTACGGGCGTTTTAACCACCAAAATTAATATGTTGGACATGAGGTAGACGTCCATTTTGTTCCTTCTTCTCTGCAGATGCCATAAGAAAGGTAGTAGTCCGTAACGATATAATCAATCGTTAGCGTCACACGGTATCATAAAAATTTGTATTAATTATTTAGTTTTTTTTCTGATATATATTAAAAATATTTAGTGTCTAAGATAAATTTGCCATTTTGTCTTTTTTCCGAAGTGGAAAAATTATAACTAATTTAATAGTCAATTTTATTAAAATCATTGCGTAAGATTTATTTCTACATATAGGTACTGTGTGGAAACATAAAATCTATTTAGAAATAATTTTGATATTATAATTTCTGTAATTATCATCAGTAAAATTTACTGAACAATTTATTTTTTTTTTATATAAGTAAAATATCTCTGCAAATACAGTGCGGACAAAGCTTAATAGATAAATATTGGTATAAACTTTTATCCAGTGAAATTTTCGCCATTAGTTTAAATACTTGTGTGTGTTATATAGGGTAGAGGAGAAGGTGCAAATATGGAATATGTATGTATTATGGAATACTGTCTTTTTTCCTAAAGTAAATACAGACATCTAGCGAAACGTACGTAAACTAATAGAAAAAATCGAGCATTAAGATTTCAGAGCGCTGCAAGCAACTGTAATGAGTTATACTACTAGATTAACGGCT
This sequence comes from Melolontha melolontha, assembly GCA_935421215.2. NCBI lineage: Eukaryota > Metazoa > Arthropoda > Insecta > Coleoptera > Scarabaeidae > Melolontha > Melolontha melolontha. The sequence goes on from OW285239.1 coordinate 91,246,180, forward strand.
AAATGTTGTAAATTGTGCTTTTCGAAAACTTTAGCAGGTAAGTAAATATTGATATTTCATATTTTCTGTTTTTATTTAAACCTCTAACAGTATTTCTTAAACTATTAAATGGACTTTCGTAAAACATCGTTGTTATTTGAATATTTATCATATGCAACGAGATCTAAGCTAAAGTATGTAGTACATGAGTTGTTGTAAATATGGAATATTACCGAGTATTCCATATTTGGACCTCTTTGCAATAAGATTTCTTTCCTTTTGTTTTAGTCGTATCCGTGAAAATAAGAGCAAGCAATATGGTGAAGAAAACATGAGGTCAGCAATTAAAGTAATCAGAGAAAAGAAAATGGGATATTTTAAGACGGCAAAATTTTATAACGTTCCCCGTACAACACTCTTTCGTCTGAGTCAGAACACCAACGTATCTCCTGAAAAAGCAGCAGAACCTAAATTAGGAAGGAAATGTATACTGGGACCAGAACTGGAAGAGCAATTGGTAGAATATAGATTGAAAATGGAATCAAAATTTTACGGACTAACAATGCGTGATTTGAGGCTTCTTGCTTACCAGTTAGCTTCTAGAGATAACATTAAACATCCCTTCCCTCCATCAGGTTTAGCAGGAAGATCATGGATTGATCTATTTTTGAAACGGCATTCAAATTTATCAATAAGATAGGCATCTGGTACATCATTTGCAAGAGCCGCTGGCTTTTGCGATGAGAGAGTTATGGGCTTCTTTGATCTACTTGAAAAGGAACTGGAAAACGTTTCTTACTCCCCTTCAAATATTTACAATGTGGATGAAGCGGGTCTAACAATTGTTCAAAGAAAAGTTTCATCAGTGATTGGTCTACGAGGTCTACAGATTGCTTTATTAGCTTCGGCGGAAAGAGGAGGTTTGATGACAATTATTTGCTGTATGAGCGCTGCTAGGCATTTTGTGCCGCCCTTAATTATATTTCCAAGAAAAAATATGAAAATTCAGCTAATGAGGGGCGCTCCTCCTGGGTCAGTAGGAGTTGCACATCCATCTGGGTCGGTACAGAGCCATATTTTTACGCAATGGTTTAACCACTTTATTAACACGTAAAACCAAGAGAACAAAATCCTACTTTATTAATCCTTGATGGTCACTATAGCCACACACGCAATATAGAAGTTATAGACCTGGCTAGAGAAAATCACGTAGTCATTTCCTCCTTGTCTCCTCATTATCCCACAAGAACCTCTAGACAAGTCATTCATGGGTCCACTAAAAATCTATTATAGCAAAGAAATTAGAATGTGGACCCGTCAAAACAACCGTGCTCTTAGTCCTTTAGATATCACGGAGTTATTTGGCAGATCATATCTAAAGGTTCAAACAGGCGAAGTTGCTGCAAACGGTTTTCGAACTACTGGTATTTTTCCTTATAATAGAAATATTTTCACTGAATCTAACTTTTTAGGAGCAAAACAACCGATAGTAGCGTACCCGAATTTTCGCAAATCTCCTCTAGTGCTGTTACAGAAGAATCGGTTATCCAGTACCAACAACCATCATGTTCCAAATCATCAGACACTATACTTGTAGATACTACACATACACATAATGACATTATTGGCTAAAATCAAGCTTCATGTTCAACAACACCTTCAGCAGGTATCGTTCAAAAGCAGAATCAGAAAAATAGTTCCAATCAGGTAGCATATGTTTTACCTGTCGACATTTCTCCAATAGCTAATTTAAAGCGCAAGAATTCTAATAAAGGGCGGAAGGCGGTTGGAGCTTCATTGGTTACATCATCTCCTTACAAAGAAGAGCTTAACGACTCATTAAACAAAAAAAGCGAGAAAAATGCAAAAACGTTAATCACGAAAAGAAGATTCCCTCTCGGTAAAATGAAACTCGTTGGTACCGACGTTAGAAACTCTCAAAAACATGTGAAGTCAAAACTTAAACGGCCGCATTCAAGGAGGGCGTTATCATCTGATGAACTCGATGTTTCAAACGTTGATGTAAAACTGGATGATTCGAACAGCGATTTGGAAATTATACCAGGCCATTTAAAACCAGACGACACTGATGCAAACTGCATATTTTGTGGATATAAATTTTCAGCTAGTCGAAGGGGTGAACTATGGATACAGTGCTTGATGTGTTCCATGTGGGCACATAACGATTGCGCAGATGCCCAAAAAGATGAATATGTTTGTGACTGGTGCAAATAATGTATAAATATGTAGTTTTTAATTGTTGCTTAAACAAATAATACTTAGTTTTTGAAGTTAACCATGTATTCCATATTTACACCATATTTTTTTAAGTAGTGATTTTGCAGTTTCTTGGGAAAATTATTTTTTGTTAAAAAACATGAGAGACTGTCATAAATTGAAGCAACCACTTTTGTTCTTAGTTGTTTCAGTGAATGCTTTGCGTGATTTGATTTTAATTATCCTTAACTATTAGAAATCTATAAGAATTTAATAAAATGGTATTCCATATTTGCACCTTCTCCTCTATTATTGCATATACAAGGTGTGTAAATATCGATGTGAGGTTTATGAAAGATTTTTGATAAATTATTGATGCAATTCTTGGAACTAAGATTTTGAATTATTTATTGTTTTCCATATTGGTCAAATCAGTTCAAACGTTGACCTTCAAATTTTTATATATACCATCTGGTGATCTGATTATTTGTTAATTTATCTAAACCACATGCTTTTATGTGCATTTCATTTAATTTCACCTTTGTTTAAATTTTATTGTCTGCATTTTCAACTATTTCATTAATATATTATACTGGGTGAGTCTTTTACTCATAACCAGATTTTATTTGGTTACTTAGATATCTATCACTATTGTATTGTCAGGATCGTTTTGATCATATTTAATTATAGTTTGTTTTGTATTCATTCAACTTTTTTATATCCGAGTGAATTGGCGAGATATATATTTGATTGTGCCATTCTGGATATATTATCCTTTAGTCTGTTCATGTTCTTCTGGATTACAATAAATCCTAATTGTTATTGTTTTGATTTGTTTTATTTGATTTAAATTTTTTAATCATAAAGGTGAATAAAATTAATCAAAAAATGAATAAAATGTTTCTAGCAACACTTTATTCACACTGCTATTGACAACAGTAGCAGAACAGTATATCGGACGAATCAATTGCTCAAAAAATGTCCACGTCAAAAAAAAATTTGACAGATGTAAATTCAAATGAAAGGCCTGGAACTTCCACTGCACTTGACCCTGACGAAAGTAGAGTCAACTTAGCCTTGCACTGTACTTGACTCTGACGAAAATAGAGTCAACTTTCCTGGTTTAAGAATTCATCAAATTATTAATAGTACAATCAATATTCATGTAAATAAATTACCTAATCAATAAATTTTTTTGAAACTTTTGCAAAATTGGAAAAGATCTTGTATGATACACGTGAATAAGCAAATTTTATCCACTCAAAAACATTATCGTACTCGGCTTGCACCTCGTGCGCTAAACAGTTTTTTCGTGGATAAAATTTGTCTTTATTCACTTATACCATAAATAGCTATTAATCACTCATTGTAGTTTCATTTTAGTTTCTTTTTTTGACCAAACAATTCAAGAAATAACATTACATGTATATGAAAATATATCGCCGTACTCTTGACATCTTACTTTAGTCATTTAAACATTTCTGACATACCATTCAAGTGATATTTGCAAACCATCGGAATAAGATTCATCTGAACATTTCTGAAGCAATTGTTTATGAGCGTCTTCAATTTTTTCACGTACATCATCAACAATATCATCAAAATCGTTCCATTCGTAAATCCAATTATGTAGAATTTTTCGCAAAACGTCTTTTACCGTAGTTAAATTACAATTTGTTCGTATAAATTCTTCACTTCTACACAATCAAATAAAAAAAATGTGGCTTGAACTGTATCATTAACATATTTTGGTAATAAATAAGAAATATATTGTTTTTCTCCCGACCGAGAATAAAGTGTCATCTTATACATCTGACAATTGACATATATTAGACTACTTTATTCTCTAGGGAATAAAATATTCGATTTTCCCTAGGGAGTAAAGTGAATACTGTAGTGAATGACTTTTGGTTCATTTATTTAAGTCATAATTAATTTAACTGTCAGATTGAAGAAGCATTTAAATATATCAATCAATTTTATTTTGTAATCGTAATAGTAACATTAGATGAGTTTATAATATTTATATATGGACAATCATCTGATATCTTAACTTGGCGGTTGCTTACAGTAGTGCTTGTGCAAAAATTATCTCCTTCACTGCCATTAATATTCCTTTTTCCAATTTTACTTATTAAAATGATCATTACATATATTGAATTTCATTATTAAAACAACATTTTAATCATAAAGGTGAATCAAATTAATCAAAACAGTGAATAAAATGTTTCTGGCAACACTTTATTTACACTGCTATTGACAACAGTAGCAGAACAGTATATCGACGAATCAATTGCTCAAAAAATGTCCACGTCAAAAAAAATTTTGACAGATGTAAATTCAAATGAAAGGCCTGAAACTTCCACTGTACTTGACTCTGACGAAAATAGAGTCAACTTTCCTGGTTTAAGAATTCATCAAATTATTAATAGTACAATCAATATTTATGTAAATAAATGACCTAATCAATAAATTTTTTTGAAACTTTTGCAAAATTGGAAAAAATCTTGTATGATACACGTGAATAAGCAAATTTTATCCACTCAAAAACATTATCGCACTCGGCTTGCACCTCGTGCGCTAAACAATTTTTTCGTGGATAAAATTTGTCTTTATTCACTTATACCATAAATAGCTATTTTGCACAATAACTTAAACGGACTGCGTTTTTTTGGAAAAAAATAAGACACAAACAAACTCGTTTTACCTTAGTAACCAGAAACTATGCACATTTTCATGACACACCAACTTAATTGAATGACATCAGATCAATCTATCAATCAACTGTCAAACTAATAATGAAATAAATTATTACATTTAAGGTCGGGAGAAAAGTTTTGTATGTAATTCGGGAATAAACGTCTATAATCCCTCAACAGAAAATGCATTACTTACTGTCTCGGGATTAAAACTGTCGTTTATTCCCTTAATACATAAATATCTATTAATTACAATAAACAAATATCGTCGAAAATTTATATTTGCAAAAGTTAAAAACAAAGTAATAACTAATAATATACTTACTCGATATAATTTGAAACAGATAATACACAATCACGATTTTCCATTTTGCTTTGACTTAGCTTATTATATTCAAAGATCGTATACATGTACAATCTCACATTTTATCTTATCTTTACTTAATCTACTCAAATATGATAAAAAAAAGTACACCATATTATATGCAATTTTATATAGCATATATTCTTAAGAAGTGTTAAAAGCTAACGTGTAATATTCCACTATTTCACTGTAACACAAATAGGAAATTATATTCAATATCAAGTGGCGTTGCTCTAGCAACCAATACAAACAAATATATTAATTTTAGGTTAACATATTAATTGTATTTTATACACTTCAGTTATTGTCAAATCTGGTTTACATTTGACGAACTTACATATACATTATAAATAAATTGAGTTTACGGCAAAAATGGATATTCAAGATAATTTCAACTGGAAAGATACTGTTACAGCAGTGACTGATAAGGTTTTTCCCGGATTATCGCATAAAGTGGACGAAACTGTAATAGGTATTGATTCATTTCAGTATCAATAACTTGTGTACTTTCTATACATGTTTTCAGTTTTATTTGCAATTACATTTTAGGAAATGAAATAATGTCTAATTTACCATTGCAAATGGCGTTATACTTTAACGTTATTTTCACTCCTGTCTGGGGTATTATAATTGTTCTATATTTATTTGATCAAGTAAGTTTCGAATTCTGAAAAATATGTACTGTCGTGAGCAAAAAAAAAACGGGACACTGTTTTTGCGTGGGTTTAAATTGTGACTACTTAAGTGACAATCTTTACTCATAATAGTAAGTCAGGAATTGTCAAAAATGTGTGTCTTATTGACATTTATTAAACATTTTTAAAATATATATAAATAAAAATTTCATCATTCCACCGTTATTATTTATAACTGCATCTAATCTTGCAGACATTGAAGTGACAATATTTCGTACAACATTTATAGGAATTTGATGCCAAGCATTTTGAACAATCTCCCAAAAAAATTATTTCTGGGCAGCAGCTACATATACATTTTCAATGTGATTTAGATGACTATAGGGCGGGAAATCTCAAGTTTAAATTTCATTCTCTTGCAACCATTGTGTTACAAGATGAGACATGAAATTGTGTTGTTTTTATAGCTTCCTTTAATGTTTTGAAAGGATTGTGCATAATCTCAGTAGCTAATGTTTCATCTTCCTGCGGATTTGAAATTTTGTTACGTCCGGAACCTATTTTCCGATTTAAATTATCCTCTTCCCTCCATTTTTTATATATTCTTGCGTCTGAACTTTTACCAATATTAAATTGAACCCATACAGTTCTTAATGATTTCCCATTTTCCAAACTAGTAACAAGTCTGGCTTTATCAGTTTTCGAAAGATGCGGCATTTTCAATTTTGAATTAGCAACTATGATAGATAATTTGACGTACAGTTTGAAAATTACTCAAATATCGTCAAAATTACAACTCTAAAAAATAAAGGAAATTAACATAAGGATTTTGACACTGTCCCGATTTTTTTGGTCACTACAGTAACATTGTAGTAACGAATTGGTTCAATTTATTAAAGTTGCTTTCAACAAAGTTTGTGTAAATAATAATCTTGATGCTAACATTATATTGTGGCATTTAACTTTTCATACAGTATAAATGAAAGACAGGCCAAATATGAATATGCAGTTTTTCATTGTTCTAGAATTATAGTTAATAATACAAGCTTGAGTTTACAGTTTAAGGTTGAAATTAAACAAAAAATTTATTTTCTCTTCTCTTGAAAAAATTATTGATTTCAATAACTTAACTTCTTTAGCACGAAAACCTTTTTTGATAACTGCGCAATCATATAAGCATTGCAAAAATAATTTATTGAATGTACATAAAATTGGAATTTAAAGAAAGTTGAAAGTGGAAAATACCTATAGGATGGCAAATTAAAGCAACGTATACTAATTTTAACGACAGTAGAGACCTGTAGGTCTATACTGTCGTTGTAGTTAGTACCTATACTTTCCAATATCGGAGTAAATAAAACTCTTTACATGTCGGGTGTCCCATGACATGACTGCCACAGTTTATGGGTGTTACTGAAGAAATTTCAAGTTAAAAATGTTTACGGAATATACTTATGCCCTAAACTCTTTCGTAATTGAGCTACAAGCATTTAAAGTTTTAGATAGCCCTGCTAATGCATGTATTTTGTACCGCTGCGGCGTTGTTATTAAAGAGTCAGGGTGGCTGTGATTCATCATTTATTATTCATTGTGACAGTAAACGTCAATTAAGGTAATTTAGATTGTTTATTTCTTTTCTTTGTATTACATTAAAATACACTTGAATGTTAATTTTTTCGAGTGAAAAATACGCCGATATTCACTCTGTTTATGGGTTGTGTAATGGAAATGGACGACCGGAAGTTGATTAATACCGTTTGACGACTTCCCACACGTAGAGTGCTTTGTAGAACTGTTTTAGCAATGTTCATTGATGGTTAAGAGAAACAGGCAAGATTCCTGTAGCTACTTCTGAACACGAACCTGCTCAAGAAGAAGCGATACTTAATATGGTTGATGCTCAACCTTCTACTAGTGTCCGAAGAATATCCAGCAGACTTAACGTAGCTCGCACGAGAGTATGGAGAACTTTACACAATATCGGTTTGTACCCTGAACAATCTCTTATCTGTAAAAGCTTTAAAACTTAGCGACTACGTATCTATAACACCCGGAATTCACATTGTTAGGCACTTGAAAATCCACGCCAAACTAGCAAATCCCATTTTAAAAATAGATTCTCGGTGAATGTGGTATTATTAACTACCGTCTTATTGGTCCGTTTTATAATCGAACGTCTAACGGCCGTGTATTATTTACGTTTTCTGGAAAATGACCCTCCAACATTACTAAATGGCGTTCTTCTTAATGTAAGACAACGAATATGGATCCAGGACGATGGCGCACCTCCACACTTTGGACGACAAGTAACAGATTTTCTTAATCAAACTTATACGAACCGCTGGATTGGAAGAGGTTTTTAGCCGTTGCTTGGCCAGCAAGGTCACCAGATTTAGATTCCGTAAATAACATTTTTATGGGAAAGGCTGAAAAATTTGGTTTACGCAGGAAAACCTGAAAACAGAGAACAACCTGTTGCTAGGATTATGGATGTCGCAGAAAATATTCGTGCTAATCCCGAGACTGTTAGCAGAGATACCTCTTCAATTCTAAAAAGAGCTAGACTATGTATACAGCTATTGGGTGAACATTTTGAACAACTATTTCATTAAAGCAACTTCTTGTTAAGTGATTTTCTATGAGATTTTTTTGCAGTGGCACAAAATACCTGTAATAATGTTATTTAAAACTTCAAGTGCTTATAGCTCAGTTTCGAAACTTTTGGGCATATGTTCATTCGACATTTTTAACTTGAAATGGCTTCAGTAACACATCCTTAAGCTAGGGCAGTCATGTTATGAGACATTCGGTACATGAAATTAGAAAAGGCAGAAAGTTATTCCACAACTGCAACCATTGAACAAACGACCCGGTTACTTGATTAGCATTTGCGTGTATCTACTATTTTAGACGTGTATTCAATTATACCGGAAAAACTGTGTGTTGAGACTTGAGATTACCATAGGGGTTTTAACTTAATTTTTAAGACAAACTATACATAAATATGAATATAAATTAAAATAATAAAATAACTTAATGAAACCTTTTACTATAGATATTATAATAAATATATATAATATATAATATAGGTACCGATAGGTCCAACTCGCAACGGGCCATAGGCAACAATATACGTATGGAACGTAATGCGATGTGGCAACGTGTGTACGATGCCTATATTGAGTGACTTTCTTAAAATTTAAATTTATTTTGCAGAATTATTGATTTTTTTACTTTTATCTTTTAGAAAACGTTATTGTTTTTTTATTACTTAAAATTACTATATATGAAAAATAGTATACCATAAAAGTGTAAACAAAGACAGTATACATTGAAACGAATATTCATTCAATTGTATTGTCATGAAATTGAATTTGTCAATCGTTGTTAAATTTGTTAGAATGAATAGATATTTATATTTATCGGAAAATACTAATACTTAAAGCAAACAAATAAGGTGTAGTGTTTTGTTATAGGAATGTATAATATCCATTTCTTCCTGCATATTGATTATGCAGCTGATGCTTTCGTAATATGCTCATATTTGTATTATTTCAACTTATACTTCGGTCGATACATACCGACTTCCTTCAAATCAGGAGGAAGCTACAGTTGTAATTAAACTATACTTCATTCTTTTTTAATACATACAGATATTCACAATTCCAAAATACGTTACAATGTTGCTTATTTTAGATTGTAATTAGCTGAATGCTGTCGCAAAACTGATCTCTGCATTTTTTAAAATGCCAGAATAAAATTAACCCCTGCCCTTATTATAATTTGACAAAGGAACAGACACGTACTTCAATTTCTACGAAAAACTAAGCCTACAGTTCATGTATAATACAGTGATAATGAAGACTGGAGCGTTTGTCGACCTACGAAGTTGTACTTTACTTGTTTATTGTTAATAAAAGGCTGATGGAAATATTACGTGAGATTTTGGTATCTGTATTATAATAACATCACGATAATAGTAGAAATACAAATATGAGCATATTACGAAAGCATCAGCTGCATAATCAATATGCAGGAAGAAATGGATATTATACATTCCTCATTCCTATAACAAAACACTACACCTTATTTGTTTGCTTTAAGTATTAGTATTTTCCGATAAATATAAATATCTATTCATTCTAACAAATTTAACAACGATTGACAAATTCAATTTCATGACAATACAATTGAATGAATATTCGTTTCAATGTATACTGTCTTTGTTTACACTTTTATGGTATACTATTTTTCATATAAAGTAATTTTAAGTAATAAAAAAACAATAACGTTTTCTAAAAGATAAAAGTAAAAAAATCAATAATTCTGCAAAATAAATTTAAATTTTAAGAAAGTCCCTCAATATAGGCATCGTACACACGTTGTCACATCGCATTACGTTCCATACGTATATTGTTGCCTATGGCCCGTTGCGAGTTGGACCTATCGGTATATATAAATATAGTAAATAATAACTTGGCTATCAATGTGTATAATTATTATAAGTGTATAAATTTTGATAAACCAGGGCCTTAAAATCGAATAACAGACAAGTTTAAGTTATGCAATAGTACATATAAATAACAAGAACCGAAATTTGGCATGTTGTGCTTATGTTGAAAGTAGGTATACAAAAAATAAGGTTAGTTAATTGTTTTTATTTTTGGGTAGCTTAACAGTACGTTTTTCGCTATAAGTTTATAAGGCGAAGTTGTTTCTTTTGAGGTCCTCTAAAGGTTTCGATATTTTTTTCCCAAATATAGCTATCAGGCAAATTCTTGACAAATTCCTTAGAAACAAACAATATATTACACAGGCCTGCATAAAATTTGTGATGACGTGATTTTTGTTTGTTAAGCTCAATTTTTATATAGTAATAACTAATTAAAATACAGTTGGTCTCTACCACCCACAGATTTTTTTTGCACAAAAGAAAAAGAAAAAAATATAAAAAAAATCTTATAATAGGCCTTTTAATACATTTTAAAATGAATGTACTACTTCAAATTCTAGGTATTAACCCAAAAATGATTTTCTGTTGTGGTTTTAAAGAAATTTGTTAAATAGGCTCTCATTACCTGATGTAAATCTTTTATTACATGTATTAATTTTGGACAAGATTTCCGGGAATTTTTACCTGCTAAATCCTATTTATTATGCTTTCACTTTATTAGTACTGCGAAGAAGAATTTCAAGTTTATCACTCCAAACAAAATGTATCTTTTAATGTCATTTACTTCATTATAGCTCTGAGTGTCGATCAGTAAATAAGTAAAATTAATTTGTCTTTAGTGTTGTGCGTGTATATGATAAATAAACATTGCTTAAAAATATGTCTAGCCGGTGTTGCAAAAACAAACCAGATGATTTCTGTTATATTTGTGGATATTTCGTCTTGAAAAAGTTTAAGAGACCAATTGGTGAATTTGTGAAAAATGCATTATTTCAAAATCAAATTAGGAGATCAAGATAAAGATTGGGCACCGCACGTTGTTTGTAAGGTATGTGAAGAAGGTTTAAGACATTGGACCAAAGGGAATAGAAAAAGCCTTCCTTTTGGAATACCGATGGTTTGGAGAGAACCGCAAAATCATCATGAAGATTGCTACTTTTGTCTTTGTGATATTAAGGGGCACAATAGAAAAACTTTGAAACATATTTTGTACCAAAACAATATTAAATCAGCTATCAGACCAGTTCCTCACAGTGATCATGTACCTATACCTATACCCCCCAAAGTACTACAAGAAGATATTGAAACCTCTTCAACTTCCGGCTCCGTACAGATGGATAGTGATTTTGAACCATCAACCTCAGGTCAAAACCAACCTCAGCTATTTTCACAAGCCGAACTGAATGATTTAGTAAGAGATTTGGGACTTTCAAAAGATCTTTCTGAAGTACTGGGGTCTAGGTTGAAACAAAAAAAATTGCTTGCCCCAGAAACTACCTTCTCTTGGTATAGAAATCTTGAGGCTGGATTTGTAAAATATTTTGCACAAAACGGACCACTCGTGTACTGCCAACTGCACTTACTTTCCTCGGAGCTCCTGAGTACACACCTTCTGACTGGAGACTTTGCATCGACTCTTCAAAAAGGAGCCTTAAAGCTGTTCTTTTACATAATGGCAATGTTTTTGCTTCTGTTCCGGTCGGCCATTCTGTTAATTTAAAGGAAAACTATGAAAATGTACAGTAATTACTTTTAAGAATACAATATGAAAATCCCAACTGGGAAGTGTGTGGAGATTTAGGCCTTCTCTTGGGTCAGCAGTCTGGATATACTAAATTTCCATGTTTCCTGTGCGAGTGGGATAGCAGAAATCGAGAACAGCATTGGATCAAAAGAGACTGGCCACAAAGGGTGACTTTAACACCTGGAACCAAAAATGTAATTCGCGAAAGTCTTATTGACCCTCAAAAAGTGTTACTTCCACCGCTTCACATAAAACTTGGACTTATGAAACAAAATGAGGCAAAATTAAAGGAGGGAATCTTTGTAGGCCCGCAGATTAGGAGCTTGGTGAAAAATCAAGAATTTGAAAATGTGATGGAAGATAAGGAAAAACATGCATGGCATGCTTTTAACGAAGTTGTACATAAATTTCTAGGGAATTATAAAGACAAACTATGTTGAGATCGTTGAAAATATGCTGGAAAAATTCAGGATTCTTGGTTGCCATATGAGCATAAAAATTCACTTTTTACATTCCCATTTGGACTATTTCCCAGAAAACCTTGGGGACGTGAGTGAAGAGCAAGGAGAAAGATTTCACCAAGATATTAAAGAGATGGAAAAAAGATACCAAGGGCGCTGGGACACAAAAATGATGGCCGCTTACTGTTGGACATTGAGAAGAGATCTTCCTTTAACTGAATATGACAGAAAAACAACCAAACGAAGCTTTTCTGAAAAACGAAAACTTTTTTTAAGAAGCATAAAGAATAAATAACTATTTCTAATAGTTTCCATGTGTATATTTTTGTATTTTTTTTAATATAATATAAAACTAGCTTATAAATGAAATAAATCGTGTTTTTTCTATATTTTTTGATTTTACTGGTTTGAAAAATAACCTTACGTGATACAAAAAAAATAAAAGCAGATTTGAAATCAGCGCTACCCAATTACTAGAAAACAGTTAAAATTTTTAAATCAACTTTCAAAGTGTTGAAAAATGCAGGCCTGTGTTACATTAGTGCTTTTTAATTTCAGTTCACTTGTTTTAATGAATTATATAAATTTATTACTCTAGTTATAATAATCACCATAATGTGTCTGGAAATATTAAGATTGTATCTAGGCTACGAAGGAAATTTAAGAGATAAGGTAAGAAAAATAATAGATAATTCATACCACTTTTATATTCATATTTATTTTTTAGGTACCAGAATTAGCTGGATTTTGGATGTTATCGATTTTATTACAATTTCCTCTCCAAACATTCTTCCTTTTAAATCCCTACTTCAAATTACGTATTACAGAAACAGTAGTACAGTCCATAATGTGGCTATTATTAGGAACTCAGCTGTTAGCTGGCTATAGTGCTTTAAGACACACCGCCAAAAAACAAGCATTACATGTAAAAATAATGAATTTAGATAGTCACGTGTCTGCAAGTTTTAGGAAAAATAAATATAAATTAAATTAAAAACACTCTTTTTCTTAAAATATATATATTCAAGTTTATTTTAAAAATATATATGTATATTTAAACAAAATGGCACCTTACAATTCAGTCATACAACAGCCTCATTTTCTAAACGATTCTCGTGATAAAATTTTAACAGATGATTTACAGAAATCAACAAATTTGTTTTAAATATGTTTATATTTTTTATTAAATCTTCTTCATTGTAGCTGTCACCAGATGATAGAATATTGTATAATTCTTTTCGAGTTGGCGCAAAACGGCATAAAATCTGAAATAAAAGCTTACTATCATACACTATTATTAAATTTTATTTTTATGTAAAGCATGATTACTTTTTCGTGAAAGGTACGGTACATACAGAGAATTTCATGTAACTTGCAATATATGAATGTATTAACCATAGATACGAAAATACTATGCACTTGCACTGTCCCACATAAAATGCAATATGTAATAGTTATGTTATGAGTATGACATGAGACTTATGAGATGAGTTACGATCGATATGATATCTTTCATGATTGTTTTGTCAAATTATTGACAGTAAAGCCTATTTAATTCAATGTAGTGTTTTAGGATTAAAACTACATTTCCGTGAAACACGTCAGCCGTTCTTTGCAAACTGAATCCCGAAAGATACCATGTCACTAACTGAGTTCTCTCTTCCTTTGTGTATATCATTTAAGATTGATATTAAGCTAATATCGAAATAGAAATACTGCTACTTTTGACTTAATTAATGTCAAATTATATTGATATGTTGCATTTTACGTGGGACAATGTAAGAATGTATTACCTAGTTTCTATGAAAATTAAAAACCTATACATGTTTGTATATTGCATCTTAAGTGAAATTCATTGTATATGGATTTAATTTTAACGTACTGCTATCATCATTAATTACATGAAACATAGATTTAAATGAAATTTCATTTGATTTTAGTAATTATGTTTACCCAGTACGCATAGTCCTCAAACACACTGTAACATATTTAATCTCAAAACAAGGCTAAAGGAAAATGTAGGTATTTAATCCATACGAATCCATTTTTTTTTAGATATGCAACATAAATAACAGCAAATAAATAATTAACTAATTTTATATTTTTGAGATAATTAAAAAGTAACCTTAACTTTGTGCTTTTTCTTCAGAATAATTTAGGAGACATTACTACTTTTATGTATCTTAAAAAGGATAGCATTACTTTGGGTATTAATCCAATATATATCTTGCTGTATAAGAAAATAATTCAATATTCAAGAGTGTAATAAAAATATATGTTATAAAAAACTTAAATAGTGAAAGATAATTTTGCTCTTGCTATTTAATATTAACTACATTGTTGAAAACTAAATAAGTTGATCTATAACATTTGATCAGCTTTCATATACGGTCTGGAAACGTGGTAAGTTAACGGCGGACATGTGTCGTTAACTTACCAAGTAGCAGTATCGCAGCGGTGTCGTTAACTTACCACGTTTCCAGGCGATATAAGTTACCAAGGAATTATTTATTAGAAGAAATTTCTCTTTTTCACTGCCTGCTTTATTCATACTTTACTGCCTGCTGTTTTTGTGTACAATCTATGTGTTAACCTGAGATAATCCTAAAGTGAGATTGCTAGCTCAATGTTAAAAATTAGTTACCAAAATTGATTATGCGTGCACTAATGCGGCCATTTTGTTTCGCGGCGGTTTATTGAATATTGAATTATTGAAAGAAATTCATATTATTTCTCACTTCTTAAAAAAGTTTCTAATTAATATTAATTAGAAACTTTTTTAAAAAGTAAGAAACATTAATAATAATATGAACATTTGCCAGCGCAAATATTCATACGTTTGTTAAGAAATTCATATTTATCAATCGAACAACCAAATAAACTTTCTTAAACAAAAGTTGTTAAAAGTAGTAAAACCCTGCTATTATCAAAATATTAAACATGCAACAGTTAGATCGCATAAAGAAATTAATTGTAAATGTGCCTCCATTGATATTTATGAATTTAAAAACTTAATTTTGTGAAGAGAGAGTAGTTCTGCTGAAAAATATATTTATTTTACGTAAGAAACATTTCTTGTTATTAACCAAATTTCAATTACAAAATAAAATGCTAAGTCAAACACGCGATTTTAAACTTCTCTGTTAACAGTATTTTTGAAAATCGTCTAAATTTTCGTTTCAACAATGTTACCATTTAAAAAACAAGCTCCAGTCAAATAGTTATGAATTGTATATATATAATAAATAAAAATATAATAAATACTAATTACAACTCTTTATACAAATAAAATATTCGGAAAATATGAGAAACCTAACATAAAACCACTGTTTGTTATTGATGTAAGGGTTACCTCTAATAAGTGTCTATAAACAAATATAAATATGAAACAAAACAAAACTACTAAAGTAAAACACGATTCGTAGACACAAATACAAGAAAATATAACTAACTATATAGTGATAAACGCTTTACGATAGAAGTGGGGCGCGATTAAGCAATTTGACAGACTTCAAATAACACAACTGGCATAAGTGAAGGTGACAGCCGATCTATTTTGCGACCAATCAACTTACATCCCCACTATATTCTCCTATTGCTATATATTCCTACCTCACGCGTTTTTACTGTATACCGATAGATTCGAGAAGTAGAAAATATAAAGCGGCGACAGGGCAAAGATGGCTATACCCCCACCAATGCTGCAGTAGACGTTTAGCGGTGACAGTGACCATGGGGGTTTATCTATAATAGACGGTCGTTAGATAAAACTTTAGTTCTCTCACATATAACACATGTCGCATCTAGAAGTTTACACTAAGAAGAAAGATAGCTTTTTAACCCTTTATAGGTTTGTGGTCGCTATATTTGCCACTTTTATTTTTCTTATTTTTAATCACATAGAGCCCTCTACTAGTAGATAGATGCACGCAGTATATATGTCATGCGCCTTAGCATAGTTCAAACTCCACCTCTAGGCACAAATCCTCAAACATCATTGGCCGATGTAAAAAGTGGTCTCTATATTAGCCATTGTGCGTTAAAGTAGTTGCCGGATTAATCACATGTTTTTGTTTTCTCTTGTGTTGTGTGTGTGTTTTAGATAAATATGGGTGAGTATTAACTATTAATTATTCTATATACATCTACTTAACCGTCACAAGGAAAATTAAATGTCAATATCATTCGGCTAAGATGTTATTTCATATGAAACGACAAATATCACAAATATCAATATCAATTATAACCTACTTTTAGCACCTACATATAAAGCTTGTGGTCCTTTATAAATCAAATATTTTTTACGCGACTACTAAGATACACATACTGACGAATAGAAAATCTATATACTGAGTATTCTTTCTCTTTATTATTTGCAGATAAAATAGAAAAAGCTAAAAGAAGTCTGAACATATCAGACTTTGCAGATATGAATCCCGAAGAAGTTTATGATTATCTTGACAATGTTTCAATCACTGACGAGCAAGCTGCAAATTCAGATGTAGAAGGAGATAGTGATTCTGAGGACGAAAAGCTATATACAGAAACAAGCTCCTATTGTACTTCTCGTAGTTATCTGCAGGTATCCACTTCTTCGGCAATGGAGTGGGATAGTGATGATTCTATTGCTGATCCAACCTATGAAATTGATGATACTCCTGTAAAACGTGTACCATTTTTCGATGATGACAGCACTTCGGAAGATCGGGACGCTATGAAATATCGTCACCTGAACCATCTTTCAAGACTTACGTTTGGTCAAAAGCTGCATCTGAACCAACAACATACAAAAAGTTTACTTATAAAGAAGAATCAAAACCTAATTTCTTGGTTGATTTCAATTCACCTAAAGAAATTTTTTATCATTTATTTGAAGAATGTAAGCAGATCCTCTTGGTAGAAACAAAGCGATATGCATTACAACATAGTGTTGATTTGAATATGTCTGATAGAGAATTTGATGCATTTCTGGGTATTCTAATTATAACTTGTATTCATAGTTTGCCTAATCTGAGGATGTACTGGTCAAGTGACCAAAATTTCCAAGTCTCGCGTGTATACAAAATAATGTCTGTGAAACATTTTCTACAGCTGCTTAGGTACATACACGCCAATGATAATGAACGTATGGCAAAAAAGGAGAATGTACCTATGACAAGCTCTACAAAATAAGACCACTGATAAATTCCCTAACAGAAAAATACAAAAAGTCATTTACCATCAGTAGGCATGCCCCTATTGATGAAAGTATGGTGGGTTTCAAAGGTAGATCTTCTTTGATACAATACATGCCTATGAAGCCCATAAAAAGGGGCTTTAAAATTTGGGCCCTTTGTTGTTCTGTAACAGGCTACCTTTATAATTTTATTGTGTATGAAGGAAAATCTAACTCCAAAGAGGAAGGTGCACTGGGAGAAAGAACAGTTTTGAATTTGTCTCAACCCCTGCGAAATACGGGTCGTTGTTTGTATTTTGATCATTTTTTTTCAACCATACCATTGATTGAAAAACTATTAACTCAGGAGTTCTTTGCTTGTGGTACTTTTCGTATAAATAGAAAATTTTATCCTAAAGAGAACTTAGTTGTGGACAAAAATTTGAAAATGGGAGAATCAGATTTTGCTCAATGCAATGAAATATCCGTGGTAAAATGAAAAGACAGGGGTTCAAAGCCAGTTGTAATTGTCAGCAACTTTCATATCCCAAATAGTTCAAGTGAAGTGAGAAGAACAAATAAAAAAGGAGAAAAAGAAATGATTAGATGTCTGGAAACTATCTAAGATTATAATAAACATATGGGTGGAGTTGATCACTTCGATCAACTAATGGAATACTACAGTATATCCAAGAAATCGCGAAGATGGTGGGTAAAATTGTTGTACTACTTCATAGATACAGCTATAGTCAATTCATACATTCTGCATTGTTAAAACAGAAAAAACTCGAATAGGAAGATTATACCCCAAATAGAATTTAGAAGTATTTTGGCTAATCAATTAATCGGTGATTATGAAGGATTGCGAAAAAGAGGCCCGCAAAAAATTACAAAAAACCAAAAAATTGTAAAGCAAGGAACCAATCGAAGTGTGACGGTGGCAAATACTTTCCGTCAAGCAAATGTAGGATCTCACTTACCCCATAAAGGCACTTACAGAAGATGTGCCTTATGTAGCACTAAACAGTGTGTCAAAAGATCCAATATAATATGTGGCGAAAGCGACGTTGCATTATGTTTAGAGTGTTTTAAACCCTTTCACGTAAAATGAAAATGACTAGAAAGTTTTTGTATTTTGTTTTCTTTTTATAAGACATGTTAAGTTCACAATAAAACTATTTAGAACGAGATTATTATAAATAATTTTTGTTTGTACCTAAATTTAAAAGTGGCATATATACTGACCACTAACCATAAGCAATATTTATGATTCCTAGATGGACTGTGGCATATATAGTGACCACCTATTTTTTTCAAATGTGTAAACAAAAATATTTTGTATGTAAACACAATATTTTTTTAAATATTTTTGGGGGTTTCTAAATAACATATTTGACTCAATTTTGGCAAAAAAAACAACAAAAAGCTCAAGAAATGTTTTGCCCTATAAAGGGTTAACCAACTAATTCAATATACGAATCGTTTCGTGATCGTTTGTTAATATCGCCATTGTGACAGTAATGGCAAAGTTTGGCGAATGTGAAGTGTGCAAACAAAATTCTGTATCCGATCCATCTTCAGTAGCAGAACATTCCCTTGTGGCACTTAGAGCATATAGAACTAGAAGTTTAACATATTGAAGTAAAAACTTTTTTCAAGCTTGATGTGAATATACAATATAGTCAATAAACTATTATAAAAATTGTGCTATGAAAACAAAGTTGAAGAAACAACTGTTCATATTGTGTCAAACAAAGTAAAATTCTATTTTTCTTATGAATGCAGCCTTCATAATAATGATACAGTATCTTCATTCATAATTTAAAAAAATTGTCGACTAATAATTTATAATTATTTTAAAAATTTAAATAATATATTAAATGGTAAAGACCTTCGCAGTGTTATATGTGAATTGTTCAATCTTGCCATGAAACATTTTTGAAAAAGAAAATATAATTGTGGAATATTCTTTTTTTTTTTTGATTATATAGTATGTTTAAGTTTTATCAAAATTTAGTGCCCTAGAAGTTATTTTCGTTATAAAAAAACCATTATCTCTTTTAAAACATATTCTTGGATCAGTTTATGGAAATTATTTTTTTCAGATTTAGTACCTAGTATATTATTAAATTAATTAGAAAATATCTTTAAGATTTACTGTAATATCTATATTTCATCGAAAGTTTTATTTAACCTGTTTTTATGTTTATAATACAAATACATAACTATAGCTGAATTACTTCCTCTAGAGATGAGGATAAGGTTTGTCAATAATGTAATTTTTTGATCTATATTGTACATATTTGTAAGTAACATAGACTATGTTCTGTGTGCCCAAAAGTTATTGGTATAATAGTTGTATTATTAATTTGAGAATATCCTCTAGAAGTGTTGACAATTTACATCTCAAATGCTTTTGTATCTAAAAACATAAATAGAAAACCATTTTTTGAGGAATACAACTTTTACTTTAGCATTGTCTTATTAAGACATAGACACGTATATTCTGATTGTGTTTTGTAAATACTAACGATAGTTCATACAAGATGTTATGTTCATTATTGCATTACTTTAATAAATTATTACGAAAATCTACGTTTTTCCCTAATTTATATTGCTACTACTTATAAGTAATAATTAAGAGATTTTTTAGTGTAAAGGTTTTTGCATATTTAATGTATATAATTGTAAATATCACACAAAACTCGTTCTAAAAATCATCAACAATTTTAGATTAAGCTTTGATTAAAATATTTACAATTTTATATATACAATGTGTCCAAAAAAAAGTGCTCAGAGTTATACCTCGTGTAGATAAAACAATTTCATCGAAAAAAAACCCAAAATGTGATAGTCAAAAATGTTTATTTTTTATTGTAATTTACGTATAATTAGGTATGGTAAAAAAAAGTAGTATAACTTACTACATAAGATTATGATTAATTAAGATTATGAATAAAACAACCAAAAATAGTTTTTAATCAATACTATATTATGTTTTCAAAATGGCCTCCTTCACATTCGAGACACGCAATAGCCCTGAACGTTATTTGTCTCGTAGCACGTTGAATCATATCAGGGTTTTGTTTTAATCGCTCTGCACAATTCCTTATCCTATTTTCTAATTCTTCTAGTGTGTTCACCGGGCTACTGTACACCTCTTGCTTCAATGTGCCCCACAAAAAATAATCCAGATGAGTCATGTCTGGCGACCTTGGCGGCCACGCAACTGTGCCACCTCGTTCGACCCATCGGTGATAATTTTCATTTAGAAATAATGTTACTGCCCTAGCGAAATGTGCCGGAGCGCCGTCCAACTGCAGCCACATGTTTAGACGAATATTCAATGGCACGTCATCCAGCAACTCTGGTAGTTCATTTTGCAATAATTCCAAAAATCTTTCACCATTTAAAATTCGAGGAAGAAAAATAGGTCCTATTAATAAATTTCCTATTAATGCGGCCCAGACATTGACAGAAAACTGTTCCTGGAATGAGGCAGGCCTTGCTAAGTGTGGGTTTTCATCGGACCATGCGTGTAAATTTCGAAAATTTGTTATTCCATTTCGTGTAAATTTTGCTTCGTCGGTCCAAAGAATTTTGTTGAAAAATTCTGGATTTCTTCTCGTCTGTCTCAAAATCCATGTTGAAAAAATACAACGGTGTACATAGTCTCCTTCATTAATATTCTGTACCCTTCGATAATGATATGGCCTAAGTCCATTCGCTTTTAAAATCACACCCACTGTAGATTTCGATACATTAAACATAAGCGCTAACCGTCTGAGGCTAATGGATGGATTGCGGAAAACCTCGTCCAAGATATCTTCTTCTGTATTCCCTAGCTGCAGTGCTGCAGCTCTGCCTTGTCCTCCCATATTTCTCCTTCCTAGTCCGTTCTCGCTGAACAATCGGTGAATTGTAATAAATGTCCGGTATGTTGGAACTGGCTGCCTATTCGGGAAGGCTGCTATGTACGCTCGACAAGCAACTCGAGCCACTCCATGGTGCATGCCATAATAATAATGCATATCAGCAATATGATTATTTTCAAACATTGAAAGACGCGCCATTTCAGTCCTTAATAACAATAGTCCAAAGCGAGAAACAAATCTAAAAGTGCAGTATACACGGCAATAGTTAACATAACAGAATGTAAAACGAAACAAGGTACACCGAACATCACTTGGACAAACCTACATATCGACTGAAGGAAGGATGCGGTGTGGGGACACGAGAACAAGGCAGCGATCCTCATCACGTGATATTCCTACAACACAATACAATAAATCTGGTCATTATCCTTTCTAAATCTGTTTTTATTTTTTTAATTGACACACTGGTTGAGAAAATATCTATTATTTTCGTAATGAAGTCTGAGCGTAGGGGAAAAAACTTCAATTTCAATTACAAAAAAAACTAAACATTTTTGACTAGCACATTTTGGGTTTTTTTTCGATGAAATTGTTTTATCTACACGAGGTATAACTCTGAGCACTTTTTTTGGACACATTGTTATAAAATACATAAAAAATAGTTTTAAAAATATATAAAAATTTAAATACCTACAAAGGTTTTCACCTAAAATAGTTCCCTCACATATTGTAGGTGTCGCAAAACTCAGTTTTCTTTTGGTATTAAAAGTTGCCTATCTCCTTAGTAAAGGGTGTTCAGAAACATTCGAAGTCAAGTGGGCTCTGGACAAAAAATAGTATATCTTTACTTAAGTATTAATATACTAATTTGATAACCTATAAAATTGTATTAAGTAAATGTATCAATCTATCTCAGACATGACTTCATATTTTCAAGGACTACTTTGACATCGAATGTTTCTGAACACCTGTTATATTATCTCTGACAGTGACTATCAGCGCTAAACGTCAGACAGTCGCATAGCAGCTGTGTTTGAGAACGCACATGTGTTTGTAATATGTTGCGATGTCTAAACTAAAAGGCAATTTGTAATATTCTTAATAAACTTGTTTATTGTCAAAATAAAAATAGGAGATAAATTCTTAAAACAAAATAAAATTTAATTAAATGTTCAAAGATTTGTCCTCCTTGCAACAAACAAAACCCCATTCTATCGTAAAAGTTCTTCTAACGTGACATAATACACAAGTTCTTGTTGTAGCTCTGGTAAAGTTGTTGGTCTCTTATTGTTATAAATTTGACTTTTAATATATCCCCAAAGGAAGAAATCAAGAGCTGACAAATCTTGATAGTCACTGTTACGCTAAACGTCTACTGCAACATTGGTGGGGGTATAACCCTCTTTGCCCCGTCGCGGTTTTAAATTTCCTACTTCTCGAAATCATCAAAATATTTGCGACATTTAAATTTTATTAAAAAATAACAGCCACCCTGAGAATTTATGGCCCTTTCTAAAACAATACTTTGCATACTTTACTTTGTATTCACTTTCCCTATCTAAGCTAACAGGCCCTGGTTTTAACAACTTAGTCCGCCTATTACTTTAGTTATGTATGATAGACTTGGAGATATACCATTTAAGCAGATTAATATTGGATTTACATAGTTTTGTATATTGATTTTTGTTATTTTGGCAATCTTACAATACAGTTTGGCCCTTCGTAACCAATATCCTTAATTCATATTTCTTTGTTTTGATTTTTGTAGCAGCTGTTTCTTATATTTATCTATACCTTTTATTAAACTTCTGTTCAGGGGCATCATTACTACCTTCTGTAACATACTCATTTCTCACCATAAGACAGCAGTTATTTTGTATTATCCTTGAAATATATAAAATATGCAATACAACAGTTTAGTGGTTATGTTATATCCATATATCCATATTTTTATATCCATATATGCATTTCTATCAATTTATAAAAAATGTTGATTTTGTAACATCCAATTAAAGTGAGTGTTTGGTATTGAAGATATGCATACTTGTCACTGCTTGGATATAAACTTGTTTCACATTATCTACATAGGCATATCATCAAATGCCTTTGCGGCTCAACTAAGATAAACTTTTGAGTTAATTATCTATCATCAATTTGCTAACATGAAAATAATTGTATTTTTCAATTTCAATTATTCTTTCTTAATTTACGATTCCTACTGTATAACTTGAATATAAAATATACTCAAAATCGAGAAAGGTTTGATAACAATTTAGTGGATAATGAAATATAGACGCCATAACTTTGTCATGTCATGTTCTTTTTTATTATTAGAATAATAGAATGAACTACACATTATAACTCAAAGTTTTTAAAAAAACTACTCAAATTATCAATATATCTATTTGTAGCCACTTTAGAAATAAGTAGAAGAAACAAGTTTTCTCCAAAGTATTAAATCTTGATAAGGAAATTTAATGCCACAAAATGTGTTTGAAAATTTCATATTCTTAAAAATTCAAATTTTATGCAGTTGAATATAATTCCTCATTGTTTACACTTTAGATATTAAAACTATGTACTCCCTAAATTAATTTATATTTTTCTTAATCTTTAGAAAACATAAAATAAATTCATATTTTGTAAATTATACTTACATTAAAAAGCTGTCCTCCCATCCATCCATGATATCTTTGTAATACAACCTCATATGCTATCTTAAGAAATGGTACCAAATTTTGTTGATTAGTACCTTGATCATTATCTTCTATTACACATTCAAAAAATTTCGCAACAAAATGCAGACCCCTACAACAAACAATAATAAATATTATTATAAATTATCTGTATTTAAATTATAATTAAATTATTTTAAAATATAATTATTTAATAAACCTTCGAAGCCATTGCAAAGCATCAACAACAAAATTATCACCAGCAGCTTGTTCTATTAGAACCATGTCGTCAAGATACTGATAAGCAGGCTCATTTTTTTTAAAAGTCTGCGTTATTTTCTAAAATATATCCTTACTTTTTAGTTTTAATGCTTGTGTAGATTAAATAGCAAACTCACCGTAATATTTCCATTCATATCATATTTTAATGGTGCAAATACTTTACCCATCCCTTCTGTAATATAAATTATTTATATTCACAATAAAGAAAAAGTTTATTACCTACCTATAATAGTGACAACATATTTTGAATTTTCTAAAAATTCCACAGTTTCAACTTTTGATATACTGGCTTTATAACCAAAACATAAAACGTGAACATTTGATAAAATGTTACAGTTTTCAGCTTCTGAAGTATTTAAATTTGACATTTCAAATGCCTAATCACAATTATGTTAATGTTATTGGTGATACATAGACTGTAGATAAACATATGAAAATCAAAATAAATTATAGTCTAATATCCTTATCAGTCTTATCACATTTCATTATTCGTTATCACTTTATACAGGCAAGACGTTAAATTAATCGATAAATTATCCGAAAACGCTTATAAAAATATAAAATTTCGGCACTTAGTAGTAGCCTTGAATTGAGATTCTGTAATATTGGTTCCATCAGTAAATTAAATTTCTATTAAATTATATATCTATGTAATTCAATATTTCTTAATAACAAAAGTTATCGATATAATCACAAAGTTCACTACACACTAACGCCCTCTAGCGATTCATTATCAAAGTAAAAATGATGTCATACAAATGTGTTTACAAATTTATCACATTGAATTAACATATAAATATTCTAAAACTTTTTTTAAAATAATCTGTATCTTTACTTTATTGTCAACTTAGCTCTTTTCACAAAGGAGATCTGGCCCAAACATATACTACAGGCATACGTATTATAACGAGCCATCGAAAATATTCATAATTGGAGTAGACTGTGAAATTGGGTTGGTACTTTAGCCACTTCCACCAAATGACATTTATTTGACATTGAAACTATAAGTTGGTGTCAAATTTTTGAAAACTCTTATTAAGAAAATTAAATGTATTTAAAAAATGGTTTGTGTTTAGATGTAAATATTATGAAATGAATATATATGTTTAAATTTATTTATAAAATATATTTATTAGCCCTATAATCTACTGCATACGTACGCATACACAGTAGAAAGCTATACTTTATAAGATTCCCCTTTTGCACAACAGAGGGAATAGAACTTATGTCAAATATGCTCTAAACATATATAAGGAGAAAATACCCGACCAACATAA
The DNA here is from genome assembly GCA_935421215.2 of Melolontha melolontha. NCBI lineage: Eukaryota > Metazoa > Arthropoda > Insecta > Coleoptera > Scarabaeidae > Melolontha > Melolontha melolontha. Next base: position 91,271,996 of record OW285239.1, read on the forward strand.
CTCTCGTTAGCTTTGCGCAGTGGCGATATCGTAACCAATGAGGTCTATCTGAGGTGCGATTATTGCTAGTTGAAAACTTTAACCAATACCCCGCCATGTGGACGTGAAATACCGTCCGCAAAGGCAATTTTTGTCAGCCTCTACGGGGGCCATTATTCTAATTTAAACATAATAATAAAGTTTAAAGGTGTTTCAAACCCCTTTGACAACATGGGTAACGCACTGAAAAATCTGTACGTCGATACAGTCACTCAATCGTACACTACGGTATCAGCACAATGCGTTAACGCAATTGCAATCGCCGATATGATACATTTAATAATGCATACATTCTGTGACTCAGTGGCTTATCGTAGCGCAAGTTGCGCTTGAGTTATAGAAAGGTAGCGCAATTTACAAGGGTATCATTTCCAAATATTATATACTCTTAAAAAACTTTAGATAGCAGAATTTATTATAAATGTTTTTGTAAACACATTTGTAGTTTGTCTATCTTACAGAAAAATAACAACACAACACCCAAAAAAAAAGTATTCAGTTTAAAAAATCAGATTTATTTGAAAATATAGTCTACATTGAAAAATATATTTGCTATTTTGACAACTAAAATGAATTCATTTACTTCATTTGAATATAGTATATGTTTTCAAAATAAACTTAAAATGAACAATGTATTGTTAAAATGAATATCGCTTATATTCTTGTATCAAGATATTGCGTATTCTTGATTTAAGATTATGAATGATTGATATATCTGATACCGACAGCGACATATTTCATTTAAGAATACCAAATCTTACTTTAAGAATATTGTATATATATTTAAAGTGAGATATTTTGATTTATTAACTATAATATATATACATTTAACTGTTTGAATAATGATAATATGGGATATTCTACTTATTGCAACGCTTTATTTGCTTCAAATTATGTATATGAATTAACCATTGGTCACTTGTGTACGAATTGCGCTATGTATTGGCATTCACATTATGCCAGTCTAACGATAAATGAGAATACTGCGCATTGTGCAAGAGCAGTAACGCACTAATGCGTTTTGCATGCTCCTTGATCATAACTCAACGCGGCGTTGCGTTACTCATGTGCTCATGTCTATTTGACACGGCATCAATTTTGTTAGAAAATTTACAACAAAAAATATAGAATTTATTTGCAAACTTAATAGCGTGTCACACACAAATTTTATGTAAAATTTTATATAAAATATTATTAGAAAATTTATAGGATAAATTATAAAACAGAGAATAAAAATTTCGGAGTAAAATTGCGCGTACTGGCGATACCTGTGGCGTGACTAGTTAAGGTTACGTGTCACGTGGGAAGTTGGCATCAGAACATCAAACAAATAATATTATCCTAAACACGTCATGGAACAACAAATTTTTCAAATCGTGTCAAACGGTTTTATTTTTTTCTTACAATTTTATTTTACAACTTTGAAAGTCAAATTGCATAGTATTTTATAATATTTTTAATTGAAATAATTAAAGTGAAGTTAGTTATAACGAGCCATCGAAAAAATTCATAATTGGAGTAGACTGTGAAATTGGGTTGGTGCTTTAACCACTTCCACATAATGACATTTATTATTTGACATTGAAACTATAAGTTTGTGTCAAATTTTTCAAAACTCTTATTGAGAAAATTGTTTGTGTTTAGATGTAAATGGACAACATTTTCAACAACTTCTGTAGCTATATGTAAATTTTGATTATGATTTCCATATTAAATAAATTATTTGTTTTCTTTTTTGTTGTAGTATCATTTCAATGCCATAACCTTTTTTTACAATGAAACCAAATAAAACTGTCAAGCATCAAGTAATGTGTCATTATGTGGAAGTGGCTAAAGTATCAACCCAATTTGACAGTCTACTCAAATTATGAATTTTTTCGATGGCTCGTTACAAAAGACGTCTCCTGCATAACCACTGAATACACACTCCAATGAACTCCTAAATGAAATAAGAGTGAGTGCAATATTTTCATTCCTCATCTGATCATCAGTCAGAATTTCATCCTGATCGACGATAAGGTGAACCATGTTATCTAAAAATGCCAAAACACTTATAACATATTCATAAGATTATAAAATGCCCTTTGTATAATAAAGAAATAAAATTAAAAATGTAACTTACACTAATACCTAATTAATATGTATATACATATGTATATATGTATATATACATATGTATATATACGTATGTATATATATATATATCCCCTTACTTTGCAATTACATACATACTAACTTGATATTTGTAAATATTTCATATAAAAGCCGAAAAACTCCAATAATTTATCAATTGTTATATATATATATTATATATATATATATATATATATATATATATATATACATATATATATATATATATATATATATATATATATATATTATATATATTTAATTAAGTAAAATATAAACAACTCTTAATTAAAACCTATAAAATAACTAAAAAAACAATAAATTAAACGAATTTGTAAATGATAATTTGTAATACAACTACGATATATAACTGTTTATAACTGAATTTTCAATTCAAACATTGCAACTCTGTTAAATTTTGAATCACGTTTCCATGGTTACGAAAACAATTGTTTGCTGCGATTGGCCATAAAATTTATATATATATATATTTTGCTTAAAAAAGGTACTAAAATGCATGATTACCTAATAATTTACAACTTAAATGAGAAAGTGTATTTGTAATTATTTGACTTTCAACATACATACAACTTTAAAAATGTCAAATAATTTAATAATTTATTAAAGAATGATACCTCACTTCAAAAATACAGTCACAAATTACTGAACGCAACCCCAGTTCAAATTACATTAAAATAAAAATTTTCAAAGAATTCTATGTAGTCTCTTTATACAACGTGTCCAGGAAAGTATGCAACAAAGGGAAAACTTTTTTATGGTCTATTTCGCAGGAAATTTTATTTATTATAAAAGTTTTTGCTTTACTTAAAATCCATTTACCCGTTAAAATAAATGAAATATCGCTTTAAATAATGAAGATATTCTTTAATAACTTAAAAATACAAAAAAAAATATTTTCATGTTTTAAACAAACATCACTCGATATGATGCCCGTCTCGTTTAATACATAAATTTGTACGTTTACTTAAGTCCCTGACGGCATTTTTCAGGAAATTGGGATTATTATTTAAATGCGTTACCGCTTCCCTAATCATGTTCTGCAAATCTTCTTGGTTATCAAATGACCTATCTGAATACACCTGATTTTTCAACCAACCCCATAAAAAATAATCCAAAGGATTTAAATCCGGCGAGCGTGGAGGCCATGGAAATTCATCATTTCCATGGCCTCCACGCTCGCCAGATCTTCCTATCCATTTTTCTTGAAATTTTTGGTTTAAATACTGCACGACTCGACGAGAAATATGTGCCGGTGCACCATCCTGAATAAACCACAAAGAACGTCTTGTTTGTAAGGGTAAGTTCTCAAATTCATCTTCTAATCCAGTAGTCAGAAATGCTAAGTACCTTTTAGCATTTAGAGTTTGCTGAAGAAAAAAAACGGCCCGACCACTCTTCTCAAAAATTCCGCACCAAACATTTATCTTTCGTGAATATTGGTTCTTACAGTCCATTTAATGGGACAGTTTTGCGAAAAAACTACACCATTTGTAGTTAATGTTGCTTCATCGGTAAATAATATTTTTTTGGGAAATGTTAAGTCCGTTTCTATTTCACCTTGTGTCATGAAGGAAAACTCTAAACGTTTATCATAGTCTCGTTCTTTCAACGTTTGGACATATCATGGTTTAAATGTAGTAAACTTGTATGTTTTTAATATTTGATGTACTGATGATTTACGTAATCCTAAATTAGTTGCACATTTTCATACAGATTATTTAGGATTCTCAATTACACTTTGTAAAACATTTAAAGAATGATCTAAATTTATTTCTGGTCTGTCATGTTCCTTTTTAAAATTAAATTAAATTCCAAAGAGTCGATTTGTTTAAATTGTCGCAAAATTCTGGATACCGTAGACCAACTAACGTTTTTATTGGAGTGCCTTTTTGTATTTTCAAGTTATTAAAGAATATTTTCATTATTTCAAGCGATATTTCATTTGTTTTAAAGGGTAAATGGGTTTTAAGTAAAGCAAAAACTTTTATAAAGAATAAAATTTCCTGAGAAATCGACCATAAAGAAGTTTTCCCTTTGTTGCATACTTTCCTGGAAACGTTGTAGATGATGCTAAACAAAATTGTAAAGCAAATAAAATTTAGATAACTGTTATAGAGCTCGGCATTCTCATAAAACAATACTTTTTTTGTATAGTAGATGTTAAAATGTCATTTGATATATCATTTTGAGTCGATAAAGTAGTATTTTAACCGAAAAGGTAGATAAAATAGCATTTTAATAGAATTAATTAGTTAGTTAGTTAGTTTTATTCAAAACGATAACATTGTATTTTATCGACGAGGGAAAAATGTCGATAATGAAATTTTATCCTCGTGTGTAAAATTCAATTTTTTTATGGCCAAAACATGTACCTAATTCTTTTAATTCAACTAAAATGATGAAAAATTAAAGTATTTTATCTACTTTTGCTGTCAAAAAGCTACTTTATCTACCCTTGTGGTTAAAATACAACTTTATCGACTCAAAATGATAGATTAAATGACATTTTAACATCTGCCATAGAAAAAAAGAATTACATAGTTTCGCGGTTTTAATTTATGAAAACTTCAACTGTGCAATTAACGTTAGGCGAAATGTCTATTTTTGGAACAATACCTATCATTTTTTTTTTGCTGTGGTGACATAGATGACATAATTTCAACATCGTCTTTTATGCCTCCTTTTTTACATCTAGTTTTTCAAAATCACTTTTCTTCATTCGTTTACTAGCCATTTCGTTTAAAGCAAATACTTGTATAGTTTGAACGAAACAAATATTTTTTCAAACAATAAATAAACATCATAGTAATCCCAGTGCGGATTTAAGTTTGAAAGACCCTTGGGTACAAATATGTGTGAGGCCCACTTAAGGAATTCAAAATTCATAAAAACAATTTTTATTAAAAACTTCCATGTTTGTCACTGCCTCCTTCTTCAGTAATAACTAGATGGGGAACATGGTTGGAAGCTGCTAGTTTTTATACAGAGAATTTCAATAATTTACAAAATTTCGTTACATGTTTAAATGACGATGCTCGAAGTATTTCTGAGTGCAAAGAGCTAATACAAATTTCAAATTTAAGAAATCAGTTGTACTTTCTTCAGGAACACTTTGGAAATTTGCCAAAACTAATCACTTATTTCGAAAATCAAAATCTCAAATTAAATGATGGATTAGCCGCATTAGATGTGGCTATCAATAATTTGAAAAATATTCCAAGTGATTTCGGATGTGGGCTTCGGCAAGAGTTACACGCAGTTTTAAATAGAAATCCAGATTTAATAACATTGTGGCAATTGTGTATGGGGACAATGCCTCAAAATCTAACTGCTAAATATGCTGAAATAAAAGAATATTTCTCAGTATGCACCTATAACAAGTTGCCATGTAGAAAGGACTTTTCTATCTACAAGGATGTATTTGATTCACAGTGATCAAATTTTATAGAAGAGAACTTTGAGAAAGTATTGCTAGATAATATTAATACTCCTTTACTCAACTTGAACTACAAAATGAACATAAATAATAAAAATGTATTTCGTATTTTATATATCACCACCCGTTTCTTTCCCAATTATATAAATAAAATTAAAAACTCTTTAAAAATACAAATTTTCAATAGAACGCCTATGGGGATGAGTCATCGGCCTCTCGTGTCCGGTCCCTACTTATAATGCAGCAGCAGAAATGCGGCTTGAAACAAGAAAAAACATGTACAAAATGTAATCCAAAATTAAAGCGAAAGACTCAGTATACTTGTACAAGTTGCCAAACACCGATATGTCTTCAATGCACAAAAAAAGTTTGTAGTGATTGTCAATGAAATTAACAAAAACTTGCTAAGTCTATTTTATTTCTGTATTAATGTAAGATAAATGTTAATACTTTGTATGGAATAAAAATGTGTTTCTAGTTTTTAAATATTTTTTTAACCATGGTGGAATATGAGGTCTCACAGATTGCACGGTTCTGATTGCATAACTTTTGCTCATGCTACCAGTTAAGAGTTAAAGCAGATATACAAAGATTTTTTATTTCACAATACAACTGTGCTCTGTGCAGTGTTGATTTTCTACTGTGCTTTTTTCTCCTTTTTTCTTAGGTAATATCCAGAGAGCGGACTGAAACGATTGAATGACCAATTGCCCTGATAAAACGTTGTGTCGGTATCCGGTATAGTATGCATATTATAACAGCCCCACTATTTGCTTGATCGATTGCATTCGTCGAGCAGATGTTATTTCCGTCGTTATGAATAGTACATTGTGTGTATTCCTTCATAAATTAAATTCAACAGTGGCGTGTAAGACGGAATATAGGTACATTTATATATTATTTCGTTAGACTCCGTTGACATAATCGCTTAAAAAATTATATCCGCTAATTTCCAAAGTGTCTTCTCGTGTTTACAAGCTGTTATACATGACTTAGAGTTTTTGGCCTTGCCTTTTGATTTTTAAAAAGAACAAATTTGGTTAAAACTCTTTATTTTTTATGTTTAACGTTCTACAGCTTATTACCGAATGAATATATAATGCATCTTAATACTATTTACAGAACAATTGTCTTATCTTAATTCTTAAAACTACTAGGTTGCAGTTCTCACGTTGCATCCTTCTGCAGGTGTCCTGGCATCGTAACTCCTGGGGGCCTAGAAGGAAACATCACCTAGGTGCGAAAGCGACAAGGGATGTTGCCGGTTTTCTTCTTGCGGGTGGTCGAATTGAGTCTCGGTTGCGGCGGACTCCTTTTTCTTCCATAGGTACTTGATTCCTAAAGTAGTAGGCCATACAAGCGCCATTATAATGATAATTGTTACCCCGATTGACAATGGGTTATTGTGAAACTCGACGCTGTTAATTTTCTTTGCCTCGCCATGGAGATTTCTTAAATTTGTATAAATGTTCGATAGATTTTGTGTATCCACTTCGTGAATCTTCTCATAACTATTTTCTTTTTCTATGTGGATGGTGATATTGTAGTCGTCGCCTAGATTTGGTATTTTTGAAAACTTCACGTCCCGCAGTGACTCTTGAGTTTGTAAAATCGTCTGGTCGATTTTAATCATACATTCTTCCGTTATCGCTACCGTATATGTACCATGCATGCTGGACTTCGCACGGTGACGATGTCGTTATTATCTGTGCCTCGCCATGATCACAAATGTATTCCGTCGCTTTTAATTCAATGCATTGCTTTTTTTTTTAACCATATATTTCTGTTCATTTATTGCCAGATATTGGGATGTGGGTTGAATTGGTTTAAAATAGGATTCGTTTATAGGTACAGGTAAAGGGTATACGTGATAATAATTAAACGGTTCAGGTTCCACTAAAGGAACTAATATTACATAAACAATTGTTTGTTCTTTTATATAGGCTTTTACTTTAAGAATTTTACTTAAATGGTGAATTTCGTTCTTGATAGGTTCTATAGACAGTTTACGTGTATCAAATTGATTTTTAAGTTCAGTTATTTCATGCAATAGTTCGTTCGGTTCAATTATTGAAGTGTGATATGTTTGCAACTTTGTAAATGTAACCGCTGTGATCAAAGTATCTAAAACATCGTTTATAGCTTCCGTTAAAAAGATTAATTGATTGAAAATAGCATATATGTGTGATTGTAATTCATTTCTCATTAAACGATACCTTGCTTCACTAATTTCTTTTTGTACTTTTTCTATTCTAGTTTGTAACAATATTTGGTTATGTTGAATAGATTTAACTGTTTCATTGAAGGTATTTATGGTATCTAATGTTAGTGTAATTTGTTTTTCTAATACGTTTTTGAATTTATTTTGTGAGTCAATTATTTTACCGATAGCTTGATCGTATCTCTGCGCATCTTCATTATCTAAATTCCCCGTGATTGCTTTTATTATGCTGCCCGCTAGATTAATTGCACCTCTCTTAGATCTACTATTGGGAATTAATTGTTTAATTTTCTTACTTACTAATTCTAAGTTATAATTCAAAATCTTATTATAATTTTCTACTTCAAACACGTACTTAATGTTCGGATTGAGCTGACGTGTTTTCCGTGAGCTTTGTCCAATTTCTACACTTACTTTCTAATGCCTTAGCTTCTAATAACAAATAATCTAACTTATGCGTATTGACAAATTTCCAATACGTTACAGTATTCCATGTTATTCCTAATTTTAGGGGTAATAATCCTGTTGTAACCTGGATTTTCGTTATTCTGACGTCTCCACGATTCTGTGATCCAGAGGAATCTGCAATAACACCATATTTTAGGTTTCTAACATGAACTCTTCGTTCTCGTTTATTTTTATAAATTATTAAGGCTGTTCCGTTTTTAAATATTTTCTTTACTTCATACGGTCCTGTGAATCTAGGTGTTACCTTACTTTTATATCCCACTGGCCGTTTCACATAAACTTGCTGCCCTGCTTCTAGCGGTCGTGTTTTCAGCTTTGTATTACGTTTTTCTATGATTTTAGTTTTCTTATCTTGAACTTCTTGGCCTAATTTTTCGTATAAAAGTTTTAATCTGTTTACATGCCGTGTTAAATAATTATTGCAAAATGTTCGATCGTAGTACACGTCAAATGGATCATGTACTTTCGTGTGTCCTAGTGTTAATTCGAGGGGTGTCAATCCCGTAGTCGAACTTATGGTATTATTATAGGCAATTATTGCTAATTTCATCAACTTATTTATTTCTTCATCAGGTTGATTCTCTCTTAATAATCGAAGATGTTCTGATTTTGTAGAATGAACTCGTTCTATATTACTATTTGAATTCGGGTTGTATGGTGTTGTAATGTGCGTTCGTACTTTATGTTTCTCGAGAAGCTCTGTCACCAGGTCATTCGTGAATTCGGTTCCTCCGTCCATTACAATTTCTTCAGGTACTCCATAAAGTGAAAAGTATGTTATAATGGCTTCAGCAAGCTCTACTGCGTTCTTAGTTCTTATTGGTATCGCCTGGGCGAATTTCGTGAACGCGTCAATGCATGTTAAATACGTATTACCACCTGCGACGAGGGTGTCCATATTTATCTTCTGAAATGGTTGATCGACTTTCTCGGTTACATTAAGTTCTGGATGTTGTACATGTCCGTCATATTTGTTTCTATTACAATGCTCGCATTTCTTTATATAAACAGCTACTTTGCCTTTCATATTTAACCAATAATATCTTCGTTGAAGTTGTTTAATTGTTTCATTTATCCCGCGGTGATTCGTTCTACTTTCACGATAATTTTTAATTATCTCTACCTGACGTTCTTCGTCTTCGATCACCTCTAGTTTCAATAAACATCTGTATAACTTAGGGCCGTTATTGTTAAAGTGCTTTATATACATATTGCAAAAATCTTTATAAATTTGTTCTTTGTCGAAGTACGAATAATGTTTCCCTAAGTCCATATATTCTCTCATAAACTGCAAAATTTTCTCCGCGTTGTTTTCTCTCGGTATTTGAACTTGAGAGATTTTCTTACCTTGATTCTGACTAAAATCTACTTTTACGTCGTTTAAATATGCGTATTTAAAATGATACTGTGGGTTTTTACTGTCTATCGCTTCGTCCATCGAAGGTATCGATACCACTGGTTTGTTATTTTCGTTTGAATTTGCTGTTTCAATTAACCCTTCGTTTTCTGTTTCCGGTGCTGTATCTGTTTCTTCGTTTTCTACTTCCGGTGCTGTATCTGTTTCTTCGTTTTCTCCGATAACATCGACTATCGCTTGTTGCGGAATTTCGAATATATTTTCTGTGTTTGATATTTCTTGTATGTCTTGGAGTAATTCTTCTGTGTTGTCTCCTACGTTATTAACTATTGAGTCTGTCTCTAGTGCATTCAATTTCACTCTCGATAAAGCATCAGCATTCGTGTTATACTTGCCTTTTTTATATACTATGTCGAAATTAAATTCATCTAGTTTGATTTTCCACCTAGCTAACTTTGAGTTAGGTTCTTTTAATGAACTAAGCCACACTAGCGGTCTGTGATCGGTGTAAATGGTGAAACGACGGCCATATAAATAAGGTGTAAGGTATTTGGTGGCCCATACAATTGCCAATAACTCCTTTTCAATTGTAGAGTATCGTTTCTCCGTTTCACTTAATGTCCTGGATGCATAACACACAGGTTTGTCACTTCCAAGTTGACCTTGTGATAAAACCGCGCCTAACGCTATGTTAGAGGCGTCCGTAGTTAATACAAATGGCTTATTAAAGTCCGGGTATTGTAAAATCGGTTTGTTCATCAATATACTCCTGCACGTCTCAAACGCTTTTCGATATTCTTCTCCGATTTGGATTTTAGCTCCCTTTTTCAAACACTTAGTTAGCGGTTTTGTGAATTTCGCGAAATCTTTAATGAACTTCCTGTAATAGCCAATTAATCCTAAAAATGATTTAATTTCTGTAACTGTTTTAGGTAAAGGATATTTTTTGATAGCCTCTATTTTGTCCGGATTAGGTAAAACTCCATTTTTCGTAATTACATGTCCCAAGTATGCGACTTCTTTTCTCAGAAATTCGCACTTATCTAACTGTACTTTTAAATTTACTTCGCTTAATCGTTGGAATACCTTTTCTAGTTTATCCAGGTGTTCTTGTAAACTTGTTGAATATATTATTATGTCATCAAGATATACGTGACACAGTTCTTCTTGTAAACCTCGTAAGACGTTGTCCATCATGCGTTGGAACGTTGCGGGTGCGTTTTTTAATGCGAAAGGCATCCGCTTGAATTCATAGTGACCTTGTTCGGTCGAAAAGGCCGTTTTTTGTACGTCTTTTGAATCCATTTCTATCTGGTGATAACCCGATGCTAGGTCTAATGTTGTAAAATATTGTGACCTTCCTAATTTGTCTAGTATATCAGTTATATTCGGGATCGGATATTTATCGTCATGGTTTGATCCTTTAATCTCCGATAATCAATAACCATCCGATATTTTACCTGTCCTGACGCATCTAGCTTCTTAGGTACAATACTAACCGGGGCTGACCAAGGGCTACTGCTCTCCTGGATCACGTCCTGTCCTAATAAATTTGAAACTTTCTTTTTAATTTCCTTTTTTTGGTGTGGAGTCTTTCTATATGGTCTCATATATATTGGTGTTTCGTCGCTCATATTTAATTTATGTTTTACGCTATTTGTAAATGTTAAAGGTAACCTTTCGTCATAACATATGTCTTTATATTTAACGCAAAGATGTTTAATAGCGTTCATTTCTTCTTCGTTTAGATGTTGTAATCGAAGTTTATTTGTTACATTTTCGAACTGCATTTTCTCGATTTGTCCGACGATATATGGAATTTGATCTTGTACATAATCTATGGTGTGATAGATTTCTGCAACGATTGGTTCCTCTATTTCGATTTCTATAGAGTTGTTGTTAAAATTTGTAATTTCCGTGATTGCGTAAAAATCTCGTGCGTCCGTCAGCGATGTTGGAATTTCGATTCCGGGTGCAACTTCTTGATGGTTTATAATTATATTTGCGTGATTTTTTGTTACCGGTAGTTTTACTATTTTACGTTCACATGGACCTAAACTTACCCTGCTGCTTTCCCAATAAATTTTAATATTACCGTGTTTAGTTTTCAATACACCGTTAGGTACATCGATAACCGCACCAAGTTGTTTCATTAAATTGATGAAAAGTTAAATACATGAAATTTAAGTTGTTCCTTAGGCGCTTTAAAGGTTTTCAAACAAGGGATTTCTATTATATAATCGTGTTTAGTGGCGCATGAGCCGTTTGAATAGTAAATGGTTCATACACTACATAATCAGTAAAATATTTATCGACTTTATTCGTACTTACCATGGATCTTGAAGAACCTGTATCTACTAAGAATTTTGCGTTAATTTCAGGTAATATAATATGTGGTAATTTCGAACAAGTGTTTGTGTTTAATTTAATACATTCGATCGGTTCCTCTTCTATCCATTCGTATTGTTCGCGGAGGCCGGTATAGGAAAATTTTCATCTTCGATTCCGTAATCCTCTCGCTCCGTGTCTTGGTGATCTTCGTCGTAATATTGGTATTCCTCAGTTGTGTAAAGTTCCTCCTGTACTTCACCTTGATAGATCGTCGCGTTCTCTTCTTCTGTATGATGGTATAATTGAGTCGAAGTCGACGGTCCGTACATTCGTGACATTTGACTTCCTAGTTCCATCGGTGTTTGTTTACCTTGTCCTCTCTGTTGTAGCTGTCCAGGTGTCTTAGCAAACTTAAAGGATGGTGGTTTCGCTATTTGAGACATCGGGGGTCTCCATTGTCCTTGTGTCCATTGCGGATGATTTTGAAATTGTGGACAATTCGGAAATTGCGATATTGATGGTCGATATGTTACAGGTTGTTGTTGCATCGGTGGTCGATATGTTACAGGTTGTTGTTGTTGCATCGGTGCACGATATTGATAATTGTTGTTAGTTTGTGGTATATAACGGGTTGAATTTACTGCATATTGACTAGGTTTATTTATACGCTAAGAATTTTGATTCAATGGTACGTGCTGTTTCATAGGATGGAATTCGTTTCTATTTATGCTATTAGGTTGTTTAATGAAATAATTAAAATTTTCCTCTTCTAACACATATGACATCGCGATTTCTATGTTAGTGGGATTCCTAAATCTTACTCGGTGCCCTATATCACCGTATAGCGCTGTACCTCTAAGATAAGTTTGTAAAACAGTATCGTTATATAATTCTGTTTTAACTTGTCGTCTATTCGCGTCTTCTTCAGTTAATTTTACTTTAGTAAGAATTAAATTTAATATATTTTTACATCTATCCCCAAAATTATATGCCGTTTCTCCCCTTTCAGGTCGCATTTGCATCAAATCTTGCACTAAACAACGTTCTGATCTTTGATCACAGAAATTTAGTTGTAACAATTCTTTTAATTGATTCCACGTAGTTATTACTTCTCGACTACCTACTAATTGAAGTGCCCTACCAACTAATTTAGATTGAAACACTCTCAACAAAAATCCATTTATAGGATCTGCCCCATTTTCCATGTTACCAAATGTGGTGGCTAAATATTCGCAAGCTCCCACGTACATTGACAAAGTATTCGCGTCACCCTCATACATAGGAATTAAGTCAATGTGGTTTTTATTAATAACTTGCGCCATCGCGTTATTATTTGTTCTTAGATCGTTTAAAATTACAGAATTTAATTTCTCTATTAACTCGTCTATATCGCTATCTTGTCTAACTAAACTATTTTCTACAATTTCAATTGATAATTCGTCTTCCGAACTACTCATTCAATTTAAAAAAAATATAAAATTTGTTAATCGCGTAAAAATCAAATGAACCAGAATAATTGAAACATACATGAGTAGGTAAACCCCACCAGTTTTGTATAATACAAAGGTATTTTTAATAATATAAAATATTATTAAAAATCTGGTGTGAAGAACACAAATACAGGTTCACTATTAATATTTTTTGTGAACGTGTCCAAACACATCCCTCCCCAGAGACGTATCTACGTATCTGGGGAGGGAGGGGAGGGATGTGTTCGGACACGTTCACAAAAAAATATTAATAGTGAACCTGTATTTGTGTTCTTCACACCAGATTTTTAATAATATTTTATATTATTAAAAATACCTTTGAATTAAATGAACAAAAAGGAAATCTGGCGATAAATGTACATAAAATAAATGTAAAATAGACTTACAGTAAAATTGCGGTACAATACATTTGCGTTTCCCTTTGGATGATTTTTGTTTCTCTGGTCCTTAATTCTAGTTGCCCCAAATTTAGATGGCTCTGAGCGATGATAGATCGTTGATTCGGTGTGCTGCGTCGTTTTCTTTGTCACTGTGATGCCGAAAAAGTTTATTCCGCACTCACGTGAATTTTCACTTCGAAGGTTTTCTGTATAATTCGTTGAAACGAACCGAAAATCGAAGATATTGATTCTATTTTCGTTACAAATTTTTCCGACTGACTGCGCCACTTAGAGTTTATGGCCTTGCCTTTTGATTTTTAAAAAGAACAAATTTGGTTAAAACTCTTTATTTTGTATGTTTAACGTTCTACTGCTTATTACCGAATGAATATATAATGCATCTTAATACTATTTACAGAACAATTGTCTTATCTTAATTCTTAAAAATACTAGGTTGCAGTTCTCACGTTGCATCCTTCTGCAGGTGTCCTGGCATCGTAACTCATGCATATACATATATGTATTTATTGTTCTTGATATAGTATATTTTCTATTCTCGTCTATAAGGGATTGTTTCTGGTTTCGTTTCTTTCAGTATTATTTGGTTACAACGTTTAGTATTTTAAAAAATCCGTTTTATACTGTATATTTATCCTTTAATTTTTTATAAATATTAAGTTTAATTTACTACCTTATTTTTGGAGTAGTTTTCGTTTCTTCTTTTTAGTCCATTTCTTTCTGTTCTTAGTATTTCTTTTTATTTTCATTAACTATGGAGAATTCTTGTAGCGCAATCATGGTAGGATGGATAAAAGGCCATATAGATTGGTTGCATATTTGTAATGATACCGAGATATATTGCAGTCCCTGTTCATTAAGTTTAAGGCGTCTACAAAAGTGTAATGTACGGGGACATGTTTCTTCGAAAACTCATCAAGATAACTTGACACTTTTAACGAAGAACTGTGTGAAGTTTTCATGGCGGCCAAAATCCCATTCAAAAAGCTTAACAATCAAGTCCTCAAGAGGTTTCTTACAAAATATACTGATCGTCATATTTCAGATGAATCTACTTTACGTAAATACCACTTACCAAAATGTTATTTGAGAACCATTGAAAAAATACGAACCAACCTATCTGGTTATTATCTTTGGGTAAGTGCAAACGAAACAACGGATGTAACGGGACGATATGTGTTGAATGTAGTTGTAGTAATGTAATGTAGTTGTTGGTATTCTTCATCCGACAACTTCATACCAACCATACTTAACTGCAACTAAAATATTGAGAGTCGTAAATGGTGAAACAGTTGCAGAAGTAATTAATCAATATATTCATAATATTCTGTCATAGGATAACAACTATAAAGGCAAGATGCTATTATTTTTGACTGATGCGGCAGCTTATATGTTAAAAACAGGGAAGTAAATTAAGCAAATTTATCCCAATATGCTACACGTTACCTGTGCAGCACATGCACTACACAGAGTATGTGAATACATCAGAAGTCATTTTCCGAGTGTTGATAAGTTAGTTTCATCATTTAAAAAGATTTTTCTCAAAGCTGAGACAAAAAGTTGATGCCATATTTAGCAGAAATCCAGATTTGAATACATTATATCAATTCTGCACAGAGCCGATTGAAAAATCTATACATTCAAAGTATGGCGCACTTTTACAGCATTTTAATCACGCACTCATCACCAGTTGTGATGTGGAACGGGCATTTTCTATTTTTAAAGACGTTTTAACATCTAAAAGAACTAATTTAACACAGGAACACCTTGAACAAACTTTAGTTGTTCATAGTAATGTTTTACACTTTTAATGTTTCACATAAAATACATGGTTTTGAAGGTTTGTTCTTTGTAAATTATTTTTATTCAAAATTCGATACGCAATTCGCTTGTCAGTATTACTTTTGTTTCAGCAGCAGTTGCTGCCGGTTACCAAACCGCTTATTACATTCGCTCTATTGTGCATTGACTGATACATATTAACTGCATATGTAGGTATGTGCCACTTATGCATCTAGCCACACGTATCAAATTGTTCGAAACTCACGGATCGCATACAGAAACAAACCTATTGCTAATACAAGGCAGATGCCTATGGGCTTATGAATCATCACTCGCTCGAGTCCGCTCTCTGGTAATGTCACAATACTATTCTTAATTTTATTACTTTAGTATAACTTTTCACTTCTCGTGTCAATTTATTATAATTGCCACCTACCGTTTTGTGTATTTTAGTTAGTTGTACTTTTAAAGCATTTCAAATCCGTAATTTTCGTTAATCCAATCGTTTCATCCATTTCTTTTTATTGTCTATACCTCGACATCTTTTTTCCTCTTGTGTTGTTTTTGCAGTTCAAAATCCGTACTTTAACATTAAATTAATAATAAATTTAAATTTAAAAGTTCTAATTATCGTATAATTTTACAATTACATTCCTTATCACTTCCTTTACTTTTACGCGGCCTGCGTGTGTGCCTTGTTAGTAATCGGGGTAGCCTCCCCCCCCTAGGGTGAAAATTGTGTCCTTGTTTATTCCTCGTACTCCTTTTGTTCTCTTAACTTGTTGAGTTCTGTTATCTGTTTTGGCTATAAGTGCTAATTGTGATATTTGTAAGGAGAGCGTTATTCCTGAGAATGAAATTTTGTGCGATTTGTGCAAGGCAGCTATCCATACGACATACAGTAATCTTTCAAGGATTGAAATCCAATGCTTAAAAAACAACTCACGTAAATTGATTTACTATTGTCTAACTTGTAGTGACTTTATGTCGCAACTTACGAAACTGAACGAATTATCATCGTTTGTTGTCTCATTACAAACAGAAATTCAGGCTTTGAAAGTCCGTGAGTTCAAGACTTATACTGTGCCAATCGAATTGATAGATTCTCTAATAACTGATAAGTTGGTGCGGGAAATAACTGAACGTGTGAAACGGAAAAGTAATTTAATTATTGTCAATTTGCCGGAGCTGGAGGGAGTTCCAGAGTCGACCAGATTGCGGACGATACAACTTGGGTAAGTGAAATATTCACCAACTTAAACATTCCCACAAATCAGCTACATCTACTAGACTTGGTAAATACTATTTTTTAAGTTTAAGACAGTTTTTCTGGTGAAAGATAGAACTTCTCTTCAAAATGCTATATACTAAAATTCGAAATGTCAACTTAATGAGTGAATTGCCGCAGGGGAGACAAACCTTTACATTAGGTACTTTCATGGAACTCCAAAATTAGTACAGAGCAATAAAAAGAAACAGAATGGCCTTGAACTACATTGATAAGGAGACTGTAATATCCGGTGATTTTATTTGTCCAAAAGTCAGTGCTTTTGATAACGCAAATGTGACGCAATGACTTTAGGTTTAGAATTTTAGAAAACTTCGTGAATGTATTACAACTGCTGAATACTGTTGTAAATAGAGACAACAGATTACTGGATTTAGTTTTTCCTAACTTTATTTGCTCAATTGTTGTCGAACATTCCCTTTTCCCGTTAGTTCCTGAGGATACCTTTCATCAAACATTAAATTTAAATAATACAAAGGTATTTTTAATAATATAAAATATTATTAAAAACCTGGTGTGAAGAACACAAATACAGGTTCACTATTAATATTTTATGTTCTTCACACCAGGTTTTTAATAATATTTTATATTATTAAAAATACCTTTGTATTATACAAAACTTTCAATTATTCTGATACATTAAATTTAAACTTGAATTTACACAGATATCCTACTAAAAAATTTCCTTCCAAAACTGATTCCAGGTATAACTTTCGTACAGCACATCTTCCAGTGCTATATAGTGAACTTAAGAAAGTGGATTGATCGTATCTGGAGATGTGCCCTGGCATCAACCTTGCCTTTACTACTTTCTACACAACAATATTTTCTATCATTGATAAGCATTTGCCGAAATGCACTACTTCGTCGCGTAGATTTCCTGCCTGGTATAGTAAAATGTCTTCTGGCTCGTTAGCTTCTAAAAATGATTTTGTTCGAGTGCACATGATAGTTAAATCAGAAATTCATAACGCCTATTTTTACATTGGAACCTTTTCACAGAGTAATACACTAACAGCCATTAACCACCTCAGGGCAGACTATGCATCTGATCATGATGGACTACCTAACTTTATAATCAAGGACTGTGATTCCATTCTCTGTCATACGTTATGCGCTATCTTTAATCTTACTCTCAGCACATCTACGTTTCCGGAAGTTTGGAAGATAAGCAGAATAACACCTATATACAAAAAAAGTAGCAAAAATATTTTGCCCAGTTGCTCTAAAATCCCTGAGCACTTACTTTATGACAAATTATAATTATTAAATCTATTCGATGTTTTATCTCCACGCAGCAGCATGGTTTTATGTCTGAAAGGTCAAGTTTAACTAATTAGGCTGAGATTACTCAATATATCAATTCCTCTATTGACTCACAAGATCAAGTCGATATTGTTCATTCATCAACTAAGTTCATTTCGCTTTATTTCATATTTAACAAATCTGATAGCTTTCTATCTTTATAATGGCTTTTATTCCTCCACTTGCACTGCTTCTCTCGGTGTTCCTCAGGTCTCGACCCTTGGTCCGCTATTGTTTAATGTTTATATTAATGATCTTCTGTTGTCGCTTAATTGTCGCGTCCTTGCCTACCCGGACGACCTAAAAGTCTTCGGGAAAATATTTTTTACCTCTGATTACCAAGCTCTGCAAAAGGATTTAAACATTACCTACCAATGGTGAAACGATAACAAGATAAGGATCAGTGTAAATATATGTGGAGCCATTACGTATACTACAAAGGCGAACCCTTTAATATATACCTATTCACTAGATCACTTCAATATCTCACAACAATCACAAATCAAAGATCTGGGTGTTTTGTTTGATCAACACTTGCTCTGTACACTGACCACCTTCTATCTATTTGCAATTCCGCTCCACGCACTCTTAGTTTTGCTATTCGACCTGCCGTAAATTTGCAAATCTAAATACGCTTAAGATACTCTATTTTACACTGGTTCGCCTTAAACTCGAGTATGCGTCAATTATTTGGCAACCTTATTATGTCTACCAGAAGTTACTGATCGAGAAAATGCAGCAAAGTTTCTTGAAATATTTAACGTACAAATTATCTAGTAATTGTCCTGCTAGGGAGTTGACTATCAGGAAGCGGGATCACAATTTTACCTCACTTTCTGATCGCAGAGAGTGTACACTTTATGATTAAGCTTAGTCAACAATGCATCGATGCATCGAACTTACTCTCTGCTGTTGACATTATGGTGCTAAAATATGCAACGAGATCAAATGAATGATTCGTCGAAACCAGAGCCAGAACTAACGTATTTGCTAAAGCACCAATTACGTATAGGGCTAGAAATGCTAACAGAATTTTTCTTGATCCTTTTTTTACCCTTTCGCCACAACTTAATTGACCTTTTAATATAGATACATAGTAAATTATCCACGTTTGAGCAATTGACAAGTCAATAATTCGGTTAGTATTTCTTATGATTTTCTTTATTTGAATTGTCATTTTTACTGTTATTAGTTTATGGACTATAAGTTAATTTAGTTTTTTGACAATGTATTTTATTATTGTATTGTTCTCTTAATGGAGAGATCTGTTGGACAATAAAGGCAATTATTATTATTATTTATTTATTTGTTTATTTATCTAGTGTAAATATAAATAGCACATTCACAAAAATGTTCTCAATCGTATTAGATGTGAGCGAGAGAAAGAAACAATGAAGATAGTGTAAATTATTGCATTTCAAATTATTGGTTTGTTGCTATAAAAAATACAATTAGTCTCAATTCTTGCCTTTCAAATGACATTTCTAAAGTGGAATTGTGATTAAAATACTGGTTGCTAATTTAGTTCTAACTAATCTAGAGATTGAGTTTCATGGTGATAAGTAGAGCTGAGGATGTTTGCGGTACGGCAGGACCGTATGTAGTGCATCCCCACATTTAACTGTTTATCTAAATATTCTCTGAAATGATTTGCCGGATCTCATAAATTAATAGAGTGATATTTTAGTATGCACTGGATATTGTTATTATACAAAATCATAATAGCCATTTGTATTTATGGATCATAAATAATAATACGCATGTATTTGTATTTGGTTGTGAATTCAATTTAAACTTAAAACGAATCGTAATATTTTAACGACAAGCCGTTCTTACAATACATGCATTCGAGACAAAGTGTGCAACTCTACGAATAACTTGATAATGAAGTTAGAAGTTATAAGTTATAACTTCTAACTTCATTCACCTAGTTCAAGTAGGTAGTATATATAAAATATATGAAAAATATGTGCTGCCAGGCTTTGAAAGGCTGTGTGACAAGATTTTAATAAATCGAGGTTTCTTTTGTTTTCGTAGCTTTTATTGCATTTGGTTATAAAAATAATATAATAAATAGTAATAAACACAGCTTCTAATCTAGTAATATATTATCAGAATGTGTTTTTCTGGATTTTAGTTAAATTTACACCTTGTTTTAGAATATTGCGAATGAACACTTTACAATTGACTACTTACAACATGGAAATTCAATGAAACTAAAACTTCAACACTAATAAAAGGCCTTTGTTGTTTATAATAATAGTTCTTAACGACAGTAATAAAATTTTCTAAGAATAGGGGCTTTACTTCAGCTCCAAAATGTCCATTTTCGATCAATTATGGAAGTTATTCGTAGAGTTGCACACTTTGTCTCGAATGCATGTATTGTAAGGACGGCTTGTCGTTAAAATATTACGATTCGTTTTAAGTTTAAATTGAATTCACAACCAAATACAAATACATGCGTATTATTATTTATGATCCATAAATACAAATGGCTATTATGATTTTGTATAATAACAATATCCAGTGCATACTAAAATATCACTCTATTAATTTATGAGATCCGGCAAATCATTTCAGAGAAAATTTAGATAAATAGTTAAATGTGGGGATGCACTACATACGGTCCTGCCGTGCCGTGCCTCAGCTCTAGTGATAAGTGATAAGTTACATTATTATATTATATTTATTTATAAGAACATAGATAGACTAAACATGAATCAGTTCGTCAATTCGTACGCTACTTAAACATGGATAAATGGAATGGCAAGGTTGCAATTGTCACAGGGGCAAGCTGTGGAATAGGAGCAGCAGTAGCAAAAGCTTTAGTCAAGAAAGGAATGATCGTAAGTCTAAAGTTATTAATAATATAATAGTAAAATGATATCATGTGATTTTCTTATTTTGTTTCAAAATACTGCTTAAATGCGGTTTAAAAATTTAATGTAAAATTTATTTAATGTTTTCTGAATGATAATAACGAGTATTATTTATTTAAATACACCTAACTTATAATCTGTATTTAGGTAGAGTACTCCCTAATGCAGTAACTAATCAATTTATTTGCTTTCTTTTACGTATCTGTATCGCAAATCTGTATTTCTAGATTTATACGAAGTGAATAACTAATGACCCCAAAATGTAATGTTAAAAAGATAAAGTTGAAGATAGTTTCATCGATACAACTAATTCATAATAGTTAAATTTATTTATTATTCGAAAAGAGTAATAGTAGTTTTGCACATACCTACGTCTGCATTATTTTCTGCAATCTGTTCTAACAATACGTATAGTAATTATGTACTACAAGGAATGTTCTCTTTTTTCTCGTAGTTCCTCTAGCAGGCCATAATATTTTGCTACTAATTTTATTAGACGTTTTAAGCTAGTTATTTACAAGTTTAATGACAACAATGAAAGCATTGATGATTCCGTCATGTTTGTGTATTAGGAAAATGAGCGTTCTGCGTTCAATAAAGTAATCTTTGCGAATTTAAAAAGATCTCGCATTACTTTTACAATGTTGTTTTTCACTTAAACACGCCTCTACGCACTATAGTTTCAAAAACGGGATTCTTATTTATAACTGCGCATAATTTATCGGATGTAACTATTCCTACATTAAAGTGGCGGTTTCTGCTATGGTTTGCAAGTTTGCGCAACCACCAAAACTAATAGATTTAATTTAATGAAAAAAAGCGTAATTCTACATCTTTTAAATTATAAATTAAAAATTTGTACTACCTCACAGAATAAATGAACTATTATAAATATAATAGGTATATCTAATTCGATATGAATACGTTAAATAAATGAGAGAATAACACACTTGGTTTGCAAACTCATCGCAATCCACGAACGTATATATCCCTATACGGCTGACGAACTTTGTCGAACGTCTTTCAGATATATCTCCATAAACGAAAATAGTGTTGCAGCGGCAGTGCAACCAAAGCGATACACGTATTTCTTGCTTACGGTGCAACGGTATAAAAGCGATTAAAAAAGTTGTATTTGTGTGTTTAAAAGTGTTTATGCTCTTTATTTTTAAATAATAATGAATTCAGTGCAGAGTTTAATAGTGGATCCGTTCTATAAAAGAACGTATGCCGAAAAAATTGAAATAAAACGGTTGGGCAGACCTGTTCCGAATTTAAATCTGAAACAAACGATTTCCAGTAAGACGCGAACTTTTAATAGACTATTTAATAAGGATATTTATAATAAACATTTGTGGATTTGCGGTTGTAGTATAAAAAATGCATTATTCTGCTTTCCTTGCTTACTATTTGAAAACGCTATCTACAATCATTCTTGCAGAACTAGAAACACACATTAAAGATAACGAAAGAAAATTGATTGCCCAGACATATGATGGGGCCGCCGTCATGGGCGGATCGCATAATGGGGTACAGGCACGTATTAAACAAACTTATAAATACGCTGCTTACGTGCACTGCTACGCGCATCAGTTAAATTTAGTTATGTTGAATGCTGCCTCTGCCAACACTAATGTCCGTATATTCTTTGCAAATTTACAAGGAATTTGTACCTTTTTTTCAAATAGTTCTCAAAGAGTTGCAATATTGGACGAAACAGTTAAAAAGCGGCTGCCTCGTTCGGCCCCAACCAGATGGAATTTTAATTCCAGAATTGTCGCCACTGTGTTTGAACACAGAGAAGAAATTATAGAAACAATGCGAAGAATTTTGAATGAAAGTAAAACTGTAAATATCACTACTATCAATCAAGCTTCAGGTTATATTACGCTTCTTACTAATAAGAGTTTTATTTTCTGGTTAAATCTATTTTACAAGATAATGCCTCAAGTAGATATATTATATGCAAAATTTCAAACTAGAGAAATTGATCCCCTTATGGCCAATAAATATATATTATCATTTGAAACTCAGTTAGCTCAAATCAGAAATAATATAACGAACACTTCGGATACAAGTGACAGTGGGCCCGGCTCATCAACTTCAAAACGACGTAAGATCGATGGAAACGAATATACACGAGAAGCAAAGGAAGTTTGTGATATTATTGTTTGTCAAGCCAAAGATAGGTTTAGCTTTACTGGACACTTAACTGCAACTCTCTATTTTGTTCTGATAAATTTAATCAATACAGCCTCCATTTTCCTGAAAATGTCTTTCAGGAAACAATTAAGTCTTACCCATACTTTGATGAACGGAAATTCCGTACTGAACTAAGCGTAATTTATGAAACGGAAGAATTTAAATCAATCTCGGGTTTGCTTCCTCTTTATGACATCATTTCACAAAGTGAACTAAGTGCGACTTTTAGTAAAACATTAAAACTTTTAAAAATTCTAATTACAATTCCGATGTCATCAGCTGAAGCGGAGCGGTGTTTTTCTACTTTGAAGAGAATAAAAACTTTCTTAAGAAACAGCATGGCACAAGAGAGACTTTCTGCATTGGCGATGCTTTCTCAAGAAAAGGATTTTATCCAAAGTATTCCAGATTTTAATCAAAGGGTTATAGATAAATTTGCTACTGCGAAAGATCGTCGCATGGATTTTCTGCTTCAATAAAATCAGGATCAGAATCAGTGAGTTTTAAAAGCCTTTTTTCTTCTTTATATGTACCTTAGCAAAAATAACTTTTAATAAAACATACTTAGTTACCTACCTTGTTTACCTACTGTAAAAAGTATTAGTATTCACTAAATTTGCAACCCCCACATTTTTTATGCACGAGCCGCCGCTGCTACATTATCTGTTAGATTTCCTAACGTGACTTCGAGACAATGTACTATACCTAGGGGTTCATTTAAGAAAGCTTGCTATTTTCTAATTTGGAAATAGCGTCCAAAATAATTGAATAATTTTCAGAAATTTGTTCTATTTGTATATTGATTTCGATATCTGAAAACAGCTGCTGGCATACTGAAATTGCTTGAGCTTCTTTTGAATCTAATTTTAAAGTAACAAAATTAATAATGTGAAAATAGTTCTCGTTGTTTAAATTCATGAATAGGTTTCGAAGATTTATTAAAAACTTTTTTTGGCAGAAGCTATTAACTGATCTACTTTTGGTTAACTGTCTCTAATACCTTCTACCACAAGATGAAATATATGGAGCAAATACGTTAGATGAAGCAATTGAGGAAATGATTGTTTTAGTAACCTGCCAGCTTTAACCATATTTGAACCCCCATCTGTAACCAACATTACAACTTGAGTTACCGATATATTGAACTTCCCTAAGATATTTCCACTACCGTTTCGGCGTTTGTCTTTTGTAGTATTATACAGCATAAAAGAAGAGACAAGGAAGCCTCATCGCTTATTAAAGGGCGCATTAACATATTTAAGACATACTTTTTTTTTTTTGCATTCTTTGTTGTGTCTCATAATTTTCCAAAATTACCTTTCATATGAAAATCTGTCATCAGTGTTCTTGAGAAACAAGAATAGTTAGTCCCTGGAAAAGGTCCTCGATTTCTTGGGGCGATATCCCTCGTTCTTCCTCTTCAAGAATGCAATTAATTTGGAATATTTACTAATATCAATTCCTTTCTTTAAGATCAAAGTAGTTTTAATCATTCGGTAACGTGGCCAAAGTGTTGCCGACTGCAGTAATTCAACTAATTCGACGAAATAGGTAAGAACAATTATACAAAGGTATTTTTAATAATATAAAATATTATTAAAAATCTGGTGTGAAGAACACAAGGAAGGGCGTCGTTACTTCACATTAATTATGTGGATGGTATGCGAGGTACTTCGGCTGTCTGACAACAGGTAGCGCCGAATTTACTTCTGCGCTCGGTCTGGATAATTACGGTGATAGGGCGAGGTGGTTCTTTTCTGTGAATGTGTCTGGAACTATCCTTTCTCCAGCAGGGGCGTACCGATGAGCTTGTAGAAAAGCGAAATACGTATCTACGTCTCTGGGGATAGGATATATTAGGACACGTTCACAGAAAATATTAATAGTGAACCTGCATTTGTGTTCTTCACACCAGATTTTTAATAATATTTTATATTATTAAAAATACCTTTGTATTATACAAAACTGGTGGGGTTCACCTACTCATGTATGTTTCAATTATTCTGATAAAGAACAATTTTTTCCATTTCATGAATCTTTCATACGTTTTCTCGTATCTTGTTCTCGATTTTTCTGGCATTAAGTTGCGTGTTGCCGAGTCAGCAGCTCCTTGAATATCGTCGGGAGTCCAATTTTCATCCATTGATTTGTCATTCTCGCAAATATTTATAATTTTTTTCGCCACAATTCACAAATGCCACAATTTTTCACAAAACTATTTGTTTGTTCGACATGCAACCATTAACTTGATTCTCTCGTTGAATATAGCAAATTCAAATCTTGAAAAAACTTACCAAAAAATTCGACTATGACGATTCTAAGCGATTGTACGAAAAACGTTGCTAATAACTAATAACATTTGCGGGAAAGCAATTCATGAAAGAAACTCATGCAGGTACCTTTCTGCTTTCATTTCGGAATAGCTATCTTCCCGCACTTGTTATGAAAATAACTATTTCTTCTCATAAATAATATTTCTGTTATTACATAGTAGAGGCATTCATGAAAATAATATTCTAAGGTAATTCGCTGAAATTTTATTTGAAAGAAAATAGTATCTCTCAAATTAAATTTTATTTTTATGAATAGTTCAATTGTTTTGTGAATTGTGATAATTTTTTATTAGATACACTCCGCAAAAAAAAAAGAATCATTCAATTTTTTTCCAAAATTTTATGTTCTATAACTAAGGAGTACACAAACATATTAAAAATAGAACATAACAATTGAAAAACTAACACCAACGCAAAGAATTTAATTAACGTAAATTTGAATTAATAATGAGTATTTCCGTCTCGGGCCCGCATTATGGTTGCCATCCGCCTAAGCAAAAACTCAATAAGACCTCTGATGTGGTCTTGACCCACCTAGTTCCTTACTTCAGTGACCACTACTTCTAGCTCTTATATCGTTCTTGATGGAATTTATCTGGTTTGTAGTCCCACCCAATATAGTCCCAGATGTGCTTTATTGGATTCATGTCCGGGCTTCTAGCTAGTCACTCCAAAACACGTATGTCGACTTGATTAAGGTAATTTTGTACAATGTTGGTGATGTGAGAATGCGCGTTATCATGCATTAAACGAAAATTCGGGCCTGTGTAAGATGCAAATGGAACCACAAGTGGCTCTAACATAATCCTAATGTACCTATCTGCAGTCATACAGCCATTATGAATAACCTCCAACTCCGTCTTAGCTCCGAAAGATACACCTCCCCACATCATAATCGAACCACCTCCGAAATTTCTTGTTTTCCTGAAGTTGCACTGACTGAAGCGCTCACTATTTCGTCCATATAGTGGCAGGCGTCTATCTGATGAGAACAGGTTAATACCTAGACTCGTCTGTGAACAGAATCTTAGCCCAATCTTTAGCGCCCTAATCATGACGGTCTCTCGCAAATTGTAGTCTGTGAACTCTAGTGTTCTCTAGTGAGTATGGGACCTTTCGCCAGTATTCTTGCACGTATTCCTTGTTCTTTAACTCGCTTCGTTACTGTGTGATATGTAACATTTACATTTAGAACAGTAAGCAGCTCGTTTTCTATCTGTCTTGCAGTGCAATTCCTTATTCGCAAGGCTGTAAATCATAAAAAGCGATCGTCTATGGTTGTAATTAATCGCTTCTTACCTTATCCTGGTCTCCTGTTATATTCCCCAGTTTCTCTTTACCTGCGTACCAGTTTCGAAATTGTTGATTGTCGGACACCAAACATCATACCAACGTATCTTTGGCTCCTACCATTCTTAATTAACGAAATGGCTTGGATAATTTTTTTTCAAATTACGTGGATTCCGCATTGGGGGGCTGTCATTCAACTTTACCAAACCAGTCAATAAAGTTTCATATGAAAACATGTGATAAATGTTAAAATAAAAAACTGTAGTTATAAACTTACCAATTTTTGAAAGAAATAAGATGGTGTAAAGTTCCCACGAAATTAGAAAAAAAAATCAATCTGAACTCAGTGCGTGACAATGTCATGAAATCAAAACAAACAAATACTATTGCAACGATTTACTTTGCATAGATAAGGTGATTCCATAATTTTTTTGGCGGAGTGTATATTATTTGTGAGAAAAAATATGTATACCTAAATTGTTACGTGTACACTAATGCGAACTTAAACCGCATTTCGTATTCATTTGTGTAGGCTTACCAAATATTTCGGATATGTGTGCCCGCCGGCACTGGATAAGGATCCGTTTGTGCAGGCTTAGCGATAAGTCACATTCCTTAACTATCGTAAAGTGGTGGTGCAATCAATTTCAACGTTGTCGTCTTTCCTTCAATGATATGTTTCGAGTTCCTCAGACAAAGAGGGGCCGTTAGCGAAAAGAATATTGGTGCTGTTCGGAACTGAGAAATTACCGCCATGTTATTGAAAGGAATATTTAAGCAACCCTAAAGATTTGGCGTGAAGACAATTAATAACATTTTACACAAACATTTTAATACATATAAGCTTTTTTAGAACCGTGTTGTGTTGGTCTAGTGGGTAGGTCACTAAACTATGAATCTGATAAGCCGGGTTCAAAACCTGCTCTAGCCAATAATGTCGATGGCGATTTTTAGGCTCTAGCTCGACTCAGGCTGACAAAAATGAGTACCTGGCGGTAAAACTCTGGGGTAATAATAGGCGATCAGTGCGTAGAGCTAGCCACGTTATAATCCTAATGTACGGAACGGCTCAAGTTGTAACAAGCCGACCATGTTATTACCCCAAGGGCATGCAAAGCTAGTTCTGGGGACTATTGTCATTTCAAGCTTTCTTATAATATGGCTCCAGCTCAAAAAGAAAACAATGGTACAGAACAACGCTAGATCGCTTTGCCAATCTAGTGTACAACATCATTGGGTATATGATCCCGATATGGATCTTCTAAACTGAGTTGACTTCAACAAACGTTCCAGAATAAAAAAAAAGTGAGACAAAAAGATGATTAATATTTTAAGAATAGTGGACAAGTTTACACTGTAATACTAGAGGACCGTCGTTCTGTTTATGAAGAATAGTAAACTACAATTTGTTTGTCTCAAGTTCTCTCAATGTTCTCTAAAATAGTCCAAGAGGAAGAAGGATCGTCTTGCACAACAATGCTCATTCTGCTGCTCGAACAATTGAATATTTGAACACCCAAAATATTGAAATAATGGGTAATTTGCCATATAGTTTAGGCCTGGCATCTTATTACTTTTTATTGTTTCCATGTGTAAACGATAAGTTACGGAGTTTACATGTTACATCTGCTGAAGTAACGGTTGATGTATTTAAAAATGAAATAACTTAACGTAGAAAGATGTTTTTATGATTGGCCTTTACTGTCGAATTTTGTACAGTTTGCAAAGAATTTTAAAATTCTTCTTCATAAGTTGAAGCATTTAGCCTAACCCTTCTATCAATTTGCTCTGATCAGTTTTTTTTACAGGTTTAGGTGTTTCTTATAATGCTTTGAAATAAGTTTTATTAAGAGATATTTGTATCAGAATAAAAAATTTATTAGTGATAATCAATCTATTTATATCTGTTCATAAGTATTATTTTAAACCATTATGTAATTTATCTAAAATAAAAGCCTTGTTCGCAAATTGAAGTCAAAAACACATCTCTCTCTGGTGTATTATCATTAATACAATTGTCATTGTTTATTAATAGTAGTATAAACGAGTATTTCATGCAACTAAAATTATTTTTTGTATACGATGATGTAGCATTTATACTTTAAAGCGCAAGAACTGGGATGAACATGCCAAAATACAATATCTACGTCAACAATGAGTTGTAAGTATAGAAATAGACTGTACACAACCTCTAACGTTATCAGTCCTATCATAATTTAAACTTAAAAACACATCTTGTTAAGAAATTACAAAATATATAGTATAACATTTATCTTTTATTTCTACTTTCCTTTTTAATGCGCGTCGTATGAAGCATAAATAAATAATATCTATCCAGAATGTACGAAACGTCTATGTAGTTTGATTTTGTTAAAATCATGTCGTTATTCGCCATTTGGTCCAGGCAACCAAATAACTTCTAACTCTTCTGTGTCCACTAAATATTTCTTTCTTTATTGCGATAATCCACATCAATTGTTTATAGGTACTGATATTTTTAAGAAGCTTCTAAATTTCAACAACGACATATTCTTAACGATCTAATGAATACATTTAATTTTGTGTATAAATTACAGTGGCAATAACTACTGGGCAACGCTGAAGGTTGACCATAGTTTGTATTTTTTTATATACAAAACAGTTGTCGTTGGTGTATATATTTTGTTTCAATCTGTTCATGCTAATACATAATTCTTTCAGTATTTTTACCTGCTGTCATTCTATGGATGTGAAAAGGGCATTTTCGACCCCAATCTATGATTTACAGCAGAGCGATCACAAGTTGGATGCTTTTAGTCATTTAACTGTGGGAATCGTTCAATACTTATTTATAGAGTTCACCAAATTACCTGTGATTTAATTCCAATCGAAGAATAAACATATTCGATCTTCGTTAGTTTCAGGCACACAGTAACAAGTGGACGTCTTTCAAATTACTTAATATGCAATCAAGCTGGATATTAATTAATTGTATTTTTATACAATTTCATCGATTAAAGATTACATATCTTAATTAATTTTAATTTTGTTTTAATACTCAGGTTGTAGGTGTAGCTAGGCGAAAGGAAAGAATAGATGAACTTCAGGCGGAACTTAGCGGCGAAGCTGGAAAACTTTATTCATTTAGAGTTGATATGACAAAGGAAGATGATATTCTAGAGGTTTTCAAATGGACAAGTAATAATGTCGGGCCCGTAAGTGTTTTAATTAATAACGCGGGGATAGCACAAATGTGCAACTTATTCGATGGAGAAACCGAAAAATGGAAAAAAGTTCTGGACACGAATGTGCTAGGTGTAGCTATTGCATCAAGAGAAGCTGTGAAAATTATGAGAGAAAATGATATTAATGGATACATAATAAATATAAATAGTATTGCTGGTCATATAATTATAGATATGCCTGGTGCAAATATTTATTCAGCATCAAAGCATGCTCTCACGGCAATGACCGAGACTTTGAGATTTGAATTGGCCCGTCTAAATAGTAATATTCGTGTGATGGTAAGTGAATTTATATTTCAGAAAAAAAATTGTTCTTTAGGTTTATTAATTTTAGATTTATCTTGCTTGTACAGGTAATTTTCAAATTTATATGTTAGGATTTGTCTCAGTCTGTTATCTAACATTATCACCGACATATTCTGTTAAACTGTCGGTCGTTCACCAGATTTGAGCAGGTCCTTTTAGAATGTTAAAGCATTCTCCTCGTCCGTAAAAGGCATACTGCTACAATGCTTAAAACATAAAGGTAATTATTTTAACTGTATTGATTTGAGCTTTTTATTAAACTTAAATAAAGGTAAATAACGAAAAATGTACAAAAACTAGCTTTGATAAGAACAGTTTTTGATGTAAAAGCAAAACAAATAGTGAAATTAAACGTACGGAAAAACTGGAGAATGCAATAACCAAACAATGTAATTATCTAAATGTAGGTTTCCGCGGTCGTTATCTAGATGTAGATCTCGGTTTCCGGGTTGGAACCGCGTCGAGTTAAGTGTAATTGCCAACATTTCGTCCACTGTTTCAAGGGACATCTTTAGGGCTGTACGTAGATGTTCGTCGTTTCGCAGTAGCTTGAAGAATGCTAAGACAGAGACGGAGAAAACTTATATAGGGAGGACCGGGTCAGATGGTAGTCTGCTGGGCTGGGGACAGTGGGCCAATCGCATGCGTCTATGGCTATGGTATTTCGTAGTAGAGTTCTGTAGAGTTTGCCACGTTGTATGTAACGTATAGCCATCGTCTCTATTGAGATTGCGGGGATGTTTGTAAATTTCAATAGATTCACGAATTTTCCTTAGGAAATAATGCGATTCACGGGACAGAAGCTTGACATCTTTGAATAGAATTTGATGACCGGAGTTGAGTTTGCGTTCTGCCAGCGCTGAACCGGCTACATTGAACAGTCTAGTACAACGTTCATGTTCGGACACACGCACACACATATTCACAAATTCGTGAATCTATTGAAATTTACAAATATCCCCGCAATCTCAATAGAGACGATAGCTATACGTTACATCCAACGTGGCAAACTCTACTGAACTTTACTCTGAAATACTACACCCATACGATGCATGCGAATGGCTCATTGTCTCCAGCCAATAGCAGGCCACCATCTGACCCACACCCCCTATATAAGTTGTGCCGGTCTCTGTCTAAGCATTCTTCAAGCTACTGCGAAACGAGGAACATCTACGTACAGCTCTGAAGATGTACCTTGAAACAGTAGACGAAACGTTGGCAATTACGCCTAACTCGACGCGGTTCCAACCCGGAAACCGAGATCTACAATGTAATTAACTAGTTTTCACTGAAATCCTGCCAGTGATATTAAGACATATAACATAACAGCTAACTTTTTCCACTTCTTGCCGCAGAGCTCTAAATATCTTAAAATTGAAAATATAACGCCTAACATGCATACAACCTGCGAGATTTTTCGTTTTTGTGCGGCATCGGCTGTCTATGGTATTGGTTACTTCAATTGTAATGTGCCACACTACAAAAAATAGTTACTACAGCTGTCGATCTGTAATCAAGAATGCAACAGTATGGTAGTTTCTTAAGTGGTTACTTGTAATTACAATACAGTTGTGGTAAAATAGTATAATTAGTTGTGGCAAGGAAGAATACGATACGGCGTAGGAATTCTTAACGTTGATGTACATAAATGATATTATGTATAATACTATTTTTCTTTATTTAATGTGTTATCCCTGTTTTACGTTTCGGTGTCGATGGGTCGAATACACCGAGTCGTAATATTATTTTTTTTAATGATCACCCAAAAAGCATCTGACCACGGTAGGTCAATTGCAATACTGTTACTTCGACAAGCATCGCATTGTTTTTGATACAAATAATAGTTTATGTTACTTTTAGGATGGTCATATTTCATATTCATATTTCTTTATTTGACTACTAATTTTGTTATGTATTATCCACCTTGTTAACTTCCAAAATATATTGTATTCATATACCAAACGTTTGTAAAATCTACCACAATATAATTCTGCAATATATTCGCTATAAATATTTTATTCTCTCTACAACTGTTAAATGCGAGAACAATAATTATCATAATTTCTGCTTGTTTTTATTTATTTTTCTTAAAAATTTGTATAGTTTAGGTATTTAGAATTTAATAATGTTCACTTCAAATTGACAGCCTGTATACCGAAATTTTAATTATAATAACACTTTTTCTCTATTCTAAGAAGCGACATCCTTTATATTTAGACGTTTAATACCCTTTTATTAGACTATTTCTACCTTGTTTTAGTATTTAACTAATTACCGGACTTAATACCAACTTTTTAATATCCTTAGCTATTTGTAATTTCACGATTCTTAAATGTGCATCAATAAATTTCATCAAGAAGAATGGAATTTAATCTAAACTTTGTACTTAGGTGTAAGATTAGGACTTAATTAGCATAGTTTAAAAGTATATTGCTAGACTATTGCTGAGTATTATTGCTATACCAAGACCTTCAAAATTCTCACGAATTATGTCATCATCTGGCCGTACAACCGATACGGTTCGCACTTATTAGTTATGTAATGGTTTGTGGTGGTAATGGCAAATTTTTCGTGCTTGTAATATTTTTGAAAACAGTAAGAAAGACAATTACATCCTAACAGTAAAACATAACGATAACGAGCAAGAGTACAAACATATAAAATCAAAATTAAGAATATCAAAAGTTAGATTCAATAAAAAATTATTATAGTTCAAAGTGCATTTTGATTTTTTAACACAAAAGAAGTGAAAACTCCAGCGCAAATCTTACAACTTAACTTTAATTTTTTTCAGTGTAGTTGAATAATACCGTTATAATTTGCAGAATCTTAGTCCTGGACTAGTCAATACCGAAATGGCACTTACTAATAACGTGATGTCTAAAGAAGCATTTGATAAGGTATTAGAAGCCACAGGAAATCAATTTCTAGAGAGTGAAGATATTGCGGATGCTGTTTTATACTTATTAGGTACTCCGTTACGCGTTCAGGTAACGAAAAATTGAAAATATTTCAATTTTTATATTAAATATAATTATTTACATATGTTATAACTTATAATTATATTTTTCTAATTAATGTAAAATGATTAATATACTGTTTTTTACTGTTTAATATTTTAGGTGACGGAACTTACCATTAGGCCCATTCGAGAAACAAATAAAATGCCTGATTTTAATATTGAATTGTAAATACATGATGTAAATATATGTATATTATCACGAAATAAATATGCATTAATTAATTTTTACTTTATTTAATTATGCTCAGTTATACAGGGTGAGAAAAAAATTGGAGCTTTATTTTTAAATGAAGATAGTACACACAAAATAATGACAAATGAAAAAAATTGTGATAAAAGTTTTAAAAACCATTGGCAAAATTCCAATCTTCGGGGATAGTCAACTGGATAGATTTCTTGATAGTAAGTGAGACAATAAGGAAATAAGTGTAGATCCTTATTTAATATTTTCTGACAAGTGCCAAATGAAAGGTTAGTTTGTTGTGACATTACTCGAATTGAAGTTTGTGGGGTTTCATCCATTAGATCTCTAACGTTATCAATTACTTCTCGTGTACGTTTTTTTTTTGGTTGACCACTTCCTTGTTTACGCTCCACACTACCTGTCTCTCTAAAGAGATTAATGCAGCGCCGAAGAGTGTGTTGAAATTCGTTGTAATTGAAAAACAGAACCGGAAATTTAAGTTGAAATTTCACGTTATCACTATCGTTAACGGGGTAGTGTCACGGCCGTCAATTTTCCATCCATTTCGCAAATATGATTCAACCATAAAAAGTCTATAATTTTTGTGAAAACTATTTCAAAATTAAATAATTATATAAAAAAGTTAATTAAATTTCGCAGTCGCTGAAATAAATTTATGTGAAATGTCAGTGTTGACAACCAAATGTCAAATGTTAACATTGACAAATATATAGTATTTGTCCACTCGATGTTTTGACTCACGTCATTAGTTGCGTGGCGTTATCACGAACATGAGCACTTGCAATGTATGTATTCTAATTTAATTCAAAGCCCAATGGTTAAACAAGGATAAAACACTGAAACGAAAATGTGGGATTGTCTTCGCCGTAAGACCAATAAGATAGACAGAGATAACATGCGGTCATCCGCCCGCCATGGCACCCCTGTACTACAATAGTCGAATAATTAAATTTTGACTTTTGACATCTTTGGCTTATTTCCTTTTATTGCTTTTCTAATTAATTTTCATTCTATCTAGCAAATAATTGATCTTTTCATAACACAAAGAACTGTTTTTAATACATTTTCAGCAAGAAATCTTATCACTAAGATATTTATTGGTTATAGGTTAAGAATTTACATTTATTGCAGATATGGAAAACTTCTGAATTCACAATCCCAGCAACTTGTGTTGAATGTGATTTGAAAGAGACAAACTAAATCAAGCACCTCTGATAAATATAAATGCAGCTTTTAAAGTATATATTATATTCTCCTTGAAAGTTATATATCGAATTGTTTGTTATTGTCTTGAAATATATTAATCAAAAATTTTTGGCAAAATATATTTCTTCAAAAAATATTTTCTTAACGAATGAACATCATAGGTTGTGCTAATTTTTACAATATGCAGGCTGAATTTTATTCCGGTATTTGAAGAAGATTTGATCATTTTAAATTTATCATGGTTCTTCTATATTAAATAAGCTTTTATAGTAAATAAATACATTTTATGTCTTCCATATTCAGACTGGCACGATTTATTGTTGAATATTTTGATTCTTTAAATAAATACATAACCTACATGTCATGAGATGAATGATTGACATCACGGAAAATTTCATTCATAACCATGCTGTTCTTAACGTTTTATTAAAATTCATTTTAATAAATATAGCTAATTTTAGCTAATGAATAAAAAATGTTATAAAATTTAGAATATTTAGGATACAAACATAATCTTAAAGCAGTTTACTTTTAAATACAATTCTATTTTATAGTAATGAATTTGAGGCAGAAATGTTAATTTGGTTCATATGGATGAAAATTAATGGCGTAAGTCAAAACATCGAATGGATTGATATTGATTATGTATGTATATTATAGTAGAGACGCGTCCAATTGTACGTCATACTGGATCCATGACGACACGTTCTATACATGTTGCCGGCAAGATGTCAGTTATAAAATAAATAACAAATAAAATTATTCAAACATTTTTAATTTTGATTTAATTTTAAAGAAATGACATAATGGTGATATGCTATGCTGTCATGTTATTTTTATTATTATATGGTTAACATTGTCGAAGCGAGTTCTAAATGTTTCATAATCATAACGTAACTATAATAATAATAAATTTAAATACCCCGTCAATACTCTACGATATTCACATTACGCTTAACAGATAAAGATAGAAAAAGTACAAAGTTAATAGTGGAAATTAAGCAACGTTAAAGAAAATAATTTATTAAGGGCATACATTTGCATTTGTTTAAATAAATAATAAGTGGTAAAATGTCAACATTTACTGCATTACTTCAGTGATATGATTTCATGCTTGTAAGCAAGATGTATTTTTTTCAATCCTCCTAGTCACATTCGTCACTCTCAGAATCTTCATTTAGATTTATTATCAATTCTGTTGCATCCCTCTTACTCTTGGATTGTGAGGAGCTGTTTTGATGCATTTGGCTATGCCACTGACGGTGGATAAACCAATATTTAAAGTAGTAGCAACTCTTGTGTTATTCCGTACATGGTAAATAATTTAGTCGTTTACCTCATGAACAGCAGTTTTTGGAATTAATAGTTTTCCACATTCGTGTTCTTTCTCAGAAAAGGTCAATAATGAAGTAATTAATTGCTT
Source organism: Melolontha melolontha (assembly GCA_935421215.2). Lineage (NCBI taxonomy): Eukaryota > Metazoa > Arthropoda > Insecta > Coleoptera > Scarabaeidae > Melolontha > Melolontha melolontha. The sequence continues at coordinate 91,308,358 of OW285239.1, forward strand.
CGTAAGTTCACGGAAACCTTTCGGCATTATATCCAAAAGACGCAACGAAATAATAAACACAATGTATTTCAAAAACAAACTGTTTTTAAACAATCAAAATAAACGGGAAAAATGTACACAAACTAGACTTATTTGACAGATGTGTTATCTGTCAACACCGCAAGTAACTATTACCTTTTTAAAAATACCGAGATATCAAAAATTATCTTGGTCAACGGTGGCCATGGGGTGAAAAACGTCTGTCTTAATTTATATCATCCTTTTGAGAAAATTCGGATGAAATTTTCAGGTTAAGTGTCATGCTGACGTTAAAATTTGTCAATATATTAATCTTAATGTCAGTATGACACATAACCTGAAAATTTTATCAGGTTTTTCTCAAAAGGATGATATAAATTAAGACAGACGTTTTTCACCCCATGGCCATCTTGGACCCAGAAACTTTATGATATCGCGGTATATCCAAGAGACATTTAGTATTAAAATTATGTGTTTATTTGCCATGCATGTCTATATTAATATGTTGACTCATCCAACGATACGTCACGCCCCTGGCGCCTTCTCGACGGATCTAGAAATGTAAAGATCGAGACTAAAGAAAACACGAGAGGCTAGGTGGCCGATATATAAGCCATCGAGGAAGGGATTTGAATGGATTCGATACTAAATCATCACCGAGTGAACTTACATAAATATAAAAACATAAATGTGCTTATTGTTAGTAATTAGCTTTTTAAATTGTTATTCGTTTTTATTATTAATATAGTGTGTGTCTACGTTACCGTTAGTTTTATTTAAGAATTAGAAAAGGCAAACGTTACAGTGGTGTCAGGTGTGAGGTTAATTAATAAATAACGGACTAAGTGGACAATTAAGTGTTAATTAAGTCTTTGTTTGCGAAGTGCGAAAAGACATTTATTTTAAATATGGTGATGCTAAATAGAGTGAAACCACGGAATTAAAAGTGACTGATTTAAAACGGGAATTAGAGGAGACGGATGAGGATACAACCGGCAAAAAAGGCAATTCTCCGGCAACGGCTACGAAATGTGTTGATTCAAGAAGGCGAGGATCCAGAAAATTATGTCTTTCAAGTTCCAGGTGGAGATGCTGACGTGAATTCGCTGTTGATGAAAATGGAATAACGGCTAATAGACGATTCGCAAACCTTGGAACAGCGTCTAATAGATTCACAAACTCAAATGGAGCAAAAGAATCTGGACTGTGTGAAAACCTTGGAACAACATCTAATAGATTCACAAACTCAAATGAAGCAGAAGAATCTGATTAGTGCGAAAAATATGGAACAACGATTAATAGAAAATGCGCAAATTCAAATGTAATAAATGGAGCAGAAGAATCTGGACAGTGCGAAAAGTTTGGAACAACGACTAATAGACAATTCGCAAACCTTGGAGCAGCGTCTAATAGATTTACAAACTCAAATGCAACAAATGGAACAAAGAAACTTAGAAACCGCTAGAATCCTCGAGAAAAATCTGGAAAAGAAATTACTAGAAAATTCTAAAAGCTTCGGAAAAAGTCTGGAGTAAGTGGAGAAAGTGCGATTAGCGGAAAAATCAGAAGCGTTAAAGGAAGAGGTTTTCATAGCTGTAGAGGAGAAAATTGGAGAACATTCTGGACTTTTAGAGGCAATAATGACTCAGATGAAATTACCCGCTACCATGAGTCATTGTGATCCCTAGCAGGTCAACGAAGAAGTTATACCACGGACAATCGAAATAAAAGAAAAACTTGTGGCCATTTCGAAGACCAGAATCAAGCTGCAGAATCAGAGCTAGTGAGTGGCGCATAGAAATAATAATCTTTAAGTTTCATATATCTACCGATTTCCGTATTTTAGACATTACTACAAAAGCCATTCAGGACATTAAAATCAGGGTTACAAGCGAATATTGCATCAATCTTATTATTAAGCGAAACCGACTCTGCCTCTGCCTCTGCATGACTCATAAGAGGATAGCGTCTGCTCCGCGGTCTAGTAACTAGTGAACAATTTAAATAGACCTTTCAATACCTGCTATTATTAATTATATTAATATACATATTAGGCTCAAGACACCCAAATATGCATGAATCATAAAAATCTAAGATAGAAATACATTAAGAAGATTTATGACACCGTATTAATACGTAATTAGGAATTCTATTATATTATTATATTTATTAATAAGACCTTTAAGAGTATCGGAAACATTGGATACTGTTTGCATGTATAATATATACAGTTTCTAAGAAGAAATAATGTAGGTAAATTCCACAACGATGACGTAAAAGACATACATACATTTTAGTTATGTTAAGTTAGGGGTAGTGATATATTTTATATATACTTGTAACACAACAGTCACAGATAGAACATCATCAATCAGAACATAGAACATAATCATTCATACAGAATAGAACATAATCATTTATACAGAATAGAACACAACATACATTCTACAGCAATTATGCACCAATAAAACAGTAATGAATGAAGTTTAAGTTAACATTAAGTGCTACGTTGTGAGAATAATCTTATGAAATTAGATTTAAGTGTTTTTTGTAAAATAAATAAAACATTAAGAAAATAAACCAATTTTGAATATAAGTACCACTAACCAAAAGAAATAACCAGCTTATACGGAAGTTACACCCCGTGAATGGTGGGTCAAATACAAAACATATACATGGTCCTTCGAGAATCGAGTACAACGGTCCATATATAACTGTCCTTCAAACCAGGAGGCATAAACATTTGGTCCTTCGAGCCGGATTGCGAGCGACAACTCAAGCAACTATAAGATCATCAATCCTTTTTCAGTTGGACATCACCAAAAACATTAGTTCTTCCAGTAGCAGGATAACATCGACATCTTTATCAGCAAATTAATGAGGTAAGTCTCAAGTTAACTTCCTTTTTGTTAATTCTTTACCAATCAGTATCCTAAAAATCCTTTTATTTCAAACATGACTGACGTTAATTTAAAATAATTAAAAATCAAGAAATCAAATATCAAGGCACAAATGACGCGTGCATCAAATTATTTAGATACATTAGTCGAAGATATTACTAATGAAAATTATTGTATAGCTTGGAATATGTTGAAAGAGAGGTACGATAACAAAAAACTGATTGTTCAAAATCATGTAAAAGCGATATTTGCGTTACCTGCGATGACAAAGGAAAATCATCTCACACTTCGCCTAATTTTAGACGGGGTTCAAAAGCATAAACGTGCATTAAAATCATTAGATCGTCCTACAGAACAATAGGATAATTTGCTAATACATATAATTAATACAAAAAATGGATACTATCACTATCAAAGAATGGGAAACAAGTTACCATCCACATAAACATTACCAACATTCAAAGAGTTAAGTAATTTACCCTAAAAAGAAATTTCTCGTCAAACATCATCATTCAAACTACCAATTACCAAGTCGGGCTGGGCAAGCTACACATATCGCCACACTTTCTAATTGTAAAATTTGTTTCAATAATCATGCAATTTTCAAATGCGACAAATTCATAGAAATGTCAGCGGAGCAGCGTTTGAAACAAGCGCAAATCAAACATTTATGTTTAAATTGTTTGAAGGCGAATCACACCTCGCAGCAGTGTTTTAGCACCACATGTAAGGTATGTCACAAAAGCACAATACATTGTTACATTTACCTGCAAAAACTAGTGCTTTGCAAAAATCAAAGTTGTTGGAAATTTCTCCAAATGCGACAAATAATAATTATTCTCTCAACAAACAAGATATATCTGCCAAAATTAGTATTTCACAACCATCAACGTCGTTGGAAATTTCTCCAAATCCGGTAATTAATAATCACGCTATTAACAATCATTCACCATCAAGTATTTTTATCAACACATATTATCAATGTTTTTGATATAAAAGGCCAACCACAAAAGTGTAGAGTTTTGCTTGATTTTGGTTCACAATCACATTTCATTTCCAAATCACTTGTTAACAAATTAGGCATATATCAAGAAACGTTTCACATTCCTGTAATAGGCCTTAATCAATCAACAACTCAAGTAAGGAATTCTGTAACTGCAAAAGTAAAATCCAAATTCAACAACTTTCAATTAAATATTGAAAAATAATTGAAAAAATTACCGAGAATTTTCCGCTAACGTCTATCAATATGTGTAACTTGGATATTCCTAAAAACATACGACTTGCTGATAAAGAATTTAACATTTCTCGGCCTATTGATATGCTAATAGGTGCTGGTTTATACATGAAGCTGATGTGTGTAGGTCAAATTAAAGCAAGCGACAAACATCCCTGGTTACAGAAAACGCATTTTGGCTGAATTGTTTCAGGTCCTTGTGTGCAGAGTTATTCACGACATGATTTAGCTGTTTGCAATCTATCATTAAATCATTCAGTTGATAATAAATTCATATCATCTCGAGACCAAGAAAACTTTACTAGAGCAAGTAATTTCACAAAAAAAGTTCGAGCAAGAAATACTAAAACATATAGTAAATCTTATGAGTTATTTTCTTCATCACCTCCAAAAACTACATCAATCACTTCAAAGCATTTTATTACAAATTCTGTGTAAAAGAATGCGAAAAATAAAATTACAAACACAACTAGTAAAGTATTCCCTCAAGTTAAAAGAAACAAAACAACAGAAAATATACACAGTGATGATAATTTTAAAGAATTATCACATACATTTCAAAATGAAATACATATGTCAAAAGGTTTGTCACCAACAAAAGAAACGTATTTCAAAACATGTTGTCGCTGAACCTCAGTAGAATAATAAAATAATTCAACCTAATGTTAACAAGCCACCTGAAGGGTTAAACAATTTAGCCTTGAAGAAGTTTGCTAATACCAATAGCAAAAGAAAATAACTAACAAAAAAAATATATCGCATTATTTCCATTGAAAGTACATTCTTTCAAGGTGGGCGGTATGTTTCGTCATCAAACGAATATTTTATATTGTACATATTCATATATTTTAGATATTAGTAAATTTAGTATAACAGAATTAAAGAATAACATTTCAAACTTTATAAATATTCAATGTCATCGGCGTAGTCTGTTTTGTCCGTCAGATGTCACGAGGTTATCTAGTGTCATTTGATAGGACAAAATTCATTACTAGACCAGAAAGTGAACTTTAGTCGTTACTTCCTTCGTAAATCCGCATTGACAAAGTCGTTAGACAGAAACGCATGCTTCTGTGGTTGAAGTTAACGCTAGTAGTAAATACGTGCTGCTATGTCCATGTTTACAGATACAGATTTGTTTTATGCAGATTAGCATCATTCGTAACAACGCTTGATGCAAGCTCAAGCATCGATATGCTTATTTGTTTTTGGTATTCCTCTAGTGAATAAATTAGATTCATCACTTCAGAAAATATGTCTAAAGAAATTCGTTAATGAATATGTTTCGTCATAAAACGAAATATTTTATATTTTAGACATTAGTAAATTTAGTATAACAGAATTAAAGAATAACATTTCAAACTTTATAAATATTCAATGTCCATTTTCAAGAATAAACCACTTTATACAACGTATTTTTATTAACATATTCTAAATTGTAATATTTTCCTTAGATTCAAAGAATTTACATTTACTAATCTATATTACCTGCTTTATACATTTAGACTGCTTCTTTATTGCCTAGTGTAATTAGTGAACAATTTCAATACACTTTTCAATATATGCTATTATTAATTATATTAATATAGATAATACATAATTCTACAACAATCATACAACAATAAAACAGTAAAGAATGAAGTTTAAGTTAACATTAAGTGCTACATTGTGAGAATTATCTCATGAAATTAGGTTTAAGTGTTTCTTTGTAAAATAAAAAAATTATTAAGAAAATACACCAATTTTCAACATAACTACCACCAACCAAAAGAAATAACCAGCTTATACGGAAGTTACGTCCCGTGAGCGGTGGGTCAAATTCAAAACATATACATGGTCCTTCGAGAATCGAGTACAACGCAGCATTCGGTAATTTGAGCCATATATAACGGTCCTTCAAACCAGGAGGCACAAACAGAATAAATGAGAGAAATAAATCATCTTCTTTCGTGATCACCAGCATGTAAACTGGTTGATATTTGTCTGAAACGTATTCGTTTTTAAAAATATTGTATTATTCCAAATATTGAGAAAATCTCCATCCCTTAATAGCCCTTATGTAGAATTACTTGAACGCGCTTCAAAATATGATAAAACACTAATTTCGGTTTCTTTATTAATTATAAACTGCTTTGCTCTTCTCTTGTTCTTGAAAACTGCTTTGTTTTCCCTAAATTTTCTATAAAGTTTCAAAAAATGTTAACGGCTCTGTGTCTCACTTTCAGGATACTGCTCGCTGTAGTATTCATGAACTCACTTTACATATTTTCTACATACATATATGCTTGTCACATATCAAATTTTTCTAAATGTATAAATGGCATCTTTAGATATGAAACAACTATAAACAGAAGAATAACTACTAAGACAGAAATAAAATAAACATAACAATTTTTTCCCAACAAGTTATTAATAATATAATAGGAAAATGATTTCATGTGATTTTCTTATTTTGTTTTAAAGTTTTTCTTATATGCAGTTTAAAAATAAATATAAAATTTATTTAGACAACCTACCTTAGGACAAAGTTGCTTAGTTTGGGAGTTATATGGCGCTGAAGTTACAATTCTGAAATCGTTTTTTTATTATAAATATAAAACAGATTTTGCTGAAATTTGGTACGTTGACATAGTTTTATGAGACAAAAAAACATATCATAATTTTGAGTAACATTATTCCATAGACGTAGAACTTAGGTTTTTTAATAATCGCGCATTTCAAATTTGTACGCCAATGGAAGAAGAGGGGTTTAAATATAAAATTTAGTTTGTGTAACTTATTTACTACAGAAATAGTATATTAAAAAACAAGTTTCATAAGGCACCATTTTGTCGCACGGGATCAGTTTCCGAGAGTGCGATATTAGTACTATTAAGATAAAATAAAACAAATTTTATGAATTTCACTTTTTAATTATCACTGTAACGAGTCGTTTGGTTGGTTGGTGCGAAACGACTCGTTACAGTGATAATTAAAAAGTGAAATTCATAAAATTTGTTTTATTTTATCTTAATAGTTATAATGGAATTTCATCAAGTAAAGGCCGAAACAATCATATATTTTAAAGAAGCTAATACTAGCTTTTTGGCCCTTTGGTATATGTCTGACGAAGCCCAGGTTGGTGCGAAACGACTCGTTACAGTGATAATTAAAAAGTGAAATTCATAAAATTTGTTTTATTTTATCTTAATAGTTATAATGGAATTTCATCAAGTAAAGGCCGAAACAATCATATATTTTAAAGAAGCTAATACTAGCTTTTTGGCCCTTTGGTATATGTCTGACGAAGCCCAGGTTGGTGCGAAACGACTCGTTACAGTGATAATTAAAAAGTGAAATTCATAAAATTTGTTTTATTTTATCTTAATAGTTATAATGGAATTTCATCAAGTAAAGGCCGAAACAATCATATATACGATATTAGTACATTAATAAATTGGAATTATTTAATTTCAAAGTTCAGAGTTTTATTTTTAAATAAAGCATGCAGTTGATCACATTGATACTTCACAGTTTCAAATTTAAATCTTGGTATCTGCGAAGTATATTATATTACATATTATTTATTAATTTTCGTTAACATTATTTTAATATTTTATTTAAAAATATAAGCATGAGTGACATAGAACTAATATATCCTGTTGTCAATTGTATGCAATATACGTTGTTTGTGTAGAGTACGTATATATATATCATATCTGTCAAATGTACTTAAATTCTAAAAATCAAATGACAGCAGTGATATTTCGAACGCAAAATAGAAAAAGGTACTTTTTGTAAGACTCGATTACTGTCATGGTTTTTGAGAAATTTGTAATTTAATAATTCAAAGTAACAGTTAAAACAGAAAAATTATGTTACTAAAAAAAAAAAAAAAATTAAGATGTCATAGAAATTGTTGAATGTTACGCGTATGCAAAGATTTTCACGATGAAGCAAAATTTTCAGCAAAATCGAGTGACCTGTTTTATATTTATAATAAAAGCGCGATTTCAGAAGTGTTACTTTAGCGCCTTACAAAGCCCAAACTAAGCAACTTTGCACTAAGGTAAGTTGTCTTAAATCGGTTTATTTTGCTGTAAGGAACATATAGTAGGTTTTCGTAAAGACGTTTGACAGACACCTTGTATAATATATTTTTAGTATAATAATGACTTTACTAAACAATTTTTAATTTTGTTTTAATACTCAGGTTGTAGGTGTAGCTAGGCGAAAGGAAAGAATAGATCAACTTGCGACGGAACTTAGCGGCGAAGCTGAAAACTTTATTCATTTAGAGTGGATATGACAAAGGAAGATGATATTCTAGAGGTTTTCAAATGGACATGTAATAATGTCGGGCCCGTAGCAGGCGCGGCTCGTGATGACGTATTTGGGAGTGCAAGTACAATGATGCGAGTGCCTCGTGTGTTTTCGGTGTTTAATAAGAAAACGTTACAGTTAGTATACGAGAATACACGAAGCACTCGCATCATTGTACTTGCACCCCCAAATACGTAATCACGAGCCGCGCCTGCCCGTAAGTAGTTTAATTAAAAACGCGGGGATAGTACAAATGTGCAACTTATTCGATGGAGAAACCGAAAAATGGAAAAAAGTTCTGGACACGAATGTGCTAGGTGTAGCTATTACATCAAGAGAAGCTGTGAAAATTATGAGAGAAAATGATATTAATGGATACATAATAAATATAAATAGTATTGCTGGTCATATAATTATAGATATGCCTGGTGCAAATATTTATTCAGCATCAAAACATGCTCTCACGGCAATGACCGGGACTTTGAGATTTGAATTGGCCCGTCTAAATAGTAATATTTGTGTGACGGTAAGTGAATTTATATTTCAGAAAAAAATTGTTCTTTAGGTTTATTAATTTTAGTTTTATCTTGCTTGTACAGGTAATTTTCAAATTTATTTGTTAGGGTTTGTCTCTATTCGTTGTCGACTGTCGGTCGTCCATAGGATTTGACCAGGATCCTTTTAGAATAAAAGTATCCTGGTCGTCCGTAAAAGGCATATTGCTACAATGCTTAAAAAATAATGGTAATTATTTTAACTGTATTGATTTAAGATTTTTATTAAACTTACCTAAATAACGAAAAATAGAAAACAGTAGCTCTGATAAGAACGCTTTTTGATATTTTGATATAAAAGCAAAATAAATAGTGAAAATAAACGTACAGAAAAATGAAGAAATAGAAGAACCAAACAATGTAATTAACGAGTTTTCACTGAAATTTTGACAGTGATATTAGACATTTAACATATAAATAGCCAACTTCAAAATATAAAATTACTGTCTCAAATTATTCAAACTGTTCTCACATATATATATATATATATATATATATATATATATATATATATATATATATATATATTATAATAATGCGGAGGAGCTGAATAATAATGAATGTAAAATAAAAATGAAATAACAGAGAGACTAGCTCAAAAATGAAATTCAAGAATTTATAATGATAAATAGCAGAGACAACTTAAACTCAGAGTCAAAAGTAAGTTCCGAATACACAGACAGCAACACAAAAATACATACAATAAAACGATAAAGTCAAAGATTATGATAAATATATTTAAGAGATATTCTATTATTAATTGTACAAGATACAATATGAAATATAATATTATATATGTCTATATTCGGACAAATCTTTAGGAAAATAAGTATGTAACTTTCTAATTTACAAACAACAACGGGTTGCCTATACAATTTTTAGTCAAATTTAATAATGTTACGGTTGAATCTTAACCTAGTTATTAAATCTAATGATAATATTATAAATACTGATATAAATATGCAGTGAAATATGAATTTCGAAATAACGTGAGTAATCAAATTTTAAATATGTATCTGCAAGAATTGTTATATCTTTAATAAATATATAGGAATCAATTTTCTTAAGAATACCTGGTGCTTATGACAGATATGATAATATCTAAAACAACGTGTTCTCTGAGTGTCTTAAAACCCTGAAGAAGCACAACAGGTACAGCAAGGTAGAATACGATATATTAGTCTAGATCATCAGGTAGATATACTAGCCGCAAATCCGCATACGTTCCTTTAACATGTAGAAAACTGCAAGGTTATGTCCAATTTTTGATGTCCGGAAGAAAGTGTATTTTAACCAAATATAACCAAGAAAAGGTTCCAGTAGCTTCTTAATTAATGCTGTTTAAACGTAAATTGTTATTAGCATAATTGGAAATACAAAAATGTAGATGATAAGGTTTCCTAGTACTTCCATACTCGAAGTAACTTCTTGCAAGGTAATTATAACATGTAAAATAATTAATTCACTTTCTTGTGATTTAAAACGTAGCCGTAGATAATTGAATTTAAATAATTTCGTAAAAGAAATTGAAAATAAACCTTTACTTTCCAACTGCATGCAAAAATCTTCTTAATCAATAATCTTGTTTTTTCATCGTCTTGACTACCATCAGAAATTTGTATAAGCATAAATCAAATTTTCTTAGAAAATTGTACGATGAATTCGAAAATTATGTAAAAGATAATTTTATCAAATTAGAAAGAAATAATTTAAAATGTTTCTTTTATGTATTACTTTAATATTACAGAGACGAAAATATCCCTGACAATCTATTAATATGCTAATAAAATCCACTCACGTAATCTCAATTGCAAATTTTGAATGTGATGTTATCAAAAGTCATAATAAATAACCATGTTTCCAGTAATTTGAACATAAATTAAATAATCATAGTCAGTTTAAGAAATCTAAAATCCTCGCGAAAATATGTTATGATAAATATATTAAAGAGCGAAATATAAAAATAGACTAAATATAGCATACAATATTAATCGGTATTGTGATTTTAAAAACCAATTATGATCTTACATCAAAAATACAAAATTCTAACTATAAAGTAATATTCCTCAAATCTAAATATTCCAGATATAACATTCTTGGAACCAATATCTTATTAGAAGAAGAATTAATTTAAGAAGTAAGCAGACCCACATCAATATATATATATATATATATATAGTAAACCTAATCAGTAGGCGATTAAAGGTCTGTATATTACTTCAAAATATATGTATTTAAAAAAAACTCTACATGTTTCGGCTGTATACGCCTTTTTCAAGAGAATACAAAATATGAATGACAGGATATAAATGTCAAGTAATTAAGTTGCTATGGTTTGAATTATTCAAAGATACATTCTAGTAATAATAATAAATCATGCCTTAGTATTCCAAAAAATAGATAACAAGGTGTGAAAATATGTGTTGTTCGCTGCTAGCAATTTGTGTCTCCTTCTGGGTATGAACTTGTGTGTTGGTTGTTGCTGGCAGCTTGCGTCTCTCTATGGGTGTGTGGTTTTGTTTGAGAGCGTAAGTGTAGGATTTTGTATGTCGGTGCGTTCGTGCGTGTGTTTAGTGATCAGTCGCATGAATTTAGAGAGGACGGATAACCAGCCGTTGCGTAGGGCCGCCAACCCTTTCCCGACAACTTCTTTACAATTCCGTGCAGTACTTCGACGGTCTGACCCCCGCCCCAACGAGGCAAGGCGCAGACAGGCGAAGCGCACCCTGCACGGGGTTGCTCATCGCAACTAAGGGAACACTCTTAGTGGCTACCTCGGTCGACGATGGTCACACTTATGCCATCTTAACGTTTTCCGCCGAAGCGGGGGCATAGCACACACGTCGAACGTGTGTGTGCTGTTAACGGCAACCTAGCCAGGTTGTCGCCCAGGACCGGTCCTAGTGGTGTGTGCATTGCGCGGCGACGAGATAGCGCCGCGTAGCATGGTTCCTCACTCTTGCTGGAAAGGCGGAATGGCACCTGACTGCCCAACGGGCAGACCCCCCTAGAGTTTTGTAGCGCATATGCTAGGCTGCAACCCAGTAGAGGACCACATCAGCAAAAAACTGAAAACAGGGATAGGCAGGGAAAAGCAAGACATGAGTTATTATTACGTATGCGCCCGACACGTTCGACGTGTGTGCTATGCCCCCGCTTCGGCGGAAAACGTTAAGATGGCATAAGTGTGACCATCGTCGACCGAGGTAGCCACTAAGAGTGTTCCCTTAGTTGCGATGAGCAACCCCGTGCAGGGTGCGCTTCGCCTGTCTGCGCCTTGCCTCGTTGGGGCGGGGGTCAGACCGTCGAAGTACTGCACGGAATTGTAAAGAAGTTGTCGGGAAAGGGTTGGCGGCCCTACGCAACGGCTGGTTATCCGTCCTCTCTAAATTCATGCGACTGATCACTAAACACACGCACGAACGCACCGACATACAAAATCCTACACTTACGCTCTCAAACAAAACCACACACCCATAGAGAGACGCAAGCTGCCAGCAACAACCAACACACAAGTTCATACCCAGAAGGAGACACAAATTGCTAGCAGCGAACAACACATATTTTCACACCTTGTTATCTATTTTTTGGAATACTAAGGCATGATTTATTATTATTACTAGAATGTATCTTTGAATAATTCAAACCATAGCAACTTAATTACTTGACATTTATATCCTGTCATTCATATTTTGTATTCTCTTGAAAAAGGCGTATACAGCCGAAACATGTAGAGTTTTTTTTAAATACATATATTTTGAAGTAATATACAGACCTTTAATCGCCTACTGATTAGGTTTACCATATCATACCAAGGTCACGAAGTTATTATATATATATATATATATATATATATATATATATATATATATATTTAATGTAAAGTTCTTGGGATAGCGGTCGGTTTGTAATAAAAAACAAGGTTTGTAGGTATTTATTTTATTTGTATTGTAGTTTTATGATTTTGTTAATGAATGTAAGAGGATAATTATTTTTTGTAGAGAATCTTTTGTTTGTGATAAAATTTCTTGTTTGAAGTCCGATCGCTATCCCAAGAACTTTACATTAAATATATATATATATATATATATATATTTAATGTAAAGTTCTTGGGATAGCGGTCGGTTTGTAATAAAGAACAAGGTTCTGTTCGAGACGTTTCAGCTAAATAAATTCAGCCTTATTCATTCGATTTTAATTGACTGCAACAATGCAAAGAATATGTGACACTTCTTTGCATTGTTGCGGTCAGTTAAAATCGAATGAATAAGGCTGAATTTATTTAGCAGAAACGTCTCGAATAGAACCTTGTTTTCTATTACAAACCGACCGCTATCCCAAGAACTTTACATTAAATACATATATGTACATACAGTCAATAATTTCCGAAAAACATTGTTTTTCAATAGAATATATATATATATTGTAACGGAACGGATATAAAAATTTCTTATAAGTATTAATTAGTGGGCGTATGTTGTAATTAAGGTCCGGCTAAACTCAAGAACAATATTGACTCTTGTGATAGGGCATTGAGATATGTCCAAATTAAATAGTGCAAGTTCGGTGTCTCCAATCAAACACTCATAAAGTTCACTGATTCTAAAGTGATAGACTGATGGTATTGTTTATATTCTAAACTACAAAATAAAACGTCAGAGATCGAATAAATATATATCAACTTTAATGAAATTACTATCCAAACAATAAGGTAAGTGAAAAATATACTTATAATGAATTATTTATAATATACATGTCACGTGTTGAAACAAATATGGTGATGAATTTAAGGTTAATATAACTAACGAACTAAAAGTAATATAGATACATAAACGAGTATAAAATTTGACTAATGCTAAATTTAATATATTATTGAGATCAAAACAGACACAAAGCAAATCTAATATTAAAACTAAATTATATTAAAATCTGGATTCTTCTTTATCTTTCAAATAGAATATCTAAATCTTATATTACGACATATATTATTATCATTTAATCAATTAAAGAAAATATGATGTACTATTTATAAATATGTCAATAAATTTGTCGTTTTCAATATGTGTAGGAGATAATTGGAATACTTAAGTTATCTGGACTAGGATATTCGGTGTATGGGATCAATCTGTAGGTCTGTGGAGATAGGATCTTTCAGCGGCAATTGAACGGCGTCACCCCGGTTTGTTGCCCAGTCCAACGGTCGTCTTCCCGGCAAACTGCAATCTGTGATTACAGTAACACTGGTGATCGTCTAGTTTTGAAAAATATGTCAAACAGGAACTGGGAATACTTGTAGGTATTGACTAGAACGGACGTATGTTTTTATTTTAATAATAAATGCTTTTTCTTATTATCTTCAGAGAGACACACAAATTCGTCTATGGTATTTAAAATGGCGACATTTCTAGTGACGCTAACTTTCTTTTTTTTTCGTATCCCAATTTTGATTCGTCCATAGGTATGTATTCAATTAATCTTGACATATTATTATTATGAAAATGACAATTAAGTAATTTTAAATATATTTATAATTAGCAGCAAATATCTAATTCATTTTGATGAGTAAATGTTTGTTGTTTGAATGTCAAATATTGTACATAATGCTGTTTTTATTGTGGGAAACTTTCCCGCGGTAAACAACTCAAATAATATACAGTTATGCCTAAATATATGGCGTCATAAATGATTAATCAATTAAGTTGATATTTTTTTGTAAAAACAAATTATCGAAATGAAAATACTGATACAAATGAAATGATATAAATAATAAATGTGTGTATGACTTTTAAAAATAATTTAAATACGCGAAATCAACTTTATTGATTTAGCACGTGAAGAATTCAGTTTTTTTACATATATAAATAACTCTAGAACCTATATATATACATTTTAAAATTCTGCCTTTTGCATACCGAGGCATTCCTGGGTGTAGGCTTGACCTATCTCAATATATATATATATATAATATATATATATATATATATATATGTATAATATATATATATATATATATGCATATAGTATTAGAAGGAATTTCTTATTTTTTCGACCGTAATTATAATACGAGATAAAAGTAATATTTTTTGGGAGTAACGGCTGGATAATTAAAACAATATTCCCTTTGACGTTTCGATACTATATATAGTATCGAAATTAAAAAGTAAAATCTGTACAGTCGTTAATTGAATTTGTATTTTTTTGTATGTGGATGCTTTCTAGTATATTTCTTGCTTTGTAGTTTTTTTCAGATGTAATTATTGCGGTTTTATCGACATTGAAAGTGGGTTTTGTTTTTTTTATGTTTTTTAAGGTCTATACTATTGTTTGAAAATTTTTGTCGATTTAAGCGTTCTTGTAGATATGGTATTGTTTGGCCGATGTATACGCCTTCGCAGTCATTGCATGGAATTTCATAAATAACCTGTGTTTTCTTTAATTTAGGTGTTTTGTCTTTTAATTTTGGGTGCAGATTGTTGAGATTATTGGAATTTTGGTGAGCTACTTTTATGTTATATGGTGTTAAGACTTTGTCTATTTTTTCTAACAGGTTGTTTATAAAACGTATGGGGACATATTTATAAGTAGTTTTGGGGTTTTCTTTGGTTTTTGTGGTTTTATTTTATTTGTGTTGTAGTGTTAATATAATTTTTGTTTTATGATTCTGTTAATGAAGCGTAAAGGGTAATTATTTTTTTTTGTAGAGAATCTTTTGTTTGTGATAAAACTTCTCGTCTGAAGTTTGGGCTTGTTGGTCTAATCGCTCTATTAATTACACATGGCGGTGCAATGGGATCGCCCATGTCGAGTGTTATTGCACAATTTGTACTGGAAGAACTAGAACATAACTTAATTTCAAAATTAAATGTGTTAACCCACATTTTTTAAAAGAAACGTCGATGATTGCATCGCTTGCATCCCCTCTGATAAAACAGAATACACACCAAAGAAATTTAATTCATTTAATCCAAAACTACAGTTCACAATAGAAAAAGAAAATAATGCAAAAATTAACTTCTTAGAATTAACCTTAATACGCACCGGAAAAAAGATCTTAACAAAATTATACCACAAACGAACCGCATCTGATCGTTTTCTGAATTTCGATTCATGCCAATCAATGTCACACAAAAAGAATGTAGCAATTAATATAGCGATTAAACTAATAAACCCAGACTTCAAACAAGAAATTTTATCACAAACAAAAGATTCTCTACAAAAAATAATTATCCTCTTACATTCATTAACAAAATCATAAAACTACAATACCAATAAAATAAATACCTACAAACACCAAGGAAAACAACCCCCAATCTACTTATAAATATATCTCAATACCTTATATAAACAACCTGTCAGAAGAAATAAACAAAGTCTTAATACCATATAACATAAAAGCAGCTCACAAAAATTCCATTAATCTCAATAACCTGCACTCAAAATTAAAAGACAAAATACATACATTAATGAAAACACACGTTATTTTTGAAATTCCATGCAATGACTGTGAAGGCGTATACATCGGCCAAACAACACAATATCTAGAGGAAGGTTTAAATGGATA
Source organism: Melolontha melolontha (assembly GCA_935421215.2). NCBI lineage: Eukaryota > Metazoa > Arthropoda > Insecta > Coleoptera > Scarabaeidae > Melolontha > Melolontha melolontha. Next base: position 91,324,930 of record OW285239.1, read on the forward strand.
AAAATTCTCAAACAATAGTACAGCCCTTAAAAACATATCAAACAAACAAAAACGCACTTTCAATTTCTATAATACCGCATTAATTATATCTGGAAAAAACAACAAAGAAAGAAATATACTAGAAAGCATCCACGTACAAAAAATACAAATTCAATTAACGACCGTACAGATTTAAATAACTTGTCACCAATATACCTACCTACCCATTATATAAACACCTCCCATATAATAACAATATAAACATCACAAAGATAAAAAAACACATGTCCGAGAACAGTTAACCAACCACCCTAGGCAAAGTATTGACAAAGCTAACATTATTTCCAACCGTTAAAATAAAACACATAGTCGAAAATAGTTTACCTGTTAATACAAAAAGTTTAGTTTTATTTAGAAATGCAAAAATATGTCGCCATACATTAACACCAAAAATATTTAATGTAAGTAGATTTATAATAATACCATCTCTTACCTTTTTTACATTTAAATAAATTTCAGTTTTTCAAAAAGATACTCTATATAGTATCGTAACGTCAAATTAAATATTGTTTTAATTACCCGGCCGCTACTCCCAAAAAAACATTACTTTTTTCTCTAAATTCAGAACTATTTATGTTATCGATCTGTTTTAATTAAAACTCAATTGTTCCAAATTCAATCTTTCGTGAATATATTTTCTGATTTCATCTGGAGTAGAGCTAGAGTTAAGCGTTGGTGGTCTTATTAAATAATTCACACATAATTGTCACTAGCAACTCACAAATAACGTATGGACACTGTAAAATTTTAACTAAACTTTTTTCATCCAAATGTCTTTATAATAGAGTTTTTTTTGTGAGTTGCTAGTGACAATTATGTGTGAATTATTTAATAAGGCCGCCAATGCCTAACTCTAGCTCTACTCCAGATGAAGTCAAAAAATATATTCACGCAATATTGAGTTTATAACAATTGAGTTTTAATTAAAACAGACCGATAACCCAAATAGTTGTGAATTTATACGGTCAGGAAATTTTCTAAAATTATATATATACAGTGTGTTTAAAAAAGATGCGGCAATATTAAAGGGGGTGATTGCCCAGGTCATTTTATACAAAAAGTACCTATTAACATAGGTCCGCATACGCTTCGTTACCGATCTACAGCGTGTTGAAGTTTAATTATAAAAATCAGTAAAAATTTGATTTTTCCAAAGCGGCTTGAGATATCATAATGAAATTTTAGGCGTGTTAATAGCTGTGGGAGACACATACTTTGCAATACAACACGATGTTTCACAGGCTATTTTTCAAGAAAAAATAGGACGCCTCTGATTTCTCTAAAAATACAAGTATGCTTTTATTTATTGTTCAATTATGAAGAAAAAATTTCTCTCAACTATTTATCGTACGACGTACCGTTTTTCATTAAAAAAAAACATTTTAGTGCATGCCCATTTATTACAGAAAAAAATATTGAAGAACAAGGTTTTATTCAAGGGCAAAAACAAATATTTTACCAAACCAACAATTTTATCAACCAAAAATTACAAAAACTGTGTAAAGTGACCACCTCTAGCTCGGATGCAAGAATCCAATCTTCTCCTCATTGCCTGGCGAACTCTCTGAAAAACACCAGGATCGGTTTTAATTGAGTTGCACCCAGCAATGATTCGGTTTCTTAAGTCTTCTACGTTTTCCAATGGAGTAGCGTACACCAAGGACTTCAAATGGCCCCACATGAAAAAATCCATGGGATTTAAGTCCGGGGATCGTGCAGGCCATGAGTGAGGTCCACCTCGGCCTAACCAGCGATTTCCGTATGCTTGTGTTAAGAAATCACGAGCTACTTGACTAAAGTGGGCTGGTGCGCCATCGTACATATATCACATTGCATCTCTAATTGCTAATGGTAGGTCCTCCAGAAATCCAGGGAGCGTGTTTTCCAAAAAGTTGCGATACACCTCTCCGGTAAGTCTCCTTGGTAAAAATACCGGCCCAATTATGCAGTCACCCACAATCCCAAGCCAAACGTTCAAAGAAAACTGATGTTGAAAACGATCTTCAACAATTTCATGTGGATTTTCGTCACACCATACATGGTTATTATGGAAATTCCGTATTCCATTTCTTGAAAAATTCGCTTCATCGGTGAACAGATTCAACATCAGGAGTTGAGGGATTTGAACCATTTTGTGCAAATGCCATTGACAGAATGCAATGCGAGGAGGAAAATCAGCAGGAAGAAGTGCTTGAACGCGTTGTATATGGAATGGATACAACAAATTTTCCTTCAGAATGTGCCAAATAGTCCCATTACTTACATCCAAAGCGTCAGCAATTTTTCGAGTAGATGTACCTCGATCTTCTTCAATCATGTCTAGCACATCCTCTTTCAGCTCTACCGTTCTTGCTATCCTTGGCCTTCCTGCTCCTCCATTTCGTCTTAATGTGCCTGTTTCATAAAGACGCCGATGAATACTTTCGAAAGTTTTTCTATCAGGAACAATACGGCCAGGAAATCTTTCAGTATACAACCGCCTAGCTTCTAATGCATTGCCATCAGCACGCCCATAAATGTAGTGCATGTCGGTCATCTCTGCATTCGTATAGCGATTCATGATAAGGAACTTCAACAAATTCGACACATACAAAATTATTAATCACGAGACTCATTCAATATGTCATTCAATATGTCAGTGAATAAAACAGGACTGTGGTTTGGTAAAATATTTGTTTTTGCCCTTGAATAAAACCTTGTTTTTTTTTTGTTTTTTTTTGTAATAAATGGACATGCACTAAAATGTTTTTTTTTTTACTAAAAAACGGTAAGTCGTACGATAAAAAGTTAAGAGAGCTTTTTTCTTCATAATTGAACAATAAATAAAAGCATATTTGTTTTTCTAGAGAAATCAGAGGCGTCCTATTTTTTCTTGAATAATAGCCTGTGACGTGCCAATACGCGCGCCACAGGTACCACTGAAACATCGTGTTGTATTGCAAAGTATGTGTCTCCCACAACTATTAACACACCTAAAATTTCATTATGATATCTCAATCCGCTTTGGAAAAATCAAGTTTTTACTGTTTTTTTTAAATTAAACTTCAACACGCTGTAGATCGGTAACGAAGCGTATGCGGACCTATGTTTATAGGAACTTTTTGTATAAAATGACCTGGGCAATTACCCCATTTAATATTGCCGCATCTTTTTTAAACACACTGTATATATATATATATATATATATTGTAGTAATCCCTTTTAGCGAACAACGTAGAATAAGCTAGCAAAACAACCGATACAATATGATGACTCGCGTACGGTAGGCTCAATAATGTTCGATGAGGGAAATTTACAACATTCAATATAATAATGAGACTCTTACTGATAACTATTAAGTATCTCAGGTTCGTGTGAATTGGTCCTTGTTATGTGCTGTGGAAGTAAACATACATTTAAAAAAAAACAAATCTTTATTTATATACCACTTTCTGTATAAGATATTTATCGATATCGAAAAGACACATATATCGATCCTTCAAACCTTTGACGGACAAACTGACATCTATATCAGATTGGCTATAACTCACTAGGTGATATCCATAAGGTTTAGTACTACGCTAGATTAGGTAGACTAAAGAAACCTTTCAGCATATTATTACTACGGTGACTAAATAAAACAAACCAAGCTTCAACTTCAGACAAAAAGAAACTAAATATTTATTGAGTTAATAAAAAACATTTCTAAGCATGAAAATGTAACATATATGGTGGTAGTATATTGCATACCTTGACAGGTAGGTATTTGTTTTCTATATACTTACTTTCTATACTTAAATATTACAATAACCTAAGTTTCTTTCAATATTCTTCAGGAAATATAATTAATCAAAACTACTGAACGTTAGATAGGTTTCATCAAAGGAAATATAAGTTATGAGGACAATAAATGTATGAATCAAAATTTATGATGCAATATTACCCTGATAGCAATGAAAACCGAGGTGTTCGGAATAGTAATAACCTAGATGAGGTTATTCACATCTAAAATAAACCCAAGTAAATAATGTAGTCCTAGAAAGGCCTATAAACTTTCAATTAGTAAGTAAAATGATTCTATTAGTTTGTGAAAAAATATTCTGAAAAGTTTTTTAATGCTTAAGTATTGTTTACCAAGTTTATCGATTAATTTTAAACTATTAACAAATTGATGTCACTTTTATGTGTATAATTTTAGGTACCTTCTCTAATGGGGTGCAAGGTTGAGTCCGGATGTAAGGAAGGAACTTGGGTATTGCCTCGATGATTAATACTGGATAGGGAAAAATCTCTCGGATCTTCTAAAAATTAAATAAATCCTCTCGGAATTCTAAAATAACTGTTCTTGCTTGAGGACAGGAAGTTCAGGATGAATAATTTACTACGTAAGGTTCCAAAATACGGTAATCTTCTTAAATATTCGAGTTTTAAAACTTAATATTGTTAGTCGCCATGTTGGATTTTTAATTTAAAAATGATGCTTTCGAAGATTAATTATAAAACACTGGTATACGCCGTTCAAATGACTTTTTTCTAATTGATTAAATATTAAACTATCTATTGAAAATATTTTTAAGCACGTTAAATCGTAGAAATTATTTTTAAAATCTGTTTTTGTAATCTGCGGTATAAGAACAACGCTAATATTTTGGAATTATATGGCTTCCGTCTCTACCGGAATATATCGAACGACTTCTCTGATAGACGCCGATAAAAACAAAAGGTCCCCTAAAAATTTTATACACATCTTCTCATTGGATAGAACGAACAACGGAAATGATGTAAATTTAAATGTTCAAATTTGTATTAATTACAATTTCCATCCGGATTAATTACCTATAGCTTATTACCTAATTTAAATTGGGATATTTAAAACTATTCATAATATTATATTTATATTTCCTTTGATTTTTTTCTTTTCTTTTACTTAGAGTTTAAAAATGTATAATATAATATGTTTTAATTTTTCAAAATTTTATTCATATAGAAAAATAAATAAATTGACATATATAAATGTTGGAGGTAATTTGACTCACAACATTATTCTCGTTGCTGGAAAAATAAAATTTTGGAAAATTCTTTTGTTTAACCTTAATCCTAAAGTGACCCTTAAATTTTAATTGTTTGTAAATTATTTTTAACATGGAAAACTCTAATTATTTAAACATTTTTGTTAACATTTTAACTATTTTTTTTTACCTTATTTGATTATTGTTAATCTAATTTTGTTTTAATCTTTCTCACCCTTGATGTTTGTATATTTCGACTGTTATGTACCCTTTTTATATTTGTATATTTATTTTATCTATTTATTTATTTGATTATCATAATTAACTTCTCAGACCACATAATAATCCTGCAGTGATGATACGTGAAAAATACCTTTTATGCGTTCAGTATTAGGTTCTATTAATTCGTACGTGCAGGTACCGAATTTCTCATTTATTTCAAATGGACCCTCGTATGACTTTAATAATTTCCCCATTATCTTTTTCTTTTTGTCAGAAACCCTTAAACTCTTCACAATGACCAAATCTCCTATGTTGTATTCTTTCAATTTTACCAATTTCTCCAATTTCTTCTTTTCCCACTTGTTCTTCTTTGCTATAAAACGATCTCATTACCTTCTTCATATCCATTCAAACCAAACTCTTCTTCATATATTCTCTTTCCATAATATTCTTTATTTTTATTTATATTATTCATATTCAACTCTTCTTTTTCTTCAAATATATTTTTCTCTATATAATCAGTATTTTCTTCATAATTCATCTTCATAATAACATTTATCTTCTCCATTAATACTTAATTTTTATATTTATAATAATTATTTACTTCCATTTCTTCTAATTCCTTTTCATATCTCATTACATTTTCTTTTATTATTATCCAGCCTTCTTCAAAATCCAATTTCATCTATAATAAATTAATATTGTCCATTCCTGTATCTATCAAACATGAAAAATCGATTGGTCCTATTTTTATATTTATAAAGGGTGATGGGCTACTTTTGATTATGTTGTTTCCTTGGTCCTCAATTGTAATAAATTCCTCCGGGTGTGGGTAACATTTTACGTTGTTGTGTAAGAAGGGTTTGAAAGATTCAATCTTCTTTATTGTTTCGATGTGCTCGGTTGGGGTGAGGAGTCCATTTGATGATTCCCAATCGAAGTTTTTTTTCTCCTGAGTCTACATTCTCATCTGGGCTGTCCTCCGGTCTTTCCCTCCAGGATAAATTATTTATTTCGCTTCTTCCTCTGGACGTAAAGCTTTCACGATGTCCTCTTCTAGCGTTGAAAGAATTATGGTACGAGTGAGCCTTGCTTTCTGGGGTCGGTGGTCGATGTTTAAGATTATTATGATTCTGACGGTATCTATTATAATTGTAATTATTTGGAGTGTAATTGTTGTTCAACGGGTAACGATTGTTGGAAGGGTAGTTATTAAATCTATTGAAGTTATTATTACCTGAATTATTATAATTAAAACTGGGTGTACTATTTGGTGTAAATCGGTTGTTGTTTTGTTGTGTATGATTGTTGACAGGTTGGTTGAGATGGGGTCTTTGGTTGTTATAAGTGGGTGGCTGGTTGGTCTTGTCCGAATAATCGGCGAGTCTCCGCAGAATTTCCATTAACTCTTTCATGTTATTTACGGTCTGGTAGATAATTGCATTCGAGTCGGAGTCTATGAAATGGTGTAATAACTGTCTGGAAATAATCTCCTCGTTAATATCACCCACATGTATGCAGTAGTTGTAAGTCTTTGAAGCGTAGGCTTCCCTAGTTGACTTTTCGGGCGTATACTTTCCGGTGAGTAACTTGACTTTTGCTCGGTTTTGGATTGATTCGCCCCAATAATTTTGACGAAACAATCTGGCGAATTCTTCGATGGTTTGACAATTATCTTCCACCATCTGGCACCATTCTTGGGCGGATTCTGTTAACGTGGCTCGGATTACAGTCATCTGCTGTTTAAAATCCGGAATATCTTCTAGATATCTCAAGATATTCTTTAAATAGGTTATAGGATGAGTTTCAGTGATGTTGCCATTAAATTTTAGCAAGTTTTCTACCCTGATCGCCGAATTGTAATATTGGCAAGCCGGTGTAACGGTATTTCTCTTTGCCGGTCTTATATTGTCTATATCCTTCTTTATCGTTTGTAATTGTCGGTTTATCTTTTGTTCTACCTCTTCCTTACCTTTCTGGCATTCGGTAGACATATCAAATATTCGGATAGCCAGTTCATTCCCCTGGTTCTTGCACTATTGTTGGTTTGTTTGCGTGTCACTTGAAACTATTTTAATTTCTTCTTACATATAACCGATTTTTCCTTTCATCTTCTCTTCAACTTCCTTCGACCCTTGGCTGGTGTTCTCCTTGATTATTTTAATTTCATCTTCCAATTCACCACGTTGCTCTGTCATGTGCTTATGGAAGAGAGCGTGTATTTCTTGTTTCTGGACCTCTAATCTCTCGCTTTGTCTCTGTTCTAATTTAATTATTTCTCCCAATATATCTGTCTGAGCATTTTGGAGTTCGGTTTTCATCTCTGTTTTCATCTCGATTAAATCTTCTTTAACTATCCTGTTTTTCTCCACATTTTCAATAAAACTATCCTGTTTTTGTCAACCACCTCCTGTTTGCTTTGAACCATTTCCATGAAACTATCCTGTTTTTTGTCAACCATCTCCTGTTTGCTTTGAACCATTTCCATGAAACTATCCTGTTTTTTGTCTGCCTTTTCCATAAATCTATCCTGCTTATCCCCCATGTCTTTAATTAAAGCCATCATCTGTTCCATCATATTTGATTCGGCTGTCTTACTTGTTTCTTGTTTAGTCTGGTCTCCTTCTTCTTCTCTTCTATCTTGGTCCTCTCCACTAACTGAACGAGCACGTGTTTACATCATGGTTTGTTTATGTGCGTGTGTGTCAGATGTTTACAATTATATATGACAATAAATGATATATGTATTATACTGTTATTACAATAAAAATATATTTATAGCATTTTTTTTTTAAATATAATAATAAATATAATAAAATTTATATTTACCCCTGTATATTTTAAATAAATTATTCAATTTGTCTGGTATAAAATTTAATATTTTTCCACGCGAGGTTTGAGTGATGATATATTTTTTAAAACTATATATTACAATAAAACAAAACAATTTATTCTTTATTTATTTTTAAAATTACAAATTCACAAATTCAAATATACGTTTTTATAGATCTGCTGACTTCTATTTGACCTCGAAATTCTTCTTCCACAGGTGGCAAGTTAATTACCTAAAGAAATATATTTTTAAATTGCCACGACGTTAGGGCGTCAATAAATGTAGTAATCCCTTTTAGCGACCAACGTAGAATAAGCAAGCAAAACAACCGCTACAATATGATGACTCGCGTACGGTAGGCTCAATAATGTTCGATGAGGGAAATTTACAACATTCAGTATAATAATGAGACTCTTACTGATAACTATTAAGTATCTCAGTGTAATAACTCGATACACAGTCATGTGTATGCGTAACACTTTGGCAAGGCGACAGCCTCGCCTTTAATACAAAACATTAACGTGTTATCCAAACACGACCTTACTCCGTATTTGTTGCATACACAAGGCTATGCATCAGGGTTGTACATTTGTTCTAGAAACAACTTGTAAGTGAGACAAGGATCTTCTCGGATATATAAAGGCGATAGTTTAAGTCATAGAGATAGTAACAACCAGTCAGTGGTATGAACTGTGGGTACATCTCAATAACCACGTTCTACCCTGTCTTAGTTGAACTAATTATAATGTGTATATCTTGTAAATAGTATTTTTATCCTTTTTATAAGCGTTGATTAATTATAGTATATAAACCGAACTTCGAATGTGTATCATTTGATTCTCCGGTCAGCCTCGAACCTGCACAACAATGTGGTTGCACAAACGGCCCACATTACATGGCGATCACTGCTAGTCGCTTAAAGCCGTAAGCGCACATTACATGCCGATCCTCCAGTCACATAGGACTTTACATGGCGATCCTGCCAGGATCGCCATGTAATGTGGGCCGTTTGTGCAACCACATTGTTGTGCAGGTTCGAGGCTGAGCGGAGAATCAAATGATACACATTCGAAGTTCGGTTTATATACTATAATTAATCAACGCTTATAAAAAGGATAACAATACTATTTACAAGATATACACATTATAATTAGTTCAACTAAGACAGGGTAGAACGTGGTTATTGAGATGTACCCACAGTTCATACCACTGACTGGTTGTTACTATCTCTATGATTTAAACTATCGCCTTTATATATCCGAGAAGATCCTTGTCTCACTTACAAGTTGTTTCTAGAACAAATGTACAACCCTGATGCATAGCCTTGTGTATGCAACAAATACGGAGTAAGGTCGTGTTTGAATAACACGTTAATGTTTTGTATTAAAGGCGAGGCTGTCGCCTTGCCAAAGTGTTACGCATACACATGACTGTGTATCGAGTTATTACATCAGGTTCGTGTGAATTGGTCCTTGTTATGTGCTGTGGAAGTAAACATACATTAAAAAAAAAACAAATCTTTATTTATATACCACTTTCTGTCTAAGATATTTATCGATATCGAAAAGACACATAAATTAAGTTACGTGTTCCGACGGTGGTTTGATTTGTAACTTTTATTAGTGTGAGAAGAGGGGTAACTCCGTAAATTGATACTGCACTTTTTCAAATAATACTACTGAATTGGAAGATAGTTTTATTTTAAGTGATTATGTGAATGCACTAGTTACAGTGGTCTTTACAAGAATGTTCTAATATTCTACATATTTCTTAAAACTAATATAACATTTCGAGGGTACAATGTCTAGTTATCGATATTGTTTGTTATTTCTTAACAAACAATATTCGGAGATTCATAATAATCGATGGACAAATAGAGGAGTTGTGTATCTTAGATTTACACAACGTTCCCGCTACATGATAGAGATAACTGTTTATTGTTTCGTACATAAATGATTCATACAATATTATAATAACATCCTATTGTTCTAATACATAAATGACTAATACAATATAACATATGTATTTATTGTTCTTGATATAGCATATTTTCTATTCTCGTCTATAAGGGATTGCTTCTGTTTCGTTTCTGTCAGTATTATTTGGTTACAATGTTTAGTATTTTAAAAAATCCGTTTTATACTGTATATTTTTTTCCTTTAATTTTTTATAAACATTAAGTTTAATTTACTACCTAATTTTTGGAGTAGTTTTCGTTTCTTCTTTTTAGTGCATTTCTTTTCTTAGTATTTCTATTTATTTTCATTAACTATGGAGAACTCTTGTAACGCAATTATGGTAGGATGGATAAGAGGCCATACAGATTGGTTGCATATTTGTAATGATACCGAGATATATTGCAGTCCCTGTTCATTAAGTTTAAGGCGTCTACAAAAGTGTAATGTGCGGGGACATGTTTCTTCGAAAACTCATCAAGATAACATATGACCATCTGCACTTGACACTTTTAACGAAGAACTGTGTGAAGTTTTCATGGCGGCCAAAATCCAATTCAAAAAGCTTAACAATCCAGTCCTCAAGAGGTTTCTTACAAAATATACTGATCGTCATATACCAGATGAATCTACTTTGCGTAAATACCACTTACCAAAATGTTATTTGAGAACCATTGAAAAAATACGAACCAACCTATCTGGTTATTATCTTTGGGCAAGTGCAAACGAAACAACAGATGTATCGGGACGATATGTGTTGAATGTAGTTGTAGTAATGTAATGTAGTTGTTGGTATTCTTCATCCGACAACTTCATACCAACCATACTTAACTGCAACTAAAATATTGAGAGTCGTAAATGGTGAAACAGTTGCAGAAGTAATTGATAAATATATTCCTAATATTCTGTCATGGGATAACAACTAATAATGACAAGATACTATTATTTTTGACTGATGCGGCAGCTTATGTGTTAAAAACAGGGAAGTAATTTAAGCAATTTTTTCCCAATATGCTACACGTTATCTGTGCAGCACATGCACTACACAGAGTATGTGAATACATCAGAAGTCATTTTCCGAGTGTTGATAAGTTAGTTTCATCATTTAAAAAGATATTTCTCAAAGCTGAGACAAAAAGTTGATGCCATATTTAGCAGAAATCCAGATTTGAATACATTATATCAATTCTGCACAGAGCCGATTGAAAAATATATACATTCAAAGTATGGCGCACTTTTACAGCATTTTAATCACGTACTCATCACCAGTTGTGATGTGGAACGGGCATTTTCTATTTTTAAAGACGTTTTAACATCTAAAAGAACTAATTTAACACAGGAACACCTTGAACAAACTTTAGTTGTTCATAGTAATGTTTTACACTTTTAATGTTTCACATAAAATACATGGTTTTGAAGGTTTGTTCTTTGTAAATTATTTTTATTCAAAATTCGATACGCGATTCGCTTGTCAGTATTACTTTTGTTTCAGCAGCAGTTGCTGCCGGTTACCAAACCGTTTATTACATTCGCTCTGTGCATTGGCTGATACATATTAACTGCATATGTAGGTATGTGCCACTTATGCATCTAGCCACACGTATCAAATTGTTCGAAACTCACGGATCGCTTACAGAAACAAACCTATTGCTAATACAAGGCAGATGCCTATGGGCTTATGAATCATCACTCGCTCGAGTCCGCTCTCTGGTAATGTCACAATACTATTCTTAATTTTATTACTTTAGTATAACTTTTCACTTCTCGTGTCAATTTATTATAATTGCCACCTACCGTTTTGTGTATTTTAGTTAGTTGTACTTTTAAAGCATTTCAAATCCGTAATTTTCGTTAATCCAATCGTTTCATCCATCTCTTTTTATTGTCTATACCTCGACATCTTTTTTCCTCTTGTGTTGTTTTTGCAGTTCAAAATCCGTACTTTAACATTAAATTAATAATAAATTTAAATTTAAAAGTTCTAATTATCGTATAATTTTACAATTACATTCCTTATCACTTCCTTTACTTTTACGCGGCCTGCGTGTGTGCCTTGTTAGTAATCGGGGTAGCCCCCCCCCTAGGGTCAAAATTGTGTCCTTGTTTATTTCTCGTACTCCTTTTGTTCTCTTAACTTATTGAGTTCTTTTATCTGTTATGGCTATAAGTGCTAATTGTGATATTTGTAAGGAGAGCGTTATTCCTGAGAATGAAATCTTGTGCGATTTGTGCAAGGCAGCTATCCATACGACATACAGTGATCTTTCAAGGATTGAAATCCAATGCTTAAAAAACAAGTCACGTAAATTGATTTACTATTGTCTAACTTGTAGTGACTTTATGTCGCAACTTACGAAACTGAACGAACTATCATCGTTTGTTGTCTCATTACAAACAGAAATTCAGGCTTTGAAAGCCCGTGAGTTTAAGACTTATACTGTGCCAACGAATTGATAGATTCTCTAATAACTGATAAGTTGGTGCGGGAAATAACTGAACGTGTGAAATGGAAAAGTAATTTAATTATTTTCAATTTGCCGGAGCTGGAGGGAGTTCCAGAGTCGACCAGATTGCGGACGATACAACTTGAGTAAATGAAATATTCACCAACTTAAACATTCCCACAAATCAGCTACATCTACTAGACTTGGTAAATACGATTTTTTAAGTTTAAGACAGTTTTTTCTGGTGAAAGATAGAACTTCTCTTCTCAAAATGCTATATACTAAAATTCGAAATGTCAACTTAATGAGTGAATTGTCGCAGGGGAGACAAACCTTTACATTAGGTATTTTCATGGAACTCCAAAATTTGTACAGAGCAATAAAAAAAACAGAATGGCCTTGAACTTCATTGATAAGAAGACTGTAATATGCGGTGATTTTATTTGTCCAAAAGCCAGTGCTTTTGATAACGCAAATGACTTTAGGTTTAGAATTTTACAAAACTTCGTGAATGTATTACAACTGTTTCAGCTGAATACTGTTATAAATAGAGACAACAGATTACTGGATTTAGTTTTTCCTAACTTTATTTGCTCAATTGTTGTCGAACATTCCCTTTTCCCGTTAGTTCCTGAGGATACCTTTCATCCAACATTAAATTTATACTTGAATTTACACAGATATCCTACTAAAAAATTTCCTTCCAAAACTGATTCCAGATATAACTTTCGTAGAGCACATCTTCCAGTGCTATATAGTGAACTTAAGAAAGTGGATTGATCGTATTTGGAGATGTGCCCTGGCATCAACTTTGCCTTTACTACTTTCTACACAACAATATTTTCTATCATTGATAAGCATTTGCCGAAATGCACTACTTTGTCGCGTAGATTTCCTGCCTGGTATGGTACAACATTAATCAACCTGATTAAACTAAAAGAATCTTACTACTAAAAATGTCTTCTGGCTCGTTAGCTTCTAAAAATGATTTTGTTCGAGTGCACATGCTAGTTAAATCAGAAATTCATAACGCCTATTTTTACATTGGAACCTTTTTACAGAGTAATACACTAACAGCCATTAACCACCTCAGGGCAGACTATGCATCTGATCATGATGGACTACCTAACTTTATAATCAAGGACTGTGATTCCATTCTCTGTCATACGTTATGCGCTATCTTTAATCTTGCTCTCGGCACATCTACGTTTCCGGAAGTTTTGAAGATAAGCAGAATAACACCTATATACAAAAAAGGTAGCAAAAATATTTTTCCCAGTTGCTCTAAAATCCTTGAGCACTTACTTTATGACAAATTATATAAATCTATTCGATGTTTTATCTCCACGCAGCAGCATGGTTTTACGTCTGAAAGGTCAAGTTTAACTAATTAGACTGAGATTACTCAATATATCAATTCCTCTATTGACTCACAAGATCTAGTCGATATTGTTCATTCATCAACTAAGTTCATTTCGCTTTACTTCATATTTAACAGATCTGATAGCTTTCTATCCTTATAATGGCTTTTATTCCTCCACTTGCACTGCTTCTCTCGGTGTTCCTCAGGTCTCGACCCTTGGTCCGCTATTGTTTAATGTTTATATTAATGATCTTCTGTTGTCGCTTAATTTTCGCGTCCTTGCCTACCCGGACGACCTAAAAGTCTTCGGGAAAATATTTTTTACCTCTGATTACCAAGCTCTGCAAAAGGATTTAAACATTACCTACCAATGGTGAAACGATAACAAGATAAGGATCAGTGTAAATATATGTGGAGCCATTACGTATACTACAAAGGCGAACCCTTTAATATATACCTATTCACTAGATCACTTCAATATCTCACAACAATCACAAATCAAAGATCTGGGTGTTTTGTTTGATCAACACTTGCTCTGTACACTGACCACCTTCTATCTATTTGCAATTCCGCTCCACGCACTCTTAGTTTTGCTATTCGACCTGCCGTAAATTTGCAAATCTAAATACGCTTAAGACACTCTATTTTACACTGGTTCGCCTTAAACTCGAGTATGCGTCAATTATTTGGCAACCTTATTATGTCTACCAGAAGTTACTGATCGAGAAAATGCAGCAAAGTTTCTTGAAATATTTAACGCACAAATTATCTAGTAATTGTCCTGCTAGGGAGTTGACTATCAGGAAGCGGGATCACAATTTTACCTCACTTTCTGATCGCAGAGAGTGCACACTTTATGATTAAGCTTAGTCAACAATGCATCGATGCATCGAACTTACTCTCTGCTGTTGACATTATGGTGCTAAAATATGCAACGAGATCAAATGAATGATTCGTCGAAACCAGAGCCAGAACTAACGTATTTGCTAAAGCACCAATTACGTATATGGCTAGAAATGCTAACAGAATTTTTCCTGATCCCTTTTTTACCCTTTCGCCACAACTTAATTGACCTTTTAATATAGATACATAGTAAATTACCCACGTTTGAGCAATTGACAAGTCAATAATTCGGTTAGTATTTCTTATGATTTTCTTTATTTGAATAGTCATTTTTACTGTTATTAGTTTATGGACTATAAGTTAATTTAGTTTTTTGACAATGTATTTTATTATTGTATTGTTCTCTTAATGGATAGATCTGTTGGACAATAAAGGCAATTATTATTATTATTTATTTATTTGTTTATATATCTAGTGTAAATATAAATAGCACATTCACAAAAATGTTATCAATCGTATTAGATGTGAGCGAGAGAAAGAAACAATGAAGATAGTGTAAATTATTGCATTTCAAATTATTGGTTTGTTGCTATAAAAAATACAATTAGTCTCAATTCTTGCCTTTCAAATGACATTTCTAAAGTGGAATTGTGATTAAAATACTGGTTGCTAATTTAGTTCTAACTAATCTAGAGATTGAGTTTCATGGTGATAAGTGATAAGTTACATTATTATATTATATTTATTTATAAGAACATAGATAGACTAAACATGAATCAGTTCATAAATTCGTACGCTACTTTAAACATGGATAAATGGAATGGCAAGGTTGCAATTGTCACAGGGGCAAGCTGTGGAATAGGAGCAGCAGTAGCAAAAGCTTTAGTCAAGAAAGGAATGATCGTAAGTCTAAAGTTATTAATAATATAATAGTAAAATGATATCATGTGATTTTCTTATTTTGTTTCAAAATACTGCTTAAATGCGGTTTAAAAATTTAATGTAAAATTTATTTAATGTTTTCTGAATGATAATAACAAGTATTATTTATTTAAATACACCTAACTTATAATCTGTGTTTAGGTAGAGTACTCCCCAATGCAGTAACTAATCAATTTATTTGCTTTCTTTTACGTATCTGTATCGCAAATCTGTATTTCTAGATTTATACGAAGTGAATAACTAATGACCCCAAAATGTAATGTTAAAAAGATAAAGTTGAAGATAGTTTTATCGATACAACTAATTCATAATAGTTAAATTTATCTATTATTCGAAAAGAGTAATAGTAGTTTTGCACATACCTACGTCTGCATTATTTTCTGCAATCTGTTCTAACAATACGTATAGTAATTATGTTCTACAAGGAATGTTCTTTTTTCTCGTAGTCCCTCTAGCAGGCCATAATATTTTGCTACTAATTTTATTAGACGTTGTAAGCTAGTTATTTACAAGTTTAATGACAACAATGAAAGCATTGATGATTCCGTCATGTTTGTGTATTAGGAAAATGAGCGTTCTGCGTTCAATAAAGTAATCTTTGCGAATTTAAAAAGATCTCGCATTACTTTTACAATGTTGTTTTTCACTTAAGCACGCCTCTACGCACTATAGTTTCAAAAACGGGATTCTTATTTATAACTGCGCATAATTTATCGGATGTAACTATTCCTACATTATCTGTTAGATTTCTTAACGTGACTTCGAGACAATGTACTATACCTAGGGGTTCATTTAAGAAAGCTTGCTATTTTCTAATTTGGAAATAGCGTCCAAAATAATTGAATAATTTTCAGAAATTTGTTCTATTTGTATATTGATTTCGATATCTGAAAACAGCTGCTGGCATACTGAAATTGCTTGAGCTTCTTTTGAATCTAATTTTAAAGTAACAAAATTAATAATGTGAAAATAGTTCTCGTTGTTTAAATTCATGAATAGGTTTCGAAGATTTATTAAAAACTTTTTTTGGCAGAAGCTATTAACTGATCTACTTTTGGTTAACTGTCTCTAATACCTTCTACCACAAGATGAAATATATGGAGCAAATACGTTAGATGAAGCAATTGAGGAAATGATTGTTTTAGTAACCTGCCAGCTTTAACCATATTTGAACCCCCATCTGTAACCAACATTACAACTTGAGTTACCGATATATTGAACTTCCCCAAGATATTTCCACTACCGTTTCGGCGTTTGTCTTTTGTAGTATTATACAGCATAAAAGAAGAAACAAGTAAGCCTCATCGCTTATTAAAGGGCGCATTAACACATTTAAGACACACTTTTTTTTCTTGCATTCGTTGTTTCATCACTTTAGCCATATTTTTTTATTTTTTAACTCTGTCTTTATCTGATCCGTAATCGTGTTTTGCACCCGCGGCAAATTATACTCTAATTGTCTTTTTGTTAGTAATTTCCAATCTGGAATGTATTTTCCCCAAAACTTTCTAAATTTTTCATTGTTTACATTTTGTGGAATTTTGCTTATACTTAACATAAGAATAAAGTTACAAATGAAACACACATGCAATATACACATCTGTAACTGTACACATGGACAATACACCTCGTATTTTCCAGCATTTACTTCTGCTTAAGACACGTGTTTCTGCCATTTACTATTAGGCGTCACCAGTTAAGCTAGTGAAGTGATTTAAAGCTTGAATCGCCTATAAGGCATAGCAAAATTTGTCCTATCAGGTAGCACCACATAATATAGTGACATCTGACGGACGAAAGAGACTATGCCGAAAATTTATTATGTGGTGCTACCTGATAGGACAAAATTTGCTATGCCTTATAGGCGATTTAAGCTTTAAATTACTTCACTAGCTTAACTGATGACGCCTAATAGTAAATGGCAGAAACACGTGTCTTAAGCAGAAGTAAATGCTGGAAAATACGAGGTGTATTGTCCATGAGTACAGTTACAGATGTGTATATTGCATGTCTGTTTCATTTGTAACAAATGCGTAACACGTGCTTAACGTATTGATATACTTAAACCTTTTTTGTATAAGAATAAAGTCATAAACAAATTTCAAGTATGGTATTTCGTGTCGCATTTAACTGGTGACTTTTGCTATTAACATGTCGTTTACAAACTAACATACCGTACGGTAAAATGTTGATATTTCAAGAAATACATTTTATAATACTGTATATTCTAATATTGGAGATCGATTAATAAATCTATTAACTTCCGCCGCTATAACAAACTAGGCCGTCGATGAAGCATGTTTATTCTAATACGTTTCCACTAATATTGATTACGTTAAGGCTGCATTAACGAATTCGAAAAGCGGTTTGGTTTAAGTTCGCTCTTAGTGTACACATAACAATTTCCTACAATCGTTAAGAAATTCAACATTCCCAGACCCAAATTAAGTGCGGAAAATGACCAATTCCCGCACTAGTGCGGGAATGTTGAAAAATCAAAAATGCAGATTGTACCTACTCACATTTGAGATTTATTATTATATATGTTGATACAACAGTTACTTAAATTATTAAATTGCACATTACTTAAACCTTTGGGTGAAGAATAGAAGAGGAAGAAAAAGTAATCTCCCTCAACGCAGAGGATGAATTCACTTTCATCGTGGATAATGTATCGTCCTTAACCGTAGAAGATGATGATTCTGCACAAAAAATCTCCTTTTTAAATTTCTTCTTATTTTGGATTCTATATATCCTTCTGGGACATTTGTGGATCTCCATCCTCCGTGGCGTTTCACGTTCGATATCTGCCTCGCCGTCCGCTAAGAAGGTCACCGACGAACGTCTGAGACAGTATATACACATGGATTTGGCAGCCCCAGATACTTTGCTATTGGCTTCGGTATTTTTTCGAATGTGTTCACCACTACTGCTGGACAAGTACAGTAAGTTTAAAAAGAGACGGTTGTGGTTGACATTGACTGGAGGGAGGTTGACATATTTGTAATATATTTGTAGAAAATTTATATATCCGAAATTGCCTTTTGTAACAGTAAACACTCGCTAAATTTTCGTTTTCGTATCCGGAACTCTCACAATCAGATAGGTTTGCTTATTTTCGATGTGATTAGCTAACATTAGTCAGTTAATTTCTACGATAATCGCCTACTATCCTACAAATAACCTAAACCTATAACAATAAAATGATTATTTACAACATATAGTACACTCATAATTTTCCAAAATTACCTTTCATATGAAAATCTCTGTCATCAGCGTTCTTGAGAAACAAGAATAGTTAGTCCCTGGAAAAGGTCTTCGATTTCTTGGGGCGATATCCCTCGTTCTTCCTCTTCAAGAATGCAATTAATTTGGAATATTTACTAATATCAATTCCATTCTTTAAGATCAAAGTAGTTTTAATCATTCGGTAACGTGGCCAAAGTGTTGCCGACTGCAGTAATTCAACTAATTCGACGAAATAGGTAAGAACAATAATTTCCATTTCATGAATCTTTTATACGTTTTCTCGTATCTTGTTCTCGATTTTTCTGGCATTAAGTTGCGTGTTGCCGAGTCAGCAGCTCCTTGAATATCGTCGGGAATCCAATTTTCATCCATTGATTCGTCATTCTCGCAAATATTTATAATTTTTCTCGCCACAATTCACAAATGCCACAATTTTTCACAAAACTATTTGTTTGTTCGACATGCAACCATTAACTTGATTCTCTCGTTGAATAAAGCAAATTCAAAACTTGAAAAAATTTACCAAAAAATTCAACTATGACGATTCTAAGCGATTGTACGAAAAACGTTGCTAATAACATTTGCGGGAAAGCAATTCATGAAAGAAACTCATGCAGGTACCCTTCTGCTTTCATTTCGGAATAGCTATCTTCCCGCACTTGTTATGAAAATAACTATTTCTTCTCATAAATAATATTTCTGTTATTACATAGTAGAGGCATTCATGAAAATAATATTCTAAGGTAATTCGCTGAAATTTTATTTGAAAGAAAATAGTATCTCTCAAATTAAATTTTGTTTTTATGAATAGTTCAACTGTTTTGTGAATTGTGATAATTTTTTATTAGATACACTCCGCAAAAAAAAAAGAATCATTCAATTTTTTTCCAAAATTTTATGTTCTATAACTAAGGAGTACACAAACATATTAAAAATAGAACATAACAATTGAAAAACTAACACCAACGCAAAGAATTTAATTAACGTAAATTTGAATTAATAATGAGTATTTCCGCCTCGGGCCCGCATTATGGTTGCCATCCGCCTAAGCAAAAACTCAATAAGACCTCTGATGTGGTCTTGACCCACCTAGTTCCTTACTTCAGTGACCACTACTTCTAGCTCTTATATCGTTCTTGATGGAATTTATCTGGTTTGTAGTACCCACCCAATATGGTCCCAGATGTGCTTTATTGGATTCATGTCCGGGCTTCTAGCTAGTCACTCCAAAACACGTATGTCGACTTGATTAAGGTAATTTTGTACAATGTTAGTGATGTGGGAATGCGCGTTATCATGCATTAAACGAAAATTCGGGCCTGTGTAAGATGCAAATGGAACCACAAGTGGCTCTAACATAATCCTAATGTACCTATCTGCAGTCATACAGCCATTATGAATAACCTCCAACTCCGTCTTAGCTCCGAAAGATACACCTCCCCATATCATAATCGAACCACCTCCGAAATTTCTTATTTTCCTGAAGTTGCACTGACTGAAGCGCTCACTATTTCGTCCATATAGTGGCAGGCGTCTATCTGGTGAGAACAGGTTAATACCTAGACTCGTCTGTGAACAGAATCTTAGCCCAATCTTTAGCGCCCTAATCATGACGGTCTCTCGCAAATTGTAGTCTGTGAACTCTAGTGTTCTCTAGTGAGTATGGGACATTTCGCCAGTATTCTTGCACGTATCCCTTGTTCTTTAACTCGCTTCGTTACTGTGTGATATGTAACATTTACATTTCGAACAGTAAGCAGCTCGTTTTCTATCTGTCTTGCAGTGCAATTCCTTATTCGCAAGGCTGTAAATCATAAAAAGCGATCGTCTATGTTTGTAATTAATCGCTTCTTACCTTATCCTGGTCTCCTGTTATATCCCCCAGTTTCTCTTTACCTGCGTACCAGTTTCGAAATTGTCGATTGTCGGACACCAAACACCATACCAACGTATCTTTGTCTCCTACCATTCTTAATTAACGAAATGGCTTGGATAATTTTTTTTCAAATTACGTGGATTCCGCATTGGGGGGCTGTCAGCCAACTTTACCAAACCAGTCAATAAAGTTTTATATGGAAACATGTGATAAATGTTAAAATAAAAAACTGTAGTTTTAATCTTACCAATTTTTGAAAGAAATAAGATGGTGTAAAGTACCCACGAAATTAGAAAAAAAAAATAATCTGAACTCAGTGCGTGACAATGTCATGAAATCAAAACAAACAAATACTATTGCAACGATTTACTTTGCATAGATAAGGTGATTCCATAATTTTTTGCGGAGTGTATCATATTTGTGAGAAAAAATATGTATACCTAAATTGTTACGTGTACACTAAGGCGAACTTAAACCGCATTTCGTATTCATTTGTGTAGGCTTACCAAATATTTCGGATATGTGTGCCCGCCGGCACTGGAAAAGGATCCGTTTGTGCAGGCTTAGTGATAAGTCACATTCCTTAACTATCGTAAAGTGGTGGTGCAATCAATTTCAACGTTGTCGTCTTTCCTTCAATGATATGTTTCGAGTTCCTCAGACAAAGAGGGGCCGTTAGCGAAAAGAATATTGGTGCTGTTCGGAACTGGGAAATTACCGCCATGTTATTGAAAGGAATATTTAAGCAACCCTAAAGATTTGGCGTGAAGACAATTAATAACATTTTACACAAACATTTTAATACATATAAGCTTTTTTAGAACCGTGTTGTGTTGGTCTAGTGGTTAGGTCACTAAACTATGAATCTGATAAGCCGGGTTCAAAACCTGCTCTAGCCAATAATGTCGATGGCGATTTTTAGGCTCTAGCTCGACTCAGGCTGACAAAAATGAGTAGCTGGCTGTAAAACTCTGGGGTAATAATAGGCGATCAGAGCGTAGAGCTAGCCACGTTATAATCCTAATGTACGGAACGGCTCAAGTTGTAACAAGCCGACCATGTTATTACCCCAAGGGCATGCAAAGCTAGTTCTGGGGACTATTGTTATTTCAAGCTTTGTTCCCTGGATTCTTTATAATATGGCTCCAGCTCAAAAAGAAAATAATGGTACAGAACAACGCTAGATCGCTTTGCCAATCTAGTGTACAACATCATTGGGTATACTCTATGATCCCGATATGGATCTTCTAAACTGAGTTGACTTCAACAAACGTTCCAGAATAAAAAAAAAGTGAGACAAAAAGATGATTAATATTTTAAGAATAGTGGACAAGTTTACACTGTAATACTAGAGGACCGTCGTACTGTTTATGAAGAATAGTAAACTACAGTTTGTTTGTCTCAAGTTCTCTCAATGTTCTCTAAAATAGTCCAAGAGGAAGAAGGATCGTCTTGCACAACAATGCTCATTCTGCTGCTCGAACAATTGAATATTTGAACACCCAAAATATTGAAATAATGGGTAATTTGCCATATAGTTTAGGCCTGGCATCTTATTACTTTTTATTGTTTCCATGTGTAAACGATAAGTTACGGAGTTTACATGTTACATCAGCTGAAGTAACGGTTGATGTATTTAAAAATGAAATAACTTAACGTAGAAAGATGTTTTTATGATTGGCCTTTACTGTCGCATTTCGTACCGTTTGCAAGGAATTTTAAAATTCTTCTTCATAAGTTGAAGCATTTAGCCTAACCCTTCTATCAATTTGCTCTGATCAGTTTTTTTTACAGGTTTAGGTGTTTCTTATAATGCTTTGAAATAAGTTTTATTAAGAGATATTTGTATCAGAATAAAAAATTTATTAGTGATAATCAATCTATTTATATCTGTTCATAAGTATTATTTTAAACCATTATGTAATTTATCTAAAATAAAAGCCTTGTTCGCAAATTGAAGTCAAAAACACATCTCTCTCTGGTGTATTATCATTAATACAATTGTCATTGTTTATTAATAGTAGTATAAACGAGTATTTCATGCAACTAAAATTATTTTTTGTATACGATGATGTAGCATTTATACTTTAAAGCGCAAGAACTGGGATGAACATGCCAATATACAATATCTACGTCAACAATGAGTTGCAAGTATAGAAATAGACTGTACACAACCTCTAACGTTATCAGTCCTATCATAATTTAAACTTAAAAACACATCTTTTTAAGAAATTACAAAATATATAGTATAACATTTATCTTTTATTTCTACTTTCCTTTTTAGTGCGCGTCGTATGAAGCATAAATAAATAATATCTATCCAGAATGTACGAAACGTC
Source organism: Melolontha melolontha (assembly GCA_935421215.2). Classification (NCBI taxonomy): domain Eukaryota; kingdom Metazoa; phylum Arthropoda; class Insecta; order Coleoptera; family Scarabaeidae; genus Melolontha; species Melolontha melolontha. The sequence continues at coordinate 91,348,023 of OW285239.1, forward strand.
TATGTAGTTTGATTTTGTTAAAATCATGTCGTTATTCGCCATTTGGTCCAGGCAACCAAATAACTTCTAACTCTTCTGTGTCCACTAAATATTTCTTTCTTTATTGCGATAATCGACATCAATTGTTTATAGGTACTGATACTTTTAAGAAGCTTCTAAATTTCAACAACGACATATTCTTAACGATCTAATGAATACATTTAATTTTGTGTATAAATTACAGTGGCAATAACTACTGGGCAACGCTGAAGGTTGACCATAGTTTGTATTTTTGTATATACAAAACGGTTGACTTTGGTGTATATATTTTGTTTCAATCTGTTCATCCTAATACATAATTCTTTCAGTATTTTTCCCTGCTGTCATTCTAAATGAGGAGGTCTTGGATGTGAAAAGGGCATTTTCGACCCCAATCTATGATTTACAGCAGAGCGATCACAAGTTGGAAGCTTTTAGTCATTTAACTGTGGGAATCGTTCAATACTTATTTATAGAGTTCACCAAATTACTTGTGATTTAATTCCAATCGAAGAATAAACATATTCGATCTTCGTTAGTTTCAGGCACCATAAGAAACCTACCGCCCCCACCCGCCACATAAAACTTCCCTCCATTGGCCGCCACATGACCCCCTCCCCCCCGGCGCCCCCTCTCCCCCTACCCCACCCACCCACACAGTAAGAAGTGGACGTCTTTCAAATTACTTAATATGCAATCAAACTGGATATTAATTAATTGTATTTTTATACAATTTCATCGATTAAAGATTACATATCTTAATTAATTTTAATTTTGTTTTAATACTCAGGTTGTAGGTGTAGCTAGGCGTAAGGAAAGAATAAATGAACTTCAGGCGGAACTTAGCGGCGAAGCTGGAAAACTTTATTCATTTAGAGTTGATATGACAAAGGAAGATGATATTCTAGAGGTTTTCAAATGGACAAGTAATAATGTCGGGCCCGTAAGTGTTTTAATTAATAACGCGGGGATATTACAAATGTGCAACTTATTCGATGGAGAAACCGAAAAATGGAAAAAAGTTCTGGACACGAATGTGCTAGGTGTAGCTATTGCATCAAGAGAAGCTGTGAAAATTATGAGAGAAAATGATATTAATGGATACATAATAAATATAAATAGTATTGCTGGTCATATAATTATAGATTTGCCTGGTGCAAATGTTTATTCAGCATCAAAACATGCTCTCACGGCAATGACCGAGACTTTGAGATTTGAATTGGCCCGTCTAAATAGTAATATTCGTGTGACGGTAAGTGAATTTATATTTCAGAAAAAAAATTGTTCTTTAGGTTTATTAAGTTTAGATTTATCTTGCTTGTACAGGTAATTTTCAAATTTATATGTTAGGATTTGTCTCAGTCTGTTGTCTAACATTATCACCGACATATTTTGTCGGTCGTTCACCAGATTTGAGCAGATCCTTTTAGAATAAAAGCATTCTCCTCGTCCGTAAAAGGCATACTGCTACAATGCTTAAAACATAATGGTAATTATTTTAACTGTATTGATTTAAGCATTTTATTAAACTTAAATAAAGCTAAATAACGAAAAATGTAAAAACTAGCTATGATAAGAACAGCTTTGAGGTAAAAGCAAATCAAATAGTGAAATTAAACGTACGGAAAAACAGGAGAATGCAATAAACAAACAATGTCATTATCTAAATGTAGGTTTCCGCGGTCGTTATCTAGATGTAGATCTCGGTTTCCGGGTTGGAACCGCGTCGAGTTAGGTGTAATTGCCAACATTTCGTCCACTGTTTCAAGGGACATCTTTAGGGCTGTACGTAGGTGTTCGTCGTTTCGCAGTAGCTTGAAGAATGCTAAGACAGAGACCGACACAACTTATATAGGGAGGACCGGGTCAGATGGTAGCCTGCTGGGCTGGGTACAGTGGGCCAATCGCATGCGTCTATGGCTATGGTATTTCGTAGTAGAGTTCAGTAGAGTTTGCCACGTTGGATGTAACGTATAGCCATCGTCTCTATTGAGATTGCGGGGATGCTTGTGAATTTCAATAGATTCACGAATTTTCCTTGGGAAATAATGCGATTCACGGGACAGAAGCTTGACATCTTTGAATAGAATTTGATGACCGGAGTTGAGTTTGTGTTCTGCCAGCGCTGAACCGGCTACATTGAACACTCTAGTACAACGTTCATGTTCGGACACACGCACACACATATTCACAAATTCGTGAATCTATTGAAATTTACAAATATCCCCGCAATCTCAATAGAGACGATGGCTATACGTTACATTCAACGTGGCAAACTCTACTGAACTTTACTCTGAAATACTACACCCATACGATGCATGCGAATGGCTCATTGTCTCCAGCCAATAGCAGCCCACCATCTGACCCACACCCCCTATATAAGTTGCGCCGGTCTCTGTCTAAGCATTCTTCAAGCTACTGCGAAACGACGAACATGTACGTACAGCTCTGAAGATGTCCCTTGAAATCTTGACATCTTGACAGCTTGACATCTTTGAATAGAATTTGATGACCGGAGTTGAGTTTGTGTTCTGCCAGCGCTGAACCGGCTACATTGAACACTCTAGTACAACGTTCATGTTCGGACACACGCACACACATATTCACAAATCCGTGAATCTATTGAAATTTACAAATATCCCCGCAATCTCAATAGAGACGATGGCTATACGTTACATTCAACGTGGCAAACTCTACTGAACTTTACTCTGAAATACTACACCCATACGATGCATGCGAATGGCTCATTGTCTCCAGCCAATAGCAGCCCACCATCTGACCCACACCTCCTATATAAGTTGCGCCGGTCTCTGTCTAAGCATTCTTCAAGCTACTGCGAAACGACGAACATGTACGTACAGCTCTGAAGATGTCCCTTGAAACAGTAGACGAAACGTTGGCAATTACGCCTAACTCGACGCGGTTCCAACCCGGAAACCGAGAGCTACAATGTAATTAACTAGTTTTCACTGAAATCCTGCCAGTGATATTAAGACATATAACATAACAGCTAACTTTTTCCACTTCTTCCCGCAGAGCTCTATATATCTTAAAATTGAAAATATAACGCCTAACATGCATACAACCTGCGAGATTTTTCGTTTTTGTGCGGCATCGGCTGTCTATGGTATTGGTTACTTCAATTGTAATGTGCCACACTACAAAAAATAGTTACTACAGCTGTCGATCTGTAATCAAGAATGCAACAGTATGGTAGTTTCTTAAGTGGTTACTTGTAATTACAATACAGTTGTGGTAAAATAGTATAATTAGTTGTGGCAAGGAAGAATACTATACGGCGTAGGAATTCTTAGCGTTGATGTACATAAATGATATTATGTATAATACTATTTTTCTTTATTTAATGTGTTATCCCTCTTTTACGTTTCGGTGTCGATGGGTCGAATACACCGAGTCGTAATATTATTTTTTTTAATGATCACCCAAAAAGCATCTGACCACGGTAGGCCAATTGCAATACTGTTACTTTGACAAGCATCGCATTGTTTTTGCTCCAAATAATAGTTTATGTTACTTTTAGGATGGTCATATTTCATATTCATATTCCTCTATTTGACTACTAATTTTGTTATGTATTATCCACCTTGTTAACTTCCAAAATATATTGTATTCATATACCAAACGTTTGTAAAATCTACCACAATATAATTCTGCAATATATTCGCTATAAATATTTTATTCTCTCTACAACTGTTAAGTGCGAGAACAATAATTTTCATAATTTCTGTTTGTTTTTGTTTCTTTTTCTTAAATATATGTATAGTTCAGGTATTTAGAATTTAATAATGTTCACTTCAAACTGGCAGCCTGTATACCGAAATTTGAATTATCAGAAAACATTTCCTCTATTCTAAGAAGCAACATCCTTTATAGTTGCAAGTTTATTACCTTTTTATTAGACTATTTCTATACAAAAAGGTTTTATTTATTTATAACGATACGTTATGCACGTATCAAGCATTTGTTACAATTGAAACAGACATGTAATTAATATACATATCTGTAACTGTACACATGGACAATGCACCTCGTATTTTCAGCATTTACTTCTGCTTAAGACATATGTTTCTGCCATCTAGGCGTCTTCAGTCAAGCTAGTGAAGCAATGTAATACACATTGATACAAATCTTTTTAAAAAAAGATTTGTATCTGTATATACATTTCACTCGTCATGTGTCTTGAATTTTGTTTTGTGGTCGAAGATAACTCCATTTCCACACCGTTGTTATGTATGTCCCAGGGTTGTGAGTGTTTGAGTCTGATTTAATCGTCCGTTGTTGTGTTTTTTTTTGCGCGGTCCTGTGTGTATTGTGTGTGTAAAGTCTGTGTGTCAGTCGCCGCATTTCATACATTTGTAATTCACGTTACAGTTCCGTTGGTGATGTCCGAAAGTCTGGCATTTATGACACTGTATTATGTCTGTCCGTTTATGTAAGGGTTCTATTTTAATTGTAAGTCCGCAGCAGTCTCGTATGTTGTGAATTGATTTATACTGATTCGTCAGTTCGATTAGTGCCAGTGGTGCGGGAATGCCGTGTTTGCCGTTCATTCTCTTTATTTTCAGTGTCGGGTATCCTTTGTCAGTCAAGTCGTCAGTAATTTCGGTGTCAGTAATAAAGGTAGGAATGCCGCGCATAACTACCTTTAATGTCTTTTCGCTTCTAAGTTGAAATGTGTAGTATTGTATGTTTTCTTTGTCCAGTATTTGTTTCAGTGTACGGTAGTCATTGTCAGTTTTTGGTTCTATGTGAATACCAGGTTTCACAAGTTTGCTTTCTTCAGTGTTAATGTTGTTTGTCTTAAGTAATTGTCGTATGTATGTCCAATTGTCTTTGTCCGTTATTATTATTGGTGCAATTTTTCGTGGTTTTCGTGTGTCAGTGTTTGTGTTGTGTGTTACGTAGGTTTTGTCACTTACCCTGGGAGTGCTGTTGTTTGAGGTTGACGGTTGTGGAGTATCTTCTTCCATTTTTTCATCGGCGATGGTTTTTTGAAGTGCGCTGTATGAGTTTTTTATTTGTATCTGTGAATCTTCGTGTTCTGTTTTTTGTTTCTTCGCTGTTTTCTTCGGGTGTGTGAATGCGTCGGTGATTATTGTTGCGGTTGTCGGTTTTGTTTCTTCTGTGTGTTCTGTGTTGAATGTTATTGTTGCTGTCGGATTGTTTTCTTCTGTGTTGGGTGTGTTGAATGTAATAGTTGCATATGGATTTTCGCGATCAACCATAAATATTTGTGATTGTTCGCGCAACAGACGTTCGAGAACTTACGTCAATACAACGTAAATACGATCCCGGAAGAAATGGCCGGAGAAAGAACAAATAACGTGATTAATGTCACTAACATTACGCTGAGACCAACATTCAGAAGAAGGTGCACCGAGCAACAGTTAATCGACGCCAAAACTATTATAGAAGATACCACCGACGAACAAGAAAGTTGAATTTCTTGTTCGTCGGTGGTATCTTCTATAATAGTTTTGGCGTCGATTAACTGTTGCTCGGTGCACCTTCTTCTGAATGTTGGTCTCAGCGTAATGTTAGTGATATTAATCACGTTATTTGTTCTTTCTCCGGCCATTTCTTCCGGGATCGTATTTACGTTGTATTGACATAAGTTCTCTCAACTGCGATGTAGCAAGAATGGATATCGCAGTGAGAATGACGTACATTTCACTGAAAACCGCCTAAAAGGTATAGAAGTTACTATGCCGAAAAAGGCGACCTTCCGCTCGATCAACTATGTTGATACATAAACGGAAAAATACGTATATCGGTGTAGTCCATTAACAACGAGCCAGGTGGCGGTAGATATACAAAAAGGTTTTATTTAATTATAACGACACGTTATGCACGTATCAAGAATTTGTTACAATTGAAACAGACATGTAATTAATATACATATCTATTTCTACTTTGTTTTAGTATTTAATTCATGAACGAATTCAATACCTAGTTTTTAATCTCCCTAGTATTAGTAATTTCACGTTTCTTAAATGTGCATCAATAAATTCCATCAAGAAGAATGGAATTTAATCTAAACTTTGTACTTAGGTTTAAGATTACGACTTAATTAGTATAGTTTAAAAACATATTGCTAGACCCTTGCGGAGTATTATTGCTAGCAGATACGATCTACCAAGACCTTCAAAATTCTCACGAATTATGTCATCATCTGGCCGTACAACCGATACGGTTCGCACTTGTTAGTTATGTAATTGTTTGTGGGAGTAATGGCAAATTTTGCTTGCTTGTTAACTCCCATAGTATATTGTTTTCACATATCAAACGTTTGTAAGATCCATCACAATATAATTCTGTAATATATTCGCTATAAATATTTTATTCTCTCTACAACTGTTAAATGCGAGAACAATAATTATCATAATTTCTGTTTGTTTTTATTTATTTTTCTTAAAAATTTGTATAGTTTAGGTATTTAGAATTTAATAATGTTTACTTCAAATTGACAGCCTGTACACCGGAATTTTAATTATAATAACACTTTTTCTCTATTCTAAGAAGCGACATCCTTTATATTTAGACGTTTAATACCCTTTTATTACACTATTTCTACCTTGTTTTAGTATTTAACTAATGAACGAACTTAATACCAAGTTTTTAATATCCTTAACTATTTGTAATTTCACGATTCATAAATGTGCATCAATAAATTTCATCAAGAAGAATGGAATTTAGTCTAAACTTTGTACTTAGGTTTAAGATTAGGACTTAATTAGCATAGTTTAAAAGTATATTGCTAGACTCTTGCTGAGTATTATTGCTATACCAAGACCTTCAAAATTCTCACTAATTATGTCATCATCTGGCCGTACAACCGATACGGTTCGCACTTATTAGTTATGTAATGGTTTGTGGTGGTAATGGCAAATTTTTCGTGCTTGTAATATTTTCGAAAACAGTAAGAAAGACAATTACATCCTAACAGTAAAACATAACGATAACGAGCAAGAGTTCAAACATATATAAAATCAAAATTAAGAATATTAAAAGTTAGATTCAATAAAGAATTATTATAGTTCAAGTGCATTTGGATTTTCTAACACAAAAGAAGTTAAAACTCCAGCGCAAATCTTGCAACTTAATTTTAATTTTTTTCAGTGTAATTGAATAATACCGTTATAATTTGCAGAATCTTAGTCCTGGAGGAGTCAATACCGAAATTGCACTTACTAATAACATGATGTCTAAAGAAGCATTTGATAAGGTATTAGAAGCCACAGAAAATCAATTTCTAGAGAGTGAAGATATTGCGGATGCTGTTTTATACTTATTAGGTACTCCGTTACGCGTTCAGGTAACGAAAAATTGAAAATATTTCAGTTTTCATATTAAATATAATTATTTACATATGTTATAACTTATAATTATATTTTTCTAATTAATGTAAAATGATTAATATACTGTTTTTCACTGTTTAATATTTTAGGTGACGGAACTTACCATTAGGCCCATTCGAGAAACAAATAAAATGCCTGATTTAAATATTGAATTGTAAATACATGATGTAAATATATGTATATTATCACGAAATAAATATGTATTAATTAATTTTTAGTTTATTTTATTATGCTCAGTTATACAGGGTGAGAAAAAAATTGGAGCTTTATTTTTAACTGAAGATAGTACACACAAAATAATGACAAATGAAAAAAAATTGTGATAAAAGTTTTAAAAACCATTGGCAAAATTCCAATCTTCGGGGATAGTCAACTGGATAGATTTCTTAATAGCAAGTGAGACAATAAGGAAATAAGTGTAGATCCTTATTTAATATTTTCTGACAAGTGCCAAATGAAAGGTTAGTTTGTTGTGACATTTCTCGAATTGAAGTTTGTGGGGTTTCATCCATTAGATCTCTAACGTTATCAATTACTTCTCGTGTACGTTTTTTTTTTGGTTGTCCACTTCCTTGTTTACGCTCCACACTACCTGTCTCTCTAAAGAGATTAATGCAGCGCCGAAGAGTGTGTTGAAATTCGTTGTAATTGAAAAACAGAACCGGAAATTTAAGTTGAAATTTCACGTTATCGCTATCGTTAACGGGGTAGTGTCACTGGCCGTCAATTTTCCATCCATTTCGCAAATATGATTCAACCATAAAAATTCTATGATTTTTGTGAAAACTATTTCAAAATTAAATAATTATATCAAAGTCCAATGGTTAAACAAGGATAAAACACTGAAACGAAAATGTGGGATTGTCTTCGCCGTAAGACCAATAAGATAGACAGAGATAACATGCGGTCATCCGCCCGCTCTGGCACCCCTGTACTACGATAGTCGAATAATTAAATTTTGACTTTTGACATCTTTGGCTTATTTTCCTTTTATTGCTTTTCTAATTAATTTTCATTCTATCTAGCAAATAATTGATCTTTTCATAACACAAAGAACTGTTTTTAATATATTTTCAGCAAGAAATCTTATCACTAAGATATTTATTGGTTATAGGTTAAAAATTTACATTTATTGCAGATATGGAAAACTTCTGAATTCACAATCCCAGCAACTTGAGTTGAATGTGTTTTGAAAGAGACAAACTAAATCAAGCGCCTCTGATAAATATAAATGCAGATTTTGAAGTATTTATTATATTCTTCTTGAAAGTTATATATCGAATTGTTTGTTATTGTCTTGAAATATATTAATCAAAAATTTTTGCCAAATACACTAAAAAATTTTTAGTGTATTGCTTACTTGCAAAAGTTTGCATTAGATGTCATTGCTCAAGATCAAACTCAGACATAGAAAAAAAGCATTTATTGAAAGTAAATGAAAGCAGATGAAATTGTCAAAATTTTATGCAGCATCTAAATATAAGCCTAAATAAAATAATGTCAAAACATTGTCATGAAGGATGAGTAAGATTTATCACTTCTTTTTCTTAACGAATGAACATCATAGGTTGTGCTAATTTTTACAATATGCAGGCTGAATTTTATTCCGGTATTTGAAGAAGATTTGATCATTTTAAATTTATCATGGTTCTTCTATATTAAATAAGCTTTTATAGTAAATAAATACATTTTATGTCTTCCATATTCAGACTGGCACGATTTATTGTTGAATATTTTGATTCTTTAAATAAATACATAACCTACATGTCATGAGATGAATGATTGACATCACGGAAAATTTCATTCATAACCATGCTGTTCTTAACGTTTTATTAAAATTCATTTTAATAAATATAGCTAATTTTATCTAATGAATAAAAAATGTTATAAAATTTAGAATATTTAGGATATAAACATAATCTTAAAGCAGTTTACTTTTAAATACAATTCTATTTTATAGTAATGAATTTGAGCCAGAAATGTAAATTTGGTTCATATGGATGAAAATTAATGGCGTAAGTCAAAACATCGAATGGATTGATACTGATTATGTATGTATATTATAGTAGAGACGCGTCCAATTGTACGTCATACTGGATCCATGACGACACGTTCTATACATGTTGCCGGCAAGATGTCAGTTATAAAATAAATAACAAATAAAATTATTCAAACATTTTTAATTTTGAATTAATTTTAAAGAAATGACATACTGGTGATATGCTATGCTGTCATGTAATTTTTATTATTATATGGTTAACATTGTCGAAGCGAGTTCTAAATGTTTCATAATCATAACTTAACTATAATAAAATTTAAATACCCCATCAATACTTACGATATTCACATTACGCCTAACAGATAAAGATAGAAAAAGTACAAAGTTAAGGCTCTACGCTATACCCGGCAATCCCACACTGAAATGAGTGTATTTTTCCGGCCTTTTTTTGGCTTCAAATTAAAAGTTGAAAGACCGCTCGATGTATGTATGACCATGTATCAATAAAAACTAGGTAGGTATTTACGTTTTTTTCAAAATTTTTGTACGGTTTGACTTTTATCGGTAAGAAACAGAAAATCTATCCGGACAAATTGAGAGATAACCAGGCCAGCTAATGTAGTTATGAAATGTTTGTGTTGTAGGTATTTATAATATCTAGGTAGCTATACAGCCCGTTTTTGTCTAGATGTAATTGTTGTTTAGTTATCAATAAAAATAAAAGTCAAAAACAGGAAACCCGATACTCAAGGTCCCCGAAAATATGCAGCCCACATTACAGCACACGTAGGTACCAAGACGTCCTGCTGAGAGGGTCAAAGGATTATGTAAATTGGCTCCACAGGCTTCTACCTATAACAATATTAACTTATCAACCAATAAATCGGCGTAAATATTGAAATAAATGCTGCAACTGGTTCAATGGCTAATTAAATTACATTTGATTGAGTTTTAAGAGAATTTTGATCAATAATAATCACCGCAAATTAAGTGCGGATCGGAGACTAAACATCAAAGATGAATTTTCTAGTCATTTATATGTTAACAAACTAATTTGCAGCTAATAAATTACTGTATTTACATAAGTAAATAGTTTGTATTTAAAAAAAATTAGAATAAAAAATAATTAGAGATCTTTTTTCATAATACTTCTTATAGATTGATCTCTATGATACCTCGCGTCAATTATTTCTGGAAGCATTGCATTCATATAAAATTTTTCCAGATGTTCAATCATATGATGATTCCAGAAATCATCATTTCGTTCTATTACTATATATTTCAAATCGTGTTTAGTATAAACTACGAAATAACATTTCTCTCTTTTGGTGATGTGGAGTTGTCCCTGCACTTGATACATACAATTATCAAAAGGTTTTAGCAAAATTTTGTTACTATCATTTGCATCTAAGGTGCAATAATTAATTAATTTTTCGTTAATGGCTTCATGTATTAATTTATCACGCGCTGAATAAGGACATTTTATTTCGACAATAGAATCGAATCCAATTAATCCGTCTGGAGTGGCACCTAAAAATTTTTTCTTCTCGTCAATTAACAAACCGCATGCCTCAACTTTCAAATTTGTAATTTCCATAAATTTTTGCTTGGCCCTTTCTTCATTATCTATGCCATACTGTAGAGAATGTGGTAGTTTTTTATTATTGAATCTATTAGTATACAGCATATGTTTTATTGTACTAGCCGTGTCTATTTTTTCTCTCATTTTACAAATCTTGCCAAAGTTACTTGCCGTTAATCTTATCTGTCTCTCTTTTTCCCATTCGTTGTTATGTCTCTGATTCACCGTCCTAATTTGAATATTATGACAATCAGATAACAATTCATCAAGAAATTGTTTTCTCTTGCTTTCGTATTCCGGAATAGGCATGTCAGGTACCACGATTTTGCACCCTCCGTAATCCGAATCAGCACTTTGAATTCGAATTTTATTTTTTTTGCTATTCTTTTTTATTGCTTGATTTAGTTTAAGATTTTTGAATTTTTCCAAATATACACCGTTAAAATTATCCCCATTAGTTTTCTTAACAAATGTATATACAAATGTCTCTTTATTATTATAATTTATGGCTGCCGCAAAACATCTCCCTTGGTACGAGCCTCCCAGCGAAAAATTTATTCTTTTTCCTCCCACGAATTTATTCACAACAGAATTGAAGGATTCTACGGCGTTATTGTCTACGTCATAAAGTAAACTGGAGGATAAATTGGCTACTCTATTCAAAGACTGAAAAAAGATATATAGAGCACTGCTTTTGAAATGTTTGTAATCAATAGTATTTGAATTGTTACCATTGTTACCATCTTTACTACAAAAATAGCTAGCACAGTTACTATGTTCTCCAAATATGTGGGCAGGTCCATTGAGAATATCATTTTTTAAGTTTTCAATTTTTTGTTGAAAAGAAACATTTTCATTTTTGCGGTACTTTATGGCACTAACTACAGCTGTTCTAAATTTAAGAATATTCTGCCGAAAAAAATTTCGTATACACATATCTGATCGAGGAGTTTTTGAAATTTCTCGTATTTTCGTACAGAAACACATGATTTCGACACTCAATTTTTTCAATAAAATATGTTGGTCCGTAAGGTTTTGCTGTTTGAATTTTTTTATATACACTACTATCCCCATTACCAATAATTGTTTTATATCGCAAATTATGCATTTCTATTGACATTCTAAACCCATCTAGAATAATAGCTGCTTCCATAGAAGTTGAAGAACTGTTCCAGTTTTGAAAACATTTATGAGACGGAACATTTTTTTTATCCTTATTTTTACAAAATTTGCACATTTTATTTTTTACTCCTACGTACAAAACTTTTTTACTTCTGGTCCCAATTACGCATCCAACGCCCGAGAGAGCGTTATAATTAGACTTGTAACTTCGTTTTGACCAAGTTTTGACCGTTTTGATCCACTGTTACAGTTATAAAAGGTATTCCGTCGCTATCAATTTCTCCTGCTTCAATTGCCAACTTACGTTCTTCCTTTCCTGCAGCTAGCATTTCTTTTAATGCTAACTCCTCTGTATTTTTTAGCACTTTTCTTTCTATGTGCGCATAAGTTGCTGAAGACATTTGAGGAATGTCTAAAGCTGCGGAAAATTCTGTTAATTGTGAATGACCCGCCCCTATTGCAACATTTCCACACACCGCTGCTTCATTTACTCCACATTTTTTATTTTCATTTTCAGTACTGAATGTATCGGTTATTCCACACATGTTGCATTTATACGTAAAAACACTTTTAAAACCAAAATGTTTTTCCGCTTTTATTTCTACATTTTGAAAAGCACAGCCAAACATATCATGTCGTATTCCTTTTAGAACAGTAAACAGATGATTTATATCAACAATCCTACGTCCAGCAAGAGTAAAATTTGCAATATTGTTTAAATTTTCTGTTTCAATAAAAACCTCATCTGATATATCCGAATCAAAACTGTCGTCGCGTGCCGAATTTGTCTCAGTGAAAACAATTTGATTATCTACAATATTATCACGTTGAGACACTATTCGATTTTTTATCCGAATTTGTTTCATCAACTGTTTTCTACTTTTCCGTTTTGCAGCGGTTGTCAATCTTTTTTGGGAGTGAAGTCCCATTGTTAATTATATTTCAAAATTACAACAGTCACCAACACTAATATACGTATGCAATCTTTCGCATACGAATAGCTAATGAAAATAGTTCGAATATAATGCTAACGCACAGCAAAATTTTCCAAAATAGAAAAATCGCTCCGAAAATACAAGCACAATTGACAAGAACTAACAAAAGCACAGCAAATTCACTTATAATCACATGCAAAGCACAAGATGGTAAAAACCAATTGACCTTATGTTCAAGTATTCATCATATTTATAATTTTTTTTTTGACATTCCCACCCCTTATTTTTTAAGATAGGTGGGAGCAGAAAGTTGTTTATCATATGGTCATATCTTTATCGAATTATATACATTTTTCCAAGTAACCAGGTGATTAACTTTTAATGACTAAGATGGATTAGAAAGCCAGGTAATGCGAGTTCTATACACTTGTATAATTATGAACAAATAAATATATTATTATTATTATTATTATATTATTATATTATTATTTCGATTAGGTATGTATGGGTAAAATTGTGTAGCTTTACTACCCTACTTATTTTATATTAAAACCTATTAAGTTACATTTGTTATAATAATACATCTATTCTTTATCTACGATTCAAAAAATTTTAGGCGGAAATACACAGATCATCTATCTGCTTAAAACAAGTCATAAATAAATCCCAAGTAGCTGATGTGTCAATAATCAAATTTGTTTGCTAATTTACATAATCCTTCGACCATCTCAGCAGGGCGTCTTGGTACCTGTCCGCTGTAGTGAGCTGTAATGTGGGTTGCATATTTCTGAAATGGTAATTTTTCGGGCACTAAAGTAGACCCTTAAGAGTGGAAATTAAGCAACGTCAAAGAAAATAATTTATTAAGGGCATACATTTGCATTTATTTAAATAAATACTAAGTGGTAAAATGTCAACATTTACTGCATTACTTCAGTGATATGATTTCATGCTTGTAAGCAACATGTATTTTTTTCAATCCTCCCAGTCACATTCGTCACTCTCAGAATCTTCATTTAGATTTATTATCAATTCTGTCGCATCCCTCTTACTCTTGGATTGTGAGGAGCTGTTTTGATGCATTTGGCTATGCCACTAACGGTGGATAAACCAATATTTAAAGTAGTAGCAACTCTTGTATTATTCCGTACATGGTAAATAATTTAGTCGTTTACCTCATGAACAGCAGTTTTTGGAACTAATAGTTTTCCACATTCGTGTTCTTTCTCAGAAAAGGTCAATAATGAAGTAATTAATTGCTTCGACTGTTCACGGAAACCTTTCGGCATTATATCCAAAAGACGCAACGAAATAATAAACACAATGTATTTCAAAAACAAACTGATTTTAAACAATAAAAATAAACGGGAAAAATGTACACAAACTAGACTTATTTGACAGATATGTTATCTGTCAACACCGCAAGTAACTATTATCTTTTTAAAAATATATCCAAGAGACATTTATATAGCATTCCATTTAAGAAAGGACCAGATGGCGCGGCAATCTGAGTATAATTTACACAGGAATTACAAAAAAATAGATAATTTGTATGTGAGGTTATGTACCTACTAACTTATACAAAAGATTATTTTTGACGTTTGTTTATTAACATATTTATTATTAAGAAAGCTTAGACTTTAAAAGTTTTATTCAAGCAAGAAGCGGCAAATATATACCAATGCAAGGTATTATATAAAATATTTCAATCAATATCTTCGAATCTGTTATTTATTGTTTGAAGGTGTTGCATCCACAATAAATTTGTGCGTAAATACAGTGAGAATGTGTTAAAATTACGACAGGAGAAATATTTACATCTTTCTTTGATTTTATTAGAGAACAAAACTTTTGTGTAAATGTGAAACAAATAAATTTAAAGGTTTGATGGTGATAGTGTACATATTATAATTATCATAATATTTGTGTATCGTTTAGCTTAAAAAATATAGCATTTTACAAAATACAGTTATTTTAATAGTATGTATAATGAGAGAGCAATAAGGAAATTCATTCTCTTGCACATCATTTCACATAATTTGGATAAAAATTTTTATACATCTAAAAAAGGTATTTAAAAATATTTTCATTTTACAAAAGTAAGTAGGTACATATTAAAAAGGATAAAACAGCAATTTTGCACCAAAAGATAGGTAAAACGTAAGCATTTTTCCAGTTTCATTATTTGGTTAAACATGTGTTCGTTCCTTTATTTCAAGTTATGACTGATTAATACTTACATTTTTGCTTATGTATGGGATAAATTGCTACTATCGTACAATGATTTTTGCTTTTAGCAGAGATATGGTTTGATTACAGTTCAGATTTCAATTTAATTGAGAAAAAAAAGAATAAATAAAAAGAGAAATTGTTTTCATGGGAACCTCCATGTGTTCAGTAAAAACAATTTTTTTCGTAAATGTCTGAACACAATGAGTGTAAAACCCTCTTTTATTAGCATAATATACATTAAATCTTTTACCTACACTTACATAATTTCATTAAAAAAATTATATAATAATTTCCTACTTAGAAATTTCATTCATATTCCACAATTATCACAATATCACTTGAGACCTAGGATGTCGAACAATTTCTGAGGACCTGAAAGAACAATCTCATGAATGTATATTGTAAACATTAATATAAAATTATATTTAGATTATAATTTATTCACCATATTAACCAAACTATACAATTTCTAAGTATAAAAAAATTATATCTAACACACACACGAATCTAAATCAAGTACATCACTCACACATAACTAAATTTAACACCACAGTTCATTATGTTACATATTGTTCACGAATATATATATTGAAAACTACTCATCTTCAAGATCAGAACCTGAATCTAATGAAAATTCTGAGGATGACCCAGTATTTACAGTAAAAGCCAAATTTTCTAATACATTTTCAACAATATTATCTAAATCATACATTTTGTTTTCTTCTGTTATAACGTGATGAATGCTATTTTTTCATGCGTCAGCATCAACCATGTCTAATCCTTCTAATTATAAATTTCTTACTTCGTCCAATTTAATTGTCTTATTATTGGCCGCAACATGATGCTTGACTTGAGCCCATTTAAGTTCAATGGGGTTAAGATTACAGTGATATGGAGGTAAACGTAAAGCTGTACAGCCACTTTCTCTAGCTATTTCATCGACCACGTATGAAACTGGATGACAGGATGTGTAAATTTTTACAAGCTCAAACAATTCAATCTTTAGCATGGAATTATCAGCTAGAATTCCTTTGGTTAAAAGCCATTCAATGAGTGCCTCCCTTTTCCATGATAAAGTAGGTGACTTTTTTGTTTTAGTAGAATGATAAGGCATATTATCCATTACTATAACACTATTGGGCTCAAGAGAAGGTAATAATATATTTTGCATCCATGTGATAAACACCTCACTATTCACATCTTCATGGTAATCTGCAGTTTTCTTGGATTCAAATAATAACAAACTCCCATTTTTTCCACTTGAATCCTAGTTTCTTTAGGATTCTCCAAAGTGATGTTCATTTTAAAGGAGGTAAACTGGCATCCGCTTTAATAGGTTCACATATTTTTGTGCAAGTTGGTAACTCATTTTTAAAGAAAAATGAATGCACGTGCCTTCTAATCGTACTTTTTGATACTTCATCTAATTTATTGTAAGCATCTCGGCAACTTCGTTTTCTTAATGGAGACTGTGTAACTCCAGACATTTCAATTTCCTTAATAATGTCAAACATAGTATTTCTACCAATCCCTACTTCCCTTGAAGTTTGACGAACAGCAGCTGTTTTGGACATATTAACTTTGTTCTTAAAATACACATTGTAAGCCATCAGCCTCAGTCCACTTTTTACATATTTTCCTTTACGATTTTTTGATGGACCTGGTAAAGCGGCGACATCCATGCTCTAAAACGATTGCGATTAAATAAATGAAATAAATAAATTAATGAGTGATAAAATATTTTTAGAAAATGATGTTTTCACTTTATAGTCTCTATAAAGAACTATCTTCAACAAATATTAATATTAAATAGCACAATAAACAACTAGTAAAACACCCAATTGACTAGCATTGACAGAAATACCGGTCAGTACTGACACTACTGACAGCAAAACGCTAATTTGACAGAACTAAATAAACATAATTTTGCCTGTATAAAGGCGGCCTCTATTTTAGCCAATCACAAGCTCTTATTTTAAGCCCTATCTTTCCCAACGGTTTATTCTTATTTGGAATCGACGATAGTATTAAAATTATGTGTTTATTTGCCATGAATGTCTATATTAATATGTTGACTCATCCAACGATACGTCACGCCCCTGGCGCCTTCTCGACAGATCTAGAAATGGAAAGATCGAGACTAAAGAAAACACGAGAGGCTCGGTGGCCGATATATAAGCCATCGAGGAAGGGATTTTAATGGATTCGATACTAAATCATCACCGAGTGAACTTACATAAATATAAAAACATAAATGTGCTTATTGTTAGTAATTAGTTTTTTAAATTGTTATTCGTTTTTATTATTAATATAGTGTGTGACTACGTTACCGTTAGTTTTATTTAAGAACCAGAAAAACAAACGTTACAGTGGTGTCAGGTGTGGGGTTAATTAATAAATAACGGACTAAGTGGACAATTAAGTGTTAATTAAGTATTTGGTTAAGTAAATATACAGTGCAAAAAGACATTAATTTTAAATATGGTGATGGTAAATAGAGTGAAACCCACGGAATTAAAAGTGACTGATTTAGAACGGGAATTAGAGGAGAGGGATGAGGGTACAACCGGCAAAAAGGCAATTCTCCAGCAACGGCTACGAAATGTGTTGATCCAAGAAGGCGAGGATCCAGAAAATTATGTCTTTCAAGTTCCAGGTGGAGATGCTGACGTGAATTCGCTGTTGATGAAAATGGAACAACGGCTAATAGACGATTCGCAAACCTTGGAACAGCGTCTAATAGATTCACAAACTCAAATTGAGCAAAAGAATCTGGACTGTGTGAAAACCTTGGAACAACATCTAATAGATTCACAAACTCAAATGGAGCAGAAGAATCTGGTTAGTGCGAAAAATATGGAACAACGATTAATAGAAAATGCGCAAATTCAAATGTAATAAATGGAGCAGAAGAATCTGGACAGTGCGAAAAGTTTGGAACAACGACTAATAGACAATTCGCAAACCTTGGAGCAGCGTCTAATAGATTTACAAACTCAAATGCAACAAATGGAACAAAGAAACTTAGAAACCGCTAGAATCCTCGAGAAAAATCTGGAAAAGAAATTACTAGAAAATTCTAAAAGCTTCGGAAAAAGTCTGGAGTAAATGGAGAAAGTGCGATTAGCGGAAAAATCAGAAGCGTTAAAGGAAGAGGTTTTCATAGCTGTAGAGGAGAAAATTGGAGAACATTCTGGACTTTTAGAGGCAATAATGACTCAGATGAAATTACCCGCTACCATGAGTCATTGTGATCCCTAGCAGGTCAACGAAGAAGTTGTACCACGGACAATCGAAATAAAAGAAAAACTTGTGGCCATTTCGAAGACCAGAATCAAGCTGCAGAATCAGAGCTAGTGAGTGGCGCATAGAAATAATAATCTTTAAGTTTCATATATCTACCGATTTCCGTATTTTAGACATTACTACAAAAGCCTTTCAGGACATTAAAATCAGGGTTACAAGCGAATATTGCATCAATCTTATTATTAAGCGAAACCGACTCTGCCTCTGCCTCTGCATGACTCATAAGAGGATAGCGTCTGCTCCGCGGTCTAGTAATTAGTGAACAATTTAAATAGACCTTTCAATACCTGCTATTATTAATTATATTAATATACATATTAGGCTCAAGACACCCAAATATGCATGAATCATAAAAATCTAAGATAGAAATACATTAAGAAGATTTATGACACCGTATTAATACGTAATTAGGAATTCTATTATGTTATTATATTTATCAGTAAGACCTTTAAGAGTATCGGAAACATTGGATACTGTTTGCATGTATAATATATACAGTTTCTAAGAAGAAATAATGTAGGTAAATTCCACAACGATGACGCAAAAGACATACACACATTTTAGTTATGTTAAGTTAGGGGTAGTGATATATTTTATATATACTTATAACACAACAGTCACAGATAGAACATCATCAATCAGAACATAGAACATAATCATTCATACAGAATAGAACATAATCATTTATACAGAATAGAACACAACATACATTCTACAGCAATCATGCAACAATAAAACAGTAAAGAATGAAGTTTAAGTTAACATTAAGTGCTACGTTGTGAGAATAATCTTATGAAATTAGATTTAAGTGTTTTTTGTAAAATAAATAAAACATTAAGAAAATAAACCAATTTTGAATATAAGTACCACTAACCAAAAGAAATAACCAGCTTATACGGAAGTTACACCCCGTGAATGGTGGGTCAAATACAAAACATATACATGGTCCTTCGAGAATCGAGTACAACGGTCCATATATAACTGTCCTTCAAACCAGGAGGCATAAACATTTGGTCCTTCGAGCCGGATTGCGAGCGACAACTCAAGCAACTATAAGATCATCAATCCTTTTTCAGTTGGACATCACCAAAAACATTAGTTCTTCCAGTAGCAGGATAACATCGACATCTTTATCAGCAAATTAATGAGGTAAGTCTCCAGTTAACTTCCTTTTTGTTAATTCTTTACCAATCAGTATCCTAAAAATCCTTTTATTTCAAACATGACTGACGTTAATTTAAAATAATTAAAAATCAAGAAATCAAATATCAAGGCACAAATGACGCGTGCATCAAATT
The DNA here is from genome assembly GCA_935421215.2 of Melolontha melolontha. Classification (NCBI taxonomy): domain Eukaryota; kingdom Metazoa; phylum Arthropoda; class Insecta; order Coleoptera; family Scarabaeidae; genus Melolontha; species Melolontha melolontha. The sequence continues at coordinate 91,367,894 of OW285239.1, forward strand.
ATTTAGATACATTAGTCGAAGATATTACTAACGAAAATTATTGTATAGCTTGGAATATGTTGAAAGAGAGGTACGATAACAAAAAACTGATTGTTCAAAATCATGTAAAAGCGATATTTGCGTTACCTACGATGACAAAGGAAAATCATCTCACACTTCGCCTAATTTTAGACGGGGTTCAAAAGCATAAACGTGCATTAAAATCATTAGATCGTCCTACAGAAAAATAGGATAATTTGCTAATACATATAATTAATACAAAAAATGGAAACTATCACTATCAAAGAATGGGAAACAAGTTACCATCCACATAAACATTACCAACATTCAAAGAGTTAAGTAATTTACCCTAAAAAGAAATTTCTCGTCAAACATCATCATTCAAACTACCAATTACCAAGTCGGGCTGGGCAAGCTACACATATCGCCACACTTTCTAATTGTAAAATTTGTTTCAATAATCATGCAATTTTCAAATGCGACAAATTCATAGAAATGTCAGCGGAGCAGCGTTTGAAACAAGCGCAAATCAAACATTTATGTTTAAATTGTTTGAAGGCGAATCACACCTCGCAGCAGTGTTTTAGCACCACATGTAAGGTATGTCACAAAAGCACAATACATTGTTACATTTACCTGCAAAAACTAGTGCTTTGCAAAAATCAAAGTTGTTGGAAATTTCTCCAAATGCGACAAATAATAATTATTCTCTCAACAAACAAGATATATCTGCCAAAATTAGTATTTCACAACCATCAACGTCGTTGGAAATTTCTCCAAATCCGGTAATTAATAATCACGCTATTAACAATCAAGACATTCACCATCAAGTATTTTTATCAACACCTATTATCAATATTTTTGATATAAAAGGCCAACCATAAAAGTGTAGAGTTTTGCTTGATTTTGGTTCACAATCACATTTCATTTCCAAATCACTTAACAAATTAGGCATATATCAAGAAACGTTTCACATTCCTGTAATAGGCCTTAATCAATTAACAACTCAAGTAAGGAATTCTGTAACTGCAAAAGTAAAATCCAAATTCAACAACTTTCAATTATATATTGAATGTTTAGTAATTGAAAAAATTACCGAGAATTTTCCGCTAACGTCTATCAATATGTGTAACTTGGATATTCCTAAAAACATACGACTTGCTGATAAAGAATTTAACATTTCTCGGCCTATTGATATGCTAATAGGTGCTGGTTTATACATGAAGCTGATGGGTGTAGGTCAAATTAAAGCAAGCGACAAACATCCCTGGTTACAGAAAACGCATTTTGGCTGAATTGTTTCAGGTCCTTGTGTGCAGAGTTATTCACGACATGATTTAGCTGTTTGCAATCTATCATTAAATCATTCAGTTGATAATAAATTCATATCATCTCGAGACCAAGAAAACTTTACTAGAGCAAGTTATTTTACAAAAAAGCCACCTGAAGGGTTAAACAATTTAGCCTTGAAGAAGTTTGCTAATACCAATAGCAAAAGAAAATAACTAACAAAAAAATATATCGCATTATTTCCATTGAAAGTACATTCTTTCAAGGTGGGCGGTATGTTTCGTCATCAAACGAATATTTTATATTGTACATATTCATATATTTTAGATATTAGTAAATTTAGTATAACAGAATTAAAGAATAACATTTCAAACTTTATAAATATTCAATGTCATCGGCGTAGTCTGTTTTGTCCGTCAGATGTCTCGAGGTTATCTAGTGTCATTTGATAGGACAAAATTCATTACTAGACCAGAAAGCGAACTTTAGTCGTTACTTCCTTCGTAAATCCGCATTGACAAAGTCGTTAGACAGAAACGCATGCGTCTGTGGTTGAAGTTAACGCTAGTAGTAAATACGTGCTGCTATGTCCATGTTTACAGATACAGATTTGTTTTATGCAGATTAGCATCATTCGTAACAACGCTTGATGCAAGCTCAAGCATCGATATGCTTATTTGTTTTTGGTATTCCTCTAGTGAATAAATTAGATTCATCACTTCAGAAAATATGTCTAAAGAAATTCGTTAATGAATATGTTTCGTCATAAAACGAAATATTTTATATTTTAGACATTAGTAAATTTAGTATAACAGAATTAAAGAATAACATTTCAAACTTTATAAATATTCAATGTCCATTTTCAAGAATAAACCACTTTATACAACGTATTTTTATTAACATATTCTAAATTTTAATATTTTCTTTAGATTCAAAGAATTTACATTTACTAATCTATATTACCTGCTTTATACATTTAGACTGCTTCTTTATTGCCTAGTGTAATTAGTGAACAATTTCAATACACTTTTCAATATATGCTATTATTAATTATATTAATATAGATAATACATAATTCTACAACAATCATACAACAATAAAACAGTAAAGAATGAAGTTTAAGTTAACATTAAGTGCTACATTGTGAGAATTATCTCATGAAATTAGGTTTAAGTGTTTTTTTGTAAAATAAAAAAATTATTAAGAAAATACACCAATTTTCAACATAACTACCACCAACCAAAAGAAATAACCAGCTTATACGGAAGTTACGTCCCGTGAGCGGTGGGTCAAATTCACAACATATACATGGTCCTTCGAGAATCGAGTACAACGCAGCATTCGGTACTTTGAGCCATATATAACGGCCCTTCAAACCAGGAGGCACAAACAGAATAAATGAGAGAAATAAATCATCTTCTTTCGTGATCACCAGCATGTAAACTGGTTGATATTTGTCTGAAACGTATTTGTTTTTAAAAATATTGCATTATTCCAAATATTGAGAAAATCTCCATCCCTTAATAGCCCTTATGTAGAATTACTTGAACGCGCTTCAAAATATGATAAAACACTAATTTCGGTTTCTTTATTAATTATAAACTGCTTTGCTCTTCTCTTGTTCTTGAAAACTGCTTTGTTTTCCCTAAATTTTCTATAAAGTTTCAAAAAATGTTAACGGCTCTGTGTCTCACTTTCAGGATACTGCTCGCTGTAGTATTCATGAACTCACTTTACATATTTTCTACATACATATATGCTTGTCACATATCAAATTTTTCTAAATGTATAAACGGCATCTTTAGATATGAAACAACTATAAACAGAAGAATAACTACTGAGACAGAAATAAAATAAACATAACAATTTTTTCCCAACAAGTGATTAATAATATAATAGGAAAATGATTTCATGTGATTTTCTTATTTTGTTTTAAAGTTTTGCTTATATGCAGTTTAAAAATAAATATAAAATTTATTTAGACAACCTACCTTAGGACAAAGTTGCTTAGTTTGGGAGTTATATGGCGCTGAAGTTACAATTCTGAAATCGTTTTTTTATTATAAATATAAAACAGATTTTGCTGAAATTTGGTACGTTGACATAGTTTTATGAGACGAAAAAACATATCATAATTTTGAGTAACATTATTCCATAGACGTAGAACTTAGGTTTTTTAATAATCGCGCATTTCAAATTTGTACGCCAATGGAAGAAGAGGGGTTTAAATATAAAATTTAGTTTGTGTAACTTATTTACTACAGAAATAGTATATTAAAAAACAAGTTTCATAAGGTACCATTTTGTCGCACGGGATCAGTTTCTGAGAGTGCGACATTAGTACATTAATAAATTGGAATTATTTAATTTCAAAGTTCAGAGTTTTATTTTTAAATAAAGCATGCAGTTGGTCACATTGATACTTCACAGTTTCAAATTTAAATCTTGGTATCTGCGAAGTATATTATATTACATATTATTTATTAATTTTCGTTAACATTATTTTAATATTTTATTTAAAAATATAAACATGAGTGACATAGAACTAATATATCCTGTTGTCAATTGTATGCAATATACGTTGTTTGTGTGGAGTACGTATATATATCATATCTGTCAAATGTACTTAAATTCTAAAAATCAAATGACAGCAGTGATATTTCGAACGCAAAATAGAAAAAGGTACTTTTTGTAAGACTCGATTACTGTCATGGTTTTTGAGAAATTTGTAATTTAATAATTCAAAGTAACAGTTAAAACAGAAAAATTATGTTACTAAAAAAAAAAAAAAAAATTAAGATGTCATAGAAATTGTTGAATGTGTCCACCATTTACGCGTATGCAAAGATTTTCACGATGAAGCAAAATTTTTAGCAAAATCGAGTGACCTGTTTTATATTTATAATAAAAGCACGATTTCAGAAGTGTTACTTTAGCGCCTTACAAAGCCCAAACTAAGCAACTTTGCACTAAGGTAAGTTGTCTTAAATCGGTTTATTTTGCTGTAAGGAACATATAGTAGGTTTTCGTAAAGACCTTTGACAGACACCTTGTATAATATATTTTTAGTATAATAATGACTTTACTAAACAATTTTTAATTTTGTTTTAATACTCAGGTTGTAGGTGTAGCTAGGCGAAAGGAAAGAATAGATCAACTTGCGACGGAACTTAGCGGCGAAGCTGGAAAACTTTATTCATTTAGAGTGGATATGACAAAGGAAGATGATATTCTAGAGGTTTTCAAATGGACATGTAATAATGTCGGGCCCGTAGCAGGCGCGGCTCGTGATGACGTATTTGGGAGTGCAAGTACAATGATGCGAGTGCCTCGTGTGTTTTCGGTGTTTAATAAGAAAACGTTACAGTTAGTACACGAGAATACACGAAGCACTCGCATCATTGTACTCGCACCCCCAAATACGTAATCACGAGCCGCGCCTGCCCGTAAGTATTTTAATTAAAAACGCGGGGATAGTACAAATGTGCAACTTATTCGATGGAGAAACCGAAAAATGGAAAAAAGTTCTGAACACGAATGTGCTAGGTGTAGCTATTACATCAAGAGAAGCTGTGAAAATTATGAGAGAAAATGATATTAATGGATACATAATAAATATAAATAATATTGCTGGTCATATAATTATAGATATGCCTGGTGCAAATATTTATTCAGCATCAAAACATGCTCTCACGGCAATGACCGAGACTTTGAGATTTGAATTGGCCCGTCTAAATAGTAATATTCGTGTGACGGTAAGTGAATTTATATTTCAGAAAAAAATTGTTCTTTAGGTTTATTAATTTTAGATTTATCTTGCTTGTACAGGTAATTTTCAAATTTATTTGTTAGGGTTTGTCTCTATTCGTTGTCTAACATTATCACCGACATATTCTGTTAAACTGTCGGTCGTCCATAGGATTTGACCAGGATCCTTTTAGAATAAAAGTATCCTGGTCGTCCGTAAAAGGCATATTGCTACAATGCTTAAAAAATAATGGTAATTATTTTAACTGTATTGATTTAAGATTTTTATTAAACTTACCTAAATAACGAAAAATAGGAAACAGTAGCTCTGATAAGAACGCTTTTTGATATTTTGATATAAAAGCAAAATAAATAGTGAAAATAAACGTACAGAAAAATGAAGAAATAGAAGAACCAAACAATGTAATTAACGAGTTTTCACTGAAATTTTGACAGTGATATTTGACATTTAACATATAAATAGCAAACTTCAAAATATAAAATTATTGTCTCAAATTATTCAAACTGTTCTCACATATATATATAATAACTTCGTGACCTTGGTATGATATGGTAAACCTAATCAGTAGGCGATTAAAGGTCTGTATATTACTTCAAAATATATGTATTTAAAAAACTCTACATGTTTCGGCTGTATACGCCTTTTTCAAGAGAATACAAAATATGAATGACAGGATATAAATGTCAAGTAATTAAGTTGCTATGGTTTAAATTATTCAAAGATACATTCTAGTAATAATAATAAATCATGCCTTAGTATTCCAAAAAATAGATAACAAGGTGTGAAAATATGTGTTGTTCGCTGCTAGCAATTTGTGTCTCCTTCTGGGTATGAATTTGTGTGTTGGTTGCTGCTGGCAGCTTGCGTCTCTCTATGGGTGTGTGGTTTTGTGTGAGAGCGTAAGTGTAGGGTTTTGTATGTCGGTGCGTTCGTGCGTGTGTTTAGTGATCGGTCGCATGAATTTAGAGAGGTCGGATAACCAGCCGTTGCGTAGGGCCGCCAACCCTTTCCCGACAACTTCTTTACAATTCCGTGCAGTACTTCGACGGTCTGACCCCCGCCCCAACGAGGCAAGGCGCAGACAGGTGAAGCGCACCCTGTACGGGGTTGCTCATCGCAACTAAGGGAACACTCTTAGTGGCTACCTCGGTCGACGATGGTCACACTTATGCCATCTTAACGTTTTCCGCCGAAGCGGGGGCATAGCACACACGTCGAACGTGTGTGTGCTGTTAACGGCAACCTAGCCAGGTTGTCGCCCAGGACCGGTCCTAGTGGTGTGTGCACTGCGCGGCGACGAGATAGCGCCGCGTAGCATGATTCCTCACTCTTGCTGGAAAGGCGGAATGGCACCTGACTGCCCAACGGGCAGACCCCCCTAGAGTTTTGTAGCGCATATGCTAGGCTGCAACCCAGTAGAGGACCACATCAGCAAAAAACAGAAAACAGGGATAGGCAGGGAAAAGCAAGACATGAGTTATTATTACGTATGCGCCCGTGGAGCGACTTAAGATACAAAGTTGTCGGCATTCGCTCAAAACGAGAAGGAAAACCACGAAAACCTGCTCGGACAACTAGACAGGAATCAAAACACGGAACAGTCATCATGATAAGCAAAAGTATATGATATTTAAATGATATTTAAATAACATAAGGTATATAACAAAAAAAAAAAAAAATATATAATATGATGGTAAATTGTAGATCGTTACAAAATTAAATTATAGTATATACTGCTTAGATTTTTTATATCATTTCTGTTGTTAATTGAATTTTTTTCCTGTTTAATACTGATCATTTCTTTAATTTGTCTTTTCACTGTGTGTTGTTCTTTATCAATTATCTGTGTGTTTTCAAAATCGAAATGGTGATCGCGTTGTAGTTTGTGTGTAGACAATGCAGTTTTGTCTGTTCTAGAGTATTTGTGGGCTTGTATTCTTTTGTATAAATATTGTTTCGTTTGGCCTTTGTAGTAACTATCGCAATCGCGACATGGTATTTTATATACGACATGTGTTTCTCGATTTTTTTCTATTTTAGGTTTAAGTTTTGAAAATAAATGTTTATTAGTATTACTAAGTTTATATGTTGTAGCTATATCATATTTTTTTAAAGTGTGTTTAATTTTTTCCGATAGTTGTGGAACATATGGAATTGTGATATATGTTGTGTCATTGTTCAAATTTTTATTGGTGTCTGCAGTGTTGTATATTTGGTGTACTCTTTTTTTAATAGTTTGGTCTATAAGTTGTGGTGGATAATTATTATCAGTTAGGATTGTTTTAATTTTTTTGATGTTATCTTTTCTGTATTTAGTATGTGATAGTTTTACTGCCCTATCAGTCAGATTATTTATAATCATTTTATTGAATACTGTAGGAGCATTTGAGTGGTAATTCATATATCGAAAAGAAGCTGTGGGTTTATTATACCAATTTGTATAAATAGTACCCTGTCTATCATAGCTCAAAGAAATATCAAGAAAATTAATACTGTTTTTAAATTCTTCTTCAATAAAATAAATAATCTGACTGATAGGGCAGTAAAACTATCACATACTAAATACAGAAAAGATAACATCAAAAAAATTAAAACAATCCTAACTGATAATAATTATCCACCACAACTTATAGACCAAACTATTAAAAAAAGAGTACACCAAATATACAACACTGCAGACACCAATAAAAATTTGAACAATGACACAACATATATCACAATTCCATATGTTCCACAACTATCGGAAAAAATTAAACACACTTTAAAAAAATATGATATAGCTACAACATATAAACTTAGTAATACTAATAAACATTTATTTTCAAAACTTAAACCTAAAATAGAAAAAAATCGAGAAACACATGTCGTATATAAAATACCATGTCGCGATTGCGATAGTTACTACATAGGCCAAACGAAACAATATTTATACAAAAGAATACAAGCCCACAAATACTCTAGAACAGACAAAACTGCATTGTCTACAAACAAACTACAACGCGATCACCATTTCGATTTTGAAAACACACAGATAATTGATAAAGAACAACACACAGTGAAAAGACAAATTAAAGAAATGATCAGTATTAAACAGGAAAAAAATTCAATTAACAACAGAAATGATATAAAAAATCTAAGCAGTATATACTATAATTTAATTTTGTAACGATCTACAATTTACCATCATATTATATTATTTTTTTTTTTGTTATATACCTTATGTTATTTAAATATCATTTAAATATCGTATACTTTTGCTTATCATGATGACTGTTCCGTGTTTTGATTCCTGTCTAGTTGTCCGAGCAGGTTTTCGTGGTTTTCCTTCTCGTTTTGAGCGAATGCCGACAACTTTGTATCTTAAGTCGCTCCACGGGCGCATACGTAATAATAACTCATGTCTTGCTTTTCCCTGCCTATCCCTGTTTTCTGTTTTTTGCTGATGTGGTCCTCTACTGGGTTGCAGCCTAGCATATGCGCTACAAAACTCTAGGGGGGTCTGCCCGTTGGGCAGTCAGGTGCCATTCCGCCTTTCCAGCAAGAGTGAGGAACCATGCTACGCGGCGCTATCTCGTCGCCGCGCAGTGCACACACCACTAGGACCGGTCCTGGGCGACAACCTGGCTAGGTTGCCGTTAACAGCACACACACGTTCGACGTGTGTGCTATGCCCCCGCTTCGGCGGAAAACGTTAAGATGGCATAAGTGTGACCATCGTCGACCGAGGTAGCCACTAAGAGTGTTCCCTTAGTTGCGATGAGCAACCCCGTACAGGGTGCGCTTCGCCTGTCTGCGCCTTGCCTCGTTGGGGCGGGGGTCAGACCGTCGAAGTACTGCACGGAATTGTAAAGAAGTTGTCGGGAAAGGGTTGGCGGCCCTACGCAACGGCTGGTTATCCGACCTCTCTAAATTCATGCGACCGATCACTAAACACACGCACGAACGCACCGACATACAAAACCCTACACTTACGCTCTCACACAAAATCACACACCCATAGAGAGACGCAAGCTGCCAGCAGCAACCAACACACAAATTCATACCCAGAAGGAGACACAAATTGCTAGCAGCGAACAACACATATTTTCACACCTTGTTATCTATTTTTTGGAATACTAAGGCATGATTTATTATTATTACTAGAATGTATCTTTGAATAATTTAAACCATAGTAACTTAATTACTTGTCATTTATATCCTGTCATTCATATTTTGTATTCTCTTGAAAAAGGCGTATACAGCCGAAACATGTAGAGTTTTTTAAATACATATATTTTGAAGTAATATACAGACCTTTAATCGCCTACTGATTAGGTTTACCATATATATATATATATATATATATATATATATATATATATATATATATGTGTATATATATATATATATATATATATATATATATATATATATATATATATATTTTAGTCGAGTCAACGTTGGAACAGCCAAAATATTGAATAATTTAGCAGCCCCACGTTGGTAGTCGCTAAAATGTAATATAATTAAACAGCTCTACGTTGGACCGTCAAAATGTAATAAACTTAGAGTCTAGTCAAACGTTGGAGTACAAAAAAAAAATAAATATTCTTTGATACACACGTTCTTTAAGTCAAAATATTAAACTTTCCAACTGTAATATGAATTTAAAAATTCGAATTTTTACCCCCGCATTCTGATACACTTCTGCGCAGGTGCAATGAATATAAACGTTTGTTGATAATAATCATATCATGTACAACCAAATAGTGTTTTGGTTGTAAGGAAAGTTCGATATTTAAACTAGTTTTGAAGAAAAACGTGCATGAGAACTCTAATATCTTCAGGGTCGTGAAAGATTCTGTCTGACAAAGAAAACTAAAAGGTATCTTAGCTCAGTATTAATATGATAAGCTAATTAATTTCAAACAACTTGTCTAGGTTCTTAAATACCGTTTATTTAAAATGAACATCTTATTATAGTAAAAAAATATTTGATTCGGTAACATTAAACATAACATACAGGATTAACAATAGATCAATAATTAATTTTAATGAAAACTTAATATTAAAATTTATAGGTTATGTGGAATTTCTTTTATAAGAGGAATTAAATGAATCAGCAGATATATAACAAATATTTGGATATTGACACAAAAAAAACTCTTGGAAATCAAACTACGCTTAAAAATTGATATAACTTCCCTATTTACATAATTAAAAATTATTATTATTAGAATTTTAATCTACTTCCGGTAAGTATATATATTAGTCTGTTTACTTATTAAGTTAAATTTTTGGAAGTGAATCGTATAATGCAAACTTAGCTCAACATTTCCTTTCTATCTTCAAGATTCTCGTCTAAGGACACCTAATCTCTGCGATCAATCTTGGTCCACCTGATGTACAGTTGAATATTGTGCCAAACAGGGAAATCCGGTCACGAACCTAACCAAATCCCTCAAGCGTTGAGTTCTCCAGCAAAACAAGGTATACTGTCTCCTTTTTAATAATGGATAATCTTCATATTCGATAATTTGGTTTCTAGAGATTGTCCCATTTAAACCATTGTTGATTCAGGGTGATCCAATACCATTAAATTAAATACGGATAAATGTTTTCCATTTGTTATTTTTATTTTTCAAATTAAACGTTTTTTTTTTAAAAAAAATTCTCTTTTAAAACATAACTAAACCTTTTTTTAAAAATGCAAAAATTATTCTCCCCAATTGTTTCAATAACTCTCCATGGCAACCCAACAGCTTTTCTGTTCTCTAAGCTCATTGGTCGCTTAGTTATAGAATTTCCAAAATATTTGATATTTACAATAATTATGATTCTTAAATAATATTATGAACTTATTGGTTTATAAATAAATTTTCCTTCACACATAACCTCTCGAAAAATTCAAAATTAACTAGATTTACATATTTTATAGTTTTGGTAAATGTAGGGAAGTCATATACTTTCAAATTTAATTATAGATTTGACACTCTAAATTTAGAAAACAATACAAAGATAATAGACTTCCAACCTTGTAAGAAATTCCAATAACAGATGTAACAAATAAAAGCTATTGTCTTCTATAAATCAATTAACATTTTATTATATTTACCTTCTCTCTCTCATTAAAAATAATTTATGGAAAGAATTGTAATAAATTATTTTTGAATTTATTGTTATTCCTCTGTTTATTTCATTTTGTTTATTTAAATTTTAAGAAAAATAAAAGTAAATTATAAGTCGTTAGAGTATGTATGTAACTTGTGTTGCCTAATCATTATAATATATGTAATGGTTAAAATTTTTAAATTTTCTTTATAGAATATAGGTATTTATCTAAAATATTTATTCATCTGTTTTACGATAAATCTTCTATATAATCATATATCAGATTTATATGATATCTTCCCTTAATTTGTAATGTTTCAGGGTCTTCCAATTCATAGGTGGAGTTTCCTATTTTCTTAACTACTATATATGGTCCTATTTGTGGTTTTGTTAATTTAGCCACCAGTTTTCTCTTCGAGTCCGTTACTTTTAATGATTTTATTAATACTTTATCACCTATTTTATATTCTTTATATTTTATCTTATTTTCCCTTTCCTTTTGTTGCATTTTTTTGACTTTATTTTTGTTATCAAGTATAATTTTGTGGTACATCTCTCTTAAATTGTATATTTCTGTGTCCCTCCAAGGTCTGGCTGGATGAGTTCCTGTCATCAATAAAACTGGAGATAAATTATGTGTAGTACTTGGGGTGTTATTAATAATGTATTCAATTTTGTATATTTCTTTTATCCAATGATGATGGTTTTCTGATAAAAGAATTCGTAGGTATTTAATCACTTCTCTTATCATCCTCTCACAGGGATTCCCTTGTGGATGTCGTATACTGCTATAATATGTTTTAATGTTTAATCTGTGTAGGTGTTCTTTATAACGGTCATTATTAAAGTATGTCGCATTGTCTGACAGTATTATTTGTGGTAACCCATGCTCTGTGAAAAATTGTTCTAAACCTGTTATAGTCGTTTCTGTATCACATCTTGCTACCGGAATCAATTTTATATATTTTGTAAACAAGTCCAATATAACTAATATATGTTTATACCCTCTACTGCTTCTTGGTAGTTGTGATAAGTAATCTATAGCAATTATATGTAATCTGTCTTCTGCCACAATATGTCCTGGGATGTTTCCTTGAGTATAATTTTTGTTCTTCGACAGCTGACAAACCTTACAACTTCTCACGAAATTTTTAACAATCTTTGTATCATTGATACAGTAATAGGCTTCCCTATAGATTAACCAACATTTCCTTGCCCCTATATGTCCATATTGCTGGTGTATCTCCCCTATGATTAATAATGTGTGTTGTTCATCTGTGACATATACTTTCTTCCTCCCAATATTTTTCTTTATGATTGCATTTTCAAGGTAATAACCTTCATATTCATCGCCTTCCTGTAGTTTCCTTTTAAGTTCACTAAACTCTTCTTTTGATTGTATTTCCTTTATTTTCTTTTCCGAATAAATACCTTTCCTTGCAAGTGTGATGTTTGTTATAAGAATTTCTGGGTTAGCTTTGTTTTGTTTCTTCCTACTTAATGCATCTGCTACTACCATAAGTTTTCCAGATTTATATTTAATTTCATAGTCATATTCATTTAATAATAGACTCCATCTGTATATTCTATTGTTATTGATTCGATGGTTTACTAAAGTTGTTAACGCTGAATGATCCGTCTCAATAGTAAATTTCCTTCCAAGTAAATAGTATCTACATTTTGTTACACCATAAATTAGTGATAGCATTTCCTTTTCAGATATGGCATATCTTTGTTCACAAGCCTTCAACGTCCTAGAAACGAACATGATAGGAACTTCAATATTATTTTGTATTTGTAAGAGTTCAGTCCTTAAAATAAATGGAAGCTCGAAGTCCGGATGATATAAAAGAAGATTTTCTATAAATGAAGTTTTTAATTCTTGAAAAGTTTGTTCTTGTTTCTCAGACCAAACCCATTTAACGTTTTTCTTTAGTAAAGTTAACAAGTTAATAGTTTTCATTGAATAATTATAAATAAATTTTTTGTAATAATTAAGTAAACCTAAAAATGCTCTCAATTCTCTTACTTTATTTGGTCTGGGAAAATTTTTAATTTCTAACAATCTGTCGTCATCCAGTTTAATACCGTCTTTATTTATAATATGTCCTAAATATTTTACTTGTTCCTGGAAAAATTTGCATTTTTGTAAGTTAATTTTCATACCTTCTGCGTTCAATGTAGTTAAAATGATATTTATATGTTCTATATGTTCTGGTAAAGTTTTCGAAAATATTAGTATATCATCAAAATAATGTATGCAGAACTGTTCATATTTATTTAATATTCTGTGTAAAAATCTGATTAGTGCTGATGGGCTATCTTTCATACCGAATGGTGTTACTTTAAATTGGTATATATTTTTATTTATACTAAATGCACAATATTTCCTAGAATTTTCTTCCAATCTAATTAACCAAAATGCTGCCTTGAGATCCAATTTTGTAAAGTAATTGCTTTTCCCACATTTAGAAATTAATATATCAATATTAAGTGGTGCTTCGAAACCTGGTTTGATCCTTTTATTGAGCTCCCTCGCGTCTAAACAAATCCTTAAACTATTGTCACTCTTCTTAACAATCACCACTGGGTTTATAAAATAAGAATTTGACCTTTCTATAATTCCTTGATCCATTAATTTATGTATTTCTTTTTCGATCTGATCTTTGTATTGATATGGTATAGGGTAATTGATTATTTTTAAAGGTGTATCATCAATAACATCTATCTTGTGTAAGTAATCTCTTGCAAACCTGATCTCCTCGTTATAAACTCCTTCATTTCTCATTAATATCTCTTTAAACTCTCTCTTAAAACAAACATCCATCTCTATTTCATCAATCAACTTATCTATAAACTCATCAAAATTATTACTATCCATAATCCTATCTTCCTTAACAACGTTACCATTTACATTAATTCCATTAATACTTAATAAATCCTCTCTAACTATATCCTTCTCATTACCATTTTCTATAATATCACTGTCATTACCTCCTTCTAGTATAGACTCACTCTTCCCCTCTTCTATAATTAAATTGTTCATATAAGCTATATTCAATTCCTTCCCCAAAACTATCACATTGGTCCCTATTTTTAAGTTGTCCAAATCAAAATCTACAACCATATCATATTTTCTTATATTATCTATTCCTAAAATACACTCAAAATTCATCTCTTTCAATATGTAAAATTCCATCAGATATGTTTCTCTGTTAATTATAGTTTCTATATTAATTTTTTGCGAAATACACCCTATTTTCTTTCTATTAGTCGATATCAGGTCAATTTTCTTAATATTAAACGAGTTCTCTTGAATATTGTTAATAAGTTGTGAGACATCTTCTCTTAATAATGAAATTTCCGCAGCAGTATCTACTATAGCTCTGATAGTGACATTTTTGATTTGGATATCGATATATGGTATGCTATTTTCTTTTATTAATTCAACTTCGGTATCGTCATTAATTTTGATTATTTTATGTATATTATCGTAAAAAGGTATCGTCTTAATCGGGTTTATCGTGTTCAATTTGATGTTTCCTAATATCTTGACGGGCCAGGAACTGCATAGTCCCCGTCCTTTGGTATCTCCAGAATAGAAATTGGCGTTTTTTTTTGTTCAACCTTGGTATTTTGTTCTTCCTCATTCACCTTGCTAGTGGTAACACAATTTATATTTCGTTCCTGATTGTCGTGTCTATTATTCCTTGAATTGTAGTTATGGTAATTGCCCCTTGTATTGGTTTCATTATTGTTATCATTCCGTGTCCTGTAACCATTATTACCGTTGTTTAGTTTTGGCTGTTATTACTAAAATAACCCCGTTGATAGTCGCTCCTATTATTACCATTTCCTCGGTATCTATTATAATTATTATTGTTTGGGAACCTTGGTATATAATTACCATTGTTTGTATTATTCACATTATTTGTTTGTCTATGATAATTATTATATGTAGAATTAAAATTATTATTTGATGATGTATTTGTTTGTATGTTATTGTTCCTTATCCCCTGTTGTTTCTTAAGATTAGCCAAATCATCTAATTTTCTTAGGATTTCCATTAATTCATCGACTGTCTTGACTTCTTTACAAACAACTGTCTCGCTATCGGATAGGATATAGTGTTTCAAGATTTGCTTGACTATGTCTTTCTCAGATAGGCCATCGATGTACTTACATTGGTTATACATATCCCGTGCATAATCCTCCCTGTTAGTATAACCTTCCCTATATTTGCCAGTCAGAAGATGGATCTTAATCCTATCTTGTATGTCCTTGTTCCAGTATTGTTTCTGAAATTCTCTCCTAAATTGATCTAAGGTAAGACACCTTTCAGACACCATCTCAAACCATTCAATAGCTCTATTCTCAAGAGTTAACCTGATTAATGTCATGCTTTGTTTATCATCAGTCATGTCTGCTGTTAATCTGACAATATTGTTGAGGTAGGTCATGGGATGTATTTTATCCTTGAATCCCCTAAATTTAGGCCACATCTCTGGTCTAAGAATTGGATTGTACTGATTCCCTTCCCTTGTCCCTATCCTTGTCCCTGTTCTTTTTAAATTCTCGATCTCCTTCCTCATATCCTCGAATAAAATATTTTCCATTTGTCGTTTGTTGTTGAAGGTTTCTGTTATAAATTCTTTATTTTTTAAGACTTCTCCTTCTATTCCTTGTACCTTCTCATTTATATCATGGTTTATAGCGTTCATCTGGTCATGTAACAAAGTAACATCCTGCTTAATGGTACCTATATCAACATGATTTTTATGTATGTCAGTATTTAATTTATTATTTATTTTATTAAGATCTTGGTCAATCTTTTCAGCCAGAACATTATTAGCATTATATATCTCTGTTGATAATTGTGTTTTTTGTTGTTGAATTTCTGTATGTAATTCTTGGTATTTTGTGTTGGTTAATTGTAAAATGCTTTGTAACTCTTGTGTATGTCTTTCGTTTTGTTGTTGTAATTCTGTTTGTATTAATTGTAAGTTAGTTTGAAGTTCTGTTTTTTGATTATTTATCTGTGATTGTATGTTAATATTAGTGTTTTCTAACTGTTTTTGTAAGCCTGTTTGCATATCCTCCATCTTCCGTAATAGTAACTCGAGTACGTCGTCTCCCCTATCAACATTTCTTCCTTGACTCCTTGAACGTCTCGTTCCCCTTGTATCCATACTTAGGTATATGTTATAAGTCTATTATTAATCGATATAATCTGTTCTCCTACCACCTTTATTCCCTAAATATCCTATATCTAAGAAAAATAAATTTTATACACAAATACCGATATATTTTCTAAGGTAATTCCCTTTCAGTATTTAATTAACTGTTTTTAAGAACCTTTTCTTTGCCAGACGTTATGGGTGCCAAAATGTAATATATTTAGTCGAGTCAACGTTGGAACAGCCAAAATATTGAATAATTTAGCAGCCCCACGTTGGTAGTCGCTAAAATGTAATATAATTAAACAGCTCTACGTTGGACCGTCAAAATGTAATAAACTTAGAGTCTAGTCAAACGTTGGAGTACAAAAAAAAAATAAATATTCTTTGATACACACGTTCTTTAAGTCAAAATATTAAACTTTCCAACTGTAATATGAATTTAAAAATTCGAATTTTTACCCCCGCATTCTGATACACTTCTGCGCAGGTGCAATGAATATAAACGTTTGTTGATAATAATCATATCATGTACAACCAAATAGTGTTTTGGTTGTAAGGAAAGTTCGATATTTAAACTAGTTTTGAAGAAAAACGTGCATGAGAACTCTAATATCTTCAGGGTCGTGAAAGATTCTGTCTGACAAAGAAAACTAAAAGGTATCTTAGCTCAGTATTAATATGATAAGCTAATTAATTTCAAACAACTTGTCTAGGTTCTTAAATACCGTTTATTTAAAATGAACATCTTATTATAGTAAAAAAATATTTGATTCGGTAATATTAAACATAACATACAGGATTAACAATAGATCAAAAATTAATTTTAATGAAAACTTAATATTAAAATTTATAGGTTATGTGGAATTTCTTTTATAAGAGGAATTAAATGAATCAGCAGATATATAACAAATATTTGGATATTGACACAAAAAAAACTCTTGGAAATCAAACTACGCTTAAAAATTGATATAACTTCCCTATTTACATAATTAAAAATTATTATTATTAGAATTTTAATCTACTTCCGGTAAGTATATATATTAGTCTGTTTACTTATTAAGTTAAATTTTTGGAAGTGAATCGTATAATGCAAACTTAGCTCAACATTTCCTTTCTATCTTCAAGATTCTCGTCTAAGGACACCTAATCTCTGCGATCAATCTTGGTCCACCTGATGTACAGTTGAATATTGTGCCAAACAGGGAAATCCGGTCACGAACCTAACCAAATCCCTCAAGCGTTGAGTTCTCCAGCAAAACAAGGTATACTGTCTCCTTTTTAATAATGGATAATCTTCATATTCGATAATTTGGTTTCTAGAGATTGTCCCATTTAAACCATTGTTGATTCAGGGTGATCCAATACCATTAAATTAAATACGGATAAATGTTTTCCATTTGTTATTTTTATTTTTCAAATTAAACGTTTTTTTTTTTAAAAAAATTCTCTTTTAAAACATAACTAAACCTTTTTTTAAAAATGCAAAAATTATTCTCCCCAATTGTTTCAATAACTCTCCATGGCAACCCAACAGCTTTTCTGTTCTCTAAGATCATTGGTCGCTTAGTTATAGAATTTCCAAAATATTTGATATTTACAATAATTATGATTCTTAAATAATATTATGAACTTATTGGTTTATAAATAAATTTTCCTTCACACATAACCTCTCGAAAAATTCAAAATTAACTAGATTTACATATTTTATAGTTTTGGTAAATGTAGGGAAGTCATATACTTTCAAATTTAATTATAGATTTGACACTCTAAATTTAGAAAACAATACAAAGATAATAGACTTCCAACCTTGTAAGAAATTCCAATAACAGATGTAACAAATAAAAGCTATTGTCTTCTATAAATCAATTAACATTTTATTATAATATATATATATATATATATATATATATATATATATATATATATATTGTAATAATGCGGAGGAGCTGAATAATAATGAATGTAAAATAAAAATGAAATAACAGAAAGACTAGCTCAAAAATGAAATTCAAGAATTTATAATGATAAATAGCAGAGACAACTTAAACTCAGAGTCAAAAGTAAGTTCCGAATACACAGACAGCAACACAAAAATACATACAATAAAACGATAAAGTCAAAGATTATGATAAATATATTTAAGAGATATGCTATTATTAATTGTACAAGATACAATATGAAATATAATACTATATATGTCTATATTCGGACAAATCTTTAGGAAAATAAGTATGTATAGCAATCGCCAATTAAGTTGGCGCGAGGAGGGGGTGCGCAGAAGCCGTTTTAAAAAACGTCCACCCCCACTACTCAACTAATTGTCAGAATACATTCGTCATTGACGTTTGACGGAACATAATGTCTTTGCTAGGGGATCATAAAGTGATATACGCTCAGAGGTTAGAATTATCTGACATTTAATGTAAAACCAAATATAAATCTCCCCACTACTTCTAATACTGCGCGAACTTACCCCTCCTCGCGCCAACTTAATTGGCGTTTGCTATAACTTTCTAATTTACAAACAACAATGGGTTGCCTATACAATTTTTAGTCAAATTTAATAATGTTACGGTTGAATCTTAACCTAGTTATTAAATCTAATGATAATATTATAAATACTGATATAAATATGCAGTGAAATATGAATTTTGAAATAATGTGAGTAATCAAATTTTAAATATGTATCTGCAAGAATTGTTATATCTGTAATAAATATATAGGAATCAATTTTCTTAAGAATACCTGGTGCTTATGACAGATATGGTAATATCTAAAACAACGTGTTCTCTGGGTGTCTTAAAACTCTGAAGAAGCCCAACAGGTTCAGCAAGGTAGAATATGATATATTAGTCTAGATCATCAGGTAGATATACTAGCCGCAAATCCGCATACGTTCCTTTAACATATAGAAAACTGCAAGGTTATGTCCAATTTTTGTCCAATATATATATATATATATATATATATATATATATATATATATATATATTTAATGTAAAGTTCTTGGGATAGCGGTCGGTTTGTAATAAAAAAACAAGGTTTGTAGGTATTTATTTTATTTGTATTGTAGTTTTATGATTTTGTTAATGAATGTAAGAGGATAATTATTTTTTGTAGAGAATCTTTTGTTTGTGATAAAATTTCTTGTTTGAAGTCCGATCGCTATCCCAAGAACTTTACATTAAATATATATATATATATATATATATATATATATATATATTTAATGTAAAGTTCTTGGGATAGCGGTCGGTTTGTAATAAAGAACAAGGTTCTGTTCCGTTTCAGCTAAATAAATTCAGCCTTATTCATTCGATTTTAATTGACTGCAACAATGCAAAGAATATGTGACACTTCTTTGCATTGTTGCGGTCAGTTAAAATCGAATGAATAAGGCTGAATTTATTTAGCAGAAACGTCTCGAATAGAACCTTGTTTTTTTATTACAAACCGACCGCTATCCCAAGAACTTTACATTAAATACGTATATGTACATACAGTCAATAATTTCCGAAAACATTGTTTTTCAATAGAATATATATATATATATATATATATATATATATATATATATATGCATATAGTATTAGAAGGAATTTCTTATTTTTTCGACCGTAATTATAATACGAGAAAAAAGTAATATTTTTTGGGGGTAACGGCTGGATAATTAAAACAATATTCACTTTGACGTTTCGATACTATATATAGTATCGAAATTAAAAAGTAAAATATGTACAGTCGTTAATTGAATTTGTATTTTTTTGTATGTGGATTCTTTCTAGTATATTTCTTGCTTTGTAGTTTTTTTCAGATGTAATTATTGCGGTTTTATCGACATTGAAAGTGGGTTTTGTTTTTTTTATATGTTTTTTAAGGTCTATACTATTGTTTGAAAATTTTTGTCGATTTAAGCGTTCTTGTAGATATGGTATTGTTTGGCCGATGTATACGCCTTCGCATTCATTGCATGGAATTTTATAAATAACCTGTGTTTTCTTTAATTTAGGTTTTTTAATTTTGGGTGCAGATTGTTGAGATTATTGAAATTTTGGTGAGCTACTTTTATGTTATATGGTGTTAAGGCTTTGTCTATTTTTTCTGACAGGTTGTTTATAAAACGTATGGGGACATATTTATAAGTAGTTTTGGGGTTTTCTTTGGTTTTTGTGGTTTTTATTTTATTTTTGTTGTAGTGTTAATATAATTTTTGTTTTATGATCCCTGTTAATGAAGCGTAAAGGGTAATTATTTTTTTTTGTAGAGAATCTTTTGTTTGTGATAAAACTTCTCGTCTGAAGTTTGGGCTTGTTGGTCTAATCGCTCTATTAATTACACATGGCGGTGCAATGGGATCGCCCATGTCGAGTGTTATTGCACAATTTGTACTGGAAGAACTAGAACATAACTTAATTTCAAAATTAAATGTGTTAACCCACATTTTTTAAAAGAAACGTCGATGATTGCATCGCTTGCATCCCCTCTGATAAAACAGAATACACACCAAAGAAATTTAATTCATTTAATCCAAAACTACAGTTCACAATAGAAAAGGAAAATAATGCAAAAATTAACTTCTTAGAATTAACCTTAATACGCACCGGAAAAAAGATCTTAACAAAATTATACCACAAACGAACCGCATCTGATCGTTTTCTGAATTTCGATTCATGCCAATCAATGTCACACAAAAAGAATGTAGCAATTAATATAGCGATTAAACTAATAAACGCAGACTTCAAACAAGAAATTTTATCACAAGCAAAAGATTCTCTACAAAAAATAATTATCCTCTTACATTCATTAACAAAATCATAAAACTACAATACCAATAAAATAAATACCTACAAACACCAAGGAAAACAACCCCCAATCTACTTATAAATATATCTCAATACCTTAAATAAACAACCTGTCAGAAGAAATAAGCAAAGTCTTAACATCATATAATATAAAAGCAGCTCACAAAAATTCCAATAATCTCAATAACCTGCACTCAAAATTAAAAGACAAAATACCTACATTAAAGAAAACACACGTTATTTTTGAAATTCCATGCAATGACTGTGAAGGCGTATACATCGGCCAAACAACACAATAGCTAGAGGAAGGTTTAAATGGATACAAATTCTCAAACAATAGTACAGCCCTTAAAAACATATCAAACAAACAAAACGCACTTTCAATTTCTATAAAACCGCAATAATTATATCTGGAAAAAACAACAAAGAAAGAAATATACTAGAAAGCATCCACGTACAAAAAATACAAATTCAATTAACGACCGTACAGATTTAAATAACTTGTCACCAATATACCTACCTACCCATTATATAAACACCCCCCAAAAAATAACAATATAAACATCACAAAGATAAAAAAACACATGTCCGAGAACAGTTAACCAACCCCCCTAGGCAAAGTATTGACAAAGCTAACATTCTTTCCAACCGTTAAAATAAAACACATAGTCGAAAATGGTTTACCTGTTAATACAAATAGTTTAGTTTTATTTAGAAATGCAAAAATATGTCGCCATACATTAACACCAAAAATATTTAATGTAAGTAGATTTATAATAATACCATCTCTTACCTTTTTTACATTTAAATAAATTTTAGTTTTTCAAAAAGATACTATATATAGTATCGTAATGTCAAATTAAATATTGTTTTAATTACCCGGCTGCTACTCCCAAAAAAACATTACTTTTTTCTGTAAATTCACAACTATTTATGTTATCGATCTGTTTTAATTAAAGCTCAATTGTTCTAAATTCAATCTTTCCTGAATATATTTTTTGACTTCATCTGGAGTAGAGCTAGAGTTAAGCGTTGGTGGTCTTATTAAATAATTCACACATAATTGTCACTAGCAACTCACAAATAACACATGGACACTGTAAAATTTTAACTAAACCTTTTTCACCCACATGTCTTTATAAAAGAGTTTTTTTTTTGTGAGTTGCTAGTGACAATTATGTGTGAATTATTTAATAAGACCGCCAATGCCTAACTCTAGCTCTACTCCAGATGAAGTCAAAAAATATATTCACGCAATATTGAGTTTAGAACAATTGAGTTTTAATTAAAACAGACCGATAACCCAAATAGTTGTGAATTTATACGGTCAGGAAATTTTCTAAAATTATATATATATATATATATATATATATATATATATTGATATAGTGCTGGCTCTCTCTTTCTGTAATGTAAAGATATGCCACCACGTAAGGGTGACTAAAATGAAGAAGCACGTTGATCTAATTGTGAATAATAGAATGATTAATGTAGATTAAAAATAATAGGTTATGAAAGTTAAAGTTAATTGAATTGAATTTATAAATTGGGCGCCTTTATTACAAAAATGTATACTTAGATCAACGCTATCTATGTTCTTTCTTAATAATCCAACTGGCAGTCGTGAGCATGAAATAAGAAAAATTTGACTCTTCAGGATCTTCGTCGATAATATATGTGTATGTTTATCCCTATGTATGGTGTTTTAATTGATAAATCTAATATGCAATAACTCTACAACTAAACACTAGCAAATAAAAGAGTGAGTTATGAAATAAAAATAAATAATTTATTGAAGTAAATAAGGAATCTGTAACTTTGAACAAATTAATTTGCCTAGCGACAAACAAAATAGTTTACAAATAGTGCACGTGTGTATAATACAAAGAGGTTATGTTTAGTAATGATATATGGTCTAATATTGAATACAAACAGTTAACACAATAATTCAGGTAAGTACCACAATGTTTAAAATAATTTATATAGTTTTGCTATTATGAGAAAGTCAAAGATGTGTATAAAAGTAAAATTCTGGAATTTATTGTATTAAGAAGTTTGCTTTGAATAAATAATATTAACTTTTAGGACTTTATTGTAGGATAATGATTGAAGTGAACCTGTTTTCTGTCGAATTCTTCAATTATTCAGAATGAAAGCGATGTGATCGGGAAAATACAAAGTACGGGTCCTCCAATCTCTGATGACGGCGTTTGCGGCGTATAACGGCTTCGGTTCTGCCTCTTCGTCGGAACTCCAATACAAAAGATGCTCGGCTTGAATCTTATTAGTATCCAAGCGATTGACTTCTGGTTTGTTTTCAAAAGATGGACCAAGTATTAATGTTTCGATTCAGCATAAATTTTGAATTATGTCACAGGTATTTTAATTTATATTTAAATTTTCTTTGGAGTTGAAGTATATTACGGCCATTCGTTATTAGTTTTTTGATAATTACGCCGATAGCGATTATTTATTTTCAAAGCCTAGTTAATATCGTCAAATAGCCTCGAAGTTTTACTTTTACTACATCCGTAAACATAAAGAATATAAATGATATACTAATTTTGACATTATAATTAAATTTATAAAATATTTTTCAAACTGTCAGAACATGCTTTTCAATACTAGGTTATGTTATATTCGTGTGTAGAAAATAACATTTTCGCGGGTTAGTTGCATTTTAAAAAGTGGGCGTGACTAACTAGTATCGACACAAAATATTGATGTAGATAAATTAGATATTTGTTATTTCGCGCTAAAGATTTGAATTATGAAATTGAAAATTAAAATACGTATAAAAGAAAGTTTTGGAATAAAAATAAGTTAATTTGAATTATACAAAGTTATCGTCATATTAATTTATTTACATTTCGATACTAATTTTACAAATTAAGTCCGCCAATTTAACCCTTCTTCTGTGTGTTATTTAATTGTTAATACTGTTTTTCCCATTACAGTTGCTGGAATTAGGGTGCAGTTTGCCCCATTACAATATATATATATATATATATATATATATATATATATATATATACCGCGATATCATAAAGTTTCTGGGTCAACGGTGGCCATGGGGTGAGAAACGTCTGTCTTAATTTATATCATCCTTTTGAGAAAAATCTGATAAAATTTTCAGGTTATGTGTCATACTGACATTAAGATTAATATATTGACAAATTTTAACGTCAGCATGACACTTAACCTGAAAATTTTATTAGATTTTTCTCAAAAGGATGATATAAATTAAGACAGACGTTTTTCACCCCATGGCCACCGTTGACCCAGAAACTTTATGATATCGCGGTATATATATAAGTAGAATAAATTAGTGGGCGATTTAAGGTCTGGTTTACTTTGATATGTATATATTTAAAGCAATCTTACATGTTTCGATACTTAGTGTCTTTTTCAAGGAAATTAAAAATATATATGACAGTATATCAATGTCAAACGTATATATCTGTTGTTGTAATGGATAAAATTAAAATATGCAATATACATTCAAGTTTAATAATACTAATTTGTGGTTCATAACACTAGACAGCAAAACGTCAATTACGGGGGATTGGCAAGCCATGAGTTATTATTATGTCTGCGCCCGTGAAGCGACTTAAGATTTTAAGCTGTCGGCATTCGCCTCGAACGAGAAGGAAAACCACGAAAACCTACTCGGACAGCCCAGTCAGGGATCTAAACATGTAACTGCCAGCATGATAAGCCAGTGTACAGATATTTAAATAATATATGATAGATAATTATATAATAACAACATATATTCATGATGGTAAATTGCAGATCGTTACATTATTAGGTTATAGTATATATTGCTTAGATTCTTTATATCACTTCTGTTGTTGATTGAATTTTTTCTTGTTTAATATTAATCATTTCTTTAATTTCCCTTTTCATTGTGTGTTGTTCTTCATCGATTATCTATGAGTTTTCAAAATAGAAATGGTGATCGCGTTGTAGTTTGTGTGTAAATAAAGCAGTTTTGTCTGTTTTGGAGTATTTGTGGACTTTCTATTTTAGGTTTCAGTTTTAAAAATAGATGTTTATTAGTTTTACTAAGTTTATATGTTGTAGCTATATCATATTTTTTTAAAGTATATTTAATTTTTTCTGATAATTGTGCAACATATGGAATCGTGATATATGTTGTTTTATTGTTTAAATTCTGCAGTGTTGTATATTTGGTGGATTCGTTTTTTAATTGTTTGTTCTATAAGTTGTGGTGGATAGTTATTATCTGTTAAGATCGTTTTAATTTTCTTGATGATATCTTTTCTGTATTGAGTGTGTGATAGTTTTACTGCTCTATCAGTCAGATTATTTATAATCAATATTATAATATTTATAATTATATATATATATATATATATATATATATATATACCGATAGGTCCAACTCGCAACGGGCCATAGGCAACAATATACGTATGGAACGTAATGCGATGTGACAACGTGTGTACGATGCCTATATTGAGTGACTTTCTTAAAATTTCAATTTATTTTGCAGAATTATTGATTTTTTTACTTTTATCTTTTAGAAAACGTTATTGTTTTTTTATTACTTAAAATTACTTTATATGAAAAACAGTATACCATAAAAGTGTAAACAAAGACAGTATACATTGAAACGAATATTCATTCAATTGTATTGTCATGAAATTGAATTTGTCAATCGTTGTTAAATTTGTTAGAATGAATAGATATTTATATTTATCGGAAAATACTAATACTTAAAGCAAACAAATAAGGCGTAGTGTTTTGTTATAGGAATGAGGAATGTATAATATCCATTTCTTCCTGCATATTGATTATGCAGCTGATGCTTTCGTAATATGCTCATTTGTATTTCTACTATTATCGTGATGTTATTATAATACAGATACCAAAATCTCACGTAATATTTCCATCAGCCTTTTATTAACAATAAACAAGTAAAGTACAACTTCGTAGGTCGACAAATGCTCCAGTCTTCATTATCACTGTATTATACATGAACTGTAGGCTTAGTTTTTCGTAGAAATTGAAGTACGTGTCTGTTCCTTTGTCAAATTATAATAAGGGCAGGGGTTAATTTTATTCTGGCATTTTTAAAAATGCAGAGATCAGTTTTGCGACAGCATTCAGCTAATTACAATCTATAATAAGCAACATTGTAACGTATTTTGGAATTGTGAATATCCGTAGGTAATAAAAAAAAAGGAAGTATAGTTTAATTACAACTGTAGCTTCCTCCTGGTTTGAAGGAAGTCGGTATGTATCGACCGAAGTATAAGTTGAAATAATACAAATATGAGCATATTACGAAAGCATCAGCTGCATAATCAATATGCAGGAAGAAATGGATATTATACATTCCTATAACAAAACACTACACCTTATTTGTTTGCTTTAAGTATTAGTATTTTCCGATAAATATAAATATCTATTCATTCTAACAAATTTAACAACGATTGACAAATTCAATTTCATGACAATACAATTGAATGAATATTCGTTTCAATGTATACTGTCTTTGTTTACACTTTTATGGTATACTATTTTTCATATATAGTAATTTTAAGTAATAAAAAAACAATAACGTTTCTAAAAGATAAAAGTATAAAAATCAATAATTCTGCAAAATAAATTTAAATTTTAAGAAAGTCACTCAATATAGGCATCGTACACACGTTGCCACATCGCATTACGTTCCATACGTATATTGTTGCCTATGGCCCGTTGCGAGTTGGACCTATCGGTATATATATATATATATATATATATATATATATATATATATATATTGTCGTAATTCAAGCTACGTGTATATTCCGGTCATCTGAGAATGAAAAGATAGAAATTAGAATAAAGAAAATATATGGACGCAACATGTGAAAATTAATGTCGAAGTGTTAATAAATTAATATCCCGATAATTTCTGATATTCGAAGCTTAATTATATTTATTTCAAAATTTACTTTTCATTTTTTTAGAATTAATTTTAGTTATTTAATTCATTAATGTGAGAATAAAAAGATATTTAATTTATTTACATTCACATTTGCATCGACATTAGTTTAGACATACCCACTTTTTAAAATAGAAAAGCCGCGAATAAGATCTGTTTGTATTTAAACCATGAACATAACCTACCATCTAAAACAGATTTTTGTATATTCGTAAATTCAAATATTAATTTTATAATCCTATTTAAATCATCGTTACATTTAAAATTCTATTAAATTAATATTTGTCAATGTGAAAATCAAGATTATTTTCTATTTAAAAAGGCTTTGATAAAGCAAATGACTACAAGGCGTTGGTCTATAGAATTTGATTGTGTTGCATCAAAAATATTTCATCCGTTTTAAAATTCGCATAAATATAGTTAAAATAGTAATGGGAAGTCAAAAACAAGTGAATTTATCGTATGATGTACAATAAGTTCGAAACAGCGTTTGTAGGTACGTTCTTGTTTATCTTTTAGTAAACAAAAATCAGTGGGATGTAATGTCCGTCGAAAAAACCATGGACGGTAAAAAGTTGCTTGAAATATTTGGTGCAGTAATTAAACGTTCTATCTATGTAGATAATTTTAGCTTTACACAGACACTGCCAATTTATTTGAGTAGTAAAAATGACGTTGTTGTCAAGGCTGTTTTCTAACAGAAAGTTCTCGTTTCTATTGGTATCAGGTTGCAAAATTTCTAACGCTTTTGTGCTTTTTCTATATTTCTTTGTAATGCTGGCATTCATTTTCTTCTTGCATTATACATGTTTTCCTTCATACACTTTAAATCATTAACTTGTATATGTTTACTATTATTACGTAAAATAGGACACAAAACTTTCGATGGTCTCTCACATGGTTTGTACACAGTTTTACGCTTAGCGATTGCAGAAACACGATTCGTTTGAAGAATAGAATTACTTATTTTTTCATGGTTATGACAAAGACTTCCAGAAGACAGCGTTCATCTATCTCCCTCGCCAACAGTTAAAAGAAAAGCTTTGCTAGTTTTTGAAATATATCTCCATCGGGTTTCACCAGACGACAACACACGATGAAGGCTAAACTTGAAGTTTTCACAAACAATCTGCCTTTTACCCGGTTGATTAACAGTTTAACTTATCGGGTACATAATGTTTAGCTCAGAAGTATATTTAGCACTTGTCGTTACAAAACTAAACTTTGAATTCAATCTTTGATACTAAGTAAAATTTAAGGGGAGATAATTACACATTAGTTTCTAAATAATGTAAGCGTAACAACACTCAGAACTACGACGAAATATCATTGGTATTATTGGTGTATAAGGCGTGGCCCATTCGTAATTAAGGGATATAATTGCAGAATATAATAATAGCATCTACTAGGTACTAAGAGAATTAACAAGAATAGCGTATTGCACATCATTACATGATACCTGTGCGGAGTTTCGTATACGGATTAGCACCAATACTTTCACGACCCCCCGTTGTTTAGGGATTTGTGCGGAGTCTCCTACTGCCCATTCTAACTGTGTTGTTAACATTGATATTTAATGACGCCAATTTAAAAGCGGCGAGTTATTAAGGTCTATTTGATCATTTAACAGTATAACTGTATATTTAAGTTTATTTATTTCTAAGGCTTCCAGATAATGCTAAATTAATATCATTTGACATTACTAATTTATTCACAAGTGTGCCGATAAAAGACACTATTAATTTGGTTGAAAATCTTTTAACTATTAAAAATGTTAATTTTTTTTATCATAAGTTCCCTTAAAACAGTTTGTTTAAAGCAAAATTATTTTGAATTTGACAGTAAAATATATTCGTGTAACGATGGCTTAATAATGGGTAACCTTCTGAGTCCGTTAATATCAGAGATTTTTATGGATCATTTAGAAAATCAAATTAAAAATACTTTCAAATACTTTGTTTATTGGAACAGATATATAGATGACATACAAGCTTGTTTCAGAGGCACAAATAGACAATTAAATAGATTTTTGAGTACAAAAACAATCTGCACAAAAACATTAAGTTCACCATAGAAAAAGAATTAAATAATAGTATAAACTTCTTGGATCTTTCAATTTCTAAAAAAAACAATAAACATGTATTTTCAATTTATCATAAACCTTCACACACGGATGTTATAATTCACAACAGCTCTTGCCACCCTTTCAGTCAAAAGTTAGCATCATTCCATTGTATGATGCATAGATTGGTATCTGTACTTTTAAATGATGAACATTTTCCTAAAGAATTAAACATCATTAATCAAATAGGGAAAAATAATGGATATAACCCAAATATAGAAGATCATATTTTAAGAAAAAAGAAATATAGCAATGTAATAGAAAAGGTTTATCCAATAACAAAAGATAAATCAAGCAATTATAAGGTATTAGCATACATGGGACCAATAAGTGATAAAAACGGAAACATTTTATATAAAACAGATATAAATGTAGCCTATAAAACTAATACAAAGGTAATAGTGGGGATGGGACGTTTCGTCGCCGCCGTTTCGGGGCCGCCGATTCGGAGCCGCCGTTTCGTGGTCGGGACGTTTGGGAGCCGAGCCGTTTCGGAGCCGAGCCGTTTCGGAGCCGAGCCGTTTCGGCGCCGAACCGTTTCGTAGCCGAGCCGTTTCGCGGCCGAGACGATTCGCAGCCGGGCGGTTCGGAGCGGGGCACAGTGCGAAATTTCTTGAGTTTACCGGAACTTAATTATTCAAAACAGTGAAACAGTTCTATTTGTTGGTTTTTAAAATTTTTAATAAAAATTAATATGTTTTATTTAAAGCTTTTGAGTTTATTTGTGTTTTTTATTATAGAACAATTAAAAAAACATACATATTATAACAACATTTTGAACACCTATTCAGAACTAGACTCATTGCAATCGGCTGAAGACTCGCAATCATTACACGGGAATGCAAATCTTTCTAACAACACTAAAACTTCTGGCGTAACTTCACTATGCTTGGTTTTGGATGCTTTACGAAGACTAGCGATGTACGGATCCGACGAAATAAGCAGTCGATAAAATAAATCCGTATTTGTGTCAATTCTTGACGTTTTTCTAGTAAAAAGTTCGCGATATTTTCTGCACTCTTTGTTTCTTGCCTCCTGAGCTTCTTCAGAAAATTGTCCGATCGGAAGAATGCAAGAGGCTATAATATCCTTTCCATGACAAAGGACTTTATGCACACTTACGGGCATTGAGCACCAGAAATATTCTTTCAAATACAATTCCAAAGATTCTCTTGCATATTCGCCGAACTTTTCTGAATCAATTTTAAGACCACAATTTAGGCACTCTAACAGCACATGAAAACGTTTGATCAATTCTAAGTTAACGCCAGTTATTTCGGCAGACTTTTCGGCATTTCTAAAGAATTTCCTCGCGGTATTACCATCGTTTGTGTTTCCGGTCTGCTGTTTTGGCATATCTATAAGCAAGCCTTTGAATTTTTGTTGAATGTATTTTTTCTTCTCTGCAACTTTTTTTTTATTTTCTGCTCCACGAGCTTGCCATGCTTTAATATCAAGTTTGTACGATATATGTAAAATACATTCCAAAAGCCTTATCCATGCATGGAGGGGCGATAGTCCAAGGGATAAAAAGGATTCGTTTATATTTTTTTGAGGTATCTCGCAGATGTTGTTCATTTCACTAGGTTTAGCCCCACATAAGTAGCATGTTTGTGATGATGCACAGGATGATACAGCATTGCATACTTTACCGTCAATCATACAAAAGATCATATTTGCTGTAACCTGAAATTGCTTGCCATCTACAAGTATAGTGGTTGGGGTAAGTTGAGATATTTGTTCTTTCACTTTGTTTACTTCTGAGGTAATTACACTGACTGTTTCTTTGGTAAAAACGAACTTAATGGGGCGACAGTACCGTGTGGAAGAAGAAGCAGGGTTTTTCCAAATTAGTGACTGATTATCACCATTATCATTTACGGAGGACATTTGGATTGGTACCATTGATACACTAAACATACTATCATCAGAGCTATGTTTGTCCATATACTTTTGTCGATAGTTGTTCCGCCCCATCACAACCCCACTTTACGATAATATTTAGTGCTTTAACGTTTGACAAAGTTCTAAGAGTTTCTTCTAGCCCTGTAAAAAGTCTTGCTGTGATATGATTTATAAGCGACTGAACTGATACTTCAGCTGAAACTTCAGTTATTATTATGTCCTTTGGATAGCATAACCTCTTTGCCTCCTTTACAACATAATAAGGTGGATACAAAGTACAACCGTGATGTTTTGCTTGATCCCGAACAATGTTGTATTGATTTGACGATAAGTTTGCATCAATAAGTAGCGCCAGAGCCTGGTCCGGAGTTAATTTTCATGGGCTGTTTGAAAGAAGACATGCGAGCCATTTTGATTTTGCTTCCCCTTTTTGGAGAAGCAGATGCCAGTTCCTTGACAATCGCTGCAGAGTTTCTTTTTCCAGATTGGTATAGCTTTGTTACGGTTGCCTTGGCTAACTCGTCTTGACTACCGGACTTCAAAAGATGATGCACTTTAGGATGACAATACCTAAATTCTTTTTTAGATCTGCCTGCATTGGTCCTCGATCCACTGGGCAATGCATTCCTTACAACATTTGAAAGCTTTACATTATTTTCAAGTCAGACAGCATTTTTATTCAGAAATGGTGCTAAATTTAGACTGGATTCCCTCCACCTTTTTCGTATTTTACAAACCAGTGCGCGAAGAGTTGCCTTTAAACTGCAAAGAGCATCAGATCTTAACATTGGTGAGCCTATTTTTTCCAAAACAAAACCAATGATGGCATCCGATGTCGGTTCTTCCTTCCACTTTTGGAATGTACAGTTATATGAAACTTGCAAAGTCATTCTGGAAAATGTTTCATTTAAAAGAAGATCGCAAAATATCGCAGAAGATCTTTTGAGTTTTCAACAGAGGGAAAAAAACTTTAAAATGTTGTGCGCTTCAAGCTGGTATTATGTGGTGTCACTTTTTAAAATCTCCACTAAAGTTAAAAATGTAAATTTAACTTACTTTTTAAAAATCAATTGTTCCACGAACAAATCACACACGAGCAAGGAAAGATTTTGCAATTAATGAAATGCCAATAATTGACAATTTTCTAATAAAATACATGAAGAAAAAATCATGGCCTACTGATTGCCATTTCTATGTACCACTCTATTAACTTTAACAAATCGAATAGCTTTCTATAGGCAAAAAGTATGATTGAATAAGTAATGCGAATTTCAGGTGCATTTTGCGGTTCTTTCGCAGGGTAAATCCCCAAACTGAGTATGAGGTTTTAGAGGCGGGGTATTTACCTAACAAAATAATAAGTAATCTTATGCATTTTACGTATTTCAAAAATTGAATAAAGTTCCGCTAAACTTCCTAAATTTCGCACTGTGCGGGGCAAAGTGAATATTTTTTAAATTTTTAAGATCGTATGAAAGTAAGCACTGTTTATCGGCTTATAATCTTAATCAACATGTTAGCAAGAAGAAATGGCTTTAATTTCGGGAATTAGGAAGAATTTTGGGGATAAATTTTTATTGTTTTAGCAAGTAGCAAGAATAACTTTTCTTGGCACAGAGACTCGCTTAACGGACACCACTCAATAACAGACACGAACATGCAAAAATGTGGACTTTGAATATAATGTCATTTACAAAATTACCTACTGATTACCAATAACCATTAAACAGATACTTTTATGATGCTACAAAGCAGGATGTCGTTATAATAATCCGTTTACACAAAAATGAATGGATAATCTGGGAACTTCTAGTATTAAAGGTATTCCTGAAATGAAATCTAGAAGGGTGGAATGGAAACATATAGGTTTAGATTTAGATTTATACTTAAAATACCATTTGTGCTCTTCAGACTTTTTTTTGAATTTGCATTATGATTTATGAATGATACAGAAAGTGTTCGGGAATTTTCAAAAAATTTAATTTAAAAAAAGAAACAAAGAAATTTACAAACAAAAAAAAATACAAAAACTAATGATTATTTTACTATAGTAATATCCGGCAGCAACAAGGTGTAACAAAAAGAAGCGCATTAATTATTGGTAATAGAACTCGTCAAAAGAAACTTTTCTCGTTGCTATTCTGGAGAAACATGTTGTTTAAAACTTTATAAAAAATTAGTAAAGTTGTTTCAAAATTCTTCAAAACTAATAAGTCACTTAGAACGGCGCGACAATCTGATTTGCAAAAATTTGACCTTTTTCCGGCTGTATTTCGCATTTTTTAAATAAATGCATTTCTAAAATTAACCTAAAATGAAAAGAATACGTTGTATTGTTACATATTGCGTTTCAATTTACGTTGCGTACATGAATTAAGTTACGTATTCAGACGGTGGTTTGATTTGTAACTTTTACAAGTGTGAGAAGAGGGGTGACTCCGTAAATTGATACTGCACTTTTTCAAATAATACTACTGAATTGGAAGATAGTTTTATTTTAAGTGATTATGTGAATGCACTAGTTACAGTGGTCTTTAAAAGAATGTCTTAATATTCTATTTCTTAAAACTAATATAACATTTCGAGGGTACAATGTCTAGTTATCGATATTGTTTGTTATTTCTTAACAAACAATATTCGGAGATTCATAATAATATTAATAATCGCTGGACAAATAGAGGAGTTTGTGTATCTTAGATTTACACAACGTTTCCGCTACATGATAGATATAACTGTTTATTGTTTAGTACATAAATGATTCATACAATATTATAATAACATCTTATTGTTCTAATACACAAATGACTAATACAATATAACACATGTATGTGTGTAGGATATTATGAGAGAGCCGAATATTATAGCATTTATAGCATAATAGTATATTACAAAACGAGTTTCATAAGGCACTATTTTGCCGCACGAGATCAGTTTAGAAAACGAGCCGCTTGCGGCGAGTTTTCTAAAGAGCGAGTGCGGCAAAAGGCCTTATGAAACGAGTTTTTTATACTATTTTTTCTATTTTGCGTTTTTTACATTAATAAATTGCTTAAATTGGAATTATTTAATTTGAAAGTTCAGAGTTTAATTTTTATATAAAGCATGCAGTTGGTCACATTGATACTTGACATTTTCAAATTTAAATCTTGCTATCCGCGAAGTATATTATATTACATATTATTTATTAATTTTCGTTAACATTACTTGATATTTCATTTAAAAATATAAACATGAGTGACATAGAAACATATATATATGTTGTTGTCAATTGTATACAACATACGTTGTTTGTGTAAAATACGAACATATATCATATCTGTCAAATGTATATAAATTCTTAAAATCATATGACAGCAATGATATTTATTTCTGTATTCGAACAACGCCAACATTGAAAAATGAAAAAAAGTGTATGGAAATAGAGCTCATTTCGATACTGTTTTTGGTTTCATAATGAGTTCATTTCGAACGCAAAATAGAAAAAAATAGTTTTTGCGGGTATTCCCAACATATAAGTTTCGCAATTCATTTCGATTGAATACATCTGGCCCGTACCTTTTTTTGTGCAACGTCCTAAGAACGTGGAATTGTAAACAAACGCAATAAAACTTTATTGACGGCCGAGAATATTACACTTCGTTAAAATTTGGAATAATCCAATATTTACCAGTAATTTATTTCAATTGCATATACATATATATTGCGTCTCTGTGTGTTTTCTTACGTTGTAATTAATATTCAAAGTTTCAAATGGAAGTTTTGAGCAAAAGAGGCAAAGAAAAATTTGTACACAACGGTTACATGTACGTTTTTGACAAGGCGAGTAAAAAAGACGGTGATATAAAGTTCTGGACGTGTGAAAGAAAAGCTGCTTGTAAGGCACGACTTCATGTAAAAAATAGTGAAGTGGTGAAAGAAATAAATCATCACAATCACAATCCATCTCCGGCTTCAGTAGAAGTTGCAAAAGTCGTAACAAACTTAAAAAGACGTGCTGAAGAAACAACTGAAGGTACCGTTCAGGTAAGTCAAAACTACATAAATAATAATCATACCTTATTAAATACTTAAATAAATAAAACAATAATGGTTTAATGTACTTGAATATTTTTATTTTGTAGCGCTACTCTATGGTATACCGGGTGATCGAAAATAAAAAATAGAGTAAGCCATTACAAAAAAATTAGGTTGGTAATTTGTTAATATTACTTGACAACAGTCATTCGCATAATTTAAAGCTAAAGAATTTTGAGAAAACACTTAAATAACTATTTACAATCTTATGTGTGAGCAGGTAAAATTCCTCGCAAAATGGATTAAGGGGGTTTACATGATGCTTTAATTCCCGTTAACTAGATGTTTGGAAAATCTTAAATTGTAAATAAAAAATTAATGACAATTGAATTAAAATTCTTCTTCTTTTTATATTACCAGCTGGAGCTTGTTAGGCAGGGTACGGCCCTCTTGATTTTTTTAATTTTTTTATTCGATCACCCGGTACAAACTTGTGCACCCACTAAAAATAATGATTATATAATAAGAAAGCAGATCATACTTGACAAATAACTTCTAATTACTTAACTAAATTCTAGGTGATCAATGCATGCACTATTGATCTTACGCAAGGGGTCCAAGGTGCACTTCCAAACATCTGTGCACTTCGAAAAATTGTTAGACGAAGACGCAACGCCTTAAATGCTGTTCCTCCAAATTCACTAACTCTCAATGAGTTGACCTTGCCTCAAGCATATCGAGAATATATCCCACAACCAGGTATCAGAGAAAATTTTCTGCTAGCGGACACTGGAGCAAGTGCAAATATAATTCGGATATTTGGACGAAGAAGTTGGCTACCACATTTGGAAGCAGGAAGTGTTTGGTACGTTGATGGAACGTTTTCACTGGCGCCAGAATTATTTTCGCAAGTTTATACCGTCATGGTGGAAAAACATGGAGGGGTACTTCCGGTACTCTATGACCTTTTGCCCAACCAGCAAGGGGACACCTACCGCAACTTTTTTCAGTTGGTAAAAACTTTGGTACCAAATGCTTCACCAACTGGCATTAATTGTGATTTAGAGTTGGCGGCCATTAATGCCACAAAAGACATTTTTGGGAATCAAGTCATCAAAGGTTGCTTTTTTCATTTATCCCAAAATATGCAGAAGCACTTGGGTCAAATGGGCTTAATGCCACAGTATCGGAATGATGCAGATTTTGCATTAAAAGCAAAAATTGTAATTGCTTTGGCATTTGTGCCTTTAGAAAATCAGGATGAAGCAATAGAAACATTAACCGACGAATTACCTCAGACCTGGTGCCTTTATTGGATTGGTTCGAAGACAATTACGTCGGACGTGTTAACAGGTAACAAATGCAGGTATTTTTGAAATGTAAATTTATGCTTTCTGTACTTTCAGGCGAGGAAATGGACGGCGACCACCCCTGTTTTCACCAGCAATTTGGAATTTATACGAACGAACATTGCTCGGGGAAGACCGCACCAACAACCACGCAGAAGCAGCTCACCGAAGATTACAGTCAGAGTTGCAAATGCAACATCCTTCTATATGGAAATTTATTCATGTTTTAAGAAAAGTCCAAAAGAACCGGGACATTAACTATGAAAAATTAGTGGCGGGTGAACCACCGGCAAAAAAATAAAAAAAATATAGACTTGCCGACGAAAGAATATTATCTATAGTACGCAATATTAATCAAAGAAATATTATAGAGTACCTTCGTGGATTAGCGCATAATTGTAGTTTAAATCATTAAAAATTTTTATGTAAATAGATAAAGTTGATAATGCAAATTATTATTGTAGATAGTGTAAAAAATTGTAATATAATACTAATATGGAATTTGTGCTATGTGTATTCCTTTTGGATTGCTTGCGAGTTTGGTTTTATATTGGGCGGTGGTGATTAATTTTTATTTTACCGTAGGAAAAGGAAAGGGGATCCGGTTTTATGAAACAGTACACACACATCTCACATCAATCAATATGGTGACTTCTAAATAAATTTTTTTGCTACATACTTTAAGTGTATATTTTTATACTATGAAATCATAATATAATATATACACATACTTCTACAAGGGTGTAACAGAAATAAGTAAAATTAATTTTAACTGGTAATATAACTCGTCAACAAGAACCACTTTTTTATCTGCTATTTTGGCGAAAAACAATCTTCAATTTCGGAAAAAATAATAATTTTTTGCTGTAATAGTCGTGGGCCACTAAATGCTTCCATGACTCTCGTCTAAATAATATAAGAAAAAGGTATATGATTGTTTCGGCCTTTACTTGATGAAATTCCATTATAACTATTAAGATAAAATTTGTTTTATTTTATCTTAATAGTGATAAGAAAAAGGTGTTTCTTTTGACGAGTTTCAGTACCAGTTAATTAAGTTTTGCACTAATTTCTGTAACACTGAAGGGTGTCCGTTAAGGGAGGTCTCCAAGAAAAGTAATTCTTTTTACTTGCTGAAACAATAAAAATTTACCCCCAAAATTCCATGTATTTATACTAAAATGTCATTTAATGAACACACAAATTATAGCTATTAACATATCTAGGAATGTATGAATGTGTCATTACATCTGCAGATGTCGGTTGAAATCCGAGCGATAGCGAGGATTTTAAGACATCTAAGGATGTAATGACATTCATTACATCCGAGGTGTGTTCAAGATTTAATCGGTTTCTGTACATTGAACGTATAAAATTAAATTCAAAAACTCGTTTTGGAAAGTGACAGTGACAGATTATTAACAAATATTGACAAATTGGTATGTAAAATTGACATATCGGTATTGTAAATTTTTAACATCCGGCATGAGGTTGAAATAGGTACGTACAATTGACATATCGGTATTGTAAATTTTTTACATCCAGCATAATGTTATGCCATAGTTACCAGACTATTTTTGTGAATGCAAAGGACCGTTTAACCGACAGAAACCGATTAAAGTCATTTCTTCTTGCTAACATGTGGATTAAGATTATAAGCCGATAAACAGTGTTTACTTTCATACGATTTTAAAAGTATCAAAAATATTCACTTTGCCTCGCTCCGAACCGCCCGGCTGCGAATCGTCTCGGCCCCGAAAGGGCTCAGCCCCAAAACGGCTCGGCCCCGAAACGGCTTGGCCCCGAAACGGCTCGGCTCCGAACCGGCTCGGCTCCCAAACGTCCCGGCCACGAAACGGCGACTCCGAATCTGCGGCCCCGAAACGGCGGCGACGAAACGTCCTAGACCCGGTAATAGTGAACCTGTATTTGTGTTCTTCACACCAGGTTTTTAATATTTTATATTATTAAAAATACCTTAGTATTATACAAAACTGGTGGGGTTTACCTACTCATGTATGTTTCAATTATTCTGATATATAAAACTAATCACTCTTAGGGTAATTCATAAAAGATAATAAATCTAGGACAAGCAAAAGTAAAAAATCGGGAGTATACAAATTAATATGTAAAGACTGCCCTAAAACATACATAGGCCAAACAGGGAATAGCTTCGAGAAACGAATACAAGAACATCTCAAGGGTTTTAATAATAAAAAGACAGATTCCAATTACGCACTTCATTTGTTAGAAAATAATCATAGTTTCAATAGCAATATTGATATTCTACATTCACAACAAAAAGGATTAAAGTTAAATTTACTGGAAGCCTTAGAAATAAATAAACTTAAATATACAGATATACTGTTAAATGATCAAATAGACCTTAATAACACCCCTCTCTTAAATTGGAATCATTAAATATCAATGTTAACAACACAGTTAGAATATATCGGTTAGGAGACCATAGTAATTAAGATAGAAAAAACCTAAAGAAAGGGTTCGTGGGAAATTTCTAGAATGTGAGTTAGTAGTAAGGTAATATCTGAAGAAGCTACATCTTAGCGAAACATGTCATTGTGAATATATAGTATATATAATATATTGTAATAAATAAATAAATAATAAAAATAAAAAAATGTGTTTTACTTCAATCCCATCTATTATGGATTTTCAGCAAGT
Organism: Melolontha melolontha; assembly: GCA_935421215.2. Lineage (NCBI taxonomy): Eukaryota > Metazoa > Arthropoda > Insecta > Coleoptera > Scarabaeidae > Melolontha > Melolontha melolontha. The sequence continues at coordinate 91,407,056 of OW285239.1, forward strand.
ATCGGCAGATTCAATCAACGTGATTAATATACTGTTTTACACTGTTTAATATTTTAGGTGACGGAACTTACCATTAGGCCCATTCGAGACACGAATAAAATGGCTGATTTTCTAATTGAATTGTAAATACATATATTATCAGGAAATAAATATTTCTTAATTAATTTCGACCTTATTTAATTAGGTTCTGTTATATACCGCGTTAATGTGTTCAAAAATTGTATTCTCTAATAAACAGTAGGTATAGTATAGAACAGCGATTCTTAAGTTTCTTAGCTCCGCCCCCCAAATACTAAATGTAAATAAAATTAATATTTCGCGACTCCCCCACCCAAAGGAATAATAACAGTAAGCCTTACTATTACTAATTTAAGTTTAACAGTAATTATAAATGTAAAAAATTATTTAATATTATATAATGACTTTGCACTAATTTTATACTCGTATATTAAGAAAATACCGTACTACTATTCCAAGATGTACGAGGTGTATTCAAGTTCTAAGGCCTCCGATTCTTTTCTCCAGACTGGAAAGAGATAGAAGCATGTGCATTGTTTTAAAATGAGCGTGCGTTCGGTGTCAATACGCCACAGAGATGGCAGCACTGTACGGCAGATGGAATTGTAGCGGCAGCGTCGAGAATTAGAACTGTTTTAGATACTTAAAATGGCTACGTTTTCCTTACTTGAACAGCGTGCAATCATTCGTTTTCTGAATTTGCGTGGTGTGACACCAATTGAAATTCATCGACAGTTGAAGGAGACATGTGGTGATGGAGTTATGGATGTGTCGAAAGTGCGTTCGCGGGTGCGACAGTTTAATGAAGGCAGAACATCGTGTGACAACAAACCGAAACAACCTCGGGCTCGCACAAGCCAGTCTGACGACATGATCGAGAAAGTGGAGAGACTTGTTTTGGGGGATCGCCGAATGACAGTTGAACAGATCGCCTCCAGTGTTAGCATTTCCGTGGGTTCTGTGCACACAATCCAGCATGACGACCTGAAAATGCGAAAAGTGTCCTCCAGGTGGGTGCCACGAATGCTGAAGGACGACCACAAGGCTGCTCGTGTAGCATGTTGCCAAGCAATGTTGACGCGCAACCAAGGCATGAATGGGACTTTCTTTTCGTCGATTGTGACAATGGATGAGACGTGGATGCCATTTTTCAATCCAGAAACAAAGCGCCAGTCAGCTCAATGGAAGCACACAGATTCACAGCCAGCAAACAAATTTCGGGTAACCTCCAGTGCTGAACAAATGATGGTGTCCATGTTCTGGACTGTGAGGGCGTAATCCTTACCGATTGTGTTCCCAAGGTCCACTACGGTGACAGGTGCATCCTACGAAAATGTTTTGAAGAACAAGTTCCTTCCTGCACTGCAACAAAAACGTCCGGGAAAGGCTGCGCGTGTGCTGTTTCACCAAGACAACGCACCCGCACATCGGGCTAACGTTATGCAACAGTTTCTTCGTGAAAACAACTTTGAAGTGATTTCTCATGCTCCCTACTCACCTGACCTGGCTCCTAGTGACTTTTGGCTGTTTCCAACAATGAAAGACACTGTCCGTGGCCGCACATTCACCAGCCGTGCTGCTATTGCCTCAGCGATTTTCCAGTGGTCGAAACAGGCTCCTAAAGAAGCCTTCGCCGCGGCCATGGAATCATGGCGTCGACGTTGTGAAAAATGTGTACGTCTGCAGGGAGATTACGTCGAGAAGTAACACCAGTTTCATAGTTTTCGGGTAAGTAGTTAGTTAGAAAAAAAATCGGAGGCCTTAGAACTTGAATGCACCTCGTAGTACGAGAATTCCTATTATTTTATGTCGCTGCGATTATAGCGACGGGTATGAACATGCATGTATGCCGGTTGTGGACCGCCAATTTGTAAACCTCTAAAAATAGGTATACTTACAGACTTTACTTCAGTTTATACTCAATTTTTTTTTCATTATTTAAACACATTTATTAAAAAATCGCCATCAAATTGTGAACCAGTATAAATATGTAGTTGTATTTACAGATTTTACTCTGATTTTGTGCCGATAGGATCTCTTCAAATCGTGGACCACTAAAAATAATGATGTTCATTAATTTTTCCGTCATTTAATTTTTCTTATAAATTTATGCTTTCTTCACAATAAAGCACAATTATTATATCATTTGTACTCGTTCACAACTGAAAATTAGATACTTTTTAATTTAGTTTTTGATGGTAATACTTCAGATGAAATCCATTTTTTTTAATTTTGCAGATTCTACTTTAGATCATAATATTAGAGAATATAATCCTGAGTCATTAATATATAATGTTTTATCATCTAATTTTAATGTAACTCTATTTTAGGACGACGCTAAATTATTATAACTAAAGTTGGGAATTATATGCACACGGAAACTGTATTATATGCATATATGTTTCCAAAATTCACTGAAAATATGCAGAACTTTTATTAAAATATGCGAAAATATGTAAAGTTTAAGTGATAGTTACACAACTAAATTATTATCAATATATTAAGTAATGTCAATATAAATTTAGCGATACCATAAATATGTACTATATCAATATTTTATCCGAAATTTGACAAAATACATGTATAATAATAAAAGAAGTACGTTAAACAATGTTACTTTTTGTATTTATATTTGCCTCTGTATAGTATTGTAAACATTTACAATTATGCTTTTAAAAATTCTCAACTAAAAACGATCTTCTGTGATTCGTCAATAATAGCTCTTGCATGCTGAAAAGCTTCACTCAACGTCAACTGATGTAATTGGCGAATACTTATATTTACAGATAATTGGTGGACTTATCTCAATAGTTTCGTCGTAGTTTTCTGGATATTCTATTGAGCTGATTAAAGCCTTCATTTTTCTCATATGTTAATTTAATGTTGTACGGCTCTCCTACATTTTATTCTTGAAACTTTGAATCAATTCTATCGATTCATTAACAGCTTGAGTTTAAAGTTTTCGTAGTGTTTCACTAATAAAACCATAGTTTGCTTTCATAAAAGCTAACTCGGCGCATTTGCGGTTTATTTAGTATATCTTTGCAAATTGCAATTCTGTTCGAAGGTATATGCATAAAATACAGCGGCATCAAGTAACCCCCCTCCATCTTGTTATTATGGGTTGTGGTGGCAGTGCCAGGAAATTTATCTTTGAATGCTTGAACTCTCAGCAGTACTTTAATAAATACTTTTTTTGTCAAATTGATCAATGAATTATGTAATGTATTTTTTTTGCTACTCTGTTAACAGCATTGTTCTGCATCAGATTCGGGTAAAAAATCTTCAAATTCTGACTTCACCATATATGTCGCAGGATTCGATAACATCAGTAATATCAGTAAAATCTCATTAAACTATCGTTTATAAATCTTGTTATAGTTATTTGTTTTCTCCAATTCTTTTGAACAATTAAAAAGGATTGGCCGGCGGGAATTGGTTTAAAATGCCAATTAATAAGTTGGCGATCTAGCGTCCACAACTGTCTGTTGTCGACTGCGAAATAAATATAATTTTCACCTATTTTTTCCTTAATTTTCATCATAGTTTCCTCAAACAATAGATTAATATACTTTTTTATTGTAGTTGAGCGACTAGGAACTGACAGTTTCGTTTACTTCTCCAGAAAATCTATAAACGTTGAATTATCCAACTTGTAAAGTGGAATGTTTGTACTTGAGAAGGCGTTACACAAGTCGTAATGGAAACAATATATTTTTACTTGTTAAAGTTAACGATTGATTCAGAGTAGCTTGTGGTGCATTTTAAAATCTTGTGATATTTCTTTTATCAAAAATCAGTTCTTACATGCTGCGTTAACTGAAAGTTTTTGTCCCATCGAATCTACAATAACTAATTGCAGGTATTAAAATATGAAATTAAACGTAAATAAATATAATTTTACGATTTTACTACTATACTTACATAACACTCTGCATTATCTACACAAAATTCAGGATAATCTTTTATCCAGATCGACACATGCGATTATGATTTGGACATATCAAAAATAACAAGGTAAAATTACGTGTACATATACTTTCGAGAACTAATTAAACACAACTGGCGATATGGGTAATCTCACTGCTCGAAGATTCATTGGAACTTCCCCGACTTGATAAACACCAATCTGGGAATTCCAGCTGTACGGAAACGCTCGTGCGGACTGTTAGTGTAATTTTGATATATTATGAATAAATGGTTTTATATCTTTCGTACGGAGCAATTTAGAAATAAATTATAAAATATGAACAAATATGCAATTTTATATGAAATATGCTCAAAGTAGTACAAGATATGCAAAACAAAAATAGTCGCAAATGCTTTCTTTTTATGTGAAGCATATATATCTGCAAGAATTTTGGTAAACATGTCATAAATTAAAAAATTGTATTTTCATATAATCCCAACTTCATTTATATATTACAATGTGAGGTAATAATTCTTGAATGTCTGTTTGGTATTGCCGGTAACAATAATATAAACAATAGTAATTAATTTATTTTTATAGAACTAAAAATACATGTAATTATTTGGATACAATTTATTTTTGAAAAGATTGTTGAAGGTTTGAACACGCATTTGATGTTGACAGAATGTTAGAGTAATTAATTAATGGAATCTGTTAATAAATCGGCCTCGGAACCATCATTTGAACTTGATTCTTCCACATGTATTATAAATTCCTCAATATCATCTACCAGTCCGTCGACAATCCACATCTCATCTTCAATTTTTTTTTACACGTTCGACGTAATTTTCCCAAATATTACCTTCAGCTCAAAACCTTTAGATATCTCGTCAATATTTATGTCTCCTTCTAATAATATCATTCCATTCAATAAGAATGCTCTTTCGTTTTACTTTTTGAAATTTAAAATCAATGTCCTTGCAAAGCCTATATAATGAAGATCGTGTTAAATTAGGTATATCATTGTCAACGTTGATAGTAGCAAGAACCGTATTCAATCAAGGTAGGTGGAACATTTAGTAAAAAAAGCTATGCACTTTTTGTCAACAAGTAATTGTACATCTTCATTGTAAGTATGTAAGCGAGCATTTACTTGCAAACTTTCTTTCTTCTGCTTATTTTTTTTGACTTGATAATGGCCTTTTTGTTGTTCCTTTCTTATATTGTGTAAGCTATGTACTGAACAACTTAGGGCTTCACTCGCTTCTGCAGCAGCAGCAGTAATAATCAGGTTTTTAAGAAAATAGTTTAAGACATTAAGCTTAATGTGTTTCTCTTTTCGGGTAAAGCATTCACCCTTTCGCAATTTTTTCATTGCGGGCAAAGTAACAATAATATTTGACAGATGAAAAATAAACTAAACTACCAATTTCATTAACTGTGCAAATTAAAAATCACTAACAAAAATATAGATACACTTGGCAACGGTTAGAAAGATAGAAAAAGCAAGCGGTATTGCAATTATTTAAAGAGAAAAGGCGATGTATATATCTTTATAAGAATCTACACTGCATCGTGAAATGATTTATAGTAATATAATGTCTAAAAATACATGTAATTCCATGTGCATAGTTACAGATATGTAAATTATTTACATGTTTGTTTCATATTGTACAAACGCTTTATACGTGCTTAACGTATTGTCATACTTAAACAAAACCTATTTGTATATTTACCGCCATCTGGCTGGTTGTTAATGGACTACATCTACATACGTATTTTATCGTTTCCCGTAGCAGCTTAGATGTTCGAACGATAGGTAGCCCTCCAGACAAAGTCTCTTTCGCCCGTAAGATGTCAATTATTAAATAGTTGTCTTCTTATAGGACGGAACTTGCTTGATCTATGCGGGCTATTTCAGTAAATTTAAATACAGATACAAACCAGTTGTTTATAACAGGTTTGTATTAATTTGTATACATTGCTTCACTAGCTTAAGTGAGGACGCCTAGATGGCAGAAACATATGTATTAAGCAGAAGTAAATGCTGAAAATACGAGGTGTATTGTCCATGTGCATAGTTACAGATATGTAAATTATTTACATGTTTGTTTCATATTGTACAAACGCTTTATACGTACTTAACGTATTGTCATACTTAAACAAAACCTTTTTGTACAATGTCTAACATTAAAAATATAATTGCGTATTAATAAACAAATTCCAATAATCATTAATAACAAATCGTCTACTGCATTCAATTTTTTTTGGTAAAAAATATTTAACAATAGAAAATAAATTAATTACATATGTTACGGTTCATTATGTAGAATATTTTATAATGTACATTTTATTTCATGGTCCGAAGAATAATGCCTTGTATTATACATCGTTGCACAGGTGTTCGAATGATGCAATCGTACGACAAGATTTCGTGCATCGATGCGTTTCCCCTCTAACCTTTTAGGTGGACCCGCATCTGTTTAGGCTTCACTTAAGTTTAGTCTCTCCTCTGCGCACGTGCTTCTGTATGAATTTTTAGGAAAATCACACCGATTCTGCATAATATGAATAATCTGGCCGCACTTCTGATTAATTAATCATATTATCATTGCACGTCGTCTGTGTCGTGAGCTATTGTACCCTTGAACATCTGTGGTAAGAGAAGCGACGGCATTTTGCACGCGGCATTTCAATTCATTCTTACCGCATTATGTTTTGGCAAATATATATAACATAATATCGCAGGGTCGCCGTTACCGGCTTCTAATTAATGATTACTTTTACAAGCAGCCTTTAGTCGTTGATAATAGTTGGAGTTGCCGAGTGGTGGCGAGATACTGTGGTGGCGAGATACTGAAGTAAGAGAAACGCGTTTTATCCAATTGTACGTGATACTAGATCCATGACGACAGGTCCTATATATGTTGCCGGCAAGATGTAAATTATAAGATTATAAGATGTCAACTATAAAAAGGTCAATAATAAAACCTTTCGGCATTATATACAAATGACGCAACGAGATAATAAACACAACGTAGTTCTAAAAGGAACTGTTTTTAAGCAATCAAAATAAATGGAAAAAGTGTACACAAAACTAGGCTTATTTGACAGATATGTTATTTTTCAACACCGCAAGTAACTATTGCCCTAATAAAAATATACCGGGTTCTTCTTTTATCATTGCACCTAGGTATAATGCATTAATTTTCATTCTTTTAGCTTTACACATAGGGATAAATATATGGTGGCATAGTAGGCAACCAGTTATACACCAGTGACGTATTTGGACGTATTCTTCCAATTCATAATATTTCTGATTTTTCATTCATACTTTCTGTATTTGTATTTTTAATTGGCTCTTAATCGTTTAAATTAATGTTATTTGACTTTTTTGGCAAGTCCAATTTTTGCTCATCCTCCGCCAAGTAACATGTCTCTGTTGATGATATGGGCTGTTTATAGCTTTTTAAGTCTTGGATAATTTTATTCTTTTCGTTTAAGGTAACATTTAAGTATCCAATTTTATGTTCCAAGTCCCTCACTTCTTTCTTTAATTTCGTGTAGTTTTCGTCGAGTAGCATATTTCTGCTGTTCGCGTCCGCTAATTTATTTCGTAGATCTTGTACCAAATCTAATAACTCACGTTTATCATCATCTCTCTCACTTTCTCACTCTCAACAGCACAAGATAACATTCGTTAGTAATGGAAACAACAAATTTACCATTGACTAAATCATAACGACCAGATACTGGATGTGAGAAACCTCACATCAGCGAACATTGGATCTGATCACAATCTTGTCTTTTGCAAAATGAAAATAAATTCGACACTAAGTGAGAAACTATCCCCAGTAATGGGTGAAAGATACAATACAGAATCGCTGACAAACGAAAGCACCCGTAACCTCTATAAAACTAGATAACACCATCATATATAGGAAAACCCTATCATCAGCGAAAATTCCATCGAACAAAGTTGGGATAGGATCAAAACAAATTTCTGTATATTTGTTTTGCTACAGCAAATAGTTATAATAACACACAAAATCGAACAGACCATCCCGCTGGAAGAAGAACAACAAGGCTTCAGGAGGAATAGACCAACCATAGACGTCATATTTGTTGTGCGTCAGATTGCAGAAACGGCATTAGAATACAACGTCCTGGCCCGGTCTCTATGTGCTTCATAGACTTCACTAAGGCGTTTGACCAAGTAAGAATATCCGACGTATTGAGAGGCAGGAGCAGAAACGCAGTACATGGCCACGAAAATAAAAGTGAAGAACACGCTGACAATGGAAATACATGCAAATATGGGCATCCGACAGGTAGATAGCCTAAGCCCCACATTATTCAATATAATCATGAATAAAATATTACAGGCTGTTAAAACCAAAGGGACGCGGACGATGTAACCCTGGTGTTGGACACAGGGAACGATTTCCAATAAATGCTGCACGTAATCAACAAGAAAGCGGAAAAGTTTAATATGAACATCTCCTTGATAAAACTAAATGCATGACGATAGCTAAGGAACCGCTCCGGTGCAAACTGATAGTTGCTAATAGATCCTTGGATCAGGCATTTAATTACTTGGGAGTACGAGTATCAAGTTGGGGCGACTTGACTACGGATGTAAAACAACAAACGAACAAAGCATCCAAAATAGCAGGATGTCTTAAAAATATAATATGGACGAACCAATACCTGACAACGAAGCGCAACACAAAAATATACAAGACATGTATCAGACCCGTTATGACGTATGCGACAGAGACACGAGCCGATACAGCAACTAAAAAGCGGGTACTACGCACAACCGAAATGGCTGCTCTGACGACAGGAGACGCAGCTTGGATATTATAGAGCAGTGTGGGATATCATGGATGAGAGAACGGAGAAGAAATTGGAACTAATCCATAAGTCGAATGCCGGACGATCGATTTGTGAAAAAGGCAAGAAACGGAAAATCGATGGGAAGGAGCCCACCAGACCGACCCCACAAAAGATGGCGTGACAGCTGGCAGTCAATATCGCAAGAACAACAACAGGCGGGATAGGAATCTAACAAGGGATAAATATATGGTGGCATAGTAAGCAACCAGTTATACACCAGTGGCGTATTTGGACGTATTTTTCCATAAATATTTCTGATTTTTCATTCATACTTAAATCTTAAATTAAATACATTTTATTGAAAAATACATGATTTATTCAAAACAGTTAAATATCTGAACAGGATTATACCTTGTGCGAAGACAATTTTAAATATTTTTAACAAATTCAAAGAAGATGGACAGTATTTCTTTAAGGTTGAAATACGAGTATATCTAAGATAGCAAAATTAATGTATCAAAAACGTAGAAAATATGAAAGTGTTGATAACAAAAAAGTATAAATAGTATAATTCGTCAACATATCCCATACAACACAGGTTAACAGGTTTCCATAGTTTCTTATATAGATTAATTAATTATCCACTATCCGAAGAAAATTCTGAAACGGAACTAAATCTAATCAAACAAATAGCAATCAATAATCGCTACACAGATACTTTAATTGAAAATACACTGACAAAAAACTACTTAAAAAAACTCCCTCTATAATATATCCTGTAATAAAGGATAAGCCAACTTTCGAAATTTAGAATAGAAACATATTGGGAAACCTAATGAAGATATTTCAATTTATTTAAAAAACTTGATATAAACACGGTTTTCAAAACAAATAATTTATCCAAACACATTAAAAGCAATAAAGATAGAACACCTAAAAATAAGAAGTCTGGAGCCTATAAGTCAACGTCTTAATGCGGTAAGACATATGTCGATCAAACAGGAAACTCGTTTGAAAAACGTATTGCTGAACATTGTTTTTCGTTTGAAAATGAAAAACGAGATTCCGCTTTTGTCAATCATCTAATAGAACAATACATTCAATAATGATTTACAAATTCTACATTTAAAAAAATAAAGGTGTAAAATTAAATTTACTGAAAAGTGTAGAAATTAATAAATAAAACGATCACAAATTTTATTTAACTATGCTAAATCCATAGTTAAATGGACCACTCACAATATAGGTCCATTTAGTATTTTAATAAATAATGCAGGAATTTTACAAAATGGCAACACACCTTTGTTAAATTTATTCATTTAAGCCAGCCGTTTAACCAATAATAAAACTGCACATTTACTTTATTAAAAAATATTATTGGTAAACATGAGCCACACATTTTTACTACATTACATTATTTGTGTAAATTTTCACATTTTAAAGACTGTAAAAGTATATTAACCTTTTCGTATTTATGTATACCGTTATTAGATCGTAACGTTCTCCTAGTAACTACTTGACCAAGCCACTGTTATGGCGAAACAATTGTCGTTTTACTTGAAGACTTTAACTATCAGTTTTTATTTCTATTTTAAATTATGGAAATTCAATAAAAGCCGAATAAATTCAATTATATGTAGGCAGCAATAGTAACCACGTAATTTGATATGGCAAAGCAGTTGTATCAACATTTGATAAGAGTGCGTCAAGAGTTATACAAAGCGAGATAATGATAAATCCGTAACAATTTTATATTCGACGACTTTTATTGCGTTATAAACATGGAAAAGTGGAAGAATAAAGTCGCAATTGTAACAGGTGCCAGTTCTGGAATTGGAGCGGCAATAGCTGAAGTCCTGGTGAAGGAACGAATGCAAGTAAGTTTACTACAAGTAATACTGCAAAAAGAAATTATTCTTTAAGTTAATAATTGCTAGGGCAAATATAAAAAAAAAGTATCCAGTTTTAACAAAGTTAAATCTTTTTAGACGAGCGGTTATTTATTTACATAACTTCATTGATAATAATCACCTTAAGGTTGTTACTTTAAAATTGACTTGCCATTATAAATGTATAGGTCGTAGGTTTATCTAGAAGAAAGGAAAGGGTAGACGGGCTTGCAACTAGACTTGCCGGTGAAAAAGGGAAACTTTATGCAATCAGAACGGATATTTCGAAAGAGGGTGACATCCTTGAGGCGTTTAAATGGACCACTGATAATGTAGGTCCAGTTAGTATTTTAATAAATAATGCAGGAATTTTACAAAATGGCAACTTTTACAATGGAGATACTGAAAAATGGAAAAATGTTCTTGATACGAATGTGCTTGGTGTAGCCATTGCATCAAGGGAAGCTGTAAAAATCATGACGGACAATAACATCGATGGATATATAATAAATATAAATAGTATTGCTGGTCATATTGTTGTGAATGTGCCTGGTGTCAACATGTATTCACCGTCAAAACATGCTCTTACAGCGATGACAGAAACTTTGAGAATGGAATTGGCACGCCTGAAGAGTAATATTCGTGTAACGGTAAGTTCTTCTGTAAAAAATAATATTCAAATTCGTTATCTCTTACGAGTTTTTAGGTCAGATGCAATCGTATTGCAGATAAAAATATTGCGATTAAAATGCTATAAATAATATTTACTGTCAAATTGAAGTTTAAAGGATTTTTCGAAATTATAAATTCTGTGCATGGGAAAATTTTTATTCTATTACGTTTATAAAGAGTTGTACAAGTGTCATTGAAATAAGAAAACAACGAATTTACAAACAATTAACTGACAGAAAACCAAAGTTTTTACAGATTCTCTAACAAGCTGCAGTTTTTTTCTTTTTTTATGATTGGAATAATCTTAGTTCGGTCCTGTATTCAATAATATTTTACATAACATAGTATTTTAAATTCCAGACAAACATATTTTAGAAAATTAGAGGCATATTTATAAGTCATAAAACGAGATGGCACTGTGAATATTCGGTCAGTAATACACGCTTCCAAAATGTAGTATAGCAGGTAATAAATGTAAATAAAGGCATACCCTTTTAAACAGCGTTGTCAGTATACAAATGTACAAAGTGGATTAGATCTGTTAAATATTTGCAGCATCAGGTATGTTTCAGCAAATTTTTCATGTAACTATGTTCGCCATGAGGAATAAAGGTTCTAATATGTACAGAACGACCATATATATATATGTCGTTCTGTACATATTAGATTTTAGCGGTGAGTGAAAACTTATCCGTAAGAATTATTAGAAAAGCTATAGAAATAGAGAAAAGGCCAAACAGTCTTAACAAACGTGACGGCGGAATATAACCCATCATAATAAGTTTGTCTAAGTTAAATAATTCCAAAAGTGCGAAATATTGGCAAGAAATGAAAAGACATCCTAAATTGAATGTGTTATTGTTGTACATACTCCACAATATATCTGATTCTAAGCTATACACTAACGGCAAATATTTTTCGTATTTATTATATATATGGATATATAGATAGATAGATAGATAGATAGATAAATATTTCTTGACCTTTGGCGCACTTGAATATCAATATATAAAATAGCTTGATATTCAAGTGCGCAATGATTATTTGATAAAGATTATTAAATTCTACGTAAAAATACTATCAGATGCCATTTTTAATTTTGCTCTGTCTTCAAGGGTTCAATGGTCACGAAGATATGTATTTCGTCAAATTTCAATTTTCCTTAAATATCTCAAAAAGTTGACAACATATGACAAATCTGAAAATGCTATCAAATATTCATCAAAATTCTGTGCAACTTTGCTAATTTACGCGATCCGGTATCTTCAATACTAAGAGAGTTACCCATATACGGAGATAGAAAATGGTCAGCCTGTATATATAAGATAAAAAGTAAGTATTGCTTAGGAGTAGCGGCCGGATAATTAAAACAATATTTAACTTTTGATGACGTTTTGCTACTATATACCTTTTTCAAAACCGTAATATTTATTGAAAACGTAAAAATGGTAAGAGAATAATTTTAAACTATATAATAATAATAGTCCCCGCACTAGCCTTCCAGGCCTCTGGGGTAGTAACATGGTAGGCTTGTTACAACTTGGGTCGTTCGGTACGCTAGGATGGTAACGTGGCTAGCGCTACCCACTGACCGCTATTATTGTCTCTAAATATCTCTAATTAAATCTACTTACATTGTGCTGTTAAAATATTGTAATGTATTTGTTTCGGATTTCTAAATAAGATCAAACTTGTAGACCGTTTTCGGACATAGAACATGTGTTTATTTTCGATTTTCGACAGGTGTAAAGGTTTTCAGTGTCACTATATATCCGAGGGGGGGGGACTGTTCTCGGACATGTTTATATATTCATATATATATATATATATATATATATATATATATATAAGTGTTTAGATAATTTCTTAGCCGTTCATTAAATATAACATTTGATAAATTATTGGAGTTTTTCGGCTTTATTATATGAAATATTTACAAATATTAAATTAGAATGTATGTAATTGCAGAGTAAGTAACTGACATGAGCTTTCAAAACTGACTTCTGCTTTCAGCTTGACATCTACATTCAATAACTGACATCTGATTCATTAACACTGTTACTTTATAATGCATTTCTATATGGCTTGAACCTGGGTCTATAGTGTCCTAGTGGTAAAGGCGACAGCCCGGACAGCTGTAGACTTGGGTTCGAGTCCCAACGTAGACCATATTTTTCAAATAAAAAAATTTCGTATGATTTGCTTTGTAATTTGTAGACAGCAATGTTTACATCCCCACTTACTCTGGAATTACATACATTCTAATTTAATATTTGTAAATATTTCATATAATAAAGCCGAAAAACTCCAATAATTTATCAAATGTTATATATATATATATATATATATATATATATATATATAAGTAGACAAAGAGTCTTTGCCGTTAAAACAAGTATGTAAAATAAAAATTGTTGGGGAATCCGGCAATAAAAACCTTTAGTTAGTCAATTAGAGTCCTTTATTTTTTACCTTATATTTCGCTCTGTAGATTTAGAGCTTCATCAGAGGTCAAAAAGCGAAACTATTTTTTGTGAGAGATATAACATTTTTAAAAAAACACAAAACCTATAGAGAAACAAGCAGTCCACGTAATACAAATAAAACTTTATATTAATTAAAAATTGTTACTTTAAAAGCTTATTGTTTTTACATATTAAAACCATTTAATAATAATAATAATTTTTTTAAATGGTTTTAATATGTAAAAACAATAAGCTTTTAAAGTAACAATTTTTAATTAATATAAAGTTTTATTTGTATTACGTGGACTGCTTGTTTCTCTATAGGTTTTGTGTTTTTTTAAAAATGTTATATCTCTCACAAAAAATAGTTTCGCTTTTTGACCTCTGATGAAGCTCTAAATCTACAGAGCGAAATATAAGGTAAAAAATAAAGGACTCTAATTGACTAACTAAAGGTTTTTATTGCCGGATTCCCCAACAATTTTTATTTTACATATATATATATATATACATACATTATTTTTGTATTTTGGATTACATAAATAAATACTGTTGTATTCAACTTTGAGTTAATGGTAATGCTCTTTGATATACAAGTTTAATTGAAAATTGCGATTGTTTGAATTGGAATAGCATATTTGTTGGTATCATTGGTATACTTGGTATTAGCACATCCTCGAGCTTACTTCAACGCATGCGTGATAGCATTTCTTAGCTCGTGAACTTCATGTGAGAACTACTGTCTGGTGACGCCATCTATATTTAAATAATAGTACTGCTATTATTGATATTATATTATTTGGTACCTAACTTTTTTTCTACTAGTCAGATCGAAGATTTAAATATCTTCAAACTTTCTCCGGACAACGCGGATCATTTTGCAAAAAACACACATACGAACATTGCCTTTTATATATAGATTTGGGTAATAATTATAGATGATATTTTTGAAGATTCTTGTATATTTTTCGTCGGCCTACTCGTAGCGGATTATTTGGAAAGAAAAAATAGAAAATACTTGATTTTTAAAACCTTTTAATAGTACATATATGTATTAAACAACGAGGATAAGAAAGCAATGTTTTACTAAACGAATATAGCGTTTGAGTACGAGCGAGCGGAGCGACCGAGTAACTTAAAGCTGTATGAGTTTAGTAAAACTGCTTTTCTTACGAGTTTGTTTACACTATTTTTTCGCATTTTGCAAGAATAAGCATTATAAACTTAAAAAATTAAAATGTTATAGTAGGTATTTGTACAGGTTTTCCGTAATCTGATTTGGCTTTGTTTATTTACATAGTAACGACACAGTAACAAACTTCATTTTTTGTAAGTCGATTTGAGTTTTAGTTAAAAATGAGTCTTGCTACTAAACATACTTTAGAACATTATTCTGAAGATATTTTAAATGCCGCTCGAGAAGCGTCTTCGGGTTTACTTCCTTTGAAATCAAAAGAAAAATACGAGAAGACATATGAAATATTTTGTAATTGGAAGATAACAAAAAAAACACTAATAAATTGATGAAAGTGTAATGCTAGCGTATGTTTTTGAGAAGGTAAGCTATTTGGTTCTATATATTTTAGTGTTATTCATACAATGTCTTTCATTATTTTAGGCAAAAGTCCTTAAGGCATCCAGTTTGTGCAGCAAGAAGCAGTGGCACTTCACAATCATTCAGGAATACAGATGGAGAATTATAATAATTTTCAGAAAGAGCAAATAGAATTGAATAAAATGGGTGTTGTTAGGTTTTCAAATTTGAATAATTGTACTTTTAATATATTTCACAATAGTTCCAATTCCAATATTTAAATAAATAATTTTCTGTCAAACTGTTTTATTGACATGACATAACTATGTAGTAAAGTGACGTATCTATGTGGTAAAGTGCCACTTTAATAAACGATTTTGATTGTAGTAAAGTAGCACATTACTTGTCAAAATACGAAAAAAAATATATTTATATAATTTTGAATGCTTATTTAATGTTTATAATTTACGTAGAATAAATATTGTTTATAAGGGGCGAATAAATATGTCATTCCAGTCTACATTTTGGTTTCAGTTTTCTCTTCTAGCCTTCAATTGTTTTTTGTGGTGTCATGATTTATGCTTATTTTATAAATCTCCTTCGATCTCTTCATTTCTCAAATATCACTTTCCTTCTAAATCTAATAGCATTTTTTTCCTATTTTCGATTTCGTTAACGTTACTTCTTTCAGAGAATCTCTTCGGTTTTTCCTGAGATTTTTTATGACATTATGTTTCGGTTAGAAAGACAATAAAATAGGGCTACACGTCTTTAAAAATGCCGCATGACCAAAAAGTAGTCTTTATTTACTAATAAATAAATAGTAACTTTGATGAATGATTTTGATGAGTTGAATTTAGATTGAAAATATTGAGAGGAATGTGGATCTTTTTCGTGAGTAGGCATTTAAATCTAGGTATATATGTAGACCAAATTAACTAATAATGATTATGTTAAGTTAATAAGCTGATATCATTAAATAAACACATCCAAATCCAACGAGTTACAATAAAAATTGCTTCAGTCAATTTTTACGATAATCGCGGTACTCGGAAGTCAAACCGGGATAATAAAATTGGCGAATCAATTTTATTATAAATTTTGAACTAATTGTCTTTCTTTTATCAGACAGAGAATCCGTGTAGCTCAAGAAGTATAGAGTAATCTAGAGCACGTTCTGGATAGAGGTGATCGTACTTGCATGACAAGTACTTCGGGAATTAATCAATATTAAACAAGTTCAACATAGAACTTGTTTAATGTCATTAAAATACGTATAATATATAAGGTACCAGACAACTACAAAAAGAACGATTTGAGAAATATAATATTATAGAGGTTTTGTGAATTAGAATACTGAATACCATAGTTCGGTAACCTGTCATAGGTAGTTATTGATGAGATATATTCCGGAAAGCCAAGTGTCTCAATGAAATTCCCAAACTCTTAACAAAGATCTTATTCTGGGCAACAATATTGTTGATAGAATAGTTGTAAGCAATTATACTTAGCCTCCTAGTAAAAGACGCGAAACAGCACTCTTCAATATTCAACTCCAGGGCATTCCTCGTACACCACTTATTAATAATATTAAAATTCGCTTGAAGAACATCTGCATTCCACTATCTATAGCATTATATATTTTTGTTTCATCAGCGTAAGCTAATACTGCACATCTAATTGAAGTACTTAGATCGTTGATAAATATGTTGAACAGCAAAGTGCCCAAGTTAGATATCTGAGACGCTGAAATATATTTAAGGCCATTAAAGTAGACATATTCCATCATCAATTGCTTCACACTGCTACGCTTAAATTTCCTTTTTTATATCGATTAATATTCTTCATTATCTATTGACGTGTCCCGCTATCTTATATTAAATACATTCATTCGGATATTCCGCTGTCTGTGGTTAACTTTGGTAACTATATCACCCCTTCCGGTTACACGCGGGTGAGGTTCGAGGATTAGCTTAAATTCATTTTTGTAATATTAAAATAGTTATTAGCATTTTTAGTGCCATATTAATCAACTCCCAACTCATTTAAAATTTAATATATCTTGTATAATATAACTTAAAAGAATTCATTCTTGTGAATTAAAGTATTTTTCTTACTTGCATTTAAGGCCAAATTATTCCTTCTATTTCGTAAATTAAAATCTAAATTTTGTAGCATATTCCGATATCGATATAATTTTGCAGTCACAATTGTTTTTGCCGTATCGTACGTGATCACAGATGTTCTTTTTAGCATACATGCAGGTGTCGATAAATGACGACGCATTTTTATAATTTTATAACTTCTATCGCCATTTCTGTTTATAAAATTATTGTGAATTTATCTCTAATGGTAACTTTAGAAAAAAATCTGCGGCGGTAAACTATGTAATTAACTAAGTAATTATTTTCCATTTACTATTAACAGTATTATTACGTTCAACTTTTAAGATATTATGTTTACCGTACTGTGTTCACCTTTTTGAGATATCTAGTTTTGGATTTTGTCGGTTTAATTATACAGGGTGAAGAATTCAATTGATTAATATTTCTTTATTTAATTTTAGTCAATGCTTAAATATAATACATCCATTTACTTAATTATATTATAACCATTTATTTTCCTTTGATCGTGAATATAAGAATTATTTGTTCATAAGTTTTTCCTTTGCCTTGGCATTTCCCGTAGCAATTTCCTTTTCAGGTATCCTGAGCAGTAATTTTGGAGTTAGTACGTAGGTATAGTAAGTCTAGATATATAGCGTGAGTTTGAGTAGTTTATATGTACATGCGCCGAAGATCGCGCAATCTCTTTTCTCAGTTTTCAGTCTGAGCTTCCGTAAGCAAAACTGAGTGACGCTACCTTCTAACTTTTATTCTAGTCACCCGCACCCGTCTCCACTGACTAAGGGCATATATAAAAAATAGAAGCTTCCATACTTTGTGTGATACAACTACAGTTTTTTTTTTATCACGACCATCTACAGACGCCTTCGCTGCGCCAGCTTCGCGAGTAGGTAGCAACATAAATCTTTAGCCAAAGTTGCAAGATTAATAATCGCTAATATCTTAAGCATAAGTTGGTTACTCTCTTATAGCTGATGAGTTTGAAGACTTCAAAAATTAAGCAATGTTGTGATTGGCCTACAATTAATTATGTCAGCAGTATTCTTTGTGTACAGGACAAACACAAGCAATTTTACAGATTCGGAAAAAATGACGCTAGTAAAGATAAATTTAATAATTTTCGTGATGGCTTTGCATAGATTAAGGCACAAACTCGCAGAATGAAACTGGGAATGCGATCATGTTCAGATGCACTACAGTATTCCACTTTTCTTAAATTCTTCAGTACCTCATCCTCTTCAATTTTAAGTATGGTTAGAGGTGATAACTCAGTATGGTCTTCAGATATAATAAAGTTATCATCTTTTTAGGAAACCACCAGCAAACAGATGCAAATCGACAATTTGTTGAGGATTATGAATCTCTGTGTCACTATCATAAATCATAAGTTGCGTCTGGATTTTACAAAATGCCAAAATGATCTAGGATCATCTACCAAGGCGTGCTGAAAGCTTCCAACAAAATTTAATACGCCTGGAAGATTTCACGCTTGACGCACCGACAAATACGTTGAAATTAAAACTTGAAGTAATTGGTTTTGAATAATCTCCACTGGCGATGGTAATATGATTTTCACTTCAATAGAATCTTTATAAAAAGTCTGAACCACTGAGGACTGAAGCGGCTAGAACTCTGAGAGGTATAAGGAACAGATCAATCTTAAATAGTGTAAATCTAAGAATTACCATTCGATAGCAAGTCGATCTTTTCTGAAATTACATTTGCTTTAATTACAGGAATAATAACTTCGTTAACAAAAGACATATAATCGAACGTCTCGCTGGGAATAATTAACAACAATGATTGTGTCACTATCCAAGCAACAAAGTCTCGATGAGCTTAAATGGTGTTTATCTTTGTTCAGAGATTATAGCGTATGAAGAGATCGTATTACAATACCTATTTTTGTGATAAAAAATTTTGGGTAACCAATAATTTATCCATTTGTTAGTCAATTTAGAGTATCCTCCTTAAGAATTTAAAGGTATTTTATTAAAAAAGAAATATAGGTTTCGACAAAAACCTATAAAATTTTTGATAAAAATGTTTTTATTATAAAGTTTGGACCTTGCCATTATGTGTGAAATACAATATCATTCAAATGGTCGCCTCGAGATTTGTGACAACACTCGATCATTTTGAGATAATTTTTGACCACTTTTCGGCACGTTTCGGCGGTATCTCGGCCATTGGTTGACGAATGTTGTCTTTCAAATACTCTAAAGTTAGAGGATTGTTCGCATAAACAAGGTCTTTTGTGTAGCCCCGCAAAAAAAGCCTAACGGCGTCAAATCACATGATCTCGGTGGGCGATTGACATCGCCAAAGCGTGAAATTAGACGTCCAGCAAACTTGCATCGTCTTGCTGGAATCACATATCGTCCCAGTACATATTTTCAATCGCAGTCTAAAAAAGTCTGTTATCATTCGACCATACCGCTCCGAATTGACAGTAGCAGCTCTTTCCTCGTCATTTTCGAAGAAATACGGCCCTATGGGGCCTCCAGACCATAATGCACCCCACACAGTTATTTTTTCTGGATGTGACGGTCTCTCTTCAATTATTTGAGGATTTTGAGAACCCCAAATGCGACAATTTTGCTTATTTACATACACCCACCGCGCGAGAAATGTGCCTCATCGCTGAAGAGAATTTTGTACGAAAAATCATCATTTATGGACTGTTGCTCAAGGACATATTTGACGTATCTCCTGCGTTGTTGTTGGTTAGCAGGATTTAGTTGTTACGTGAGCTGGACTTTATGCGGATGTAGGTGTAAATCCAGATGCAAAATTCGCCATAATGAGCCGTAAGTTAGGCTCAATTGCTGAGAATGTCGTGGCGCCTACAAATTCGGCTCTACGGCCACACTTTTACTCACGGCGACCATATTTTCAGTAGAGTGTACATTACGATGATGCATATGCCTCTGAATATCGAACACCTTCCCAGTTTCTTCAATTTTTTTCACTATCTTGCCAATTGCTTGGACAGTAGGACGATTATGACGGCCAAAATCGTTTTTAATTGAGCGAAACGTGGCTAAGTTTGAATCCCCACTGTTGTCGTAGGTTTTAGCAATTTTAACGCATTTAGCTGTTATTATTTGATGCATTTTCGCAAATGGCAAACATTTAACTAAAAATTTGACGTTTTGGTTGATATAAGTATTTGACAGATGTCGAATGACAGCCCTGCGGTTTTGAAATCACGAGAATGATAACATTAACCCAATATTATTCAATTTTGCAGAGTCTCAGTCCTGGTGCTGTTAATACTGAAGTCGTTTTTGCTAACAATTTCCTACCAGAAGATGTATATAAAGAAATGGTAGAATCTAGCCAATCGGTAATGTTAGAAAGCGAAGATATAGCTAATGCAGTTTTGTATTTGTTACGTACTCCATTACGAGTTCAGGTAACAAAAAGACACATTGGCTTTAAAATAAGATTTCTTTCACATTTAATATTTTGTCATTTTAGGTGACTGAACTAGTAATACGACCTATACGAGAAATAAATGCCAATTGATATTCATTACGTCAGTTAAAACGTATATATATACATACAACATATGTAAAATAGAAAAAATAAATAGAGGAAATATTTTTTTAAATTTATTATTTTCAAACAATGTGAATACAGCATTAGATATATAATGATCATCTGTCTACTTCATCAGACAACAAAATGATGGAATATGAAGATTGTGGATAGAAACACAATTAATATCATTTTATAACGAAGACGTACACTCTTAATTATAATAACTTGCTATTATATTTTTTCTTATCCTAGACGTTTAGACAAGCCTCTAGGGCCCAACTCCTCCCAAATTATCCTGCACATATACGAATGGCTATCCAACGTTTATCATATAATAATATGAATAGTAATGAATAATAATCACATTAATCATTTCCATGTCTATTTAATATTAATAAAACTTTCCAACGCAGCTGTTGCTTTTTTATTTTATTTTTTCTCCAACATAAATTTTAAATATATGTACTACAAAACACTTACGTGGCACTATTAGTTATTATTGCTATTTTGTTTTATGTACTGCTTTTTATTAAGAAAAAATGAAAAAAGGAAGGCAACAATCGAGTATCTAACCGATCAGGAAGATCTTGCAAGAGAAACGGAGTGGATAGTGCAGAAGAAAAGAGAAAACAAGCGTAAAACGATCTCCTCACCAGTCACCTCTCCAGAAAAATAACAAAAAACAAGATCCCCAAAAAGATAACCCAAAATAAATCAGAAGAAAAGAAGATACCTAGTAGGGACTGAAAAGTATGAGGATGTACTGAGCACACTAAATAGTGTCTCAATAAGATCATTTACTGCCAAACATATAAATGAAGTACACAAGATTAATATATCTACTAGAGAAGAGTACAAAAGATTGAAAGAAGTACTACAAGAAAGGTGCATAGAACACTTATACGTATGAGGATAAAAATACTAGACCTATCAAACTAATGGCTAAAGGAGTAGATCCTACATCTACTGAGGAAATGATAATCGAGCATCTCAGACAGAGAGGATTTGCCAGTTAATAAGCGACAAATATTCAGAAACGAATAAGAAAGGAAGAAGTAGACATAAAAAAACGCCTTCCCCTATTTATGTTAAGCTTCGATCTGAAAGAGGACTCCCAAAAAATATATGAAATACAATACATATTGGGAATCAAGATGAAAATCGAACCACTATGAAATAGATCATTTTCGTAGTGGTTCGATTTTCATCCGCAATGTAAAAAAAATGTCAAGGATACGGCCATATACAAAATAACTGCTTACAAGAATCAATATGTATTAAATGTGCTGGCAAACACCTGACAGACAAATGTGAGAAGCCCAAAAACCATAAAACTAAATCCATCAACTGCTCTGAAACCCTCCCAGCCTCCCAGAGTTCTGAACCACCCGGTATGGTAAATAATTAAATAATTGAACAATTTCCAAAAAAAAGAAAATATTTTACTGAATTAAATTAAAATAAAAAAACAGCTAAATTTTACTTATACTGCAAGACCCCATGTAGTGATTAAGTAATTGGTCGTAAAATTAAAATTCCTTAATAATTGAAAAAATATAATTCACTCTGCAGAGAACCTTACATAAAATTTTTACACATTCAGTATATATGTTTACTAGATTATAAAAAAAAATCAAGACAAGTTGCGGTTTAAAGTTATATAAAAAAAGTGAATATTGCAAAATACAAAAATAGAATTATTGAAATCATTGGTCTGTAATAGTACATCCGGTATAATTTTGAAAGTTTGGAATGCTAGCAATAAATAAAAAAAATTGGACATGACCCTAGTCCATACATGTGAAATTCGATCACCCTATGTACAGCAAAATCAGGGGTTATTGAAAGACTTGATAATTATAAACTTTGAGATTTGACACTAACGTTAATTATGATATAAATGTTCGATCACTAAATTTACACCTAGAGAGTCTAAACCGGGTATCTTTAATTCTTAATGAAACAAAATGGTACAATCCTACTTTCGTTGTTGATTACATAATAAAATAAGCGACACCTGTCTTCAAACTTGTAATTCCAAGTAGATATCTCCTTTGGCAAGTCCAGTTTACCACTCCACTCAGTAAAAATATCTATCTTGCAAATTAGATTCTTGCACCTAGGTTTTCTTCAGTTAAAAACCAGTAGGATATACACACAGTAGTAAAAGCTCCACCCTACTTACAAAAAAAATACTCAGGGTACGGTTTAATTTTCTACGAAGACCCTTTACGACGACCTCTTACGAAGACCCCTAACAATAGAATGAAGGAAAAAGAATAATATAGTATCGTTTCTAGCTAAATATCTAATGCTAGTTAAGATGACACAAAAGAGAAAAAAAACTCAACACACAACAGGGGAAAATACCTTCTTGCTTCAAATGGAAAAATATGGGAGCACGTGGTCAACAAGTTTAAATATCCGAGAAAAAAACGTGTAAATGACAGCACGGGTAATACTCAACCCAAATTCTGTCTTTCAATACAATTTATATGATTAAATTCGGCCAAAGCCGCAGTACATTAGTACTTTTACCCCAGCAACACATGTTACTTCGATGATTGTTTAACAAGCAAGAAGGTAGAACATAAATCAACTTTCGATTATATTCCCAATTCGTAGTTCTCAAAACATCCAACAGATTGAGCCGTCGTAAAATAGACTGAAATGCGCCAGCGGAAATATATTTTGCTAGACTACAATAAAGCTGACTACTAAACAAAGGTAATTAAAGAAGAAAAAAATTAATTACAGACACTTATAATTACCAGATAAAATACAACCAGCCTGAATATAGGTATAATGTTTCGATAAAACTTGCCATGAGGAAGGCGAAAATTAAAAGAAAAAAATCTATAAATTTAAAACCAATTAGCAGTTGCAGTGACAGGCACACTCAACAACAAAATGCTTTAAATTAGGCTTCTATATTTACTGAACATTTAGCCACGCCCCTAAAGGATTCCATGCACACATATACACATACGAGACCGTACGTTTAAGCATCTGCCAGGCATGCAAACAAAATGGCATAACTAACCTAATACAATGACAAAGTAATGTAGATAATTTATAAATTGCTGGAAAAGCCTTGTAGGATAAAAAAATACGATATCAAAGTAATGAGCTACCAATGGTAAAATATTTCAGTTAATCAAAAAGCGAAGTAAATAGACAGAATGAGAACCTTTTTTTTACAAAATAAAGTTTCGTCCTTTAACTGAAGTGATTCAAATATAACAGAAAGATATACGATCTGACAAAAGAATTCCTTTTGTTTGATGATGTAATCCATCAGCATATATAGTACGTATTGAATCAAATAACATGTGCAGAAAACAAAGCCCTCGTTGATCTCCCCCCCCCGTTCTCTTTACAGATAGAACAATAACTACCTATATCCAAAATACAAATTTAAATGCATGGCCTAATTAAATCATAATCAAATATACAGAAATGTACACGAAGGATGTAAATAAGTTTTAGGAAAAAACAATAATCAACTATAAAAATCCTATCACTATATAGGGTCATTCAAATATGAGAACTGAGCGGATTAAAAATACAGGTAAGCTAAATTAATCCGTTACAAGTTCTTTTTGCATTTTCAAAATGTTTATAAATTTTATTATATTGGAATTTGTGAGCAGGTTTGTAGAAATAAAATTCTAAGTATGTATAAAGATTATTTGACTGTCAATTATTTATCGGATAAGTTGTTATCAAATGTACATTGAAATATATATGAAATATATTACAACGGTTGAACCAGTTTGAACAACCCTTTGAAAATGGATAAATGGAAGGGTAAAGTTGCGATTGTAACAGGGGCAAGTAGTGGTATTGGAGCCGCTATAGCCAAAACATTAGTTAAGGAAGGGATGACGGTAAGTCCATAGATCTCACTAACACACATAATCTTTTTTTAGAATAATTTACAAAGAGATAATATTTTCCTTAAATATTATTTATAATATTAAGTAATGTGTGTGTGATCATTGATAATAGTTCTTATGTTCATATTTATTTTACTTGAATAATTACTTCCAATTAGTAAGGCAAATGAAATATTTTTTTTGTGAATTATCGGTCGATTATAATCTTTAATTTATTAATATTTTTATTTTATGAATTGATTTTTCACAAATTCAAAAGCTAAAAACTAGGCAACTTATATTTATTTTCTTTGCCCCTATCATGAATTTAGACTTCATTAGACCTCGTAATCTTACTTTAGATCCCACGCATGTTATGTCATTTCCCCTTCTTAAACATTTGTTTAAGTTGAAATATTTTAAGTTATAAAGAACTAGTCGAAGACGATACAAAAAATAACAAATAAGTTTAGAAATGTAGTAAACATTTTCTACATGCAGTAATGATTTTAATTTTTGATAAAGGCTCTTGATTATGCAAATTCCATAATCACAGTTCACGTCGGTTTTATCTTATGAAATTAGCATCTACGTTTATTAATATCAATATATATATATATTTATTAAATAAAGATCTATCAAATTATATTGTATCATTTTTAAATTGATAAACGAAAATATAATATTTTAAGCATTATGAGCATTATTTACATTTATGATTACTATGATTAGTGATAGTATAATGGTAGACAATGGGATACATTATTTACTAAAAAGTATACATATATGCATATGAGGGAGTATAAATTATTCCCAAACCTTGGCAATTCTTTTCATTTTCTTTAAAGTACATGCAAGTGGTAAACAATGAATCATCGACATATTTCGCTTCTTAATTTAAGATATACAAATACACAATTCAATTAATTCAAATACAGTAAGTAAGTATCTACATTTGAATTAGTCCACTTTATAAGTTTGTAGTATTTTAAAACACATGATTTATAGAACACTATATATATATATATATATATATATATATATATATATATATATATATATACCGCCTAATTCTGAGCAAACGCAACGATGCGAATGTATGAATATTTCTCCCGCTTCGAATACAAATCCCCTGAACGCGTTTAGCCAATCACAAAACAGTCTGTCGCGCAACGATTTGACAATTAATGTCACAAATTAGTGTCACCACTGTCACCCTATACGGAGTCTCTTAAGCGTTTGAATAGTGATAATGCCGCGTTATACACTAGAAGAGAAAGCCGAAATGATGAAATGGTACCACGCTGATAATTCTTATCAAAGAATATGTGACTTATTTGCCGGAGTTCCTAATGATACGTTCATTTTAGTATGCGCTGCAATAGAACTAAATTCAAATTTGACACATAGCGATATTTCCAACGATTTAGGCATATGCTGCTCTTCCGTTAATCGCATACTAAAATTAAATGGTTTTCGTAATTATAAATATTCCAAACATCATCAATTATTTTACGGTGATGAGTTTAAACGGATGAATTTCCGTTATTATATAATTAATTTCTCATTATGAACAATTTATTTTATTATCTGTAAGAGTAAATTTTTCTTTACATTACTAGAATTTAATTTAGTTTTTATTTATTTCTGAAGTTTATTTAGTTTACTATGAATAGTTTTTGTTACCTTTATTATTAAAATTTAATATATTAAATCTCTTGATGCCTTATTTGCAATTTTCTTAACCGCTTATTAATAATTTTATTACGCTTTGTGTGACCATCGTCAGTATAACGTATTGCAATTTATTTATTATAAAATCATTACAATAACACAGGACTAAACAATTTATAGTCCTTTAATAGTAATTTGGTAATCAGATAATTTTTCTTACGCGGCTCCATAATATGTAAGTATGTATGACATATGACATCGATGTTGACACACACGCCTACAGCATTCAGGGGAATTCTATTTGGAGCGAGAGAAATATTCATACATTCGCATCGTTGCGTTTGCTCAGAATTAGGCGGTATATATATATATATATATATATATATATATATATATATATATATATTATAAAATGCACATTATTTAATATATTATCGATCTATACTATACTACTAATCATTTGTAAGATTTTACATAATTTTTTTATCCCTCCAAAGTCATGTGGCTGCTAAAGCTTTAATGGTGTTACCCAATAAAGAATAGAATTGAATTGTTTTAAGACCATTCCAAACATTTTCAATTGTATTAAAATCTAGTGGATCCTGTTCCTAGCGAAGTTATACAGAACTGAATAGGCATTTACGAAAATTGCACCGGTATATACTGTATTTACAATTTGCGTTCGAGAACTGTTACCGGTTAAAAATGAACTGTTCGAAAATTACACCAGTGTAAACGGTACATGCACCCGGTTTCTATTTTTGTATCGAAGTTGATCGTCGGTTCATACATTCGGTAGAAACATAACCTCTTACACTTCTATTCGGTCGTAGCAATACAGACAGAAAATATGGAAATATCGTAAAGCAACATTCGTACATAATATTTTATCGAAACTCTTCTTTTTTTTTGTGTGAAAATTGAGAATTTGTTGTAAGAAAATTAATTATCTTATCATCTTCACTATTTAGAAGCCGTCACTATAGCAAGTAAAGTTCCTTGCTTCATTTTAATGGCGCCAGGTGACTCAAACTCCAAATTAGCTTGCAGCTGAAATCAAATGAAATTTTATTCGTAGACCATAAATACCGTAAATCAGCTGATTATTCGGTATACACCCACCGGTGCACTTTTCGTAAACGCCTAATCACAAAGGATGATGTTTAATAATATATGCTACTTATTTTTTATAAATCAAGAACTTTACATCACATTACAATACGCCACTGAGTATAGCTTGTGTGCATGAGATTAATAAACCGATGTAATGTAAAGGTGATAAATGGTAATACGAGGGCAGGATGATAATTAGGTAGCCTCTAAGTAGATGGCGCTGCTAGGCAAATAATTTGTTCAAGTTTCATCCTTTAGATGGCAACATTGTCAGTCATCCGTCAAATACTTGGTTGTGAGCAGCTCTTCAAATCAAACGTATTTTAAGTATGTATTGAAATGGATGACGTTGAGAAACGTGTCGTCAGTTTTTTGGAACGTCAAACGAATCCTAATGATTGTTTTACATTCCAAAACGATAAACAATAAACGGTATATTACTCTCTTTTACATAAGTTGCACCAAAAAAATTTGTGGTAATTCAGGGCGTCTTAGGCAGGGCGCGCATTGAAGTACCGTGACAGTAAAGAGGTAAAGGAATGGCGCGTAGGATAGGAATGGTCAAAACTTGGTGTGGCAGTGGAGTAGTGGCGAAGTAGTATCAAAGTGATTTAATGAGAATTGCCATAGCAAACGACATATCGTGCCACCGATTAATTAATCTATAAAAATGTCGTCCTCAGAAAATGATGCTCTTTTATTTGTGCAGCTTGCTAATCTCAACTTTCAAAATTGGTACAAGAAGAAAAACAATTTGGCATTTTTAATGTGTATAAACAGGATTTGAATGTAGATGACCATTTAAATTTAAACTTTTCTATCGAATGAAGAAAGTGACATTTTGCAAATTATTTAAAAAACTACGTCCTATTCTTCAAAAAAAGGGATACAAGCTTCAGAAATTGCGTTTGTCCCGAAAAACGACTTCTAATAACTTTGTGGTAAGTAGCAAACAAAATAAATAATGAACGTATTAATCAAGAAGTAACTTTTTTGTTTCTTCTAAATCATATAATATTTTTATACATATTATTATCTTCAACATTTGATAGTGGATCTTGGATCGGTGGTGAATATAATATCAAAAACGAGATGTCTTGATAAGTTGGGTGTGGATCAGCTTCCTCAGTTAGAGATGGAACATAGTTACTACATGCTGAAAACAGACGACTAGAAGGCATGCTGTGTACAACAATTAATGAATAACTATCAGACGATGGGGAAAAGAGAGGGACAGTATGAGATACTACAGGCGCGTCGAAGGTTTAATCGGCAAGATTTAGAATTCACTTTATATTTTCGTTTCTGTTTGTCCGTTATTTTCTTAAAGTTTGGCAGTAGACTCAATAAAAACATCTTCGGTATCGGGTAATCATCTGTTAAAGCAGGTTGTCTATACGGTTCTTGCTTCTTTTTTCCAAACTATTCGAAGGCAGAAACTTATTAACGTCTGCCAAAGTTACTTGATTACACTCAATTTTATTTCTTTCGGGCTTATTTTTGCTGACTGGTGCTGGTGACTTTAGCAAAGCTTTTTTTATTTTCCTTGTTTTAAACTAAAAGAGTCTTTTTCCGATATATCTTTCTGATTATATGGAATTATCTGCTCCTGTGACACATCCTGGTTGACTTGAATGATCGAATGTTCTTCATTACTATCATTTCTTCTTCTTTTCTTTTTCTTATTTGAATTGCGTAGCTCTTCAGTCTCAAGCTTTTCCACCAAAACTTGTTCATCAGGTGTATCGGATGTTGCATTATTCTTCGGTATTCAACATTTCCTTTAACTTGGCGTGACTTTGTGAATGGTAAAATCACTTCTTTAAATGTTTGGTGTAACTTTCGCGTACATTCTGCCATCTAGTTTTGTATTCTGTGATGGTAGTTGAAACATAAACACATCATTAGAGACAAAAATTAGGCATACAAAGTTAATATACAATATACAGAATGTTATTAATTAATACCTACGGACACAGTAATTGCTTTTCAGGCAATTTTAACAGTAAAATTTAATAAGAACCTGTATCTGAAAGTTCTGAAACAGTATAAAAGATTATTGTTTTTCTTTTCTGATATTTTTCAACCGGTTACAACCTGAAGGCACTATCATGTTACTTCTTGAGAAGTCATACTACTATTAAGGAAACAATTGCGGAAACTTCAGAAGTAATCTGGAAAGTTCCGCAGGCCAGCTTACCTCCCTATTCCTACCCAAGATACATGGTTAGAATCAGCTAGAAGACACTGGGAATTTTGGAATCTGCCCCATTGTGTTGGGAATGTAGACGGCAAACATATCAGGATCCGCTGTCCACCAAAATCAGGTTCCGAATTTATTAATGACAAAGGGTATCTTTCCATTGTTTTGATGGCTGTGTCAGATTCAGATAGATGTTTCTTGACCATTGATGTGGGCGAGTACGACCGTAACTGTGACGGGAGAGCATTAAAAGAAAGTCATTTTGGAAAGAAATTACTTAATGGCACCCTAGATTTACCACATCCATCTTCATTACCAATACAAGACACAAATTTTCCATTTTATTTTGCTGCAGACGAATCTTTTCCATTGATGTCTAGTATGATAAAACCCTACCCTAAAAGAGGCTTAACAAATAGGAAAAGGGTGTTTAATGGCAGATTATCAAAAGGCCGTAAATCAGTTGAATGCTCATTGAAATTATGTCATCCAAGTTCAGAATTTTATACACAACAATTGCCCTTAATATAGATAGAGTGGACATTATTGTTCAAGCACTATGCGTACTGCATAATTTGATTAAAAATTAGGAAGGTGTGCTTTCACACCCGCGAGGAAGCAAAGGAAACGATTGTGACATGGATGTCGAAAATGAAGATTCGCAGCGCGAACCTAGACTTTCACATCCAAGAAGAGCTACCAATCCAGCCATTTCTGTTGAATTCTTGGTCGTCTTTCATATTTGTAGTTTCCTTTATTTATGATGAGCAGTGGCAAAATATCCTGTGGAAAAATAACCATTGCCAATCGAAAATTAAACTTGTCGGAGACTAGGGGCACCAAATTGACACCACCCCACTTGCAAAACACCACTTCACCGCCACCCCATTTCAATAGGCGCAACTGAATTTGTTTAGGTAGGCTTTAGCGATTCCTCCTCCCATTTGAACATCACGCCGCTGCCACGTCACTTGCAACTTCAGTGCACGGACTGCCATAGACATTGTTTCGCGCAAACAACGTATAACATTCAAATAATATTTCTTGATAACAGTTTGGTCGATTGGAGAAGAGTTATGGTGCACCACAATATATATATATATATATATATATATATATATATATATATATATATATATATATAAAAGAAAACTCTGAGAAATCAAACAGAACTCGTATAATGTAACATGTAACTACTATATAGGTGTACTATATGTAATGACATAGACACACACAAGTTATTTAGGAACAGCTGGAAAATATCTTAAAATGGATGACTGCTTCATTTTCCTTTGCTGTTCTTCCATACGGCACTTCTGAAAATGACATTCCAGATTTTTGATATGTTCAAAAGCCACATAGTCATCTGTAGAAAACTTTTTCAGTTCCCTGATGCAATTTAAAGCTTCATCAAAGCACTTTATTTTATTTTCTTCTTCTTTTTGTTCTTGAACGTCTTCTATTTCGTCATCGGTCTCGTTCGCTTCACTAACTTGACTGGATGTAGTAGTCTGGTTTTCAAAATCATCATCTTCTGTTGGTGTCTTATCATCAATTTTTATAAATTCGTCTAGGTTCTGGTCACTGGTAATATTTAAATCTTCTGCAGCGCTCCTCATCATCTCCATTGTCGCAAAAACAGACAACGGTAAGTTATCCTCATCCTCAGAGTCAAACTGAGGAACCGTCGCATCCGTTTTTCTGAACCCAGCCTTTCTGAAACAATTTTGTATTGTTGATGGAGTGACCTTTTCCAATGCCGTTTTGATAAAATATAATAACTCTAAAATATTAATTTTTTTTGATAATTAATAAAGCTTGAAATTCTGAATGATGTCTTGGTCTAGTGGCTGGCAAACAGAGGTTGTATTGGGAGGCAAAAAAATTAATTTAACATTTTTGAGGAGTAATTCTCGAGGATGTGAAGCAGCGTTATCTAAAAACAGTAAAATTTTTCTCTTTTCAATTCCCATTTTTCGATCAAGCTCAATTAACCATTCACCCATTATATCGCCTGTCATCCAGGCTTTCCGGTTTGACATCCACTTGACATGTAAATCCTTAATGCTTATGTTTTTCAGTGCTCTAGGACGAGCCGATTTTCCAATCACTAGTAGTTTTTCTTTCTGCCCTGTCATACTTGCACAAAACAACACTGTAAGTCTTTCTTTGGTCAATTTCCCACCTACACACTTTTCAGATTTTAAGGAAAGGGTCTTATTGGGAAGCGCGCGAAAAAAAAGGCCACTTTCGTCGGCGTTGTAAATGTCTTCGCATTGGTATCCGAGTAATAGTGAAGGAAGTTTTTCTATGAATGCATCAACTGTCTCTTGGTTTACATCAGCTGCTTCACCAGAAATGCATTTAAAGTTTACATTATGTCTTTTACGCCACTTTTGTAGCCACCCATCAGATGCACTGAAACTGGTGTAGCCAAATTTTTCTGCAATTTGTTTTGCTTTTTCTTTTAGAAGCACTCCAGAAATGGGTATCTTCCGATTTCTAACATTCACGAACCACTGAACCACATTCTTTATCGATGTTGGAACCTTCAGTTCTGAAAACTTTTTTTTTTATGCACATTTACACCAGACTGCCATAAACGTCTAATATCTTCTTTATTTTTTGCTATCATCGTAGCTTGCGTCTTTCGTATCGAAAATCGCGCTGCTATAGCTCGAGTAGATAGTTTTTCTTTATCAATTATATTCACTATTTCCATTTTTTCTTTTAGTGTTAACATTCTTTTTTGTGGAGGCATTGTTAAAAATGCACACACCCGATTCTCTATCACAACTAAAGCACAAAGAACCAACGACCAGCTGTTTCTTAAACGGTAAATCCCCTAAGGGAATCACCGAGTCTAGAAATGTGTAATGAGTGTTAAAATCTTAATTCGCCCGGTTGTTGAAGCTTCGTGGTCGCTTATGGGAGATATTTTCTCGCTTTGGCTAAAAAAAAATGTTGCCCGCTCCTGTTTATAGCAGCCCTAGCTTATGGGAAGGTGTCTTATGTATTAAAAGATAGGACGAAAATCGGTTCCGAACAATTTGGTCGTTTAAGGGAGATGGTCGCTTATTAGAGCTGCGCGTTAGGGGAGCTTTCACTATATATATATATATATATATATATATATATATATATATATATATATATATAGGTAAATTCAATTTGTCGGCGATTTAAGGTCTGGTTTTACTTCAAAATATATATATTTAAAACAACCCTACATGTTTCGGCAAATGATGCCTTTTTCAAGGAATATAAAAGTTTTTTTTACTTGACAGACCACTCACCGCGCGCCCCCTAATTTCTACTTATACAGTACGGTCGATAATACTTAATAGTCTATATATACATATATATATATATATATATATATATATATATAAGGTAAACTTAATAAGTCGGCGATTAAAGGTCTGGTTTACTTCAGAGTATATATATTTAAAACAACCCTACATGTTTCGGCAATACGCCTTTGTCAAGAGAATACAAAATATAAAAAAAAAACCACAATAGCGACCATTTCCCTTAAACGACCAAATTGTTCGGAACCGATTTTCATCCTATCTTTTAATACATAAGACACCTTCCCATTTTTTTATATTTTGTATTCTCTTGACAAAGGCGTATTGCCGAAACATGTAGGGTTGTTTTAAATAAATATACTCTGAAGTAAACCAGACCTTTAATCGCCGACTTATTAAGTTTACCTGATCATACCAAGGTCACGAAGATATTATATATATATATATATATATATATATATATAAATTGATAAATTATTGGAGTTTTTCGGCTTTTATATGAAATATTTACAAATATCAAATTAGAATGTATGTAATTGCAGAGTAAGGGGGGATGTAAACATTGCTGTCTACAAATTACAAAGCAAATCATACGAAATTTTTTTATTTGAAAAATATGGTCTACGTTGGGACTCGAACCCAAGTCTACAGCTTGCCGGGCTGTCGCTTTTACCACTAAGCCACAATAGACCCAGGTTCGAGCTATTTAGAAAAGCATATATATATATATATATATATATATATATATATATATATATATATATATATGGTAAACTCAATTTGTTGGCGATTTAAGGTCTGGTTTTACTTCAAAAGGTATATATTTAAAACAATCCTACTTGTTTCGGGAAATGATGCCATTTTCAAGGAATATTCAATAAAATATGTTATAGATTTATTTATATTTTCATAAATACATGGATTAAACATAGATTCGCAAAATTAAG
This sequence comes from Melolontha melolontha, assembly GCA_935421215.2. Taxonomy (NCBI): domain Eukaryota; kingdom Metazoa; phylum Arthropoda; class Insecta; order Coleoptera; family Scarabaeidae; genus Melolontha; species Melolontha melolontha. The sequence goes on from OW285239.1 coordinate 91,441,181, forward strand.
ACATTTGAAGAGATTTTAGTACAGATAGGTATTAAAAAATACTCATATATAATGAATTAAAAGTTTTTAAAATAAAATACATAATTGTAATTAAAAGAAACAATAATCTCTCTTTAAATTAAATAAAAAATTTAAAAATTCAGGCATTGTCAAAATATATATCACAAATAAAAATAACTTTCTTAAGTAATTGTGTGTACAATATGAGTTTTAATTTTATTAAGATTGCTTAAGCCAACAAGAACTAAGAAAAGCCTACATTACTGTTGTAAATGAATTTTTCAAGGGCTAGTCAGCCATTAAAAAATTAAAAATATAATCTAATCAAACATCGAAATACATAAATACAGAGATTGAAAACAGATAGTTTTCAATTGAATAGTGAATTGTACAAATATTTATTACATTAAGAACCGATTTTATAAGAAATTATCAAAAATGAATGTGAAATTATTTCTTTTTTGATTTTAAATATTTATTCTTACACTTTTGAAAAAATATAAAAAAAGGAAAGCTCTCCCATCAAATAATTGAAGATAATTAAATTAATAAACTCTTTTCTGATAGGGGCATAAAGTTGTTCCTTGTAGCTGTCGCACTTTATTAAGTATTCAAAACGAATTTCATTTGAAATTGTTGCATACAATTTTTTGTAAATGTCCTTTTTAAAACAAATTTCTGGCAATAATATCATACACAAATTGTACATTAATTCCATACTGCAAAATTATTGGAATATCCGTAGCTTTCTTTGTTTTGAAAATTCTAATAATTCTGTAAAACTATGGCGTTCTTCAAATTGTCCGATAACAATGCTTTAACCTATATGTACATTTCCTGTAAATATAAATATATAAACAAAAGTCTGCTAAATTAAATACTCTAAATATAAAGCACACTATATATATAAAAATAATATGTTTTTCACACAAAATGCTATATCTGACACATTACAATACACAAAAACAATTGCAATACAGGACAGGTTACTTGTTAATAACACTACCAACAACATTTGGAATTAAGGCACGCAATATACACATGGCTGAATTTCTAGTCACTAGATATCTATCTAGCGACTTTATGAAGTTCTCGATACGATCGCCACGTATGTTTTTATCAGGAATTACAAAATTTTAGGAACCATAATTCCTATCCAAGCGCGCACTCGTGTCTAGAACTGAAATCCGGACGTGTCACTCTTGAAATGTTAAATGAGCAGACGAATAGGAAGGTGGTAACGCCTGGTAACTGACGTACTGTGCTGGGTTTCCCCGATTTTGTTCGACCGATAAGCGTACAGAACACGTTTGCATAAGCAAAGAAAATACGGACAGACGGTATATATATCCATATTGCACCGCCCATAATAATGCGTTTAATGACAAATTCGTTGTTAGAAATTATCTATGCACACACGTTAATACACCGTTCTTTTTCGAAAAAAGATCAGCAATTTTGGAACTAATCGAAATGAGACAAGTTTGAGGCCCAAATGGTCTTTCAAAGTTATTTGAATCGATTCATTAATCTTGCAAAGATGCAACAGGAAACTGACGGAAACATTTTTGTTTTCTCCGAATATTTCTTGTACATGATTACAGCGCCTGCATTTCTTTAGAAGAAATTTGTTTATTTTCTCAAATTTTCAATTTACGTAGTTTTGCAACAAAGTAATTGTCATCGGCCATTTGTGCAGAGCTACCTTTATTTTATTAACTGCACCATTGTTGTCTTTATTTGATATGAATATTTACATTTCTCAAGATTTTATTTAGGGAATATAATATTGAATTTACTGCAACTTTTGCTTTCTCGAAAATATTTGTTTTTAAAACAACAACAAAATATAGAGAAATATTATAAACATACTAGGAAGCTATAAATAAATAATCAGTGAGCACTTTTCAAAACGCATGTGTTTGTAAATAAATTATTCTTTATTTTTTTATACCCTTTCTAGAATTAGAAGATCGCAAGACAAGAATTTGAGTTCCGAATTAATGTTATTGCTTCATTTCCATAAATTAAGAGAAATAATGAAGACAATGAATATGATGTGGAAGTAGAGTTTTCATTTGAAGTCAAATAGTCTATAAATTTCACAATTGTATAAATTTATAATACGATAAAATTAGATTTTATTCACAAATGAGATCTAAGTGAATTCAATTATTAGGTGCTGTAATTCAATAGTTTCTATAATAACAATTACATGGTAATTGCATGGTTAAGGTTTACAGAAATAAATTTAGTGAAAGATCTGTTATTAAATTGTTTCTTAAAAAATAGTTCAAAATGTAATAAATGTAAAATATAAATTCAGTTTGTAAAGCAGAAACAAGAATATGTGGTTGATGCTTCAACGAACCCTAGATTATGAATTGCTTGGAGATGATTCTAAAAATAGTATCTTTATTATACTATTATGATATCCCTTAGTTATCTACCGTACATATAACTTATCTTTTCATGTAATCTAAATTTAATTCATCTTCGCTAGGAGATATATTTTATTATTATATTAAATTATATGTTTACTATGTGTATGTCTACTTTTCGGTCAGAAGATAGCAAATATTGCAGATATGTATTAATGATATTTGATTAGCTTTGAATAATTTGAAATGTTTGTATAAAAAGTGTCTACATTAATCAATATTTTTTTGGAACAATTTACGATGAATATGCGAATTACTATTAATTTAATTGTAATACACAGGTGGTAGGCTTAGCCAGGCGTAAAGAAAGAGTGGATAAACTAGCAAAGGAACTGAGCAATGAACCAGGAAAGCTTCATTCATTCAAAGCTGATTTAACAAAAGAAAAAGATATTCTTGAGGCCTTCAAATGGACAAGAAAAAAAGTCGGTCTCGTTAATGTTTTAATTAATAACGCAGGGATAGGGCAAAAAACTACTTTATCCGATGGTGATACCAAGAAGTGGAAAGCAGTTTTGGACACGAATATATTGGGTGTAGCTATTGCATCAAGGGAAGCTGTAAGAATTATGAGGGAAAACAATATTGACGGATACATAATAAATATAAATAGTATTGCTGGGCATGTCATGCTGGAGGCGCCTGATGTAAATATCTACTCAGCATCCAAACATGGTCTAAGAGCAATGACCGAAACTTTGAGATTTGAGCTGGCACGTTTAAACAGTAATATTCGCGTGACGGTAAGTGAATCAACAAGAGTTATACAAATAATAGATGTTTAGTATGTTGATACTTGATATGGAAATACAATGTTTCAAATCATATTCAAATTAAGTGTTTTATTACAAAAGTATTTTTAATAATATTGTAAAAGTTTGTCTTATCGGGTTCTTAAATAAAACTAACAATAACAATATGTCTGACTTCATGGATATTATCTAGTTGTCGTCTGAGCGTGCTGACATAATCTTCTCCGGCAAGATCTTCACCAGGTTTGCTCCCAAACTTTAAATCACAGGGCAATCGGAGTTCCCTCACGAATAGCACGTTTGCTGGTGATTGGCCAGTTGTCTTTTGAACGGAGGTCCGATACGCCATTAGAAATAATGGTAAATGTTCGTCCCAATCTCTCTGGTGTTCGGAGACCACTTTGGATAAGTGTCTGATCATGGTCTTGTTCAATCGCTCTACCATCCCATCTGATTGTGGATGCAAGGGAGTTGTTCTCGTCTTCCGTATGCCCAAAAGTCCACACATCTTTTCGAATAGACTGGACCCAAAATTTCGCCCTTGATCGGAATGAAGTTCCAAGGGTACACCAAAACGGCTGACGAACTTCTTCACAACCACGTCTGCTACAGTTCCAGCTTCTTGATTTGGTAGAGTATATGCTTCAACCCATTTGGTAAAGTAATCCATGACCACTATTATGTATTTATTTCCTTTCTCGCTTTCTGGAAAAGGGCCAGCGGCATCTATGGCGATCCTTTCAAATGGGCTTCCTACATTGTATTGGCGCATGGGTGCACGTCGACGCCTCTTGGAACCATTGCTTCCGGCGCAATTAGCACATTTTTGGCACCATTCTTTCACATCTCGTGAACAATTCACCCAGTAAAATCTCTGGCGCACCTTCTCCAGTGTTTTATGGACTCCAGAATGTCCCCCGGAAGCACCATTATGGAGTTCTTGCAATACCTCTGATATTATTTTCTTGAGAACCACCATTTGCATCTTCCGCTGGCTTCCATCGTGATTTTCGACCTCACGTCTCAGGAGATCGTCTTCCATGGCTAAGGAATCCCATTGTGCCCAGTATTACTTCAATTCTCGTGAATTGGGAGCAATTTCTTGCAAGGTCGGTCTTTATCCATTTCTCTTCCAAGCCCTGAGGACTGCAAGTTCCGGATCAGCTTCTTGATCTGCGCGCAAATTGTCAGGTTGCTATTGGTCATCAACCACGGTGGTTCGAAGAGCGTTGCCCGATTTGTCTTCGATTCGGTTACAACGTCGACAGTTTTCTGGACAGGGCCTTCTAGAAAGAGCATCTGCATTTCGATGTTTGAGGCCCGCTCTGTGTTCAATGCCGAAGTCATACTCCTGTGGCCTCTCAATCCATCTAGATACTTGACCCTCAAGATTCTTAAATTGTAAGAGCCACTTTAAAGCGACTTGATCAGTGCGGATCAGGAACTTCTGCCCATACAGGTACTTGTAAAAATACTCAATGGTCTTAACTACTGCCAATAGTTCTCTCCTGGTTACGCAGTAGTTCCTCTCCAGTTTGGACAGGGTCTTCTTGAAGTATCCAATGACCGTTTCTTGTCCATCTTGGATTTGAGAGAGAACGCCACCAATCCCGACGTTACTGGCATCCGTATCCAGAACAAACCTCCCAGATGGCAGTGGATAGTTTAAAACAGGTGCACTGATCAACGTACCCTTCAACAACTCAAAGGCCGCTTGGCATTCGTTGTTCCAAATGAATGCTCGATCTTCTGTTAGGCGAGTAAGTGGTTTTACAATGTTGGAAAATCCAGGAACGTAGCGTCGATAATACGTGTATAATCCCAGAAAGCTTCTTAGCTGATGTTTGTCTTTGGGTACCGGCCATTTTTCCACGGCTATTACTTTTTCGGGATCCACAGCAACCCTTTTTCCGAAAACCACATGCACAAGGTAATTTACCTCCTTGCGGAAAAGGTGACACTTTTTTGGACTTAATCGCAGGTTGGCATCTCGCAACCTCTGGAATACTACTTCCAAATTCATGTGATCTTCAAAGGTTTTTCCTACCACAATCACATCATCGAGATATAGCAGGCAGGTATTCCAAGACAGTCCCCTCAGTACAGTGTCTATGAGTAGCTGGGGCGTTACACAGTCCAAATGGCATGACTGTAAATTCTCTTTGTCATTGGGATCCATTCCCACTTGCCAATAACCGCTCTTTAAGTCGAGAGTGGAGAACCATTTTGCTCCTGCCAAGGTGTCTAGCGTATCATCTATTCTTGGGAGAGGATAGCTGTCTTTTTGGTCACACTATTCAAACGACGATAGTCCACACAGAATCTGGTAGATCCATCCTTCTTCCTGACAAGGACCACTGGTGAAGCCCATAGACTATTCGATGGTTCAATTACTCCTTGGCCTTCCATATCTCATATAATATGCTCGGTTTCCCCACGTTTTGCTAGTGGTAACCTTCTTGGTCCTTGTCGAATTGGACTTGCATCGCCGGTATTTATTTTGTGCATCACAATATTGGTTTTTCCTTTCGTACCAGTCTCAGTCTCGAACACGTCTTCATAATGTTTGATTAAATCCTTAACTTGGCTTTGTTCGTTCTTGCTGAATCCTTGACAGGCGGAGTCGATTATCTTGGACAATTTCTCAGGAACCTGCACGAATCCATTCTTCTTCGCCTCTATAGGATGAACGACGGCCGACACTGGTGAACACCACCCCAAAATAGTACCCTTCTTCAATGAAACAGGGTAATGGTTCACATTCATTACCCTTATCGGTACAGTCTTCTGAATCTTAACTAGCATTTTGGCAACTACTATTCCTCGGCCCACCTCGTCATCATCAGCCTTTGGTTCCAACATTGTAACATTTCCGTCCAAATAATCACCTTCCATACATGCCGTCAAAAATGTCTCACTTCTTGCAAACAGAACAACATTCTCTGCAGTAATTATTTGTACATTCCCACAATCTTTCCCATGAAGAAACAATTCCTCATTATTTATTTTTAAAGTGCCTTCTTTCATGTTTAACTGGAAGCCGTAGGTGTTCATGATGTCTAATCCCAAGATTATTTGTTCTTCTATGTCGGCTACGAGAACACGATGTCGGATTGATGTTGGTCCTATGATAAAGTTGACATCTACTTCACCTGCCACAGAAGCTGCTTCTCCTGTTGCTGTCCTAAGTCTCCATTTGCTAGAAAATATTTTTTTATTTCTGGGAATTAAATCGAGTCGCACGATGGTTTTCGTCGATCCAGTATCTAGCAAGCAAGCATAGGTCTTTCTTTCCATAACAGCGTCCACAGCACCGTTGGTTTGATGTTGCAAGGATGCGACTTGGCCAGGCGTCCTTGGGGCTTTCTGATGCTTGTTCGATGATTGCCCCCGCTCATCGACCCGCTTTAGTTTTCCTGCTGCTCAGACGATGCTTTCTTGGCCACCTTACCACATTTACTCCGACCGTGACCAATCTCTCCACAATTCCAGCATCGCAGTACTCTTTTATTTGATTTGATCTGGTCTAGAACTCTACTAACCACCTGCTCCATGAACTCATTTACCTGCTTATCAACAGTGCAGATACGAGCATGGTTCCGAGAGGCTTGTTTTGCAGTGTCAAACTCAAGCGCGTGCGCCAAAGCATCGATCAAGGTTTTCGGTCTTTCCAACCTTAATGCTTGCTGCGTATTAATATCCTGGAGACCATCTATGAACGTCTGGACAGCTAGGTGTTCCATGAAATTATCTGGCGCCATCGGATATGCAAGCCGAACTAGACGAGCAATATCTGCCTCAAATTCCTGAAGATTCTCGCCTTTCTTCTGTGATCGATTCTTCAGTTGGGTATGGTATACTTGCTCCAAATGCGCATGGCCATATCTCATCTCTAAGCGTTTAATGAGTTGAGAATAATCTTTACGTTCCTCAGGAGGTAATGTCTGCAAAATATCACTAGCATCACCCCTCAATGTTATGATTAAAGCAGTCGCCTTCTCGACAGAAGACCATGCGTTTGCTACTGCGGCCGCTTCGAATTGTTTAAGGTAAGTTGCCCATGACGTCTTTCCATCAAAGGTTGGTGGCTTGATTCTGGTCTTCAAGATAGTCACAGGTTCTTCTTTTATTTCGATGGGCCGGGATATAACTTCTTCGTTGACCTGCTTGGGATCAGTATGACTCGTGGTAGCGAGTAATTTCATCTGAGTCATTATTGCCTCTAAAAGTCTAGAATGTTCTTCAATTTTCTCTTCTACAGCTATGAAAACCTTTTCCTTTAACGCTTCTGATTTTACCGCTAATCGCTGTTCTAGAACTTTCTCCACTTGTTCCAGACTTTTTTCGAAGTTTCTAGAATTTTCTAGTAATTTCTTTTCCAGATTTTCTCGAGGATGCTAGCTGTGTCTAGGTTTCTTTGTTCCATTTGTTGCATTTGAGTTTGTGAATTGTCTATTAATCGTTGTTCCAAACTTTTCACGCTGTCCAGATTCTTCTGCTCCATTTGTTGCATTTGAATTTGCGCGTTCTCTATTAGTCGTTGTTCCATATTCATCAACAACGAATTCACGCCTGCCTCTCCGCCTGGAACCTGAAAGACATAATTCTCTGGATCCTCGCCTTCTTGGATCAACACATTGCGAAGCCTTTGCTGGAGGATCGCCTTTTTTCCAGTTGTATCCTCATCCCTCTCTTCTAATTCTCGTTTTAACTCAGTCACTTTTAATTCCGTCAGTTTCATTCTGTTGGCCATCACGATATTTAAATTAACTTCTTTTCGCACTGTATATTTATTTAAACGAATACTGAATTAACACTTAATTGTCTACCTAGTTTATTATTTATAAAATCACACACCTGCACCACTGTAAAAGTTTGTCTTTTCGGGTTCTTAAATAAAACTGACAATAACTTTAGACACACACTATATTAATAATAAAACGTATAACAACATAAAACTAACTATTAACAATAAGCACATTTATATTTATGTATTTATATTTATGTATCTATATTTATGTTCACTCGCCGCGAGACTCAGGTATTCCATAATGTCTCCATCCCTTCCTCGACGGCTTATATATGAATGAGAATATCCTTCTCGAGAGTTCTCCCTGCCTCGAGAAAACGCTAGAGGTATGATGCACCGTTTGATGAGTCATCACAATATAAAATATTATTAAAAATCTGGTGTGAAGAACACAATACAAGTTCTTTATTAATATTTTTGTGAATACTTCTGTATTATACAAAATTGGTTGGGTTTTTGCCTACCGAAGTATATTTCAAATTATTCTGTTAAGTGTTTTAATATTTAAACGATTGGAAAATTTGTATAAGCCAGCAATTATTGTAAATTTGTTTCTCTCTAGAATGGGTTTCTAACCATTCTAAAGTAGCCTTATTTTCAATAATGAGAGTTTTCATATAGGACAGCTTCATATTAACTACTTTGCTTGATTTTTAGTTGACATTCTTTAGTTTTCTTTGGTGTAAATGTGAAGAGAATATCCTAATAAAATTTAAAATAGCTATGTATATCCAGAAAAATAAGTTGACATATTTTCAGGTTTAGTAGCATTGATGTCTGCTCGTCTTTTTCCGTACAAAACCTTAGAGAAGAAATTTTGAGACAGTTTATTTGTACGCAGTATTTTCCATTTTGCATTTTGTTTTATAATTTTTAGACTATGTTTGTCTAGTGGCTAGGTCACTAGGCTATGAATTTTATAAATCGAGTTCAAACTCTGGTTTAGCCAATAATATCGATGGCGTTTTTTCGGTCGGAGTGCGACTCGGGCTGACAAAAATGAGTATCTGGAGGTAGAATTCTGGGTTAATTAATAGTAGATTGTTGGTAGGTAGCGTTAGCCATGTTACCATTCTAGTTATACCGAACGGCTCAAGTTGTAACAAGTCTACCGTGTTAATACCCCAAAGGCCTGCAAGGCTAGCTACGGGGACTACTATTACTATTATTATTATTATTATTATTTTTGCAGAGTCTTAGTCCTGGAGCTGTTAAGACAGAACTCGCTCTTACTAATAATTTTATGTCTAAAGAAGAATTTGAAAAGTTTCTAGAATTCGGAGCAGTAAATTTTCTAGAGAGCGAAGACATTGCTGATGCAGTTTTATACTTATTAAGTACTCCATTGCGTGTTCAGGTAATGAGAAATCATGTGAAAAGTCTGCATTAATTATGTACATAAACGACATATAATTAATGTAAAAGTCAGTTCTTTTCAAGCTTTTTTAAATTTCAGGTGACGGAACTTACAATAAGGCCGATCCGAGAAACAAATACTATGCCGTGATGTCTGATGTTTTATAAACTCTAAACAACATATGTGCAATATACTTTACAATACATATGTATCTTCATGAAATAAAAATGAGTTCATATTTTTCCTTTATTTAATTATGTACCTATTATGAGACCTTAAATAAACTGCACCGTGCAATACTAAACAATAGACTTGGTATGCTCAGTAGAAATAATTTTGAATCACTACAAAGCTCGTCCACAGGTAGCTCATCAAACCATAGATTTTATCCCGTCATGTGTCCGGAAACAATCAACCTGTATAACCCTGATCTAGCGCCCCACGACTACTATTTTGCTGCACTTTAAAAAAACACCTTGGCGGTCAGCATGTCTACGACGATGACGACGTCAAAACGGTCCTATTGCTGTTGTTGAAAAATCAGGCAGTAGCCGGCAGAAGCTGGTCGTACGATACGATAAGTGCCTTAATGTAGTACCATATATTCGAAAACTTTAAAAAAGGATTATTAAAGTTATTACCATATAAAATTCAAGCAGTTTCGGAACTCAAACAGGTAGATTTTACTAAGAGAACACAGGATTGTCTATGGTTCTTGAATAACATACATAATAATAACATTCTCGACAAATGCCTCTTTTCGGATAAGACTTGGTTCCACCTTTCAAGACATTTAAACCAGCAAAATATGAGAATTTGGTCTGCAGAAAACCCTCATGAATTTGTGAAAACTACGCTACATCCACAAAAAATAGGCTTCTGGCTAACAGTTTCAAGAAGATGAATTATCGGGCCTATATTTTTTAATTAAACCATAACTGCTGAAAGATATCGACATGTATTATTAGAGCCGTTTATTAATGAACTTCATGATTATGAACTTACGGAAGAATATTTCCAGCAAGATAATGTAGCAGCGCACAAATCTCGAGAAACAGTAACCTTTTTGCAAGAATTTTTCGATACAAAAATTATTAATTTTGCACTTAAAAAACACCTTGGCGGTCAGCGTTTCTACGATGATGACGACGTCAAAACGGTCCTGTTGCTGTCGCTGAAAAATTAGGCAGTAGACTGCAAAAGCTGGTCGTACAATATGATAAGAGTACGATACGAGAGGAGCCAAACATAATGCAGCAAGTAAGTTAATGCCGTTATTAAATGGATAAATCTAATCAGATGATCGAAATTTTAAGTAACGTGGTGTACAAATGAACACGCTATATATGAAAATTTAGTTATTAATTTCAACAGTAAAATTTTCGAAATATAAATAAATTACAAGAACAAAATTTCTAAATAAAATATCCTACCTATTTAGTGCTTATACTAAACCATTGATAAGTCCGATCAGCTTATCTCAAAGTCGTAGGTTGCTATTTTCTCGAAGGTAATTTCTTTTAGAAGCGCTACTACCTCTTTGTGTTACGTACATACAGGTGATATTATTGAACCAGAATAAAGCCAGAACTCCTGATTTTAGTTTAGTAAATTTTAACGCTAAGAAATAAGTAATTAAACTTCTAGTTGCAAAAATTCTTTTATTGTAAATACCACTACAATATTGTTTCGCCATACAATGGCTTCATCAGGTGGATGAAATACTGAATATATACAATACAAGTTTGAATATTTATGTGAAAATTATTGGAGAAATGGTGGTGGAAAAATTTTTACAATCTTAAATTTAGTAGAGGGGAGATGTTTAAATCTAGTTGGTCCTTTAAAGCTAATCCTAAACTATTGTATCTATTAATTTCTAGGTTTTCTAACAGGTTAAGTTTTTTACTTTTTTCTTGAATGTGTAAAATTTTGAAATCTCTATATTAAATCTATGATTGATATCTATACAATGACTTGCGAAAGTTGAATCTGTTTTCTTTTCTTTATGGCTTCTCTCGTGTTCTTTCATCCTAATTTTGAATGTCCTCCCCGTTTGTCCTATGTATAACTTATTACAATCTTCGCATGTTAACTTATATACACCAGAGTTTGATTCTTTGTCTATTTTATCTTTGTTGTTTTTAATAATGTTCTGTATAGTATTGTCTGTTTTAAATGATATATGTTCGTTATTAAGTTTTTTAATGAAAGTACCAATTTTTTCCGAAATTTTTCCTAAGTAAGTGATTGAATTATAGGAATTAATTATCTTGTATTTTAATTTTGGATAAACTAAGAAAAGGGTTTTAGATTTTTGTTGGCTATTTAGGATGTTATTGACAATATTTATAGAGTAACCATTGTTTAATGCTATTGTGTATATTCTATTTAGTTCAAGGTCGAAATTACTTTTGCTCATAGGTACATGAATGAATCTATATACCATTGATTGGTATGCTGATAATTTGTGTGTTATAGGATAAAAAGAATTAGCGTGTATTGTGGTATCTGTATGTGTTGGTTTATGGTATATAGCGAACTCGTGTTTATTAGTTTTGTGAGATATGGTTAAATCTAGAAAATTATAGCTTTTATTTATTTCTGTTTCTATAGTAAAATTTATTTTGGGGTGAATAGTGTTGATATAATTATGCAAAGTTTTTAATTGTCTATCTGAACCGTTAAAGCAAATTAATATGTCATCAACATACCTAAACCAATATACACAATTACCAAACAAGGGATGTGTACTAATTATAGTTTCTAAATTATTCATGAAAATTTCCGCTAATAAGGGGCTTAGTGGATTTCCCATTGCTAGACCTCTGTTTGTTTATAAAATTTCTTATTAAATTGAAAATAATTTTGTTCCAGGCACGTTCGTAAGAGCTGTAAAATTTCGGTCTTTGTGACAATGTTCGTGTTTCTACGTTCTAGTTGTAAAGTAATTAAATTTATTACCTCCTGGGGCGGGATACTAGTGAACAAATTCGAGACATCAAAAGAAATGAGTTTACATTTGTTTGGTAATTGCAAGTTTGAAATGTTGTTAATTATTTCCTGGGAATTTTTAACGGAGAACTTAGATTTGAATTTAGTGTGTGTAAGAATTAAATCTATTAAGTGTTTGGATACATTTCTACAAGGTGCTTTTACGTACGACACTACTGGTCGTATAGGTGTATTTTCTTTATGTAGTTTAATTAAACCGTATAATTTGGGAGGGGATTCATAGTAGTTAATATACGTTTTTGAGTGTTATTAAAAAGAGAACCTGATTTTTCTATAGTTTGTTTAATCTGTTTTTGAAATTTGTTAGTAGGATCAGATTTAAGTTTTATGAATGAATTATTATCGAGGAATTCATGAACTTTATGTATGTAGTTTGATTCCGGAATTGCTATAACTGTATTTCCTTTATCAGCTTTTGTAAATATAATATTGTTACTAGTCGCTTTCTGTTTAATTGATTTAATTATTTTGTTTTCAATATTAAAATGCTTAGTAGTGCGGTAATTTTCTAGAATATGTTTAGCTGCATATTTATTCCCATGGTTATCATTTTGCTTATTTAAGGCTAACTCTGTTTCTACTGCTAAGGTTTCTAAGTGTTTATTATTAATATTAGGGGTTAAGTTGTATTTGGAACCTTTAGATAACAGATTAATTTCTTCGGTTTTGAATTCTACATCTGTAAGGTTTTTAAATCGTTCATAAAAATTAATATTTTGATTTATGTTAACTAAAGGAATCGGCATTGTGCTATGTTTTTTACAGGAAATAAGTTTATCTAGTTTACTATTTTGAATTAAGTATTTTTTGTGAATTATAAGATTAATTTTATCATGGATCGCATTATACAAAAGATCAAACTCTACATTACAAAGTTTAAAAGTTAACTGTGAATGTAATACCTTAAGATATATTGACAACATGTCTCGTTTGTTGAATAGATTTTTCAATTCTTCCTTTATCCATGTTCTTTCCCCTATCTGGACTGCTTTAAGTGCTGCTTTACTATTGTTTTTGGTCTTGAGTTTTATGTGTTTAGGTGTGACAATATGTTTCTTGCACTGGTGTAGGAACCAAATATTCTGTTCATTGATCTTGTATTTTAACCGTAGTTTAAAGAACCACTTCTCCTGTTCACCATCACTGGCTAATTTTAAATAGTTAATTGACGAAGGAGATACTTGTTGAAACTTCATTATAACGCTAAGAAATAAGTAATTAAACTTCTAGTTTCAAAAATTCTTTTATTGTAAATACCACTACAATATTGTTTCGCCATACAATGGCTTCATCAGGTGGATGAAATACTGAATATATACAATACAAGTTTGAATATTTATGTGAAAATTATTGGGGAAATGGTGGAGGAAAAATTTTTACAATCTTAAATTTAGTAGAGGGGAGTTGTTTAAATCTAGTTGGTCATTTAAAGCTAATCCTAAACTATTGTATCCATGAATTTCTAAGTTTTCTAACAGGTTAAGTTTTTTACTTTTTTCTTGAATGTGTAAAATTTTGAAATCTATATTAAATCTATGATTTATATCTATACAATGACTTGCGAAAGTTGAATCTGTTTTCTTTTCTTTATGGCTTCTCTCGTGTTCTTTCATTCTAATTTTGAATGTCCTCCCCGTTTGTCCTATGTATGCCTTATTACAATCTTCGCATGTTAACTTATTATACAGTTTAATTAAACTACATAAAGAAAATACACCTATACGACCAGTAGTATCGTACGTAAAAGCACCTTGTAGAAATGTGTCCAAACACTTAATAGATTTAATTCTTACACGCACTAAATTGAAATCTAAGTTCTCCGTTAAAAATTCCCAGGAAATAATTAACAACATTTCAAACTTGCAATTACCAAACAAATGTAAACTCATTTCTTTTGATGTCTCGAATTTGTTCACTAGTATCCCGCCCCAGGAGGTAATAAATTTAATTACTTTACAACTAGAACGTAGAAACACGAACATTGTCACAAAGACCGAAATTTTACAGCTCTTACAAACGTGCCTGGAACAAAATTATTTTCAATTTAATAAGAAATTTTATAAACAAACATAGGGTCTAGCAATGGGAAACCCACTAAGCCCCTTATTAGCGGAAATTTTCATGAACAATTTAGAAACTATAATTAGTACACATCCCTTGTTTGGTAATTGTGTATATTGGTTTAGGTATGTTGATGACATATTAATTTGCTTTAACGGTTCAGATAGACAATTAAAAACTATGCATAATAATATCATCACTATTCACCTCAAAATAAATTTTACTATAGAAACAGAAATAAATAAAACATTAATTTTCTCGATTTAACCATATCTCCCAAAACTAATAAACACGAGTTCGCTATATACCATAAACCAACACATACAGATACCACAATACACGCTAATTCTTATCATCCTATAACACAAATTATCAGCATACCAATCAATGGTATATAGATTAATTCATGTACCTATGAGCAAAAGTAATTTCGATCTTGAACTAAATAGAATATACACAATAGCATTAAACAATGGTTACTCTATAAATATTGTCAATAACATCCTAAATAGCCAACAAAAATCTAAAACCCTTTCCTTAGTTTATCCAAAATTAAAATACAAGATAATTAATTCCTATAATTCAATCACTTACTTAGGAAAAATTTCGGAAAAAATTGGTACTTTCATTAAAAAACTTAATAACGAACATATATCATTTAAAATAGACAATACTATACAGAACATTATTAAAAACAACAAAGATAAAATAGACAAAGAATCAAACTCTGGTGTATATAAGTTAACATGCGAAGATTGTAATAAGGTATACATAGTACAAACGGGGAGGACATTCAGAATTAGGATGAAAGAACACGAGAGAAGCCATAAAGAAAAGAAAACACATTCAACTTTCGCAAGTCATTGTATAGATATCAATCATAGATTTAATATAGATTTCAAAATTTTACACATTCAAGAAAAAAGTAAAAAACTGAATTTGTTAGAAAACTTAGAAATTAATAGATACAATAGTTTAGGATTAGCTTTAAATGACCAACTAGATTTAAACAACTCCCCTCTACTAAATTTAAGATTGTAAAAATTTTTCCTCCACCATTTCCCCAATAATTTTCACATAAATATTCAAACTTGTATTGTATATATTCAGTATTTCATCCACCTGATGAAGCCATTGTATGGCGAAACAATGTTGTAGTGGTATTTACAATAAAAGAATTTTTGAAACTAGAAGTTTAATTACTTATTTCTTAGCGTTATAATGAAGTTTCAACAAGTATCTCCTTCGTTAATTAACTATTTAGTAAATTTTCCTCATACAAAAGATAATGCGTTGCATCGAAAGCGGTAAATCAAAGAATAAATGAATTTCATTTTACAAATGCGTTTAATGGTTTGAAAATATATAGAATAGTAAAGTTTATCATAATGTAAAGCATAAAACAAAATAGGAGTATATATAAATTTGTAAATATGAAATATATTGACGTTACTGAATACGACACAGCTAAAATGGTACAAAAGTCATGAATTTCACTTACAGATAATGTACATAAATTTAAATGAGGCTATAATTAAAGTAATGTAAAGATTATTAAGTATTAGTTTAAGTAATTAAGGAAGAAAGAGAGGTTAAAAGCAAATTTTAAAAAATACTATAGTTTATGCAACTCAAAGCGAATCAAAGCCCTTAAAATGTATGTACTTGGTGTACTAGGTCATCTGCAAGGGGTGCAATGATTGCTGCTCGACTTTCAAATCCTCAAACCAGATTTTGTAACAAAATATGCGGGATGTAACTAAATTGCAAGTTTTCACAAACACAATGACATAGGACTTTTCTTACTTTGTCGTGGTTACGTGAAATTCTGTCGGTACAGTTCCACGTAACACATGAGTCGAATTACACAAGCGGCGTGGTGCTTTTGACTGGTCATGATTCGCTAATGGTCTTCTTCTTCTTCTTCTTCTTCTTCTTCTCTGTTTTGGGTTGGACGCCACCACGTCCAGGCACTTGAGCACACTGCTCTTTGTACTATCCCCAATAGATCTTTCAATTCCACTCTGTTAGTCTTGTGTTCTCGATAAAAACCACTATCCTCCTCAGGGGAAGTTTGAGTACACTCGAAGGATCCAATAGATCCCTCCCGAAATATTTCTGTCTGAGTTCCTTCAGTTCCTCACACGTGCATATTACATGAAGGCTAGTTTCCTCCTGTTTTTCACATCTCCTACACCAGGGCTCGCTAACCAAGCCCATGGTATACAAATGCTTCCTTAAAGGACAATGTCTGGTTATTAACCCGGTAATTATTTTAATTTCTTTTTTGCTACTACGAATTAGGTTGGCTGAAAACTTTCCATCCACCTCCCTTAGTAGTGTTTTGGTATGAAGTTGACCTTCCGTTAACCTCCATTTATTTTTATGTTCTGTTTCTAGCCATAACCAGATCTCCCTTTTAGCGGAATACTTAGTGATTCCACATACAGGTTCTGGTCCTATGAAGTTCCTATTAGTACCTTTTTTGGACAGTTTGTCGGCTATCTCATTGCCTTTAATTCCCTCATGTCCTGGCACCCATATCAGCGACACTGTATTGTCTTGTGCCAGGTTATTGAGGACCTGTTTACAATATTTCACCAGCTTAGACCTGGTAGATGGGTTCATAATGGCTTTAATAGCCGCCTGACTATCAGTCATTATGTTAATTTTTTTGCTTGCGTAGCCGGCTTCCCGAATTTCATCGGCGCAGGCTGCGACTGCTAACAATTCGGCCTGGAAAACTGTAGTTTGTTTCCCCAGACATATCGATATCTTCCTTCTAGGGCACATTCCGCATATGCCTGCACCTGCCCCCTGACTAGATTGTGATCCGTCAATGTACCAGGTGCCGGCACCACAATCGATCGAGCGACTTTTTGCCTGTCCTTGGTCGGTATAAGTATGTTCAGCTTAGCTGTAAACATAATTTCAGGTGCCATACTGTCCACCGGCATTTGAAATATCGGCTCTTCCAGTATAGTTCCTGTGATATCTGTATGGCTCCCTACAACCTTGTTAGGACACCATACGTCACTGGCCTTCAGCCTCAGTATCGCAGCCATTGCCTCCGTCCTTATAAATAGTTCCAGCGGAGGGAGACCCACGATGGCCTCCATGGAAGCGGTTCCCGTGCTGTTCATAGCTCCCGTGATTCCCAACAGGGCCTGTCGCTGGAGAGTCGTGAGGAGCCCCACCGACGATGTCCGCTCCGTCCTCCTCCGCAAGACAACTGCTCCATAGGTAATCGTTGGTCTTATTACTGCTGTGTACAACCAGTGTACCACATTTGGTTTTAGTCCCCAGGTCTTGCCAACAGCTCTTCTGCATCTCCAGAAGAGCTGCGCCGCCCAGTCTGCCACTTTGGCTAGGTGTCTGCTCCAATTCAGTTTCGCATCAAGTGTTATGCCTAAATACTTCACTTCATTGGTTAGTTCTAACTCTTGTCCAAACAGCTTTACGCTGCCCAGATCATTTAGTTTTCTCATGTTGGTAAAGGCTACCAACTTGGTTTTTTGAGGATTGGCAGTTAATCCCTCCTCAAGGCACCATCTTTCTACAATTCACAGAGCATTTCGAATGATGCTCGCCACTGTTCCCGGGAATTTCCCCTAGGACATCATGACACTGTCATCGGCGAACCCCTGCGTTCACATTCTCTGGTCATTTAATGTCCTGAGGAGATTATCCACTACTAGACTCCATAGTAGCGGTGACAATACGCCTCGTTGAGGACACCCTTTTGTTGTCCTCATGGAGATCGTTTTGTTTTGCATTTAGGCATGAACTACTCTGCTACGCAGCATGTTATGAACCCAGTTGCATGTGGTGCTTTTTATTTTTCGATCTCTTAAAGATCGAGTAATAGAAGACATCGAGGTGTTATCCAAAACTCCCTCTATGTCTAAGAAGACTGCAAGTGCAATTTCCTTGTAGTGTAGGCTCCTTTCGATCCCTCTCACCAGGCTATGGAGGGCACCCTCACCTGATTTTACCATCTGCTATGCCCATTGCAGTGTGTAGAAGAGATCTATCCAGAGCCCCTTCTTTAATATTTAAATATATCATTTTTTCCATAGTCTTCAACATAAAAGAAGTAAGACTAATTGGTCTAAATGATTTAGGGTGGGTATATGTTACTTTTCCGGGCTTCGGAATAAACACTACCCTAGTTTCTCTCCATGCCCTAGGGATATAACCTATACCATGGCTGGACCTGAATATCTCCAATAGAGGACCCATAATTTCACCAATTCCCTCTTGAAGGAGCTTGGGAGACACTCCGTCTGGTCCTGCGGATTTATATGGTTTAAACGATCCTATCGCCCATCTAATTAAATGGGGCTTGAAGATCTCGTTTGATATCTCCCAATCATTCCTGGTCGCCCTCCAAGAGGTGACAACTTGATTGGTGTCACAATCATCCATACGCTCCGAACTTGTAAAGTGTACCCCCAGATGATACTCTAAAGTCTCTTCCACGGTAATGGTACACCTCCCGTCCGATTTTTCTATAGATCTAATTGCGTTGGAAGGATCTTTTTTGAGAATTCTGCTTATTCTGGCCATGTCAGGAACACCTTCGATGTCCTCACAGAATTTTCTCCTGGCCTTCCTTTTGCTCTCTTTGATTTTATCATTGTATTTATTGAGCAGAGCCTTGTAGGCTTCCCAATTAACTATTTTCTTCGCCCTATTAAATGGCGAGTTTCTTTCCTTAAATTGGTTAACTCTGCATTCCACCAGGCAGCCCGCTTAGCTATACGGCGCTCCCTATGGGGACAGTTATTTTCATAGCAGGAAAGGATGGTCCGTTGCAACCATTCAACAGCCAACTCCAGCTCTTCCACATTCCCCATTCTAACAGGGATATTTCGGGTCGCAGCTAACAGGTCTTCCTTGTAAGAGCCCCAGTCTGTTTTCTTGGGATCCCTGTATAGTCTGGGTTCCGTTAAATCTGTACATAGTTCATAGCGGATATACGCATGATCAGAGAGCGACGGCTCGTCGGATACATGCCACCCACTTACAATATCCCGTATTCCCAACGTACATAAGGTTATACCTATAACTGATTCCCCCCTTGATGTCTTAAATGTCGGTTTATCACCTTGATTCAGACAGTCAAGTTCAGTACTACAGAGATAGCTAAAGAGAGACTTACCCCTATAATTGTTATCCTTGCTGCCCCAAGCCTTATGATGAGAATTGGTATCTGCACCGATAATCAATTCCAGATTGTTCTTACTGGTATATGACACCAAGGCCTCAAAATCAGGCTCTGGTAGCTCTGGAGAGTCAATGGGTAGGTATAGAGACGCAATTGTCGTCTCCAATATCTCCCCATCGACACTCAGTCTGATCCTGGCTGCCGTCATGTCCCATGACATAGCTCCATGACAGGCATCACGTCCAGGTCGTCTCTGAAACAGATACAAGTTCTAATTTTAGTGTCTGGGACACCAACTAACACCTCCCTTCCCCTACTATTTAGTCCTC
Organism: Melolontha melolontha; assembly: GCA_935421215.2. NCBI lineage: Eukaryota > Metazoa > Arthropoda > Insecta > Coleoptera > Scarabaeidae > Melolontha > Melolontha melolontha. Next base: position 91,461,116 of record OW285239.1, read on the forward strand.
CCACCTTACCTCTACTTATCCATGGCTCTTGGATGAGGAGGATATCGATATCTTCAGCCAGCGTTCCTTGACAAAGTGCCGCTGTGGCTGTTTTCTTATGTTGAAGATTTATTCGAAGAATCTTCAACATTTTGACCCTTAGAGGTTGATGCCTGAAGTTCTTCTAGAGTACCCTCATCCTGCATCACCGGTTTCTGGTAATTTTTTTGTTTCGAGGGTTACAAAGCTAGCCCTCTGAAAGCGATAGTAAGGTCTCCAATCAGTCCTCACCAACGTTTCCTCAGACTCCTTGTCAATCCGAAGGCCCACATGTAGGCCCTTTTCGGAAGACCTGGAACTGAGTGTAGTCCATCGGTCCACTTTAAGCCCTGGATTTTGCCTTTCGAGTCTTTTCAAGCCCACTGTCAGATCCTCTTTTTTAGTCTCTGGCAGAAATGCTAAAATTCGTTGCTGTTTTGGCAATTCCTCGCTCTTCACGAGCTTCCAAACAGTTTCCTTTTCCAAGTAATCTCTCGTGGTGTTGTACGAGTCTTCATCTGCACAGATGACTCCATAGTAGCCGTCTATAAGACGGGAGGATTCAAACCTCTGCGCCATTTGCGCCCTATCTATGACCATCATCAGGGCCTCTTGTATAGCTCCTACATTTCCCTCAGTCACTAAGCTGACCGGGTAATCTTTACGAACTATTGCAGCCTTAATACCTTTAAGAGCTGCTTTGTAACTCACGCCCGAAGCAGAAAACTTCGTGTGCTTAGTTACTTTATCCTCAGGAGTGCCCCTAACCGACACGGTTCGCTTAACGGCCTCTGTTGGCTTAGGTTCTCCCTGAGGTTCTTTTTGGGAAAGGGGGAACCTTATTTTGCTCGTATCCACCCCCTGTTTTCTCATCTTCTTTAATTTATTTCTTTGTGCCCCGGAAAGATGTTCTCTTTCCTTGGGTGCACCCTCTGTTTTCGCAACGTTCTCAGTTTCAGTCCGTTGCGTTTCAGTTTTGTTTTTTGGAGTCTCATCAGTCTCCATTGCCAAGGGAGTCTCTATAGACTCCTTAGGTTTTGGATTCTCCTCAGACTCCATCTTTTTAATAATTTGTTTTTTGTCTCGGTTCATATAATTCCCACGAGTATGGCAGAAGCTTCCATTACAGGCACAAGGCGTAAATACAAGGGGGTGCCGTCTAGTGCCCCCAGGGGAACGTTTGAGACCACATATACCCCAGTGGCCATTCAGCTCTAAGCACGTTGCCTTACACCGTAGCTTGGGAGAGCTGGTCCGCGGTGACAGCTTTCGCTAAGGATTAAAAGGTTTTTAGACCTATCCATCCCGCTTATGACTGCCACTAATCAGGTCCCCCAAGAGAGGCCTGACCGTCCCCTTATCCGCCACCTAGGGACGCGCCTGGTGGGTGGCTTAACCCTCGCGGAAGAGGTCCGCGAACAGGTCGCTAATGGTCGTTCTTGACCCCTTCGTCCCTTACTTTGGAGATCGCACAACGGGTTTTCCCTGAATACCATTACTTAGAGGAATGTCTACCAACAAGTTGATAATAAACATAAGTAATGTGTGACGAAACAAATACAGAAACGCAATATTAAGGGGAAATATTTGATTTTAAATATAGCGAAATTTTGCGAAACTTGCGAAAACGACGCAATAAAAAAACGCTTTTCAAGTGTAACAGTAAGTAGAAATAATGTTGAAAAGTAAATTAAAGTGCAGATTATCATGTAAAATAATAATAATTTTGTTTGTATTTTCTCAAGATTTATAAATTTGGTTATCGAATTTGTTAGCAGAATTTTATAAATACTGTTTTAAACATAATAATCGGATAAGTGGCGTTATCTTTTGGCTAATTGAAATATATGTGGAACGTATCACAAAGGCTTGCCAGTTTGAACAGTGCTTTAAAAATGGATAAGTGGAAGAGCAAAGTTGCAATTGTAACAGGGGCGAGTAGTGGTATTGGAACGGCGATAGCCAAAGCATTAGTTAAAGAAGGAATGATAGTAAGTCCAGTGAATTTGTAAATTAATATGTACATATAATTAATAATGTTAGAATTATTTCTTTAATATGTTTTGGTAAAGTACTGTAGTCGCTTAAAAGGATTAGACTCTAATACCTTAGTTGTTAAATTTGTGGGATATGAAAATTTGAAATATCTAAACCGGATTAAAATTTTCCGCGAGACATTTACACATACAGACACATACAGCCAGGCAAATTATAAATTATGATAATAAGAGTTTGGCAAGAAACAGTCCTTCCCGGTAGTATTCAGATGACAGCATGGGCGAACTACTGAAACGTCGGAATAAAATTTTACAAACGATAAGAACAGCACAAACAACTTTAAGTATAGATATTGTTCTAATTAAACTATGTAACGATAAATTTGTCTTATGTTTTTTCGTAGATTCGAATAATGATTAAGAGCTTATCAAAAAATATTTTAACGGCATCAGCAAATAAAATAAAGCAGTTTATTTAAAATTAATAAATTAGTTTTAATGGATTATTTTTAAAACCGTTATTATTTTTTATTGTGTTATTTTTGAACACGTGTGTATTATATGAGAGTGGATTGATATATAAGCTTTCCAGCAACCCCATTGAGTAGTGGGGATAGAAATAAGTTTTAATCTGTAAACGTTAACTTTAAGGCTCTCGGTTATGCATGCAATCAAGGAACCCATTTGGACCAAATTTTGTCTTAATTCAACATCTGAACAATGTATGTACTTGACTCTTTCATATTACTGCCTAATTGATGAGCAATCTGTTTTTGAGTAATTCGGCAATTTACTTGAATCAGTGCAGTCACTTGTCTTTTATTCTCCTCTTGCGTCACTAATACTGGCCGCCCTGACAAATTTTTCTCAAACACTTTCATTTCGTCTCCATGACAAATTTTTGCAGGTCGAACTCATTGGCGAATATTCGTCAAGTCTATACAATCATTGCCTTATACAGTTTTCACACGTATAAATTTCGATGAACGCGCAACCTTCCAGCGTTAAAAATTCTATCAAGGGTCGTTGGTTGATACGCATCTCACAAATCGAACTCATGATAAACGATACTGTTACTTAAGGACGGTACACAGGAAAATGAAGCTTTGCATACTAAGGCGAGATACTCGAAATTACCTTTTGCTGATCAGAAATTGTTTCATCCCCACTACTCACACAGTCGCGTTGTTGGAGACCTTATGTATCAATCCGCCGTCATTCATGGTATGAAGCTCGACATTTCTCATCTGGATCAGCTCGGTGGCTGCGATTTTTAATTATAAATTGAGAATAAAAGAATTGTTCGTAAAGAGTTTTGGCGCCGAATAATAACGGTTGATGAAACCTGGATACACCATTGCACATCCAAAATCAAGTACAATCGAAAAAATGGACTGAGTACTTCAAAGAAGGCAGAGACCGTACATTCGGCCGGAAATGTTATAATTTCTATTTTTTTAAACTGCAGTGGTGTTCTTCTCATTGATTATCTTCAAAAAGGTAAAGCAATTAAAGGCGAATACTATACATCCATTTTAGAACAACTGAAGATATAATACAAATGTCCCCAAAAGAAACAAGTGCTTTTTATTCAGAATAATGCAGGTGAACAATTTGAACAATGTTCTTGATTCTTTCTTATTAATGCCTAGTTGATGAGCAATCTATTTTTGCGTAATTCGGCGATTTCCTTGAATCATAGCCTTCACTGGTCTTTGATTCTTCTCATGCGTCACTAATACTGGTCGCCCTTAATTAATTTTCGTCAATCACCTTTATTTTGTCTCTATGACAAATTTTTTATTGGGGAATATCCTTCAAATCTATACAATCGCTGCCATAAACAGTTTTCAAACACCTGTAAATTTCGATGCGAGTGCAACTTTCCAGCATTGAAAATTCTATATGTCGTTGCTTGAATATCGAACTCATGTTAAACGATACTGTTACCCAAGGACGGTTTGCAGATTAAAACTTGTTTCTATCCCCACTACTCATACAATCGCGTTGTTGGCGGCTTTATGTATCAATCAGCCCTCATTCATGGGATGATGCTAGATAATCGTCCAATAAAGGTGTGCGAATTATCAGAAGCTCTACAGAATACTACTTATTCAGAATAACGCAGGTGTTCACACTTTGATTGTTTAATTTCGCTGCTTTCTCAATCGTTATTCACCAGACTTGGGCCTCTCAGAGTTTTCCCGTTTCTCAACCTGAAAATTTGGCCCGCTATACTTGAATGTGGAGATAAAAATTGAAACTTAAAACACATATTTCAAATAGTTTGATAAAGCTTACGCTTCTAAATGAATGAAAAGACGTTGAAAAATAAAATAATTTTTTGTCAAAGTGTTTGTGTTTTCTTCTCTAGGCTCCCAATTACTGAACCTCGTTTATAGTTTAAGTTTTAATAGCATTATTTACGTGTGTGATAAGAAAGCTGATCATTTTGTTAATATACTTTTTAGCAACAAAATTATGAGTCTTATGGATTTATTTAACGTTTTCTGAATAAAATAAGGCAATTAAAAAAAGCATATTTTGGATATAATCCGAGCTTTATGATAAGTAATAATATAGATTACGAAATATCTTATTTATGGTAGTATAATATTATATAATAGAAAATATACATATATATATATATAGTGAGTTCTCCAATCTATATACAGGCAAACAATGCTCCTCGTGAAGATATATAATTGATATGATAGGTGTTTCCAGTAAGAGAAGAAAGTGGGGCAAATACATATGTGTAATTATGAAAAGGTAGCTTAGTGGATACAATTGTATTATCTATGAGAGAGTTAACCCCAATTGTAACCCCACCATACGAGGTGCCACCCCGGAATGTGAAAACAGCACAACAGATTGTTCTTACAACTTATTCACTGCCATCTTCTTCAAAGTACTCTCCTTTCGCATGAATACGCCGATCCCAGTGACTTCTCCAATATTGGAAGCAGTAATCAAAGTCTTCGCGTGCTAACGTGTTAAACACTGCCTGCGATTAGGTCAGAACCTCTTCAATCGTCTGAAAACGGCGTCCCTTGAGCTTCAGTTTCAACTTCAGAAACAGGAAGAAGACACAAGGGGCAAGATCTGGGAGAAGGGCGAACTGTCGTCTTCGCTGGGGCTACAAATTGACGCATAAGTAACGTATTTTCGTAGTGTAGGATCCACGAATTGTTGCGCTAGTTGATAGACCGCTTGCGTCGAATGTTTTCTCTTAGTCGCCGAAGAACATCGCAATAAAACTGACGTTTCGCCTGGTGCGATGCCATCAGCGTCATAGAGCAAATCATGATCGATTTGACGTTGCCTCGAGCTTGTGCTTTCTTCGGTCGTAGTAAGGATGACGTCTTCCACTGCGATGACTGCTGTTTTGTTTCGGGATCATATCTGTACATTTATTATTCGTCGCTAGTAATGATTCCGGCATTGGCATCCCTTTTGTGAGTTCCTTTCAGCTCTGTGTACATATGAACACTGTTCCGTTCTTGTTAACTTCTGAGTAATACTGGTACAAACTTCGCAGCAATACGCATGTTGAGTCCGTCAGACAGAATACCCTGGCAAACGCCCTATGACAATGTTACAAATGTTGTGAATTGTCCTTCTTTGGTCTTGCAGGCATGCATCATGCACTTGTTACAAATCTAATATTACTAATTCATAGAGCTCTTTTCAATGTTTAACTTATGTTAAGAAAATAATACGTACATTGATTAATTAATCCAGTACACAAAATGAGAGATTTTTTTCTTCTCAGATAGGTCTATTTAATTAAATAAATTACAAGTTTAAAGACTCGTAATCAAACGAAAATTAAACTTAACACATCCAAACACTATCAAAAAACACACACCGTAATTATCCAAAGTTTAAATTAAATAAAATTAAGTTTTATCCAATTTCAAATAACATACGACCTATCTGCACAAAAACTATGAGATCTCTGAAAAACAAAACATGAAGGTCCAGGAAACGGCTAGATACCCCTACCTAATATAAATATAAATCAAAATAACAACAATATATATATCTATATATTATTACAACTTCCAGCTTGGCGCGAACTACGAACATCACACAGGCCCCTACATCCTACAGTCATGGACAAAAATACACATTATAATAAATTTTTATATAAAATTTTAAATTTTTATAGTTATGTCCCTGGAATAAAATGTACATACATATAATATTTTTTATATCTTCTTTTGTTTCTTTCTTCAGGGAAAAATCCATGGCAATATGTAAATAAATATAGACATAAAAACTGTTTATCACCACCTGGTAATTTTTGGGTAGCACCTTGTATTCGGTGTGCCTTTGCAACTAGCGTTGTTTGACTGTAACTTCCTAAAACAATAATAATATTTAGTTAATTGTTTTCTTCCTCAATACACATTTTAAAATATATTTTAGATAATTTTACAATCCAAATTAGATTTTACCTTGTTATATATTTACTTTTACAGAAACCATAATTAACCAGATACTAGATAAGAAGCAAAAGTTCCAAATTAATTGTCTAAATTAATGATATTTGTTTAGCTTTGAACAATTTTAAATTCTTGTATAAAAAAGTCTACATTAGTACATATTATTTTATATAACTGCTATAGTTAGTGAAAATGAAAATTACTATTAATATTATTTTAACATATAGGTAGTGGGCTTGGCTAGGCGTAAAGAAAGAATCGACGAACTTGCAACGGAACTCGGCAATGAAGCAGGAAAGTTCTATTCATTCAAGGCTGATTTAACAAAAGAGGACGATATTCTTGAAGCTTTCGAGTGGACTACTGGTAATATCGGTCCCGTTAATGTTTTAGTCAATAATGCTGGAATATCTCAAAAAACTAGCTTATATGATGGTGAAACCGCAAAATGGAAACAAGTTTTGGACACGAATATATTGGGGGTAGCAATCGCATCAAGGGAAGCTGTGAGAATTATGAGAGAAAATAATATTGACGGATACATAATAAATATAAATAGTGTTGCTGGCCATTATATTCTAGATGTGCCTAATACGAATGTTTATTCAACGTCGAAGTATGGTTTAAGATCAATGACGGAGACTTTGAGATTTGAATTAGCGCGTTTAAATAGTAATATTCGTGTAACGGTAAGTGGATTCAAAACAATTATACAAAATTATCGATATCAATTCTACTAAAGAATATTTGTTTCCATATATATGTGCATATCGCTACGTTATTAGGACTGCAGAGAAAATTTCTGAAATCTAGTAGTTTGGTGTCCGTGTTTTTCAGCTGCAATATGCCTAAAATTTGACATTTATAACCAATAATTATGTTCACAGTTAGTATCATATGAACAAAAATTATTTAGATAAGGGATGGTCATGGTTGGGAGGATCACTGTCTTTGATAGGTTCAGTTTGTTGTTGCCAATTAAATGTAAGTTTTGATTTTAAGTAGTTGTAATTATATTGGTTATGTTAGCTAATCAGTTTTTCAAATAAAACTAAGTTATTGAGGTATGGGTTTATTTTTAATATATTACATTAGATATTAAAAATTGGCACCATTCTCATGCAAACATAAATTTACACGCCTTTTCATGTTTTCAAATGCGTTTCGGAGCATTTCGAGTGTGATATTAGCACATTTTTCAACTATTCGGTTTCGCGACTCAGGAATTGTGTGGACTGGTGTCTTAAAAATTATGTTTGTCAAATGTGTAAAAGCAAAGTAATCTAGGGTAATCAAATCTGGTGATCTTGGCGAGAATTCAGGTTCACAACGTAAACTGATAATCAAAAAATTCTCGTAAATAAGCGATAGATTGCGGAGTCGTGTGAAAAGTAGGACAATTGTGTTGGAAATATTCCTGTTGTAGCTCATCTGCGTGAAGTTGGTTTATGAAGAGTTATAGGATGTTGTCTCGGTACCTTTGGGCATTGATGATTCCTTCAAAGAATAGGGTTATCAATCGCTTGCGAGAAACACCAATCCATACCCCAGCTTTCTGGAAATGCAAGGGAGACTCAGGAATGCCAAATCATTGTTGTGCAATAAATGTTTATTGAACCATTTGACAATAGTTCATTAAATGCGCATAACATGAGCCTATTATAATCAGGTGGTAACAATTCATAAAAAGCCTAAATCTTGTAAGGAAATAAACTAATGTCCCTCCTCCAAATTGTTCTGCATAAACAATAAGATACGGGAACTTGCTGTCTGAGTCTTCGCAAAGATGTTGTTGGTGCTTCATTAATAATCTCTCGAACATTTTCAATAGTCGCCGCTGTACGGACCGCTGATCTGCCACCACTATCCTTATGTGTTACGTTTCATGTTTCTCTGAACAATCGACCACAATTCCAGACCACATTGAAAAAGTCAACTTCTAAGAACACAAGATCAGCTAACTGTTGTCGAAATTCAACCAGACAAGCTCGAGTACTGTTTATCCATTCCCATTTTCAAGATTTCTATTACGAAAATAAGATTCAATGGTGAATCGCTTATGTAATTGCGAGAATACCATGTCTAATAAAACTTCAAATCGAAACTGACATTTAAATCATGTCGAATAAAACTTCAAATCCAAACTGACATTAAATTCTTGTCAAATAAAAATTCAAATCGGAACAGACATGCAACCCAAGGGTTAGTAAATGTACAAGGTAGCCTCGTAACTATGGCGGTTGCCATATTGCGCGTCATCGGGCGCCATGCGTTTCCTGTCTAGTTGACTAGTTGTCAAATTACCGGTCTAGATTGATGTTTGTAGTGTTCGTAGTCAAAATCATTTTAATTTGAATGGGCACGCTGAGTGACGCTATCCCGCGAAAGAATATTATTGGCGGAGAGTTACGAGCGAAACTTATACATTTCCTAACCTTGCATGCACTAACCAACATGTAGAACCTACAACAGGCTGAACCTATCAAAGACAGTGATCCTCGCAACTATGGCCATCCCTTATTTAATTTTTGCTCATATGGTATTTAAGTGAACTGGTTTTGCTTACAACACACATTTTATATTTGACCAGTAAAACGTTTTCACTGAAATTTTTAATTCCGTATTTGTTGCACCACTCCATAAATATGTCATACTGGCGTTTGTATTTTTTGATTGATTTTTGTGGTAGAATTTCGAAAGACGTCTTTAACGACTTTTTCAGAACTTCAGGCGCGGTGTGTCTTCTTCCATTATTTTCTATAAATAATTTGCGATAAAGCTTCTACTGTTGGAGCCGTGACAGCAACAAACGATTTCTTTCTAATGCCATACAGTCATGGGTATGCTGATAGATATTAGTGACAGGTAAAGTGTTTGATTTTTACAGTAAGATAAAGTATTAATTTACTGCCGCACTATGGTAATGCATGCATCTATTAACGGTTGGCGTTGAACCATATAATAATTCTAAAATATTGAGTGAGTTTAACGCGTACTACTTTCTTTGAAATCCTGTGTAACCAAAATAGTTCACTTAAATATGAACTGTCAATTAAACTATTTGTTAGAGATGTAAAATTTTACATAACAATTATAAAATGCGGGTCCAACTTAACTACTAGATAGAAATTTTTCCAGCAACCTTCATACAAGTCGAACCATACTCGAAACATAACTGTAACATTCTAAAGCTATCGCTCTTGGAATGGTTTTTATTTAAACTTTTTAAATAGTCTCACTGTAAAGAAGGGAGTGAATTGGAATTTAATACTAACTTCTTCGTTTAATTTCTAATACTTTGGGAATGGGAATGGGAAATGTGTATAAAAAACATCAAATCAAATTAAAAAAAATTAGCTATCTAATGTCAAGAAAAGTGAGCCGTATTGTCATTGTAACATACATTTTTTGGTACAACTTTTTAAGTCGTGCTTTTGTTCCAGTGGACGATCAATTTGGAAATATGCACTATTTTCTTGTATTCCGTTTGAACTGAACAAATCCTTTAGTCTGTTTTAACTTTATTTATGATCTTGATAATAATATTATAATTAACGTTTTGCAGAATCTTAGTCCTGGAGCCGTTAAGACAGAATTTCCTGTTGCTAGTGAGCTTATGCATAAAGAAGACTTCGAAAAAGTTATGGAATCTGGACTATTTCAGATCCTAGAGAGTGAAGACGTTGCTGATGCAGCTATATATTTATTAAGTACTCCATTGCGGGTTCAGGTAATGAAAAGTCATAAAAAAACATGTTTAAAAACAAAATAAATCACTTATATAATTACTTTTATTATTAGTACACAATTCAGTCTTTTTTATACTGTTTTAAATTTCAGGTAACGGAACTTACAATAAGGCCTATCCGAGAAACGAATAGAATGCCTGACATTTTTTAAACTTAAAATGCAGTAGATTTATAGTGCATATTTAAATCTTTATGAAATCTTATGAAATAAAAAAATATGAACCTACATCCGTTATTTCTAAGCTTGTTCCATTTTTTTTTCAAAATGCTGTCCATGTAAATTTAAACACAAATTCACCCTACTTTTCATTCTGTTGAACACATTATGTAAAATTTCTGGCCTAATGTCAGCTTGCGCAATTGTATGTTGTCATTCTTCCAATGTATGGATACGGTTAGAATGAACGTTATTCTTTAAATACTCAAACACGAAATAGGGGTCAAATCTGGTGACAGAGGGGGCCAGTGGTCTCTACTTATCAATCTATCTCCAAAGAACTGCTGTAGATAATCTAATGTTTTGTGAGCAGTGTGAGCTGCAGCACCATCCTATTGGAAATATCCAAATTGCAGCTCATCATTGTGAAGTTATTCAATAAAAGGAGTTAAAATCATGTTTCGATATGTGTGCGCGTCAATGTGATGAAAGAAATTAGGACCGATGATTCTTCTTCTGGACATCGCTAGCCACATACTGATATTCTGAGGATTTGACGGAGTCTCTACGAAAACATGAGGATTTTCTGCAGATCAAATGAATTTACATATCCGCTGAGATGAAACCATGCTTCGTCACCGAAGAAAGTAATATCCAAGATATCGCCATTGTTAAAAACTTCACTAAACCATTCACAGTACTGGGTACGACGAGGAAAATCCCGAGGTTACAACTCATGAATCAGTTATTTTATATAGATATAAATGAAGCATTTTCTTACAAGCCTTTCGGCAGGTATCAACTAATAAATTTGTTTGGGTTGTAAGCAGCGTAAAGATTTTTTTGGACTCACATTCATTCATTGCTTAATATCCGTAATAACTTCTTCAGTTAGAACAGTAGGACGACCTGTAGATTTTCCTTTCAAAACATTCCCTGTTCTGCGAAATCTGTCTATTATACGACGAACGTGCTGTACACAACAATCACATGTAAATTCTATGGAAATTCTTCTTGAATTTGCTGGTGACAATTTTGATAGGAATAATCACATATTCCTTCATGATTGCGTATTTCTGAACAAAAATATGTCTCAACAATAAACTTGTTGTGCAGATACGTGAAAACCATAATTAACCTAAAAACGAATGTTGATTATATTTATACGAATCTATGAAGACTACTTTGTCGCTTAACTATCACAAAAATGTGAAAATAAATAAGTAGCAATAAGAAAAGCCTTTCTGGAGTAACAAATAAGTAAAATAATAAACTAAGTATACGAAAACGAAAATGCAGAAAATCAAATTAAAAACAATAGAATACTAAGACGCTACCAAAGTACGCTACTGATCTTTACCGATATTTGTTCTATACTCTGTTTTCTAATAAGAGAAACAAACAGCTTCAACCCGCATCACATTAGGCATATTTAACTGACAACAATTTTGGCAATAAATTTAAATAATAAATTACAACGAAATGAAGTAGCACTTGCTTTTTACACTTCGATATATAACTAAACTGGATTACAGATCACCCTTGCAAACAAATAAATGGCAATAGTTTTAATATCTATTTTATTACTTGAATTTGTAATACATACAATAAATATTTATATAAAAACTATGTTCATTTAAGAAATTTCATAGTGGATGTGATAATCTAAAGAAATAAGCACATATATATAATGATTAGGTTTCAACAGAAAGAATATTCGTTGTTAAATATTGCTGCGACAAATGTAATTACTTGTACGTAAATAAGTCATTAATTGACAAAATTTCTCTCTATAATATATTATTTTACAACTTACACTTCATAAGCCTAAAACTTATTGATTATAAAATTTCCAATTTCAAAACATTGATAAATTGATATACATATTTCATACTGATTTACACTCAAAGTATAAGTACATTATTTAATTTAAATTCTATATACAGTACATTCAATTATTGTAAAGCATTTTAAAGTATTAATCGACAATAATTTTTCAACAACGATATAATATTTCAAATATACAGATTGGCGTAGTTAAAAGTAGATATTTAGCTTCAAATTCACGCACATATTGCGTGTTGATACGTATAGCAAGCGCCAAATAAAATGGCGAGAGGAGGGAGTGCGCCAAAGCCGTTTTTTTTTATAAACGTCCACGTTATATATTTTACTCTAATAAATTATTAATTTATTAAGAGATAGATGTGTAGTTTACGCCACCTATGGTATCTTGCAAATTGATGTAAAACTAAATACAAATCTCCCCAATACTTCTATCGTGCACGAACTTACGAGTATATCTCCGCTTGCCAACTTATCTGGCGCTTGCTAGAGTAAAATTACTTTCGGATGAGACTGAAGCTGCGCGAGCGATGACGTTACAAAAATACTGAACACCTTAAAAACATTGAGCAGTCGGCAGCGGGAGCAATGTACGTACAAGACCACTACGAAACGCACAGATCAAGCGCCCGGTATCGACTGACAAATAATCGATAAACATTTGTGGCTCGTATAGTACACGGATTTATACTACTAGCTGGTTCTCTCATTTATGAGGTGTCTCTCGTTCTAATTACTAAAATGTGTTTCTGCGCCAGTCTCATCCGAAAGTAATTTTACTCTATATATGTATAACGATTTTCAAGAATACTGGTAGGGATGGATTTCACTCATGTAGTGGGGTATGTGAAGAGCAGGGATGCCGTTCGTTGTTTGCATCTCGATTTTGTAAATTTCATTTACAATTTTGTTTAGTTTTTTTTTATAAGAATTTTATTTAGTTTTCATTAATAAGTTTGCTTTAGTTACAATTTTGAAAGAGTTTTGTTTCAGTTCAATGTTAACGCATACATACATCAATCATTATAATATCGGCTGCAATTCCTTAAAGCAAATCTGTACATCGACAGATTCATTCAGCCGTACTAAACACGTATTAAATACTGACGAATGTATCCCCACAATTGTTACTAAACTACGCCTACGGGCATTAGAATCACATATACGTGTAAATATACATGTGCTAGTGTGTGTAATACGCTTCGCAATTTCCACCTTTACTTCAGTCAACCTGTATATACAACTACTGCATCTCTTCTACAGAATCACTGTTACTGTCCTTACTAAAATCACTTTCGCTACTGTCACTATTTCCAAACGAAACAATAAACCGCTCCATTACGTCATCTATTAAACCATCTAAATTAGAAATTTTATCTTACTCTTTGATTACATGTTTTTCACATTTCTTCCACACTTATGAGTAGAACAGACCAATTTCCGTACGCGCCATGAGCGCCGGTATGAGAGTGTAATTCGTAATATATTAGAATATGCGATAGAATTGGGACGCAACATGAGCTTGTTACTGATATAAGTATAGAAGTAGAGGCATTTATTCTATCAGAAATAATTAAATATACATTTGGTTTTCTGCTATTAAAGTAATATGCATAAACACACGTGAAATAAGAATAGTACATATTATAGCAGCGTTGTATGTACCTATAAATAAAATGGAAAATGTATGAAATCAGTGATTGTGTGCACGACAGAGGATTTAAAAAAACACTTACCGTTTTAAGTGTCTTCCAAGGATTGACAAACTGGAGAAACCCGATTGTATATTTTCAACATCAGGTGCGTTTCTAAGGTTATTTCTGAAAAACATGTCCGCCGTGAGGAAAAAATATGTTTATATTCGGAAAACGAGCGTTCTACATTCTATTATTAGTACAAAATTAAGTCTTCTTTATGCTGTTTTAAATTTTAGGTGACGGAACTTACAATAAGGCCTATCCGAGAAACGAATAGAATTCCTGACATTTTTGAAACTTAAAGTGAAATAGATTTATAGCGCATATATAAATCATTATTAAATAAAAATATGAATCAACATCCGTTGTTTCTAAGCTTCTTTCGTTTTTTCCAATTATTATTATGTTCTCGAAAAAAGACCATTGGCCAAATGCATTTGACAAACAAGTCATGCACGACAGACTTAAGAAGCCTACTTTAGAAAGTAGGACTGGCGAATTTGTGCCAATAACCAGTGGCGGCCGCATAAAAGTTTACATATCAAATAAATTGTAAGAAATAAATTATAAAACATTTACCGTATTAAAAGTTTTCCATAAAATTGCAAAGTGGATAGCATCTGTTATATATTTCATTATGTTTCATTGAAATATTGATATTAATTAAATAAATTTAATTTAACGAAATACAATTAGAATAACGCGAATTTGGAAAAATAAAGAAAAGGCCGTGGAAAAATAAAAAACAGATAGAAGTTGGCGTCTTATCGAAAAATTATCAACAACGTATTATTGTGGTACTACTAATTAAGGCTTAGTTCAAGAAATATAGTATTTATGTGCCTTTGGAAAGTTTTAAAACGATCATCGACAAACAAGACGTCTATCAAAATAAAATTTAAGGGGTCACCTTTTCTTCCTGTGCATCCTGAAATATTCAACCAAATATTCTGGAATTTCTCAGGACTTCTAGAGTCATTATCTTGTAATTTTCATCTACTCGTATCTTCCAAAGAGACAATCCATCGCCTAATTCTGTATTTACACCTGTAATATAATTTTAAAGATATGGGGCTACCTGTCAAATACTTGGTCGTGAGCAGTTTTAGAAGCCAAATGTATTTTAAGTTTGTATTGAAGTGGATAACGTTGAGAAACCCGACATCATTAAATTTTTTTACATGAAAGGCTTAAGTAATGAATAAATATTGAAAGAGATGAAAAATGTTTTAAATGACGGTGTTCCTTCGTACGCAATGATAGAAACTGGTTGGTTCAGTTCAAACGCAGTTATACGAGTTTTAAGAATGAACACCAATCGGGACGCTCTAAAAGTGTTACTACTATAAGTATATTGGAACATCATTAGAAAAAGTGTATTGAACGTTTGGGGATTACATTGAAAAATACAGGTATACTGCTGCGATAAAGAAATATCGGGAGTGGTTAAATAAAACGTAATATTTATTTAATCTTCTTCTAAGTACTTCGCTTCCGAAAAAATACGCTTATTCAGTAATACTTTTCCAATCTCTATAGCAGTTTTGTTTTCAATATAGCTATTCAAAATAGTGCCCATGTAGTGGTTTTTTGAAAAGTGCAAATGTTCTTTGAAGACTTGGTCAAATAGTTTAGAGCAAGCAATGAAATTTTATTGTGACATGATGCATTATCGTGATCTAAAAACCACGAGCTATCTTTTCCATAATTCAGAGCGGCTTAGACGTATGGCTTCGCATATTCATCGTAAAACACTCAAATAATATTTCTTGATAACAGTTTTGTCGATTGGATGAAAGTCATGGTGCACTATACAACGGTAATCAAAGAAAATCGTAAATTAACTTTGATTTTTGGACGGAAAGACGTGGTTTTTTCGCTCTTGCTTCACTTTTGGCACGATATTCACTGGATTGATCAGTTGTTTCGAGATCATAAGCATATACCCATATTGAACCGCCCTTAATAATGCGTTTAATGGCAAAGTCGTTGTCAGAAATTATCTATGTACAGACGTTAATACATCGTTCTTTTTCGAAAAACGATCAGCAATTTTGGAATATCGAGAAATTTGATGGAGAAAGCACTAAACTTTCTGTCAGTGCATTTTTAGAGAACATCGATGATTTATGTGTCTCCAGAAATGTTTCTCGTGACCAATTGTTAAATTCTGCTACTGAATTATTTACGGGTAAAGCTCTTATTTGGCTTCGTTCTATTCGACCACAGTTGACGTGTTGGTTTGATTTAGTTAGAGAATTACGTGTTCAATTTCAGCCTCATGACCTCAATGAACGACTTTTCCAAGAAATTCGCTCTAGAACACAAGGATCTAATGAGTCCATAGGTATTTATATTGCTGTAATGAAAAACATGTTTAGTAGATTAACAGTTCCTGTTGCTGATGAGGTACGTTTGAGAATTCTTTTAAGAAATGTATCTCCTTTCTATTAGAATAATTTAGGGTTAATTGAGGTGACTGCCATTGACCATTTGCTAGAACTTGGCAAAAAACTTGAAGCCAAGAAAACTTCTATAGATTCTTTTATGCCTCCACCCAGAAATTGGAATTCTTTAATGGAACCTGATTTAGCCTACGTATATTAACCTTCTGTTAACACTGTTCAGCCAAATGCTGGACCTTCTACTTCTAAATTGCAATGTTGGAATTGTCGCAAGTTAGGACATTTGGTGCGAGACTGTAGAGAACCTAAGACTACGATTTACTGTTATAAATGTGGGAAACAATGTGTGACAGTGGAAAATTGTTCCAGGTGTCATAATTCCAATTCGGAAAACTTCCTGAGGAGACGCTGATTGGTCAGCAGTCGCTCTCCTGGCCTTCTGTCAATAACATAATGGTTTTACACCACAAACAACAATACTTTCTTGATTTTATCTTAGCTCAATTCCAAGGTGATGAGAGGCCTTATTTACAAGTCACAATTTTAGGAAATAATATGTTAGGATTGTTAGATTCTGGTGCTACGAATACAATTATTGGTGGTCCAGGATGGAACCAACTTCAGGGTTTAAACTTAGATTGTAAGGGCTTGGGGACAGTGTTGTTGCCAATGAGGTTGCGAGATCGTGTGCGCATCTTCAAAGTTCTAGTCATTCCTTCCTTGCTACATAGCCTTATTTTGGGGGCTGATTTCTGGCGCAAGATGGGCATTGTGCCTGACTTGAGGAATGGGGAGTGGCAATTCACTGCTCCGGCGAATATGCAGGTTGCGACTGTCCACTTAACATCCCAGTCTGACATGTCAGGAGAGCAAAAGCGGGTTCTGTCTGATTTAGTCGAGACAGCGTTCGAGGAAATGGGTCCAGGCTTGGGTTGTATGGGTTTGGTAGAGCATGAGATTAAGACCTCTTCTCTGCCTATCAAACAACACTATATCCCAGTCTCTCCAGTCATGCAGGGCCACATTAATAGCGAACTGGATAAACTTCTTCAGCAAGGGATTGTGGAGAAATCCACCAGTCCTTGGTCGTCACCCATCCTTTTGGTCAAGAAGAAGGACGGTAGTTATCGTGTGTGCGTTGATTTCCGTAAACTCAATTGCGTGACTGAGAAGGACGCATATCCTCCTCCTTATGTGTCGAATATCTTGGATAGGCTCCGTAACGCTCAGTACTTGTTTTCCCTAGATATTCAGTCTGCATATTTCCAAATGTCCTTAGCCGAAACATCTAGGCCTTACACTGTGTTCACCATTCCGAATCGAGAACTATTTCAATTTCGTAGATTACCTATGGGATTATCTGGATCTCCTGCAACTTTTCAACGTTTGATAGATACAGTTTTAGGACCTGAATTGGAACCATATGTATTTACATATTTGGATGATATTATTATAGTTACACCAACTTTTGAAAAACATGTTGAAGTTCTTAAAGAAGTATTTAGACGACTTAAACAAGCGAATATGACTGTCTCGAAAGAGAACTGTTTCTTTTGTAGACCACAGTTTAAATATTTAGGATATGTTGTAGATAAGCATGGTTTACATGTTGATCCTCATAAAGTTCAAGCTATTTTGGATATTCCTACGCCGAAAAATATTTTGGAAGTGAGGAGAATATTAGGTTGTTTAGGTTGGTATCGTCGTTTCTTCAAAAGCTATAGTGATATCATACAACCACTGACTAATTTATTAAGCAAACGTCAAAAATTTGTTTGGGATGAGAATTGTGAAGCAGCTTTCGATGCATTGAAAGAGCAGCTAGTTAATGCACCTGTTTTAGTTTGTCCAAATTTCAATTTACCTTTTCAGTTACAAACCGATGCTAGTGGTTATGGAATTGGTGGAATGTTGCCTCAATAACATCCGGAATTAGGTTAACAAGTGATATGTTATTTGTCGCGTTCTTTGACACGTCAGTTAAGAAATTTTTCTACGACTGAACGCGAATGTTTAACTGTATTGTGGGCAATTGAAAAGATATGTCCTTACTTGGAAGGAGTAAGATTTATGGTCGTTGCTGACCATTATAGTTTAGTTTGGTTAAATAAATTACAGTCTCCTACAGGAAGATTAGCGAGATGGGCAGTCCGTCTTCAACAATATGATTTTGACATTATGCATAGAAAGGGTAAGGAACATGTGCTTCTAGATACTTTGTCTAGATCTGTACCGATTCTAGATACTCTTGAGACTACTTTTGAACAAGATACCAGTTCGACAGTTAATGATCGTTGGTATGATCAACTTATCAGCCGAGTAGTGAAAAATGGCGGATAGTGTGGAAGGGAAATATGTAAAGTGCAACCTAAAGCATGACTTCAAAAGTGACAAAATCATCAAATATAATGGAAAGTGTAATAACTTCCGGCATTATATGTGAGCCCATACAAACTGGTGAAGTTAAAATTCGTGGAAGCGAATCATAAAAATGTGAAGTGGTACTGTGATTTGTGTTGTACAAGCAAAGTTGACATGTCACAGAATGACATCTCAATCTCGAATATAAGCCAGATTACAAATAAATTAGATATACTTATGACGGTAATAAATGAAGAAACCGCAAAAGTAGAGAAGAGAATATAATACTAAATAACTTTAAAATGAATGACGCAGTGAATATACAAACTTCTACAGCAAAGGAGACTGTTACTTGACCGAAAACAAGATCAAAAACATCACTAGATGTCACTGAAGAATATTCTAAAGTGTATGCGAAAGTAACACAACTTCAAAATAAAAAAGTGAACCAGAACGGGAATTTAAATAAAAATGTATCGGATCAAAAGAAGTAGAAAATATTAATAGTGCCACACAAATATCGATAACCAAATAAATTACATCGACAAATCTAACGGAGATCGATAGATCTTACATAAATGAAAACAATGAGAAAAAGCCAAAATCGCCCCCAAAAAAGGTGACTTTAAATAAAAATATATACACACATATACCGTACGGGGTCAACGTACGAATGCATCCATAAAAGCAGAGGAGAATCGAAAATGGATTTTTGTATAACATGTAATGGGTCATATTCTTTAGAAAATAAAACGTTAATGTATATGCCAGTTGTCTACTGTATATATTAAAAGCAATTTCATTTCTTTTACTTAATTTCTCTCTGACTGTTTAAAAATTTATCTAACAAGGCATTCTGCATTAAAACGGGTTCTTCCCCGGACGCACATTCAATAACGAAAACAGTACCTCAGTATGAGATCACTTCTCTTTGTCCGTTGTATTAATATGTAAAGCATACTTCCCCATATATATATGTATATATAAATGAGAGTCAACATATATTTAATATAAGGATATGCTTTGTCAGCAATACCACATTTTGTAATCTTAACTGTACTATGTATGGGGCCCAATGAAGGAGAATATATAGAAGATATTCTGGAAACATTCTTTCGCATGAAAGGGGAAGGAGGAAGAAATAGAACAGAAAAAAGCATCAGTCGATCAAGCCCTGCGAGAAATAGCGAACGGCTGATCTACTTAGGTCTAGTACGACGTAAATGAAAACGTCGGACCTAACAAGAGTAAAAAAGTCCCACGCAAGTAAAGCCTTAGCAGTAGCCAGTGAAGAAAAGACTGCAAAATACGCTAGTTTTTATAGCACTCGCAAATGGTGAATCAGCCCTGTAATAAGGTCACCTGTGCGCGCTTTAAATCATTTGGATTACAACAAAAATCCTTGTAGTGCAAAGTTAATTTGCGTGTGTTTTGTGAAACTCCTCTGAGCCCCGGTACCAAGACAAGGTAGGAAGTTTTATTCTCTTAAGTCTGTCGATAGCGAGAGATAAATATTGATATCAGAAATAAAGACCTAGACATTATAGTAAAAAATCAAACGAACTTTATAATAAACATTCGCAAGGTATAGCATTATCAATTATCATTTTCATATCTATTTATTTGTACCCTATTCAAGTGATGTAAAAAATTGATGTAAAAGATCCTATGTATTAAAATCAATATATATGCTTTATATGTAATCTGATATTTTATTACACATATATATATATATACATACATTTACAAAGTCGTTATTTGCCTATGTAAATGTCCTTATAATAAATTAAGACATAGTGCTCTATTTATTGCTACAATACAGGGGATACACTCATACACCTTTCGTATATCAAACGACCTGAGATCAATAGTATATAATGAATATCAATTTTATTAGTGTAATTTAAGAGTCCCATTGTTTGAGTTAGTTAATCACCGGGCATATGCTTAAATAACTTTATACCGTCAGGAACGGTTATTTTCCTTTGGCGTCCAAACAATAAGCAAAGTAATCATTTTAAATAAATGATAAACTGCACATCTATCTCTCATATTACTTCTTTAACTCTTAAAGTAGCTTGTAAATTGGTATCCCCAGTCACAATTATTATTTGCAAAGGGTTAAAGAATAGCCAAACGTTACAAACAATTGATTAAATCAACTACTGAGGATGACATAAAGGTTTATTTGAGAGAAAATGATATTAGTGTTCAACAATGTAATAAATTAGAGATAAGAAATTACGATATAGCAGCTTTTAAACTAGCCGTAAAGCAGGAGGTATATGATAGATTGTTTTATTCGAACTTGTGGCCCACTAAGGCTGGAGTAGCATGAGATATTACATGTTGATGGATATAACATTGCTTCTTGCTATACCAGAACATCAAAAAGGGCGGAGGATCATGCATTCTCATAAAAACAGGTACTACCTATACAGAATTAGCCAATTTGAAACAAAAAGGCTTGGAAGATGTTATAGAATGTAGCGCGGTAATGCTAGTGGAGTTAAAAATCATTGTTATTGATATCTACAGACCACCTTCAGGGGATGTGGACTTTTTTTTTGCTGGCCTTGAGACTGTACTTTAGGCAGTTGACATCCTTAAATACAAATTACTGATTAGTAGATATAGATTTAACAGTCAACGGCATGAATTCCAATAGATTGAAAGACATGCTGAAGTCATTCAATATGTGTTAATCTATTCACAAACCTACAAGAATTATAACTAATGTTACACTCGCGTATAACCAAATAATTCAGTTTAAAAAGACATCGCTTTTAATTGTACGCGCCTTGTTTTTTTTTTAAACACTCAGTATATACAACCTTCCAGTTGCATTCCTTAAAGAGAAAGTTCGACCGTCACCCACATCTGCGTGACCGTAATTCCACGAAAAGCCACCTACCCTCCGTTTACCCGCGAAAAACTTTCCGTTGTTAGAAGCCTAAGGAATTAGCGTGGGTTTTTTATTCATCAAGAGATAACTCGCCTTCTCATTTAGATCCAGTTATAAGCAAGGTACGAGTCTTTCAGATACATTAATCCCACTCTTCTGTAAAAATCTCATACGTCTAACTTATAGCTGACGCAAGATATTTAATAATTTGTCTAGAGTGATTTCTGTATTTTCCCGCCAATTTCAATAACATAATCGATTGTCGTTATTAATCCAGATATCAAACGACACCCGTAGTCTAATGTACATAGGGTTATTCTAAAATCATCTAGACACATTTTTTTAGGTGAAACTACGTCCACCGGCAATTAGTAATTAATCGTTTCACCTGGCCATGCCTAACTTCGTTATAGATACTCCGAATTGCCTACTATAAGATATCATTCGAATCCATTTTTTATCGCCGATCTCGCGAATATATCTCTATTAATCGATATCTCAATCCCGCGAGCATATCATGATTTTTATCAATTCTGACTCTGTTTGCACCCCTCCCTTTGAGGTCACGGTCAGTAAAAAGACCTACACCCCTCGCGGTGATATATAAACCTCAGCATCCACCTACTCGATCTTATCTCTCCAGTGCTCCGAATTTACTTGTTCAGTGCTTGTTCAGTGTTTCCCTAAAAACACTATCCTGTGCCCTATCACAAGAAGCCCGTAGCAGACAATTACAAGCTAAGTACCCTTTTACTTTCTCTAGTTATTTGTTTGTTTCTCAATTTCGTTATTTATCCCTAATTAAATAACTCAAACAGAGGTGACCCTTTCACTAAGTTTAACGTGTCTGTGTATGTTGATTTTAAACGGAAATTAACAATACACGTGGCGAATCGTAATTGTTATTTGTTGTATTTGTTATGTTTATTTATAATCAGTGTAGTGTGGAATATTTTTGTGTTACTATTAAATAAAGCGCTTCAGGGCACTCTGCTCTTTTATTACTTATTTAAATACGAATTTTATTGTGGCCTGCAAATACGAATATTTTTTCTACCCCGACGCCGCCGGTTTCGTGTATCAACCACCATTGTACAATACTATAACTATTATTAATTTTTTTTTATTATCATTTATCATCGCCCTAATCCTAGCCGGAATCTCAACATACAGGGCGGTAATACTACTAGCCGAACAGGGGTTGACAACATTTTCACAAATATAATAAATTACGCGTCAGAAGTTGAAATATCTTATTATCTGATCATACGGCCCAGAGAATAAGCTTTACAGTTCCTTGTCTTCAGACAAACAAACAAGAGAACAAAATAGAAAAGAGAATCTTTTCTAAAGATGCACTTGATAACATAAAAAATAAATTAGATGAAAACTGGCGAGAGGTGCTAAACACTAATGATGTAAATATTATCTACAACTTTTTTCAAAAAATATTAACAGCTGTAATAAATAGTGAAACACAAAAAAAAAGTGATCAACGTAAGTGGTTCAGTTAAACAAAATTGGCTAACCGAGGATATAAAAATGAAAACAAGAATAAAAAAAACAACTATATGAAGCGATGATGAGCTCTAGAATATCTCAAGAGGATTACAAATCACATTGCCAAAATTTGAAGCAAGAAATTCAGAAATCTAAGAAACGAATGTATTCAGAGCACATTCAGCAGTCGAGCAACGCTACGAAGGGAATGTGGGATGTCGTACACAGTTTTCAAGGGAAATCAGCAAAACCAGATTTTGATTTACAAATATTCAAAACCAATGGTGTCTCCAACAAAGATATACTGACGCGGATGAACGAATACTTTATTAATACATCAAAAACAAACCACCCCGAAAATTTCAACGAAAGGGATAACATGGAGACGGTTACCAGTACATTCTCATTCTTCCCAACAGACCACGAGGAGGTGATGGATACAATAATTGGCCTGAGGGGAACAAGCTCAGTGGGATGTGACGAGGTGCCGACGGCTTTACTAAAGAAATCCGCTAAGAGTGTCGCCGTTCCTTTGACTCACGTGATAAATAATTCATTCCTGTCCGGTATATTCCCGGATGGATTAAAACAGACTGTTATAAAGCCGATATATAAGTCCGGAGACAAAAGGGATTTTAAAAACTATAGACCCATAGCTTCGATATCAAATGTTTCAAAGGTCTTTGAAAGGCTGGTTCAGAAGAGAATGACCGGTTTTATAAACAAACAAAACATCTTGAACCCCAACCAAAAGAGTTATGTGAGGGGGAGATCCGCGAGTCGGGCTCTGTTTCAGCTTATGGAAGATGTGACATTGGGCTTGAGTGGAAAGGAATAAACGGCTTGTGTCTTCATGGATCTAAGTAGGGCACTTGATTGTGTGAGTCATCGGATTTTATTGCGGAAACTGGAGATGATAGGATTTCGTGGCATTGGTCTGGATTGGGTGGGGTCTTATCTGTCAAATAGAGCAGTGTGTACTGGAGCGTGTGATGGGCTGGGAAAGAAGTTGACATCTGACTGGAAGATCATTGAGAGTGGTGTGCCTCTGGGATCTATTTTGGGCCCAACTTTATTCCTGCTTTGTGTGAACGATCTGCCAGGATTCATCGTGCGTCTGTCAGTGATGTTTGCAGATGATACGTCTTGCGTCTCGCGCGGTGTGAGCGGCCCAAATTTGTGTGAAAGGGTAAGAAATACTATAATTTCGTATGAGGAATGGTTCCTAAAAAACAACTTGCTATTGAATGTAAACAAGACCAAGCTACTGTCCTTTAATAGAGAAGCTCTGAGGTAAATTGCAACAGTGATATCCTTGCCTCCGCCCACGAGGCACAGTTTCCGGGATGTATTTTGGATGCTGACCTTTCTTGGGGGGTCATTTGAGCGGTCTGGCTAGTAGGATCTCCAGGGTTTGCTTTGGTTTAAGAACCCTAGTAAAAAACGTAAGTGCTAACACGGCTTTGTACGCATATTATGTTAATGTGTTCTCAAGAAAATTGAAAATTGGCATAAATTGAACAAAACAAAGTTTGACAATGGTTCAATAATATCTTGAAAGCAAATAAAAGAGACTATATATCTAAATTTAAAGTCGTAAATCTTAGGAAAAAAGAAAACCGAAATTTTATTTTAACTTCAATGTGAAAGAAATACGTGCCCTCGATCCGTTGACGACTTGCGCAAATAAAAAAACTCGGCGAAGAACACGTTAGATTTTACTAGCAAAGGTGGCTTTCTTTTAAAAATAAAAAAAGTTACATGAATAAAAATTTACGTTCTTCTAAGTGGAATTATTTTAACACTTGAAATATAACAAAGAAAAAACAGAAATAAGTAATGTTGCTTTAAATTAATTTAAAATACGATTATGAATTAAATTACGTAGTATAAAAGAAATACAAAAAAAATAATTGATTCCACGTGTTAACTAAACAGTAATTTCTTACTCAAAGTATTTTTACGGATCTACATAAGAAATTACGTGATCTTTTAAACCTAATTAGGAACTTAAATTGACGAGTACGAATACTTAATATTTCCAATTTTTCCAAAAAAACGAAATAAAGAAACGAATTCTTAGCTTTGGTCCTGCGAACGTCGGAAGTGGGCGGTCCTAATTTCCGCTGATTAATTTGGTTGATGTAGCCAGGAATCGATAGTATAGATTTTTCGGCAGGTCGTAAAAAAGCTGTGGGAGTTTCAGTAGCTCATGGCGACCACTCATACGACCACTTTCTCTAGCTATTTCATCTACCACGTATGAAACTGGATGACGAGAGGTGTAATTTTTTACAAGTCCAAGCAATTAAACCTTTAGCATAGTATTATTAGATAAAATTCCTTTCATCAAAAACCATTCAATAAGAGCTTCTTTTTTCCACGACCATGTAGGTGACTTTTTTGTCATAGTAGAATGATAGGGCGCATTATACATTACGATAACACAATTGGGCTCAAGATAAGGTAATATGTTTTGCATCCATGCGATGAACACCTCACTATTCATATCTTAATGATAATCTCCAGTTTTTTGGTTTAAAATAATAGCAAACCACTATTCACAAAATCAGTTTCGTTGCCAATGTGAAGCACAATTAGTCGCTTTCCTTTGCCAGATGGATCTTTTAAACCAGTAGAAAGACCTTCAACATATGCTTGCCTTGGACCCTCATATCTTTCCATATTTTTGCTTCTGTGTAACCTACATTCACCCATGTTTTATTTAAATAATATTTTTTTCTGCCTTATGCACTAAACTTTCTTATATTTGTTAAATATCGACGTCTCCATAAGATAATAGCAATATGTTGTTTCGTGTTCGTTTTTCGCACTAGAATCCTAATTTCTTTAGGATTTTCCAAAGTGATATTCATTTTATAGGAGGTACACTGGAGTCCTTTCTAATACCCCCACATATTTTTGTGCAAGTTGGTAACTCATTTTTTTAAGAAAAATGAATGCACGTGTCTTCTAATACTTTCGATGATCATACTTTTCGATGTTTCGTCCAATTTATTATAAGCATCTTGGTAATTTCGTTTTCTTAAAGGAAAATGCACAACCCCAGACATTTCAATTTCTTCGATAATGTCAAACATAGTATTCTTGCTAATCCGTACTACCCTAATAGCACCTGTCTTGGATATATTAGCTTTGTGGTTAAAATACACATTATAGGCCATCTGCTTCTGTCCACTTTTTAATATTTTCCTTTATGATTTTTTGATGCGCCTTGTAAAGCTGCGCCATACATGCTCAAAATGATTGCAATTATGTAACGAGAAAGTTGTTGAAAGTGATAAAATATTTTCAGAAAATTGATATTTCACTTCATGATTTCTATAATAAACTATTTTTAATAAATATTAATAGTAAATAACACAATAAACAACTAATAGAACGCGCAATTTAATAGTACTGACAGAAATATCGATGAGTATTGACAGTAAAAGAAAGTTTCACGGAACAAAATAAATGTGATTTTGACTGCGTAAATTAGGTCCTTCTTTTAGCCAATCACAAGCGTTTATTTTAAGCTCTATCTTTCTGAACGTTCCTTTTAAAGAATGAACAGCATATACTGTCAACATTTCAAACAAATCTTTGAGATAAGTTGCGTTTTATACTCATTTAAAGAAAATTATTTTCATTCATCATATCAGGAGAATGTTTGCCTATCTTCAAACGTAATCCAAGGAAATTCTTCTGTCGATATATAGATGAAACTTGGATATATCATTGTATTTCAGAAAAGAAAGGTCAGGTCTACAGTTTTTGGGATTTCGAAGGTGTTATCTTTATTGATTATTTAAAAAAGAGAAAAATGATAACTGACTATGATGCAGAACTGAAGACAAAACAATCGCATTTGTTCTAGAAAAGAGTGCTGTTCCATCGCCATAATGCGCCTTCTTATTCGTCCACTGTTGCTACAACAAAATTTACCGAATTGCGTTACGAATTGCTGCCTCATCCGCCATATTCACCAGATCTGGCTCGCAATGATTTCTTTTTATTTTCAAATTTTAAAATATGGATCGGCGAAAAGAGATTTCGCACAAATGAAGAGGTGATATCCGAGGCAAATGCATATTTTGCAGAGTTGGCGAAGGATTACTTTTTCTATGGTTTCAAAGAATTGGAAGCTCGCTGGGCTAAGTATGTAGACTTGCAAAGGGATTATGTCGAAAACTAATATAAATGCATGTTTAAAATTAACACATCACTCAATGTTTCTGATATATTTTCTGAAATGTTTGTATTTTCTAAAAATTTTTGATTTTATCTAAACATAATTTAGTAGCTTTATCTCACTGCAAAGTAATTTTGACATATCTTATGAAAAAATCCGAAAGTTAATGTCAAGTTCTATTGAACATATTTTCTTTAATCGTCTAAGTTACAGTTCAAGCATCATTTAAGTTTTAATTACGAGTTTGTTAATTATTTTGCGTGTATAGAATTTACGTTAATAAAATTTAAATTCAAAGCCATGAACTGACCACATCATTTAACCGACGATGAATATGCAAATGGTTCAACTTTGCTAGAAAAAGAACGTATAGTGTAGTATGTAGCTAACTTGTCGGGCGTTAATCATTTGGCAGTCAGTCGACTGGTTAGAAGATCTAGGGAAACCGAATCGCACTCGAGAAAACATGGTTAAGGTAGAAAACGGCTCACAAGTGCGAGAGGATCATTTCTTGCAACTGAAAGTTTTCAGAAATAGGCGAATAACAAGTACAGAACTCAGCAACCAGCTTGAAGCGGTCAGAAATGTCAGAGTTTTTGCTTTAACTCTAAGAAGACTTTAACTTACCGCAGCATACAAACTACGATGTTTGAGATTTGGCAGAAATCATGCAGATTGGACAGGGAGTTTTGTTTTCGAACTGGACTAGAGTAAGTTTAAAATCATCAGATGGTTGCGGAGTGTAGCGGAGAACTTATGAAAGATATAGTGACTACACAATTTCTCAAAGGGAGCCTTTTGATGGTGGATCAAGAATTTTCTGGGGAGCCATTTGCTTTGACGCCTGCACGAGTTAATCCCTATCCGCCAAATATCAATCAATGCTGAATCCTACCTCGAGAACATTGCAACATTTATAGAGATTTTTTCGCTCGGATCACGATTGTTCTCGAAGGCCTTCGTCAACTGGATTTGAACTTACTCTTTACTTTCATCATTCTGTTCCATTGCAGCGTTTTTCTTCCGCTAATAGCCTTAGGTATAACTTTGATAAAGATAATTTTTCGTTATTATATACTTGTCCGTCCTAGACTGATTGGTCTTTTCTTACTACCTATACTCATGTAAATGAAGCTCTAGGCGTTTTCTACAGTGTTATCTATAGGATTTTGGATCTTTATGTTCCTCATCAATACCTAGCCTAACCATATGTATCCACGTTGGTTTACCTGTGAAATCAAAACTAATATAAAACTAAAAACAAAATTATCACGCAAAATGGATTAAAACAACAAATTTAACTGCTCAGAACAAATTCAAATGCCTTAGAAGTTTAGTTAAAAGGCAGATTCAAGACAACTATAGTAGTTACCTTGCAGATGTGGAAAATTTTGTTATAACTGGTCCTTCTAAACTATGGAACTTTCATCAAAATAAAAGATGCTCAGCAGGAATACCAGGTGAATACCATGATAGCGATGGAAAGTTTTTTGTTGATCCTATTGATATAGTCAATGCTTTCTAACACTTCTGCTGCGTACACTCCTGTTTATATTCAATTGATAACTCCTTATCCATTTTTTTTGTTGCCTGTAACTGAAGATAAATTATTCAATTAATGGCTACATTCCCTAATAAACACACATCTGAAGAAATATGTTACCAAATTTTTTGATTCAAGAATGTATCACTATGCCCATTATTATTAACCTATCTATTTACTACTGCATGTTTCCTTGCCATTGGGAAATCCCAGTGTACTAGTCAATTATAGGTCAATTGCTGTCATATCTAATTTCGCTAAAATATTTGAAAAATATTTATTTTCTTTTATATTCAACAGCACTCTATCACTTATTTCATCTAATCAAGAGGGCTTATTACTGGTAGATTTATAATTACCAACTCGGCCACAATATCCCAGTATATCTACGAGGCTTTCGATAGACATGGACAGGTTGATGTTATTTACACTGACCTGTAATTGCTCATATGATCCTCTTGAGCAAATGAAGCTCGTTTAGTTTTGCTCCAACTTCAATTAATCTATTGGAATCTTATTTGAGTCAACGGAGATCCTATGTAACATATTGTGGATTTTCTTCCACTTCGGTGTCCCTCAAGGTTTACATCTGGGTCTGTTACTGTTCATTTTATTTATTAATGATTAACTTCTAAAAGTCGATTGTTCTGTTCCTTTGTACGTGCATAATATTAAAATATTTTCCGAAATTTCTTCTTTAAATGATGGTCATATGCCTACTTGAACATAGTCTGTGAAACATCGAAATTGATTGTTATTGAAAGAAGGGAATATATAGAGTAAAGTCAAGAAATATTAGGAGTCTATAAAAAATATATTTTTCTTGTTGTTATATAATATACAGGAAAAATGTGCTAGAGAAAGCATGCGTGACTAATAAAATATGATATATATCTTTGTACAAACTGTGAAAAAGTAGACAATGTACAAACCTTTGGTTTGAATCACTTGATTGTGTCGTGTACAGTACACGTTCATATGTAGAAGGTATATTACTGGGACCTGCAATTTGTTCATCTTGAAATTTAATTTTTTTGGCCGGATATAGTTATACAGTTCAAAAGGGGCGGTTATCCCTTATACTAATAGTACTATAACACTTAGCTACATTAGTGCAACGCTGCTAATAGTTATACAGTTCAAAAGGGGCGGTTATCCCTTATACTAATAGTACTATCTACAACACACAGGGTTATACAGTTCAACAAGGGAAGGGTAGCTCTAGCCCAGTTGGAAAGGCAATTTAATAAAAGCCGAAAAGACTGAATTCCTTTTCTCTTTGAAAACAGGGGCTTTTATACAAAAATGTCGGTGACGACAGAGTGGTGGAAGCGTGGGGAAAAATGCGTAGAGACTAGACCAACGGCTCTACGACGGCGCGAGGAGTGGGAGATCATAAATCAACACAATTACGCGCGAGCTAAAACAAAATATTACCTAAAGGAAAATGACATAATAATATACAAATAAAATATACAAAATATATACACGTTCGCTCACAATTTACGAACATTTGCGAGCACCAAAAATTCGTTCAAATTTTTGAGGGCGCGCACAATACGATAAGTTCTTAAATTGTAGCGCGGTCCGTTACAAAGTAAAGCGACTATAGAGCTCACCGATGCACGCGCACACACGTAAAAACACCTAGTGTATAGCTGGTAGGAATAACGTTGAGAGGGAGTGCCAGTGGTATGGCGAAAAGAGGGGAGCGCTGACTGAGCGGCCGTTCCCGTGATCCCATGATGGCATTCAAGAGCCGAGTTTACTCCCGTAGCGCGCCATTAGATGATTCACATCAAAAATTTAATGCGAAAAGGTACGTAGTCTCTTACACTTCTTCTTACTCACCTTTTATTTCTTCGTATTTTATTGATGGTGATCAAATATTTGGGAGTTACGTTTAATTCTAGCGTTATTTTTAAATCGCATATCACTAACATATGTTGTGAGGCATCTAAATGCCTTGGATTTGTTATAAGAGTTTCTAGGTACTTCAAAAAAAAATTATGGTTATAAAGGCTCTATATTTTCTTAATGCGTTGTAGACTGGAGCATGTTGCTTTAATATGGTATCTCCTACATGCTTTCGGCTTTCTTGCTTTGGACCATATTCATCACAGATTCCTCAAATTTAATTCTTTTAACATTGATAAAACTTATTCGCGGCAAGGCATTCCTCAATATGAATTATTCTCTCGCCATGATATGTTGTCCAACAGCGCACGAAGAAATGCTTTATTAGACAAGTTCCTTCGGAAATTAAAGAATAAATCTTTGATTGTCACTCCCTACTAGATAGAATGTGTTTTTTTGTAGTTGGTATCAACTCCAGGAATTCAAGTAATTTTGTAGTTCTATTTGCGAGATCAAACGTGATGAAACAAACACCAGTTTGCAGTCTCTCGAGAATTGGAAATAAATTGCGTATATTTCATTAAAATAATATTACTTTTCTTTTTGTTTTCTATTATTATTAATAATAATAGTAATAATAATAGTGTTCTGCACTTATGATGTTTGAAATTCTTCTCTGTGTTCTTGTTACTTAATCACTCTGAACAGTGTTTATGTTTTATTACTTTACATAATGTCTAGGAACGGAACCATCGCGAGGATGTGCTCATTGCAGATCTAGGTAACGTAAGCATAAATATAAAAGCGTGTTTTATTTCAGAGAAATTGTCGATATTAAATAATAGCAAAAATTGTCAAATTATCAAATACGTTGTAGGGGTGACAGCCGATTAATCTATCAAGACGAAAAACAGAAAGCAGGCAAATAGATAACGTTTTTTTCTACGGACCGCTAGTGTAAATACGAAAATTGCACCAACAACTCCTCTAGTAAATGCTTTATTGCGCACGTGTGCTCTAAATTAACTCCGCCCATAAACACATTTAACTATCAATTGTCAAGTTTAAAAAGTAATAAAAGTAGTGAATCAGCCCTCTTTTGGTGTGATTAACGCTCAATCATCAAATTTAAATGAAATTTATTTTAGTATTTTTTCAACTTATTGTTGTGACAAGACTTGTTGATGCATTTTTTTGGTTCTTAAAGATCTTATGTTGGTGACACTGATTTGACATTTAAAATTTGTATCTTCGCAACCTTGTCTTCAACAAACGGTAATATTTAGTTGTTTAATATTACTTCTTTTACTAATTCATTATACTTTTAGTTACAAAACGATAGTGAGATTTGTTATACCCTACCCAAAATTACAGCTCAAGCTAAATCCGCTTCAGCTAACCTATTACCTGTAAAATCTCGCGAGAGACATAAAGAAATTTATAGAAAGTTTATGGACTGGCATCTCAAGTTTTTTCTGAAAATGTATTAATGCCTATTTTGACAAACTTTCTAATGAAATGAAGCCATTATCTCCCTGGGCGATTTATTCCATGTTACGAAGCACCATTATAATACATAATAATATTAACATCCCAGATTAATTTAAACTACATGCCTTACGGAAAAGAAAGTTAGGTGGTTTCCGGAGTAAAAAATCCAAAATATTAAGTGCGCATGAGATAAAAACTTTCTTACAAAGTGCACCAGATGATAAATATATAAGATTTCTGACTTTAGAGGATATTGAAGACATTGGAAAAACATTGAATATAAGTAATCGAAATACAAAAAATAAGACCACACGTCTATTTGTTGCGGCTGAAACATTTTATGGAATCTGTATACAATATATAAATTTACGTCCATCAGGTTAAGGCACATAATGTATCAGAATAATTGAAACATACATGAGTAGGTAAACCCCACCAGTTTTGTATAATACAAAGGTATTTTTAATAATATAAAATATTATTAAAAATCTGGTGTGAAGAACACAAATGCAGGTTCACTATTAATATTTTCTGTGAACGTGTCCGAATATATCCTATCCCCAGAGACGTAGATACGTATTTCGCTTTTCTACAAGCTCATCGGTACGCCCCTGCTGGAGAAAGGATATTTCCAGACACATTCACAGAAAAAAACCACCTCGCCCTATCACCGTAATTATCCAGACCGAGCGCAGAAGTAAATTCGGCGCTACCTGTTGTCAGACAGCCGAAGTACCTCGCATACCGTCCACATAATTAATGTGAAGTAACGACGCCCTTCCAAAGAGGTTCTTCACACCAGATTTTTAATAATATTTTATATTATTAAAAATACCTTTGTATTATACAAAACTGGTGGGGTTTACCTACTCATGTATGTTTCAATTATTCTGATACATTACACATGCGGTTAAGCCGTAGTATGAGTGAAGGCACAAACAAAATGCAGTTTTCTAGAGAGTTGGCTGTGCTAACCTCTTTGGAAGGGCGTCGTTACTTCACATTAATTATGTGGACGGTATACGAGGTACTTCGGCTGTCTGACAACAGGTAGCGCCGAATTTACTTCTGCGCTCGGTCTGGATAATTACGGTGATAGGGCGAAGTGGTTTTTTTCTGTGAATGTGTCTGGAAATATCCTTTCTCCAGCAGGGGCGTACCGATGAGCTTGTAGAAAAGCGAAATACGTATCTACGTCTCTGGGGATAGGATATATTCGGACACGTTCACAGAAAATATTAATAGTGAACCTGCATTTGTGTTCTTCACACCAGATTTTTAATAATATTTTATATTATTAAAAATACCTTTGTATTAAGGCACATAATTTTTACAATTTTTTTGTAAATTATCAGAAATCAAATTCAGGATTTCTGAGAAAGAGAATCTGGTACCAAGATATGACATCGAAGAAAGCAATCATTAAACGATGAATTAGCTAAAATATCCACCAGGTTTTTAATAATATTTTATATTATTAAAAATACCTTTGTAAAATATCCTCTCGTAAAAAGGGACGTGTTGGACGAAAACTAAGAATGCTTGATATTACTATTCGTTTTCCTGCACATTCTATTGGCATTAGTAAAAGTACAGTTCATAATCGAGTAAAATGAGGACAAATAAGGCGACATTCCAATGCTATCAAGCCATATTTGACGAATGTCAATAAAATTGCACAGTTAAAGTACTGCTTATGAATGCTTAAGTCAGAAGGTGTAGCTGATAGAACACCGCATTTCAAGGATATGACTGATCAAATCCATGTAGACGAAAAGTGGTTTTACATCAAGAAAACATACAATATATGTTACCTGGTAGAGGGTGCACAGAAGCCGTACAGAACTTGTTCAAGTAAACGCTTCCTTACGAAAGTAATGTTTCTGGCCGCTGTTAGTCGTCCTCGCTGCAATCAATCTCAGAATAAGTATTTTGATGATAAACTTGGCATTTGGTCTTTCGTATTTGAAGAACATGCTAAGAGAAGCAGCAAAAATCGCCGCTGGTACAATGGAAACTAAAGTTTTTTTGAATGTGACCAGAGAAATTACAGAAAAACGATAATCGAAGAATTGCTACTTGCAATTGCACAGAAATTGCCTACATCGGATCGTGTTTCAACCATTTTGATTCAACAAGATAATGCCAAACCACATATCGATCCTGAGGATATTGGTTTTAAGGAAGCTTGCCAAAGCCATTCTGTCGTTGCAGCACAAAAAAACTGCTTCAAAACAGTCGACGAATTAATCAATTCCGTTATAAATGCTTACACTGAATTAGATAGTGATACTTTGAATAAACCCTCAATAAAATCTTCTTGATCCAGGCGCGGCTCGTGATGACGTATTTTGGTTTGCAGTACAATGATCCGAGTGCTTCGTGTATTCTCGTGTACTAACTGTAACGTTTGCTTAGTAAACACCGAAAACACACGAGGCACTCGTATCATTGTACTGCAAACCAAAATACGTCATCGCGAGCCGCGCCTGTCTTGATCCACCAGCAGTATATGATAGAAACTATGAGAATTGATGGTTGTAATAACTGTCGATTGCCCAATATGGAAAAGTATCACTTGCAAAGAAATGGGATGCTACCTTGGATTTTGGACAAAAGTCCAAAATATGGGCGATTTAGATTAATTTCTGGTTTAATAAGCTTAACTAGCTTTAGTTTTATGAAATTAGTACTTTAACTTAAAAAGCAATAAATTTGTTTTATGAAAATGGACAGTTATTTTTGGACGAAAGCAAATCTAAAATCGGATGCTTATTTCTGGACGGAGGAAGTAATAATTAATGCCTAAGCATCCTCAACAACTCAACGTCACTTACATGTGGTATTGGCAAGCCATGAGTTATTATTAAGCCCGCGGAGCGACTTTAGATTATTAGTTGGCGGCATTCACTTTAAACGAGAAGAAAAATCGGGTTCGATTCTTGGACCCCCGGCGTGTAAAGCCAATGCGTTATCACTGGACTCGGCAAAGAGGGGCAATTTTCAGTGCAGTGCCGAGAAACGTAGAAGGGAGAAGTGCGTGGCACGAAAACTCATGCGTCCGTATCAGGGCACACTTGTTCCACTGGTCGTTATGAGTGCATGTCAGTACACACATACTTATAAAATGTAGCATTTAGGTACGTTTCGGAAACGGCGTATTTCGAAGAAACTAGAAAACGTAATAGCGCGTAAGCCAGATTTAGAATACGAATGCGATAGAATTAAATGTGTAAGTTGCGACGACTATTTGACGTGTACCAGCAGTGTGAACGCTACCTAAAAAGTATAAATCACTGTTCTGCAATCGGTGGCAAACAATACAGCTAACAATTAACATTTGATATAGGTGTTTGGTTTATTATATGTAATCTACCGTTCACTTTCCTAAACCAAAAAGCATATGTCTCCTTCTGGAGCAAGTATTCGGGTTATACATTATCAAGTCGGACATCGATACGAAACGTTATGCCATCTGCTCGTGACTATGTTGAAAGAAGAATTAAAGCAGAATTGAAATATAAAAAATTATGGTGATGTGTAGACGAAACAACCGATCGGCAAAAAAATTCTGTGGTGAATGTGATGGTACATACAATGAAAGAATTTGAATCGTCATCCTCTATCTTACTTGCTTCCAAAAGAGTTGTAAAATGTACTAGTGATGAAAATTTTAAAAGTGGTGTTGAGCGCATTGAACAAATTTCAAGTTTCAACAAACCAACTTTTAATGTTTATGAGTGACGGTGTCGCTAACATGCTTTCCTTAGGCCGATCTCTTAAAGAAGAGAGTGGTACATGTAGCATGTAGACTCCATGCTTTAAATCTTGTGGCGCAAGTGATACCTAAATGTTATTCACGAGTAAATGCTTTAATAGCTCATACGATGGCAGTGTTTATAAAGTCTACAAAACGTACAAAAAAATTTATGAATTGTATTTCAATGTGCCTGAGCCCCCACAACCGATTACTACGCGTTGGAGAACATGATTATAGGCTGCGTTTTACTACTGCGAACATTTTGATTATGTAAAGAAGGTAATTTTACAATTCGATCCGAGACACGCCGAAGCTATCAAGAAAAGCCAGAAAATGTTTCAAGATAGTCAGGTAAAAAGTGATTTAGAATCTATTCGCAAGAACTATTATGGACTAGCGGAGGGAATTGAAAAATTACAAAATGATTCGATGTCGTTTGTGGATTCTGTTCAAATTATGGATGATGTTCACTCACACCTATGCGAAAAAAATGAGTTTGTAATGCGAAAATTTGAAAGTGTTATTGACAAGGATTCAGATTTTCTTATACTAAGACAAATTTGTGAAGGTGCGTCGAAAGATCCATTAAGTTGTCACAAGGATTACTTTAAATTTGAAAATATAACGTCACTCGATGTGGAACGGTCGTTTTCATCATTGAAAAATATTTATTCCGCACGCAGTACTCATTTGACTGAAACAAGTGTGGAAACATATTTAATGATTCAAATTATTTAATAGATGCCACCTAGATTGCGATTTCATGGTAGCGTTTTAAAACAGGAAGTATTTCAGCACGTTACATAATATACTTTTTATCATTATTTTATGTGTAAACATTCATGGGTCGGCATCGCCTATGCTCACTTACGAATGTCACGAACATAAATGATGCGAGTACGTAAACGGTACTGAACGCTCGCTCGCCTTGATACGGCCGCTAGGCTCCTCCACGTTGTCCTCCGCACTGCACTGAAACTTGCCCCTCTTTACCGACTATTATTAATTAGTAGTAACTAAAGACTATACTGAATTCTAAATTTAATAATCGTTTTACAGAACAAGGTACAATTTTAGAACAAAATATTAAAATCTAAGTTTTAAAGTATCTATTAATTATCAAAGACAGAAAATTGATTAAAATTAATATCTTGTTAGATTCCACTGGCTTAAATAGAAAAATTTATAAACGTGTTGCTATAAATATTTTAGATTAATTTTTGAAATAATAATGAGTAATTTAGATGCGGCTGATGTAAAGATACGAAAATATGTTTAAATAGTTCCTTGATAATTAAAGTAAATTTAATATTGTCAAAGATCAAATTATACTAATAGAAAAAATGACAAACAATCTAAATAATAATTATTAGAGCTGAGGATGTTTGCGGTACGGCAGGACCGTATGTAGTGCATCCCCACATTTAACTATTTATCTAAATATTCTCTGAAAGATTTGCCGGATCTCATAAATTAATAGAGTGATATTTTAGTATGCACTGGATATTGTTATTATACAAAATCATAATAGCCATTTGTATTTATGGATCATAAATAATAATACGCATGTATTTGTATTTGGTTGTGAATTCAATTTAAAATTAAAACGAATCGTAATATTTTAACGACAAGCCGTCCTTACAATACATGCATTCGAGACAAAGTGTGCAACTCTACGAATAACTTCCATAATTGATCGAAAATGGACATTTTGGAGCTGAAGTAAAGCCTCTATTCTTAGAAAATTTTATTACTGTCGTTAAGAACTATTATTATAAATAAAGACGGCAGACTATGTGCCCGAACACTAAGTAAACTAACTGCCTCGGTATATGTATTTATATGATCGTCTCTTTGTTCTTTTCTGCGTTTTTTTTATATTTAACAATCAATAAAAACATCCATACATATATGTGTGTTTATTTAGGTTGTCTAACGTAAACGAATTTCAAACGCATGATGTTATTGTTATATATATGTATGCATTAATAAATGCTTTATATTTTCAAAATATTGTATTTATAAAATTGTATTTATTAAAATGTTTTGAATTTTTTATTGGCGTTGGCAAAATAAAAAAAAAACGCAGAAAAGGACAAAGAGACGATCATATAAATACGTATACCGAGGCAGTTAGTTTACTTAGTGTTCGGGCACATAGTCTGCCGTCTTTAATTATAAACAACAAAGGCCTTTTATTAGTGTTGAAGTTTTAGTTTCATTGAATTTCCATGTTGTAAGTAGTCAATTGTAAAGTGTTCATTCACAATATTCTAAAACAAGGTGTAAATTTAACTAAAATCCAGAAAAACACATTCTGATAATATATTACTAGATTAGAAGCTGTGTTTATTACTATTTATTATATTATTTTTATAACCAAATACACAGCCTTTCAAAGCCTGGCAGCACATATTTTGCATATATTTTATATATACTACCTACTTGAACTAGGTGAATGAAGTTAGAAGTTATAAGTTATAACTTCTAACTTCATTCACCTAGTTCAAGTAGGTAGTATATATAAAATATATGCAAAATATGTGCTGCCAGGCTTTGAAAGGCTGTGTGACAAGATTTTAATAAATCGAGGTTTCTTTTGTTTTCGTAGCTTTTATTGCATTTGGTTATAAAAATAATATAATAAATAGTAATAAACACAGCCTCTAATCTAGTAATATATTATCAGAATGTGTTTTTCTGGATTTTAGTTAAATTTACACCTTGTTTTAGAATATTGTGAATGAACACTTTACAATTGACTACTTACAACATGGAAATTCAATGAAACTAAAACTTCAACACTAATAAAAGGCCTTTGTTGTTTATAATAATAGTTCTTAACGACAGTAATAAAATTTTCTAAGAATAGGGGCTTTACTTCAGCTCCAAAATGTCCATTTTCGATCAATTATGGAAGTTATTCGTAGAGTTGCACACTTTGTCTCGAATGCATGTATTGTAAGGACGGCTTGTCGTTAAAATATTACGATTCGTTTTAAGTTTAAATTGAATTCACAACCAAATACAAATACATGCGTATTATTATTTATGATCCATAAATACAAATGGCTATTATGATTTTGTATAATAACAATATCCAGTGCATACTAAAATATCACTCTATTAATTTATGAGATCCGGCAAATCATTTCAGAGAATATTTAGATAAATAGTTAAATGTGGGGATGCACTACATACGGTCCTGCCGTACCGCAAAGATCCTCAGCTCTAATAATTATACATATATTAAGAAATCATGAGGACGAACTTTCTACTTTGGTAAATAACCAAATAAATATGTACAGTACCAAACAAAATTAAGTTTGGAAATGCATCAAATCGATCTAATAATATTTGTGTTTCAACATTTCATTAGTCTTCGCAATTAAATAAATTATGCATTCGTCTGTTATTTATTTTATATTTTGTGTCCAACCAATAAGACAATTGTAAACAAAATCATGTAAAACACAGATATAACAGAATAAAACAATTACAGTGTATATGTACAAATCAATGGGTATAATTTCAGGAAATTTTAGAAGCTAAAAGCAGAAAAATCTTGTATCGTCAAGTACTGGTACGCCGCCGGTTGGAAGGGTCTTCTAATTTTGCCACCCTTCGTTAGAACCGGGTGGCAGTTCCTCATTTGTAGGTATGAATATCCGCTCCAGGAGTTAATGATTACTTCCATAACTGTATTCTGATCGCAGCTA
The DNA here is from genome assembly GCA_935421215.2 of Melolontha melolontha. NCBI lineage: Eukaryota > Metazoa > Arthropoda > Insecta > Coleoptera > Scarabaeidae > Melolontha > Melolontha melolontha. The sequence goes on from OW285239.1 coordinate 91,500,766, forward strand.
GAGAGCAGGGTTTACCGTCGACAGCGATATGTCTGCAATGACACTTGATAGTTTACTACTAATGTGCGGATTTCGTTCGACATGGAGAAGAATTTCCAACTCTCTCTCCTCTGTAGCGGTGTGTTTATTTATTACGGATCTTTTACTATACTTAACACTGCCATTAGTATAAAATCTATGTTTGAGATTTTCAAAGGTTCTCTTCGGCAGCTGACGTCTATTCGGATAATGCATCCGATAAAAGCGTATCGCAAGAAAACACTTTTCTCTGTGCTTCTTCCAAGACCATATCTATTAGCTCTTCCTTTGAGAAATTCTTTATTATTAAAATAACTTAATAAATGAAATAACAATAAAACGGAAAAACTAATAATAAGAACATGAGCAAAAGATACAACAATAACAACAATAATGCCTAAGAGATCAACAATCATAGCTTCATACCTTTGCAGGTATTTTGATAGTATGTTTGTATTTTGACGGTATTTTATATAATTTTTTAGCTACTATGATTCTTCGTGGCTACTGTGATTTTGAATGTATAGAGCAACGGATTTATAAAAGAAAATTAAATATATTCCAAAATATTGAAGATAGGTATAAAACATACATAACAAAAAAGATACCTGCTAAAGCACTTAATATGACTATTTAAAAAAATAAAGGCTGTTCTGTTAAAAATATACGAGATTTTTTAACGCAAATTTCCTTCAATTTATTGAACCTTCGCGAACACCCAGTATACATTAAAACAATTGCCGTACAAAAGTATCTCATGGCACACCTTGTGCAAACGCCACACTATGTTATTTTTTTCTATGAAGTGGCATTCTCGAATTATTGATACTTGAAAACTTATATATCACTTTTTCTTGCGACGAAAATAAGTAAATATTTCGAATAAGCAAGTAAATATTGTAATGACTCATCCGATGACGCGAGGCGCGTCATCCCTCTGGATGTTTTCTCGAGGCCTACGTGAAGGCTCTAGAAAAGTATTCACCGATATAAAAGCCGCGTCGAAGAAGGGATGGACATTCATTCAATACCCAAGTCTCGCGAAGTAAACATAAATATAGTTACATAAATATAAAATACATAAATGTACTTATTGTTGTTAATAGTTAGTTTTATATTGTTATACGTTTTAATATTAATATAGTGTGTGTGTCTAAAGTTATTGTTAGTTTTATTTAAGAACCCGAAAAGACAAACTTTACAGTGGTATTCAGGTGTGGACTAATTAATAAATAATAAACTAAGTAGACAATTAAGTGTTAATTAAGTATTCGATTAAATAAATATACAGTGCGGAAAGACGTTATTTTAAACATCGTGATGGCCAACAGAATGAAACTGATGGAATTAAAAGTGTCCGAGTTAAAACGAGAATTAGAAGAGAGGGATGAGGATACAACTGGCAAAAAGTCGATCCTCCAGCAACGGCTTCGCAATGTGTTGATCCAAGAAGGCGAGGATCCCGAGAATTATGTCTTTCAAGTTCCAGGCGGAGATGCTGACGTGAATATGCTGTTAATTCAAATGAAGCAAATGGAACAGAACAATCTAGACTGTGTGAAAACAATGGAACAACGAATAATAGATTCACAAACTAAAATGGAGCAGAAAAGCCTGGAAACTTCTGGAAATTTAGCAAAAACTCTAGAACAAATGGAACAGAAGAATCTGGATAGTGTGAAAAGTTTGGAACAGCGTTTAATAGATTCACAAGTACAGATGGAGGAAAGAAACCTAGAAACTTCTAGAATTCTCGAGAAAAATCTAGAAAAGAAATTACTGGAAAATTCTAGAACTTTCGAGAAAAGTCTGGCACAAATGGAGCAAACTTTGGAAATGATGGAAAAGAAGAATTCTGAAAATTCGAGAGCTATGGAGAAAGTTCTAGAACAACGACTAGCGGAAAACTCAGAAGCGTTAAAGGAAGAGGTTTTCATAGCTGTAGAAGAGAAAATTGGAGAACATTCTAGACTTTTAGAGGCAATAATGATTGAGATGACATTACCCACTACCACGAGTCATTTTGATCCCTAGCAGGTCAACAAAGAAGTCATACCGCGGCCCATCGAAATAAAAGAAGAACTTGTGGCTATTTCAAAGACCAGAATCAAGCCGCCAACCTTTGATGGAAAGACGTCATGGGCAACTTACCTGACGCAATTCGAAGCGGCCGCAGAAGCAAACGCATGGTCTTCTGCCGAGAAGGCGACTGCTTTAGTCATAGCATTGAGGGGTGATGCTAGTGATATTTTGCAGACATTGCCTCCTGAGGAACGTAAAGATTATTCTCAACTCATTAAACGTTTGGAGATGAGATATGGCCATGCGCATTTGGAGCAAGTATACCATACCCAACTGAAGAATCGATCACAGAAGAAAGTCGAGAATCTTCAGGAATTTGAGGCAGATATTGCTAGTCTAGTTAGACTTGCATATCCGATGGCGCCAGATAATTTCATGGAACACCTAGCGGTCCAGACATTCATAGATGGTCTCCGGGATATTGGTACGCAGCAAGCATTAAGGTTGGCAAGACCGAAAACCTTGATCGATGCTTTGGCGCTGGCGCTTGAGTTTGAGACTGCAAAGCAAGCCTCTCGGAACCATGCCCGTGTCTGCACTGTTGACAAGCAGGAAAATGAGGAGTTCATGGAGCAGGTGGTTAGTAGAGTTCTAAACCAGATCAAATCAAATAAAAGAGTACTGCGATGCTGGAATTGTGGAGAGATTGGTCACGTTCGGAGTAAATGTGGTAAGGTGGCCAAGAGATCATCGTCTGAGCAGCAGGAAAATTAAAGCGGGTCGATGAGCGAGGGCAATCATCGATCCAGCATCAGGAAGCCCCAAAGACGCCTGGCCAAGTCGCATCCCCGCAACATCAAACCAACGGCCTGTATGTCGACGCTGTTTTGGAAAGAAAGACCTATGCTTGCTTGCTAGATACTGGATCGACGAAAACCATCGTGCGACCCGATTTAATTCCCAGAAATAAAAAGTTATTTTCTAGCAAATGGAGACTTAGGACAGCAACAGGAGAAGCAGCTTCTGTGGCAGGCGATGTAGATGTCAACTTTATCATAGGACCAACATCAATCCGACATCGTGTTCTCGTAGCCGACATAGAAGAACAAATAATCTTGGGATTAGACATCATGAACACCTACGGCTACCAGTTAAACATGAAAGAAGGCACTTTAAAAATAAATAATGTGGAATTGTTTCTTCATGGGAAAAATTGTGGGAGTGTACAAGTGATCACTGCAGAGAATGTTGTTCTGGATGCAAGAAGTGAGACATTTTTGACGGCGTGTATGGAAGGTGATTATTTGGACGGAAATGTTACAATGTTGGAACCAAAGGCTGATGATGACGAGGTGGGCCGAGGAATAGTAGTTGCCAAAATGCTGGTTAAGACTCAGACGATAAGGGTAATGAATGTGAAATATTACCCTGTTTCATTGAAGAAGGGTACTATTCTGGGGTGGTGTTCGCCAGTGTCGGCCGTCGTTCATCGCATAGAGGCGAAGAAGAATGGATTTGTGCAGGTTCCTGAGAAATTGTCCAAGATAATCGACTCCGCCTGTCAAGGATTGAGCAAGAAGGAACAAAGTCAAGTTAAGGACCTAATCAAACATTATGAAGACATCTTTGAAACTGAAACTGGTACGAGAGGAAGAACCAATATTGTAATGCACAAAATAAATACCAGCGATGCAAGTCCAATTCGACAAGGACCAAGGAGGTTACCTCTGGCAAAACGTGAGGAAGCCAAGAAAATTATACAAGATATGGAAGGCAAAGGTGTAATTGAACCATAGAATAGTCCATGGGCTTCACCAGTGGTCCTTGTCAGGAAGAAGGATGGATCTACCAGATTCTGTGTGGACTATCGTCGTTTGAATAGTGTGACCAAAAAGGACAGCTATCCTCTCCCAAGGATAGACGATACGCTAGACACCTTGGCAGGAGCAAAATGGTTCTCCACTCTCGACTTAAAGAGCGGTTCTGGCAAGTGGGAATGGATCCCAATGACAAAGAGAAGACTGCCTTCAGTTTAGGTACAGGACTCTGGCAATTTACAGTCATGCCATTTGGACTGTGTAACGCCCCAGCTACTTTTGATCGACTCATGGACACTGCACTGAGGGGACTGTCTTGGAATACCTGCCTGGTATATCTCGATGATGTGATTGTGGTAGGGAAGACCTTTGAAGATCACATGAAAAATTTGGAAGTAGTATTCCAGAAGTTGCGAGATGCCAACCTGAGATTAAGTCCAAAGAAGTGTCACCTTTTCCGCAAGGAGGTAAATTACCTTGGACATGTGGTTTCCAGAAAAGGAGTTGCTGTGGATCCTGAAAAAGTAAAAGCTGTGGAAAAATGGCCGGTACCCAAAGACAAACATCAGCTAAGAAGCTTTCTGGGATTATGCACATATTATCGACGTTACTTTCCTGGATTCTCCAACATTGCAAAACCACTTACTCGTCTAACAGAAAATCGAGCATTCATTTGGAACAACGAATGCCAAGCGGCCTTTGAGTTGTTAAAAGGTACGTTGATCAGTGCACCTGTTTTAAACTATCCACTGCCATCTGGGAGGTTTGTTTTGGATACGGATGCCAGTAACGTCGGGATTGGTGGCGTGCTCTCTCAAATACAAGATGGACAAGAAAAGGTCATTGGATACTTCAGCAAGACCCTGTCCAAACCGGAGAGGAACTACTGCGTAACCAGGAGAGAACTATTGGCAGTAGTTAAGACCATTGAGCACTTTTACAAGTACCTGTATGGGCAGAAGTTCCTGATCCGCACTGATCACGCCGCCTTAAAGTGGCTCTTGCAATTTAAGAATCCAGAGGGTCAAGTAGCTAGATGGATTGAGAGGCTACAGGAGTATGACTTTGTCATTGAACACAGAGCAGGCCTCAAACATCAAAATGCAGATGCCCTTTCCAGAAGGCCCTGTCCAAAAGACTGTCGATATTGCAACAGAATCGAAGACAAATCGGCCAACGCTCTTCGAACCACCGTTGTTGATGACCAATGGCAACCTGACAATTTGCGCGCAGATCAAGAAGCTGATCCGGATCTTGCAGTCCTCAGGGCTTGGAAAAGAAATGGGCAAAGACCGAACTGGCAAGAAATTGCTCCCCATTCACGAGAATTGAAGTCATACTGGGCACAATGAGATTCCATAACCATAGAAGACGATCTCCTGAGACGTGAGGTCGAAAATCACGTCGGAAGCGAGCGGAAGATGCAAATGGTGGTTCACAAGAAAAGAATACCAGAGGTATTGCGAGAACTCCATAATGGAGCTTCTGGGGGACATTTTGGAGTCCATAAAGCACTGGAGAAGGTGCGCCAGAGATTTTACTGGGTGAATTGTTCACGAGATGTGAAAGAATGGTGCCGAAAGTGTGCTAATTGCGCCGCAAGCAATGGTCCCCAGAGGCGTCGACGTGCACCCATACGCCAATACAATGTAGGAAGCCCATTTGAAAGGATCACCATAGATGCCGCCGGCCCTTTTCCAGAAAGCAGCAAAGGAAATAAATACATAATAGTGGTCATGGATTACTTTACCAAATGGGTTGAAGCATATGCTCTATCAAATCAAGAAGCTGGAACTGTAGCAGACGTAATTGTGAAGGAGTTAGTCAGCCGTTTTGGTGTACCCTTGGAACTTCATTCCGATCAAGGGCGAAATTTTGAGTCCAGTCTATTCGAAAAGATGTGTGGACTTTTGGGCATACGGAAGACGAGAACAACTCCCTTGCATCCACAATCAGATGGGATGGTAGAGCGAATGAACAAGACCATGATCAGACACTTATCCAAAGTGGTCTCCGAACACCAGAGAGATTGGGAAGAACATTTACCATTATTTCTAATGGCATATCGGGCCTCCGTTCAAGAGACAACAGGCCAATCACCAGCCAACGTGCTATTCGGGAGGGAACTCCGATTGCCCTGTGATTTAATGTTTGGGAGCAAGCCTGGTGATGATCTTGCCGGAGAAGATTATGTCAGCACGCTCAGACGACGACTAGATAATATCCATGAACAAGTCAGACATAATATCCAAGATGCTAGTGACAGAATGAAAGAGAGCTATGACATCAACACCGAGAAGAGTGGTTACCATGAAGGCGATCGGGTTTGGTTATATAATCCACAACGTCGACGGGGCCTGTCTCCAAAACTTCAAAAGAATTGGGAGGGGCCATACGAGGTGTTGAAGCGGATCAACGATGTAATATACCGCATCAGGCGAACACCTCACACTAAGCCAAGAGTCGTACATTTTAATCGATTAGCCCCATACTCTGGAGACAATAATGACGAAGCCGCTGACTTGCGCCGATTGGATAGCCAATACCATGAACTAACCTTCGAAGACTTTATGCAAGAATATTCTGGTTCAAGAAAAGCTCGATTTGGAGTAACCATCGAGAAACAGCAAGATTTGTTTACGGTGCCGCCAGACTACCCGAAGCCAACCTATCGTGCCTTATGGGAGGCCTTGGTCCACTTACGAGAACAAATGTTAGAACAAGACATTTTGAAATTAGCAGTTCCAAAATTGGGTTGTGTATTGGACCGCCTGGACTGGAGAATTGTAAGGAGCATGTTAGAAGTAATCTTCCGACATACTGGTATGGAAATTCTGGTATGCAGTTACCGGCTTGAATATTCCTGTCCATCCAGGCAAGATAAGACCGTGAACTGTTATTTCGATATGACGGCACAATGTAACAAAGGCCCTACCTGTCGATTTCGTCATCGTTTGAGGAGACCAAAGCATGACATGTTTCGGGACGAAACTTCATTTTTTAAGAAGGGGGCAATGTAATGACTCATCCGATGACGCGAGGCGCGTCATCCCTCTGGATGTTTTCTCGAGGCCTACGTGAAGGCTCTAGAAAAGTATTCACCGATATAAAAGCCGCGTCGAAGAAGGGATGGACATTCATTCAATACCCAAGTCTCGCGAAGTAAACATAAATATAGTTACATAAATATAAAATACATAAATGTACTTATTGTTGTTAATAGTTAGTTTTATATTGTTATACGTTTTAATATTAATATAGTGTGTGTGTCTAAAGTTATTGTTAGTTTTATTTAAGAACCCGAAAAGACAAACTTTACAATATCTTTGGTTCTAACTCCTAAGTATCCTTAATAAAAAAAATATTTCAAATTTAAATTAACGTGTAATCAAAAATTAGACTTGTATACGGGTCATTCAATTTTTAAAAAAATGTTTTTTTGCGCCAGCTTATTACGGAATATTCTGTGTAAGTCTACACATTTTTAGAATGTACAGCAACAGCAATTCGATCAAATCCAGCATATAAATTTGTTATTATTTTCACCATTTATGAGCAAATGTTATTGTCAAATCGTTGATTCACCCGGTATATAAAATGATTAGAGGAATATCATAAATGCCAGATTAAAGTCAAACACGAGCATAAGCAACAAATAGAAAGTTAGATTAAGGTTCAAACACATTCTTAGAAAATTATCTTAATATCGAACCGACGAATTTACATAATAAATACTGAATGCACTAATGATATTTGTCTTACTAGATCAAAATAAATTATCAATGGAATAGTAAACTTAAAATTCAATATATGAAATACAATATACATATGAAAAATAAATAGCATAATGCAATTGTAAATAACAATGTAAAATATAGTAAATGTTTGGTATAACATAAAATATAATAATTAATAGGTATCAAATAATACTTTGAAATAATATTATATCACATACAGGTTGATTACAATAATATCAATTTTGTAATAAAATTGTGTGTTTTAAAACTCGCAAAAGTGTAGCAAGAGAAATATACTTGTTCAAAACACACCTTGTTTTAATTTACCGACACTTAACTGCCTTCACGTGATTTGGTCACCCGTTATTTGAGATTTATATCTAGTTACAATTTAGTTTTTGGACAGTTGCGTAAGAATCAAAGAAATTTCAAATAATTATATGTGTTAATCAGTAAAATAACGCAATGATGATTTTTAGGGTTTGTTTTGTTAAGTTTTTATCTGGATCTCTCACTTTTATTTACATTAATTGAAAAAGTAATATTTTAGATAAAAATAAATATAATCGTAATTGATAAATAAATAATTAAATAATTGAATTGATTCGGCATTCACTTGATGAAGATCTATAATTTAAAATAGAAATAATTAAATATTGTGTGACGAATATTTATCCGAATCCCCACTATTTTATTTCCAAGTTTTCTTTAAAAGAGCTTGTCACAGAGTTAAAGAAGCTTAACGTATACATATCTTCTAACATACATACATCTAAGATGACCCACTTAACAGATAAAATTGTGGTAGTAACAGGAGCTAGTTCCGGAATTGGAGCTGCAATCGTGATAGAACTATTAAAAATCGGAATGAACGTAAGTAAATTAAATTACCTTAAAAATATTTTTTTTTGTTATTATAAACATGTGATGTTTAGTACCTACAATTAGAATATTTTATATGATATACGTTAAATAGACAAGTTAGCGATGTGTGAAATTTCGAATGTTATTTCGAATTTTACGGCGCAAAAACTGGTGCAAAAAATTAAGAAATTAAGGGTCTCTATGGTCAGAAGGACCCTTAATTGTTCCTCGTCGACGGGCTGGGACAATTCCAGCTAGCAGTATGCGAAGAGTTTTGTGGAGCTTTACTGTGGACCATAGATTATCATCTTTGAAAGTTAAGGGAGTTAAACAGGTGACATAGAGACGTACTCCAAAATTTAGCGGTGAAGCAGCGTATTGAATTGCTAGCGAATAACTATGTGACAGTTTATACCACAGAATTGATGATGTGAAGTAAAGTGAATCTGCGAGGGATATTTGAAATGTTTTCGGCCTTACTGATATAAAGTAATTGCAGAAAAAAAAATCTTTCGCCGTCCGGCAGCGAGTCCGATCACATGTAAACTGTCGAAATTGCAAGTGATACTGATCATATTAGTTAACTATGGTACGCTTCTAAAGTTATCAGTTCACATTGTCGTTCAGCAATGGAGAAACTTGAATTTCGAATGATGATAAAATTACTTCATTTTAAAGAGAAAAAGAAGTAAAAGATGAGTTAGACTCTGTATACGATGAAGCTCTCCTCTTTATTTACAACGATAAAACATTGGGTGGGTGGTTGTGCGAGCATTTTAGACGATAAACGTTCTGGGCGGCCGAAAACTGCTACAACTGACGCAATGGTCAATTCAGTGCAGTAAACTGTGATGGAAGACCGTCGATTGACTGTTATGGGTATAGCTGAAGTTTGTGGGATATGATCTGAGCGAATTCATAAGATTTTACATCAAGATTAAATATGAAAAAATTATACGCGCGATGGGTGCCGCGTTTGTAGACGATCGACCAAAAGCACATGTCGGGCGAGTGTCTATAACCGTCGATGAAACTTAGGTACACCACCATAAGCCGGAGACCAAACTGCAGGCAATGCAATGGATTGCGGTGGGAGAAGTAACTCCGAAAAAGGCAAAGGTCGTTCTCCCTGCAGGGAAAGTGATGGTGACAGTTTCTTGGGATAGCCGATGAATAATTCTGGTCTACTACCTTCCAAAGGGTTCAACAATCAATGGACAGTACTACGCTGCATTGCTAGATAAAATAAATGTCATAAATATCAGAAAGAAACGACATTTGTCAAAAAAGAAAATTCTGTTTCACCAGGATAACGCTCGAGTTCTCACGTGCATGGTTGCAATGTCAAAATTCAACGAATTGAAGTTTTAGTTGCTTTCGAATCCACCCTATTCACCAGATCTAGCTCCCAGCTTCTTTTTCCTGTTCCCTATTTTGAAAAAGTGTCTCGGAGGAACAAAAATATTGGTCAAAAACTGAGGTTGAAGATGCTGTAAATCAGTATTTTTCAAGTTTGGATATTGAGTTGCACGGAGATTACATCGAAAAATAAATTTTTATTTTATTTTGAAATATGTGCTTTTATTAAAAAGGGCGGATACATTTTAAATATCCCTCGTATCCTAACAAATCAAACAAGAGATTAAACTCAGGAACCTGTTGTAAAAAACCGAATTTATTACTCTGCGTTTGGTGGAATTACAATGATTTTTCCATTTTGAGTTCGTACCTGAAGGTAATGCGATAAACGTTAGAGTTTACAGTGACTGAATGGATCACATCCACATAACTTTACGAGAAGATATCCCGCATTGGTCAATAGAAATCGTGTAGTTTTCCAGAAAGATGCGAGGCTGCATACTACTACTCAAACCCTCCATGAACTAGAAGAACTCGGCGGAATTAAGTTGTTGCCACATCCTGCATGCAGCTCTGACATATTAGTATGAACAGTTGTTATCATCTGTTTATGACAATGGCGCATTGATTTTAAAAAGTCCTTTTTTAAATGAGAAATTATGAAGAATTTGGTAGGAATTATGTTGACAAGATAGAATTTGAGGATTCAACCTTCTTAAAGATGATACATCTATTTTGACAATAAACTGGATACATATATTTAAGATAAATAATTAGAGGACATCGAAGTGGATTTACACGTGCATTAAGGTTAATAATACTTCCGTTCCTAATTAAAAAAACAATAATTGATTCTATTGTATTTATGTATTGTAAAATAAAGTTATTGACATTTAAGTTATCATTCTTCATTTGTATCTTCACACAGGATTTTATTTTGAATGACTAAATAAAACTCTTACTAAAACTAACTAAAACTAAAACTAAAATTATTAGTATTATAATTGTATTATTACTTGTATTAGGAGTTTAAAAATTTATTCCAGATGTAATGATTCGAAACATGTTTTACTTGTTCTAGGTAGTCGGCTTAGCTAGACGTAAAGCTAGAGTTGAAGAGTTAGAAAAATGCGGTAAAGGAAAACTTTTCGCTCTAGAAGCAGATGTGACAAAAGAGCAAGGTATACTTAAAGCGTTCGATTGGATAGAGAAAAATGTTGGACCAATTTTTGCTCTTATTAATAATGCTGGTGTTAGCTATATTTCACCCATCGATGAAGCAGAAACTGATGGTCTCAAGCGTGTTATAGATACAAACCTCTTAGCTGTTATGTTATGCACAAGGGAGGCTATTAAAAACATGAAAGCCACTAAAACCGACGGAATAATAATAAATATTAACAGTATTTTTGGACATTACTTGGGAGGGCTTCCCGGAGTAACAAGTTATTTTGCTTCTAAATTCGGAGTAACTGCATTCACAGAAACTGTTAGGTTAGAATTGAGAAAGAGCGGAAGTAAAATTAGAATAACAGTAAGAACATAATATTATAGTGATAGTATATTTATTTATAAAGTTAAGATACAATTTTAACACAAACCTTTACTTTTTTTTCTAGAGTTTAAGTCCAGGTTTAGTAGATACTGAAATGACGGTTGAAATCACAGAACATCCACGCATAAAAAGTAAAGATATTGCTGAAGGCGTTAAATACATTCTCATGCAACCTTTCAATGTAAACGTAAGTAAATTGGAATAAAAACAGTATTTATACAATACTGACTAAAAATATATAACGTTCCAATTTCTTTAGTGTGACTTTTCTGAAACTGTTAAATTGGAGTCGGTATATAAAAATTTACTCTAAAAAATTTTTATCGAATTTATCGAATGATGCTAAAAGATCAAAAAGGCTATATATTTTTGGCTGGTACTGTATATATCCTCCATTTTACTAATGTAGCATCTTGAGTATATTTAGAAATTGTATTTTTTACCAGTAATATCGTTATTATAGAATTCTTGTGTTATAAGTAGTTGTAGTATTCTAATTTGAAATTATTACAATGCTACTATACTATTTCCGCAAATGATAATTCTCAGTACCTAAAAAAAATAAAATTTAAGCTTTTGCTATAGGAATTATTAGATATTAAGACCAACATTTAGTTTTTTTGTGTGAAAAATTTTTACTAGAATTTTTGTCTTTAAAAAACCTTTTTGCTACTGAATTCTTCATATAACACTATGTTACTTATTTCGTATGAAGAGCGCTGTTAAATTTTAAAAAAAATTACCAGTCCGGTGCTGCAGGAGTTGCCTTACTCAGCTCGTAGATGTTACTAGGAAAACTTCTTCTGGGCCAGTCGTTTACTATGTGGGCCATAGTTTGTTCCACATTTCCGCAGTCGCAGTGGCTAGTATCTGCTAGTTTCTGTTTATGCAGCATTGAGTTGAACCTTCCGTGGGTTGTGCGGAACCTATTTAATTAAGACCATTGCCTACGTTCTTCGAGAAGGGCAATCCGCAAGTCACTCATATTGATGGGTGCTGAACTTCTGTATTTAGCGAAATCGGCTTCCTAGATTTCAGTCGGGTCTTGGGGATGCTCTCCAAATCATCGTGTACAGGAAGACCAATGTTGTTAGTAATATTAGGCCATTTATTCTGTGCTGCAGCAAAGCAACTGATATCCCGGCAGGGCAATGTTAGAAAGAATCGGTATCTAGAGACTAGGAGTGGATCTAACAGTACCAATACATACCGATTGATTCGAGAAGTAGGAAATTTAAAGCGGGACGGAGCAAAGAGGGCTATAACCCCATCATTGCTGCAGTAGACGTTTCGCGGTGACAGTGATTGTCACCGCTAAACGTCTACTATCAGACAACTAGCTAGGTAGATAACATAAACAACTCCCCTCGTATACAGTATTATAATAGCCATGGTTTATAGTATCGCACATTACAATTGTAGTAATTATCCTATATATGTTCTTCAGTGTGTAATATAGCTGATTTTCGTTGGAAATTTCAGCGAAATATCAATTTCTAGCCTACCTTTGAACCAATAAAGAGCGTATTTTAAAAGGAGTTGCTGTGGCTCCGGAAAAAGTGTGAGCTGTGGAAAAATGGCCTGTATCCAAAGACAAACATGAACTAAGAAGCTTTTTGGGGTTATGCACGTATTATCGACGCTTTCTGTCGATGTTTCTGAATTCGCTAATTCGCTAACAGAAGATCGATCATTAATTTGAAACAACGAATGTCAAGCGTCTTTCGAGTTATTAAAAGGAACTTTGACAAGTGCACCTGTTTTACGTTACTCACTGCCATCTGGAAGGTTTGTTCTGGATACAGATAACAGTAACGTTTAAATGTATCGCACATGTGACGTTTTCGTATGTGCTCGGCGTTTTGCATTAAAAATTTCAACTTTGTGTATTTTTGTGGTGTGTGTTATTATTAGAGCTGAGGATGTTTGCGGTATAACCATGGTTATATCATGTAACCATAGTAATTTACTATGGTTACATGATATAACCATGGTTATACCGCAAACATCCTCAGCTCTAGTTATTATTAATGGAACTTTGATTAGCTGCTGGTGTGTCCCAGATAAAGTGTAGATTTAATCTATCGTCGAGTGAAATAACTGCTTTTTAAAGTTAGCTGTGAAAGTGACATTTTTTTTTGATACCACAATTCCTTATTGTAGTAATTATTTATTTATGCTTTCAAGTTGGTTTTATATTAGTTTATTAATTTATCAGTTCTCTCGCTTTTTCACCTACTTTTTTGGTGTAAAGAGTGATTTTTTAATTAGTTGTCAACGTGACAATTTTGTTATAGCCCTTTATTTCATTTGAATTGTTTAATTTTATTAATTCTATATGAATTAAGAATTGAATTGTGGGTGTAAACTAGCTCGCGTCCTGGCTATTATACATGGATTCACATACATCATCTCATAACTATGACCCTTTTCAGGACCAAACAACAAAAAACCTCGGAAAGTAATTCGAATTTGTCAAATAAACGTTGAAGGACTTAGTGTGTACATTTCAAAGCTCTTGCTAGACCAAAACATTGACATGTCCATTATTCAGGAAACTCACATAGAAAATGAAGACCAACAACACTACAGTGGTAAAATTGATGGATTTGATTTACTTGAGGCCACCTATCACCGTTCCTATGGAAATGCAACCTACGTTCGGAAAGATATTAGGAACGATTTATTATTAAATTCTATAGTAAATTCAAAAGTACACCAAGTAATAACAAAAATAGATGATATTACTGTCGTCAATGTTTATAAGCCACCAAAAGCGTCTTGGCCTAATAATATATTAGATACCTATCCATACCCTACAATGCGGGTGACTTTAACAGCGATTACACTGATTGGAAATATCATACCACTGATGAGGATGGTCAACGTCAACATCAACGTTAACGTCGACATCAACGTCAACGTCGACGTTGACGGAAATATGTACGTAAATATCGATTCGTTAAGAAGAAAGTGGTGACGGACTCTATCGTGAGAGGAGTTGTGGAGCGCATGATGTTGGAAACATAAAAGTCACCGCAAAGTGTTGATGCGACGAGTGCCTGCTTAGAGTTACTGAAGCACTCATAAGTATTCATCTTCGCTCTAGACCAGCTACTCGATTTTTTCACCACGGCAGCATTTCGGTTCATCGCTTCAATAACTGTACCGAATATTTAGCAAGAGCTGAACTGCAGGTGCTGGTACAGTACACCCTTACAACCCTTTTGCAATAGAGCTTTAATTTGCACTGTTTCTCCATATGAAGAACATGATGAAAGGGAGGAAGCTTTCTAATGAAGATTATCTTTATCAGGGCGAAGGATGAAGAGCGTACCAAGCTTTTAGAAGAAACGTGGAAGGATTGATTTAATGACCGGCTTTAAAGAGTGGATAAGTACTTAGAATGTAATGAAAATTATTTAGAAATTAACCTTCTTTCAATTATTCCCCTAATAAGAAACACCAATAATATGATATCTTCAGAAGCTGCCTTTAAAAGATGTGGAAATTGAAGCTCTATTGCAAAACTTTTGAGTTGCGTTTGTATGTTCTTAACTTTCTAATACATACTTTCTAGACAAGTTTCTTGTAAAATATAATTTGTAAGATTAGAAAACGAATAAATATTTTTAATTTAAAAAAAAACCTTCGAATTACGCAATCAATTATTCTATTATGTTAAACTAGAATCTTCTCTTCGTCATAAGTATTATAGTATTATAGAGTTAGCATCTTCCCCTTTTCCATATTTTTCCCATTGCCCTTTCCATCATAAACTTCGATAACCTGTACAACTTTCTAAATTTTTAAATAATTATTAGAGATATTTTCTGGAATTACAGAATAATAAATCTCTAAACAAATCGATAAGATTTGTGCTCTTTAGCTGTAAGTACCTGATGAAGCCACTGCGCTCGCGAAATAATTGTCGTCGTTTTACGATTAGGTATTAAAAAATTGAAGATTTAATCTTTAGTTTTATTTCTATTTTAAATCGATAAGAATTGTAAAAAAGCAGCTTCTGATTTTTGTTTTTATTTCAGGTGGCAGAACTAATGATAAGACCTGTAGGCGAACTTATTTAAATATTTTGTTATAAAATATGAAACAATCTTTTACAATTTAATAAAGTTAAATTCTTGAAAATTCTAAATACATATTCATTTTTCTTATATTGTATAGCAACCAAATCCTTAAAATCGTAAAAGAAATACCATTTTTGTTACATTTGATATAACCAATTAGGTCAAATGAATCGATATAAATTTGATTATTGCGTAAATATATAATATGCTCTCATTGCTTGATGAAAATTAACGTTCATAGCCGTTAAAAATAAATACACAAATTCTTAGAAATTTTCATTATTATTATTTTTTAGTTATTGTACATGCATCTATTTCATCAAGGTTTGAAATAAACTAAAAACTAACTTGTCCAGTGAAACTTTAAGAGGACCGTACTTCTATAATGTGTAATAAACCTTGACCTAAATACCAATAAATTCAAATTAAATGTTATTAAATCTCTTTTAAATATAATACAAACTGTGCTTTAAATAAAGAGATAACGTATGAAAAATGGAAAAATGTAATTATGTACGATAGAATATAAATCCAAAATATTGTGAATTACGATGCGGACTCCGAAATTAGAACCGCCCTAAAAATTGTATTTTGTGCTACCTATGAATTGAAAATATTCAGAATTTGTATAAATAATAAATGCCTCTATTGAAGGTACACAGACACATACGCTACAGCGTGTGTTTACATACGTAACAGCCGTCGAAACTATAACGTTGTTGTATGCTAAGGTCAATAACCTCAACATATTTACATACAAAATTAGCTGTTTATAAACTTTTAGGCCTGACCTAAATCAGCTATTTTATGTGTACACCTGAATGTTTTTTTTTGTTACGAGAAGTAACAAATATAAAATATTAAGATCGTGTTGGTTTGCAGCCTTCGTAATTTGGTAACACTCTACCTGTTTCCATAGTAATTTGAAACAGATTTGAGTAGGTAAAATCTATTTTGTATAAATCAAAAATCTTTTTAATATTATCCCTTTTCCACAATTAATAATCATATCATAAATACGTATTTCGACAACTAAGTTGTCATGATTAGTAGATGATACCATTGATCACAATGTTGAACATAAAGCACAGTAAAGTTAGAACAAAGAATCACGCACCGCTTTAAAAGTCGTCCACGTATACACCGACTTGTAAAGTGTTTACAAAATAATTATTTCTTTGCTTAATTACATAAACTTAATAATACATGTTTAGTAATGCAAATAAATTATAGCAAAAGCAAGCGGTTTGCATTCTTATGCTCAAACTTTTAAATCAACTGAATTTACAAATTTATAATAATAATAATAATTTATTTTCATCCCTTTGACTACAATAGCATAGGATAAGTCAATTTAAAGTAAAATAAAATCTTAATCGTGGTCACAATTCTTCTTACATATGTAAGAGCGTTAATATCTATATATAAAATAAACATTGATATCTAATACTACATTGAGAAGAGTACAATTGAAAATATACAAGGAACAAAATATTAAAAACCTAGGCAATATCATAGAGTTTCACACTAACCTTAACTACATTACAACTAATATTATACATCACAGTCATGAACAAATTCCTGGACTGAAGAATAGACTTTGGAGATTAATAGGTCCCTAATACTGTATTCAAACAAATCACGTGGTAACTGTCTATACTTAAGTGGTAACCTATTGTACAAACTGATGGTATCGTGGGACTTGCGGTCGTGGGACTTGCGGTCAAGTAGATTTTTAATTACATGCAGTGGGACTTGCGGTCAATTTTATTTTCGCAGTGGGACTTGCGATCACCTCATTGTATATGCACGTATAAATAATGATATACATTTGCACAATTATTATATAGTAGCAAACAAGTGAAAAGTATAACTTTCCTTCATTCTTTGTAATGTAATAACAAAAAATTAATAGGTAAATTATGGTAAACACAAAATAACAAATGAGAAAAGAAAAGAAAAAAGAAATCTGCAAATCGGAAGAAATTGTAATCGCCCAGAAATTCTATTTATAACACTCAATTTCAATGTTAGGACAAGTTAGGTATAGGGATTAACCGTTTACAATTAAAAAGGTTTTCGAATTTCTTTTCCACGTCGATCTTGGATCTTGGAAGCTCGTCGACCGAAATCAAAATTGTTCCTGTACTTTTTGCACTTCTGTGCAATAAATCGTGCGCAACCTACACAAAACTATTTCAAATAATTAAAGAGGCAACATTCTGGAACCCTCATACTGTATCAGTGGATTTCGAGCAAGCAGCTATTACGTCTTTAAAACAATCTATCCTACCGTCGCCATACAGGGGTGTAACTTCCACTTTAATCAGGCTTTATGGCGAAAAATCCAAGAATTGGGATTGGTTAAAGCCTGTAAAGAAGACGACGCTACCAGAAAACATCTGCGTATGTGTGCAGCATTATCATATATTCCAATTGATAATATTGACGAAGGTTGGATAGCAATTCAAGAAAGCACACCAATTGACGAAAAACTTACATTATTCTACGACTACTTTGTTGAACAGTGGCTCGAAAATCCCACAATAAAGCAAGAAGAATGGAACTGCTCCGAAGCTTTACACAGAACGAACAATGCGGTTGAAGGGTGGAATCGAAGACTAAATTCGATTGTAAATCGACCACATCCAAACTTATACGCATTTATAAAAATATTAAAAACAGAAGCCAACCATGGCTCGTTTTTAATGAAATGATGTGACTTACATTTACAAGCAACGAAACGGCGCAAGGTGTACGTAAAAGTGGATGAAAGAATTGGAAAGTGTTTGGAAGATTTTAAACAGACAAGAGATATAAAAAAATATCTGTCAACATTGGCATACATCGCAAAATTCGAATAAACAAAAATTTGTAAATATTATCTATGTATATAGTAGTAAATAGTATAGTTTTCGTATGACAACGGCCAAAAACGCCAACTTTTAAACACGCCAGTATTCAACTGCCAGTCCTAAGCCTGGATTACAGTGTGAAGGAAAGTTGTATTTTTCACTTTTTGCTACTATATAATAATTATGCAAATGTATATCATTATTTATACGTGCATATACAATGTGACCGCAAGTCCCACTGCGAAAATAAAATTGACCGCAAGTCCCACTGCATGTAATTAAAAATCTACTTGACCGCAAGTCCCACGACCGCAAGTCTCACTGACTCAAACTGATTGCCTGGTATTTAGGATTTTTTTTCAGTAAATGCTGGTTTATGTTTGGGAATTTCCAATACCTGACTATTACGTGTATAATAATGGTGGTTCTCATTTAATTTTGTGAAAATATTAAAATTTTGCTTGATATAAATTAATAATTTATAAATATACGAGGTGCATTCAAGTTCTAAGGCCTCCGATTTGTTTTCTAACTAACTACTCACCCGAAAACTATGAAACTGGTGTTACTTCTCGACGTAATCTCCCTGCAGACGTACACATTTTTCACAACGTCGCCGCCATGATTCCATATATATATTTAAAACAACCCTACATGTTTCAGCAATGATGCCTTTGTCAAGGATATAAAAAATATAAATGACAGAATATTCTGTCATTTATATTTTTTATATCCTTGACAAAGGCATCATTGCCGAAACATGTATTATCGATACAATAAAGGCCCTGTATAAAGGTAATAAAAATAAAGTTAGAACACTTAACGAAGAATTAACAGAATTTGAAACAAAAATAGGATTGAAACAAGGTTGTGTTCTTAGCCCTCTTCTATTCACGATATTAATGGACGATGTTATAAAAAATTGTAAACAGATGTGAGAAAATGATAGTGGGTAGCTGGAGAATGCACCAAAGTGCCCTACGCGAATTATTGTTCGCAGACGACATGATTGTAGTAGCAGATTCAGAAAATAATCTACAAAAGAATCTAAATATATACCAATCAGAATTCAGAAAAATAAACATGAAAATTAACATAAGCAAAACAAAAACGATGATAATGGCAGGAAAGGAAAAGATACACAAAATATGCTTAGGGGGAAGACAACTAGAACAAGTTAAAAGTTTCAACTATTTAGGCACAGTAAAAGAAGAAAATGGAAGGATAGATAAAGCAATAGCAGAGAGAATAGGAAAGATAGGAATAATTTTTAACATGCTTAAAGATACATTTTTTGGAAAAAAGGAAGTATCATAGGAAATAAAAACAGAGATATATGAAAAAGTAGTAAGACTTTCGCTAGTATACAGTTGTGAGTCTTGGACGATTTCAGATAGAAACAAAAGCAGAATAACAGCAGCAGAAATGAGATTCCTGAGAAAAATTGAAGGAATTACAAGGAAAGACAGAATTAGAAATGAGGTAATACTACAAAGAAGGAACTTGAAACATAATATTCTGTCATTTATATTTTTTATATCCTTGACAAAGGCATCATTGCCGAAACATGTAGGGTTGTTTTAAATATATATACTTTGAAGTAATAAACCAGACCTTTAATCGCCGACTTATTAAGTTTACCATATATATATATATATATATATATATATATATATATATATATATATATAAAATATATTATATATATATATAATATTTTCGTGACCTTGGTATGATATGGTAAATTCAATCAGTTGGCGGTTTAAGGTCTGGCTTTACTTTAAAGTATATATATTTAAAACAACCCTACATGTTTCGGCAATGATGCCTTTATCAAGGATATAAAATATAAATGACAGTATACAAATGTCATATAATTGAGTTGCTCAATTATATGACTTTTGTATACTGTCATTTATATTTTATATCCTTGATAAGGCATCATTGCCGAAACATGTAGGGTTGTTTTAAATATATATACTTTATACAGTTATATATATATATATATATATATATATATGTATATATATATATATACCGTGTGTCCCAATTTCGATGCTCACCATTGGTATCTCGGTTATTAGAAGATATAGAACAACGGTTAAATGGGGAATGTTTTGCAGAATTCAATACTCGCGGCAAATCTCATTTCAAATTTGATCTAACTTTTTAAATTTTTAAAATATTTTGAAAAATCAAAAATATGCCGATTTCGTTATTCCTCAATAACTCGATAACGCTTAGTCTGACCTCTTTTAAAGTTTTACATTGTTGAGACACTTTGTTAAAACAAATTATTTGATACAAACAGAAACCCCCGATTGTCATTTGTTTTTAAGTTATTACCACTATCTTTTGTTTTCCATATGGCGGCCATATTGGATTTTGGGTTTGTTAGGTAGTCCTCAAAATGTGCTTTTCAACGATGTATAACATGCCTGAAAAATTTTTATTTATAAGGAAAATATTAATAAAAACGTAAATTAATCTTTAATATGAAATTAGTAGGCTGAAAAATTAAACACCAATGTCAAATGAAAGTGAAAAGATATTCTAAGTAATACTGTAAACAAACGAAACGATAAAAAAATTATAGAAATAAAAAGTAAAGATACAGAACTTAAAGTTCACATTCACTTAAAGAAATTGTTCAATATGACGACCATTCTGTTCCACACAATTTTGACACCTTGTTCGAGTAGAGTTACAAACTCTACGTAGCGTGTTTCCGTTTACTGATCGTAGCACATCTAGTACTCTTTGTTCTAAAATTTCCCGAGTTTCTAGCGGTTCAAAATCAAATACTTCGTTTTTAGTGGTACCCCATAAATAAAAGTCAAGCGAGGTAAGGTCGGGTGATCTCGCAGGCTATTGCACGGGTCCATTATTTGAAATCACTCTCTCATTAAAGTTTTCTCTCAAAAAATGTTGCACGTTACGAGTTTTATGAGCCGGGCAACCATCTTGCTGGAACCAGATGTTTTGCATGTTCTCGGGATTAATAATTTGCCTCAAAGCAGGCATTATCTCGTTTGTTAGTAGCTCCAAATATCTGTTACCAGTTAAATTGTAATCAAAGATGAAAGGACCTATTAACTGATTATCTAAAACAAAAAAAAGAGTTTAAAAAACAAAAAAAATGTAAACAAAATGTCATACCAATTAAACCGCACCAGACATTAAAACCAAATCGAACTTGAAATCTTCTTTGATTTACCAAATGTGGATTTTCAGTAGACCAATGCTGATAGTTATTCCTATTGAACACTCCACAATTGGTAAATCGTGTTTCATCTGTCCATAGTATTTTCCTAGGAAAATTAGCGTCATATTCACATTTTTGAAGGTACCACCTGCTAAACTGTAATCGTCGGAGATTGTCATTATCACTTAAACCTTGTACAATTGTTGGTTTGTAAAGATGATACTTGTTTTTCGTCAAGGTTCTGTGAACAGTAGATTTTGAAATCCCTGTTTCCCGTGCCTCACGACGAACTGATGTGCTGGGATTGTTCCTAACGTTCTGCAAAATATTATTTAGACGTGTATCAGCATCATTAACTTCATAGTTAGCTCGTTTTTGTTCGAAGCTTCCAAAGTTTGTTAATTTGCTAACTAGTCTTCTAAAAATTGTCCTGTGTGGCTGTTGTCTTTCTGGAAAACGCTCTGCATAACTCGTGCACGCATTTTTAGTGTTTCTATTTGCTTTGAAATACACTTCCAACATATCAACTTTTTCTTCGTTTGAATATGTATGTGCTATTATCAATACTTATAAATCTTAATACTTGACAATAATTACTTATCACTAACTACAAGTAGTTATAATTAACTTATCTCTGCAGCACTAATTGTACTTTGACAGGTTATCGTTTTATTTCATTGTCAGAATACATTTGTCATTGACGTTTGACGGAACATAATGTCTTTGCTAGTGATACACGCTCAGAGGTTAGAATTATCTGACATTTGATGTAAAACCAAATACAAATCTCCCCACTACTTTTAATCGTGCGCGAACTTACCCCTCCTCGCGCCAACTTAATTGGCGTTTGCTATATTTAGAATATCTTTTCACTTTCATTTGACATTGGTGTTTAATTTTTCAGCCTACTAATTTCATATTGAAGATTAATTTACGTTTTTATTAATATTTTCCTTATAAATAAAAATTTTTCAGGCATGTTATACATCGTTGAAAAGCACATTTTGAGGACTACCTAACAAACCCAAAATCCAATATGGCCGCCATATGGAAAACAAAAGATAGTGGTAATAACTTAAAAACAAATGACAATCGGGGGTTTCTGTTTGTATCAAATAATTTGTTTTAAAAAAGTGTCTCAACAATGTAAAACTTTAAAAGAGGTCAGACTAAGCGTTATCGAGTTATTGAGGAATAACGAAATCGGCAAATTTTTGATTTTTCAAAATATTTTAAAAATCTAAAAAGTTAGATCAAATTTGAAATGAGATTAGCGCGAGTATTGAATTCTGCAAAACATTCCCCATTTAACCGTTGTTCTATATCTTCTAATAACCGAGATAGCAATGGTGAGCATCGAAATTGGGACACACGGTACATATATATATATATATATATATATATATATATATATATATATATATATATATATATGTATATATATATATATATATAAATAATAGGAATAAATATGAATTTATTTAAGATGATTAAGCTCTTACATGTTTCACCACTAATAGCCTTTCTCAAAGAGTTATATTTCAAATGTGAACACAATTACAATTATAAAAAGTAAAAGTAATATGTTCTATCAGAAACTATCAGAAAAAGTCAAACATACTTTAAAAAATATGATATAGCTACAATATATAAACTTAGCAATACAAATAAACATCTATTCTCAAAGCTAAAACCTAAAACGATTTCGAAAACACACAGATAATCGGGGGTGAACAACACACAATGAAAAGTGAAATTAAGGAAATGATTAGTGTTCAACAAGAAAAAGACTCAATTAACAACAGAAGTGACATAAAATATCTAAGCAGTTTATACTATAACTTAATAAAGTAAAGTAACGATCTGCAATTTACCATCATGAATATATACAATTGTTACATAAATATCTATCATATGTTATTTAAATATCTGCACACTGGCTTATCATGCTGGCAGTCCCAAGTTTAGATCTGGGACTAGGCTCTTCGAGAAGGTTTTCCTTTTTGTTCTAGGCCAATGCCGACAGCTGAACATCTGCAGTCGCCCGACGGGCGCAGATATAATAATTACTCATGGCTTGCCAATGCCCTCTATAATTGGCGTCAAGCTGTTGGGAAATGCTAAGGCATGAATTATTATTATTAACCTTATATGTATTTTTGAATAATGTGATTTTATCCATGACAACTTTCACTTACATAAATATTACATTAATATACTGTAATTTATAATTTAAAATTCTTTGAAGAAGGCAGCAACTGCCGAAACAGCTAAGATTATTTTAAATATATATACATATATTAAAGTAAAACAGACCTTAAATCGCCGACTAATTAAATCTACTATATTTAAAATGTGTCTACTATATATATATATATATATATATATATATATTGTAACGTTTCTAAATTGGTTAATATTTAAGAATGTTTATTATCGTTATAAAGGCCCCAAAAGTTGGGCTGACAAAATGTAATATTACGAATTGTTAATATATATAAAAAACGTATGTATATAAAAAAATGAATGTTATATAACTGTGAATTGTTGTATAAGAAAATGTTATAAAAAGTGATATACAATTCAAATCGGGCTCGTTCAATACTTATCTTTTTTTTGTTATTTTCGTCGTCGGCTAGCTTCTTTAATTTCTTCAGGGTTAAGGTAGGTTCACCTCTCTCCACTTTGACTTTATGTACGTAGTTTATTTAATTGGGATCGGAACAATATCTCAAGTATATTACAAAGAAAACCAAAGTAAAATATTGACAATTAACTTTATTAATAAAAAATTATCTAGCAAAGTTTGGAATTTATATTAACAATTTTCGTGACACACAAATAACAATACGGGAGATACACTCAACGGTTGGTATTCTTATAGTCTAACAATATGGTGTACGACAAGTGCAATTAGGTGTTGTTTTATTAAAAGAGTTTACAAAAGTAACATAGAATCAAGTTTTTAAAATTACAAACAGTGGATTCTAATATTTAAATAAGTGGAATAAAAATTACAGTGATATAATATCGGTGAAAGCAAAGTAAATAGTTAGTTATGGAATAAACAAAGAAAATTCTAGAAAAGTATATGAGCAAGTAAAAATGGCGCGTAAAATATTGTTAAAGTTAGCAAAAACCTGAGTCTTCGGATATAGCTTCCGTTGCTTCCTGCTCCTGTGTTCTGCTGGTTTTCACAACGGGAAACTGGATAATATTTCTACGATGGTCCCTCGGGATGACTTGAGTTTTTTGAAATCTCCAAGTCCGACGGCGGCTTGTTCGGATGACCGGTTTCGAGCGTACCAAGATGCTGGTCGTTGCACGGTGAAACTTATGGCGGGTAATTAACGTATTAAAACTTTAAAAATTCGTAGTTCTTGAACTAATTGGTCGGTAGATGGTAAACTTTGTCTACAGGTAGATCGTAGGTGTGAGTAACGTTGTGTAGACTCAAAAATCTCCAGAACTTAATAATTTCACCAATTTGTTTTAATTAATTCGGAGCACAAAAAACGTGACCTCTCACTGTGACGACTAATTACCGACGCTTACTTTTTCACTTGTTTTTAATTGCATAACTTTCCGCAAAATCGCCCCCTTCTTTACTTGCATTATCTTTTCGAATATTATTATTTTAGACATTTTTACAGAGTAAAACAGTAAAAAAAATTACAATTTGATTTATAAAATAACTTTGGTTGAATAACATATGTTTATGTGTTTACAAACACTCTGGCAATATCGGTTTATTTTCGGGTTATTGCACCGTTAGAATTGTGGGCGGGGCTTAATTGTTCAAATACATTTGAAAATAAATACGTTACATTTGTTTGAATAAACACGCGTTAAATATTAATTTGAATTAAAAATTGAAAGTAAACATTATAAAAAAAATAGAAAAATAAGTTAATTATTTCAAAGCAAGTTTGTCGTCAAAATAACGTATTTATACCTTGAATCAATCTTTCCCCTTCTTGGTATTAAAGTACATATTAGATATAAATATTATGGTTACAAGTATTCTTTGTTTCTTTCAGAGAAAAGAAACCCTTCTTGCAATGCCTCAATATATATATATATATATATATAAATATATACAAAATCTAATTATTAAAATAACTATTCAAATTTAAATAATAGATTACACTGAGAGAGACATATAATATATATATATATATATATATATATATATATATATATATATATATATATATAATTGAAAAGAAATTATCGACCGGGATATATTATCAAAAATTAATTAAAATTCGGGTAAGCGGTCAATTAAAAAACTCCTTTATTCAATTACCCTATATTTCGCAACACTTTGTCGCTTCTTCTGGGGTAAAAAATGTAGAGTTAAAAAATAATAAAATTGACGTACAAAATATATTTGTACGTATCATATTTTGTACGTCAATTTTATTATTTTTTAACTCTACATTTTTTAACCCAGAAGAAGCGACAAAGTGTTGCGAAACATAGGGTAATTGAATAAAGGAGTTTTTCAATTGACCGCTTACCCGAATTTTAATTAATTTTTGATTATATATATATATATATATATATTGTAATATGTCGATGAATGTTAATATATAAAATGCTTATTATTGATTAATATAATGTAATATTGATACTGACATACGATTTATATTGCCCCAAAAGTTGGGCTGACAAATGTAATATTACTAAATGCGTGTATATTGTATACAATATTTATTTAAATTGGGCTATTCAATACTTAACTGTGTTTTATCGGCTAGCTTATTTCTCTCTCAGGGTTAAGGTAGGTTCACTTCTCTCCACTGTGAATTTACTTACATCGCTTATTTACTCAGAAATGGAACAATATCTCAAGTACTTAAAAAAAAAATGCCAAAGTAAAATATTAACAATTAACTTTATTAATAAGTAAACATCTTTAAAAGTTTCAATATTAAAAAAAAACAGTTTTCGTGACACACATATCATAAGGGAGACACACTTAGCAGGTGGTATTCTTACAGTACAAATGCAATATGGTATAAGACATGTGCAAATAATTGTTGATTTCTTAAAATGTTTTATAAAGGTGAAATTGAATCAAGTTTTAATATAACAAATAGTGAATACTAATATTTAAATAAGTTTGTATAAAAATTATTATGTTTAATACCAGTGACAGCAATGCAAATAATTATTGAGTGAATAAACAAAAAAAGTTCTAGAAGTGTTCATAAGCAAGTTAAAAATGGCGCGTATAATATTCGTAAAAATAGCAAAAACCTGAATCTTCGGATAGCCTCTAGTGATTCCTGCGCATGTGTTCTGGAGAAGTCTTCACAGCGGGAACTGGAGAATATTTCTGCTAATATCCCTCGGGATGATGTGAACTTTTCAATATCTCCAAGTCCGACGGCGGCTGGAACGGATGACCGATCTCGGGCGATCAAAGATGGTGTTCGATGTACGATGAAATTTTGGGCGGGTAGTTTTCGTATCGAAAACTATAAAAATTCTTAACTCTTGAACGGTCTGGTCGGAAGATGTTAAATTTGGTCTACAGGTAGTCCTTAGGTAGGTGAAACGTTTGGTTGACTTAAAAATCTCGAGCACTGAATATTTCCGCCAAATTATTTTAATTAAGCCGGAGCACAAAAAAACGTGACCTCTCGTTGCAACTACTAATTACCGACGCCAATCTTTTCATTTGTTTTTAATTACATAACTTGCCGCAAATCGCTCCATTCTTTACTTGCATTATCTTTTTGAATATTATTAAATTAAACATTTTTACAGTGTAAAACAGTTAAAAAAATTACAATTAGATTTATAAAATAACTTTAGTTAGGTAACATATGTTGATGTGTTTACAATCACTCTGTCAACATCTGTTTCTTTGCGGGTTATTGCACCGTTAAAATTGTAGGCGGGGCTTGATTGTTCAAATACATTTAAATATAAATACGTTAAATATGTTCGAATAAAATCGCGTTAAATATTAATTTGAAATAGAAATGAATATAAACGTCACAATAAAAAAAAAAAAAATAAGTTAATTATTTCAAGGCAAATTTGTCGTCATAATAAAGTATTTATACTTTGAATCAATTTTTCCCCTTCTTGGTATTAAATTACATAGTAAATACAAACATTACAGTTACATGTATCCTTTGTATTTTTTTCAGAGAAAAAGCCCTTCTTGCAATGCCTCAATTCCCCCTTGATAAAAGATAGAAACTTGTTGAAAGCTTTTAATCAACTGGATAGTGCTCTGATGATAATTAAATGAAATGTGTGTGTTCACGTTAAAAATACTTTAAATTCTATAAGTAGTTAATTATATTATTCTAGCACATAATTCCCTATTTAGTAAATGTCATTAAATGGTTAAAGTTGTTTGTTTTTTTTCCGCTAGGGTTTTTGTTTGGAAACCTTTTTAATAAATAAGTAGTTACTTTCTTCTTCCTTTTTCTTTTAATAATAATATAATTAATTTAATTGGCCTAGTTTAAATGTATACTTGGGATTAGTATTGTTAATATAGTACTTATTATTAGTTTACGGACTATAACATGTTTGGTTTGTTTGTTCTGGAAGTTATTTCTGTTTGTTATGCACGAAAAAATCTTTATTTTTAAGTGTGGTAGTCTTGCAACATAGTTATGTGATATCTACCTCTAATGTAATTTGTTTCGGGTTCAAAAAGTTCGTAGGTGTTGTTACCAATGATTCTCTTAATTGTATAGGGACCTTGGTAGGCTTTCAGTAGCTTTCCCATTATTTTGTGTTTTAAATCAGTTACTCTTAATCTGTTAACTATAACTTGGTCTCCTACATTGTAAGTTTTGTACTTCTTATTTGCCGAATTTCTCTTTTTCTCCCATTTTCGCTTTCTTAGTAATAATCTTTCTCTGACTTCTTGCAAACGATTATGTAAATTTATATGCTCAGAATTAGTCCATGGTCGTTGTGGTGGTTGTCCAGTAAATAAAGTTATTGGGCAGTGATTATGCACTGTGCTAGGTGTATTGTTTATAGTAAATTCTATCTGTGGTAACAGTCTGGCCCATTTTCTGTGATTTTCGTCCAGTAATATACGTAAATATTTTATCGTTTCGCGTATATATCGCTCGGTAGGATTTCCTTGGGGGTAGCGGATTGATGTATAGACGGTGTTGATGTCGTGTGAATGTAAGAACTCCTTGTAACGATCGTTTGTGAAATAGGTAGCGTTGTCCGATAGTATTGTTTGTGGTTTTCCATAATGTGCGAAGTAGTCCACTAAAGCTTGTAAAACGGTGTTGGTATCGCATTTCTGCGTAGGTATGAGTTTGATGAACTTAGAAAATATATCACATATTACCAAAATGTGGCGATAACCTTTAGTGCTAGGAATAAGGTTTGATAGAAAATCAATTGATATTAACTCTAGTCTATCATATGCAGTTATATTATGGCTTATGTTGGTGTTAGTGAATGTTTTATCTTTGGTTATTTCGCAGAGTCGACATTGTTTTACCACGCTGTTTATTATTCGTTCGTCATTTACACAGTAGAAAGCTTCTCTGTAGAGTAACCAGCACTTTCTTGCACCTATGTGAGTATATGTTCGGTGTAAATATTCTGTTATTTCTCTGGTGTGTTGTTCGTTTGTGACGTATACAGTAGTTCTTCCTATTTGTTTTACAATGAATTAGTCTCTGATTGACATACCTTTATATTCACCTACAGTTCTTAAATGTCGTCTTATTTTATCGAAGTCTGGGCTTGATTGTGTCTGTAAGATTTTTGTTTTTGAAAAAATGCCTCTCCTTTGTAGATTTATTAAATTGATGCAAATATTCTGCCTCTTTACGTCCCCCTCCTGTCTCGTAAGTGCATCGGCAGTTACCATTTCTTTGCCAGGTTTATATTTTATTATGAACTCGTACTGTTGTATTAACAAAGTCCAACGATAGATGCGACTGTTATTAAGTTTGCAGCTCATGATGTTGACTAAAGCTTTGTGGTCTGTTTCCAATACAAATGACTTTCCTATCAGGTAATATCTGAGTTTCGTTAACGCAAATACGATGGCGAGCATTTCCTTCTCGGAAATCGTGTATCGAGTCTCGCACGTTTTCAGAGTGCGTGATATAAAATAAATAGGGGTTTCTTGATCGTCCTTCATTTGTACTGGTTCTGCGGCAATTGTCTTGTGTGAAGCATCTGTTCGCACAACAAACGGTAGAGTAAAGTCTGGGTGATGTAAACGGAGATTTTCTACAAAGTTTTCTTTTAAAGTTGTGAAGCATAATTCGCATTCCGCCGTCCAGTTCCATTTCTTCCCCTTTTTGATTAGTTCCAACAAGGGTAACGTTTTCTCGCTATAATTTGAGACAAATTTCCTATAATAGTTTAACACTCCTAAAAAACTTCTTAACGTTTTTAAATTCTTCGGTCTCGCATAATCTTGAATGATATCTAAACGTGTCGGGTCTAATAAAATGTTTTTCTGATTAATCACATATCCTAGATAGTTAATCTCCTGTCTAAAGAATTGACATTTCGCTAAGTTAAGTTTCATACCATGGGTTTTTAAGGTGTTAAGAACAATGTTAATATGTTGTAGGTGTTGTTCCACAGTTTCGGAAAATATAATAATGTCGTCTAGGTAATGCAAAGCGAATTCATCATATCGGTCTAGTATACGATGCAGAAAACGTATCAGAGCGGCTGGTGATGTCTTTAAACCAAATGGACATACTCTAAACTGATATACAATTCCATTTACTAAGAAACCACAGTATTTTCTGGATTCCGGTTCTAAGTTTATTAACCAAAAAGCATTCTTTAAGTCTAATTTACTATAAATTTGTTTACTTCCGCATTTCGTTAATAAGATGTCTATGTTTTGCGGCATTTCGAATTCTGGCTTAATTCGTTTGTTCAGAGCTCTCGCGTCTAAGCATATTCTTAACGATAGGTCCTTCTTCTGAACTATTACAATGGGATTAATAAAGTATGTGTTCGATCTCTCGATGATTCCGGATTGTTCTAATCTCTCTAATTCTAAACTAACTTTCTGTTGATAGTGGTAAGGAATAGGGTAATTCTTACTTATTAATGAGCAGTCATTGTCAATATTAATTGGATGTTCATATCCTTTTGCAAAAACAATATCGTTATTAATTAAAGTGATGTTTTCGTTTAAAATGTTAATTAATTGCGGTACGACGTTTGAATACGGTATTTCCTGTTTATCAATTATATTAGTTATATCATTCTTATCATTTATAATGTCGGTTGTCTGTAAATCCTCCTTAATCTTTACCTCTTCTTCGCCCTCGTAACTATCTTGCGTTCCTAACAAATCTGGCCTAGTATTCACTCCTATATATTCATTATTTATAATATTATCATTTCCAACTCTATCAATAAACCTTTCTTCAGCTCTCCTATAGTACGGTACATTATATTCTAATAAATTATTTATTACAACTGTTAAAACTTCTCTCTTATAAGTATTATATTCTTGCACTTCCTCTACGGACAAATGTTTATTAAATGTTAAATTGTTCTTTCCAATTGATAAAATACCTTTTTCAAAATTCAATATCATTTTTAACCTGTTGATATTGTCTATACCCAATATACAGTCATATTGTAACTTTTCTATTACGTAACAGTGAATTAAATAACTGATTTAATTTATTCTTATTTCGGTGTTGAGTTGCTTTGTGACAGTGCCCATCTTCCTTCCATTCGCGGTAACTATGTCAGTACCCTTGGTTTTAACAACGTGTTGTTCGTATCCCTTTATTTGTTTTGCCAGATCTTCTCTAACTAATGTAATCTCGGCTCCGGTGTCGATTAAACAATTTAATTTGATATTGCTGAATTGTAAAATAATAATGGGTAGAGAATATACTTCATTTACGGTGTCCCCTGCATCTTCTATGTTTATGAACTCATCCGGTGATTGGTAAAATTTTATATTATGTAATTTCCAGAACATGTTATAGCCGTTATTATTATTTAATTTTGCTGGTTCAATGGTCCGGGTATTGGATCCAGATACAGATCGTCTTGCGGAATTGGAGTTTTTTTTTTGTAGCCCCTCCATGTCTGTTCTGTCAGGTGATAACGATCTATGTCGCCGGTAAGCATTATTACCTCGACCTCTTCCTCTGCTTGCGTAGTGATTTATTCCGCGTCTCGATTGGTGAGTTTGTGCACGTGGAGTGTTATAGGCATCGTTATTGTCGGGTCTGTTATTGTTATAGTTATTGTTCGAAGAATTATTGTGGTAATTGTACGGATACGGTCGGTTGTAAGTATGTTGTGCATTCGGTCGATTCTGATTTGTATAGTTATTATGAGGATGGTTGTTGTAGTTGTTATTATTGTTATTGTTATTCTGGTTGTATTGTCTAGATGTTGCTGGTGGATAACGATTGTTTTGAGAATAATTAGTTGAGTTGTTATTATTAGGATAATTATTGAAACGTGGTATGGGGTTGGGAATGTAGTTCGGTGCTTGTGGGTTCCTAGTGTTGTTCGTCCGATTATTGGGCTGTTGTTGTTGTTGGTTGGTTTCAGCGAAATCGTCCAGTCTTCGGAGTATCTTGATTAGAGAGTCCATGTCAGTGACCTTCTGACAGATAATCGCCTGAGTATCAGTGAAAATAAAGTGGTTCAACAATAGGCGCGCTATCATTGACTCACTCATGTCGCTGATGTGCTTGCACTGGTTGTATACACGAGATGCATACATCTCCCTCGTCACTTGTCCCAATCTAAATTTCCCTGTTAACAAGCGAACTTTGGCCCCGTTCTGCTGGTTTTCGTCCCAGTAATTCTTCGTGAATATCACAACAAATTGATCCAAAGAATGGCAATGTTCCTCTATCCTCTGAAACCATTCTTGTGCACTGTTCCTCAATGTTGCTCGTACTACTTCGATCCGGTGTTTCTCGTCAATAACGTCCTCTAAATACCTTAGTATCCCATTTAAATACGCCATGGGGTGTACTCTAGTCATATCTCCGTCGAAATGTTGTAGGTTTTCGATTTTTATTATCGAATTACCTGCATTTGTATTATGTATCGGTGCTGTGTAAGTTCTAGGTTTATTTTCTAATTGGTGTAAGTTGTGTTGCGTTTCATTATAATTGTCGATTTGTACAGTTTTCATATTATCTAGATTTAAGTTCACCGCCTGTATTTCTTGATTATGTATTTCTTTATTTTCATTAATTTGTGTATTAAGCTCGCGTCTTAATTGTTGGGTCTGTTCCTCATTGATTTGATTATATGTTGTTAATTTTGTATCTAACGTACAATTATTTTCGAGTATTATTTTATTTAAGTCTTTGTGTAGTTCTTTGTTCGCTGCATTAATTTTCGATTCGGTTATTTCGTAAATTTGTGTGGTTGAAGCTTCTAGTTGTTGAGCCCACTGTAAATTTTGCGATTTGACGGTCTCATCTAGTTTTAGGAGATACTTCAACTCATTCTGTTCCATGGCCTTTTGTGTTGCGGTGATTTCTGCAATTTGTACGTCGATGTCCCCCTTGAATGTATTAAGTTTCTTTTCTATGTTGGTGTTGTTTAATTCTATTTTTTCATTTATGTTAATTAGGTTAACTTCTAATCTCGTTGTCAGGTCGTTATTTAAGTTATTTAAATCTTGTTTTAATTCTTGGTTGTTGGTGTCTAATTTGGTATTTAAATCTTTATTTGAATTGTTTATGTCTTGTTTTAGTTCGCGATTATTAGTATCTAGTTTGTTATTAAGGTCCTTATTGGCAGTGTTCATGTCTTGATTATTAGTATCTAATTTGGTATTTAAATCTTTGTTGTTGGTGTCCAATTTGGTATTTAATTCTTGCATTTGTGCCATTAACATGTTAAACATGTCCATGAATTTACTGTCAGGCGAAACACTAGCCTCTCCTGAAACGGACGGTTGCGGTACTGCAATATCCCCCTGTTCAGTCCGGTCTTCTTCCACTGCGTCTTTCGGGGTCTTAGCTCTGTGTCTGGTATCCATTTTAGGGTATATTTAGTTAGTTTGTAAGTTATATTAGTATTTGTACAGGTAGTTGTAATTATATTGTAAATATATTAGTGGTAAAATGTTGTTGTTTATAATGTTATTAGATTTAATTTACACACGTAAATGCAATGACAAATAACAAAAATATATATAAGAAATATGAATCTGCACTTTAATATTTCCCAGTACCAACCTTTAAATATCTTACAGATGGTCTCGAAGACAGCAATCCCTTGAAATACAAAACCTTGCTCTCTCTCTGAAGTTCCACAAAGACAAAATAACAAACACATAAACAAATAGTACAGTATGGTAAATGCGAATACAACGGTTCTCCTTGTTTTTTTTATTAATTCTCTGTGCCACGAAAAACTTGATTACTTGAGAAAGTGTTCCTAATTGATATGTTCGATAATAGAGTAACTTTTTGTTGAAGTGTGGAGTAGAAGTTCGCCCCAACACGTTAGGGTGCCAATTGTAATATGTCGATGAATGTTAATATATAAAATGTTTATTATTGATTAATATAATGTAATATTGATACTGACATACGATTTATATTGCCCCAAAAGTTGGGCTGACAAATGTAATATTACTAAATGCGTGTATATTGTATACAATATTTATTTAAATTGGGCTATTCAATACTTAACTGTGTTTTATCGGCTAGCTTATTTCTCTCTCAGGGTTAAGGTAGGTTCACTTCTCTCCACTGTGAATTTACTTACATCGCTTATTTACTCAGAAATGGAACAATATCTCAAGTACTTAAAAAAAAAATGCCAAAGTAAAATATTAACAATTAACTTTATTAATAAGTAAACATCTTTAAAAGTTTCAATATTAAAAAAAACAGTTTTCGTGACACACATATCATAAGGGAGACACACTTAGCAGGTGGTATTCTTACAGTACAAATGCAATATGGTATAAGACATGTGCAAATAATTGTTGATTTCTTAAAATGTTTTATAAAGGTGAAATTGAATCAAGTTTTAATATAACAAATAGTGAATACTAATATTTAAATAAGTTTGTATAAAAATTATTATGTTTAATACCAGTGACAGCAATGCAAATAATTATTGAGTGAATAAACAAAAAAAGTTCTAGAAGTGTTCATAAGCAAGTTAAAAATGGCGCGTATAATATTCGTAAAAATAGCAAAAACCTGAATCTTCGGATAGCCTCTAGTGATTCCTGCGCATGTGTTCTGGAGAAGTCTTCACAGCGGGAACTGGAGAATATTTCTGCTAATATCCCTCGGGATGATGTGAACTTTTCAATATCTCCAAGTCCGACGGCGGCTGGAACGGATGACCGATCTCGGGCGATCAAAGATGGTGTTCGATGTACGATGAAATTTTGGGCGGGTAGTTTTCGTATCGAAAACTATAAAAATTCTTAACTCTTGAACGGTCTGGTCGGAAGATGTTAAATTTGGTCTACAGGTAGTCCTTAGGTAGGTGAAACGTTGGGTTGACTTAAAAATCTCGAGCACTGAATATTTCCGCCAAATTATTTTAATTAAGCCGGAGCACAAAAAAACGTGACCTCTCGTTGCAACTACTAATTACCGACGCCAATCTTTTCATTTGTTTTTAATTACATAACTTGCCGCAAATCGCTCCATTCTTTACTTGCGTTATCTTTTTGAATATTACTAAATTAAACATTTTTACAGTGTAAAACAGTTAAAAAAATTACAATTAGATTTATAAAATAACTTTAGTTAGGTAACATATGTTGATGTGTTTACAATCACTCTGTCAACATCTGTTTCTTTACGGGTTATTGCACCGTTAAAATTGTGGGCGGGGCTTGATTGTTCAAATACATTTAAATATAAATACGTTAAATATGTTCGAATAAAATCGCGTTAAATATTAATTTGAAATAGAAATGGATATAAACATCACAATAAAAAAAAGAAAAATAAGTTAATTATTTCAAGGCAAATTTGTCGTCATAATAAAGTATTTATACTTTGAATCAATTTTTCCCCTTCTTGGTATTAAATTACATAGTAAATACAAACATTACAGTTACATGTATCCTTTGTATTTTTTTCAGAGAAAGAGCCCTTCTTGCAATGCCTCAATATATTTATATATATATATATATATATATATATATATATATATATATATATATATATTATATGTCTCTCTCAGTGTAATCTATTATTTAAATTTGAATAGTTATTTTAATAATTAGATTTTGTTATAATTAGAGAACGGACACGCTTACCACTCAGTACAGTACTGGTGAAAGGCTGTATTTCTAAAATATTTAATTTTATTTATATATGTAATTGGAAAACGAACGGATGGTGATCTATAAAATTACGAAATACATATTTATTTGATGAAAAGTTGTATTTATAAAGTTTTTAAATTTATTTATATAATTGGAAAACGAACGGGTGGTGATATATAAAATTACGAAATACATATGTATTTGTTGAAAAGTTGTATTTTTAAAGTTTTTATTTTTATTTCTATAATTGGAACATTTTTATTTGTTCATTTTGTCGTTCAAGTTGAGTAAAGGAGTATTAATATTGACTAGCAATAGTTTCTCAAGGTTTTATTCTGTCAATTTTGTTCTCTTTGAATTAAGTATAACAAACGCCAATTAAGTTGGCGCGAGGAGGGGTAAGTTCGCGCAGGATTAGAAGTAATGGGGAGATTTATATTTGGTTTTACATCAAATGTCAGATAATTCTAACCTCTGAGCGTGTATCACTTTATGATCCCCTAGCAAAGTCATTATGTTCCGTCAAACGTCAATGACAAATGTATTCTGACAATTAGTTGAGTAGTGGGGGAGGACGTTTTTAAATACGGCTTCTGCGCACCCCCTCCTCGCGCCAACTTAATTGGCAATTGCTATACATCCTTATAAATAGAAAACGTCCTTTCTACATCACAACTGGTTATAGGTGCATACTGGAAATATTTTTTTATTTCTTCATATTTAGCCGTTAAATTTTGTGGAATTGTCTCCATACATAATTGCTGGAATGTAATTAAATCTGGATTTCTATTAAGAATTGCTTCAAACTTTTGCCGAAGGCCACATCCGAAGTCACTTGGAATACTTTTCAAATTATTAACAGCCACATCTAATGTGGTTATTCCGTAATTTAATTTGAGATTTCGATTTTCAAAATAAGTGATTAGTTTTGGCAATTTTCCAAAATGTTCGTGATTTTTTAAATTTGGGATTTGTGTGAGCTCCTTGCACTCACCAATACTTCTAGCATCCTCCTTTAGCAGTGTTACGAAATGTTTTAGACTATCGAAATTCTCAGCCTAATAACTAGTAGCTTCCAGCCATGTTCCCCATCTAGTTATTACTGGAGTGGGAGGCAGTGACAGAGATGGAAATTTTTCCCTGAAAAGAGCTACTCTCAATGGTGCTTTTCTGAAAACTTTTTTAAAAGCTGATACAAGTCTATCAACTTCCGGAAAAGTGTCTCTGATATGTTCACAGATTCTGTGGAGAGCATGTGCTACACAAGTAATATGCAGCATATTAGGATATGTTTTCTTCAATAGTCTGCCTGTTTTTAACATATACGCAGCACTATCACTGACAAATAAAAGTATTTTTTCTTTGTACGTGGCGTCCGAATGAAGCATTTTTTGCATATTCTCCTTAATGGTTTCAGCAACTGTTTCCATCAACTCTATTTATAACACTTGTTGCTATTACATATGAGTTATAGGGAATAGTTGGATGTAGTACACCAGCTACAACATTTACCACACAGCGTCCTAACATATCCACCGTTTCGTCGGCGCTTATCCATATGTATTGATTTAAAAGATGGCTTCTAATGCGTTCTACTGTTCTCGTATAGCACCTAGAAACATAATATTTGCGTAAGTTGATTCATCAGGAACATTTCGACCAGTATATTTTTGAAGAAATATTTTTAAAGTGGGGTTGCTAAGTTTATTTATTGGAATATTAGCCGCCATAAAAGTTTTACAGAGTTCAGATGTGTTTGCGATCCTAAGTGACGAATTTTTGACGATATTTTACGGATTTTGTAATAAATTTCGGAATCACTGACAATTGACATACAATCAGTATGACCGTCAATCCAACTCGCCATTGTTTTACAATGCCGTTCTCGACATTCTTCCATATCATGTCTGAAAAAGTAACTTAAACAATGCTCTAGATCTAAATAAATGAATACTAAAAATGTGTGCGTAAGTTATTGAAACTGAACGAAATTCAATGCACACTCTTACGTCGAAATAATTGGTAGAAATATATTCAATCAAACGATATTAAACAGGATCTATCACAAAAATTACGATGTAATTAACAGATAAAACTATGAAAACAAGAAACTTACTCACAGCACTTTATTTATCTTACGAAATATAAACTAATAAATAAAATACATACATTATAAAAACCCCACTTCTATCTACGCTCATGAAAACACTTTAAAAAGCACTATATTCTCGGAATACAATAGCTGGCTTGTCAATTGTTATCGCGGCGAGACCAGGTGTCCGAGTAAGTCAAACAAATACTTCATTGAATTACGCCGGGATGTACTGAGCGACGTTATACACAATTCCAATTGCCGATTGCGTTTTATGGAAATTGCGTCCGTTCTCTAGTTATAATA
This sequence comes from Melolontha melolontha, assembly GCA_935421215.2. Classification (NCBI taxonomy): domain Eukaryota; kingdom Metazoa; phylum Arthropoda; class Insecta; order Coleoptera; family Scarabaeidae; genus Melolontha; species Melolontha melolontha. The sequence goes on from OW285239.1 coordinate 91,538,965, forward strand.
GACGAAGTAGTCGGTTCTAGAACGTTCATATTACTGTTTTTGTGAATATAATGATCGAGCATAAGATAAACTGATATTATAAATCACAAGTACACATAAAACAATGTGTAAGTCTGTAAGTCTTAAAAAATTGTAAATATTTATTATTGTATATTTGCAAACAGGATATATAAACAATCGGACAAATGGACATGTATGAATTATGCGCGTGTGTTGTACATAAACGTTATACAAATGCTTTATCTATTAAATAAAATCATAACCTTGTTCGGTTTTCTTTAAAATATATTTTAAAAATGAATATAGGGCAATATGTGTTTGACAAAGCAGTTTAAACTAGGTAAGTAGATAACATAATATTAGATCAGCTATTTAACTATGTATTGTACAAGATTTTGAAAATATTTAGATTATTATTACTGTTTAACTATAATATTTATTTAAACTATACATCCTTATACCGTTAGGTGTCGTATTTTATTACTACATTTCAAGTTACTATTGCATTTATTCTTTCCTTCCACAAGTTTCTGTTCTATGCCAAGTTCCTTGTTTCACACCATTGTATACCACGTTCTGCGGCTGCCTGTCGTACTTGTTCTTCCCATTGTATTCTAGGTCTTCCTATTCTGTTCTTTCCCTGTACTCTGGCTTCATACACCTGTTTTGATGGTCTATTTTCGTGCATCCGGTGCAAGTGTCCTAACCAACCCAGCTGTCTTTCTTCAATAACTCTCTTAACCGGTTTCAAGATCCTTCTTTGTAGTATTACCTCATTTCTAATTCTGTCTTTCCTTGTAATTCCTTCAATTTTTCTCAGGAATCTCATTTCTGCTGCTGTTATTCTGCTTTTGTTTCTATCTGAAATCGTCCAAGACTCACAACTGTATACTAGTGAAGGTCTTACTACTTTTTTCTATATCTCTGTTTTCATTTCCTTTGATACTTCCTTTTTTCCAAAAAATGTATCTTTAAGCATGTTAAAAATTATTCCTATCTTTCCTATTCTCTCTGCTATTGCTTTATCTATCCTTCCATTTTCTTCTATTACTGTGCCTAAATAGTTGAAACTTTTAACTTGTTCTAGTTGTCTTCCCCTAAGCATATTTTGTGTATCTTTTCCTTTCCTGCCATTATCATCGTTTTTGTTTTGCTTATTTTAATTTTCATGTTTATTTTTCTGAATTCTGATTGGTATATATTTAGATTCTTTTGTAGATTCTTTTCTGAATCTGCTACTACAATCATGTCGTCTACGAACAATAATTAGCGTAGGGCACTTTGGTGCATTCTCCAGCTACCCACTATCATTTTCTCACATCTGTTTATAAATTTTTATAACATCGTCCATTAATATCGTGAATAGAAGAGGGCTAAGAACACAACCCTGTTTTAATCCTATTTTTGTTTCAAATTCTGTTGATTCTTCGTTATGTGTTCTAACTTTATTTTTATTACCTTTATACAGGGCCTTTATTGTATCGATAATATATCCTTCTATCTCCCTGTTTTCTAGAGCTTTCCAGATGTCTTTTCTTTTAATTCTATCGAACGCCGTTTGTAGGTCGATAAAGCAGATATGTATTTCTTTTCCTTTTTTCAGAAATTTCTCTCCTAATTGTCTAACTATGAATATTAGATCTTGTGCGCTTCTACCTCTTCTAAATCCACGCTGTTGTTCTTCTAGTGTTGGTTCTATTATATCACTTAGTCTCTTTTCTAGTATCCTTGTTAGTACTTTTCCAGGTATACTAGTTAATGCAATTCCCCGATAGTTTGCGCATTCTCCCATGTCTCCTTTTTTATAAAGTGGTAGTATTATTGCCATGTTCCAATCTTTCGGTATTTCCTGTTTTGTTAATATATCGTTCAGCAGATTACAAAATTCAGTTGTTGCTTTATCTCCCATATATTTTATCATATCTGCTGTTATTTTATCCTCCCCAGGTGCCTTTCCCGATTTCAGTTTATTAATGGCTTCTATTAGTTCTTCTTTTATAATTGGCTGAATATTTGTTTCTGTACTATATTCTACTTGTTTGTTTTTTTCTTTCTCGTGCGCTTCGCTATTTGTTTCTGTTAGTTCTTTGAAGTGCTCCCTCCATCTTCTCATTATTAGTTTTTCCTCTGTTATTATGTTTCCATCCTTGTCCTTTATATTTTTCAGTTTTATTTGTTTCTTTTGTCGTAGGTTCTTCAACATACTAAAGAACAGTTTCTGATTTTCTGCGTAATTTTCCCTCATCTTGTGACCAAATTCTTCCCATAACTGCCTCTTTGCAAGCTTAACCATTTTATTTACCTCAGTCCTTAACTGCTTGTATATATTATGATCCTCTTCTGATCTTGTTTGTATGTACATTTTCCACTTTCTTTTCTTGTCCTTTACTTTTTGCTGAATATCTGGTGTCCACCATTTGCTTTTCTTTGTGCTTATATTTGCAGTTCTTATTACTCCGCATCCAGCTTTTGCCGCCTGTAGAATAATTCCTTTAAATTGGGTCCATTTATCATCTATATTCTTTGGGGTATTGATTCTATTAGCTATTTCTTTATTTATATATTCTTGATATCTTTCTTGTACGTTATTATCTTTTAGCTTATAACACTTTATTTTGTCTTTTGTTACCTTCTTCCTCTTTTCTTCCTTAGCGTCTAGTGTAATTATCGTGAGTTCTAGTTTCACTAGGTAATGGTCACTGCTTATTTCTGCATGTTTTTCACTCGCACATCTTTTACCTTTTTCCAATTATCTCTGTTTATGATGAAGTAATCAATAATAGATTTCTCTTTTCTCGAGTACACCTCTCTGGTGAACTTATGTATATCTTTATGCATGAATTTTGTGTTTGTAATAACATAATCATTTGCGACACACAACTCTATCAGTCTATTTCCATTATCATTTCTAGTTTGTTCCCCGTTCTTTCCCATATATCTTTCTATTCCTGTGTTATCCTTTCCTACTCTTCCGTTCATATCTCCCATTATCATTATGTTGCTTCCCCCTCTATCTATTTCTGCCTGTAAAGCTTCGTAAAATTCATCCTTATGATCTTTCTTTGCATTATCGTTCGGTGCATAGGCCACTATTATAGACCATATGTTCCTTTCATCTATTTTTACTTTAATCGCCAGTAATCTCTCGCTTATAAATCTTTCTTCTATAATTGATTTTACCTTACTTGATTTGACAATGAAACCTACTCCTCCCATTCCTCTGCTCCTCACATCTATTCCAGACCAATACATTTGGTAGCCTTCCCTCAACTCTTTTATTCCTTGGCCTTTCTTTTTCGTTTCGGTTATCCCTAGATAGTCTATGTTTTGTATTTTCATGTCTTCGACTATTTCATCCTTCTTTCCAATTACGCTTCTTACGTTCCACGTACCCCACATAATAGTATGCCTCCTCTTCCTTTCGTATTCCTTATTTGTTGAATAACTTTGACTTCTTATTGTATTATCACTTCCTTTTATCGTATTTGTACGTTTTTTCTTCTCCTCCTCGTATGTGTCTTTGTATTTTATTTTCTTTCCATATATTACTTTCTGGCTCCATGTGTCTTCTTTTGGCTTGTAAGTTGCACTTTTCCTTTGTTTATTTCTATTCTTCTTATCATTTTCTTTACCATCGTCTTGTTCCTTTGTCCTTGTCATAGTCGTCATCGTTATATTTGCGGTGTCTATAGCTAGTTTTTGGTCCCCTGTTTGTTTGTATCCTCCTGCAGAGCATCTTTATCTCTATTCCATTTCCACTCTCTTCCATCAATTATTAATTTCTGGTAACCAAATTTAATGTTTCTGGCCCCTTGTTCTCTTGCATTGTGTGCTTTCTGTCTTATCTTTTTCTCGATTTCCCTTTCTTTTTTTGTTAAAAAAACTATAATATAAGGGTTGACCTTGAGACGAAAATACCTTGAATCTTGCAATCTGTTAAATAGGTGTGTGGACGTTCGAAAATGGAAATACAGGATAAATTAGTTCTTCTGTAGTTGATATTAAGGACAGGAGCGGGAATTCTTCGTAAACCTGTGGCTGGAGCGGGTGTTTTTTGGAATTTTCTGATTTCCAACCTGTCTTGGATGATAGGATTCGGAAAATACTTGTTCCGGTAAAGTTTAATTTTATGCACTTTTTAAGTAACTTTTTAATTCATTGATTTAACGGTGTTTTTTAAATTTATTTGATAGAGCGTCGAAAAAATGTAATGGCTTCTATAGCGAACGATGAAAAGGACGCCGTTCTCTGTCTTTTGTTTTTAGAGCTGGGTATTTTTTTAATAATAGGGTAAATTATTAGATAAATAAAATTTTAAAAAAATTTAATTTATATAAATTTTCTTTCTCGATATCTTGTATAAATAGTGTTTAGATTTATCATAAGCATAGTAGATGTTTTACAATGTAGCTTATGCTTACTATTAAATCACTTAATTTAGTGTTTCGCACCACGTCCTTTTCAAAAAATACACGTGCGAACATAAACAAAACTTTTAAATGTCAAGTCGAACTGTTGTAATTGCTTTGTTTTTATTACAAAAATATGAATAACGGATTTTTATTGAATTTTTGAGTGAATTTAGATATCATAAGTATCATAACTAAGCAAAATAAATATTTCAAAAATTTCCTATAACATGCATTACATGCTGTCGAATTCGGCTTTTAAGTTACTACATTTTCTTAACTAGATACATTTTAATTATTATGTCTCTTGTTTAGGTACCCATAAGATGTTACCAAGCATTGTCTCATATATATATATATATATATATATATATATATATATATATATATATATATATATATATATATATATATATATATATTGTAATATATCAGAACCTCACGTTGGGCTGGCATATGTTATATTTCCCGTGTGGGTATATATATATATATAAATAAATGTAAAATGAATGTTAGTTATAAATGCCCCACTAAGTTGGGCTGACAAATGTTATATTACGAGCCTGCGTCGTATGTAAATGAGGTTATATTTATGAACGCCCCAAAACGTTGGGCTCTATATGTTATATTACAGAAATGAATGATTATGTTATTCGATGTATATAAAAATTCATTCAAATCGGGCTCATTCAATACTTATCTGTTTTTTATTATCGGCTAGCTTCTTTCTTTTCTTCAGGGTTAAGGTAGGTTCACTTCTCTCCACTTTGAATTGCTTTACGTCGCTTATTGAATTTGGAACGGAACAATATCTCAAGTATTTTACAAAAAAAAACCAAAGTAAAATATTGACAATTAACTTTATTAATCAGAAGATATCTTGAAAAATTTGAGAAATTTAAATAAACATTTTCGTGACACACATATAACATAAGGGAGACACACTCAGCAGTTGGTATTCTTACAGTACAAACAATATGGTGTAAGACAAGTGCAAATAATTGTTGCTTTATTAAAATAGTTTATAAAAGTGAAATAGAATCAAGTTTTAAAATTAAAAGTAGTGGATACTAATATTTAAACAAGTGGAATAAAAATTACAGTGGTAGAATATCGGTGAAAGCAATGTAAATAGTTATTTATGGAATAAACAAAGAAAAGTTCTAGAAATGTTCATGAGCAAGTAAAAATGGCGCGTATAATATTTGTAAAATTAGCAAAAACCTGAATCTTCGGATATAACCTCTGTTGATTCCTGCGCCTGTGTTCTGGAGAAGTCTTCAAAGCGGGAAACTGGAGAATATTTCTGCTACGGTCCCTCGGGATGACTTGAACTTTTTAAAATCTCCAAGTCCGAAGGCGGCTGGAGCGGATGACCGGTCTCGAGCGTTCAAAGATGTTGTTCGATGTACGGTGAAATTTTTTAGGCGGGTAGTTTTCGTATCGAAAACTTTAAAAATTCGCAACTCTTGAACTGTTTGGTCGGAAGATGTTAAATTTGGTCTACAGGTAGTTCGTAGGTAGGTGTAACGTTTGGTAGACTTAAAAATCTCGAGCACTTAATAATTTCGCCAATTTATTTTAATTACTTCGGAGCACAAAAAAACGTGACCTCTCGCTGCAACTACGAATTACCGACGCCAGTCTTTTCACTTGTTTCTAATTGCATAACTTGCCGCAAATCGCTCCATTCTTTACTTGCATTATCTTTTTGAATATTATTAAATTAGACATTTTTACAGTGTAAAACAGTTAAAAAAATTACAATTTGATTTATAAAATAACTTTAGTTAGGTAACATATGTTGACGTGTTTACAATCACTCTGTCAATATCGGTTTCTTTTCGGGTTATTGCACCGTTATAATTGTGGGCGGGGCTTAATCGTTCAAATACATTTGAATATAAATACGTTAAATTTGTTTGAATAAAAACGCGTTAAATATTAATTTGAAATAAAAATGAATATAAACATTACAATAAAAAAATAGAAAAATAAGTTAATTATTTCAAGGCAAATTTGTCGTCAAAATAAAGTATTTATACTTTGAATCAATCTTTCCCCTTCTTGGTATTAAAGTACATAGTAGATATAAACATTACGGTTACATGTATTCTTTATTTCTTTCAGAGAAAAAGCCCTTCTTGCAATGCCTCAATTTCCCCCTTGATTAAAAGATAGAAACTTGTTGAGAGCTTTTAATCAACTGGATAAAGGAGTATGACAGAAATATACAAGTGCAGTATAGTGCTCTGATGAAAATTTAATGAAATGTGTGTGTTCACGTTAAAAATATTTCAAATTCTATAAGTAGTTATTTATATTATTCTAACTAATAATTCCCTATTTAGTAATTGTCATTAAATGGTTAAAGTTGAATGTTTTATTTTGTTGTTCGGGTTTTTTGTTTGGAAACCCTTTTTAATACTAAGTAGTTATTTTCTTCTTCCCTTTTCTTTTAATAATAATATGATTAATTTAATTAGCCTAGTCTAAATGTAAACTTGTGATTAGTATAGATAATATAGTACTTATTATTAGTTTACGGACTATAACATGTTTGGTTTGTTAGTTCTGAAAGTTGTTTCGGCTTGTTATGTATATAAAAAAATACTTTATTTTTAAGTGTGGTAGTCTTGTAACATAGTTATGTGATATCTACCTTTAATGTAATTTGTTTCGGGTTCAAAAAGTTCGTAGGTGTTGTTACCAATGATTCTCTTAATTGTATAGGGACCTTGGTAGGCTTTCAGTAGCTTTCCCATTATTTTGTGTTTTAAATCTGTTACTCTTAATCTCTTAACTATAACTTGGTCTCCTACATTGTAAGTTTTGTACTTCTTATTTGCCGTATTTCTCTTTTCCTCCCATTTTCGCTTTCTTAGTAATAATCTTTCTCTGACATCTTGTAAACGATTATGTAAATTTATATGCTCAGAATTAGTCCATGGTCGTTGTGGTGGTTGTCCAGTGAATAAAGTTATTGGGCAGTGATTATGCACTGTGCTAGGTGTATTGTTTATAGTAAATTCTATCTGTGGTAACAGTCTGGCCCATTTTCTGTGATTTTCGTCCAGTAATATACGTAAATATTTTATCGTTTCGCGTATATATCGCTCGGCCGGATTTCCCTGTGGGTAGCGGATTGATGTATAGACGGTGTTGATGTCGTGTGAATGTAAGAACTCCTTGTAACGATCGTTTGTGAAATAGGTAGCGTTGTCCGATAGTATTGTTTGTGGTTTTCCATAATTTGCGAAGTAGTCCACTAAAGCTTGTAAAACGGTGTTGGTATCGCATTTCTGCGTAGGTATGAGTTTGATGAACTTAGAAAATATATCACATATTACCAAAATGTGGCGATAACCTTTAGTGCTAGGAATAAGGTTTGATAGAAAATCAATTGATATTAACTCTAGTCTATCATATGCAGTTATATTATGGCTTACGTTAGTGTTAGTGAAAGTTTTATCTTTAGTTATTTCGCAGAGTCGACATTGTTTTACCACGCTGTTTATTATTCGTTCGTCATTTATACAGTAGAAAGCTTCTCTGTAGAGTAACCAGCACTTTCTTGCCCCTATGTGGGCGTATGTTCGGTGTAAATATTCTGTTATTTCTCTGGTGTGTTGTTCGTTTGTGACGTATACAGTAGTTCTTCCTATTTGTTTTACTATGAATTGGTCTCTGATTGACATACCTTTATATTCACCTACAGTTCTTAAATGTCGTCTTATTTCATCGAAGTCTGGGCTTGATTGTGTCTGTAAGATTTTTGTTTTTGAGAAAATGCCTCTCCTTTGTAGATTTATTAAATTGATGCAAATATTCTGCCTCTTTACGTCCCCCTCCTGTCTCGTAAGTGCATCGGCAGTTACCATTTCTTTGCCAGGTTTATATTTTATTATGAACTCGTACTGTTGTATTAACAAAGTCCAACGATAAATGCGACTGTTATTAAGTTTGCAGCTCATGATGTTGACTAAAGCTTTGTGGTCCGTTTCTAATACGAATGACTTTCCTATCAGATAATATCTGAGTTTCGTTAACGCAAATACGACAGCGAGCATTTCCTTCTCGGAAATCGTGTATCGAGTCTCGCACGTTTTCAAAGTGCGTGATATAAAATAAATAGGGATTTCTTGATCGTCTTTCATTTGTACTAGCTCTGGTGCAATTGTCTTGTGTGAAGAATCTGTTCGCACAACAAACGGTAGAGTAAAGTCTGGGTGATGTAAACGGAGATTTTCTACAAAGTTTTCTTTTAAAGTTGTGAAGCATAATTCGCATTCAGCCGTCCAGTTCCATTTCTTCCCCTTTTTGATTAGTTCCAACAAGGGTAACGTTTTCTCGCTATAGTTTAAGACAAATTTCCTATAATAGTTTAACACTCCTAAAAAACTTCTTAACGTTTTTAAATTCTTCGGTCTCGCATAATCCTGAATGATATCTAAACGTGTCGGGTCTAATAAAATGTTATTCTGATTAATCACATATCCTAGATAGTTAATCTCATGTCTAAAGAATTGACATTTCGCTAAGTTAAGTTTCATACTATGGGTTTTTAAGGTGTTAAGAATAATGTTAATATGTTGTAGGTGTTGTTCCACAGTTTCGGAAAATATAATAATGTCGTCTAGGTAATGCAAAGCGAATTCATCATATCGGTCTAGTATACGATGCAGAAAACGTATCAGAGCGGCTGGTGATGTCTTTAAACCAAATGGACATACTCTAAACTGATATACAATTCCATTCACTAAGAAACCACAGTATTTTCTGGATTCCGGTTCTAAGTTTATTAACCAAAAAGCATTCTTTAAGTCTAATTTACTATAAATTTGTTTACTTCCGCATTTCGTTAATAAGATGTCTATGTTTTGCGGCATTTCGAATTCTGGCTTAATTCGTTTGTTCAGAGCTCTCGCGTCTAAGCATATTCTTAACGATAGGTCCTTCTTTTGAACTATTACAATGGGATTAATAAAGTATGTGTTCGATCTCTCGATAATTCCGGATTGTTCTAATCTCTCTAATTCTAAACTAACTTTCTGTTGATAGTGGTAAGGAATAGGGTAATTCTTACTTATTAATGGGCAGTCATTGTCAATATTAATTGGATGTTCATATCCTTTTGCAAAAACTATATAGTTATTAATTAAAGTGATGTTTTCGTTTAAAATGTTAATTAATTTCGGTACGACGTTTGAATACGGTATTTCCTGTTTATCAATTATATTTGTTATATCATTCTTATCATTTATAATGTCAGTTGTCTGTAAATCCTCCTTAATCTTTACCTCTTCTTCGCCCTCGTAACTATCTTGCGTTCCTAACAAATCTGGCCTATTATTCACTCCTATATATTCATTATTTATAATATTATCATTTCCAACTCTATCAATAAACCTTTCCTCTGCTCTCCTATAGTACGGTACATTATATTCTAATAAATTATTTATTACAACTGCTAAAACTTCTCTCTTATAAGTATTATATTCTTGCACTTCCTCTACGGACAAATGTTTATTAAATGTTAAATTGTTCTTTCCAATTGATAAAATACCTTTTTCAAAATTCAATATCATTTTTAACCTGTTGATATTGTCTATACCCAATATACAGTCATATTGTAACTTCTCTATTACGTAACAGTGAATTAAATAACCGATTTCGTTTATTCTTATTTCGGTATTGAGTTGCTTTGTGACAGTGCCCATCTTCCTTCCATTTGCGGTAACTATGTCGGTACCCTTGGTTTTAACAACGTGTTGTTCGTATCCCTTTATTTGTTTTGCCAGATCTTCTCTAACTAATGTAATCTCGGCTCCGGTGTCGATTAAACAATTTAATTTTATGTTGCTGAATTGTAAAATAATAATGGGTAGAGAATATACTTCATTTACGGTGTCCCCTGCGTCTTCTATGTTGATGAATTCATCCGGTGATTGGTAAAATTTTATATTTTGTAACTTCCAGAACATGTTATAGCCGTTATCATTGTTTAATTTTGTTGGTTTGATGGTCCGGGTGTTGGGTCCAGATACAGATCGTCTTGTGAAATTGATTTTTTTTTTGTAGCCCCTCTATGTCTGTTCTGTCAGGTGATAATGATCTATGTCGCCGGTAAGCATTATTACCTCGACCTCTTCCTCTACTTGCGTAGTGATTTATTCCGCGTCTCGATTGGTGAGTTTGTGCGCGCTGCGTGTTATAAGCCTCGTTATTGTCGGGTCGGTTATTGTTATAGTTGTTGTTTGACGAATTATTATGATAATTGTTCGGATAAGGTCGGTTGTAAGTATGTTGTGTATTCGGTCGATTCTGATTATTATAATTATTGTGAGGATGGTTATTGTAGTTGTTATTGTGGTTATTGTTATTCTGGTTGTATGGTCTAGAGGTTGCTGGTTGATAACGATTGTTTTGAGCATAATTATTTGTATTGTTATTATTAGGATAATTGTTGAAACGTGGTATGGGGTTGGGAATGTAGTTCGGTGCTTGTGGGTTCCTAGTGTTGTTCGTCCGATTATTAGGCTGTTGTTGTTGGTTGGTTTCAGCGAAATCGTCCAGTCTTCGGAGTATCTCGATTAGAGAGTCCATGTCAGTGACCTTCTGACAGATAATCGCCTGAGTATCAGTGAAAATAAAGTGGTTCAACAATAGGCGCGCTATCATTGATTCACTCATGTCGCTGATGTGCTTGCACTGGTTGTATACGCGAGATGCATACATCTCCCTCGTCACTTGTCCCAATCTAAATTTCCCTGTTAACAAGCGAACTTTGGCCCTGTTCTGCTGGTTTTCGTCCCAGTAATTCTTCGTAAATAACACAACAAATTGATCTAAAGAATGGCAGTGTTCCTCTATCCTCTGAAACCATTCTTGTGCGCTGTTCCTCAATGTTGCTCGCACTACTTCGATCCGGTGTTTCTCGTCCATAACGTCCTCTAAATACCGTAGTATCCCATTTAAATACGCCATGGGGTGTACTCTAGTCATATCTCCGTCGAAATGTTGTAAGTTTTCGATTTTTATTATCGAATTACCTGTATTTATGTTATGTATACGTGCTGTGTAAGTTCTAAGTTTATTTTCTAATTGGTGTAAGTTGTGCTGCGTTTCATTATAATTTTCGGTTTGTACAGTTTTCATATTATCTAGATTCAAATTCACCGCCTGTACCTCTTGATTATGTAAAATTAGCAAAAACCTGAATCTTCGGATATAACCTCTGTTGATTCCTGCGCCTGTGTTCTGGAGAAGTCTTCAAAGCGGGAAACTGGAGAATATTTCTGCTACGGTCCCTCGGGATGACTTGAACTTTTTAAAATCTCCAAGTCCGAAGGCGGCTGGAGCGGATGACCGGTCTCGAGCGTTCAAAGATGTTGTTCGATGTACGGTGAAATTTTTTAGGCGGGTAGTTTTCGTATCGAAAACTTTAAAAATTCGCAACTCTTGAACTGTTTGGTCGGAAGATGTTAAATTTGGTCTACAGGTAGTTCGTAGGTAGGTGTAACGTTTGGTAGACTTAAAAATCTCGAGCACTTAATAATTTCGCCAATTTATTTTAATTACTTCGGAGCACAAAAAAACGTGACCTCTCGCTGCAACTACGAATTACCGACGCCAGTCTTTTCACTTGTTTCTAATTGCATAACTTGCCGCAAATCGCTCCATTCTTTACTTGCATTATCTTTTTGAATATTATTAAATTAGACATTTTTACAGTGTAAAACAGTTAATAAAATTACAATTTGATTTATAAAATAACTTTAGTTAGGTAACATATGTTGACGTGTTTACAATCACTCTGTCAATATCGGTTTCTTTTCGGGTTATTGCACCGTTATAATTGTGGGCGGGGCTTAATCGTTCAAATACATTTGAATATAAATACGTTAAATTTGTTTGAATAAAAACGCGTTAAATATTAATTTGAAATAAAAATGAATATAAACATTACAATAAAAAAATAGAAAAATAAGTTAATTATTTCAAGGCAAATTTGTCGTCAAAATAAAGTATTTATACTTTGAATCAATCTTTCCCCTTCTTGGTATTAAAGTACATAGTAGATATAAACATTACGGTTACATGTATTCTTTATTTCTTTCAGAGAAAAAGCCCTTCTTGCAATGCCTCAATATATATATATATATATATATATATATATATATATATATTATAGATAATTTAATCGGTCTGTCAAAAATAAAACTCATGTTTATGTTTCGCAATTTAATTCATTGCTTCCTCAAGAGATGAAAAAACTGAGTTAATGACAAGCAAATAAGCAACACGACTAAAAGTTTGAATGAAGCTTTTGTTAATAAAATGTAAATTTGGTCTGATAATTTGGATCCACTTACTGGTCGTTAATTCTGGCTTTTCATCTCATGACGAAACAAGGAATAAAATTGCGTATATGAAATATTGTTTGTATTGAAATATTCAAGGCAAAAATAGGTTTTAAACTATGCAAGTTTTTCCTGAGAGGACTCACAGTTTTTAAAATTACAGTGTGAAGATTATTAGTACAATTCGTATTCTTAAAGCGTATACAAAATACGTTTGTTTGCTTATGAATATAAAATAAACATTTACATTTAATGGAAATTTCCAACATTAATTGCGTTTCAAATCGAAGTACTCGTATATTTACTTTATATTTAATATTATATTGTAATACAATATTTACAAGTATTCACCTCATAAGTGAATATAAAAGCAAAATAAGTTTATAAATAATAGAAGTATGTACATATGTAAATATGCTTTCTACATTTTACGACGCTAATTATTCGAATTTTTTAATAGAAAAAAATCGCTCGTAAGCAGGATTCGAACTCACGTCAATGACTTGCCGGACCGTTGCTTTAGCCACTAAGCTATTAAGGCCTGTAAATTCGAATCATTGTCGGAAGGCCTTAAGTCACATTAAGGAAACATATGATAGTACGCCCGTAGTCGGCAGTTGATGCAAATTTATTGTATTTTCGCGAAGTATTGAAAATGTAAATATGCTTTCTACATTTTACGACGCTAAACATGTACAAATGTACAAATACAAATTTTTTGAATCTAGTAATATAAATATTTAAGATCGCCACCATATTCGTAATATTCGATAAAACTTATCAATTGTTTTCTTGATACAATGAACATTCGGATACAATTGAAAATTGCTTTTTCCTAGCTTAAAAATAACTCTAGAAGGAAATCCGTTCATATTGTTATGATGTCTCGATGGTCTTGACGGCTCCGAAGTATTTATCGATAGTTCGTCTTTATGATTTAAATACCAAAGGACCAGATACTGTAAGGTGCATACTTCGTGTGGTAATTATTTGAATAAAACACAGATTTTCTGATCCTAATGGTTTATTTACTTTGCAAAGTATACCGAAACCGTTGACAATGCTGTTTACTACTTTATTTGCAAAATGCCCCGATGGGATAGAAAAAAGGTAAATATACTTAATGTGTTTGAGCCTTTAAGCAAATAAAAGTGGTGGACAAGAAGGTGTCTAACTGATAAAAAAGTATTTTCGACAGCCGAGCTGCGCTAGTTAATCTATTGTGGTAATTAGTTCTTAATCTTTTAGAACTCCATGCGATTTTTAAAGACGGTACAGTATTCCAAATGGGACTACATGCCAAAAAGTAAGACTGTAGTGTAATCATGTAACTCACTGCAAATCATGAACAAACTTTAGTTCATTGAGAGATAGATATACTGACCTCAGGCAGAATGCTAACAATGAAACCTTTATTCGTCACGATTCCTTAACTCCAAAATGTAGATATAGTTCTTGTCTGACTTTCGAGATTTTACCATATGATTACAGCATTAGAAATTTATTGTGCTGAATATTTGGCAATAATTTTGGCAATAAATAAATTGTGCTGATTTTAATTACAGGTATTTATTTACTAAGAAATATGAGCTGTAAAATATCATTTTTTTGGCATCATTTGTACTTTTTTTGGGGCCTGAAATCCACAACCTTTATCAGCTTGACATTTTTTGTCCATCACTTTCATTGGTTAAAGACTCAAACACATGAAGTATATTTCCCTTTTTCGGTTTCATCGGGGCATTTTGCAATAAACTAGTCCACAACTCTTTTTGGGAATACATTGTACTTTGACAAAGAAATGTTACTAGTTTCAAAGCTATCTTAAATTCATGAAGACACATGGTTGGGGAAGGGTAAACACAAAAGCTTTTCGGATCAGGGATAACCATTCGGTCATTATTTTTTACTTTTTCAGGAAAATGTTACTAAAATTTATTTTTGTTTTTAAAAGGTTGACGAGAAACCAACATCTTGTTAATTTTATGTTTTAGATTTAGATGATTGATTTTAACATGTTTAGTGGCGTCTTTGCTAGATTTTTAACTCTTAATCGAACTCCTGAAAAAGTAACAAATCGTTATGAAATATAGAGTGAAATAAAAAATGTTTTTATTTGACAGACCGCTCACCAGTTCAATTAATTTTTACTATATATATATTTATATATATATATATATATATATATATATATATATACATACATACATACATGTATATATATATATATATATATAACATTTGATAAATTATTGGAGGTTTTCGGCTTTTATATGAAATATTTACAAATATCAAGTTAGTATGTATGTAATTGCAAAGTAAGGGGGGATGCAAACATTGCTATCTACAAATTACAAAGCAAATCATACGAAATTTTTAATTGAAAAAATGTCTATGTTGGGACTCGAACCCAAGTCTACAGCTTGCCGGGCCGTCGTCATTACCACTAGACCACAATAGACCCAGGTTCAAGTTATTCAGAAATGCATTATAAAGTAACAGTGTTGATAAATCAGATGTCAGTTATTGAATGTAGATGTCAAGTTGAAGGCAGAAGTCAGTTTTGAAAGCTCATGTCAGTCTTGATAGCAGATGTCAGTTAGTGAAAGCAAATGTCAATTACTGAAAGCAGATGTCTGTTTTGAAAGCAGGTGTCAGTTATGAAAGCAAACGTCAGATTAGAAAGCAGATGCCTATTTTGAAATTAGATGTGAGTTATTGAAAGTAGATGTCAGTGTTTTGAGAGCAGATGTCAGATTTGAATGTTTGAAAATGCTAATTATTACTCCAAAGCTATATGAGTGATTAGATAATTTCTTAGCCGTTACAATAATTGATCAAATGTTATATTTAATGAACGGCTAAGAAATTATCTAATCACTTATATATATATATATATATATATATATATATAATAACTTCGTGACCTTGGTATGATATGGTAAACCTAATCAGTAGGCGATTAATCGCCTACTGATTAGGTTTACCATATATATATATATATATATATATATATATATATATATATATATACAGGGTGTTACAAAATTTAGGGCTGGCTATATATAGACTGTTTCTACAACTAAAAATAAGCAAAAAAGTTTATATAAATTTATGTCTTAAAATGGTTCGTTACTGAGTTACGGCCAATTGAAGTTGTTTTATTTTTATTTTAGAAATGTTTACAGAAAACGGGAGTTTCTTATGTTTCTTATAGTAAATATTCAAAATAACTTCGTGACCTTGGTATGATATGGTAAACCTAATCAGTAGGCGATTAATCGCCTACTGATTAGGTTTACCATATATATATATATATATATACAGGGTGTTACAAAATTTAGGGCTGGCTATACATAGACGGTTTCTACAACTAGAAATAAGCAAAAAAGTTTATATAAATTTATGTCCTAAAATGGTTCGTAACTGAGTGACGGCCAATTGAAGTTTTTTATTTTTATTTTAGAAATGTTTACAGAAAACGGGAGTTTCTTATGTTTCTTATAGTAAATGTTCAAAATGACCTCCACGGGAAGCAACACAAGTTTTTCGAGAAAAATTACTGATAGGAAAAATTTTGAGTTAAAAAGAAAATTAATCGGTGAAAGAAAAGCTCGAGTGTTTTTTGGCAAGATAAATTAACGATTTAAATAAATAATAAATAATTATTTTTATTTGAAAGCAGGAGAACAGTTATTAAATGTACAATTATTATAAATTGTTTGGTTTGGTGTACTAATTTTAATATTATTTTCTTTGTTGCTTTCTACACATGCTGAATAATTGTTTTGTCTTATTTTATTGGATTCGCGTAAATGACAAGTTTTTTAGATATCATATTTGTTCCTATTGGAACATTTTTATACCAATTATTAGAATTTGTCTTGTTCCAAAAGGGATTTGGAATTAAAAAAAAAGTCGTTCAGATGTTACAAAAATTTAGGGCTGGCTATACATAGACGGTTTCTACAACTAAAAATAAGCAAAAAAGTTTATATAAATTTATGTCCTAAAATGGTTCGTAACTGAGTGACGGCCAATTGAAGTTTTTTTATTTTTATTTTAGAAATGTTTACAGAAAACGGGAGTTTCTTATGTTTCTTATAGTAAATGTTCAAAATGACCTCCACGGGAAGCAACACAAGTTTTTCGAGAAAAATTACTGATAGGAAAAATTTTGAGTTAAAAAGAAAATTAATCGGTGAAAGAAAAGCTCGAGTGTTTTTTGGCAAGATAAATTAACGATTTAAATAAATAATAAATAATTATTTTTATTTGAAAGCAGGAGAACAGTTATTAAATGTACAATTATTATAAATTGTTTGGTTTGGTGTACTAATTTTAATATTATTTTCTTTGTTGCTTTCTACACATGCTGAATAATTGTTTTGTCTTATTTTATTGGATTCGCGTAAATGACAAGTTTTTTAGATATCATATTTGTTCCTATTGGAACATTTTTATACCAATTATTAGAATTTGTCTTATTCCAAAAGGGATTTGGAATTAAAAAAAAAGTCGTTCAGATGTTACAAAAATTTAGGGCTGGCTATACATAGACGGTTTCTACAACTAAAAATAAGCAAAAAAGTTTAAATAAATTTGTGTCCTATAATGTTTCGTTACTGAGTTACGGCAACTTATTGCATGTCCGACACGTGTGTATCTCGTCACAAATTATCGCGCAGACGCGAAGCGTTCGTATTGCATGTTTGAACAAGTCGCCGACAAGTGAGTAACTTATGTTAATCATATTCAGTAGGCAGTCCGTGTTTTTTGCTGTCAGTCGTGAAAGTTGATTAAGTCATTTGTGATTAGTACTGTTTTCTAATTAATAGATAGTATAAAATGGCAGATTATTCTTTCGAAGAGATGTCCGACATGCATTTAATGTATGGTTTGGCACATTGCAACAGAGCAGAAGCAAGAAGACTTTACGCAGAATATTTCCCAAACCGACGTTTACTAAATGAAAAAACTTTCGAAAGGCTTCATATTAGATTAAGAGAAACAGGATCATTCAAACCAGTAGTCCGAGATCGGCAGACCACGAACCACAAGAAATTTGGAATTGGAAGAACGTTTGTTGGATCGTGTTGAAGAAAATGCAGGTGCTAGTACTCGAAGAATGGCATTGGCGGAAGATGTCGATCATGTGAGTGTATGGCGTATATTAAGAACTAATCAGCTTTTTCCTTACCACCTGCAAAGAGTACAGGGACTTAGTGAGAATGATTTCCCATCACGAGAAGCTTACTGTGTATGGTTGTTACGGACATGCGCCGCCGATCATCTCTTTCTGTCGTGTGTGCTCTTTAGTGATGAAGCTGGCTTTACAAGAGATGGTATCGTCAATTTTCATAATTTACACCAGTGGCAACAAGCAAACCCTCATGGTATTATTCAGTCCAGACATCAAGCGCAGTTTTCATTTAGTGTGTGGGCCGGAATTATTAACGAATTTGTGATTGCTCCTTTAGTACTTCCACCACGACTTACTGGGCAGAATTATAGTTATTTTTTAGAAAACGACTTACCAGGTTTGCTGGACGATATTCCAGGAAGATGGATTGGTCGCGGTGGACCTGTAGCATGGCCTGCACGGTCTCCAGATTTAAATCCAATAGATTTTTACGTATGGGGACATTTAAAGTCTATGGTATATTCCACTCCAATTCAAAATATTGAAGATCTTCAACGTAGAGTGGAAGATGGATGCCACCAAATTCGAAATACACCAGGAATTTTTCAGCGCGTGAGGCAGTCCATGATACGACGAGCTGAAGCTTGTGTTGCTTCCCGTGGAGGTCATTTTGAACATTTACTATAAGAAACATAAGAAACTTCCGTTTTCTGTAACCTTTTCTAAAATAAAAAGAAAAAAACCTCAAGTGGCCGTAACTCAGTAACGAACCATTTTAGGACATAAATTTATTTAAACTTTTTTGCTTATTTTTAGTTGTAGAAACCGTCTATGTATAGCCAGCCCTACATTTTTGTAACACCCTGTATATATATATATATATATATATATATATATATATATATATATATATATGCATGTGCAAGATAACTAACAAAAGAAAGGGAAAAAAATTAAGCAAAACTCTGATTAAGAGTCTTAGCAACCCTGCCAAAAAATGTCACTATAGGCATTGTTCATAAATTCAATACAACAGTGGCGTGTAAGACGAAATATACACCTATATATAATTTAGTTCGACTTCGTTGAAATAATCGCTTAAAAAATTATATCCGCTAATTTCCAAAGTGTATTCTCGTGTTTACATGCTGTTATACATGTATATCCATATATGTATTTATTGTTCTTGAGATTGTATTTTTTCTATTCTCTTCTATAAGGGATTGATTCTGGTTTCGTTTCTTTCAGTGTTATTTGGTTACAACTTTTAGTATTTAAAAAAATCCGTTTTTTTATTGTTTTATTGTATATTCATCCTATAATTTTTTATTAATATTAAGTTTAATTTACTATCTTATTTTTGGAATAGTTTCCGTTTCTTCTTTTTAGTCCATTTCTTTCTGTTCTTAGTATTTCTCTTTATTTTCATTAACTATGGAGAATTCCCGTAGGCCAACCATGGTAGGATGGATTAGAGGCCATATAGATTGGTTGCATATTCGTAATGATACCGAGATATATTGCAGTATCTGTTCACTAAGTTTAAGGCGTCCACAAAAGTAATGTTCAGAAACATGTTTCTTTGAAAACTCATCTGGATAACATATTGCAGTGGAATGTGCTTTTGATTGCTTATTAAATCTTTTTTGTTCACACTACAACTTAATCGTCCGGCTGTTCAGTCTGGTAGACCTCCTTGAGCTCACGTCCCTCGGGTCGATCCTTACGGATGTAGGTTATATCATAAAATAAAACACGAGGTGTCAGATAAATTATACACACATTTTCCCTTTACATTATATAATAAAAAAAAATAAAAAAAAATCAACTTTACAAAGTGCAACGTTGAACTGCTAAAGACACAGCAATAGAGGGCAAAAAAGATTTGGATATCATATGAAGATACAAATCATTAAAAAACCTCACTATGACAACTCACGAGCAAAGATAACAAAATTACTAATATCCAAAAATTTATCAGATGTCAACAATAATTTTAACCCAACTATTTAAACGTCAAAGTAAAGAATTGTTTACTCTGCGCGCGAAATCAAAATCTGAACTGTCATGAATGTATGCACATGACATCACACAAACTCGTCCCCACCTTCCTGCGTATTGAAATATTCAAAGTGACTAAAAACAACCAACCTCCACAAAAGAAATCTTCTAATGAATTTTCTAGATATTATTCTGAATATATATAAAAAATTCACAAAAGTTTTACAAGTTAATTATAGCGCTTTCATTAATATATATTAATAATTATAAAGATACCTACATTAATTAAAGTAAGTCACAATTAAACACGAGAGATTCCTTTTTTCCAGATAGGTGTATCATTTAAATAAAATTACAAATATAAAAGATTTGTAAATTCACGAAAAATTACGTTTAACTCACATACGACGCACAAAAACTATAAACGAATTATTCAAAATTTCAATTTTTATAAGACAAAATTAAGTCGTGTCTAATATACTCTTATACACACCTATCTTCAAGGACATTCAAATAATCTCTGAAAATGAAGTTCCTGCATCCGCACGGATATCCCCACCAACTATAAAATCAAAATATAGAGAAAAATATACATCTTATTTCAATATAATATCCGGGATGGCGGCAGCTTTAAACATCTGACCAACCTAAATATACGAGGATGGATCAAAATTTCAAACATAATAAAATTCATCACTTAAAATTAAATATATTTATAATGATCCCCGTCTGAAATAAAATAAACACCAAAATGAAATACATAAGTTTAATAAATGTACTACACAAAAATTTTTAATATAGTTCTATTATTTTCCTTACTTCTCCATGGAAAAATCCATGACAATATGTCCATCTGCACCTGACACTTTTAATGAGGAACTGTGTGAAGCTTTCAGGGCGGCCAATATCCCAGTCAAAAAGCTTAACAATCCAGTCCTCAAGTGGTTTCTTATAACATATATAATGATCGTCATATACCAGATGAATCTACTTTACGTAAATATTACTTACCAAAATGATATTTAAGAACCATTGAAAAAATACGAACCAACCTATCTGGTCATTATCTTTGGTTATGCGCAGACGAAACAACGGATGTAACAGTAATAATATAATATGTGTTAAATGTAGTTGGTACTCTTCATTCGACAACTTCATACCTACTTAATTGCAACTAAATATTGCCAGTCGCAAACGGTGAAACAGTTGCAGAAGTAATTGGTCAATGTATTCATAATATTCTGTCATCGGATAACAACTATAAAGACGAGATGATATTAATTTTGACTGATGCGGCAGCTTATATGTTAAAAACAGGGAAGTTATTAAAGCAATCTTACCCCAATATGCTACACGTTTATTCTACACGTTACCTGTAAACACAGAGTATGTGAATACATCAGGGTTCATTTTCCAAATGTTGATAAATTAGTTTCAAATTCTTGAGAATCGTTAACTAAATGCAACAAATTATTAATTGTTAAAAAAATTGAAAGACATTCTAAATACATTTATGTCATTAACATAATGTACACTTATACCTGATAATATTTAAGTACTTAATGTACTAATTAAGTAATAAACAATAATAAAGAAATGCAATTCTATTAAGCTAATCCTATTCTTTAAGTGAACATGTTAGGGTTTAATGATTTTATTAGAAAGTATTTATCACTTCGGACTATTTAAAAGTAAACAAGGGTGATAATAAAACGTTGGTTACATGCTAGTTGTTAGGGAAGAAACTACATCATGTCTACTACTCGAAGATGTGCCGATTAGTGCCGATTCGTTCTGCTGCATTTGTGGCAGCTCCACAGTTCCCAGTCAAAGGGTAACTATTACTGCTTTCGTTTAGAAAATGTATTTGGATTATTTTGACCTAAAACTTGCTGATCAGGACAAATAATGGGCTCCATATAATGTGTGTAAACCATGTGTGGAACAGTTACGGCAGTACAGCAAGGGAAAACCGCAGAAATTAATTTTGGCGTTCCAATGGTATGGCGTGAACCGAAAAACTACGTAGATGATTGCTATTTTTGTTTAGTTCAGATCTCCGGTTACAATAAGAAGAATAAGAATAAAATTGTATAAACTAATATCGACTCCGCGATTCGACCAGTGGCTCATTCCGATGAAATACCCATGCCAGTTTATGAAAAGTTTTTCCTTCACTTGAGTACTCGTATGCTGAAGACATGGCGGATGCTATTGAGGGTCAAGATTCAGCTGTAGATTGTGACTATCGAGATATAGTTTCTAATAATGATCCACAACGTTTTACTCAAGCAGAGTTGAATGATTTAGTAAGGGATTTGGGCCTATCAAAGAAATCATCGGAACTGCTAGCTTGAAAATTAAACGAAAAGAACTTACTAGAGCAAAGTACGAAGATAAGTTTTTATCGAAGCAGGTAAAGTGATATTGTGCAATATTTTAAAGAAGAGTGAATTTGTTTATTGTAACAATGTGCCAGGTTTGCTAACTAAAATGGGCGTTGTACAATATAACCCAAGTGAATGGCGTTTGTTTATCGACAGTTTCAGCAGAACCCTCATATGTGTCCTACAACGCAACGGGAAGGTTATAAAGTTACTAAAATATACAGACCATAACTGGGTCTTGTGTGTGGATCTCAATGGATAACTTTTTACTTGACTTTCAAAGAGGATATACAAAATTTTCATGCTTTTTGTGCCTCTGGGATAGCCGAGGTAGAAACTAGCACTGGATTCAGAAAAATTGCCTTCCCAGAACATCCCTAGATGTTGGAGGAAAGAATATTTTAGTCGTCAGAGAAAAAGTAATTTTTCCACCTATTCGCATCAAATTGGATCTTATGAAGTAATATGTTAAAGCCCTAGATTTGCAAGGTAACTGCTTCCAGTACATATGTGAAAAGTTTCCACGACTAAGTTATAAAAAAAAATAATCTGGAGGATTTGATGGACCTCAAATCAGAACTTTAATGAGAGATCCAAATTTAATCAGCTCTATGAACGAATCTAGGAAAGAAGCCTGGACTTCATTCATAATAATTTTCTTGGAAAAAAAGCCTGCAATTATAAATATCTAGTGCAATCAATGCCTAAAAAATTTCACCGCTTAGCTTGTAACATTAGCATAAAGCTTTATTTCCTTCATAGTTATCCCGAAAATTTAGGTGCTGTAAGTGATGAACAAGGCGAGAGATTTCATAAAGATTTAAAAATTATGGTACCAAGGAATCATAGTACCAAGGAAGACGGGATCCTCATATGATGGCCGACTACTGTTGGAGTGTTCAAAGGGACTGCCAAAACAAAATACACAGCAGAAAGTGCTACAAGCGATAATTTATTCCCTGATTGTTGTTTTTCCTTTTACAAATACTCTTGTAATTTTTAAATGATTATTGTGTAAATACTTGCACTATACTCGTGACTAATATTGTGTTAAAATAAATAAATGAATTATTAAATTTTATACTTTCTTTATATCGTAACAGGTCTTATGTTAGTAACTACTTAATCGCAAGTAATTCTTCAAAGAGCATAGTATAGTATACAGTTTAATTTTGACGTGATACGCAAAAACTAATATGAATTCCGGATTCTGCACAACCGAATTAGTAAAAAACAAGTCTCGCTTAGAAGTCAGCAAAAATAGTGTTGGCCAGTAATTATCAATGGAAGCGAAAATTTAAGATTCAATACATGAAATGCAATACACGTGTGAAAAGTAAATAGCATAATACAATTGTAAATAATATCTAACATAAGAACAAAATGTATAGCGCGTGTTTGGTATAATATAATTCAATAATTAATAGGTACAAAATAATACGTTGAAGTAATATATAGGTATTATAAACAGTTCATTACAATAATATCAATTTTATAATCAAATTATGTTAGTTTTAAAACCTAGTGTAATAAAAGAAATATACTTATTAAAGACACACCTTCTTTTAATCAGTATGTAGGTACCTAATATTTTTCTGCCTTCACGTGAACCAGGTCACAGTTATTTGAAATTTATATCTAGTCACAAATGCGTTCTAAGAAAGTTGCTTAAGAACCACAGAAATTTCAAATAATTAGTATGTTGATACAGTAGAATACTCTATAAGGATCGAAGTTTGGGCATCTAAACGCTTTATCTTCGTTTGCTTCAATTGAATTTTTTTGTAGTCAGTCAGACACAAATTGTATAATATATTCATAATTAAATGCTTTGGAACGAATTTATATCTGTATCCCCACTTTTGTATTATTTAAAAGTTTTCGTTAAAAGAGCTTGTCACAGTGTAAGAGTATCTATACTTTGTAGAATTTCTTATCCGTATAGATACGTTCTTACATACATATCCCTAAAATGACCGATTTAACCGATAAAATTGTGGTAGTAACAGGAGCTAGTTCCGGAATTGGAGCTGCAATTGTAACAGAACTATTAAAAACTGGAATGAAGGTAAGAAAATTTAGATATTTAAGGCATCCTAAATTTTTTTTTAATTATAATCGTACAAAATTTAGTACGTATAATTCAAACCTTTGCAATTTTTGTTGATATTTCTTAAATTGTTCATCCTTTTTTAATTTTTACATGCGACATATTTTAAAAGTATTTATTTTAAGTAATTGATGAATTGGTTTCTATTAAAAAATAACAATTTATTCTATTCTATTTATGTAGCGTTATAAAATAAAGCTATTTACGTTATCATTTATAATTTGTATCTTTACACTCTATTTCAGTTTAAGTAATTAAATAAAAGACTAAATAATAAATATTTTTCAATGTCATTAAACTGCAATTGTATTATTAGGACTACTATTACTATTAGAAGTTTAAAAAATTAATTATAGCTATAGTGAGCTTAAACATGTTTTACTTATTGTAGGTAGTTGGTTTAGCTAGGCGTAAAGCTAGAGTTGAAGAGTTGGGAAAAGACGGTAAAGGAAAACTATTCGCTCTAGAAACAGATGTGACAAAAGAGCAAGATATACTTGATGCTTTCGATTGGATAGAGAAAAACGTTGGACCGATTTTTGCCTTTATTAATAATGCTGGTGTTTTACATTTTTCCCCCATCGATCAAGCAGAAACTGATAATCTCAAGCGTGTTATAGATACAAACCTTTTAGGTCTTATATTATGCACAAAGCAGGCTATCAAAAATATGAAAGCCAATAAAACCGATGGAATAATAATAAGTATGAACAGTATTTTTGGACATTACTTGGGAGGGGTTCCCGAATTGACAAGTTATTTTACTTCTAAGTTCGGAGTAACTGCTTTCACAGAAACTGTTAGATTAGAATTAGCAAAGAGCGGAAGTAAAATTAAAATAACAGTAAGAACATAATATTATAGTGATAGTATATTTATTTATAAAGTTAAGATACAATTTTACCACAAATGGTGTACATAATCTTTACTTTTCTTCTAGAGTTTAAGTCCTGGTTTAGTGGAAACTGAAATGACAGATGATTTCGCAGAAACGCATCCACGCCTGAAAGGTAAAGATATTGCAGAAGGCATTAAGTACATTCTCATGCAACCTTCAAATGTAAACGTAAGTAAATTGGAATAAAACTAGTCTATGTATACAATACTAAAAATATACATATAACCTCTCAATTTATTCAGCGTGATTTTTTTGATCGGTATATAAAAAATTACTTCAAAATTTTAAGTATATCGAATAATGCTATAAAAGATCCAAAAAACTATATATCTTTGGTCGATAGTGTATATTTCCTCGTATTTACTAACATAGCATGTAAGTATCATATAGACTATACCCTAGAGTACAATTAAAAATTCAATTTTAATATGTAATATCGTGACTATCATCGACTCTTGTATTTATATACAGTGTGTCCACAGATTAATTCTCAACATGGGGATCTCGCTTATTATGAGAGATAGAGATTTGGTTAAATGGGATCAAATACTCCAGAGGTAAAGTTGTACCAAATCCTATACACTAGCTTTGAATATTTAACGTGCTTCTGGCGCTATTGCAAAAAAAAGTGAATTCTTGTTTTTTCGATTTTCTTTAATAACTCATTTATTTTTAAAGTAAGACAAATTTAATTTGCACTTCCTTAAGGCATTTTTTTAATAGGAATCTGGTGATGTATTTAGATTTTTTAGAACTGCTATAGTAGATGAGCTACAATAGTAAAGTTTTAATTTTTCTTATGGAAGTCGAAAATTAAAAAAACAACATATTGTTACATTAATTGGTTAGAGCGGTTGTGACATTTGACAATAGAAAGTTTTGTAAACAAAGAAAGGAAGAAAACTTTATTTTGCAACAATTATTTATTAAATTAAAAACATAGGCAGCTCAAAAAATACTTAGATATTACTTAAAACAAAATTATAATAAGAAATTATAAAAAATGTTCAAAAATCATTTTCCAAACATAAATAGAATCTACGAATAGTAGATTTAACAACTTTATGTAATATAAATCTTGAAATAGCTTGACATTTATGAACCACGCTTTC
Organism: Melolontha melolontha; assembly: GCA_935421215.2. Classification (NCBI taxonomy): domain Eukaryota; kingdom Metazoa; phylum Arthropoda; class Insecta; order Coleoptera; family Scarabaeidae; genus Melolontha; species Melolontha melolontha. The sequence goes on from OW285239.1 coordinate 91,565,388, forward strand.
ACGAAGATCATTTACGTTATTGTAGCTGCAGGCATATACTTTGTCTTTAATGCAGCGTTTCTCAACCTTTTTGCATTTGCGACCCAATTTTCAATCACAATTTTCATCGCGTCCCCCCTCCTCTCATTTCACTGAAATCGTAATTGTAATCTTAGTTTCTATTTAATTTAATTATATTTTGACGCTAAAGCCATCCTGCGATCTTGTTAAACCTTAAAAATTACCACAAATGGGTAAATTTATTGATAGTTGGCAACACATAAAAATGAGACCACTAAAATCAAGAATCTTTTCTGCACTTTGTAAAGACATGGGTGCAGTACATTCAGCGTTACTGTTTTATTGCGAGGCAAGATGGTTATCACGTGGGGCATTTTTGCAACGAGTTTATGAATTAAGAGCTGAAATCGCCATTTTTCTAGAAGAGGAAAACCGACCGGAAGCCGAGAACTTTCGCGATGATTTATTTGTGATGAAATTGAGCTATTTGGTCGACATATTCGAGAAATTAAATACCTTGAATCTTCAACTCCAAGGAGCAAACACACATGTGTTGGATACGAGTGACAAAGTTAATGCTTTTTGTAGAAAACTAGAATTGTGGAGTAGAAATGTAAAGCAAAAAAACCTAGAAATGCTTGCAAATTTGGATGAATGTGTCAAATCTTACAAGGCTGGAGAGCAACATATAGCAGTTATTTTGGTAACCATTGCAAATCATGTAACCATGCTGGCAAAGAATTTTAAAAAGTATTTTCTTGCTGACCTCAACTTGAGAGCAAGTTACGAGTGGGTTAGGGACCCATTTGAAAATACTCCCGGAGGTCTCTCAACTGCCGAAGAAGAAATCTTTATAGACTTCACGGCAAGTGGCGAAATAAAAAGACAGTTTCGTAATAAATCACTCTTTGAATTTTGGGCAGTGTTGGATGATGAGTTTTCTGCATTAAAATCAAGAGAACTGCGTATACTATTACCATTTTCCACATCCTACCTTTGCGAAACCGGATTTTCTACGGTGGCTGCTTTGAAGACAAAATATAGATCACAGCTAAATATAGAAAAAGAGCTTAGATTGTCAATTTCTAATATTAAACCTTCTTTCGAAAAACTTTGCTCTGCGAGACAGGCCCAAGGAAGTCACTAATAATTATTAATCCTGTTTTAAATTTAATATTTTTAAGTTAATTAATAAATACGTTGTATTCTATTTATAAGTGCATTATATATCAGTGTAAACGTGCAATTTGTTTTTTATTATATCAGAATGCATTTTACTTTTCTTTGAGTAAATTGAGTGATCTTTTTACTAATGTTTTTTCTTATTTTTTCTCGCCTTGCTCGCGCCCCCCTTTAGTTTTATCACGCCCCCCTGCGGGGGCGCGCTTACAGGTTGAGAAGCACTGTTTTAATGTAATCCCACAAATAGAAGTCGAGCGTCAGATCAGGAGATCTTTGTGGCCATTCAACTTGTCCACGAGTTCCGATCCACATGTTACCAAACCGCTGACTGAGGAAATTGGTTTCAATTCTGGAATTATGTGCTGAAGCACCGCCATGATGAAGAATTATGAGCCTCTTGTAAAGGTAATTCGCCCAGCAAGTCTTCAATATTACTTTACTATAAATGCAGTAAATAAACGTCGAACGTTAGTGTTTCATTAAAAATTATTGGACCAATTAATCGTGACCCTAGTATGCCACACCAGACATTAAATCCAAAACGCACTTGATGTCGAGTAGGTCTGATTACATGAGGGTTTTCTGTAGATTGTCTATTGAATAAATAATTATTTGTGAATCTAGATTCATCAAACCATAATATTTGAGAAGAAAAATTAACATTACCATCGCATTGCCTAGTGTACCATTCACAAAATTCTCTTTGTCTTTCATTATCCCGTGGTCTTATAAATTGACATACATTGTATTTATATGGATGACATTTGTGGGAGGCAAAAATCTTATGAGCAGTAGATTTGGGAACGCCGGTGTTATATTGAATTTCCCGAACTGATGTGTTTGGATTTTCAACAACTGCTTATAAAACATTAGTTTTAGTTTCATTACTTATGCGCTGCGGTTTTGTATATGACTTAGTAAATGATGTATTAAATTTACCTTTAAATTTCTGTAAGTAGAAAGATGGGGTTGTCTGCGTTCTGGATACTGGTTTATAGCTCCCGTCGAATTTTTGTTACACAGAATGGTCAGAATGTAACAAGACAACATATTAAATTTGCCACTATTACCAAACGGCTCCATGACAGCAAAATTATTTAATAATAATCATTAAATTTAGTATTTAAATGGTACTTTATATCTTATTATGCTAGGTATTTATTTTGCTATTCGATTTGTAAATTTCACAGAATATAAACTAAATGTCAACTATAAACAAACACTAACAATGACAGTTGTATCTCAGATTGTTTTATATTTCCAAAGTTTCCTAAATGTCTAAATGTCACAAACCGCTCTAACCTGTTAATGCAAGAATATGTTATTTTTTTAAATTTTTGAAATTAGTTTTGGTATCAGGTATAACAAATTATACATTTTTGAAAAGGGAAAGAAAAATTCTTTTCGATGGTGTCATTGCCACCTATCACCCCCATAAGAAAAACAAAACTTGACCATTGTAGATCAACTACTATAGCAGTATTCAAAAATCTAAATACACAACCAGATTCCTATTAGAAAAGTGCCTTAAGGAAGTCCAAATTAAATGTGTATTACTTTAAAAATAAACGAGTTATTAAAGAAAATCGAAAAATCAAAAATTCACTTTTTTTTGCTATAGCGCCCGAAGCACGTTAAATACTCATAGCTAGTGTATAGGATTTGGTACAACTTTGCCTCTGGAGTATTTAATCCCATTTAACCAAATCTCTATTTTTCATAATAAGCGAGATCCCCATGTTGAGATTGAATCTGTGGACACACTGTATAGTAGTAGTATTTGAATTTTAGATTATGGCAATGTTACAATTTCCATCACAATTCTCAGCCCTTAAAAAATAAAATTAAAACTTTTGTTATATAACGCTGTAAGAATTATTAGAGTTTAAGACACAAAAAAGTTTTTTCTATAATTAATTTGTAAACAATAATCGGTTAGTGAAGAACTACTAGAATTTTTATGCTCCGATATACTTTCCGCTGTTGCATTCTTCATACAAAATTATGTACAAATTGCTTAAATGTAATTTATTATAAAAATTTACTCAATACCTGAAATAAGTCCTTTTATTACCTTGAAAGTAATAAAAAGACAGGATTTGCAGAATATTGCATTAAAAACATTCACTTTCCCGATATAGACGAATACAAACTACTGTACAATGTAGATAAAACAAAAAAACTGGATAACTTAGAAATATTAGAAATTAAAAAAAAGGATTTCTAACAATAGAAATCTAGAAATCTGACAAACACACAAAAGAATTTGTAAGCATCCCAATAATAAGATACAAATCATATTTTATACATATACAAAATAAAATCCCGTACAACAGTTAATAAATTAGATCTTAAATACGTATTTCGACAACTTAGTTGTAATCCTCAGTAGGTAACATTAATAAATACAGTGTTGAACATAGGGCACAGTAACGGTAACACAAAGAATCGTGCAGGACTTTACAAGGTGTCGCACCAAAAATTTTTAAGAAAAACTAAAAATTATATTACTCACCGCTCTTGTGCAAAGGCACACATGTGTTTTATTTCTCCGCGCACACACTCTAGTCTTACTTACTTTCTTAAGAATCCGAAAAGACAACTACCTGAAACTGGGCCTTTGTCGACATTGTACGTGTTATTTTGGTTCTTAATATTATGAACGGACTCTAATAACTTAACTCCCTCGAGTTTTCTTATAAGATTCAAATAATCTACCATGATGTTATAATTAGTTTCTAATGCGTGGCGGACGACACTGGATTTTTCAGGTCTATTGAATTTAATATGCGCGATATGTTCTTTGTAACGGGTTATTATTGAATGTTTAGTTTAACCGACGTACATATTTCAAATTACGGTCGCGGCAATTAATTTCATATTTAACCGACTTTTCTTTTAATATATAATTTATCTTGAACACTACCCACAAGAGCTTTTATTGCATTTTAGAACCGAAAAGCAACTTGGAGACCTTATTTATTTATTTTTACTTGATTTGTAATTTCATGGTATGGTAAACATGTACTTTTTCACACGATTTTGTTGAGGTAACAAACATGTGGAATCGTGGATTGTATTTTTTAATTTAGTTATTCTGATCAATTTATTGATTATTTACCTCGAAACCATTGTATGACGCGATCTCGCGATATTTTTAATGAATTATAATAATTTTTCGTATTTCTCTTTATTTAACGTAAAGTTTAGCAACCGATTGACTAGAAAATTGAAAGAAGTTGTCTTTTGTTAGAAGCCATGGTTTTAATCCGCGATAATAAACCTATTGACATTGGTCTCTTTCTGGAAAATATCGATTTCTATTTTATGCGTATTTCTAATTACACTGGTCAACAAGTTTTCTTTAGAAATTATGTACAATTTTTGTTTCTTTTATAGTTCTAACAATTGTAATAACAACAAATTTATTCTGGCACTTCAGATTTTGGAAAAAAAATTAAAATGTAAAAGAAATAAGATTAATTAGGTTTGTACGTTATATGGAGTTGTATGCCTGTTTAAAAGGTTTTCATTTTTACTTTTATTTTACACTGTTCTTCGACACTCTTCCCTATAAATGCCCAACAATAATCAGCAAGCATTTCACTGTTCCACTGTAACATCATATTCTTCACTCGAAACTCCTATGGGTCTTGGTACTGGCAAGGCTTCCGAATGGGGTACTGGACGAGTAGCAGAGGGTAGCATAACTAATATTTTTCTTATTTTTGTAGGAAAACCAGAAAGCTTTTGTGCAGCAAAAGTAGTAATCAGTCGAATGGTCCGTTTGTTCACGCCAAATCATAGGTCTTTCAAATGGCATAGCGCTTTCCTTACCATTTGATCAGCCCCTCAAAGTAACAGCACACCGTGCAAAGCAGGAGCCTATGGCTTGTCTTAACCAAACCGTGTTGACCAGTGTTATTAATGTATCTAAGAATGGTATTCTGTCATTGTTTTCCTTTTCTACTGTGAATTTAATTGTCGGGAATTTCGAATTTATCTGTTTTACGAACATATCAAAAATAGCGAAAATGTCATCTATGTACCTAATCCAAATTCTATATTTAGAAAATATTTGCGTCATTTTTGGATTCTGTTTCGACGTGACTATAAGGTGGCTATGAATGGCTATAGGTAATTACCCATTGCTGTGCCTTGTTTCCGTTCATAAAATTTTCCTCCTACTTGGAAGCAATTTTGCGACATGCAAAGGGTTAACAGTAGCAAGTATTCCTTTACTTTTGACAGTTCGATGCTGTTCTTATAAAGGAATATTTCAAAGTTCCTGGAGTAAGTACTGAAGGAAACAATAACGTTACATCGAATGAAACTAAAATCTCTCCGTCTTTCAGTTCACAATTGTTTAAACAAATTCTAAGGAGTTTCCAACTAACAAACCTTCTGGTTTTACGGGTTAACTTCTAAATTCATTCACTAATCATTTTGAAATTAGATAAATCGGTGAGTTGATACCAGAAATAATTGGTCTTGACGGAGTATTTTCTAAGATTGTTTTCGTTGAAAGAATACCACACTCAAGTTTTGTTACTTTAAATTTGTTTTATTAACAAGTGATACAGTTAAATACAAGTAATACAACTTAACGCCATTATGGTAATAATAATCTCCCTTTCGGGTGAAGCGACACATGCGCACAACGCACAAGTAAACTATCTAACCAATCAAAGTTTTAAATGCTGTAACAGGTCTGATCGAGCTATCTGGTTTATATATCTTCGCTGAAGCACTAGTAGAGTTTTTAGAATCATTAAATGGTCAAAATAGCCACTTCAACCAAACACACAAATACATATATACACTTATATTACATAGTAAGTTGTGCCCCTACATTTAATTGAATAAGATCCTTCTTTCAGAATGGTCGAAATTACGGAAACAATATGTCAGAACAATAAAATAAAACAGTGAAACTTATCAAGTATTTATTTTCTTAAAATTTGTATTACGTCGAATTAAGAACGGTTCTATCACCATTTCGTTAATGGCCTTTTCTCAAAGCTTATAAGCTTTGTTTTTGATATTTTACTAAGCAAGTCAAAGTAAAATTTACTTCGATTCGAAACTCTTATTAATTTCACATGATAAAACTAATACTCATACAGAAATGTATGCATGCTTTTTGCTACTTTTCGTAGTTTTACTTGCCCATCACATTTCATTTAAATGAATTGTAATTTTGACAAGAACCTATTATATTCTTGTTTCCTATTAATCTCTAGGGGTAATTTTATAATAAAATTTAACGTCACTTCATTGAATTGAATTCATTTTCATATATTTTTGAAAATTAAAGCTCTATTAGGTTGTGCCTTTAAGCCTTTGACTCTCTAGTGCCTACTTTCTAGGGCAGCTTGTTGGGAACTTTACGTCATCGTCTCAAATTGTACCCTTTCTTTCTTTGGAAATATAATTTGTAAGGTTAGAAAACAAATAAACATTTTTTATTGCAAAAAAAATAATAGAGAGAAGAAGAATATTCGAACGTTTTTATCGATTTTTAGAATTACGAATTGGCACCTAATCAGCTATTCTATAGTGTTAAATATACTCATCTCTTCATCAGAACCCTTATATAGTTTAGCATCTCCATTTTTTTCATATTCTATTCCATTGCCTCCTTCGCTATAAACCTTGACAACTTGTACAACTTAAATTTTTATATAATTATTGCAGAAACATTTTTAGAATTATAGATTAATAATAATCTCTAAAAAATCTAAATATCGGTCAAATATTTTAAAGAATATATTAGTATACTTCTTGCATCGATCAAAAGAAATATAATAATTAACTGAACTAGTATTAGAAGCACGTACTTAAAAAAAGGTTCCTCAAAAATTTCCTGTTATATGCTTACAGATAGGGTAACTTTAACTGAGCCGATATCTCGAATAAATTTGGTGTTTATTTTGGTTCTGTATATGGTACATCGTTATTACTGAGTGCGGATGAAAGTTGAGATTATATGGATACTTGTATAGTGTTTCGGATATGAATATTCGTCTAGCAGTAAAAGGATTAAAGAACTCGTTCCTAATACTATACCCTTCTTTCTTTTTAAAGATTGTATTAGTTGCCTGGTCGAACCACTCTATTTGCAACCGTATAAAAGCGCAGAAAAAGTTTCCCGATAGATGGAAAAGGACTAAAATAACACCGTTTCTTCTCTTCTTCTCTTGATATTTGAAAGGAACTTTGTTTTTTGTTTCAATTCGTGATATTTGTGTACATGACGCGAAATACTTTTTCCGAGCTCGGTTTTGAGTAGCAGTAATGGGAAGTTGGGTGGTAAAATAACCGGTGTTTGGAAAGTAGGAGTTTTGGAGTGAGAGATGGAGCATAAATGATGGGTGTCAGGCAGGTTGTTTCAAAGAGGGTCATCAAGTAAGACGTCTTGGGGTCGTCGATGGTAACCGAAATAGAGGTGTACTGCCATTTCGGAAATCAGTGGGTTTTCGTGCTGTGCGACAGCATCGAAGTACTTCCTAGCGATCGCTATAATGGTTTCCCAGATGGTTGGGAAGTCGTTCCTCACATACCATGGGGCTTGCGTGATGATTCGCATGACTTTGTTAAGGGCAATCTGGAGCTGGTTCATATGGGTCTTCGTTGCATGCCCCGAGCTGGTGCTGCATATGTCAGGATTGGCCTGATAACGGCTTTGAGGAGGGGGATCTTCATGTTGAGGTCAAGCTTGTTCTGATCATATAGCATGGAGTGTAGCTGCGTGGTCACTCCAGTCGCGTGGTTACGGACCTTTTCCACATGGTATTTCCAGGTGAGCCTGGTATTTAGCATGACGCCTAGATACTTCAGCTTTGCTGCTCCTGGTGTGTCCCTGTTGTTTATGGAAAGGTTGGTGTCTGGCCTAGCCCTGGTGTGTAAAATAACACCGATATTTAAGCCAGGATCGAGAAGTTTTATTAAAAATTATCGTCCTGTTTGTTTAATATCTAACTTCGCAAAAATATTTGAGACTATTATTTGTGGGTATATGTAACAAATATGTCAATAAATTTGTTAGTACGAATCAGGATGGTAGATCGACGGTGACGAATCTATGTAATTTTACTTAAGAAGTATCAGAGGCGTTGGATGAGAAGAAACAAGTGGACGTGATTTGTACATACTTCAGTAAAGCTTTATTTATAGATTCATATAAGCTTAGGGTTTTCGAATTTCAGCAAGAAGTTTTGAAGTTATTGGGGTCGTATTTGACAAATAGTATAGTTTGTTGAGTACGAGGGTATAAGATTGGCAAAATATGTCGCAACTACTGGTGTCGTACAGGAATCTAATCTACGCCACTACTGTTTACATTGTTTTCTGACGACAACCATAACTTTCTTTTCTCTACTTGTCTTTTCTAAGCTAATGATCATTATCCGAAGAAGAAACAGCTATAGCGAAGGTATAGTATTACAGGAGGATATAAATAAGCTATGGTATATATACAACAAAGTAAATTTAACTATATCTAAGAGAAAAGCCAAGACTAGTCTTGAAAAATTGAAAACATTGAGTACGACTATGTAATAATGAATAACAAATTGGATAGATGTATGATGCTCAAAGAGTATTTGATATGAAATTATCCTTTAATGAGAACGTTGCAGATATTTACTCTAAACGTAAAATACCAGGATATATTATAAGAACATGCAAAGATTTTCAAAATTCAATTACTATAATTTTAACAACATAATTTGAAACATACTTGAGTAGGTAAAACCTACCAATTTTGTATAATACAAAAGTATTTTTAATAATATATAATATTATTAAAAATGGGGTGTGAAGAACACAATACAAGTTCATATGTATTTCTGAATGTATCTTCTCCAAAGACGTAGATACGTATTTCACATTTCTACATGATTATCAATACGCCCCTGTTGGAGAAGAGACACATTCAACAAAACATAACTACCTTGCTATCTCGCAGATATTATTAAGACAGAGCGTGAAGGAATATTCAGCGTTTTTAATAATATTATATATTATTAAAAATACTTTTGTATTATACAAAATTGGTAGGTTTTACCTACTCAAGTATGTTTCAAATTATGTTGTTATATACGTATTCGGTTTACGCCGACAAGTAGTGAAGACACGATAATACAGTTCTTTATAGATACGGTGGTTACCGACTATAAAAAACACCCGGCTAGTTCTGCGATTATTATATAGACAGCGCTGAATATTCCTTCACGCTCTGTCTTAATAATATCTGCGAGATAGCAAGGTAGTTATGTTTTGTTGAATGTGTCTCTTCTCCAACAGGGGCGTATTGATAATCATGTAGAAATGTGAAATACGTATCCACGTCTTTGGAGAGGATACATTAAAAAAATACATATGAACTTGTATTGTGTTCTTCACATCCCATTTTTAATAATATTATATATTATTAAAAATACTTTTGTACTATAATTTTATTATATAACGCACTAATTTGTAGTCGACTTGAATACTGCTGTATTATATGGTCTCGAATATACTATAAATATGTACTTATTGGAATTATTTGAAGTGGAGATTTCTTAAAAAAAATATTTCTACAAATTATATCATGAATACACGATTTTAATATTTCATATGAATACGGAATGAGTTGAATTTTAATTCATTGAATAGTAATAGAAAAGTTATTTCTCTTTTATATTTGTATAAATGTATACATAATCGTTTAAATGATTCAGCGTTTTCAGAGAAGAATTTGTATATTCTATGGTTTCGCTCTAGGCAAACGATAACATTTATAAACAGAAGACCTGCGAATACTAATCATTTGAGAGAGTTCCTATTGTATTCCATGGGCTCTCTATATAGTACTTGTAACTACATACAGGGTGGCCCATTAGTGCGAGGAAGTCCAATATTTCGTTTATTACAACACATATCAAAAAATGTTTCAAGAAGAAGTTGTAGCAAATGCAACACTGCATATTTGTAAAATAATTGGAACTATACAGGGTGCTTAGATTAGTCGAGGCATTTAACCGAAATATTTTTTTAAATGGCATGGTTTTTACATTATCGCAATCACTATAACGGTGTACATAAGTCACTAGATTTTTTCGCCAAAATTTTACCGCGTTGCCAAATTATTGCGAAAAGTATGAAATTTTAGAGAAAATTGCATGATCATCAATGTATCTCATAAAAGTTTACTAATAACATGTAAAGCGAAATTCTTCTTAATTACAAAGAGAAAGAGTTTATTAAACATATGGCACAAGAGTATTTTTTTTTTCATACACAGGGTGTTTAATATGAAGGCACAAAATCATCACATTTTAATAGGTCAAAACTTTTTTTTTTCAAATGAAACACTCTGTATATTATTGCACAATTTTGTAAAGCTACTAAATCCCTTCAATTTATGTGTATACCATATAGCCTCTAAAACCAATATTTTCAGAGAAATTACCGTTTTTTGAAATTCTTATTCTACATAAATTAATTTTGAAATGCGACATAATTTATAAAATTTATTAACCCTAAGTAAAATATAAAAACATAAATATCTTTTCTTCTAGATATCTACAAAACAGTTACTTTATTAAATGCTCAAAATGGCCACCATTTACTTCTAAACAATAATACATGCGGTCCACAACAACATCTTCAGCGGCGAGGTCGAAGTATTCTCCTTGGTTTCTCGTCGTCGAATGATATCGGGACTTGTATGAGTCCTTTTGATTTTGTTTGGTGGTCGTAGTTGCTTCCATTTCCACTCCAATTTCATTACCCGGGGTTGTGTATGTTTTGTGTTATTGTTTGTAGTTGTGTGTTTGTGTGTTACGATCGTTTATCCTATATGGAATGCTGTGTGTTTTGCTACATTTTTGTGTGTTTGTGTTAACCTCTGTTTATCTGTTAATTTTTGATTTTTTTCGCGGCTAATTGGATATCGTTATCCTCTGCGCGTCTTTTAATTTGTTTAAGTCCGTCTTTTTTAATTAGTCTCCGTTTTGGGTTTATTATTTTCCTTATTGTGGGGTTTTCGTGTGACTTTATTGTTTCTATTGTTTTTAGTGTTCGTTTGCATATTATTGTTTCCAGTGTTTCGAGTTTCGTCTCTTTTATGTATCTGCGCGTTTGTCATGTATCGCGGTGCATTTATCGCGAGTCTAATAACCTTGTTTATTTTCCCTTGTACCGATTGCCTTTGCTTTTCGCTGGCTTGATGCCATATTTCTCCGGCATATGTTGCGCCCGCGAGTATTATCGTTTTTATTATTAATATTTTATTTTCCAGTGTTAGTTTGCTTTTGCCGTTTAGTATCGGGTACAGTGCTTGTGTTGTGAACCCTATTTTCCGTTTTATTTCTTTAATATGTGCCGTGTATGTTAGTTGCGAGTCCATTGTGACCCCGAGATATTTAACTTTTTCCTGCCAGTGTATTGTGTGACCTTCGAGTTTGACTTCGTCCGGCCTTTTGTGTCGTTTTCTGTGTTGGAAGTAAATTGCCGCGGTTTTTAATGGGTTAATTTTAATTTTCCATTTGTCGTACCAGTCCTTTAGGAGGACTAGATTGTTTTGTAACTGCTTGTGTATGTACGATGTTCGTCTGCTGCTTATGTATATAGCGGTGTCGTCTGCGTATTGTGCGATATTACATTTTTCTATTGTGGGAATATCCGAAGTGTATATGTTATACAGGAGCGGTCCGAGAACGGATCCTTGTGGTACTCCTGCTGCTATGTGTTCGATTGTCGATTTTTCGTTTCCGATTGTGACATTAAATGTACGGTTCTTTAGATAGTTGTCGGTTATTTTTATTAATGTGTTTGATATTTTCTGACGTTTCATTTTGTGTATGAGGCCGGCGTGCCAAACCCGGTCGAAGGCCTTTTCAATGTCAAGAAAGATTGCGCCCGTTGATGTCGATATGTTCATTTTTTCGGTTATGTGTTCTGTCAGTCTTAGTGCCTGTTGTGTAGTTGAGTGGTTTTTCCGGAAACCGTATTGAAAATTTGGGATTATGTTTTTGTTTTCGACTTCATTTTCAAGTATTGTCTGTATTACGCGTTCTGCCAGCTTACTTATTGACGGAAGTAAGCTGATTGGCCGGTAATCTGCGGTTGTTCTTGTTGTTTTTCCAGGTTTGTGGATCATTATTATCTGCGCGTGTTACCAAATCGCGGGATAGTGTCCGTGTTTTATTATTCCGTTTATTATGTCGGTTATAATTTGTATACCGGTTTTAGGTAGGTTTTTTATTGCATAGTTAGTTATCCCGTCCGCTCCCGGGGCTTTTCGGTTTTTACGGTTTTTAATTATTTTTTCCACTTCGTCGGTATTTGTGGCGTCGATTTCTCCATCTGTTATATCGATTTTTGTATTTCGTTGGGTTGTTGGGTTCGTTTCGAATTGTCTCTTTAACGCGTTCGCGAATTCGTCTGCTTTTTCTTTATCAGTTATTGCCGGTCCGTTTGCGGTTTTTAGCAGTGGAATTTTGCTTTTTTTTGTTTGTTAGGGCTTTTGTCATCTGCCAGAGTGTTTGATCTTGCGTTTTAAGGGATTCAATTGTGTTATTCCAGTTTTTATTAAAGTGTTCGATCATGTCAGATTTTATTTCATTAGTTATCGCGTTTAATTTTGTTTTTATTACCGGATTTAGCGTTCTTTTATATTCTTTAAGTATGTTTTTTTTGAGTCGTATTTTTATTTTTAGTTCAGTCGGGATGTTAAGTTTTGTGTCGATGGTTTTAGTTTTTGTCGTTTGTGCGATTGCGTTTTTTATGTCATCTTCCAGTGTGATCACTGCTTGATCGATGTCTTTCGCGTTGTGAATTTTTACTGTTCTGAGTACTAGGGATTCTTTGAATTTTCCCCAGTCTGTCTTATTAAATGTATTTTTCGTTCTAGTTGTGTCCATGTCAAGCGTTAATATCACTGGAAAATGATCTGAGGAGAGGTCGTTTATAGTTTCTATTGTATGTGTTGTGGTTATGATTTTAAGTATTGCAATGTCTAAAACGTCAGTAGTACCCGTTGGTATGTGTATGTGTGTGGGTTCCACAGGCCCGATTACATTGAGGTTGTTGTCTTGTGCTATTTTCTTTAGTTTTTTACCGTTTTTATTAGCTACTTTCGAGTTTTGGTGTTTCGCGTTAAAATCTCCCGCAAATATTGTAGGTGTGTTTTGATTGAAGATCGTTTGTATGTCTGATTCTACTATGTCTAATCCGGAGGGAAGATAACTTGCGTAAAGGTTTATCGGTCCCCTTTTTGTGTTTACTTGTACGCCTGTGTTTTCGATGATATCGAGTGTTTTGTATTCAAGTTCACTGTGTTTTATTGTTTCGTGTACGAGTATAGCGGTTCCGCCGCCTTTTTGTACCGGCCTATCGTGTCTGTATGTTTTGTATTTTTAATGAGTGACTTGGTTTTAGATGTGTTTCATTTACCAGCATTACGTCGGTGTTCGTCTAGAAATACGTGTAATTCATGTTTTTTGTGTGTTATGCTTTGTGCATTCCAATAGGCTATTTTAATGTTGTGTTTGTGATTCATTGTCTGCGTGCGTGGAAAAGTTTTGTAAGTTCATTTGTTTGCTCGAAAAAGCTTTGTGTTTGTTGGGTGTAGGGTTTGTCGAGCTGAATGTTAGGAATAGTTTCCCAATCATGTGTGCAATTGTGTCGTCGGCCTTTTCGTGTGAGTTAAGTGTTGGTTTTGGTGTATTTTCCCGGGTTGTGGGTGTAGTTGCGGTGATGTTATTTGTCTGTTGTCTTTGAGTCCACGCGTTGTGTTTTGGTAGTGGTGCTTCTATGAGTTTGTGTGTTTGTATTGGTGTGTTTATTGGGTTATTTTGATTCTTTTTGCATGATAAGCTGATCGAGAGGTGAGCTCCGCCACAGTTTGCGCATTTAGGGGGGGTGGTTGACGGCTTTGTGCATTCATGCGTCAAGTGTGACTCTCCGCACTTCATGCACGCGAAATTCACGTTGCAAGTACGCTGTTGGTGACCGAATTTCTGACATCTGTGACACTGTACGATGTCTGTTCTAAGTCTGAGGGACTCTACTTTTACTTCTAATCCGCAAACTGTGTGGATGTCGAAAATTGACTTGTATTCTTTGTCTATTTCTATTAAAATAAGGGGGGCTGGAAGGCGGTCTTTACCGTTCATCCTAGTGATTTTTGCGATCGGATAGTTTCTAGAATCTAGATCGGCTTTGATGTCTTCGTCGGTCAGGAATTGGGGTACGCCTCTGATGACGATTTTTAATTTTTTTTCACTACGGAGTTGGTATGTGAAGGATTGAATGGCTTTTTCGTTGAGAATTCGGTTGAGATTGCGATAGTCTTGTTCTGTTGATGGAGTGATTTGGACTCCGGCCGGGACGAATCTACTTTGTGTGTATTGAATGCTGTGTGTTTTCATGATCTCTCGGACTCGATGCCATTGTGTTGGGTCAGTGATTGTAATTGGGGAGATAGAGGGCATTTTGGGTAATTGGTTTGTGTTGATTGCTGTTTTTGTGTATGTTTTGTGCTGTTTGTGTGTGTTTGTGTGTTTGTGTGTTTTGTGATATTGGTACTTACCCCGGGTTTCTCTGCCGAGGTGGAGGCTGTCGGTTCTTCTTCGCTGCTGTCCATTGGCGTCGTTTCTTCTTTCTTCGTATCTTCGTCGATCGTGCGGAGTGCTTCGTACATGTTGCTCGTTTCTATATCCGGTGATTCTGTCTTCTGTCGTTTGTTGGATTTTCGTGGTGGTTTTTCGTTCTTCTTGAGCTCGTTCATCTTGTTTTCGAAGACGTTGTGCATCGTCTTGACAAAGTTCTCGATTGTATTCTGAAGTTCTTCGTATGTGTTGATGTTCTTTATGTCCAGTGTTAAACTTTGGGCGTTGTCGTTGGTGCCAGCCATTTCTTCTGGTTTCGCTTCGTTGTTTGTAAAATATATTATAATATAATATATCGGTCGTATTTATTCTATTACTACCGATGTGCTCAGAGCCATCGATAGCGTGCGAATGATATCGGGACTTGGAGGTCGAAGGTATTAATAGTAGAAGTAGGGATCTGGGTGATTTCGGACTGGCCAATGGCAGAAGTAGGAGCGGGGGTGACATTTTCTAATTTACTATTATACTACTATCAAGAATAAGTAGTTTAGTATACCTACTCTACATTTCGTGTAAATTAGGTTGCAAAAATGAACTTCGACAATCAAGAACTGATAGATATGATTTTTGTTCCGGGTGAAAGTTTAAAAAATTGCTTATTTGCTTCAAGATTAAATAATGAAAAATATCCACTTAGAAGGCAGCCTAGAAAAGAAGCATTTGAAAGTTTATTGTTGAGATTTACACAAACTGGAAATGTTGCATATCCAAAAGGTGAAAGAACAAAGACTGCAATAACAGCAGATGATGAGATGACAGTTATGTTAAAGGTTATAGAAAATCCTCACACATCTAGTAGAGAAATTTCGCATCAGACTAACATAAGTCGCACTGTTGTCCAACGAATTCTGAGCAAAAACAAGATGCATCCATACCACATACAAATGATGCAAGAGCTATTACCCGATGATTTTGAGAAAAGAATAATGTTTTGTGAATGGGCTTCAGGAAGAATTGAACAAGACAGACAATTTTTCAATCAAGTTTTATTTTCTGACGAAGCGACATTTCACAAAAATGGATTTGTCAATAGACATAACTTTCACTATTATTCCACCGAACAACCACATTATGTAAAGACTACTAGTCAGACAAGATGGTCCTTGAATGTTTGGGGTGGAATAATAGGAAATTATATGATTGGGCCGCATTTTTTTGATGGGAAGGTAACTGCTCAAATTTATTTGGATTTTTTACAGAACCATTTACCCCATTTACTACGACATTTGCCCAATTAAGTCAAGCAAAGGATGTGGTATTTACATGACGGAGCGCCAGTTCATCATGCCGGTGTAGTCAATACGTTTTTAAATAACTGGCTACCTGAAAGATGGATAGGCAGAGGAGGGCCAGTTAAATGGCCACCCCGTTCCCCGGAATTAAACAAAGTAGATTTTTTCATGTGGGGTTATGTTAAAAGTCAAGTTTACAAAACATTCGCAACAACAAAGGAAGATATGAAACAAAGGATAAGAGACACTTTCCGAACTATTGATGAGACCATGCTAAGAAATGTTAGCAGAGCTTTCAATGACCGCATGTATTATTGTTTAGAAGTAAATGGTGGCAATTTTGAGGATTTAATAAAGTAACTGTTTTATAGATATCTAGAAGAAAAGATATTTATGTTTTTATATTTTACTTAGGGTTAATAAACTTTATAAATTATGTCGCATTTCGAAATTAATTTATGTAGAATAAGAATTTCAAAAACGGTAATTTCTCTGAAACTATTGGTTTTAGAGGCTATATGGTATATACATAAATTGAAGGGATTTAGTAGCTTTACAAAATTGTGCAATAATATACAGGGTGTTTCATTTGAAAAAAAAAAGTTTTGACCTATTAAAATGTGATGAAAATTTCGCTTTACATGTTATTAGTAAACTTTTATGAGATACATTTATGATCATGCAATTTTCTCTAAAATTTCATACTTTTCGCAATAATTTGGCAACGCGGTAAAATTTTGTCGAAAAAATCTAATAACTTATGTACACCGTTATACTGATTGCGATAATGTAAAAATATAGCTACCATGCTATTTAAAAAAATATTTCGGTTAAATGCCTCGACTAATCTGAGCACCCTGTATAGTTCCAATTATTTTACAAATATGCAATGCAGTGTTGCATTTGCTACAACTTCTTCTTGAAACATTTTTTGATACGTGTTGTAATAAACGAAATATTGGACTTCCTCGCACTAATGGGCCACCTGTATATGCTTTGGACATATTTGATAATAATTATACCTAATAATTATACCTATATAGTAGAAGGTGTGTTAATGTTTTTGTATGATTTTTGTATGTAATGATTTATAGTTGGCATTGTTTTGTGGTTTATGTATTATTACTTAATTTAAGTATATGATTCAAATCAGAGTTTTAATGATTTTTTTTATATTCATATATGTTTAAACTTATAATTCGACGACTAATTTGTTTGTTGGATTAGCAATTGGATTATTATTGTTATTATAAAAATTAGCTTCTAATTTTTGTTTTTATTTTAGGTGGCAGAACTGATAATAAGACCTGTGGGCGAACTTATTTAAATAGTTTGTAATAAAATATAAAACAATTTTTTGGAATTTAATAAAGTTAAATAAAAGCTTGAAAATCCTAAATATCAATTTTTTTTATACCCATATGTATAGTATAAAACTAAAGCCTATGGAGATATCATTTTTGTTACAATTTATATAACCAATTAAGTCATATGAATTGAAATAAATATAATTGTTAATTGTGGAAACAACTGCAACATATCTAAGTATGTTATACAAGTCACACGGTTTTCATTAAAGGAAAAGGGCCCGTACACTTTCGTTTTGGCAAACGCACAGAACACGTTTAGTTTTGGTGAATCCGTTTCATGTTCCAAAATCATATGTGGATTTTCCATGCCCCATATCCGCATATTGTGTCGATTCACCTTTTCGTTAATATGGAATGTAGCCTCGTCACTAAACATCACACGATTTTCAAAGTCGTTCTCTTCCATCAATTCCAGCATTACATTACAAAAATCCGTTTGTTTTACAAAGTCGTCGTGCCATAAACTTTGAACAATCTGTATACGGTACGGTACGCAATCGCTGTCACGAAATTTTCAATACAGTATGATGCGGAATACCAAGTTCACGACATGTTTTACGGGGAGACTCTTGAGGGTCCGCAAAAAACTTTGCCTAACAGCCTCCATTGAGTCGTTAGAAACGAGAGGTCTTCCAGTGCTTTTGCGTTTATTAATGGAATCTGTGTTCTTGAATTGTCTGTACCCTCGCAGAATGGTCTGATGACCTGGCGGTTCGGTTTCGTACTTTCTTCTAAATGCACGTTGCACACTACGCATTCTGTTGCATAGTCGCCATTTTACAAACACTGTTCGCGCTGCCCTCTAGCGATTTAAATCGAAGTGTGCAAACGCCTATTTTAAACTTAAAAGTTTTCTCTTTCTTGAGACATATCACTTACTACTATATCTCTTACACTTTCTAAAATATAGTGCTTCAAAACCCGATAATTCTTTTATAGGCACACGGTATATTATTATTTTAAAATCCAAGACAGCAGATGAAGATTGGTATTTAGGAAGCATATATCTCCTTCCATATGTTATAAAGATGGAGAAAATTAAGGTGTGTCAAAACTCCCCTTTTACACTTAGACGTTTATATTAAAAATCACATGGAAAACTCTTATAAAGTCTCGAAACATATATATTTATTATTATTATCGATTTATTGGCAAAAGAAATGCAAATAATACAAACATAACTATGTGTTACAAAAAGAAACACTTAATTAACAACAAAACTAAATCATAGCCAAGCGGTTCAAGGTCAGCTACTTGTAAAACAAGTTACTGCTTTATCCCTTAAACCTTAAACTAATGAAATCCATTGAGGCAAACTGGGTCTTTGCGCAGGAAGTACTCAACGTTGCATTTACGGCAAAAATTTCAATTATGTTTATTTACAACGGCATTAATAAAATTCAGCATATTATTTTCTAAACTAAATAGTTTCTTAATTGTGTAAAGCGTGACTTACATAATTTATATTACACTTTTCTCGTACTAGAAACTTGAACAAGTTCTTGTACAGGATTTCATACAAGTTTTAATTTATGCTATGTTGAATAGAGGGCACCAAACTTTGAGTGCGTTACCAATATAAAATAAAAATTTCTGTTTGTTTATTATTATATATTTGAAGTTTAGACGGGTTGTGGTTATTTATTAGCTCTTATAGATACAAAAATATTAAAAAAAATAATTCGAAAACCGTTATATCGGAGCCCCATATTTTGTTACTGGACATAACCTGCAATTATTATACGATTTTTATTTAAAATGAACAGTTGGTACACACGAAATGGTGTTTAATGCGCAAGTCTAATATGAAACTTTGATGAAAAGTGGGATCGGATCTAGTTTAGTAGTTTAGAATCTTTGTGTTTCTTCTGAATTACACTATCAAAGTTTCGGCAAGTACATTAAATTTGAAAACTTGTTCAAGTTTCGAGACGAAAAAGCTGTAATGTAACTCAAGCTTAAAAGACATTAGTTTATTTTAACACTAATTTATAAATAATTGTAAAATGTAGAAATATATTTGTATTAAGTGTTAATAGTTTTTTTTTCTGATAGAAATTGTTAAAATTATTTAATACTTAACATTGTATATAAGTTATAATTGGAATTTATTAAGAAATTTTGTATACTAGCGGTAATGAATGGATTACAGAACTTGGAAAAGTAAGTGTGTTTGCGTAAAAATACAAGTACCTGTAGCCTAATAATATTATTCAAAACGAATATTCTTTCAAAAATGTTATGCAAAGCAGAATAGAAAGTACAACAGTTTCTCTACGTTATGATAAGTCAAAGAATATATACAGTTGGTAGTTATTTCTTAATTACAAATGCATTTACAAAATAATTGTATATTTTTCTGTATATATCTGTATATATCTGTATATTCTGTATATTCTGTATATTTTTGCAGCTGTGCGTTAAGAAAAAGAAATATATATCAACTTTGTTTTTTTAAATAAAATATTTCTTTACAGAAAATAGGGCTGTTGTAAATACGTTTGTTTTAAAAGATGACCAACAATCAACCACAAATAAAGATAGCCATGAGAAGCTCTCTGTTGTAGACATTAACAAACAGTTTTACAAAAACTATACAGGTAACAGCAATTTTAATTTTAAATATTTGCAAAATTATCATTGCTTTGTATTAACAATTTATATTCTTTATTTCTAGCTGATGCTTATGTGCAAACATCACAAACATTTATCTACTAGCAGTTCTAGAAATACTCGCTTACGAAGAGAAATAAAATACGTAAAATATATTATAGAGCGTTCAGAAAAGAAGATGCCTGCAGATATACACACGGAGAAGAAAATTTCGGATGAAGACTTTTTTGAATTTTGCCAGAATCATTTCTCAATATTGCCTCAGTAAATTTAATGAAAATGCTGTTGAAATTGTCGAACAATATTGCTCATGATTTGAGATATATAGTTCATAAAGTATTTCTTTGCAGTCCAAGGCCTAATTTAATACATAAGAATTATTAACGTATGTAGTATTACAGCGTGTATTTATGTGTGTTAGAAAGAGATAAAGTTCAATTTGCGATTCGCACTTTGAGCAGTACGAACTGCAAAAAAATACTTTATCAACTGCGCAAATGAATTTAAGTAATTTGCTTAGACAATATATTTTCTGGTGTCAAAATTTATAGATTTCTTTCAAACACACTATATTTTTGTATTGTGTGCCGACAAAATGACATTGAAAACAGTGTTAATAGCAAGAGGTGTTCTTTCGAACTGGAAGCAACCGCTGACATACTTTTTTATAAATAATGCTTGTCCAGTAGATCATTTAAAAATAAAAGTTTGAAAGATTATTTGATATTAATTTAAACGTACTAGGGGTTATATCAGGTCAGGGAACAAATTTTATAAAGTTTACTAAAGATATTGGAGTGTCAGATTCCTTATTTTCAAGTAAAGGCCAAAAACATTTTCTACATTTTTGATGCACCACATTTTTAAAGTCTAGAAGAAATCACAAATAAGTGCTACATAAATGATTTTTACAATAAAGACAAGCAACAGTCTTTTCGACAAGCCTCCGTCTATCAGATATACATCTACAACCCAGTAATTTTCAAAAAATTAGGGTAAAGCTAGTTGCACAAATTTTAAGTGCATCAGTTGCTGCAGGTTTAAATACTTATATAGCTCTGAATTT
Source organism: Melolontha melolontha (assembly GCA_935421215.2). Taxonomy (NCBI): domain Eukaryota; kingdom Metazoa; phylum Arthropoda; class Insecta; order Coleoptera; family Scarabaeidae; genus Melolontha; species Melolontha melolontha. Next base: position 91,586,515 of record OW285239.1, read on the forward strand.
TTTTCCTCAAGCAGCAATTGCAACCGCAAGATTTGTATCGAGAATGAATGATCTGTTTGATGTGCTAAATTCATAAACTTTTCAGAGCAAAAAGATCTTTAATAAACCGTTTTCAGAAACTGAAAATCGGCTTGGAGTTCTAAAGGGAATGTTGGTGGTTTTTGATAATTTTAGAGTTTCGAATGCCAAAAATGAAGATATATAATAAGAATAAGATAATAAATTAAATTTTATTAAAGATGGAAAATTACGATTTCTTCCATTTTGGCAAAATCGAACATTACAAAAAGTGAGATCATAAAATACATATGCACCGTAAGATTAAATCAAGATGTCCTTGAAAGCTTTACAGTTCGACAACAGGGAGCGAACTCTGTTAATTCAATGTGTATACATTTCGCAAGAGCATTTCGAAAACTATTTAGTTTGAATTATTTACGTTTAGCAGAAGGCTCTAAATGTGTTGACGATTTAGATTCAATTTTATTAAGTTTAGAATCTTAATCCGTTCAACAGTTAGAAATGCTTCTCCCAAAACAAACTGTTTTTGATTGGTGGGTACTACTGTGATTTATGTCGCTGGCTATTTATTCAAGAAAGGTTTCGAAGAACATAAGTCTACGTTATAATCCAAAAGTAATTTAGAATTCAATGTAAGAGTTACCAGGATCATGATAACAATTCTTGTCGCAAATTACTGATGACATCGTCTTGTTTCATAAAGTATGTTATAGAATTAGAAGAAACATTGTCATCTATTTTCCTGCATATATCAACACTTTCAAATGTTCGATAATAAATCAAGCTGCAACTTCAGAAAATACCGTTTACCAGACCCTGTCTAAATTGTCCACATGACTATTTCTTCTTTCTTCTTCTTCTGTTTTGGGATGGACGCCAGCACGTCCAGGCACTTGAGCACACTGCTCTTTGTACTATCCCCAATAGATCTCTCAGTTCCTCTCTGTTAGTCTTGTGTCCTCGATAAAAGCCACTATCCTCCTCAGGGGAAGTTTGAGTACACTTGAAGGATTCAATAGATCTCTCTCGAAATATTTCTGTCTGAGTTCCTTCAGTTCCTCACACGTGCATATTACATGAAGGCTAGTTTCCTCCTGTTTTTCACATCTACACCAGGGCTCGCTTACCAATCCCATGCTGTACAAATGCTTCCCTAAAGGACAATGTCCGGTTATTAACCCGGTAATTATTTTAATTTCTTTTTTGTTACTACGAATTAGGTTGGCTGAAAACTTTCCGTCCTGCTCCCTTAGTAGTGTTTTGGTATGGAGTTGACTTTCCGTTAACCTCCATTTCTTTTTATGTTATTTTTCTAGCCATAACCACATCTCCCTTTTAGCGGAATCCTTAGTGATTCCACATACAGGTTCTGGTCCTATGAAGTTCCTATTGCCTTTAATTCCCTCATGTCCCCCAGGACTATTTGTTATGTTTATGTGTTAAGAGTTCGGATTTATTTTACACTTAAATAGGCCAATAGAAATTTCAAATGTCACAATAAAAATTGTAATAAAATTGTAATTTTACAACATTTGTAATTTTAATTCGTAAAGTTTATAAAAGTTTAAGTTTTATGTATCAATTAATCTTTGTAATATATGTTTTGTAAATATATTTGAGTTTTATTTTCCCAAAACATGTATTGGGTGATTCATTTAGAAGTCAAGATCACAGGCTTCAATTTAAGTCAATAGTCCGTTATCATAGCGCAATGACGGGTGCTATTCAGAGTTACGTTTCGGCTGGCCTTGAAGAATATCGATCGATAATTCCACCAGCCCAAAAACCACATCGAATCGTTGTTTTGTCTGGATGTAATGGCAGCGTTTGAACTTCTTCGGGCTGTTCTTCTGCCCAAATATGGGATTGCTTATTTACGTAGCCCTTAATTTTTGCTAATTTGCGTGTAGCCCTTAAGCCAGAAATGGGCTTCATCACTGGAGCAAATTTTGGTCGAAAACAGTGAATCATCTTTAAGCTTTTCAAGAGCCCGAAGACTGTAACAATGACGATTCGGTCGGCTTCAATTCTTGCACGAATTGAATTTTATATGCTTCTAAACCAAGATTCTTACGTAAAATACACCAAGTTGTTGAGAACGGCACCGAATCGATTCATTACGATCATCGTGTACATTCTCAGTTAGCGCCGCTATATTTTCTTTAGTAGGTGCCGGATGTGGTCTATTCGGATATAATTAAAATAGCTCTAAGCGCACGAAACACATTCCTCGGAGAACGCTAACTTTGTAAACAGCTGAATAATTTGTAAACGTTGTACCAGGCTGTCTTTCCACGATGAAATGTCAAACAATACTGAACAAAAATACCATGACAGTGTTTGATAGTTCGATCTGTCATAAAATTCCTACTAGAAAAAGTACAGTGGCGGCCATTAATTAGGAAACACCAAGATTTTTCTATTGTAAACTGTTTGTCACTTTGACAATGTTATTAATATATCAATTTTGGCAATAATTGTTTAGGTCAATATCGATTCGTAAACTTAAAAATGCCGAGAAATCTAACAAAAGCTCAAAAAATGCTGGCCATCAGCAAACCTAATAAAATGAATGAAGAAAGGATAGGAAAGAATATTAATGAAGACCTAAAGGAAATAGAGATTAAAGAATAAATGCAAACCTGTACTTCAGTAAATAGTAGGACATAATAGTAAGTCAGGAATTGTCAAAAATGTGTGTTTCATTGACATTTATTAAACATTTTTAAAATATATATAAACAAAAATTATTAAAAACGATAGAGAAAGAATATAATTAAAATAATTAGTATTTCGTCATTCCACCGTTATTATTTATAACTGCATGTAATCTTGTACACATTGAAGCGACAATATTTTGTATAACATATATAGGAATTTGATGCCAAGCATTTTGAACAATCTCCCAAAATTCTTCCTGGGTAGCAGCTCATCTCATTAATCCCCAAACATTTTCAATGGGATTTAGGATAAGGACTGTATGGTGGAAAATCTCAAGTTTAAATTTCATTCTCTTGTAACCATTGTATTACAATATGAGACAGGAAGTCGTGTTGTTCTAATAGCTTCCTTTAATGTTTTGAAAGGGTTATGCCTAATCTCAATAACTAATGTTTCAACTTCCTGCAGATTTGAAATTTTGTTACGTCCGGAACCTATTTTCCGATTTAAATTATTTTTCCCTCCATTTTTTATATATTCTTGCGGCTGAACTTTACCAATATTAAATTGAACCGATACAGTTCTTAATGATTTCCCATTTTCCAAACTAATAACAAGTTTCGTTTTATCAGTTTTCGAAAGATGCGACATTTTCAATTTTGAATTAGCAACTATGATAGATAATTTGACCTACAGTTTGAAAATTAATCAAATATCGTCAAAATTGCAACGTTAAAAAATAAAAGAAGTTGACGTAACGATTTTGACACTGTCGCAATTTTTTTGCTCACGACAGTATATATAAGATATAGAAAATATTATACAACAAAGAATACATGACTCTAACATTATAAAAATACTAATTTCGATGTAATGTTATTGCTAACGAAATGCGGAAACAAAAAGGATATAGTAAATTAGATTTAAAGAACGCTTTTTGACTAATTAAATTAGAATATGAATCTCGACAAGAAGATAAAAGTTAGAGGTTTGGAGAACAACTTAGAAAAGACAGGCACCAGATTGGAGATTGGAGATTGGGCATCGGAAGGCGACGGAGAACGCTTTAAAACGATGTGTGTTTTCTAAGTATGTTTTAAAGGACAGCTTGCGATCTAAAGTGACTTCTAGGGATTTCGGTGTCTAAGAAAGTTCTATTGGTTGACCTTTCAAAGCGATGTTCCGATTTTCCACAAGGTGATGGTTTTTGCTGCGTTTGGTTTTAAACTATTGTGTTTACAGAATATTGCAAGATTGTTCAAAGCTCTTGTTAGAGTCCCTTGTTTGACGTTTATATTATTACGTCGAATAATGACTCGCAGTTCGTCTGCGTATAGGTAGCTTTTGGTTTACCTAGTGATTGACTGGTCATTGGTACATATATTGAAGAGAATGAGAGCAAAAATAATACCCTGAAATAAATCTTTCCTCTGAACCCGTTTGTAGTTATGTCTCCGAGGTCAACTCTAAAACTGCGGTTACCCCAGCATCTTACGCAGTATGCCGTCTGGCCAAAATATTGGTTTCACTGTATGGTATGCGGAAGATAGGTCAATAAATATTGCAACTGTCATTAGGCGATTCTCAAAGTCGTCTTCAATATACTGTGCCATTGATATGGGTGCCAGGAAATGAGAAGATTAAAGACAAAGAGATAGCCGATGAACTGTCTAAAGATGGTTCTAAGACACTACTGGGGAAGTTAAACGCTAGACTTTTGTCTAATCTAATTCGTAGTGATAAAAAAAATAAAACTATTATCGGCTCGATAACCGCACACTGTCCTTTAAGGAAGCATCTGTACAAAATGGACTTGTTAAGGAGCCCTGCTGTAGGATATATGGAAAACGGGAAGAAACTAACCTTTCTGTCTTATGTACTTGTGAGGAACTGATGGGACATTTCGGAAGAGATCCATTGGATCCTACGCGGGTACTCAAATTTCCCCTGAGGAGGATATTGGCTTTCATTGAGGACATAAGACTAACAGAGTGGAACTGAAAGATCTATTTGGGGTGGCACAAAGAACACTGTGCTCAAGTATCTGAACTTACTGATGTCCATACCCAAATAATCATATAGATAAATAGATAGATACTCCATGAAATTGGGAATCTGAGATGTGCAGTTTTTCTTTGTCCAACACCCAGCCTGTTCCTTGTAAGAGCCCCAGTCTGTTCTCTTGGGATCCCTGTATAGTCTGGGTTTCGTTAAATCTGTACATAGTTCATAGCGGACATACGCATGATCAGAGAGCGACGGCTCATCGGATACATGCCACCCCCTAACAATATCCCGTATTCCAAACGTACATAAGGTTATATCTATAACTGATTCCCCCCTTGATGTCTTAAGTGTCGGTTTATCACCTTGATTCAGACAGTCAAGTTCACTACCACAGAGATAGCTAAAGAGAGACTTACCCCTATTAGCTGCGACCCGAAATATCCCTGTTAGAATAGGGAATGTGGAAGAGCTGGAGTTGGCTGTTGACTGGTTGCAACGGACCATTCTTTCCTGCTATGAAAATAACTGTCCCCTTAGGGAGCGCCGTATAGCTAAGCGGGCTGCCTGGTGGAATGCAGAGTTAACCAATTTAAGGAAAGAAATTCGCCGGTCATTTAATAGGGCGAAGAAAACAGGTAATTGGGAAGCCTACAAGGCTCTCCTCAATAAATACAATGATAAAATCAAATAGAGCAAAAGGAAGGCGAGGAGAAAATTCTGTTAGGACATCGAAGGTGTTCCTGACATGGCCAGAATAAACAGAATTCTCAAAAAAGATCCTTCCAACGCAATTAGATCTATACAAAAATCGGACGGGAGGTGTACCATTACCGTGGAAGAGACTTTAGAGTATCTTCTGGGGGTACACTTTCCAGGTTCGAAGCGTATGGATGATTGTGATACCAATCAAGTTGTCACCTCTTGGAGGGCGACTAGGAATGATTGGGAGACATCAAACGAGATCTTCAAGCCCCATTTAATTAGATGGGCGATAGGATCGTTTGAACCATATAAATCCGCAGAACCAGACGGAGTGATTCCCAAGCTCCTTCAAGAGGGAATTGGTGAAATTATGGATCCTCTAATGGAGATATTCAGGTCTAGCCATGCTATGGGTTATATCCCTAGGGCATGGATAGAAACTAGGGTAGTGTTTATTCCGAAGCCCGGAAAAGTAACATATACCCACCCTAAGTCGTTTAGACCAATTAGACTTACCTCTTTTATGTTGAAGACTATGGAAAAAATGATATATTTAAATATTAAAGAAGTGGCTCTGGATAGATCTCCTCTACACCCACTGCAATGGGCATACCAGATAGGAAAATCAGGTGAGGGTGCCCTGCATAGCCTGGTGAGAGGGCTCGAAAGGAGCCTACACTAGAAGGAAATTGCACTTGCAGCTTTCTTAGACATAGAGGGAGCTTTCGATAACACCTAGATGTCTTCTATTATTCGATATTTAAGAGAACGAAAAATAAAAAGCAACACATGCAACTGGGTTCATAACATGCCGCGTAGCAGAGTAGTTCATGCCCAAATGCAAGACAAAACGATCTCCATGAGGACAACAAAAGACTGTCCCCAAGGAGGCGTATTGTCACCACTACTATGGAGTCTAGTAGTGGATAATCTCCTCATTAAATGACCAGGGAATATGGACGCAGGGGTTCGCCGATGACATTGTCATAGTGTCCCAGGGGAAATTCCCGGGGACGGTGGCGAGCATCATGCGAAATGCTCTGCGAATTGTAGAAAGATGGTGCCTTGAGGAGGGATTAACTGTCAATTCTCAAAAAACCAAGTTGGTAGCCTTTACCAACGTGAGAAAACTAAATGATCTGGGCAGCGTAAAGCTGTTTGGACAAGAGTTCGAACTAACCAATGAGGTGAAGTATCTAGGCATAAAACTTGACGCGAAACTGAATTGGAGCAGACACCTAGCCAAAGTGGCAGACTGGGCGGCGCAGCTCTTCTGGAGATGCAGAAGAGCTGTTGGCAAGACCTGGGGACTAAAACCAAATGTGGTACACTGGTTGTACACAGCAGTAATAAGACCAACGATTACCTATGGAGCAGTTGTCTTGCGGTGGAGGACGGAGCGGACATCGTCGGTGGGGCTCCTCACGACTCTCCAGCGACAGGCCCTGTTGGGAATCACGGGAGCTATGAACAGCACGGGAACCGCTTCCACGGAGACCATCGTGGGTCTCCCTCCGCTGGAACTATTTATAAGTGCGGAGGCAATGGCTGCGATACTGAGGCTGAAGGCCAATGACGTATGGTGTCCTAATAAGGTTGTAGGGAGCCATACAGATATCACAGGAACTATACTGGAAGAGACGATATTTCAAATGCCGGTGGACAGTATGGAACCTGAAATTATGTTTACAGCTAAGCTGAACATACTTATACCGACCAGGGAACAGGCAAAAAGTCGCTCGATCGATTGTGGTGCCGGCACCTGGTACACCGATCGATCACAATCTAGTCAGGGGGCAGGTGCAGGCATATGCGGAATGTGCCCTAGAAGGAAGATATCGATATGTCTGGGGAAACATACTATGGTTTTCCAGGCCGAATTCTTAGCAGTCGCAGCCTGCGCCGATGAAATTCGGGAAGCCGGCTGCGCAAGCAACAAAATTAACATAATGACTGATAGTCAGGCGGCTATTAAAGCCATTATGAACCCATTTACCAGGTCTAAGCTGGTAAAATATTGTAAACAGGTCCTCAATAACCTGGCACAAGACAATACAGTGTCGCTGATGTGGGTGCCAGGACATGAGGGAATTAAAGGCAATGAGATAGCCGACAAACTGGCCAAAGAAGGTACTAATTGGAACTTCATAGGACCAGAACCTGTATGTGGAATCACTAAGGATTCCGCTAAAAGGGAGATCTGGTTATGGCTAGAAAAGGAACATAAAAGTAAATGGAGGTTAACGGAAGGTCAACTCCATACCAAAACACTACTAAGGGAGCTGGACGGAAAGCTTTCAGCCAACCTAATTCGTAGTAGCAAAAAAGAAATTAAAATAATTACCGTGTTAATAACCGGACATTGTCCTTTAAGGAAGCATTTGTACACCATGGGCTTGGTTAGCGAGTCCTGGTGTAGGAGATGTGAAAAACAGGAGGAAACTAGCCTTCCTGTAATATGCACGTGTGAGGAACTGAAGGAACTCAGACAGAAATATTTCGGGAGGGATCTATTGGATCCTTCGAGTGTACTCAAACTTCCCTTGAGGAGGATAGTGGCTTTTATCGAGGACACAAGACTAACAGAGTGGAATTGAGAGATCTATTGGGGATAGTACAAAGAGCAGTGTGCTCAAGTGCCTGGACGTGGTGGCGTCCAACCCAAAACAGAGAAGAAGAAGAAGACCCCAGCCTGTTCTGATATTAGCTGATGGTGTATGTTAAGGGCCAGATGGTTGATCATGATCAGGATTCTTCGATCCAGAACTTTTTACAGACAGCACAGTGATGATATTGATCTGACGTGTTTTGCATTTATAGCGACTTTGCCGGTTTAGGGATTGCGATTACGTGAGATCTCCTCCATATCTTATCTCTCTTATTGTGGCCCTAGAATTATTAGATAAATTTAAATCCATTCATTAAAATATACGTAATAAACTTACATTTGACTTATTCATCAAAAGTATATACCAGATATAAATCCAGATAATAAAACATTCTTACCAAGTAAAAACTAAATTTATGTTTATACTTCCAATTCCAATAATAGATACCGATCCCTTTCAATACGATCATATTTTTTCTATGCCAGTGCAAATAAACAATTTGGATAAACAGTACTTAGAAACAATCAAAAATACAAAAGATGCAGGATATTTATTTAAATAATCAATTTTATGAATCATTGTTAACAAAGCACGGTGATTGTAGCGTACAGTTAACTGAACAAACAACAATAGATCAATATGGTTCATGTTAAGGCTAGGCTAAATATCACACCAAACATTCATAAGTGCGCATGCGTGAATTTGGCGCGACACAATCGAAATTCAAAGCAATGCCAGATTATTCCCGCCAAATTTAGTGCGTGTTGCGTATATAATATACACAACTTTCAATTCAGAGTTGTATGTATTTAATTATATAATAAATTGTTTTTTTATGATGAAACTCTGGAAGACTATATAACACGTGTCTTAGGCAGAAGTAAATGCTGTAAAATACGGGGTGTATGTCCATGTGTACAGTTAAAGATGTGTATATTGCATGCATGTCTGTTTCATTTGTAAGAAATGCGTAATACGTGCTTAACGTATTGATATACTTAAACTTTTTTGGTATATCATATAAAATTCTAGTAATTATTTAAACAAGATAAACTATAAGGGAACTTCTTTCAATGGAGACTGTGGTTAAATAAAAATTTAAAAAAGGTATATAACCCCTTACCACAATTATTAGTCGTATCCTAAATACGTATTCCGACAACTAAGTTGTCATCATCAGTAGGTAAAAACTACTAATTAAAAGTCGCACATGGGGCACAGTCACTGTGCCCCATGTGCGACTTTTAATTAGTAGTTTTTATCCACGTTACTTGTCTAGCGTATGGAATAAAGTTTGCGAGGAAATTAGAGATCAGTTTCCTCAAGTTAATTCTTTAATTTCCAACGCAAAAAATATTTAAGAAAGCACCTCTACGAGCCCAATAACTATAATCATACAAAAAACATTGAATTAGATTTTTCTGATTCAACTAATCCATTGCAAAATCTAAAAGTTTATTCGAAAAACGCGAGATTCTAGATCAGTTGACGTATATATAGTTATAGTTTTTTAAGTGGATTAATTAAAAATTTATAGACTGACCAAATATCTTTATTAGAGTAAATATCTATTGTAAAACATTGTGAAACTTTATTGAAAAATAAAGTTTCACAGTAAAATTAAAGTTATACTAGATAAATTTGATAGTGTTACAACAAAGAATGATGGTTTTCAAAAGTTAACAGAAATATCAAAGATTTTATCATTATCATTAAGTTCGACTGTTAAAGATAATAATTCTCATTTAGACATTTAGTCATTAAAATATGCACCTATTACTTCAATTGAAGTCGAAAGAACGCTTTCAAAATATAAAAATATTTCAAGCGACAGAAGACAAAATTTTAATGTCGAAAATCTAGAAAAGCAAAAGCATTTAATTAGTTAATTTGTATAATAATATGTTAAGTAGATCTCGTTGCGAAAGTGAATAGTTCATTAATAATAATTTTACATATAATTCAATGGATGTTACTTAATAAGATAATAACTTATTATGTTATTAAGTAACATCCATAGAATTATATGTATATTGCTATTAATTGTAATCTATTATCATTGTTTTGCCATGTTCTTATCATATATTATGTAATAATAATTATTTTTTATGTATAAATGTAATTTAGATTACTTTTGTTGTTTTACTACTCTTTCCTTGATTTCCAGTAAGCGAAATACATAAAAAATAAAGTGCATAAAAATGCATAAATGGTAAAAATGAAGCATATATTTGACATATTTTTTTATAAGAACGTGACATATTTATGCGTATATTTAAAGCATTTCTTGTGCATAAGAATCCGAACTTTACTTATTATTATTATTATAAAAAGCAGCTCCTGATTTTCGTTTTTATTTTAGGTGACAGAACTGATAATAAGGCCTGTGGGCAATAGTAATAATAGTAATAAGTAGTGTTGTATTCATAGTTGGTCTTGTACTTGTAAATATATATATATAAACGGCTAAGAAGTGATCTAAACACTTATATACATATATATATATATATATATATATATATATATATATATATATACTTTTTTAGATAATATATATATTTTTTGGCGTGTACATAAGTGAAGTTGTTTCATCGGGTTTTTGTTTTGTTTTGGTCAATATTAATTATAAAGAATGCCTGCAAAACAATAAAATGTTGTGTACCAAATTGTAATATGGGTGGTAGTGGCCATTTTAAATCAAAATTATCCTAAAAAGAATATTTTTCAATTCACAAAAAAATATATATGGAAAAATGTCAATTTTGATTTTTAACATGTAATCATCATAAAGATACTGTTAAATAGCATATTGCGCTACACAGTATTAAATTAATAATATTTCATTGCATTTCAAATAAATAATATGTGGGAAAAAGAAGATTGCTAATGCTGTAACTATAATGCAAAATAAAGCCAAGCATAAATATGAAAAATATTGTCATTTTAAGAATAAAACAAAATAAAAATAAAAATTTGTTTATTACAATTTAGTAAGGGTGAATGGTTTATCTCTGTTTGTCATTTGTTATATATTATTATTTTAAAATCACATTTTGAAAGGGATTATTCTAAGCTTCAAGTTAAAAGAATTGCATCTTTTAATTCGACGAAAGAAGATTATAATTTACGAAGCATGTATCTTCTTCCACATTTTTTAAAGATGGAGAAAATTAAAGAATGCTGAAACTCCCTTTTACTTTCAGACTTTATAAATGAACTACGTAAGCTATAATAACTACTAACACTAAAATTAATTTTATAGAAAAACTAACAACAATTAAAAATTACAAGAAAAAACTCTTATAGAATCTCCATGTCAACCCAGCATATATATTTATTATTATTACCGATTTATTGGTAAAAGAAAAGAAAATAACACAATTATAACTATTACATAAAAGAAGAAATACTTAATGAATATAAAACAAAAATAAATCATAGCAAAAAGGTTCAAGATCAGCTTCTTGTAAAACAAATTACCGCTCTACCCCTTATATCCTAAACTAAAGAAACTCATATTACTAATACCACAGATAATGCATTTGTATATACTGGGCGCCGTTTTGAAACAAACACATTTCAGTTTATTAGATGCTTGTATGTTTCCGTAGAAATGCCTTAGTTTTCTTGCGAGTATGAGAGTGGCTTTGATTTTTATTATAGATTTTATTGATAGGTGTGATTTTTCACAAATTTTTCTTTATCCTAGCAACCAGGAAGGTAGCGTCGCGACGTGTAGCGTTTCAACATACTGGTACAAACTTAGTTTGTCGAAATGTAGAAATCAACGCAATACATTAAGCGACATTTGCACGTAAAGTGAGATTTAATACTCATTGGTTTTCATTTATATTAAGTTCATTATACTAAATATATATACGCGAAGTACAGAAGTGAAAAATCATGTCTTTCCAGGATACTGTATGTTGGCAAGCTCCAATAAGAGCGAAATTCATCCACACATTCCGGGATTGGTATGATTTTTCACGAATTTTTCTTACATATTGAAACCACAATAATAAGTCTAAATAAATAACATCAAAACAGAAAATCAAATCACATGTATTGGTATGCAAATGTAAATGCTACTTTAATTCAAAAGGAAATCATTTTGTAGCTGACAACTAAGCGTTGAAGGGCACAAAGCACGTAGTGAGACTATGAGATGGCATTAAAAAGTCTATCAACATTAATTGTGTGAACATCAGTCCTAAATAGCACTTTTCGATCTAAGTAATTAGTTTTTTTGTATTAATAATAGTTTTCTAAAATGAAATGGTGGGAAGATACTCTTCTTTGTTATGAATGTTTGTTCAATTTGCCTATGCGAGAGTATAAGAAATGTCGTATATTATATACAAGTCTTAAGCAAACATTTACACACGTTATAAGCGCATTTTATCATTACTATTCCTGTTATAACAAAAGTTGAATTGAATAAGCATGAGAGTTTTACACACGAGACTCTGATCTAAACGATCCTCATGACGATATACAATCTTTAAGTTACAGAACGCGTTTCTAATTCAATACTTATATAACATATGGTCGAGGCAATGTATCAGTATTCGAAACAATCTTAATATTATCGATAATATGCGTCTTGACCCGAACTCAACTAAAAGTCGAGTGGTTTCAATTGAAAGAGTAATCAAATCAGTATCGATTTTGGAGACACTATCATTAAGACTATCTATTGAGAATGGGTGATGAAGCTGAGCCTCATCTGTATAATGAGAGACTCATATCTAAACAGCCCCTACAACCACAATACACAATCTTTATAAGTTACAGAACGCTTTTTTAATTATACAACGTGTTTCAAAAAGAATTACTACTTGTCCATGAATTTCTCCTATAATTTATGATGTTCTGTATTCTTGAAATGCGGATATAAATTAAATGATATGAAGGTTATCTACCTGTCACTGCCAAAATTTATCATCGAGAGATATGGCGACGAAATTAATAACAAGTACAATTAGATTATTAACTTATTTAATAAGAAAACTTTTAAGATGGGATCTTAATCAAACAACCAAGGTAAATAGCTATTTTGTAGAAATTTTAATTATTATAATTTATAACAAGTGTTCAAAATGGTCACCATTCTGTTCAATACATAATGCAATACGACGTATCATGTTATCGAAAATTATCTGCAATAGATTTTATGCTAGTCCACTACATTTAATTGTAGTTGTATTCATCAAGTCATTTAAGTTATTCATTCTTGTCTTATATACATACTTAATTTTTTAACAATCCGAAAATATAAAATTTAACAGAGTAAGATCTGGTGACCTTACTGGCCAAACATCTCTGCTTATAACTCGATGAGGGAAGTAATATTGTAAAAGCGCTAAATTTTCACGAGTTGTATCTGCAGTAGCTCCATCGTGATGGAGGTAATCCCTATTGAATTCGTCTTGTTCCACTTGAGTTAAAAATGGTGTTAATAACTGTTCTCGATGTCGTTGGCTATTAATGTTATTGTGAAAAAATATTGGTCCTATTTTTCTACGATGAGATACACCTTAATATTACCACTTAACTTTAACAGGGTGTAAAGGAACTTCGATGTGATATCGTTTGGATTGTTTATAGACTATGTTCTGTAATTTTGTTTATTTACAAACCCGCTTGAATAAAACCATGCTTCATCAGTAAAAAAACTTAGGTCAAGAATTTCGTCATTATTTTTCTTGAAAGAAGTTGGAATAATTAAGCCTACTAGCGTGATCTCTAGATAACATTTGTTGAACAATCGATACTTTGTATGGATACATGCTTAAAAATTTTATTAACGGTTCTAGAAGATACGTTCGTTTGAACTGATAAACGACGAACTGATGTATGTGGGTTTTCTCCGACAAGGTTTTCTACGTGTTAAACAATATTTGCTTTGTAAGTACTCTACCAGAACTTTTGCTTTTTAACACAGCTCCTGCAGCCCGAAACTTCTCCACGACTAAATGAATGTAATGATGTAAAACGGCATTATCCACAACTCTACTAGGAAAGTGCAAATGAAACTGTCGCTTACATTCCGCGTAGGAATATTGACATTCTCCGTTAAGAAATTGTGCACTTCTGAAATATGCTTCAACAATAAACATATTTTCTTACAATGTATAGGTACATTATTTAGTAGTATTGTTTATTAAGTAAAAAAAAATATTTGTAAGAAAAAATTATATTCCTAGTCACAAAATGACATTGGATAAATAGTTATAAATAAAAGGCAAGTGGCTTATAATACTTTGCAAGTACTAGTTACTCAGTGCCTACTGAGATGAAGTTCTTTTTGAAAGACGTTATATATGACACATGACAGCAGCAATGTGTCGTTATTCAGAACAATCTTAATATAACCGATAATACATGCCTGGACCCGACGGCGATTACAGTTTCGTCCGATTAACAGATTTGAATAAATTAAAATATACAACTTCGTCCGGCCAGTAAGGCAGGCCTAAATTAGGGATATACAGTTTCGTCCGGCCGATAGGTGCAGGTAAAGGAGAGGATTAAAATTGTCCTAATGGTATTATATTCTAAGCAATACTTTTCTTGTAATTTCTTCCGAGTTTATACTTATTATTTGTGAAATCCAACTAATATCATATTCTACTATTGCTACCCCAACCCACCAATGGAAATTCCTATGAATTATGTACTTCCTTAGAAACATTGCATTTCAGTTAATTATTACATGTTAAAAGTGCAACATGAAGAATTTAAATGTGAGAAAAAGTGTTAGTAATGTGATAACTCGATGCACAGTCATGTGTATACGTAACACTTTCGGCAAGGCTACAGCCTCGCCTGTTAATACAAACATTAACGTGTTATCTAAACACGACCTTACTCTGTGTTTGTTGCATACACAAGACTATGTGTCAGGGTTGTACATGTGTTCTAGAAACACATCATAAGTAAGGCAAGGATCTTCTCTAGTATATATAGACAATAGTTTAAGTCATAGGGACAGTAAGAGTCACAGTGATAGTTACGACGAGAGGTACAACCAGTCAGTGGTGCGAACTGTGTTACATCTTAGTAACCACGTTCTGCCCTGTCTGAGTTGAACCTAGTAAACTATGTACATCATGTAAATATATTGTTAATCAGTTTGTAAGCGTTAAGTTAATTATAGAATGTTACCCCAACTTCGTGAGTGTATCATTTAGTACGTTATTCCGCCTCGGACTTGCAACCCGATGTGGCCGCCCTAACGGCACACATCACATGGCGATTCTACCTTACTACATGACGATCTCTGCCTACCTTAGGGCATAGGGCCCTACATTATTATATGGCGATCCTGACCAGCCCTTTAGGGCATAGGTTATTACATGGCGACCCTGCCTACCTACATCCAGCCTACCTATGGCTTAGGACCATTCTGCCAGTCGTTTAAGACTGCAGGGAACTTGTAGGAACCCGGAACGAACCAACGAAGAAACCTACAGTTTAGCAGGTCAGTGGAACAAATGAATTACGCGATGGAAGAAGGCATCTCCATCCCCTGCCAAGGAGCAGAAGCCGTACAGTCACACTTCAACTACCACTTCAGGAGAAGAAGCAGGTATTTCGTTTAGCAAAGACAATTACAGTGCGAAAGTAATGCATAGACACTTTACATGTATGTGTATATTTCAAAGTATTAAAACGTTTCCTTGTACGTGTCGTAAGAATAATATTAGTTTGTTTATGTGCAGCAAATTCTGCATACGCTAACAGAATGTAGAGCGTAACATTGTTATTTTGTTTAAGGTCAAGTTTATTTGAAAACTAATATGTAGAACTGTAAAAGTATTAAATCACGGCCGAAAAATTCAAATGTAAACCTGTCCAATTTTGTTATTAACGCAGAAGTTTAAATATATATTAAAAAAAAAAAAAGCCGCCTATATGAAACAGTGAAGATATGTTATATTTCTTTTTTCATAAGTTCAATTACGTGCATACAAAATGCATGCGTCTTCATTTATGTTTTTTAATAAGCGCCACACATGAATGTTATATTTCATGTTGTTTATAAACAAAAATATAAACAATAACTTGTATATTTAAACTAGTCGCGAGTAAATAAACATCGATTTAAAATATGTATGTACTTACAAGACAGTTTAGAAATCCACAAAGTCAAGTTCATTTATAAAATGCACGAGCATTGTTTATTTTGTAAACGATTGCATAGTGACATTGAACAGAAGTTATTGCTGACATATTCAATTTTTTTTTTTTTTGCAAACAAAAGAGAATAATATTAAATTAAAAACGTAATCAATATACGAGGAGTAGTATATTAATTTTATTTGTAAGAATTCCGAAATTTTTGTCACAAACGCCTTAGAAGTTGATTCCAATGATATAATGGTTAGTAACGGGACGACTCGATAGCATCCTAATCACGTCAGGAGCTCAATAGACGACAGAGACTTATCGATTGTACCTTTACGACACCAACAACAGTGCAGTTTCCACCAACCCCCAGGACAGATCATCCTGGAGTTGTGGAACTGTCGAAAACGATAACCAACCGAATCAGACGAACTTCAAAAGTAGAAGAAAGGCAAAGAAAACTTCAATTCGCCCCTAAGTCGTGAGGAAGCAAGCACGCGCTTCCAGGAAATTGTCCGACACGACAAAAAACGCTCTCAGAATTTTTTTTAGAGATTACAGTTATAACAAAAGTGTGTTTTGGTAACTGGTCTCAAGTTTTTCTGTATTGAAGAAAAGGCTTACAGTATAAGGGATCAGCAGCACGTGCCACCTTACTGTAGTCAGAATAAGCTTCAAAAGATAGTTCTGCGCAGGAACATGACAGACACGGAATATGTGTTGTCCAGGGAAATACACGAATGAGTGATTTCCAAAATAATTTTGCCCATGGAGGAAATAGATAGAAAAACAGAGAGTCGATTTATATTAAAGTATGGTTAAAAAGGGAGCACAAAGAATCGGAAACAATCAATTATGCACAAGAATTGAAACCACAAGATCAAGCATGAGAAATCGGAAACAAGAACCAAACGCGAAGAACAAAAGACAAGAATGGCAAACTGCGAAACAAGGCAATTATTCTATATAAGTTACACATGATTTAGAAATAAAATATAAGAAAGCGAACAGACTAGCAAAATTGAGACAGTGTACGACGGCACAATCAATTATTATTATTTTTTTATCATCAACAATGTAAAACTTACGATTTAGCATTACATTTGAAAAAATATCATTTACTATTTAAAGTTTTTACAATCTATATTATATATTTATTATTACTATTTATATTAGAATATTTATCATTTTACGATTTATATTATATATTTATCTATTATATATTTATTACGTATTACTGTATATATATTAGATTATTCATCATTTTACTATGTACTTGTTATTATGTGATATTTGATAACGATTTCACTTTAGAATTGTAGTGATTGTAATTTTAGCAAATTTATTGTTTAAATAATGTCATTGTAAATTTGTAAGCCCAGTAGTGTTTACCATATTTTCAAAAAGAAAATAGGGAAGATTAAATAGATAGAGAGATTCTTGATGAAAGAAAAACAAACATATTAATGTTGGTTTTCCTTTCTCCCCAAGAGGGATGGTGTGATAACTCGATGCACAGTCATGTGTACACGTAACACTTTCAGCAAGGCTACAGCCTCGCCTGTTAATACAAACATTAACGTGTTATCTAAACACGACCTTACTCTGTGTTTGTTGCATACACAAGACTATGTGTCAGGGTTGTACATGTGTTCTAGAAACACATCATAAGTAAGGCAAGGATCTTCTCTAGTATATATAGACAATAGTTTAAGTCATAGGGACAGTAAGAGTCACAGTGATAGTTACGACGAGAGGTACAACCAGTCAGTGGTGCGAACTGTGTTACATCTTAGTAACCACGTTCTGCCCTGTCTGAGTTGAATCTAGTAAACTATGTACATCATGTAAATATATTGTTAATCAGTTTGTAAGCGTTAAGTTAATTATAGAATGTTATCCGAACTTCGTGAGTGTATCATTTAGTACGTTATTCCGCCTCGGACTTGCAACCCGATGTGGCCGCCCTAACGGCACACATCACATGGCGATTCTACCTTACTACATGACGATCTCTGCCTACCTTAGGGCATAGGGCCCTACATTATTATATGGCGATCCTGACCAGCCCTTTAGGGCATAGGTTATTACAGTAATAATGGTAAAGAAGTATTGTTTATGAACAACTTCCGATACTGTTTTGCGCAACAACTGTCAAGTGGCGAAAAAAAGTGGAGATGTCGGACACCAAAATTTACTACTACTGTTTACACTATGGGTGAAGACAATTTGATACCGTAATTTGAACCATGTGCATCCTGAATTCAGAAGTACAAAAGCAATTTCTTGTAGCGGCGGCAAATCGTAAAGCTAAAAGAACTGAATTTGCAACTTAAACGAATTGTGCAGTCTCTGACAACAAATTGCGACAATAGTGAATTAACAATTGGGACTTGAAATCGGTGAAACGAAGTATTTATGGCGAAAGAAGAAAGACATTTCCGAGTTTGCCCAAAAATATAAAGGAAGTGTTTGAAACTTTGGAAAATATTAAATCCGAAATTAGTGCGAACAGAGAAAAAAAATTTTTGATTGTGAACGACAGCAACCATTGCATAGTAATATTCTCTTGTAAGTCAAATCCGGAACATTTGTGTAAGTGCCAAAAGATATTTATAGACAGAACATTTAAATATTCTTCAAAGAAGAAACAGACATTGGCAAACGGATTAGATACTATTTCGGTCTGTTTTTCTTAGAACCTGAGAACGTTGGCAACTATTTTGTATTCGACCTACTGCCTATAGTACTAGCAAATGAAAAACTACAAGCATTTATGGACTACCTGGTAGAAACTTATACAGAAGAGGATTCAATATTTCTTCCGGAAATTGGGGCGGCTTAATGTGCTAGCAGCTCAAGGACGACCAACGCATGCGAATCGTTTCATTCACATCTAAATAAGTGTTTTAATTTCTAATTTCTACCATCCAAATATCTTTGTCTTTTTAGAAGTTTTGCGCCAGTAACAAGCTGAAATTTATATTCAAATACAAAGTGTAAATAAACAAAGACAAGTAAACACACACAAAATCGCGAAAATTTTCTCCAAATTTTCTCAGAAGAAAATCGAACAATATGATAATAAAGAACTGATGACTGCAATATATACTGTCGTGAGCAAAAAAATCGGGACAGTGTCAAAATCGTTATGTCCATTTCCTTTATTTTTTAGCATTATAATTTTGACATTTGATTAATTTTCAAACTGTACGTCAGATTATCTTGCATAGTGGCTAATTCAAAATTGAAAATGCTGCATTTTTCGAAAACTGATAAAGTCATACTTGTTACTAGTTTGGAAAATCATTAAGAACTGTATCTGTTCAATTTAATATTGGTAAAAGTTCAACCGCAAGAATTTATAAAAAATGGAGGGAAGAGTATAATTTAAATCAGAAAATAGGTCCCGGACGTAACAAAATTTCAAAGCCGCAGGAAGACGAAACAATAGTTACTGAGATTAGGTACAACCCTTTCAAAGCATTAAAGGAAGCTATAAGAACAACGCAATTTCCTGTCTCATCTTGTAACACAATGGTTACAAGGGCATGAAATTTAAACTTGAGATTTCCCGCCTTACAGTTGTTTATCTAAATCCCAATGTATGGGGATTAATAAGATATAGCTGTTACCCACGAAGAATTTAGGGAGATTGTTCAAAATGCTTGGCATCAAATTCCTATAAATGTTGTACAAAATATCGTCGCTTCAATGTCTACAAGACTAAATGAAGTTACAAATAATAACGGTGGAATGACGAAATACTAATTATTTTAATTATATTCTTTATCGTTATTTGTAATTTTTATTAATATATATTTTAAAAATGTTTAATAAATGTCAAAGAAACATACATTTTTGACAATTCCTGACTTACTATTATAAGTAAAGATAGCCACTTAAGTAGTCACAATTTAAACACACGCAGAAACAGTGTCCCGTTTTTTTTTGCTCACGACAGTACAATTAGTTTCGCATTATTATTATTTTTAAGTAAGTATGTACATCATTTTCAAAATATTAGTTTGTAATTGTTTTACCATTTAACTATTTCTTTTCTTTTCTCATTTGATATTTTCTATATATTTTTTTTGTAATAGAATAAATTCTTAAATTTTAACTTACTGTTTTTTGTTTAATATTCAACACATAACCTGCTGCTTGTTTGTGTTCAATATATCAAAAGTATCATAACAAAGATGATATTTTCCACTAAAACTAATATTGGATATACACCTCTAAATTAACATAAAAGATTAAGTACTTAAATACTATCGGACGAAACTGTACCTACCCATAAATACTCAAAAATTCGACCCGGACAAAACTGTAACACAGTGAAGCGATTAGCATTATCAGAAAAGGAGTAAACAAAGATTATCGGACGAAACTGTATCTGCCCTGGACCCGAGCTGAACTAAAAGTCAAGTGAATTAATTCAACTGTAAGATTAGTCAATTCATTATTGATTTTACAGACATTATCATTAACACTATCCATTAATGAAAAAGCTGAGCGCCATCTTGCATAATGTGATATCTATAATATTTTAAACACTTAGTGATATTAAAGGTATAAATCGTATACAATAGAGAACTTAGAATACGTCATTGAGGTACACCCCACCCGATAGTTTAGCGATGTAAATATGATAATAATTTGCAATGTAAATATTTTTCCCTCATACAATATTGTGTAGAATAGCTAAGAGTGTAGGGTGATTTAGAGTAATCCAGAAGAATCAGGACTGTAAAAATATGGTAAGTTATATTAGCCAAAACAGCTCGAAAATTCGACCGTTTGCTCGGTAAAATGTAATGACGAATCTGATTATTAATAAACCTTTTCCAAGACTTTTAATAACATAGGAAGAAGTAGATATCGATACTCCATCTCCATCCATACTCCAACGAATAAGTATTTATTAAATGAGTAATAAAATTGCAAGTATCTGAAATATACAACACAGAGTAACATTTTTAATGAGACGTTATCAGCACCTGGCGATTGAGACATAATAGAAAAGAGTAATTTCTCAACATCCGAAGACGATACAAACACAAAAGAAAATGTATCTGCTGCAAACTTGTTATTGTTATAATGATCAATTAATGCAGAATTAACATTAAAACCTGTCATAAAACAACAAAAGTGATCATTAATTGATCTGACAAATGAATCGGTAATCTAGTGTTAGAATTTTTATGAAATATATTTAAATATTTTAAATTCCTCTATAGCTTGCCCCTATCGCGGCTATTTGCAACGGACTGTAAATAGGCAAATTTCTCGCCAGGTATGCCTGATTGAAAATTACGCAAATCCTTGTAATAGTTAAATGAAGCGGACGTGTTTTTTAATTTCACGCCATGAAAAGTTTCTAATTTTAAATTCGCCGTGAGTCAAGGACCCCAGTTTTTTAAATGGCACAGTTTTATTTGGAGCAATATCTTAATAAGCAGATCGTTAAAAACAAATAATTTATCATTAATATCAACAGCTCATTATATACTGTGTTATGCTAAAGATTCCAGGTTATTACCAAAAGTTTCATACTAAAAATTAGAGAAATTTCTGAAATAATATTTTCGAGAGCAGTACTTGGGCCTATCAAAATCTAATAGATATTTTATATATACTTTAAGAGCAATTTTAAATTCAATTTTAATATTTATTTTTCAAATACCTGACCGTGAATTAGGGAGTAATTAATTGGCGCTTTTTCTTCCCACGCTGCAATTCTATTCGTCTTGATAGCAGCCTCCTGGTTGGTTATTTGCAAAACGCGCGGGAAACAGCTAGAACTTGCCGGGAACTTGTCGACCTTTTCCCTTCAAAGTTGGAAGCGGCCAAATTTTCTAACTGGGATGAATCGCCTTGGAAATAGGAAATAGTCCTTAAATTACCCGATAAAAAAAATCTCCTATTATATATATATATATATATATATATATATATATATATATATATATATATATTAAAAATAATAGACTTTTTATTGGTTTAGCGACCTTTTATTGAATTTTGATGTTTTATTCTACGACGTTTCGACTTTTATTATTATTCAGTCTTTTTCAAGTAACTAGAAACAAGAATTAATACAATGAAAACATGAGAACTGTGTTTACTTTTGTGAGACTGAATTAACAATTAAATTAACAATTAAAATTAAAATTAGATTAAAGACTGAATTACCAATTAAATTAACAATTAAAGTTAAAATTTAAAATTAGATTAATAATGAGTAAGGAAAAATTAAAGTGATTACCGGGAACTTGTCGACCTTTTCCCTTCAAAGTTGGAAGCGGCCAAATTTTCTAACTGGGATGAATCGCCTTGGAAATAGGAAATAGTCCTTAAATTACCCGATAAAAAAAATCTCCTATTATATATATATATATATATATATATATATATATATATATATATATATATATATATATATATATATATATTAAAAATAATAGACTTTTTATTGGTTTAGCGACCTTTTATTGAATTTTGATGTTTTATTCTACGACGTTTCGACTTTTATTATTATTCAGTCTTTTTCAAGTAACTAGAAACAAGAATTAATACAATGAAAACATGAGAACTGTGTTTACTTTTGTGAGACTGAATTAACAATTAAATTAACAATTAAAATTAAAATTAGATTAAAGACTGAATTACCAATTAAATTAACAATTAAAGTTAAAATTTAAAATTAGATTAATAATGAGTAAGGAAAAATTAAAGTGATTACATATGTATAAATGAATTGAAAATTTTAATTAAACTACAATTCAGTAAGGTAACTAGAAACAAGAATTAATACAATGAAAACGTGAGAACTGTGTTTGCTTTTGTGAGACTGAATTAGCAATTAAATTAACAATTAAAATTAAAATTAGATTAAAGACTGAATTACCAATTAAATTAATAATTAAAGTTGAAATTTAAAATTAGATTAATAATGAGTAAGGAAAAATTAAAGTGATTAAATCTGTATAAATGAATTGAAAATTTGAATTAAACTACAATTACAGTAAAGAAACAATGAATGAACAATGAATGACAATAAAACTCACCGTTTTTTTTGGTTTTTTGGGTGTTTGAAACCCAAAAAAAATGGTGAGTTTTATTGTCATTCATTGTTCAGTCATTGTTTCTTTACTGTAATTGTAGTTTAATTCAAATTTTCAATTCATTTATACAGATTTAATCACTTTAATTTTTCCTTACTCATTATTAATCTAATTTTAAATTTCAACTTAAATTGTTAATTTAATTGGTAATTCAGTCTTTAATCTAATTTTAATTTTAATTGTTTATTTAATTGTTAATTCAGTCTCACAAAAGCAAACACAGTTCTCACGTTTTCATTGTATTAATTCTTGTTTCTAGTTACCTTACTGTATTGTAGTTTAATTCAAAGTTTCAATTCATTTATACAGATGTAATCACTTTAATTTTTCCTTACTCATTATTAATCTAATTTTAAATTTTAACTTTAATTGTTAATTTAATTGGTAATTCAGTCTTTAATCTAATTTTAATTTTAATTGTTAATTTAATTGTTAATTCAGTCTCACAAAAGCAAACACAGTTCTCATGTTTTCATTGTATTAATTCTTGTTTCTAGTTACTTGAAAAAGACTGAATAATAATAAAAGTCGAAACATCGTAGAATAAAACACCAAATTCAATAAAAGTCGCTAAACCAATAAAAAGTCTATTATTTTTAATATTAAGACACGGCCAATAAAATAAATAAGAAAAATAAAATTCTTATAAACACTAAATATATATATATATATATATATATATATATATATATATATATATATATATATAGTTCATAAAGTATAAGTTTTCAGTTCAAGGTCAAATTCGAAGCATATGATTCAAATCAGTACTGCGGAGTCAAATGAAGTCATGTATTCAGTCGCGGAAACAACCGTCTGTCATCATGAAATATAAATGTCATGTTTCGCAAACATTGTCAAAATTTCAGTTTTACTTGCAATAAACCAAAGAAAGCAAATACATAACCTACATGTCAAAATAATGAGTAAAGTGGGAACATGAATAGTTCAAAAGTATTGTTTCTTTTCTAGTTTTATATAAATATTTTCAACACAAGAAAACTGTGCGGAAATTATTACTTCAATATTCGAACAAATTTTTTTAAATGTTATTTATAATTATAAACTCACGATAATATTCGATCAAAAATTTATTTAAAAAGAAATATTTCAAGTCAGATATCAATTGTGAAATGCATAGGTATTGAAAAGATCTTTAGGCCCGTATTCACAGAAAACGGAATAATGGTTCATTATGAAATGGTCGTTTTAATTATAATGGTCATTAAATGAAATAGCACATAAACATTAGAAAGAATTTTTTAACAGATCATTACGAAATTATCGATCTATGGAATTTTAACGAATTTATTTGGGAAAAACATACTTCACTGTAATCAAATCACAGCAAATCGCAAAAATGCAGATGTCAAAACGTGTAAAAGGTAAACACTTTTCGGACAGAGAGATTTGTCTCTTGCTGGATATTGTAGAATCACATATCGGTGTTATTGAGAATAAAAGGACCGATGCCATCACATCGAAGGGTAAAACAACAGCATGGGAAGAAATCACACGTAATTTCAATAGCTCTAATAGTGGTTCACATAGGACAATACATCAATTGAAAGTGTTCTATGATAATTTTAAACGAAAAAGTAGGAAAGAACAGGCGGATGATAAGGTGAATTTTTGTAAATTACACAATATAAGTTCATTACTTAATAAATTTAATGTAGGCTAATCTGTACCTCACAGGTAGAGGGACGTTTAGAAAGACTCTAGGAGAAAATGGAGAACGTCTCCAAAGCATGTTGAAGAAGCATTTCGAATGTGATGCCAATAACTTTGACAGTGAATCATGCTATCACAAAAATATAGAGTCTGGTAAAGTTATATGTTTATATTTACGGTGTATTCAACTAGTTGTCATTGTAGATCCTCTATATATTGTAGTAGAAGCTGACAACGATGCTATCATTGAGTTAAGCGAATTAACCTGTATTAGTAAAGAAAATAATCCAAATTGTATTAATAGTGAATATATATTTGCCAATATAAATGACATTGTTCATAATAGAAAAAAAAATCAAATGAAGAACAAATTTATTTAAAAAGAAAGTACGAATTGGCCATTGAAGTTCAAGAACAACAACTTCGAAATGCACAATTGGATGAAAATATTCTTCAAGCAAAATTAAGGTGTGCCATTATAGAAGAAAAGATGCAAGCCAACAAATAAAAACTTCAAGAAATAGAACTGTGTAAATTGTCATCATGAATATGAATTTATTTATTTTATATTTTATATGTTCCTTTTTTGAAACTTGTATTACAGTGCTACTAAATAAATTACTGTTTTTTTTTTTTTAAATATTTATTAACAAAATTATACAGTAAAAACTTCATTTATCACAGCTTGACGAACTCTTGTGTTGTCATTATGGTGATTAGGTATGGGAACCATTTCATATGCTTCTTGGGGTATTTCAACGGCAAGATCCATGTCTGGTACATCATCATTTAAACCAATAGCAATATTATGTAATATCGCGCACGCTACTATAACAGGTAATATATTTTTTTTCTTCAAACGTATTCCTACAGATAAACAAGGAAATCTGCGTTTCCAGATGCCAAATGCACGTTCTATACAATTTCTTGTTTCAATATGTGCTTCATTGTACCTATTTTCTCTCTCATTTGCAGGGTCTTGTAAAGGAGTCGGTAAATAAGGTTTGCATGCATACCCTCCATCTCCTAGCAAATATGAATCAGGGAAATTTCCATTTTCAAATTCCACACTTAATAATGAATTATAAAAGATGGTACTATCATGGACCGATCCTGGCCATCGTGCTATAATATGCATAAATTTTAAGTTTGCGCTACAAATACATTGTACATTATATGAAAACCATCCCTTACGGTTTCGATACAGTTCAGCATATTCTCCTCCTGTTGATTGTATTCGAATATGTGTAAAAGCCATAGCTCCAATTACACAAGGAAAGCGTCGAATCTGATAAAAAACATTTTGGATATCTCTTATCTGGTTTGTGGCATTTTGATGTAAAACGGTCGCATTAGTGCAATTACCTGTGATACTCTGGTTACTATTCTGCTAACAGTGGGTTGGCTGATATTTAAATGATCACCTAAAATTTGCTGGAAACTTCCGGATGCATAAAACCTCAGTGCAAGTAAAATTTGATTTCTTGCACTAATAGCTTTATTTCTTTGTGTCATTCTTTCCAGTTGTGGGCCAATAATATTAATTAACTCGTTAATTGTAGCTTTATCAAAACGATATCGCATTTTAAATTCTATGTTATCAAACATATCCATGGGATTGCTTCGCTCTCCTATAAGTCTGGGCCTTGGCATAGCAACTAGAATTTCCTCCACAAATTCTATATCTGAATCTTCAGAAGATGACATGCTGAACTATGAAATTGGTATATTATGTTATGAATATATGTTATACTTTTATCTTTATATAAATTAAACAAACAGTAAACAGAAATCACTATTATCTACAACAAATATAAAGATTCGTTTAATTTGCCAAAAACTTCACGTTATTTTAACGATGCATTTAACAGGCGATTTAACGTAACGAAGTATTATGAATACAAAAACGTGTATATAAGTCTTCGTTATAGCATAATGGTACGTTATATCATATTACGAGCCTAAGTGAATACAGGGGTGTTAAAAATGTTTGCATTATTAAGGACATACCTACCGAAATCATTTTCTTGCATATATCTAGGTTAAGAAGATTGGGAATGTATTAATTTGATGAATAATTTAGATTTCTACTTAACTTATATATTGTTTATATTTTAAATAAATTTAAATATATTGGAATAGAATGTAAAAGTTATGTTCGTAACTCTTTGAAAAAGAATTAAAACCTTTTGAAAGTTGTAAATATATGTTGTCAAATTAATAAAAGAAACATTTATATAGTCTACATTTAATATTTTATTGTTTCTTAAGAAAATAATGGTATAATAATACAATCCAAATCCATATTATCCTTTATTAGATGAAGTTAATATTTAACAAACACATGAGGATTTTCTGATAACTATATTTGATAATTTTGCAGGTTAGTACACTACCGATAAAAAAAAATCCACCACCAGTAAGAAAAAAAACATACTTCATTCAAATAAAACTTTGCCACGAGATCTTTATCATGTAATGTTTCGTTGAACCAGTGGCAGTAATTTCTTCGCTGCTATATATTATGTGCATGCACACTACAAAATATAAATACAAAAATATTTTGTTACCTTGATAGTTACCTGCTTATTAATGTTTAGTGAACTTTTATGGAAGTAAACTTCCCTATTTCATCCAAATAAACCCTTAAAAATATTACTTGTATTATTTGCAATATGTTATTTTTAATGAGAATGGAGTATATATTACAAAAATGAATGAAAACTAGTCAGTTTTTGATTCTGACTCAAAACTTGAGTCATTTACATTATTATTGGAGCAATCTCTGCCCTATCAAGAAATTGCTCTCGCTCATGCAATTTTTTAATTAAATTTTCCGTATGTTTAGCACAATTATACCAAGTAATTTCATCACACTGTTGCAGAGCTTCATTCCACATTTCTTTTACTCTTTCATCTGAATAACCATTTCTTCCAATATTTGAATTATAATAATTTTTAACTTTAGCCCAAATCATTTCAATTGCGTTGAAATCACAATGGTAGGGAGGTAACCTTAAAACTTCATGTCCACTTTCTCTTATTATTTCATCTATAATAAATATTTTATCTTCTTTATGATATTTTACTAATTGAATTAACTCGTTTTTAGACATTGCAGGTGAATAGCTTATATCTTTTTTTCTCAACCATTCCATAATTTCTGTTTTTTTTGAGGAGGTATTCGGTTGTTTATTTTGAATAGCACTATGATAAGGAGCATTATCCATTATTATTAGTGATGGTACTTCAAGATTTGGTACAAGCTGATGATTTACCCATTGCTTAAAGGAGTCACCATTCATTTCTCCATGGTAATCACCAGTGATTGCTTTTGATGGAAAAATCAGACTAGCTCCTTTAATGAAGCCATTTTCTGTACCAGCATGAATAATTATAAACCGTTTACCATCATAGCCTTCGGGTTTCCTAACACTTTTGATATTATCATTTTGCCAGGATTCATTCTATTCCCTTTTGAAAAAATCCAAGTTTCATCAAGGAACACGACCTGACGTAAAGTTGAGTTTAAGTTATTTATATATTCCCTTAAAAACACATTTCTCATGCAGACTATATTTAATTTCTCTGTGAGTGCTCTTCTGTTACATTCTTTCTTGTATTTAAAACCAATATCTTTAAGCAATATTGCTAAAGAAGTTGTGCTCGTATGAATAAATTCTTTCGTTGCCAAAACATTTCTTAGAGTTTTTAAGGTAAGATGTTTTTCTGAAAAATTTGAACATGTAATAAATGTTTACAATATATTAAACACATACTTCCTTTATACATGTCATAAACAGTATTTCGAACTTCCATTTTTGTTGCTTCTGGTAAATCCTTTGTTTTTGGCTTCCTACAAGACCTGTTTTTGCCAGGAGATGATAAGACTGGATTCTGAACGCTACGATGTTTTATAGTGTAGACCGTTCTACTAGAAATATTAAGGGCTTGTGCTACCCTCTAAAATAAAACTAATTTTATAACTGCCTTATGTGATTAGGTATGTGAATTACCTCATGAACACGATCGATGGACATAACTGGCCCACCATTCTCTTTTTCTCGTTCAAAATAGGCTGTAAGATTTAATACAAGCTGTTGAGCTTGAGAACCAAGAGGCTTACCAGGCATCTAAGAAATATTCTGTCAAATAAATAGGTTAGAAATGTCAAAGTGATAATCAAACATTTTCGTACTTATTTCCACTAATTGATATTACTATTTATTACCAGTATTGTTCTCAAAATAACAGATTTTGTAATTTTTTGATGACAAACGAGATATTCAAATTAGATTACTTAACCTAGAAGTCAGAATACCGGAAACAAAGTCAATAAACAACAGTATTAAAATAATTTCTCAGCAATCCGAATATCATAAGACTATCTCCTAGACAACCTATCCCTTTTTATTTAATATAATATTTCAAAGACGTACGTCTTAACTTAAAATGACAAACGTGTGTAGTATTACAGCGCGTATTCATATGTGTTAGAAAGAGATAAAGTACAATGTGCGGTTCCCACTTGGGCAGTACGAACTGAAAACTTATACTTTATGAACTGTATATATATACCGTACGAACGCCGGGGAGTGATTGATCTACCACAATGTAGTAAGACGAAGACGAATAGCGAGTTTATGTGGTTAGGGTTGAGAGAGTATATTCAATCGGGTTCTACTGTCTAACTGTACGGGCGTTCCCTTTCTTTATCCAACACATTCTACATACGATCTAAGAACGAATAAATTAATCTCTCTCTAACACATTGAATATTCCTATCAGTCGGTCATTGTGTTCAAGCAAGGCCAATATACTTGCAGTTGGCCAGTCATTACTTATATATCCATCGATTGCACGACGTTGGGCACACGGTATATATATATATATATATATATATATATATATATGGTAAATTCAATCAGTCGGCGATTAAAGGTCTGGTTTACTTCAATGTGTTTACTCAATGTATATATATATATTTAAAGCAACCCTACATGTTTCGGCAATGATGGCTTTATTAAGGATATAAAATATAAATGACAGAATACAAATGTCAAACAATTGAGTTGCTATGGTTTAAATTATTCAAAGATATATTCCAATTGATAATAATAAATTATGCCTTAGTATTCCAAAAACAGATAGCAAGGTGTGAACATATGTGTTGTTCGCTGCTAGCAGCTTGTGTCTCCTTCTGGGTATGAACTTGTGTGTTGGTTGCTGCTGGCAGCTTGCGTTTCTCTTTGGGTGTGTGGTTTTGTGTCTGTGTGAGAGCGTAAGTGTAGGGTTTTGTATGTTGGCGCGCTCGTGTGTGTGTTTAGTGACCGGTCGCGTAAATTTAGAGAGATCGGAAAACCAGTCGTTGCGCAGGGCCGCCAACCCTTTCCCGGCAACTTCTTTACTTTTTCGTGCAGTACTTCGACGGCCCGACCCTCGCCCCATCGAGGCAAGGCGCAGACCAACGAAGTGAACCCTGCACGAGGTTGCTCATCGCCAACCGAGGGAACACTCTTAGCGGCTACTTCGGTCGACGACGGTCACACTTTGTGCTATCTTAACGTTAAGATGGAACAAAGTGTGACCGTCGTCGACCGAAGTAGCCGCTAAGAGCGTTCCCTCGGTTGGCGATGAGCAACCTCGAGCAGGGTTCGCTTCGCTGGTCTGCGCCTTGCCTCGATGGGGCGGGGGTCGGGCCGTCGAAGTACTGCACGAAAAAGTAAAGAAGTTGCCGGGAAAGGGTTGGCGGCCCTGCGCAAAGGCTGGTTTTCCGATCTCTCTAAATTTACGCGACCTGTCACTAAACACACACACGAGCGCACCAACATACAAAACCCTACACTTACGCTCTCACACAAACACAAAACCACACACCCAAAGAGAGACGTAAGCTGCCAGCAGCAACCAACACACAAGTTCATCCCCAGAAAGAGACACAAGCTGCTAGCAGCGAACAACACATATGTTCACACCTTGCTATCTGTTTTTGGAATACTAAGGCATAATTTATTATTATCAATTGGAATGTATCTTTGAATAATTTAAACCACAGCAACTCAATTATTTGACATTTGTATTCTGTCATTTATATTTTATATCCTTGATAAAGGCATCATAGCTGAAACATGTAGGATTGTTTTACATATATATATACATTGAAGTAAACCAGACCTTTATTCGCCGACTGATTGAATTTACCATATCGTACCAAGGTCACGAAAATATTATATTTATATATATATATATATATATATATATATATATATATATATATATATTGTTATAGTTCAGCCAACACACTTATTCCAGCACTACAAAAAGAAATGCAGATTATTACATATCATAAACCCATGTATAAATATCGAATTAGTGGACGTAATTTGTGAAATTAGTTTCGAGATGTGTATAAATTGATACGACGATAACTTTAAAATTGATTATTAACTTATTTTGATTTTTAAAAGTTACTTTTTATATTTATATTTTTCCTTTTAAAATTCAAATCATACGCGCCATATTACAGGTATTTAACTTATCCACATCAAGATTTATATCGAAGCGAGTTAACCACGCCCACTAATTTAAAATTGTCTCGAACCCCGCGAATGCGATTTTTACGATGCATTTTTGAACTTATCTAACATTGAAAACCACATTATAAACATTTGTAAATTCTTTAATTAATTTTTCTAATATTTTAAAATTATAATATTATGAAAGTTCATATTATAGTAGATGCAAATAAAGCATAAACTTAGAGGCTTTTGCCGACATTTAACGGAGGCTTTGAAAAACAAAAGCCGAAGAAAGCGTCTGATACTAAAATTTTACAACGAATGGCCGCATCTTTGCTTTCACAAAAAGTTTAATTAAAATTTCTATTTAAAAAATCAAGTAAATCCTACGAAACAGTATACATTTAATACCTTGAAATCAGGCCGAACTTTTGAGAGAAGAATTGGATCCGCAGCACGTCGAATATAATAAATATTGAACGAAGCATCTTTTTGGAACTAGAACTACATCGTACCGACAACTCCAACATTGAACCGCTTCCGACGCTGGGACTTCCATTGGAGCAGACGAACTCTGATCTATTCCTACAATTGCGAGCCCAGAAAATACATCCAAGCCTAGACACAGGAAAAATACCAGGTTCTTTCCAATTATTTCCCATAAAACCTAGAACATCATTTAAAAGTTAATATTAAATTTATATCACATCACAATATCAAACATTGTTTGCATCAAAATATAATACATGAATTTTAACATTTCTAAACATCTATTTAAATATATATAATTATTCATTCATTCTTAATCTTTTATGAAACTTGTATATGTAACTTACCTTTGTGTGTTTATTTTTAAGTAACTTTCAATATCTGTTTGCACTGTTGCAGTATGCATGGCCTTGACTATTGTTGTTAGACACATGTGCAAAAGTGCATAATACCATTTTTTACCGTATAGTCCAGATAATACGAGCATATGTACAGATTTCTTATTCGCACGTAATAATTGTTACAGTTATCTGTTTTTTATTCTAATAAATTTTATTACTTTAATTTAGATTCGATCTTTTATTTGAATTGTTTGAATGGTGAGTTTGTGTTAATTAATATACCATTTACATTGCATTTACGGGATATACAAACAACCGACTTTGAAAGCTGAGATAGAAAATAAAGCATAAGTACTCAAGCTCTCTCGAAAGCTAGTGGGGTATTTAGCAGATTGCGTTGGATCAACTAAGTACGTTAAAACTTGGCGCCCAATCTTCAAATTCCAATCTTTTAAGTTTTTCTTACATCATTCATTTTTTAGTTTTAACGCTCACATTATTCGTATATTTTTATTTTACTTAGTCAGCGATCCTGCGTATCTCTACAATATATATATATATATATATATATATATATATATATATATATATATATATTATAGGAGATTTTTTTTATCGGGTAATTTAAGGACTATTTTTATTAAATATTTATTTATTTAACGTAATTCTACTCTGACATGTTTCGGCAGCTATAGCCTTTTTCAAAAAGTTCTTAAACTATAAAGATACAATTATATAAAATGACAGCATTGAAAATTATAACATACATACATTTGTCATATATTCAAATGTCATATTGTCCTGGTTTTCTTACATTTAGTTAAAATCACACGATTAAATTTTTATACATTCAAGTTTAGATCTTTATATGTGTATATATTCATAAAGGTAAATTGCAGAACGCTACTCTTAGTTATTCGTATTAAATTATATTGCTTCGATTTTTTATGTTATTCTTGTTGTTAATTGAATTTCTTTCTTAATACTAATCATTTACTTGTAAGCAAGAAAGAAATTCAATTTGTAAACATAAATCACTATCGGCAAATTTAGAGCCACATATCTTAGATCATCTCTCATAATGCCGCACCACTACCCCATCCGCTGCCTTTCTGGCACATCTAATCAAATTGCAACCAGCTATAGAAACCAACATCCATAAACAACACCAGCTGTTCGAAAATAGCTATAGTATAATATTTTTGAATAAAAATGGTCTCCCACTGGTGGGTATGGTAAATATGCCAGTTGCAATTGTGCATTCATGTGAATAAAAGAAATAATTTATGAAACGAAAATTAAATTAACTTAAATATACATAAATCCCAACCTAAACTATTGAAGCAGTAAATAATAACAATAACTAGAAAAAATGAATATAATGTATATGTACTTATTAACAACTAGTATTAAGGGAGTGCTAGAGGCTGCGTATTAAGTAATAGAAATAAATTAGGTTATTGTCAGCCGTATCTAACAATTATTTAATGCCTACTAAATCTTCTCTACTTCCAACTTACTGTACTGTGGAACCAAACTTGACCGTTATATTACCGCTCGATGTTAATACGTTTTACAGTAAACTTTTGTTTAAGAAATTAATGCCAATCATACACTGGCCTCAGTTTTTCTTATTGCTTTTACTTGAATTTGCTCATCTATTATTTAAAATTTATATCTAGTCATAAATCAGTTGCGCAAGAACTAAAGAAATTTCTGTAATTAGTATATCGATACTGTAGGATGATGCAATGATGATTTTTAAGATTTGAAGTTTTGTTATCGGAACCCTTTATCTTTATATTTGCATTAATTGGAATTTAATATGAAGTCACAATTGCGGAAAAAGCAAACACATTTCAAATAATTAATTTATAATACAGTAACATGGCGCAATGTAGATTTTTATGATTTCAAGTTTTGTTATCTGAACCCTCCAGTTATACTTATATTAATTGAAAAAGTAATATTTTAGATAAAAAAACGTAAATCGTAATTAATAAATAAACAATTATATTCATAATTAATTACGTATTCCGCGACGAATTTTTATCTGGATCCCCACTTTTGTATTATTTTCCAATTTACTTTAAAACGGCTTATTGCAGAGTAGAGTTTCTTATACGTATACATATCTACTTACATACATATCCCTAAAATGACCGATCTAACAGATAAAATTGTAGTAGTAACGGGAGCTAGTTCTGGAATTGGAGCTGCAATCGTGACAAAACTACTAAAAACTGGAATGAAGGTAAGCAAATTAAGATATTAAACGCATTCTAAAAATATATTTTTTTTATAAAGATGAGAAATTTACTACCTATAATTCAAAACTTTGCATATTTTGTTGATATTTTTAAATTGTTCTTCCTTTTTTAATTTTTATACCGGCGATATATTTTTAAAATGTTTATTTTAAATAAGTGTTCAATACAGAAATGGTTGGCTAGACAATTAAAATTTTCTATACTCAAATCTTATTGTAGTTAAAAATCGAACCCAAAGCTCTACCTATGTGTTTCAGAATAATATGAAAGTGTACAATTTGTTGAAACTAAAAACGATTAAGTTAACAATATGTGAACCATTTACCGAAACTTACTATTCAATAAATACGAATAGGAGATACCCAAAATAGTATTAATGTGGTGCAAAAATTCTTTTGTTTTTGTGTGTATTAGATTTTAATATCGACTAATTGCCCATAATAATTTGAAAGTTTTTTTATGTCATACATTAGATAGACAAGTTTGCGATGTGTAGCCACTAACTCGATTTTACTTAATCTGTTTATTTATATTATTCGCGTATAAAACATTCACAATAAAATTATAGAAATTTTGGCTATATATTTAGCCATTATTGAAACTTAATGAAAAATGTTGCTGCTGCTGTTCGTATATTACGTGAGGTAGAAGATTCGAATGTTATCTTGGATCGTACCACGCAAAACTAAAACAAAAAAATCCTGAGCAAACTGACATTCAACCCCCAATTGCAGATCAATAAATTCTTCGTTGGAGTGCCGGGGCAACTCCGACTATCAGTATGCAGCAATTATCGCAAGAATTTGGACCTTCACTATAGATTCAGAGTGATAAAGAAGGCAGGAATGCAGAGATGTACTACGTAATTTAACGGTGAAGCTGCCACAGCTTCATATGCAGTAACGCGCCAAGTATCTTCGGCGCCGTTGTGCGAAATACTGATAGGCGCCTTTACCCTATATGTATTGAGCCAAAATTACCAGCCACTCTCCCACAGTTCAACATTGAAATTGCTGTCAATGCTAAAATAATTGTAATAATTGTTTTATGTAAATTTGTTGATTTGTTGTAAACTTTCAAAAAATGTTTTTAATATTTTTAAAATTTAACTTATCACAAGTGGCCGTAGGCGCCTTTAAGGCCTTGGCGCCGTTGTGCGCTGCACGACCTTGCCCATATGGACGGCGCGGCACTGTTCATATGCATATCTGTAATGAACTGCTTCCGAACCTCTAGTTGAATATTTTTTCTGCAGAATAGTAACATGCAATGAAAATGGATCTTCGCAATCCAAACAAATCAAATAGGTAGTTGAACTCGTGAACCTGTTGTAAAACGTAAAGGCTCTGAATCGAAAAGGATATTGTTCATTTTGAGCTGGTACTTGTGTACGAATTTGGCTGGGCTTTCACTTCTATTTGCAGTTTAATAAAAGCCAACCTTCTTTTGAAACTTTTGAAAGTTTATTTACTTAAACTAAACTACATTAAATCATTAAATGATTGTGAAATATTATTACATGTAAGCGTGCAAGTTATTACCCGACTAAACTGAATATTCCTATGTCGAATTGACAGAAATAATATTTCACTCTCTTTATAATATATTAAAGGAAAGACCCAAAATACACAAAATTCTACGGAATTATTTTAGTATTCAAAGATGGGATTTTGTCAAAAAGGGTACTATACTATTATTCACTGAACGTATAGAGTAATCACAAGATGTCCATGTCTATAACGCGTGCACAGCCCAATTTACAATAGAGTAGATATGATCGTAACGGTGATTTTACAATCA
The DNA here is from genome assembly GCA_935421215.2 of Melolontha melolontha. Classification (NCBI taxonomy): domain Eukaryota; kingdom Metazoa; phylum Arthropoda; class Insecta; order Coleoptera; family Scarabaeidae; genus Melolontha; species Melolontha melolontha. The sequence goes on from OW285239.1 coordinate 91,622,867, forward strand.
CTGTAAAAAGACAAACGCTGATTTCAAAAGGGCAGTGATTCTTAACGGTGATTATTAGAGACCGGATTATATGCAAAGTACATATATTTTATTTTTTGCATATCTTTAAGCCCATATGTAGACGTATTACACTGATTAGAGTTAATTAGCATTAATTAGTGATTGCATATATTGCATATTTAGGCGTTTCTATGCATATTTTTTACAAAAGTTGCATATTTTGCATATTTAAGGTTTTTCATTTCTATCCATTAAAAATTCCTAGTAATTACTAATGCAGTTCGACAGTCGACAATTCCTAGAACAACAAATCTTTTACATACATTCCACTAATGATATTTTAAGAATTGCACGTGTAAAAGGAATCCGTAAATACGTTTTAAAACATTTATTATTTATTTGTTCCTAAATAAAGAAATAAAAATAAAGTATTCTCATTCATCGAGTAGCTTTGAGCAAAACTACATCTAATCGTGTTACGTTCTTAAATATTATGCGTACATACAATGAGTACAACGAACAAAATTTCTTCATGGATTAAACCATATCCTGAATTGGTAAAGGATAGCGGCAAAATATTTTATCGAGGGTAAGTTAATCACACAATCAGTTTTACTAAAAGCTTTACAATTTTTTTAATTCTTTAACTTTTGATATGAAACGGCAATTGTTGTTGTAGTTGTCTTCTAAGAGAAAATACCTGATTGATCAGCACGCTAAAACTCCTTCACATCTTCTTCTTCTGTTTTGGGTTGGACATCAGCAGGTCCAGGCACTTGAGCACACTGCTCTTTGTACTGTTCCCAATATATCTCTCAGTTCCACACTATCCTCCTCAAGGGAAGTTTGAGTACACTCGTAGGATCCAATAGATCTCTCCCGAAATATTTCTGTCTGGGTCCCTTCAGCTCGTCACACGTGCATATTACATGAAGGCTAGTTTCCACCTGTTTTTCACATCTCCTACACCAGGGTTCGCTAACCAGGTCCATGCTGTACAAATGCTTCCTTAAAGGACAACGTCCAGTTATTAAGCCGGTAATTATTTTAATTTCTCTTTTGTTTCTACTAATTAGGTTGGCTGAAAACCTTCAGTCCAGCTACATTAGTAGCGTTTTGGTATGGAGTTGACCTTCCGTTAATCTCCATTTCTTTTTATGTTCTCTTTCTAGCCATATCCAGATCTCCCTTTTAGCGAAATCTTTAGCGATTCCACATACAGGTTCTGGTCCTATGAAATTCCCATTAGTACATTCTTTGGCCAGTTAGTCGGCTATCTCATTGCCTTTAAGTCTCTCATTTCCTGGTACCCATATGAGCGACACAGTATTATATTTTGCCAGTTTATTGAGGACTTATTTACAATATTTCACCAGCTTAGATCTTGTAGATAGATTCATAATGGCTTTAATAGCTGCCTAACTGTCAGTTATTATGTTGATATTTTTGTTTGCGCAGCCGGCTTCCAGAATTTCCTCGGCGCAGGCTGCACTACAAACAATTCGGCGTGGAAAACTGTCGTATGTTTCCCCAGACATATCGATATCTTCCTCCTAGGGCACATTCTGCATGTGACTGCACCTGCCCCCTGACTAGATTGTGATCGATCATTGTACCAGATGCTGGCACCACAATCGCTCGAGCGACTTTTTTCCTGTTCCCTGGTCGGTATAAATATGTTCAGCTTAGCTGTAAACATAATCTCAGGTGCCATACTGTCCGCCGGCATTTGAAATATCGGCTCTTCCAGTATAGTTCCTGTGATATCTGTATGGCCCCGTACAACCTTATTAGGACACCATACGTCATTGGCCTTCAGCCTCAGGAGCGCAGCCATTGCCTTCGCCTTTACAAATAGTTCCAGCGGAGGGAGACCCACGATGGCCTCCACTCCTTCACATATTGGAAAATGTGAAAAACTATGGCGATGCGGGTGTTTGCAGCAATCTATACGTTAATGTGTAACATCAAATTCACGAAAATCGGAACAAGAAGAATTTAATACGGATATATGTAAAGCATGAATTTCGTCTAACTTGCGATTAGTAAAATTGGATAATGTTAACTTGAAATCGTTTCCACAAAAATATTGCAAACTTAATATATCTGACGAAAGTACCTTACGAAAAAATGATGTCACATCTTGTTACCAGCAAACATTGTCCGAAATTCAACATTTGGTTGGGAGTAATTTTATTTATTTAAATGTAGATGACAGTACGGATAAGTGTGGCCGTTATATTGCCCATTTGTTAATAGGAATTTTTCATGAAAATATTTTAGGCAAATCATATTTAATTTTTTGTAAACAACTTCAAAGATCAAATAATGTGACTATTGCCCAATTCGTTCAAGAAGGTTTATCAAACTTTTATTTACCTGGAAGTGTACCTTGTGAAAAAGTTTTACTTATGTTATCTGACGCTGCACCATACATGATAAAAGCCTCGCAAAATTAAAATTTTTTATAGTAACATTATTCATATTACTTCTTCAGCTCATGGGTTCAAATGTGCCGCCGAAGACATTAGGAATAAATTCCCGTTGGTTAATGATGTAATTCGCAATCTCAAAAAAGTATTTTTAAAAGCAGCTTTGCGAATCCAATTTTATAAAGAGCGACTTCCTGGTGTTCAGTTGCCTCCTGAACCGATTATTACGAGATGGGGTACATGGTTGGAAGCTGCAATTTTTTACGCCAATAATTTTGAAGGAATAAATAATGTAATTCTTGAGATCACTGATTACTGCATTTTTCTATAAAATTGTAAAAAAAAAAAAAATGACATCAACAAAATTGACACAAAATCTGTTGTATATTAAGTAAAATTATAGCTTTGTTTAAAGTTTCATTCATAAACTAGAAACGCAAGGGATGTCGCTCTCAGAACCAATCGAAATAGTAGACGAATTTGATATGCTATAAGAAGGTTAATAGTAATAATAGGTAATTCTATATATGAAAAATTTGAAAAAGTAATAAACAAAAATGGGTGTATTTAAAATTGTACAAAATTAACAAAATTTTTAAAGGTAAGACTGTAAATGATTTCGACATCAATTTTAGTTGAGTAGAATGTATTGCAAAGTTTAAAAATGCACCAATTACGTCTCTAGATGTTAGAAGCTTTTCAATTTCTAAACATATTGCAGGTGTACTTTGATTTTCAAAAAGGGTGCCAATATATAGGGTAGATCTAATTTGACCCATTTATTTTGTTCTCTTCTGCCTAAACGATAACTTTTGACCACGACAAGATCATCGACATTGAAGACTGTTCTTGTCTTGATTTTTGCATTTTCCTTTTCTTTGTATTTCCGCGCAAAATTTCGTAATCTCTCTCTGCTTTCATTTGTGAGCCTGTCTATGTCCGCAACTAATACCATGTCTTCACTCCAAGGTCTTACTGGAATATAGCCATGCATTAACGTGTATTGACTAATGCCTGTCGTAACACTGGGCATATAATTAATGTATTTTTTAACATTGGCTACATGTTGTACCCAGGTATTGTGCTGTTCACGCGTTAGCATTCTTAGATGTTTCGTAACCTTCTGTATGTATCTTTCACTAGGATTTGCTTGTGGGTGTCGAATTAAAGTGAAGACATCTATATTGTTGATTCGTAATTGTTGTATAAGTGTCTCATTATTAAAATACGACGCATTGTCAACTAACAACTTTTTAATTTCACCGACATCAGTTCTAAAATTATTTATAAAATTTATCGTTGTGTCTGTATTGTATTTTCGTGTTGGATATAATTTCACAAATTTTGTAAATATATCCACCATCACAAATATATTTCTGTATCCACGTTCTCCTGGTATTAAATTACCTAGGAAATCCGCAGCGACTAAATCTAATTTATTATCAACTTGTATACTATGAATGAACATTTTTATTTACCCTAGTTTTATATTTTCCAAGTAAACATTGCTTACATTATATAATATATGCCCTTACAACTCTTTGATATCTTTCTTCGTGTAGAATTGTTCTCTGAACGTCATTTCCTGTTAACAACAATTAAGTTCTTCACCTATTCGTTTTATAAGAATATTTTAGTTCCATTTATATCCTTTGTATGTTTTATATTGTTGTAATTTTGTCTTTATTTCGTCGAAAATTCTTTCCTGTTGAATTTCGATGATGTTTTGATGTGTATATTTGTCAGTCGCACTTTCAAAATTGTATAAATTTATTTCGATTTCATTTTGGACTTTATGTCCACCAAAAGCTCTGCTTAAAGCGTCAGCTACAAAATTCTTACTACCTTTCCAGTGTTTAATGTTAAAAGTGTACTCACTTAATAATAATGATCATCTATATATTCTTGCATTTGCAAAACGCGTTTTCATTAATGATACTATAGATATATGATCAGTTTCGACAGTAAACATATTTCCAAACAAATAATATCTTAACTTAGAAATACCACACTACTGACAGCATTTCTTTCTCAGAAATAGCGTAGTTTACTTCATATCCACGAAGTATTCTGGATATAAAGCATATCGGTGTTTCCACTCCATCTCTTTCTTGTATAAGTTCCACAGCTATGGCTTTGTTGGAAGCATTACACCTTACTATGGCTTGTTGAAATCAGGAAGATTTACATTTAATCTCATATAAAACCTTCTTTTAATATTTTAGAAAGTATTTACCCCCTCTTGTGTCCAGATAAACCTTTCAACTTTTCTTAACATTTTAAATAATGTCTATGTTGCTTTTAAAACATCAGGTAGAAAATTTTTATAATAATTGATTATTCCAAGAAATACTCTTAATATTTTCATGTTTTTAGGTCTTGCATAATTTTTAATTGTTGCTAATTTCTCCGTTTCGTTGGATATCGTCTCCTTATCTATCTCGTAACCACGATATTTGACTTTTTGTTTGAAGAACTGACATTTTTCAATATTTATTTTTAAATTATTGTATGGTAAGGTTTCAAAAACTCTTCTTATTGTTTCTAGATGTTCCTCTGCATTGTTATATAAATATATATATAAATAAGAATGTCGTCTACATAATGGATACATGTACAATGTTCAAAAGGACTTAATATTTGTTCCATCGCTCGGACTAAAGCCAAACCAAATGGCACAACTTTATATGAAAAAGTTATTCCTCTATAATGGAATGTACAATATTTCCTGCTATCTTACGTAGTGGTATTAACCAGAAGGAATTCTTTAAATCAATTACAGAAAAATATTTTACATCTGTGTATTTTGCTAACAAAGTTTCTATGTTTTGAGGAGCTTCAAACAGAGGTTTCGTACGCGCATTTAAATATCGAGCGTCTAAACACAATCTAAGTTTAATATTATCTAGCTTACCAGTCGACTTTTTGACGACAACAACCATAAGACTGACATAACTAGATGTCGAGGGTTCTATTATACTATCTTTTAATATTTTATTAATTTCCTTGTCAACCTGTTCCTCGTATCTCTTGGGTATAAGATAATTCTTAACTTTGAAGGGATGTGATTCATCCACTTCTATGTGACGCTCGTAGCCTTTGGCTAAACCAGGAGTATCATCTATTAGAGTAGAGCAGTAGTAACCTCATTCCTTGTAAATATTCATCATTGCAGTTTAATTTAACGATAGCAATATTTACAGTAGGTTCTATGTCACCATGTCCAACTAAGTAGTGATTGATAAGGAGGTCGTTCACTTGCAACTCTGTCGTCCAAGGAATGATCAGTCCTTTAATTTGGAAGTACTTTTCTTACATATTAATAATTGGATCGTATTTGTTTAAGAAATCTATCCCAAGGATACAGTCTCTGTTAAGGTTTGGAATTACAATAAATTCTGCTACGAAGAATGTATTTTCTATTTTAATTCCAATACAAAATATCTCGTCTATGGTTGCTATTCTCTTCTTTGTTGCTGTAACTAGATTAATTTTCCTTATTGCTACGTATGCTCTTAAGTGTTCAATTTGTTCCATCAGATCTTTGTTAATTAATGATAGTTGAGAACCAGTGTCTATTAAGCCTTGTACTTCTGTATCTTTAATTTTAAAATGAATATGAGGTAATTGGGTTGCCATTTGTGCTAGTTTTTCCGAGTCTAGAACTGTTGTTACCTCATATTCGCTGTTATAAGATTTATTTATTAAAAATCGGCAGCCTTTTCTAGAAGTACCGATTCTCTATATGGACCAGTCTCCCATCTTGATCTTGTGTCTTTTGGTATTGCGCCTCTTGTTACTTCTGATATCTTCGCTTCTGTTTTCTTCTCTGGAGGTGTTTCTTCTACATTTATGTTATGTGTTTCCGTCCTCCAATATGTCTGGGAATTATCTCTTCTGTTTTCTTTATTCGTATTCGGATTGTTTCTACTTCCCTCAGGATTATTCCTGTTTGTATTTTGCGGATTGTAATTGGGGTTATATCTTTTAATATTGGGATCGTTTCTATTTTCATTATTATTTCTATTAATATTCGAATTGTTATTTCTATTAATATTTGGATTGTTTCTATTAAGATTTGGATTGTTATTTCTATAATTATCCTGAGGAGGATTATTCCTCTCATTCCTTTGATATTGATTACCAGGATTATAGTTTTGATTACGCGTATTATAATTTGGGTTATTTTGTTGTTGATTGTTCCCTGTGTTACTATTATTGTAACAATATCTTGTATGCCACTGATCGGTATTGTCCAATCATCTTACGAGATCCAACAAATTTTCTATAGTATCAATCCCTTGTAACGCCACTGCTTGCATAAGATTGTTGCCTAAATGACCTACTAATTGCATAATAATGTCACATTGTTGTATTTGGGGATTAACATATTTTAATAAAGAATATTTCTTTATTATGTAGTTCTCCCTGGATACACCACCTTTGTATTTACCAAAAGTTAAGTCATATCTAATCCTTCTTTGATGATTTTGTCCCCAATATTTTCGTGTGAAGATCTCTTCAAAATCATCGAGCGTCTCTAGCTCATCACTTATCACGTCATACAAGACAAGTGCATGTTCTGTTAGACATGCTCATACCATTTCTAATATTGTGATTCCACTATGAATGTTTCTGAGGTGGACTTTGATTATCTTGAAGGAAGACATGGGGTTGACCTTGTAGTGACCTCCAAACTTGGGTATATCTTCTGTGTGTACAGAAATGTTTGGAGTATAACTGCCTTGTGTATTCATTCCTCTTACTTCCTCTATTATATTTTTATTCTCCGTCTGTATCTTTACTCACTTTTTGTTGGACATCTTTGACTATCGTGTCATGTTTCTGTTCAAAAACGTCGATTCTGAAATCAGTGTCCTCTTCATTTTGGTCTATTTTGGCATCTAGATCAACAATAATTTTATCTTTAATTTTCATAATTTCTTCTTTATTTATTTCGATGGCTTCTGTCAGGTCATCTTTAACTATATTCAACTGATCAGCGCTGTGTTTTTCTAGATTAGCATGTTTAGCATGCTGATCAAGTTTGTAGTTCAGGCTTACTTTGACGGCGTCGATCTTCGTTTCATTTTCTTATTTAAGTTGTCTAACTTTTTATTTAAATCTTGATTTGATGCGTGGATCTTTTCATAGTTCAATAGTTCAAGTTTGTCTATCTTTTGATTTGAATCGTCTATCTTTTGATTCAACTCGTCAATCTTTTGACTTATTGTGTGGAAACTTTGTTGAAACATCTGCATTAATTGTTCCATATCAGCAGATGGCATTGTTGTCTGTTCAGTCTGTTGTTTCCGTTTTTCTTTCGCCATTTCATCACCAGAACCATCTTGTGATGACAAAAGAAGTTTGTTGTCTCTATATTGTTGAAAAGAGGGTGTTGCAGGAGGAGATACAAACATTGTAGTAGCGGAAATATCAATCTTCTCCTATCATCTTTCTCAACACTTTTACCTGATTTCTTATCTGCCATTTTATTTTATTCGTGTATATTATTTTAATAAACTTATATTACATTTTATTTGTTTGTTTTAATACCTGTATTTCTTTCCTTACTTACATAGACTTTGCGCTAGTTGTATTGTATTTTAATTAAAAAAAATAAATTTGGGCTTTAAATTGAACGATAAAATAAATAATTTTGGGGCTTATAATTGCACCACAAATTTAATCCGATTTATATAATTCTGGCACAGAATTTGCCTTTCACGCTGGGTGATAATAAAATATTATGTTGCCCCACGTTGCTTGCGACAATTAAATATACCATGTACTTTGATTTGCAAATTGGGCGCCAGATATTTAAATATGAACCATTAATTAATAAACACGAATCATCATACACACATATTTTTGTTTTAGACTCTTAAAATTGCTCTCAGGGTTTTTGTTTTACAAAAAAAAGTTCCTTGTGACTAGGCCTAGCATCTATTGTAATAAGGAGATATATAATACGATAGCATGTTAAGTTTAACACATTTATTATTTACACTTTGTTAAATTATTCATTGATTCTTATATGTTTAAAATGACATCAAATTCTATTAAAATATAGTATGCAAATCTTTTAATTAGAGAATATTTACATTTATATATATATAAATTAATAAATCTTTGAAGATGTTGTTAGATTCCAATATTAATCTTTCAAAACACAGCTGTGTATTACTTTAAACCAGTGAGTTTTTATACCCTACAAAAGAAAAATGTGTTATTTCATATTTACGTGGCGAGACTTTATTTACCCTGCTACATAAAATCGTCAATAACACATGATATATTTTAACTTGTATCTCATATATTTAACAAGAATTTAAAATTTCGAGTTCTAAACCCAGATATCTTTAAATGTTCGTGAGATTTGTTTTCCCTACTTACAGGTTACAGATAGCTGTATTCTATTTTCTGTTTTAAAACAGAAATTGAAATTGTTCACGCTCAAATACGATGTCCACATAAAACAAATAAATTTATAAATTCAATTTTAGTACTTAAAAGTCTTGAGTGTCTTTGTTACATAGTTTACCTGTCGAATTAATTATTATATATCTGATCAAATTCCGCGTGATATTGATCCATTCTTAGCTTTCTTACAAAACTAAAATAAAATAAACTAAATGTTGGATATATTATTATTATCTATTAGTAAATTGAAATTAAATCTAACTATTTTCGTGTATAACTAGATATATCAAAATTCTAAAGATTTAATCAAAAGCAAAGTTTTAATTTTTAAGACCACCGCTTTTAAACGATATTTCGATAAGTCTCCCATTCTCTTGAGAAAATTCTCTATATATGTATCCCCTGTGAAGTGAATTGTTTTTTTAAACGGTCCGTTTCTCTGTACCGCAAGCTATCTGTCTTCTTCTCATTCGTACCGTCCTTCTTCAGGATTAAAACATATCCAACCTGCACCACCGAGCCAAATTTGAAAGTTGCATTGTTCATACTACATACACAAACATATCAATTTCTAATGAATGAGCAAATATTATGTTGGACTCCATTATATATATTCTAAACCCTTTTGATACTTTTAACAGCCTTAATAGATTGATTAAAATTTCACATGCATCTTAACAGTTGACAACGCTTATGTATCTAAAGAAATTTACAAAATTCAAGTATTTATTACGACGGTTATTTTGACTTAAAATATTCTTTTATAAATTGATATATATATATATATATATATATATGTATATATATATATATATATGTATATATGTATATATGTATATATGTATATATATATATATAATATTTTCGTGACCTTGATATGATATGGTAAACTTAATAAGTCGGCGATTAAAGGTCTGGTTTATTACTTCAGAGTATATATATTTAAAACAACCCTACATGTTTCGGCAATGATGCCTTTGTCAAGGATATAAAAAATATAAATGACAGAATATTGTTTTAAATATATATACTTTGAAGTAATAAACCAGACCTTTAATCGCCGACTTATTAAGTTTACCATATATATATATATATATATATATATAGCATGATTTAAATTTTAGGTTATTAACAATTATAAATTAGAACGCAAAGAGATATAATAATTTACATGACATTTTACATACAATATAACTTTACCCAATATACACAGATGTGTTTTTTCTTAACACGATCGCATTGTTGTATGTTCAAACCTTTTTACAGAAAATAATAGGAAACCTTACATAAAAATAAACATTGAGATTTGTTTTATCTATTGTTTATACAGGATGTAGTCAAATTTTCATTACTGTGTTCAAATTTATTTAATTATTCAATTTATCTCGGTTAGAAGAGAACACAGCAATATGTATTCCGATAGAAGACAAAGCTTTCTTTAACACAATTTTGAAAAACATTTAATTATAAATTGTTTTAGAAATAAGTTCTGAAAAATTTCTTGCAATAAAGTTCATATTTAAATTTCTGCTTTTATTTATTTTAGGTAAAATTTTTAGATATTTTCGCAATTTTTTTTTGCATATATGGCCGAAGTTTATTCATATTTCCTGAAAAATCGTTGCATATATATGCGCATATATTTCAATTTTTCTTTGCATATAATCCGGTCTTTAGAGATTATAATCACCAACAATTTCGTAATATGAGCCACACTTTTTAATTTCGTGTTATTGTTTTCATAAAAAGTTAATTATACATAATTAATTACATGTTTTAAGATAATAATGAAAATGCCTCTTTACTCGTTTGTTCGTTGGTTGCGGCTGCATTTTGCACAGTACTGTATATATAGGTGAAAACAAACGCTTCTCGAACTGACCGTTAAAAAAAAACTGAGAATAATAATCATATAACTTAAACAAACTTAACCCTGCAATACTACTGTGTCAATAGTATTACAGTATATTTTAATTAAGAAATTGAAATACCGTTTTGTCAGGTAAGTCTGTTTAGATAACCTTTCGCATCTGGTTCGACAATTTTTTTTCTATAGAAAATGGCATCATGCAGTAGGCCATTAACCGAACGAGAGCTACAAGATGAAATTCAGAAAATTATGGAGGATGTTGGGATATGGAAAGTGTTTGGGAGTAGGTAGACAACTTGAAGATTGAAGTAGAGTCCAGTGACGAAAGCGATTTGGACGAGAACGACAGCGGTAGAATAACTTTTTGGGACATCCTTATACTAGAAGAAAAAAATCTGATTCTTAACATTTCAGAAACAACAAATAATAAAAGTACGTTATTTGATGATGGCGTACCACTGACTATTTGAAAATGAAAAGGGGCATAATAACATCAAAAGCCATAACTTTGAAAGGAAAAAATGGTTACAAGTGTTCTACCAAACTTCTGCAAAGATCAAACAGAACGAAATATCATTCATTTTGTGTCAGGAACTAAAGATAATGCCCAAAGATGTGCAACTATATCTTAATATTTCCTGCATTTTCTTTTGGATGAAATTTTAGACATAATTATTAGCCACACTAACGCATAAATTGCCAGGCAGTGTAAAAACTATGCCGAAAATACATCGTTGGTGCCAGGATTTGTAAAAGAAGAAACTGTTGGCCTTACTCGCAATTTTGGACATGTCTGTAAAAAAAGACAATCATTTGAATGCAAAGCAGATATTTGATTCTACACTATCCGATTCATTTTATAAGTCGTGTATGAGCTGCGAACGATTCATTTTATTGATAAACTGCCTTCGCTTTGATGATAAGACAACAAGAAAGGAAAGGACAAAAACGGACTCATTTGCACATATTCGCCAAGTATAGAATGCTTTTATTACAATATGCAGAACATCATACACCCCCTCTTCATATCTGATAATTGACGAGCAACTTTTAGATTTTCGAGGAAGATCTTCATTTAGGATGTATATTCCTAATAAACCATCAAAATACGGAATAAAAATTCTGATGCCTTGTGGCTCTTCCTCGAAATATGATTGAAGCCATGCCTTACTTGGGAAAATCAACAGAAGCAAATGGTTTGCCATTGGCTGAATATTTTGTGAAAGAATTGACAAAATCCGTCCACGGAAGCAATAGAAACATAACAATGGACAACTGGTTTACCTAAGTTTCACTGGCAGATAAACTTCTTGAAGAACAATACAAACTAACCATTATAGGTACAATAAGAAAGAATAAGAAAAAAATCCCGTTGGAAATGCTGGAAGTCAAAGGACGGGAATCTCATTCGTCAATGTTTTGTTTCGACGGAAACAAAACATTAGTTTCATATGTGCACAAGAAAAATAAACGGGTAGTATTACTATCAACCATGCATGAAGGGGCTAAAACATCTGAAAAGAATAACAAACCAGCAATAATTTTGAGCTACAATGAAACGAAATCCGGAGTGGATACTTTTGACCAGATGTGTTCAAACATGTCATGTAGTAGGAAGACCAGACGTTGGCCTTTGTGCGTTTTCTATGGAATAATCAACGCTTCTTGTATTAATTCCTATGTCCTGTATTGTTGCAACAACATAAAAGAACATAAAAGCCCCTTCCTCGATTTCAATTTATGATAAAACTAAGTCATTAGCTTGCTAGATCTTGGATGGAATACAGATTACGCGCCAAAAATTTACGCGTGATAAGAAAAGTATAGGAGAAATTATTAAAATCGAAGTTAAATAATATCCTCTATGAAGAAGGTAAACGTTCCTTATGCTTCTAAACAAATTTTCTTATAAAAAGTGTAAATGTTTTCTTAAAGGACCAATGATATAATGTTCTTATTTGTGTTCACAAAGATAAAAAGAAAAATCCGCTGTTTTTTGTATTGTTATAAAATCGTAAAACTTACGACACAATAGTATTAAAGAATAATAAATAGTAGTATTGCAGAGTTAAGCAAATACAAAAAGCGCACAGTACTGTATATGCAGGTGAAAACAAAAGCTTCTGGAATCCGAAACAAAATTCATCTATAAACCATTTGCTTTATTTACGGTCTATAGATTTTACCTTACATAAAATTTTAATCCTTAATAGCTTCTTAAAAAAAGCTGATAATAATAATAACTTAGACACACACAAGATGCGCAAAAAAGTAGGTATATATTTCAAAATGGAGAACAATCTCAGTCACAACTTTGTCAACTCTGTCAAAGAATCTTGATAATTTGCATCGTTTGTTGTGGGATTTCTATGCAGCTATAATAACCAATAGAATTGCAGTATTAAAAATTACACAGTGATCATGCGTTTTTTGCTACTCTATACGTTGAGGGAATCAAATATAGTAGTAAAATTCCCTCTGCATAAAATTTTGTATTTCCAGTAATTCAGGTAAATTCTATAACTAAAGTGTTATATGCCAACTAAGGACCATCTGCACAGATGACAAATGAATTAGGCCTATTGTTAAGAGTAGGAATGTTTAAGTGTTTAGTATAGACGCCTTATTATAAGTTATTAATCACAATTGCATGACAGAAGTATACTTAAATAAGTTACGTGTATAATACAAAACACCGAAATTTAGTTATTGTGATGCGACTTGGAGAAAATACATTAAATTTTGGTAAATTAAATAATCTATGTTCTAATATTTAAATTAATTAATATTTGCAAAATTATACGGTTTTCTTTGCTTTAATTTATTTAGCGGTGTCTGAACTATACAGTGAATAAATGAATCGCATACATGTAATTGTATGAGAAATATATCCTGCAGTAGTCAATAGACCTATACTTTTCCAACAGAGTAACGCCTGGCCGCGTACTGTTCACTCCTATATAAACAAAAAGAACTCAACGGTATAGAGTTGTTACCACATCTGCAGGCAACTCTGACTCGCTACCATGGGATTAAGATCTGTCTATGTCAATGTCTGTTATGTCACATTAATTTAAAAAATCCTTTTTAAAAAAAGAAATGTAAAATTATTACTATTTGGTAAAAACAATGTCCACAAGCTAATAATTTATTATAAAGAAATTCTATAACTGAAATACCTCTATTTCAAAGAAATTAGTGGTAACATGTGTTCATGGGAAGTTTATTTATGAAGACTCAAGCTTCCTACATACGATACATGTACTTTGATAATAGCATAGCTACGTACATTTAAGATTGAGAATTAAAGTACTTTGAAATGCATGGGAACACGTGCAATAAGGTTAATACTACTTTTGGTTTTAACGAGAATATGATAATTAATTCTATGGTACTTACGTAGTGTTGTAAAATAAATCTATTACAATTTTTATAAATCTTTACCCTTGTTATTAGTTTAAGTAACCAAGAATAAATAATAAGTGTCACTAAACAGTGTATTAGAAGTTCAAAAATGTATACTGGCCATAATGATTCAAACCATGCTTTTCTTTTTGTAGGTGGTTGGTTTAGCTAGACGTAAAGCTAGAGTCGAAGAGTTGGGAAAATGCGGTAAAGGAAAATTATTCGCTCTAGAAGCAGATGTGACCAAAGAACAAGATATACTTAATGCTTTCGATTGGATAGAGAAAAACGTTGGACCAATTTTTGCCTTTATTAATAATGCTGGTGTTTTCTATTCTTCCCCCATCGACCAAGCAGAAACTGATAACCTCAAGCGTATTCTAGATACAAACGTCTTAGCTCTCACATTATGCACAAGAGAGGCTATTAAAAGCATGAAAGTCAGTAAAACCGATGGAATAATAATAAATATTAATATTCTCGGCTGTTGTTGCAGATACTTCTTGGTGAAACATTTTAACTTCATACAGTAAATAATAAAAATAAATTAAAACACTTGGCTTGTTTCACTATGAGATTTATTTAAATTCTCTTAAATTCTCTCGTAAATATTAACAGTATTTCTGGCCATTATATGGGAGGACTCCCCGGCTTGTCAAGTTACTTGGCTTCCAAGTTCGGAGTAACTGCTTTAACAGAAGCTGTTAGGCTAGAATTGGCAAAGAGCGGAAGTAAAATTAGAATAACAGTAAGAACTTTATACTAAAGTGATAGCAGAAGATAAAATTTTAACACAAACAGTAGTGTACATAACTTTTACTTTACTTCTAGAGTTTAAGTCCTGGTTTAGTGGAAAGTGAAATGACGGATAAAATCGTAACAACGCATCCATACATAAAAGGTGAAGATATTGCAGAAGGCGTTAAATACATTCTCATGCAACCTGCCAATGTAAACGTAAGTAAATTCGAATAAAAAATTTATGTATACAGTACTTGCTAAAAATGTATAACATATCAGTTTTTTTGGCGTGATATTTCCGTAACTTTTAAGTCGAAGATGACTGTATAAAAACACACTAAAAATTTGGAATTTATCGAATGTTATAAGATCCAGAAGGCTATATATTCTTGGTCGGTACTGTATATGTCCGCCTTTCAGTAATAGATCATGCAAACATCATCCACAGTACAATTAAAAATTCTATTTTAAGTAATACCGTGACTGGCGATGCAATGTGATTATACAATTTTCATGAATAGAAATTCTCAGCAATTAAAAATAAAACTTAAGCTTTTGTTATATAACTATAAGAATGATTGCATCAGTTTTTTTCTATAATTAATTTGCGAGAATAATGGATTAGTGAAAAACTTTCACTAGAATTTTTCTTATTTCAAAATACTTTCTGTTGTTGCTTCTTCTATAAAAAATAATTCGGTACCAGAATTATTTAGTAGTTTTATAAGTAAAGTATAATAAGAATAACCATGTTAATTTAATCATCCACGATACCGTTTTAATTATTTAATTAAATCATTTTAAGTTTTACAAAGGACATTACAAAAGTTTTGCAATATGCTGCTGCCGACTGTTGTACACTGTGTTAAGTTTAATGTAGGTTGAAACTTGTTCAAGTCTACACTGTAGCCGACTATTAGGTCTCATTGTGTAAGTTATTTACGAACTGTGGCTCTATACACAATAGGCTATGTAATCTTATTCAAAAATGCAATCCCGAGCAAATTAAAGCTATAACTTTACCCGTGGATTGAATAAGGAGTTCCAAAGAGAAAATTTCGGCTTAGAAGATGCTCCTAGGTCAGTATGCACCGGCAATTAGTACCATTCTGCACGAACATCTTCGATCGAGGGAAGTTTGTTCTATTTTAATATCTCAGGCCATCTCAGACCTTAACTGATAAGCAGAGAGTATGATGCGTTTCATGCTGCCGCGATATTCACGAAAGAGGAGAGGAGAGAGGAGTTTAAAACATCGTGTTAACAACATCTAAACAGGTAGCGAAACTTGGGTATTCTAGTGGTGGTCATTAAAGCACAGAACAAAATGTGGATATTTGAAGATGAAGGCCTGCCCGTTACTGTACAGAAATATCGATCCGTTAAGAAGGAAATAGTGCCTGCTTTCTTACGATCAAAGGAGTTATGCATGGTACTGGAAAAACAGAAGAGAGTCCCGGCAAATTGTTCCATCGGGGAATGCCTGCTTAGAGTTGTTGAAGCACTCATCCTTCATCCTCGCTCAATTCCAGGTATCAGAATCTTTCACCACGGCAACCTTCGGCCCATCGCACCAATATATGTATCGAATATTTAGCAAGAATCGAAGTGAATGTGCTGAAAAAACCACAATACAGCCCAGATTTCGTTTCATACGACATTGCGCTGTATAGAAAAGCCTGAAAATTAGGAAGTTTTCCAACTAAGAGTATCGTTCTTAGGTGGGATAAAGACTGTACCAAACTTTCAAAAGAAACATACAATAGAAATTTATTTTGAAAGTGTGAAAATTAAGGTTCTATTGCAAAACTTTCGTAAATCCATTTGCATGTCTTTCACTTACTTCTACAAACACTACTGTAAACCTTTGTCATCGTGTCTAATTTTACTTTTCTTTCTTTCAAAATGTAGATTGCAAGGTTAGAAGACGAATAAACATGTTTAATCTCAAAAATTTTAATTTACACTTAATTAGGCTATTCTATGATGTTAAAGTAGATTCTTCTCTTCATTATAAACTTTATAGAATTTATAATCTATCATTTTTCATATCCTACTTCATTGCCCTTTCGTTCGAAACCTCCATAACTTGTGCAATGTTTAAGATTTTTAAATAATTCTTTCATTTTCCATTATTTCAAAATAATAATTTCCAAATAAATCGATAGGAAATATAAAAAGCAACTTCTGATTTTTGTTTTTATTTTAGGTGGCAGAACTGATGATAAGACCTGTGGGCGAAGTTATTTAAACATGTAATAAAATATGAAACAATCTTTTCGGGTTTAATAAAATTAAATAAATACTTGAAAATTCTAAGTATTCGTTGCTTTGTTGCGTAGATGTTTTAAATAAACTAAAAACTAAATTATAGAGTTAAATTTTAAGGGGATCATAATTCTACAATAAGCCTTTGACTTAAATCCTAAATGATTGAAATTGCGAGGAAAATATTGCCTTCAGGGCTGTTAAATCTTCTTTAGACACAGATCTAGTAGGGTTAAATCTCTTTCTCTCTCTGAAGGGATGGAAGTACAGCTACATAGCGTTAGATGGTGTGAACTAGATAATGTGATGTGTGATGGTAGAACTAGATAATAAGTCAGTCTGTCAAACTGTACTTTGCCAGGTGTCGAAAAACAGTTTTTCTATTTTGCGTTCGAAATGAACTCATTATGAAACCAAAAACAGTATCGAAATGAGCTCTATTACGATACACTTTTTTTCATTTTTCAATGTTGGCGTTGTTCGAATACAGAAATAGATATCATTGCTGTCATATGATTTTAAGAATTTATGTACATTTGACAGATATGGCATATGTTCGTATTTTACACAAACAACGTATGTTGTATACAATTGACAACAACATATATATGTTTCTATGTCACTCATGTTTATATTTTGAAATGAAATATCAAGTAATGTTAACGAAAATTAATAAATAATATGTAATATAATATACTTCGCGGATAGCAAGATTTAAATTTGAAAATGTCAAGTATCAATGTGACCAACTGCATGCTTTATATAAAAATTAAACTCTGAACTTTCAAATTAAATAATTCCAATTTAAGCAATTTATTAATGTAAAAAACGCAAAATAGAAAAAATAGTATAAAAAACTCGTTTCATAAGGCCTTTTGCCGCACTCGCTCTTTAGAAAACTCGCTGCAAGCGGCTCGTTTTCTAAACTGATCTCGTGCGGCAAAATGGCGCCTTATGAAACTCGTTTTTTAATATACTATTTTGCGTTTATATTTGTTGAGTTATGTTTAAATTATTCTGTGAGACTCCAATGTGTGATGTGAAAGGGCTAAGAACGTGCATCAAATTCTGCTTCAAATGGCAGCGGAAACATTGAAAATGCTTAAACAGACGTTTGGTGAGGATGCTTTAAGCCGGACGCAAACTTATGAGTAACTTAAAAATGAACGTGTGTCGGTTGATGATGATGACCGTTCTGGTCGGCCATCGACGGAAAACACGAAACAAAAGATGGCGAAAGTCTGTGATGCTATCCTGCAAGAACGAAGGATAACAATCTATGGCATTTTCAATATTGTCGTACGGCGTTTCTTAGCGTATTCTGTCCGGCGAAGTTAACTTACGTCGTATTGCTTAGAAGTTTGTGCCAAAGTTATCCAGCATTAAACAAAAACGACACCGTCTTCATGTGTGTACAGACCTGAAAGAAACTGCCGAAAGGGATACGAACTTCAGTACCAGAAACATTACTGGCGGCAAATCATAGGTGTACGGGTATGATCCCGAAACAAAGCAGCAGTCTTCACAGTGGAAGACCCCATCGGCACCACGACCGAAGAAAACACGGTGAGTTCGAAGCAACGTCAAGTCAATGTTGATTTGCTCCTTTGAAGCTGATGGCATCGTGCTGAAAGAATTTCTCCCACCAGGTAAAACAGCTAAAGGATGCACCAAGCCACACGTCACTTGTTGTGCATCAGTTTTTAGAGTCAACGAAGACAGCAGTATTACCTCACCCTCCCTACTCCCCAGATCTTGCCCCTTGTGACTTCTTCCTGTTTTCGATGTTGAAATTGATACTCGAGAGGCGCCGTTTTGAGACGATTGCGGAGAACCAGACCGAATTTCAGGAAGTGTTGAACACGTTAACACGCGAGGACATCCAGCACTGCTTCCAGTCATGCGCAAGTCGCTCGGATTGGTGTATTCATGCGGAAGCAACGGTATGGTAGTGAATAAGTTGTAAGGACAATTTATTGTTTTTTTTTCACATTTCGGGAATTTCTGGGTAACACCTCGTATATTTGATTTTTGAGACTATTGATTTCTAAGCTTCCTAATAAATTTAATTTTAGTACTTTATACCTTTTTCAGTTAACCTATTTCGTTTGGAAGTTAACAAATTTTTGAAATTTGGAAATGTAACTACATATCAGCTTTATTTAAAGGAGGAGGATTCAATGAAGTATGAAGTATACGCATTTGTAAATTGCGTATACTTCATTTTTGTACAGTTTGGGACCCTCGCGAAGCAATTTGTCGAATAAAACAGCTGTTTTGTAGTCTAGAACCAAATTCGTAACGCATATGTAGTTCCTAATTTATGTAACAGTAAATTTAGTTTTATAATTTCTTTGAATAGAAGTATATTTAGAAAATATTTGATGTTTTATGGTTAATATTGGAAATTAGTTTTTCCATATATTTCTATCAATTGGTTCAATTGATTTAATAATTCTATTCCTTCCTATAATTGCAATTACACTCGATAAAACTAAGGGCATTATCGTAAAATAATGAAATTATGTGTCTAAATAGTACCTTTAAAATGAAAAAAGGAATTTTTCTCCATATACTTTGTCTCGGCGGCTTCGTCGACGGAAACCCATACAAAACTATTAGAAATTTCCATTTGTATTAGAGCCATCACTTTGGAATGGCATTTAAGCAAGTGATATTTGCCTAATGTGGATAGATGTCGAGTATGTATGTTGATATATTTTGCCAAAAAGTTGCGACAAACTGGATATTTTAGTTTCATTAGAGGGATATTGGTAGCAACAAAAGTCTCACACAGCTCTCTATAAAAGGTATCAGTTACGATTTGATTAATTGCTTCTGTGTGAGTTTTTGCTTCAATATGTTTCAGTAATATAGAAATAATGAATTTGAATGAAAACATTTCGGGATATAATCGCAATGATTATCCTAAATGAAACAATAAGAAACAAAATATGGATAATAAACGTACGTATGCCTAACAACGATGAAGTAACTCCAACAAACGAAGAAAATATATATTTAGCACAGTGTGATGTGCGTCATACGACGCTACGTTAGTCGGTGACCTAAGTGATGATGTTATCGACTGAACAGTCTGAAATGTCGAGAATCGGATTATTCTCGTATAAGCCGAGAACTATACAAACGCTCAATAGATGAAAAATTATTCATTCATGTCGCGATCATCGCCAACTTACTATCGTAGATATAGATGTGTATAAAAATAGAAATTGTTTTATTTATTAAGTCATATTTATTAATCGAACCCGAATAGCAGATTTATCTCAATACAAAATCAGAATCAACTGATATATTAGTCCTAAACCGAAACAATTAATATACGCTTTAAACACATTCAAGATACCTATGTATACAGACACAATGTTACGGGAAGACTGAATCGGATTAATCTCATGTAAAATATTTTTTCTGCGCCTATTTTAGAATGTAAGCATTCTGATCAGTAGTGATGGAATGAATAACCGAAGTGCTCACTATTGGTCTTAATGCGACAGTACGATAGTGATCCCAACGATTCATTAATAAACGTTATACGATAATAATGGTGGTTTGATTGTCTAATCCTACATTCGAATAAACTGCATTTAGACTTTTTAATTATAATTGTTTAAATTTCTTGATAAATATACTTATTTTATTAATAATTGTATTGCGACACCTACTTTCAAATTAAAAAGTGAGCAGTTCGTGGATCCGTCAGTTTCCCACTCGTGCGGAATCACATTCCAAACTTATTACAGAATACCATTATCGCATCAGTGCTTATAATGCACGTATGTAGTAAGTTACCATTTCAACTCATGTCCATACTTAAGCTTAGATATATAGAATATATTTCTACATGTATTAATATAAGTATTTGCGAATACAATTAATACAACTTGATGTGTTTCATACGATATGCTATCTTTTTGGTTGCATTTGGTTATTGGAGCATCTGGCTACGAGTTAATGAACTACACAGTTATAGGTATTTCACTCTCTATTTAGCAGCACCTTAGCTGTTCGTTAGAAAGCGCTTTTGCCCTTGGGCCTCTCTTGTTCGCCAGATGTCTCAAGATATCTCTTGTCAGCTGACGATATAAGATTGTGTAATACCTGCGACAGTGAAGCTACATAGGCACTTCATAACTGATGAGATCGTTAGATCGAAATACATGTGTCTGTGTCTTAAAGTGATCATTGCGAGATTTAGAAGAAGCTACAGGAACATTCGTTCGTATATGCTAAAAGACAATTCCTAGATGAGATAATAAAGCGAAAAAATTAAAATATTCCAAGTTAATCAAGACTGGAGACATAATGACTGAAAGCAAGTTTTATCGACCAATAAGTTTAAATTTGAATTATTACGACTAATACAGTTTCTCTAAAGAATACCGCATATAAAATAAATACAAGAAATTATATAATCCACAAATTTTGCAGTACTGCTTTGAGGCGGGAACGCATCCACCCTTAAAACGTCAGTTCTTGGTCTTGATTACACGGTAGCTGAATACTGCGCCCTAGAGAGAATAATTAGCTGTAGTTTAAAAAGTACACCTCTACCCTGGCTCCACGTTCTATGCCATATTGCACCTCCCACAGTTAGGAGACAGGAAGGCCTGGTTAGAGAATAAAATGAAATTATATCCAATCCCCACCTCGCAGTACACAGTGAGCTGCCTGATGGCGGCCTGTAGACACTGAAGTCTAGATCTCCTCTACTACTAACTTATAGCAGAGGATTTCAACCCAAATGAGAGATGAAGAGAGTATTGGGAAACCTTGAAACTCGCTCAAACGACTCAAATTACCAATCTGACCGTACTCTTACCAGGAATGAAGCATCTGTCGTGACTCATTCTATAAATGTTGACTGACTGAGACACCGACTTGCGAATGCAGAGAACCTCGCGACTATTCACCATATTACAGCCGAGTGCTCCCTTACAGCATATGGAGGTTAAAATGAGTGACTTCTTTGAAACCACTGACTCCGTGTTCGATTGGATCAATGAACTTGATTTGAAAGTTTAACTCTGTTCTGTGTAGATGTGTATATGTAACTTTAAATTTCGATTCATGTAAGTCATACACTAAATAAATAATAATAATTCCCTAGGTTTACTCTGTTTAAATTTAATAAGCCATCGTTTCTGTGTATTGCTTCTAACACTATGTTTAACAAAGATATTTCATTTTTGGCGTAACTAATGTAAGATTTAGGAAGAGCTGCTGAAGTATTCCGCGGCTTATATTTGTTATAATGAGTTTTACTCCAATATATTCTCCGTATCCTCAGGCGTTCCGCAGAGTTCGAACCTGGTGTTACAAGAAGAAAATAAAGTTTAATATTAACGAACGTGCCGTAGTCACTTATACTACTTGCAATAATCCGTTAATATTTTCATACGTTCTGAATCAAACACTTATTCCCAGGTAAACACAAATAAGAGACCTTGGTATTTGGTTGATCAATGTTTGCAGTTTTCTGAGCATAGCCATCACATCTGCAATTCCGCCTTAGGTACTTAGGTAAGTTTTCGAATATGGAGACATTGAAGATACTTTTTCACATATTGGTACGTCCCAAACTTGAATATGCATCGGTAATCTGGTACCCCTGCTACGTTTATCAGACATTGTTAATAGAGAAAGTTCAGAGAAGCTTCTTAATGTATCTAGAATTTAGAACGTTTGGAATTTACCATCCACGGGGTGTCGACTACGGCGATTTGCCGGCAGACTTCGAGTATCTCTCTCTATTTACATTCAGAGGGACTGACAGTAATTTCATGATGAAGTTAGTTAATAACAAAATTGATGCACCGAATCTGCTCTCATTTGTAAATATCAAGTCTCTAAATATGGTACTCGATCAGATGATGTTGTCGTCATTACCAGAGTCAGAATAAAGGTTTTCACTAGGGCACGCTTGAATCATATGGCAAGAAACCCAAATAAATTATCCACTGATCCTTTTTACTTACCCTCAACATCTAACAATTTTTTTCACTTATCACTTACCCTCCTCTCCTTTAACTACATGCTTTTTACTTACCCTCAACATCTAGTCGACATAAAGATAACCATACACATAATTATTATTAAAATTATGTTGGACATCGTTTACAGGCAATCATTAATCTCATATTTCTATGATATTGAATGCTTCCAAAATTATTTAAATTAAAAGCAAGAAAACGAAATGCTACGGATAATAGGTAAAACCAAAGTCTGAATTTAAACATTATATATAGCATTATTGCTTCTGGGATTCCAGACTGGAACCGCGTAGTTAGCACTGCTTTCTTCTTGGCCAACGTTACGTCCACTATTGCATGGAACATCTTCAGGGTTGCTACTATTGTTGCTGCACAGAAATTGCCAACCCGGAATCCCAGAAGCAATCACAGACAATATTCACGTAAGCCTACAAATCAGATCATAGAACATATTTTTAACTATCTTGACTGAAAAAAGATTGAAAGCTCTAAAAGAAAATATAACATTTTCGAAAACAGAAATTAGATGAACGTGTGAAACGACAAAAAAGATATTATACAAAATATCAAAAAATCCATACTATTGTGATAATTCTGCTGTTCGGTTCGTTTAAATAAACCTAACGGTAATTACGAATAATTATAATAATAATAAAATACACTAAATAACACCAACTATTCGAACACATTAAATAAGTCGACATTTACATGTAAGAATGTGATTTAATATTCATTAATTCTCACTTGCAGTAAATTCCAAATGTTAACCAACTATAATAACAATATTTATATTTATGTACTTATATACACATTTATTACTAAGATATCAAGTACACGACGGTCTTGGGGCGCTTTCATATTCCATCAGTTTTCTCGACTCTTCTATGTCTAGTCTTATTCGGGAAAATTCTAGGACGTGTTGATGTGTGCGGCTGATGACGTCAACGTACACTATATTGCCCCCTCCTTAAAGAAAAAGTTCCGTCCGGAAACATGCCATCCTTTGGTTCCATTGAGCCATGACGAAATCTACAGGTAGGGCTTTTGTTGCATTGCGACGTCATATGGAAGTCCACTGTTTTATCTTGTCCAGGCAGAAGTGAATATTCAGGCCGATAATTACAGACCAGAATTTCCATACCAGTATGTTGGAATAACACCTCTACTATGCTTCTTACAATTCTCCAGTCAAGACGGTTCAAACCACAACCCAATTTTGATACTGCTAATTTAAAAATGTCTTGCAATATTTGCTCACGTAAATGGACCAGAGCCTCCCATAAAGCACGATAGGTTGGCTACAGCCATGATAACTCTTTCGTGATAAAATAAAAAATTGACCGTTGTTTGTTTATTTGTAGACTCTCCCCAATTGCCAGTCCCTGCTGCCATAATTCTGCGATTCTGCCAAATTTCTCTATAAATTCATTGGAAATTCCTTTCCACATTCGTGGATCTCGAGCTACCCAGTGAGCGACTGTGTAGTCCGACGGCACAGTAAACAAATCTTACTGCTTCTCGATGGTCACCCCAAATCGAGCTTTTCTTGAACTTTAGTACTCCTCCATGAACTTTTCAAAGGCTGATACCTTGTGGTAGCTATCCAATTGGGGCAAGTTACTCGATTCAAATGCACGACTCGTGGTTTACTATGAGGTGTCCCTCTTATGTGGTATATTACATCGTTAATCCGCTTAAACACCTCGTATATCCCCTCCCAATTCTTATGAAGTATTGGAGACAGGCCCCGGCGACGCTATGAGTTATATAACCAAACCAGATCATTTGCTTAGTAACCAGCTTCTTCAACGTTGATGTTATAGCTTTTCTTCATTCTATCACTGGCATCCCGAATATTATGTCTTACTTGATCATGGATATTGTCCGGTCTTCGTCGAAGAGTGCTGTCATAATCTTCTTCTGCAAGATCTTCTCCAGGCCTGCTCCCAAACTTCAAAACACAGGGCAGGATAATGAAATCGGGTTGCACGATGGTTTTCGATAACCTAGTATCTAGCAAGCAGACATAGGTCCTTACTTCCATAATAGAGTCTACATACCATGGTTTTATGTTGCAAGGACGCGATTTGGGCAAGCGTCTTTGGGGCTTCCTGATGCTAGGTCGATGATTGCCCCTGTTCATCGACCCGCTTTAATTTTTCTGTTGCTCAGCCAATACTTTCTTTGTCGCCTTACCACATGTGCTTCGAATTATATGTCTCAACAATTTCTCAACAATTCCAATATTGGAGTGCTCTTTTATTCGATTTTATCTGGTTTAGTACTCGACTAGTCACCTGCTGTATGAATTCCTCGTTTTCCTGGTTGTCAAAACTCAAGTGCGTGCGCTAATGATCGCTAAAGATCAAGTTCTTTGATCGTACCAGCCTTAATGTCTGCTGCATATTACTATCCCGGAGACCATTAACGTCTGAACGCCAAGTGATCCACGTGTGTCAAAGTGTTCCGGCGCTATTGGATATACAAGTCGAACCAGACGGGCAATATCCACCTCAAATTACTGAAGATTCTCGCCTTTTTTCTGTGACTTATTCTTCAGTTGGGTATGGTATACCTGCTCCAGATGTGCATGGCCATATTTCATTTCCAACCGTTTAATAAGTTGGGTATAATCCTTGCGTTCTTCGGGAGGTAGTGCTTGTAAAATGCCACTAGCGTTGATTAAAACATTAACCTTCTCGAAAGATGGTCATGCGTTTGCTTCTGCCGCTGCTTCTAATTGCGTCAGATAAGTCGTCAGAGTTAACAACGAATCCACGCCAGAATCCCCACTTGGAACTTAGAAGAAATAATTCTCTGGATCTTCGCCTTCTTTGGTCAACACATTTCGAAGTTGTTGCTGAAGCGTTGCCTTCATATCGGATATATCTTGGTCTCGTTCCTCCAGTTCACGTTTCAGGTCAGCTACTTTTACGTCGGAGAGTTTTACTTTGTTCGTCATTGAGATATTCAAAATAAAAGTCTTTCCGAAGTCTATATTTATTTAAGCGAATGTTTAATTAACTCTTAATCGATCACTTAGTCCGTTTTTATTAACAACGCACCTGACACCACTGTAATAAATCTTCTGTTCGGGTCGTTTAAATAAAACTAACGGTAATTACGAATAACTATATTAATAACAAAATAAACCTACAAACCGCTTTTTTATTTTATATTGCGTTTTTAGAACTGCCACCTTCTTGGCCGACGTTCCGTCCACTGTTGCAAGGAACATTTCGAAGACTGCTATTACTGTTGATGTTGCTATACTGAACATAAAAGTCTGTTAATTTGAGAGAAGGTTATAGAGGAGCTGTCCCAGACCAAGATCACTGGAGCATGTAGTTATGCTGGAGTTGTTGAGATAGAAGGATTTGTCGGGTATTGTGTAGGGGACATCCGTCATTGAGGTTGAAATTATTGGAATGCTTTAGGATTTCTATAGGCTTAGGTATATTGCGATTCAAGTAGTATGGGTTGCAGTACATAATCTAGGCAGATTGTAATTTGGTGTCCAGTTTCTAAATGTCCAATGTCCAACAAGTACAGACCAAGTAATGAACAGCACCCTAGTACAACGCCCTTGGTCAACAAAACAACTGTTTACCAGGGAGTTATAATATCACGTTTTATGTTGAATGATAGTGGGAAAGGGTGTTTAGGTTCTATCTGATGTTTCACTAAGACATCCAGGAAAAGAAGAGAATTTTTCGATTTAGCCGCCATAATGAAATAAATGGAACAGTGTTGAGAATTAAGGAACTTAGGAATTGTTCAAGAAATCACGTCCATTTGGACAGATAACGAAGGTATCATCAGTGTATCTGAACCAACACTTCGGTCTGTAGGTATCGAACCAAAGTGTTTGTTATTCAAACGGCTCCATAAAGATGTTGGCGACGACAGAAGAAAGTAGCGAACCCATAGCTGCATTAATCAGTTGTTCGTAGTAATAGTCACTAGGTTAGCTACATCGTCAGGCTCTCTATGAAAGGATAGTATTTCTCGGATTATTTGTATGGTGTCAGGTATGGCGAGTTTGGTGAACAGGGATTCGACATCAAAATTTACCAGTAAATTCTTTCAGCCTTAGTAGAAAGTATTTGGAATTTTGAATAAAGAATTTACTGTTCCAGTATAGTGAGAGCCCCTTTTGGTATAAATTAATTATCCTTCGTGTGTCTATATTATGAGTAAATACACGCAATGATCCAAACTTCCCTATGTTGAAATAAGCCAGCAAGTGCACTTTCACTGTAATTTTAGTGTACGTTATACAAGCCGGTTTGTATCTAAGGACCATACTTTGTATCTAGGCTTAGAACCTACTCTAGTCCGAAAACACAATATTCGACCAATCTTTCTCCATGTTATTGCGAACCCCAGCAAGTCGTCTTCCGCGATGGTTTCTGACAATAACGGTTGTAAAACTGATTCTTGTGGTTGCACGTGATGTCTTCCGACATAAGATTTCATCTTTGTTGAATTATATCGATTAGTCTATAATCTTATGAATCCGTTAGACTTTAATAAATATTTTAGAGCTGTAATTATTAGAGCTGAGGATGTTTGCGGTATAACCATGGTTATATCATGTAACCATAGTAATTTACTATGGTTACATGATATAACCATGGTTATACCGCAAACATCCTCAGCTCTAGTAATTATAATCATTTTGGTTCTTTTGGATGCATGCGCAAGAAAACAGTCTGAAAAACTTTTTATATACAAAACTAATTTTAACATAGATGATATCTATTTCGCACAAAAACTAATATTCAACAAAAATTTACAACGCGCATTATAGGAGTTATTACAAGCACGCGTTTTACGTTTTGGTGCCACTTATTACTAACTAAGTGTACGTCTTGGGCCATATTTATTACTAACAAGCGCTCTGGTTGGCCGGCTGCTGTGTGCTAATAATAATAAAATTATTTCAAATAAATAATTGTCGTGTTGGCGAAGTATCATCAAAAGTCCAGGACGTGTGAGATAATGCTTAAATATATTACAACTTACTAACTAAATAAAACACAGAAGCGTTGTCCTTAAAGTTTGTATTTATTATTTACATAAAAGAAATTGAGCTTAATATATTTAAACGTATTTAAATAAAAGTAATGTTCACAAGGCGCGTTGAATAAGTAATTAAAAACAATTAACACAAAAATAAATTGAAACGAACGTTAAATTTGGCAGTAAATTAAATGTTAATTAACTATGATTAATATAAAATGACCTCTATATCGAAAAATACAGAGTTACCTGTTGAAGCGTATGTTTGTCGGTCACGAGGTCTGTGACGATATACTTGGACAAGTATGGAGAGCGATGCTTGGCGGACGGACGAAGAATTAATTAAGTCAATTAAATTAATGTGGATTAGCTCTAAAGAAAAATTTATATAGAACAATACAGATTACTTTTTAGTTGCGGAGATGCAGGGGCACATGCAACCTGGCCGGTACTTGAACAGCATGGCGGATAAGATGTTTAACTTACGAAGGTTCTAAAGAGAAGACCGATTTGTGTCAAAGTAACACTGGTCTAGAAAAGGTCTGTTTTATTGCTAGGGATCGAGGTTGTCGATATATTGACTAATAATTAATAAAAAGCGCGACCTGAAGAGGTGTGCTATCGATGACATAAATATTGTTAAAATATCCCTTGTAAGTCAACCTTTCAAATGATATGAGACACCATATATCAAAGAAGACGTACATAATTAAATTAAAATAATTTAATTTAAAATGAAATGTATATAAAAATTCCACAGTGGACGTTATGGTTGTAAGCAGGTAGAAGACCAAGGGTCTAGCGTAGCGCGACAACAAAAGAAAGACTTTCTCTTTACACACGAATATACAGGAAAATGTCTAAGTGAAGTTTAATATTTTAAAATGCGGGATACATATTTAATAAAATAAATATAATTTAAAAATAGAATTAAACATGTAGATCTCGGTTTCCGGGTTGAAACCGCGTCGAGTTAGGCGTAATTGCCAATGTTCGTCGGTTTATAGGAAACCGAATTATACGGACCGGTATCTGAACGGGTTTTCCCATCATCACCCGGCATACAAACAAGCAGTCATCAATACTCTTGTACATAGTGCTTTTTCTATCTCAGAACCTAGGGCACTACCCTCTGAACTTAAGCATATTTCCAACACCCTACTCTAGAATAATTATAACGCCCACGACATACACCGTACTATAGTTAAACATCGTAACCCCAAACCTCGAAGTGAACCAGATCCTAACATCAGCACCGCCTTCTTACCGTATATTCAAGGTATCACCGATCATATGGGAAAGGTTCTACAAATAAAATCAAAACCGTCTTCAGAGCCCATTCTAAAGTTTCGGACGTCTTACCTTCGGTTAAAGATAAAATGCCTCCGTTCCAAGCATAAGGAGTGTATCGCATTCCGTGTTCCTGTGGCAGTGTGTACATTGGCGAAACTAAGCGGCCAGTCGGTGTGCGTGTGTCCGAACATGAACGTTGTACTAGACTGTTAAACATAGCCGCTTCAGCGCTGGTAGAACACAAACTCAACTCCGGTCATCAAATTATATGAAAAGATGTCAAGCTTCTGTCCCGTGAATCGCATTATTTCCCTAGGAAAATCCGTGAATCTATTGAAATTTACAAACATCCCCGCAATCTCAATAGAGACGATGGCTATACGTTACATCCAACGTGGCAATCTCTACTGAACTCTACTACGAATTACCACGTCCATACAACGCATGCCATTGGCTCATTGTCCCCAGCCAACAGCAGGCCACCATCTGACCCGGTCCCCCTATATAAGTTGTGCCGGTCTCTGTCATAGCATTCTTCAAGCTACTGCGAAACGACGAACATGTACGTACAGCCTTGAAGATGTCCTTTGAACCAGTGGACGAAATGTTGGAAATTACGTCTAGCTCGACGCGGTTCAAACCCGGAAACCGAGATCTACATCTAGAGAGCGACCGCGGAAACCTACACCTACATTTAGAATTAAATATTTTTATATATGCGAAGCGTAACAGAGTGATCCTTAATCTGATTATATCCCCAATTATCTTACTTCCACCTTGTCTAAATCCACATTGATATTCACCAATAATGTTTTTCGTTTCCTCGATTAGCTTTTTATGCGTTGCTATTATTTTGTACGCAAAGTTTAAAAGATTAACAACTATGTAATAACAGCATTCTATCCTCTTTTTTATACAATGGACCCATTTTGATGGTATTTGTTCTTTTCTTCACATTTCTTGTATCAATTAATTATTAACCATGCAAGTAAAAAAAAAATAGTTATATTTACATAAAATATAAATATAACTAATAGTTAATCTTTATTAATATGTTAATAAAAATGACCATTGTGTCGTCAACACAGTGACTTCATCAGGTATGTACTAAAGCAAGTTACAACTAACTGACTGAAGCGAAGATTTTAACTATTTACTTTTATTTCTATTTTCAATTATGGATCTTCATGAAGTAAAAGAATCAATCCAATTTATATTTAGGTATATACAAAGAATACAGAATTATAATTTACAATCATAGCTTCTAGGTAATAATTTTTATAAGTTAGTCTAGCTTAATTTGGAAATTACGAAACCTACGATCGAACACTAGTAATTTGCAGAACTTGGTGTATATTTGAAATTGATATTTACTAATTCGTTTTGAGATAATTGTGTAAGAAGTAATAAATTTAATGATTTAATTAATTTCATTTGTCTATCAATACAGTAAAATGATTTAAAGAATATAGGTATACAGTGTGTCCACAGATTCATTCTCAACATTGGGATCTTGCCTATTATGAGAGATAGAGATTTGGTTAAATGGGATGAAATACTCCAGAGGTAAAGTTGTATCAAACCCTATACACTAGCTTTGAACATTTAACGTATTTCGGGCGCTATTACAAAAAAAGTGAATTTTCGATTTTCTTTAATAACTCATTTATATTTAAAGTATGACAAATTTAATTTGCACTTCCTTAATGCATTTTTTAAATAGGAATTTGGTGGTGTATTTAGATTTTTTAATACTGCTATAGTAGTTGAGCTACAATGGTCAAGCTTCATTTGCCTTATGGGGATCATAGTTGGCTATGACATCATCGAAAAGAATTTTTCTTTCCCTTTTCAAAAATGTATAATTTGTTATACCTGATACCAAAACTAATTTCAAAAATTAAAAACATAGGCGGCTGAAAGAATACTTAGATATTATTTAAAACAAAATTATAATAAATTATAAAAAATGTTCAAATGATCATTTTCGAAACATAAATAGGATCTACGAATAGTAGATTTAACAACTTTATGTAAAATACGCCTTGGAATAGCTCGACATTCGAACCACGCTTTCACGAAGTTCATTTACGTTATTGTAACTGCGGGCATACACTTTGCCTTTAATGTAACCCCACAAATAGAAAATTCTTTCAATGGAGACTGTGGTTAAATAATAATTTAAAAAAGGTATATAACCCATTACCTCAATTATTAGTCGTATCCTAAATACGTATTTCGACAACTAAGTTGTCATCATCAGTAGGTAAAAACTACTAATTAAAAGTCGCACATGGGGCACAGTAAAGTAAAGAAAAACGCTTCCGCACAACTACTGTACACTGCAACCCTGTAAAGACTAAATTTAACATGCCAATCTCAAAACTACGAGACAAAGACTTGTCTCTTAAGGAAAAGGTTTAAACATGTGTTAAATTGTCGAACAAAGAAACGGCAGAAATTCCTCTCTAAAAGAGGCGCCAACTAAAAACGATTTTTAAAACCTACGATGAACCTACTATTAAACTTAAATGAAACACCTTATTTTCACAAAACACTAGTATATTTAACTATATGTATATTTCATGTGCATTGCACACATCAGTAGTTATTATTTAAACGTATTATTTCAAGTACATGTATAATAACAATATCTATATTGGGTAGGGGTGTAAAAAAATTTCCATTACAAATGGTTAAAAAGTATGGTCGTATATTGTAAAAACCGAACTCTATTAATTCTGAGAAAGACAAAATTGGGAAGGGGCGTTACATGTGAAAAAACAAGACATCTGACTGTGTTTTGTTATATTAACTAAGAATCAATTAACGTGAAAAGGATCTATGAATTATTAGATATTGTAGGTATATAATTTAAAAGTTAATTATAAATAGGTGACATGTCATTTTAAGGAGTTAAGCACTTTAATATAATGTATAGAATTCACGGTTGGCTCTAGGTGAAACATGATTAATAATTTACTAAACAAAACACCCGGTACATTTGTTCCACAAAACGCCAAACATTTTACATTTCGTGAAACAAACACACCAAGTGCTACATTCAGCAAACCATTGTTAAGGAGGTAATTTTTGCATTCTTTCACGTGTATGGATTCCCACATGTCTATATTTTTGCTGTTACCCCCCCCCCACCCACTTATAAAAATGTGAATAGACAGCTGAACGGTATTGGAGATTTATCGCTATTCAAGAAATGCGAATTAGACATGTTTGTTAATCAATTAAATTTGAAATTTCCGACTATTAAATTTACGGTGGAAAAGGAACAATACGGCAAGATACCATTTTTAGATACTTTACTGATTAGAAATAAACATAAAATAGAAATCGATATTTTCCGGAAAGAAACCAACGTTAATAGATTCATCACCGCGGATTAAAATCATAGTTATCAACATAAGACAGCTTCCTTTAACTTTTTAGTCAATCGGTTACTAAATTTTCCGTTAACAAAAGAGAGATCATTAAAAATATTGCGACATACAATGGCTTTGACATAGAAATAATCAATAAATTAATTAGAAAAACTAAAATAAAAAATACAATCCGCGAATCCACGAGTTTGATATCCCAAAGTAACCAAGAGAAAAAGTACATATGTCTAATACCACCCTGTCACGAAAAACATTAATAAAGTTGTGAAAGAAAGAGGTCTCCAGGTAGCCTTTCGGTCCGAAAACACCATCAAAAGTCTGCTAGGGAATACTAAAGATAGAATTAATTCCAATTCGAAATCAGGGATATATGAAATTAGTTGCGCGGATTGTAATTTGAAATATATATGCCAAACTAAACGACCTATAATAACCCGTTTTAAAGAACACATAGCACATATCAAATACAATAAACCGGATAAATCAAAGGTCGCAAATCACGCTTTGAGCACACTGCACAATGTACCGATTACAGGTTTGAAATTGATAAAAGGAATTAATAAAACCCCACGAACTTGATGCTTATGAAAGTATATTTATCACGAAAAATAAATACCGTTTAGCTGTCTATTCACATTTTTATAAGTGGGTGGGGGGGGGGGGGTAACAGCAGAAATATAGACATGTGGGAATCCATACACGTGAAAGAATGCAAAAATTACCTCCTTAACAATGGTTTGCTGAATGAAGCACTTGGTGTGTTTGTTTCACGAAATGTAAAATGTTTCGCGTTTTGTGGAACAAATGTACCGGGTGTTTTGTTTAGTAAATTATTAATCATGTTTCACCTAGAGCCAACCGTGAATTCTATACATTATATTAAAGTGCTTAACTCCTTAACAATGACATGTCACCTATTTATAATTAACTTTTAAATTATATACCTTCAATATCTAATAATTCATAGATCCTTTTCACGTTAATTGATTCTTAGTTAATATAACAAAACACAGTCAGATGTCTTGTTTTTTCACATGTAACGCCCCTTCCCAATTTTGTCTTTCTCAGAATTAATAGAGTTCGGTTTTTACAATATACGACCATACTTTTTAACCATTTGTAATGGAAATTTTTTTACACCCCTACCCAATATAGATATTGTTATTATACATGTACTTGAAATAATACGTTTAAATAATAACTACTGATGTGTGCAATGCACATGAAATATACATATAGTTAAATATACTAGTGTTTTGTGAAAATCAGGTGTTTCATTTAAGTTTAATAGTAGGTTCATCGTAGGTTTTAAAAATCGTTTTTAGTTGGCGCCTCTTTTAGAGAGGAATTTCTGCCGTTTCTTTGTTCGACAATTTAACACATGTTTAAACCTTTTCCTTAAGAGGCAAGTCTTTGTCTCGTAGTTTTGAGATTGGCATGTTAAATTTAGTCTTTACAGGGTTGCAGTGTATAGTAGTTGTGCGGAAGCGTTTTTCTTTACTTTACTGTGCCCCATGTGCGACTTTTAATTAGTAGTTTTTACCTACTGATGATGACAACTTAGTTGTCGAAATACGTATTTAGGATACGACTAATAATTGTGGTAAGGGGTTATATACCTTTTTTAAATTTCCACAAATAGAAGTCGAGCGGCGTCAGATCAGGAGATCTTGGTGACCATGCAACTGGTCCGATCCACCTGTTACCAAACCGCTAACTGAGGAAATTGGTTACAATTCTAGAATCATGTGCTGAAGCACAGTCTTGATGAAACCAACAACTATGAGCCTCTTGTAAAGCTAATTCGCCCAGTAAATCTTCAATATTATTTTGCAGTAAATGCAAATAAACGTCAGACGTTATATATATATATATATATATATATATATATATATATATATGGCCAAAACACCCCATAACGGGGCATAGCAGCTTCAGGAAGCTTTCTAAATCCTCATTTTCGGGGTGGATCGGTCCCTATCCTAACTTTTCATATCTTCTGGCATATTTCCTTCCAGAGTCCTCTGTTCTTTGTCTGTTCCTGCCAGTTGTTAACGCCTGCTCCTCGAAAATCTTCCACTACCTCCTCTAGCCATTTGGATCTCAGTCTACCTCTTCTCTTTTTTCCTCCCGGCTTCCAGCTCAATAGTAGTTTGATTACGGATTCTTCTTCCGCCCTCCAAACGTGCCCCAACCATTTTATTCTTTGCTGTTTTATTTTTTTTACAATATCTTCTCCTTTGATTTCTTGTTGCAGCTCATTATTTGTTCTTATTCTAAATTCATTGTCTGTTTTCTTTATTGGTCCCATTATTGTTCTTAATATTTTCCTTTCGAGTATTCTTATATTTTCTTCGTCCTTCTTGGTCATTGTCATCGTTTCTGCCCAATACATTAGTACTGGTCTTATTATCGCGTTATATATTTTTAATTTATTCTTTTTAGAAAGATGTATGTTCTTTAACAATTTCTTATTGGCATAAAAGGCTCTGCTTGTTGCCATAATTTTTTCTTTTATTTCAGCATCTCTATTTCCATCGCATGATATCATAATACCCAGATATTTGAATTTTTCGACCTCCTCAAATGTAAAATTTTTTATTTGCATACTTTTGTTTTCTTTGCCCTTTTTTACAACTCTCATGAACTTCGTCTTTGTTTCATTGATTATAAGACATAATTTCTCCCCTTCTTTAATTATTTCTTGTACTATTTCGACCATTATCTCTCTCCTTTTTGTTATGATTACTACATCAGCCGCATGAGAAAGCTAGGTGGTTGATTAACCACCTAGCTTTCTCATATTCTTAGCGTACCTTTGTTTATTTTGCTTGTCAGATGTTCCAGAGCCAGATTGAATAACGTCGCGGACAAGGAGTCGCCCTGCCTGACACCTTTATTGGTTTCAAATTCATTTGATACAACTTTCGCTGTTTTCACACTAACTATTGTGGATTTTAAGGTCATCATCACAAGCCTTCTTAGTTTCGCTGGCACTTCAAGTCCCATCATTACTGATATAAGCTTTCCCCTTCTAATATTATCAAATGCCTGCTGAAAGTCTATAAACAGGAATTCTAATTCCATACTATATTCATCTGCTCTTTCTAGTATTTGCTTTATGTTATGCACCGCATCTATAGTCGATTTTCCACTTCTGAAACTATACTTATACGTTTTGCAATGCGTTTTGTCGTTGTATTTGCTAATCTTCTCTATATTATGGATGATAGGATCTTGTACGTAGTGCTTAAAAGCCTGATTCCTCTATGGTCTTTGCAGTTTTGCTGGTCTCCCTTCTTGTGCAGGGTCAATATTTGTCCTGATTCCCAGTCCTTTGGCATCTTTTCTTCAGTCCATATTTTCCGTATCAATGCGTATATGTATTCCTGGATATCATCTCCCCCGTATTTCAATAATTCATTATATATACCGTCTTTTCGGGGTGCTTTTCCATTTCTACTAGCTTTTATGACTTCTTTCACTTCTTCTAATGTTGGTTCTTGCACTACAATTTCATCGTCATGATCCCCAAATGTTCTCCCATCGTATTGGTTGTCGTTAAGTAGGTCTTTGAAATAATTTCCCATACTTCTTTATATTGTTCCTCGCTTTCAACTACTTTGCCTTCTCTGTCCCTTGTGCCACATACTTTATGATTATATGGTCTGTTATGCTCGTTGATTTTTTGGTAATATCGCTTGGTATTCTTTTTCCTATTTTCTTCCTCGATGGTTTTCATCTCATTCTCCATCCACTCCCTTTCACATTTTCGTAGAGCTTTTTTGCAATCTTTCCTTATTTTTTCATATTCTTCTCTATCTTCATGTCTTCCTGATCTTAACCATTTGTTTCTTATTTCCACTTTCGCTACTAACCTTTTCTGATACATTGCTTAATAGTATTCCATCCTGCTTCTAAATCGTCCCCATTTCTACTCTCCTTTCTTAACTGCCTCTCTATTTCTTCTCTGTATTCTTTCCTTTTTCTCCCGTTACTTAACTCTTCTATGTTGCAATTATTTTCCTTCTTTTTCATTGCCATTCCCGCCTTTATTTTCAATTTTACCATCGCTGTCACCATGAAATGGTCCGAGTCCGCACGAGCTCCTCTATATGTTCTTGCATCCAATATTGACGACTGTTTCCGTTTATTGACCAATACGTGATCGATTTACGTTTGTGTTTTCTGGTCTGGTGAATTCCATGTTACCTTATGCCATTTCGGGTGTTCGTGTTTAGTACTACTAATGATCAGGTTAGTTCTTTCAGCTAGATTGCACAATCGATGTCCGTTGTCATTTGTTTTACTATGCATTGTATATTTTCCTGCTACTTGTTTGTTATATTCTTCCTTTCCTATCTGTGCTTTGAAATCGTTCAAGACAATAACAGTATCCTTCCTCGGTATTTTTTCAATCTCCTGTTCCACCCTTTCGTAAAACTTGACCTTTACTTCTTCGTCTGCCATTTCCGTCGACGCGTATATATTTAATAACGACAATTTAAGTGGTTTTGTATCGAGTCTAATGTAAGCTAAGTTTTCATTTATTGGTCTAAATTCCATTACCTTTTTTCTTAGTTTTCCTAGAATCATGAATGCTACTCCCTTGTGACCTTGCTTTTCATCGCCTGAATATAGTATGGAAAAACCCTCTCTATCTAGTCTTCCTTGCCCTTCCCATCGAATCTCCTGTATTGCAGCTATGTCTATTCTATATCTTTCCAATTCCTTTGCTACTTCCTGCATTTTTCCTACCACTAACATTGTTCTTACATTCCACGTGCTAACTCTAAGTTTTGTATTTTTAACTGTTTTCTTTTTGTTTACCATTCTGTTATCTTCCATTTCTCTAACTGTTCTCTTTACCGTGTCCGTTGCCATGTCCGTTATCTCCATTGCTCCATCGTCATTCATTGTTAGTTTTTTGGTATCACTATTTCAAGCCTTTCTATATTATTATTCCATCTCAATTCCTTTCCTTTTATGACCAATTTATTGTACCCAATTTTAACTATTCTGCTTTCACTTCTCTCCTTTTTTTGCCATATTTCTTATTTGCTTTCCTTTTTCTCTTTCTCCTTTTGTTAAATCATCGTTAATATAAATCGTATCTTTCTTGTTTTTTAATTTGTATTTATTTCTCATTATTTTTGCTTTATCCTCTTCTTTCTCCAGTTCTACTAAGCAAGTTATTCCACCTAGTTTATGGGCTCCTCTGATCTCCACCTGTACTTCTAATTCTTCCTGAATCACTATCTTTATCTGGTCTTCTCGTAATATTGGGTCCTCTCTCTCTATTTTTAATCCAGTCACCAGTATATTATTCCTCCGTTTCTATTTTTCCAGCCATTCTATTTTATCCCATACTTCTTTAAACTTTCGTTTAATTTCTTCATTTCCTGCTTTAATTTCTTGGTTTTCCCTTTTTAGTACCTTGTTTTCCTCTCGTATTTTTCTTATTTCTTCTTTAATTTTTCCTTGACCATCTTTTATTTGGGTTTGTTCTGCTTTCATTTCCTTAACTATTTCTATTAGAAGATCTCATTTTTCTTCGTATCTTTTACTTGTTTTCATTGGTGATTTGGTGTTTTTCTGGCTTTCATAACTGCTTTTCCCTTCTCTGAGCCTTTTCCTGCTTCTCTCATCCGTCGAGCAATCATCACTGTCCGTTTTCCTCATCCTAGTATTTATTTCTTATGAGCGACTCTTCTATTGACGTGCCGCCACTGATAACTGCCTTGCTCGAGCGATGTAATTTGGGTTGCCGGACGGCGTCAGATATCGCCCGCAAGTCAACCTTTCGGACGAGCTCAATCTACCAACCGCTGTCAAATCGACTTTAAACTATTAAATTATTTCTCTCACCTTACGTTTCTGCTTTCACCTAAAATTTCACTGTTTCCTCTCACTTCACTTTTCACTTTAATACGTTTTCTGTATTCTTATACGCCAGTTATGTCCCGTAATTCGAATTTAATAACGTGTCGTTCAGAACACCGTGTTTACCAGCACAGTGGCGAACTCTATTCTCAACGTCAGATGTTAGTGTTTCATTAAAAATTATTGGATCAATTAATCGCGACCCTAATATGCCACACCAGCCATTAAATCTGATGTCGAGTAGGTCTGATTACATGAGCGTTTTCTGTAGACCCAAATCGTAAATTTTGCCTATTGAATAAATTGTTTATGAATCATGGAACCATAATATTTGAGAAGAAAAATTATCATTATTATGGCATTGCCTAGTGTACCATTCACAAAATTCTATTCGTCTTTTATTATCCCCTGGTCTTAAAGATTGAAATACATTGTATTTATATGGATGATATTTGTGGGAGGCCAAAATCTTATGTGGGAACGCCTGTGTTATATTGAATTTCCCAAACTGATGTGTTTGGATTTTCAACAACTGATTGTAAAACATTAATTTTGGTTTCATTACTTATGCGCTGCGGTTTTATATATGGCTTAGTAAATGATCCGTGATGTATTAAATTTACCATTAAATTTCTGTAAGTAGAAAGATGGGGTTGTCTGCGTTCTGGATACTGGTTTATGTACATTTCGGCAGCTCTCGTCGAATTTTTGTGACACAGAATATAACAGAGAAACATATCAAATTAGTCACTATTACTGAACGGCTCCATGACAGAAAAATTATTTAATAATATCACTAAATTTAGTATTTAAACGGTACTTTATATTTTATTATGCTAGGTATTTATGTTGCTATTCGATTTGTAAATTTCACATAACATATAACTAAATGTCAACTATAAAAAAAAACACTAACAATGACAGTTGTATCTTAGATTGTTTTATGTTTCCAAGGTTTCCTATTGTTAAATGCCACAACCGCTCCAACCTCTTAATGTAACAATATGTTGTTTTTTTTTTAATTTTTGAAATTAGTTTTGGTATCAGGTATAACAAAGTATACATATTTGGAAATGGAAAGAACAATTCTTTTTGATGGTGTCATAGCCAACTATGACCCCCTTGAGAAAAATGAAACTTGACCACTGTAGCTCAACTACTATAGCAGAATTCAAAAATCTAAATACGCCACCAGATTGCTATTAAAAAAGTGCCTTAAGAAAGTGTAAATTAAATTTGTCCTACTTTAAAAATAAATGAGTTATTAAAAAAAATCAAAAATTCAGTTTTTTTGCTATAGCGCCCGAAGTACGTTAAATATTCAAAGCTAGTGTATAGGGTTTGGTACAACTTTACCTCTGGAGTATTTGATCCTATTTAAACAAATCTCTATCTCTTATAATAAGCGAGATCCCCATGTTGAGAATGAATCTGTGGACACACTGTATAGGTATAAAGAATAAATTTCAAAGATTTGAAAGTAAGCTTTGTTGTCTGAACATTTTACCTTCACTTTGAATTGACAAAATAATTCTATACATTATTAAATGATAGTGTAATATATTAAACCTTGATCACCACTTCTTTATTATTTCACAATTCACTTTAAAAGTGCCCGTTATCCAGTTGAGTTTCTTGTATATATACCTACGTATGCATATACTTTCATGCACACAAAATGACCGATTTAACAGATAAAATAGTGGTAGTAACGGGGGCAAGTTCTGGAATTGGAGCTGCAATAGTGACAGAACTATTAAAAATGGGAATGAAGGTAAGGAAATTAAGTTAGGTAAAGCCTGTTTTTATTATAAAGAGGTATTATTTAATAATAATTTAAAATTTTGAATTATCCCTTAATATTTCTAAATGTTTTTTCTTTTCGTTTAATTTAAATAAAGAATGTGTTTTAGAAATGTTTATTTTAACTAAGTTTCAAATTTCAATACAAAAATCGCTTAATATTAATACCCTTTGAAGTAACATTTATTGATATCATTGTACTCCTAAGTAGATATAAAGATAGCGAAGACAAAATACTGATACTGAAAGCAAAATTGTGAAAATTTAAATGCAATTTTCATATTTCATCTTGTTCTTAAGTTTTGTCATAAATTTTGGTTTAATAGCTATTTAATATATGTATAATGCATCGTTTTTTAAATAAATTTAATAAACATTTATTACTATCATATCATAATAATTATAAAGATTACTATTATGTAAAAATACTATCTTATCCAGATTCTATATTAAGAATTATTAACAAGCGCAATTACATCGTTCAAAAATCCCTTTTGGAAAGTGTATGATCAGCTTTAATAATTTTAAACTACATAATGTTTTTTTCTTAAAAACCAAAAATACTCACACTTATTAGAATGATATCAGGAAACGAAATTTTCGAAAACATATTCTGAACTATTTCTGGTGTGATGACCAGGAATCGCTAGTCAGGAGTACATACGCCAGTGCCAGGGGGCGAGTATGGATTTGTTACAGCATTAACTGGATTTAAAAAATGCAGACACATTTAATGATTGAAATATTTAACAAATGTTATGCTGTTTGTGACTTCACTGGAGACTCTTAAAAGGGAAGGGTTTGGGCACATTTTATAATTTATTTATTTATATTTACCTATTTTATGTCTCAACTTTGAAACGACCACCTCTGTTGGTTGATGCAACGTCCTTGCTCTAATAGTAAATCACCAATAATTGTCTGTCACCGTAAATCAATTTATACATTGAAAATGACCGTTCAACATCTAGCGAAGAAGATATATAGGAGATAAAGTTTTTTAGTGACGGCACATTTATCCACGGTTCGTATTTATTTGTATAATATGTACATTACAACATTACGTATATAATGTACAGCTTGTTACGTATTATTGTGTTACTGTTGTTACTGTTCCAAATTTCGAATTACATTATCCAATTAAGTTCGCTCCTGGAATGTACCCCTGAGTGCCAATCTCTAGTGATGACACTGATAATAATCCGAAAGTTAGCTAATTTTCTGTTATTAAAACCGACCATATTTTGTTTTAGTGTAATATATGTAGGTAATATTTTGTGTTCTATATAAATAAAAAAAGCTAACTTTAGGTAGTCTAGTCTTAGAATATATATATTGAAGCGAGTCTGAGCTTAATGAATAATAAGTGTATACTAAGTAATTAAATAGTGAATAAAACGTACATTAGCTGTAAGATGTGTTGGGCGCCTTATTTAATATGAACAGGTAAAGTTAGATTACCAGCCAATAGTACGTAGTATCTCTGATTACGACTAGATGTCGGTAGAGCATGATCAAGATACTAAATAAATTTGACTCTTACTTAGGATCATCGTCGGTGGTTCATACTCCTATAAAACTGAAGGAAAATTAATTAATAGTATCAAAAAGATATTTCTAGCTACGCATTGATAAATAAAAGGACTTCTTTAAAATAATAAGTATAAAATATTTATTTAACGCAAGGTATCTGTATACAATAATAAGTAACTTGCCTAACGGCAAAACAAGGAATTAGAATTATATGCACGTGTGAAATTATGGTTATATAACTAGTGAAATGAGAAAATAAAGTTTGTTTTAATATAAATAAATAAACACTGTGATGGTAAGTACTACAAATTCTTAATAGATAATGTTCTTTTCATAAATTTTAGCAAAATAGTGATACATTTAAAAGTAAAATCAAGATGGAATTGTTTAGTAAATTTTTGATTGGTTGAGATATAGTTGCTAATTAGACTTTTACAATAAGAATTAAATTAAATTACCTGTGTCTTGCAGGGAGCGTTAAGGTATCAAGAAAGGTTTCAGCTAATCAGGATATTCATCTGAATAGGATCAAGATAGGTATTCTTGGGTTATATGGTGCAGGTATGTAGAAGCTTATTCTTGTATGTAGCTATCGGGTCGACGCTTTGCGGTCAAAAGATGCTTTCGTAGTTTTCTTGCCGGTGTCGGATCTTGTTCTCGTAAAAAGTGCTTCAAATGTTGCGCCAGTATTAATTACACCTTTTCTATATATTTTTATTCTTTTGACACTAGTATTTCATTATATAATTAATTTAATAGACCGGAGTATTACTTTTTTAGGCAACTCGTGTAAAAAATCTGCACCCACGCTAACTATCAATTATTTCTTTTCCAAAGCCCTATTAGAACGTAAAAATTGTCTTGATTTGTACTTTTACAATTATTTATAATAATCAAAATGTAGACAAAATGTTAATTTAGACAGAAAGACAAAATTATAATATTAATTGACAAGTAGATATGATTGGCTTTTTGATGTTAGGTTATGTACAATTTCCAATACAAATATAACCAGTTCGCGGGTTTTTCTTATGATTTGAAAAGTGGGCGTGTTCAATTAGTATCGATATAAAATTCAAATGTAAATAAATTATCTATCTTTTTAATTTCGCGTAATTGACTTGAATGATAAAAATAAAAATTAAAAATATGAAAAGTAAATTTTGAAATATATATAATTTAATCTGAAATATACAAAGTTATCGTAATATTAATTTATTAACTTTTCGACACTAATTTTACAAGTTATGTCCACCAAATGTAGCTATTCAATTGAGTGATTTTCTTATATTAATTCTTACTTTTTCATTTACAGATAGTTGGAATAACCGAGCTGTTTGTATCATAACAATATATATATATATATATATATATATATATATATATATATATATATATATATTGTACTGATATTACTCTCTCGTTCCACGTTGATCGTCAATAATGTCGATTAAACAATGAAAATAAATAATTATAAATAATTTCTTATAAATGTTTGTCGATAATAATATGTTCTCACATTTAATTCGACACGTCTAATGATATAGCGAAAATTGCAATACCAACAGTACGCTCAATA
Source organism: Melolontha melolontha (assembly GCA_935421215.2). Taxonomy (NCBI): domain Eukaryota; kingdom Metazoa; phylum Arthropoda; class Insecta; order Coleoptera; family Scarabaeidae; genus Melolontha; species Melolontha melolontha. The sequence continues at coordinate 91,666,534 of OW285239.1, forward strand.
AACAAATCGATTCTATACTCAGGTCATTCAAGCTAATTTAAATAAAGATGTCTTCCGAAACTAACCTTTGTCGAAAAGAAAGAGAATATTATCTTTTTGAGGGTGTGGTTCTCTATAACTATGTTAATTTTAATAGGTAAAGATCTTTTTAAATAACATAAACTTTGTAGGTCGGACAAAATTAAATTCAAGAATATAATACTTCAAGAATGTATGTTTATTTTCTATATGAAATTAAATCTGATATAGTTATTTACATCTGTGGCTATTTCTAATATTATAAAGACAAATTTTATTTTAATATTTCAGATATAACAAAATTTATGAAGAAAAATAAAACCTATGCAAGAGCTTTGAATCTAAGAATTAAAAATAAATGACTATATTAAATAAAACTGGTAAATTGATATTATTCAACACTTAAATGACGAATTCTTGGTCTTAAATATTTTTAGTTTATCAATTACATGATTTGATTTATTGTGACAAAACTTGGAGAAATTTAGATAGAATCGAATCAACTGCAATACTGCTTCTACTACGAAGAAAATTGCCAATTAGTATCCTAGCTATTGAAGAATCTAGTAGTTAATTTGAAAGCAACCAATCCTTAATGTTATAAGTAGATAAACTTGATCGAACAGCTAATATGTTTCCAACTTCTCCGTTCATAGACCAATTAATAATAATCTTTCCGTAGCCAGGAAATTATTTCCCAAAATACACCATATATATAGATAAAATGAATTAAAATCGGGTAAGCGGTCTGTCAATTAAAAAACTCCTTTATTAAATAACCCTATATTACGCAACAAAATTTGTAGCTTCTTCTGGGGATACTACAAGATTAATGAGAAAAATAACATAAAATAAATAAGAGTAGTAAAAATACTTACAAAATGTAGAGTTGAAAAATAATAAAATTGACGTACAATAAAAATAAAAATGATTAGATTTAAAACATAAAGTAACTATAGAAACAAGCCTTTAAAACATTTAAAAAACATGTATATGTAAAAGTTAAAACATGAAAAATAAAAAAATATAATATAATATAAATTTAACAATATATGGACCAAATAACAAAACAATTTAAGATGGTCAACTAACCGTCAAGCCGAGTATATTAAAATAAATTATACTTAGTCCATTAGTATCAGATCTATAATTTATGTTATTTGTGTCTCTGTTAATGTGGACCATTTCTAAAAGGGTTCTTTTTTTAAGGTTATAAATGTGGTCTGATATTTAAATTAATGGTGATCCAGCCTTCTGGGTCCCTCTCCAGGTATTTTAAAATTATTTAATGACTCTCTCTCAAAAATATCACTTCTTCTTCTACTATTATATGATATGTCTGCACAAAATTGCTATTTTTAAATTCACCTTCCAAATTTTTCATCTATTCTTTTCATCTATTTTTTCTACAGGTAAAAATAATTCTTCCCTCTTTTTTTTTAATTGCTATGGTTATTCAATATACTTTCATTTTCATCCAAGGAAGATAGTTTTTTTTAATGCCAGTCTTATATTCAGTCAATCTAAATACCATTTTTTTAAAATTCAAATTAGAAAATGACAATCATATAGTTAATTATCAATTTTAAACTACTCACTTGCATATGTTAAATTTAACAATAATTTATATAAATTGACTAAATATAATTTTCACGATTATTCAACTTTCAAAATATAATTAACTAAAAATATCTACCAAGATTCAACTCTAATCTGTATGTACAAAACTAAGATATTAAAAATAAGATATCCGAATAATTTATAAACATAATAACCATTTCAAATTCAAATGAATCAAATATCTCTTGCATATGTTAAAATTTAAAAATCGCATAGACATAATATTAGAAATAGCTCATCAACAATATAATGGAGGTTTATCCCATTATAATATATATATATATATATATATATATATATATATATATATATATATATTGTTATGTGGCAAATAGCACCATTATTCCAGCCAACTGCAAAGGGAAAGGGAAATATTATTATCACTTGTAATTAAAGTAAAATTCGAAGCTATTTTTATTATTTCTTACAAGGCTTTGAAAGAAATCATTGCTATCGAGGGTCAGTAGAAAAATTTTATAACGATTGCCAGGAAAAAGTGCTACTCCAATTTCAAAATTTAATTAAACTTAAAATACCTGCGATAGAATTCTAAAAATACTCAGAAAAGAAGCATTTAAACTTGGAGCAACTTTAGAACCATTTTTGGAGTGGATAATCCCAGAGATCGGCAAGTGATCGTCAAAGCATCATTTTGGAACACCGGCCACGAGCAATACCAACGCCTTTGAACAACGCCGACACCGGCTTCGCAGAAGCGAAAACACCGTATTTGATCCCGTATTTCGACATTCCTGACCAACGCCGATACCGGCTTCGTAGAAGCGAAAACACCTTATTTTGATCCCGTACTTCGACATTCATAATCAACGCTGATACCATCATAGATATCTTCCCACATCCTACAAGAAACAGGTTTAATTAAGTCAATTTATTTCAAAAAGAAGTCTTATAAAACTATTTTTCAACAAAAAAAAACTTTATTAAATTCTAAACTCATGATTCTACTATAAAATTACATTTCTAACTCAGAATTTGCCTTTGTCAAGGGAATACAAAATTTTGCATTCCCTTGACAAAGGCATCATTGCCGAAACATGTAGGGTTGTTTTAAATATATATATACTTTGAAGTAATGAACCAGACCTTTAATCGCCGACTTATTAAGTTTACCTTATATATATATATATATATATATATATATATATATATATATATAAATTATATATATATATATATATATATATATATTATATAACAATTGATAAATTATTGGAGTTTTTCGGCTTTTATATGAAATATTTACAAAAATAAATGTAAATATTTCATTTCATTTTATGTAAATTGTAAATATTTCATATAAAAGCCGAAAACTCCAATAATTTATCAATTGTTATATTTAATAAACGGCTAAGAAATTATCTAAACATATATATATATATATATATATATATATATATATATATATATATATAGATATATATATACCGTGTGTCCCAATTTCGATGCTCACCATTGGTATCTCGATTATTAGAAGATATAGAACAACAGTTAAATGGGGAATGTTTTGCAGAATTCAATACTCACGGCAAATCTCATTTCAAATTTGACCTAACTTTTTAAATTTTTAAAATATTTTGAAAAATCAAAAATTTGCCGATTTCGTTATTCCTCAATAACTCGATAACGCTTAGTCTGACCTCTTTTAAAGTTTTACATTGTTCAGACACTTTCTTAAAACAAATTATTTGATACAAACAGAAACCCCCGATTGTCATTTGTTTTTAAGTTATTACCACTATCTTTTGTTTTTCATATGGCGGCCATATTGGATTTTGGGTTTGTTAGGTAGTCCTCAAAATGTGCTTTTCAACGATGTATTGTGATAACTCGATACGTAGTCATGTGTATACGTAACACTTTCAGCAAGGCTACAGCCTCGCCTTTTAATACAAACGGTAACGTGTTATATAAACACGACCTTACTCTGTATTTGTTGCATACACAAGACTATGTGTCAGGGTTGTAGATGTGTTCTAGAAACGCTTCATAAGTAAGACAAGGATCTTCTCTAAGTATATATAGACAATAGTTTAAGTAAAAGGCAGACACAGTCAGAGTAACAGTTACGATAGAGAGTTACAACCAGTCAGTGGTGCGAGCTGTGTTACACTTAATAACCACGTTCTACCCTGTCTGAGTTGAACCTAGTAAACTATGTACATCATGTAAATACATTGTTATCCAGTTTGTAAGAGTTAAATTAATTATAGAATGTTACCCGAACTTCGTGTGTGTATCATTTAGTACTATAAGCCGCCCAAACCTGCTACCCGATGTGGCCGCCCAAACGGCCCACATTACATGCCGATCCTCCAGGCACATAGGACCTTATCACATAGGGCCCTACATTATTACATGGCGCCCTGCCACGAACTTGCACATAAGGCCCACCATATTACAGTATAACATGCCTGAAAAATTTTTATTTATAAGGAAAATATTAATAAAAACGGAAATTAATCTTTAATATGAAATTAGTAGGCTGAAAAATTAAACACCAATGTCAAATGAAAGTGAAAAGATATTCTAAGTAATACTGTAAACAAACGAAGCGATAAAAGAATTATAGAAATAAAAAGTAAAGATACAGAACTTAAAGTTCACATTCACTTAAAGAAATTGTTCAATATGACGACCATGCTGTTCCACACAATTTTGACACCTTGTTCGAGTAGAGTTACAAACTCTACGTAGCGTGTTTCCGTTTACTGATGGTAGCACATCTAGTACTCTTTGTTCTAAAATTTCCCGAGTTTCTGGCGGTTCAAAATCAAATACTTCGTTTTTAGTGGTACCCCATAAATAAAAGTCAAGCGGGGTAAGGTCGGGTGATCTCGCAGGCCATTGCACGGGTCCATTATTTGAAATCACTCTCATTAAAGTTTTCTCTCAAAAAATGTTGCACTTTACGAGTGTTATGGGCCGGCCAACCATCTTGCTGGAACCAGATGTTTTGCATGTTCTCGGGATTAATAATTTGCCTCAAAGCAGGCATTATCTCGTTTGTTAGTAGCTCCAAATATCTGTTACCAGTTAAATTGTAATCAAAGATGAAAGGACCTATTAACTGATTATCTAAAACGAAAAAAAGAGTTTAAAAAACGAAAAAATGTAAACAAAATGTCATACCAATTAAACCGCCCCAGACATTAAAACCAAATCGAACTTGAAATCTTCTTCGATTTACCAAATGTGGATTCTCAGTAGACCAATGATGATAGTTATTCCTATTGAACACTCCACAATTGGTAAATCGTGTTTCATCTGTCCATAGTATTTTCCTAGGAAAATTAGCGTCATATTCACATTTTTGAAGGTACCACCTGCTAAACTGTAATCGTCGGAGATTGTCATTATCACTTAAACCTTGTACAATTGTTGGTTTGTAAGGGTGATACTTGTTTTTCATCAAGGTTCTGTGAACAGTAGATTTTGAAATCCTTGTTTCTCGTGTCACACGACGAACTGATGTGCTGGGATTGTTCCTAACGTTCTGTAAAATATTATTTAGACGTGTATCAGCATCATTAACTTCATAGTTAGCTCGTTTTTGTTCGAAGCTTCCAAAGTTTTTTAATTTGCTAACTAGTCTTTTAAAAATTATCCTGTGTGGCTGTTGTCTTTCTGGAAAACGCTCTGCATAACTCGTGCACGCATTTTTAGTGTTTCTATTTGCTTTGAAATACACTTCCAACATATCAACTTTTTCTTCGTTTGAATATGTATGTGCCATTATCAATACTTATAAATCTTAATCCTTGACAATAATTACTTATCACTAACTACAAGTAGTTTTAATTAACTTATCTCTGCAGCACTAATTGTACTTTGACAGGTTATCGTTTTGTTTCATTGTCAGAATACATTTGTCATTGACGTTTGACGGAACATAATGTCTTTGCTAGTGATACACGCTCAGAGGTTAGAATTATCTGACATTTGATGTAAAACCAAATACAAATCTCCCCACTACTTTTAATCCTGCGCGAACTTACCCCTCCTCGCGCCAACTTAATTGGCGTTTGCTATACTTAGAATATCTTTTCACTTTCATTTGACATTGGTGTTTAATTTTTCAGCCTACTAATTTCATATTAAAGATTAATTTACGTTTTTATTAATATTTTCCTTATAAATAAAAATTTTTCAGGCATGTTATACATCGTTGAAAAGCACATTTTGTGGACTACCTAACAAACGCAAAATCAAATATGGCCGCCATATGAAAAACAAAAGATAGTGGTAATAACTTAGAAACGAATGACAATCGGGGGTTTCTGTTTGTATCAAATAATTTGTTTTATAAAAGTGTCTGAACAATGTAAAACTTTAAAAGAGGTCAGACTAAGCGTTTTCGAGTTATTGAGGAATAACGAAATCGGCAAATTTTTGATTTTTCAAAATATTTTAAAAATTTAAAAAGTTAGATCAAATTTGAAATGAGATTTGCCGCGAGTATTGAATTCTGCAAAACATTCCCCTTTTAACCGTTGTTCTATATCTTCTAATAATCGAGATACCAATGGTGAGCATCGAAATTGGGACACACGGTATATATATATATATAGTAAACCTAATCAGTAGGCGATTAAAGGTCTGTATATTACTTCAAAATATATGTATTTAAAAAACTGTACATGTTTCGGCTGTATACGCCTTTTTCAAGAGAATACAAAATATGAATGACAGGATATCCTGTCATTCATATTTTGTATTCTCTTGAAAAAGGCGTATACAGCCGAAACATGTACAGTTTTTTAAATACATATATTTTGAAGTAATATACAGACCTTTAATCGCCTACTGATTAGGTTTACCATATCATACCAAGGTCACGAAGTTATTATATATATATATATATATATATATATATATATATAAAGATAATTATTTCGTGACCTTTGTATGTTAAAAGCAAGACATGAGTTATTATTATGTATGCGCCCGTGGAGCGTCTCCACGGGCGCATACATAATAATAACTCATGTCTTGCGTTTCCCTGTTTTTGTTGTCTATCTGTTTTATATACTAAGGCATGATTTATTATTATTCAATTGGAATGTATCTTTGAATAATTTTATCCATAGCAACTACAAATGTATGACATTAATATACTGTCATTTATATTTTATATTCCTTGAAAAAGGCATCATTGGCCGAAACATGTAGGATTGTTTTAAATATTTTATATATATATTTTGAAGTAAAACCAGACCTTAAATCGCCAACAAATTGAATTTACCATATATATACCTATATATATTATAAAATAAAAATAAAACTAAGGTTCAAATCTTCACTGTTTTACTACGTAATCGTAAAATGACAATTGTTTCGCCAGCACAGTGGCTTCATCAGGTACTTACAGCTAAAGAGCACATACAAACTAAAATAAAAATATAAAATTAACAAGGTTAGTATTATTTATAACGTTTTTAAGAACTAAGAGTTTACACAAATATTGTCGTTAGTGAGAAAATGTGACCCATCTGGTCGACCCTGGTAACTGTTATACTATCAAGTACTAAACATATTTGCGCATAAAATTTGTTTTAGTAAACTAAATGTACGTTTCTATTAACATCTAAACAGTTTTTAAATGAATAAATTTAACGAAGGCGAGTTATTTAAATCTAATTGATCATTAAGTAAAATTTGTGTTTGTTTTAATTTATTGATTTCTAAACTTTCCAGTAAATTTAATTTATTGCTTTTATTTTCTAAATGTAGAATTTGAAAATCCTTCTTGAAAGTGTGGTTTTCTTGTAATAGATGATTAGCAAAAGTGGAAGCTTGTTTTTTATTTCTAAACGAAGAACAATGTTCAGCAATGCGTTTTTCAAACAATGTTCCTGTTTGACCAACATATATCTTACCGCATCCACATATTAACTTATAGACTCCAAATTTCATATTTTTATCTGATACATTTTTATTATTTTTAAATGTTTAGATAAATTATTATTAGTTTTAAAAACCGTATTCATATTAAGTTTTTTTTTAATACATTGAAATATGTTTATTATATTTCCCAGTGTACGTTTGTAATCTAAATTTTGAATTTTGCTTATCCTTTATTACAGGATATACCATAGAGATTTTTGAAAATTGTGTGTGTAGCCGTTATTAATTGCTATTTGTGTGACTAAATTTAGTTCTTTTTTATAATTTTCTTTGGGTAATGGGTAATTAATTAATCTATGAAAAAAGAAACAATGGAAATCTGCTAATTTGTGTTGTATGGGATTGTGTTAACGAATTATGTACGTTATGTCTGTATGAGATTCTTTATGGTAAATGTCAAACTCTAATTTATTGTTGATTTTTTAATAGTTAGATCCACAAAATTAATACTATTGTTTAGTTCTTGTTTTTATGAATATGGAAATGGAATTCGACAATCCCATTATATGTATTAAAAAGTCAAGATTTTAACCATTAGTTTTATTTCTATTTAAATTATGGATCTTCATCAAGGAAAAGCCGAATCAATTCATATATATATATATATATATATATATATATATATATATATATATATATCTATATATATATATATATCTATATATATATATATATATTGTGGTAGGGCATACCCATGTACATAAGAGGCCCTAAAATAGAAATACAGAATAATTCTCAAACTCATAATGTTAATTTAGAATATAAGATACTGTTGGAACTGCATTTTTCACGTGTCATATCAATAAAGTTAATTCCGCGTTTTTAATTGCTCATATTTGAATCACATACTTATTTATTGTCTTGCAATCATTTGCTTAAGTCATTTTCATCAACATTATTATTTTACCGAAGATATTTAACTTAATTGATTGGAAATATTTGTGACACATATTATGGTTATAGCTGTACCTTGTTCGAATTGTATACGGCGGGAAATATCCCAATTGTAAACAGGTATCTAGCGAAATATTGAACATTTCAAATACACTTTTGTGTATTATAAAATTAAAACTATAATTTTTGTGAAATATCTAAACGATTAGTCAGAGTAATTTGTTTCATTTATATAAATATTATTAACGAGATTAAATAAATACAAACAAGTATTACAAATAAGGCGCCTGGATATTGAAGAAAAACAACCGAGAGCTTGGAATTAATAAAAATTTTTGCACTCGTCGACATTTTTAAGAAGTGTGTTCCTGAAACTAAGTGAGAAAATAGTAAATAAATCATTATAATCTTACCACAAAACATATCCTACGAATCTCCTACCTACCAGGCATCGATCGACGAAGTTTACACAATCTAAAACCTTCCTGGTCATTTTAAAACGAAATTCCATTTTCCGAGGGACGCTACCTAAATATCTACCCACGTCAAGAGACGATACCAGTATATTTCCACAACCAGAGCCTTTTATCCTGAGTATAGGAATCCAAACACCCTTCGAATATCCAGTATCCACCGTAAAACCAAATTGAGTACATATTTATTTACATCTCCTAAAATATAAAATTTTTTTATTTAAATTTGAAAATAATCGTTGATATTTTTATATGTATACCAACAATGATAGTATTTAATTAGTATACCTTTTAAACGAAGAAATACAGTTCCCTTGTGTTATAATTATAGTTACTAAGATCAAATTTTAAAGCATTTATCTCATTAAAATCAGTTAACCTAACATTCATAAACAGATCTAATCACGTGACTATATATATATGTTAATGTATTTCATTATCAGGTTAAAAACTTACCTTTTTGAATAGTTTTTCTTATTAAACCAGTGATTTTTGCCTTTCACTCTCTTGTTTTATTTATTAAATAATACATCTGGAAGCATCACACATTGAATAACTTGTTTTAAACATATATCTATATTCTATTGAGTACCGAACTCGCAATTTTTTATTATTATCATCAAAGTGTAATATCACCATAATTAACAGCTAGCCGGCACTTAGATTAAGATACACATAAAGTATTTAACAATAAGTTTTGCACTTGGAAGAGGCCTATTAAAGTTAAGTATTAATTGTTTATATACAATTAGTTATGTTCTGAATATTATACATGTGACAACTGTAATATTTAAACTTAACTCCATCTATAGGTCAGATTTGTAACTACTTGTGAATTTTTAAATTATTTATAATTTACTGAGCAAATTAATTAATTACTTTTCCATTTATTTCAACGTACCAACCTGGGCACCTTCAGCTTAATATCAATATATATATATATATATATATATATATATATATATATATATATATATATATATATATTATAGAGCAATTTGAGTTATCAAATGATAATAATATTTAATTTTGAAATCAATATGTTCAATTGAATATATGAAATTAAATTAAAATCACCATTTTGGTTCTTATATGATGAACGAGTATATTAAACGTTCTCTAATATATTCCCGTTAAATTAGGTCTATATCCCTTTTAGTACAAATTAAATAAAGTTTTAATGGTAAAGTCGTTTAATATTGAAGTTATAAAATGAATTTAAATTCGAATTTATGCGCGCATATATACATATAGTTCTGCGCAGAATCAATAAAAGATGGCAAACGTTGGAAGTTAACAATCATAAAACTTGTAAAACCAAAATAGTATCTTTATTTGTATAATAGCTGGAGATTAATGAATTTAATAGAAATTATGAATATGAGCTCTCTAAATATGTCAAGGGTCGTGAAAACTCTTATTTGACAAGAAAGGTAGGTTAATTGTATATATCTTGATTAATGTAGGTTAGTAAGTATGGTTATATTTTAATAACTTATCGTACACACAAACAACTGGTTTTTGTATCATAAACTTTGTTTATTAGGTAAAAACTTTCCTACTTTCCTCAAATATTCGTCTTGATGTTAAACTGTTAAAGAAAAAAAAAAACAATGAATGTATTATATTTATTCTTATTGAAAACATTATCTAAATATGTAAGGTTCCGTTGTAGGTGGGAAAATACACATAAACACCAACATGGTAATGAAATATGGGATTTTATCAACTAAAGACTTCGGCAAATAAGACCACGCTTTAAAATATTATATTGCTTTTCTATTAACAAGCATAAAATGTGAATTAATAGGACTTAGTTTTATTAAGGTAGGTCGATATATAAATTTATATTTATATATGAAATTTTGTAGTAAAACACAAAAACAATTTTAGTTCGATACCTTCTCCACAACTATTCTGTTTTTCAACTGATTAGTACTAGTTTCTGCAATCAGCCTTAGACTTTGGTCGTAATAACAGGAAAGTTCTTCGATACGTGTAATACTGGTCACAAACCAAAAATATATCTCAGGCGTTGATTCCTCCAGTACATTCAGGTGAACTGTCTCCCTCAATGAATGGATAAGTTATAGGAATCCTAGAAGTAATCTTTAAACATCTCACTTTGGCTCAGGTTATTCCAATAAAGTTAAATTAATAACAGGATATGGTATACTCACAAAATAAAACGTGATATTAATAAATTGTTTTCAATAAATCATATGAGCGTGAATAAGAACTGATAAAAGGGATATATCGACCTCTTAAAGGAGATCCACCATACAAACTGTAAGTACTCTCTTCAAAATACCAATTTCAGATGAATCACTGTTTCATTTAATTTATCATCTCATATAACATAATAGTGAGTTGATTTTCCTGACGTAATATAAATTATACTTGTTTTAAATATTTTTAAAAAACATTGTTTTATCCAAAAGCACATCTGATCAATTCAAGTGCAAAAATTTTTTTCTCCTCAATTTTTATCAACATGAAACCATGGTGACCTATCAGCTTTTTCCACTTTTGAAAATAATAGGTAGTCTTAGATATATAGAATGACCTAAATATTCTGATATTTAAATTCAATTTTGATATTTTTTAGATATTTCAAGTTATTGTTTTACAAATAATTTTCTCCTTTTCATATAACCTTTTACCTTGACCAATTGGAATAAATATTTAAAAAATTAACTAAATTTACATCTTTCAATTACTTTTGGAAAATATATAGAAAGGCAATAGCAAATTGACACTCAAATACAATATAGTTATGATTTACAAGTAATACAATTAACATTATAGTGAACATAAACTTCTAAAACCTTTTAAGAAACCTTACATGTATAGAGATAATAGTAATGTGACTAATCTAGTCTAAGTATTCAATTTTCTCTATGACGATTAATATTCTATTAATTTTATATATATATATATATATATATATATATATATATATATATATTTAGTGTTTAAAGAATTTTGTTTTTCTTTTTTATTTTATTGGCCGTGTTTTAATATTAAAAATAATAGATTTTTATTGGTTTTAGCGACCTTTTATTGAATTTAGATGTTTAAAATAGCTCACCAAAGCGGTAAAAACCTAAAATTCCTACACACCAAACTTAAAGACTCAACACCTACACTAAAACAATCACACACAATATACAACATACCCTGCAAAGACTGTGACAAAACTTACATAGGCCAAACAAAACAGTTACTACAAGAAAGATTGAAAGGTCACAAAAACGCAAAAAATCAAACTGCTTTAAAAAAACACCAATTGACACTAAAACATAATTTTGATTTTGAAAACACCAAAGTAATAACACAAAAAAAGAACACTAAAGCTAGAGAGGTCTTAGAAATGATACACATTTTCAAAAATAGCAAAACAATCAACGACAGGAACGAAATCGATGGGCTTTCAAAACTTTATTACCCTCTCATAAAACAATAGAAAAACCAAAAAAAAAACCCCCTGCACGCACAAGACAAAAACGGGAAAAAAATAGCTCCCATTAGAAATAACAATGTTAACTTATACCCCTACATACGGTCCTGATTACCATGCTCATTCCAAAAAACAGAAATTAAATCCCCGCAAACTAAAGCATTAGTTCACTTACAAAATCCGCACAAGCATGTTCGTTCTAAGAAAATTGGTCCCGTATGTCCAAACACATGTGGCACATGAATGCGCACCCGTGTAGAACAAACAACAAATGTGAGTTTTATTTGACTTTTCTTTGTTCTCTTTACGTATTGTATTGTAATGAAACTTTCCAATCAGTCATACAGTTGTTAATCACCTAAATGTCTCCCTACCTGTTCATTTTAGCCATTCTTATTTTTATTTTATGTAAGTTTCAACGTTAAATGTTAACTCAATTTGTAATCATCTTTAATCTAATTTTAAACTTAAAAATTGTTAATATTTGTTAAGTCTACAATTAATTCATACAGATATTAATCACATAAATGTCCCCCTACCATTCTAAGCTATTTTAATTTAATGTTATTTAATTTTAAACGTAAAACACTAACCTAATTCGTAATTCATTTCTTAATATAATGTTAAATTTAAAATTGTTAATTCAATTGTTATATCACACAAAACAAACACAGTTCTCATGTTCATTATAATGATTCTTGTTTCCAGATGCTTGAAAAAGACTGAATTGAAAAAAGTCGAAACGTCGCAAACAAACATCTAAATTCAATAAAAGGTCGCTAAAACCAATAAAAATCTATTATTTTTAATATATATATATATATATATATATATATATATATATATATATATATATATATATATATATTGTTGAACTAAAACACAAAAAAACAAAATGTTAAAAGGTGTGATTAATGAGCATGCGAATTTACGTTAAATATAAATGAAAGGTTATGAATTAATTGTTTTAGTGATATAAAAATAATTTAAAAATTGTAGTTACAAATATGACCTAAATATGGAGTTAAGTTTAAATATTACAGTTGTCACTTGCATAAAATTCAGAACATAAATAAATGTATATAAACCTTTATACTTAACTTTAAAAGGCCTCTTCCAAGTGAAAAACTTATTGTTTAATACCTTATGTGTATCTTAATCTAAATGCCGGCTAGCTGTGTTGATACTAGTGAAATTATACTTTCATAAATATAGTGATGTGCGAGTTCGGTACCCAATAGAATATAGCTGTATGTGTTAAAACAAGTTATTAAATATATGGTGATTCTGGATGTATAATTTAATAAATAAGACAAGAGAGTGAAAAGCATAAATAAATGGTTTAATAGAAAAATTCTATTCAATAAGGTAAGTGTTTAACATGATAGTAAGATGCATTAACCTATGAATAGTCACGTGATCAAATATGTTCATAATAGTTAGGTTAACTAATTTTAATGAGATAATGCATTTAAATTTAATTAAAGTTACTAAAATTATGACGAAAGGGAACTGTATTTTTCAGTTTTAGAGGTATACTAATTAAGTATTAACATAGTTGGTATACATATAATAATATCAACGATTATGTTCAAATTAAAATAAATATTTCAATATTTTAGGAAATGTAAATAAATAAATACTCAAGTTGGTTTGACGGAGGATACAGGATGTTCGGAGGGTGTTTTTGATTCCTATACTCAGGATAAAGGCTCTGGTTGTGGAATTATTCAGGTATCGTCTCTTGGTATGGGTAAATATGCAGGTAGCGTCCCCCGGTGAATGGAATTTCGTTTTAAAACGACCAGGAAGGTTCTAGGTTGTGGAAATTTCGTCGATCGTTGCTTTGTAGGTATGAGATACGTAGGATATATTTTGTGGTGAGATTATAATACTTTATTTACTACTTTTTACTAAATTTCAGGAACACACTTTTTTAAATATGTCGACGCGTGCAAACATTTTTAATTACCCACGCTAACTCTCGGTTTGTTTTTTATCCAGGCATCTTATTCGTAATTCTTGTTTGTATTTATTTAATCTCGTTATTAATGTTTATAAATGAAATAATTTACTATAACTAATCGTTTGGATATTTTACAGAAATTATAGTTTTAATTTTATGATAGACAAAACTGTTTTTGAAATGTTCAATATTTCGCTTGATATCTGTTTACAATTGGGATATTTCCCGCCGTATACAATTCAAACAAGGTACAGCTATATCCATAGTATGTGTCAAAAATATATTCAATCAATTAAGTTAAAAATCTTCGGTAAAATAATAATGTTGATGAAAATGACTTAAGCAAATGACTACAAGAAAATAAATAAGCACGTGATTCAAATTTGAGCAATTTAAAACGCGGAATTAACTTTATTGATATGACATGTGAAAAATGCAGTTCCAACCATATCTTATGTTCTAAATTAACATTGCAAATCTAAAAATTGTTCTGTATATGAGTATGACCTACTACAATATATATATATATATATATATATATATATATATATATATATATATATATATACGAGGGTATATCAAAAGATAACGAGACTAGTGCTGTAACTTCTTTCACAACTGGAATTTTATAATACAAGGAATAGAACATGAAACCCCCATCTCTAATGTACTTATCCTCAAGTATGCTTGATTTAACTTTTGACGTTTATTACAAATTTATTAATTACTGAATTGTCAACGTTTTGACGTACCCATCGAAATGAAAGTAGAGCAAAAATATGCGATAAAATTTTGTGTTCGATTGGGTAAAACTCCACCTGAAACGTTTGAAACTGCATACCCAGATTATAGTTGATCACGCAAACGATTTTTATAGCTACGGTGACCTACCTACTAAGTAGGTCACCGTAGCTTTAAAAATCGTTTTTACTAGGCGCCTTCTTTAGAGGAGAATTTCTGCCGTTCCTTTGTTCGATCATTTAACACATGTTTAAAACCTTTTCCTTAAGAGGCAAGTGTTTTGTCTCGTAGTTTGAGATTGGCATGTTAAATTTAGTCTTTACAGGGTTGCAGTGTATAGTAGTTGTGCGGAAGCGTTTATTTTACTTTACTGTGCCCCATGTGTAACTTTTAATTAGTAGTTTTTACCTACTGATGATGACAACTTAGTTGTCGAAATACGTATTTAGGATACGACTAATAATTGTGGTAAGGGGTTATATACCTTTTTAAATTATTATTTAACCACAGTCTCCATTGAAAGAATTTCCTTTATTAGTATTAAAATTCTGCGTTAAAAGGCTAATTAATTTTTCCTTTCTTTCGGTCTACGTAATTTTAAATTCAGTATCCTATTATAATTAATTTAATGCTATATGACTCATTTTCTCTATCTTTCCTTGTTAAGTTTCAAAGCTTAAAAAATTTTGTCTAATTTATTTCAATATTCATCTTTGTGAATTTAAAAATTAGGATATCTTTTTTTAATTTAAAAAAAAGCCTCCATTATTATTATTATTATTATTATTTCCTCCATTCGCAAGAACATTCAATTTGTCCTTGGTTGCCAGTGTGTTAACCCATCGGTTCGTGAGAACAAGATGGCTGGCATAACTATCATAATATTATTATTATTATTGTTTATTATTTCTTATTTCCAGGTATTTTCCCGTAACCTAACTATGCAGCTCTCCTCCATATGGCATGCTTCATTCTTAGTAAGCAGATAATAACACCTCCCACCATGTAGGGGGGATTAATTTTCACGGCCCAGAGGGTCCGGCGCTTTAGTTGTTATGTTGACGAAGTGGGTTGAGATGAAGGTATCTCAACAACATCCTCGCCTGCGTTCTTTGTTTCTACTGAAGCATGCCATGTTTGTGTTTCATTTCCAAATTTGCTGTTTCGGTCTTTGCTGGTTAATCCTACCTGGATCCTGCTCCTCTGACCCACCACAGTATCCTTTTCATCCAGTGTTTGGAGCAAGTGTACCTCATTGGGCTGCTAACCCAAGCCAACGGTTAGCTCAGGAACCCGTGGGGTCGCTAGTCCCCAGTAACCTATCTCTAGGCTACCCTGTGCGGGTTTATTATTATTATTATTATTATTATTATTATTATTATTTCCTTCATTCACAAGAACATTCAATTTGTCCTTGGTTGCCAGGGTGTTAACCCATCGGTTCGTGAGAACAAGATGGCTGGCATAACTGTCATAATATTATTATTATTGTTTATTATTTCTAATTTCCAGGTATTTCTGCGTAATCTATCTATGCGGCTCTACTACATATGGCATGCTTCATTCATAGTAAGCAGATAATAATACCTCTCCCATGAAGGGGGGGTTACATTTACTCGGCCCAGAGGGTCCGGCGCTTTAGTTGTTATGTTGACGAAGTGGGTTGAAATGAATGTATCTCAACAACATCCTCGCTTGAGTCTTTTATTTCTACTGAAGCTTGCCATATTTGTGTTATTATTATTATTATTATTATTATTATTATAAACCAGGGCTGCCCATTTGATCTGGGTTATAATGTTGTATTTATATATATGAACCAGATAAATGTATACGTATTTTGACGGGGTTTATTAATTTTGGGGGGGGGGGGGGGGTAGAGTTTATACAGCTTGTTATTTATTTTCTACATACATGCATTTTATACATATACATCACATACATATCTCTATTATAGACATCCCTTCTGATAACATATAGATATATATTGAATATTTCTCTTGTTTTTTTTTTCTGTCGTTAATATTAAGTAAAATAAAGCACGTGTTACTTAGTTGAATTCGGAACTTTTTTTCCTTTCGATATCGTTTCGGGCGGCTTGGTTGCCCGCCGCGTGGCTTGCCTTTTTTTGAGTTATCGTAATTTTCCGAATTTGCGGTACTAAATTAGGTGGCGCCCTTTACCAACATTCTTTTAATACCTCTTGTCTCCAACCCCTGAGCGGAGGCTGTCTTAGTAGCCGGGTGGGCCGCTAGACATTGGCAGGAGCGGGTAGGTGGGGCAGTTCACGTCGTCCGAAACTTTGCTTTTTTCCCTTTCTTGTTTTTTGTTTGTTTGTCAAAATGGGGTTAATTAGCACCGTAGCAAAATTACAATAAAGTAGTTTAAGGAATAATTTGCGTGTTTTTCATTAGTAGATGTTTTATTTTGCGAAACTTTCAATATTGTATCAATTGTTTATTATAAATTTACTTATGCTGTTTATACATTTAGAATGTTTAAATGATATATAAAACTTTTTCTTTTTTAAGATTTAGTAATGAAGTTTGTTCATTACGTGCCACTATAATACTGTTTTGTATTATTACAAACACGGGTTTTACGTTATGGATTACTTATTACTAACAAGCTGTACGTCTGGGCGACATTTATTACTAACAAGCGTTCTGGTTGGCCGGCTGCTGTGTGTGCTTATAATAATGAAATTATTTGAATTAAATAATTGTGGTGCTGGTGAAGTTTCATCAAAGGTCCAGAATGTGTATGATAATTATACATACATTACAACTTACTAACTAAATAAAACACAGGAGCGTTGTCCTTAAAGTTTGTATTTATTATTTTCATAAAAGAAATTAAGCTTGATATATTTAAATGTAATTAAATAAGAGTGATATACACAAGGAGCAGTAAGTAAGTAATTAAAACACTAACACAAAAATAAACTGAAACGAACGTTAAATTTCGGAGTAAATTAAATGTTAATTAATTATGATTAATATAAAATAACCTCTGTATCGAACAATACAGAGTTACCTTTGAGTTGCGAAGATGGTCGGTCACGTGGTGCGTTATATACTTGACCAGATATGTAGACCGATGTTTGGCCGGAGGAATAAGAAATCAATTAATTCAATTAATGTGAATTAGCTTAAAAGAATAATTTATGTAGAACAATATAGATTACCTTTTAGTTGCGGAGATGCAAGGGCACGTGCATCTTGGCCGGTACTTAACCAGTACGGTGGGTAAGATGTTTAACTTACGAAGGTTCTAAAGAGAAGCCTGAGAATTTGTGTAGATAGAACACTGGCCTAGAAAAGGTCTGTGGTTTATTGCTATAAGTCGAAGAAAGGGTAAGAGGTTGTCGATATCTTGACTAATAATTAATAAAAAGAGCGACCTGAAGAGGTGTACTATCGATGACATAAATATTATTAAAATATCCCTTGTGAGTCAACTTTCCAAATGATATGAGACACCATATATAAAAAAAGACGAACGTAATTAGTAATTAAATTAAAACTACTTAATTCAACATCGAAATGTATATAGAATTTCAGGGACCGCTAAAGGCTTGTTAACGGGTCAGGTAGAAGACCAAAGGTCTGTCGTCTAGAGCGAACAAAAGAAATGCTTTCTCTTTGCACACGAATATACAGTAAAATGTCTAAGTTAAGTTAATGTGAACAGATGCACACAAGCAAACTCGAAAGGAGATTTGCAGTCATCTTTTAACGCGGTATAGACACAACAAAGAAAATTTTCTTGCAAGATTAGTGACAATGCCTGGAGTCATCATTACGATGCAGACGCCAACATACAGAGTAAGGCGTAAGGAGTGTTCACCACCGCCGAAACAATTTAAGATGCAACCTTCAGCAAGGAAGGTCATTCTATCCGTATTTTGGGATGCTGAAGGCGTAAATTTAGTAGATTTCCTGCGAAAGGGAGTCACAATTACAGATGCTTATTATACCGATTTAATTCCAAAATTACATGACTTGATTAAATAAAAACGCCGGGGGAAGTTGGGCAAAGATGTCCTCTCGCATCAGGATAACGCATCCGGTCACGGATCCGCTATTGCAACAGCTGCATTAGTCCAAGCAGGCTTCGAATTAGTTGAGCATCCGCCATATTCGCCAGATTTGGACCCCAGCGATTTCCGACTGTTTACAAAACTTAACGATTTAACTCTAAATAATACATTTTTTGAGCACAAGTGGATACATAAAATAACAAGAGAAGTACACACACGAAATGAACGCTCGATAATTGACTATATAATAACACCTAGACATTATAAGAGAACAGTTAAATATGTAAGGGTCAAAAGAAGTTTTGAAGTAGGCAGCGACCATTACCTAGTAGAAGCTAGAATTAAAATGAATACGCAGATGAATAGGAAAGGTGAAGTTAAAAACAATGTTATAACAGAACGAATAAAGAGCTATAAGCTGCGAGACCCACAATTTAGGGCCAAATATATAGAAGAAACCGAAGCGCAAATCCAAAAGTATAACAGGGAAGAACAAATGATAAATCTAGAGGATAAATGGAAAAGATTTAAAGAGACAATTTTTAAAGTGGCAAAACATGTGGTTATAGTAGAAGTAGTAATACAAAGAAACAAACGAACTGGTGGAACGAAGTTATTAATAAAGAGGTCAGGGAAAAGAAAATGATGTGGAAAAACTATCTTCAAAACAGAAATCAGCAAATATATGACCAGTACAAAATACAAAGAAATAAAGTTAAAGTAATGATCAAAGAGGCAAATGCGAGATCTTGGGAAGAGTTTGGAAGGAAAATGCAAGAAAATAGTGTAGAAAACAAAAAGCTATTCTATAGAACATTGAGAAATATGAGAAATCCAAATAGAGAAAGGATCAATCAAATAAAAGACCAACATGGAAATATTTTAACAGATGAAGACAAAATTATTGAACGATGGCAAGAATATTTTACTGAGTTATTAAATAGCGAAAATACAGTAATAGAAAATAAAAAGGAAAATGTATGTGAAAGTATAAACGGAGTACAGGAAACTGGAATACAACTGGACGAACTAGAGGAAGCGATAAGTAAACTTAAAATAGGTAAAGCATCAGGATGTGATCAAATAGATACAGAATTACAAAAATACCTTGGTCCAGATGGGAAGAGAGAACTGTTGGAAATACTAAATATTGTATGGAAAACTAAAATAATACCACAGGAATGGAATATAGCTACAATCTTACCTATATATAAAAAAGGAGATACAAGGGTCTGCGATAATTATAGAGGAATTTCTCTACTGTGCTCGGGACTGAAAGTTTACGAGATAATCATAGAAAATAAACTTCGAATGGCGATAGAACCAAAGCTAGCAGACGCACAAAGTGGATTCAGACCAGCACACAGCGTACAAGACCACAATTTTACTTTACAACAAATAACAGAAAAAGCACTAGTTAAAAATGAACAAATTTTTTTATCTTTTTTAGACATGAAAAAAGCATTTGATATGGTTGACAGAGAAGGAATTTGGCGGAGTTTAAAGAACAAGAATGTAGAAGAAGAACTTTTGAAGGTAGTACAAAGTTTATATGAACATACAATTAACCAAGTAAGAACAAGAAATAAAACCTCAAAAACTTTTAGAAACAAGGATGGAGTGAGACAGGGGGGAGTACTGAGCCCATTGCTGTTTATAAGTGTGATGGATGAAGTCATAAAAGCCAGTTGGACAAAAGCAAGAAAGTATATTGCAGGGTACAGAAATATGCAAGCAGTAAGAGTAGAAGCATGTGTATTCGCGGACGATATAGTGCTTATAGCAGAAACAGAGAAAGACTTAGAGAAGAACATAACAATCTGGACAGAAGAATTAAAAGCATACAATCTAAGAATAAACACTGAGAAAACTAAAGTGATGGCAGTAACAAATAATACAGCGAATATTAACATTAACATTGAAGGATATAGAATCGGACAAGTAGACGTTTTTAAGTATTTAGGGATAAACTTAAATAGTAAAGCAACCCAGGAAGATGAGATAAGCGCCAGAATAAATTCGGCAACCAGATTGTACTATGCACTCTACAAAAACTTTTTGAATAAAAAAGAGATAACAACAAGAACAAAAATGACTGTGTATCAAGCAGTATACTTACCAGTCTTAACCTATGGAGCCGAAAATTGGATACTTGATGAAAGACAAACAAAACGATTAAAAGCCAGTGAAATGAAGTATCTGAGGAAAACATTAGGCGTTAGAAGAACAGACAAAAAAAGAAACGATGACATTAGACAGATGCTGACAACAAAATCATTAAGAACTAAAGTAGAAGAAAAGAAACTGAAATGGTGGGGACACTTGATCAGAATGAATGAAACTAGACAGGTGAAGCGGGTTATGGGAGGCAAGGAAAATTGGGAAAAATCGGAGAGGACGACCCAGAAAAACGTGGAACAGCAGTATGGATGAACTTCTGAGAAAAAGAGGAAAAACATGGAACGAGGCGAAGGACCTTGCCAGAAACAAAAAAGAGTGGCGTGAATTTGTAGAACGAAATTAGGAGAACTTTACACCTCGACACCTTCGGGTATAAGAGGTCTTTGATTATGTATGTATGTATGTACAAAACTTAAAAAACACCTTGCGTGGTAAACGATTTCCGTCAGATAATGATGTGATTTGTGCATTAGAGTGGGTCAGAGGTGGAGCAAAGGGATCAACCCACATTTAGCAATAAAGAATTTGTATATCTAACTTTAATCTTGCATAGTTCCATAGCCTACTACTAGAATTTTTTAAAACATGCCTTGTATTATAACAAAAAATCGGACTACCTTGTGAAATGACTAAGAGCCAAATTTATAGACGCCACTTGAGGGTTCCTTATTCTCACCTTACACTCATAACGTCACTTTCCCACTTTTTGGAATTCAGAAACAGTTAGCAACTCATTTGCGCCTCATCTACAACTCACATTTGAGTGGCAAGTGAGTAAACGTAAAAGTGTTTGGATAGCTCCCTTTTATCAATTCCTCACAACATTTTTTTTTGTATTTTCTGTTGTTTTTAATTGTTTTTGTGATACGGATGGCTTTTGGGAATTTGTAGATTATGTAGAAGATCAAATGTTTATGCGTAACCAAGGTAAAAAATACTTTTTAAGTTTATATTATAGGGTACTTATGAATATTTATTTGTAACAGAAATATGATAAGAGATATGGAAAACCCTCTTCAAAAATATAATAATAATGAACTGCTACAACGATTCCGGTTTTCCAGAGAAACCATTAAAAACATGTTATTAAGTTTAGTATATCCTGCGGCCCCTGGTCTAACTAAGCGTGGCTTACCAGTGCCCCCAATTATAAAATTATGTTTTGCATTACTTTTTTATGCTAGTGGTTCTATTCAGATAATGAGAGGTATATATGTTTTTTCTATGTTTATGGTTGCTAATTTTAGAGAGTTATTGATGATACTGATAGTATAAGTCAAAGTACTGTACATCGAATAGTTAAAGAAGTCTCCCACAATCTTGCAAAACATCTACGAAGATTCGTTAAATTTCTCGATCGTGATAGCATAAATGCCAATCGAAATTTATTTTTTGAAGTTGGGGGATCTACGAGAGTAACTGGATGTGTTGATGGAACAGACATAGAAGTAACAAACCCTGGTGGAGAAAATGCAGAGCTATTTAGAAATAGGAAAGGTTGGCTCTCATTAAATGTGCAGGTAATTGCTGATCCTTGCAATGAAATATTGGACATTGTAAAATACTATGGCCAGGTTCTGCACACGATAGTAGGATTTTTAGTAGTAGTGCAGTGCGATTAAAATTTGGATGGCGCTTACTGCAGGTTTATTACTTGGACATAGTGCACATCAACAAACACACTTTTTACTCCAGTGTTGAATCCAGCAACCAAGCACAAGACTTGTATAACAGTGCACAAGCTCGTACAAGAAATGCTGTGGAGCGAACATTTGGGATATAAAAGAGAAGACTTCGATGTTTGACCAGATGCTTGCAATATAAAGTAAGGAACACGGCCATAATAATTGCTGCGACTGCAATCCTGCATAATATAGCAGTATTAGAACGACAATAATGTAGATGAAGATTTTCAAGATAAAATAGTTGATGTTCCACCGGTAGCTAATTTACCAATGCGAGGAAAGGCGATTCAAGCCGCATTTATTGAGCGACATTTTAATATTTAAACAGATGTTTGTATATACAGTATTTAGATCATTTATTTTTTACACTGTATAAATGATGTGACAAATATATAATTTGCAATAAATTTCATTGTAAATACAATCACAGTTATATCAACACCTGCAAAATCCTTCAAATGCTTCATGCATGTGTATTAGTAGTGTATGAATAAACTTATGAAAAAAGAAAAAAACAACACTGCTTTCAAATTTATTTATTTTGGTGAATTGTCTTATTTATCATTTTCAATTCATACATTATAATTTCGTTCTTCATTTTCTGCCCTGCCATCTTCAATTCCTCTACTTATAATTTCTGTTCTTGCACGCGAAGAGCATGAAGTTCTTTTTCCTGTTCCTGCGTATGTGGTTTCTTTACAACCGTTCTTTGAAATTCTTTTTCGATCGCAGTGCCTCTAGAGGTGTGAGAAGGTAGTTTACACTTCCTTGTTGGGCATAAATTGGCAGGAGTTCTTCTCTATAACCTTCTGGGATACTACCTTGCGTTCATCAAGGAATACTTTCTTCTACGACAAAATGTATTTCTGTAAATGAAGAAATATCTGAAAAATGTAAAGCGGCATTATTTTTCATTCATTACCTTCTTCATCAGCAGGCATGTTCTAATATACTTCTTTATTAATTTGGTCAGGTATGCCATCTTCTAATGCAATGGCACCGCTATCAACTGTATCGACAATTTCTATGTCAACATTATTTAGGACGTCGTCTATTTGAGGATCATCTATATCTATGGATGGTACATATGAGCCACCACCTGTTGCATATGTTCCTTCTTCTCTTCAGCTAACTCTTTCTTTCTTCTGATTTTTATATTCTCCAAACACTTCTTTAGCTGTTTAGTCGTTGGCTGTTATATAAAACAATTAGAATTACATCATTATATTAGCATATCGACTAATAAATATAAGAAACTTCTGAATAATTTATTACAACTACTGCCTATATCTTTTTGTCATTCTAATTATTGTTACCCTGTAGATATATTAACATGCATAAATGCTTACCTAACAATCCTCTAGTACAGCACTAAATTGTTTAGTTAAAGAACAAGTATTTTTCTTTTCCGCTATTTTGAATCCATAATTGAACCAACCTGAAGATAAGTTACTACACGGCAATATTCGACAATTGGGATAATTTGATGTTTTAAAATCATACTATTTCACGCCGTCGGTATTCCAGACAATTTGCTATGATTGGTTTAACGAACGATACGTCATACGCACGTCATTTAAACGCTGACGCTTTCTCAATTTTTTCTCATCTTAGCAACTCGCGAACTTAGGTTCATAAATATCAAAATTGTGATGAGAATGAGTATTCCTCCAGTGAGTAACAACTGAGTAGCAGATAAGGTGAGGATGAGTGCTACTTAAGTAATGACTATGAATTTGGTACTAAGTCGAATCACCAGTGGCAGGCATCGTCATGCGGCAAGGGAAAGTTAATGAGAATTGAATATAATAAGGACAGTATTTCAAAATTTTAAATACAATTTAGATATTGGAAGTTGGTTGCTGTTGACTTTTAACAATTACATAGTTAAACAAGAATTAACAGCAAATGTTATAATTCATTTGTTTTGACAATCACTAACAAGTCAATGTGCGGATTACATCCATGTCTGTTTTCGATATGGTTGAGGATAAACGAATGGCATGCAAATACATTATAGTTTTTATGAATTTTGGTTTAAATTAAAAAAATTAAATTTAAATTTCAGTTTAAATAAATAGCCAAGTAATAAATATTTTCCGTTCTTTTTAAAAGGCAATTTTTAGAACATATTATAAATTCTAAAATATATTTTGGCTGCAAAAATTTAAAACATATTTTATTTGTTTTAGGTAGTTGGCTTAGCCAGACGCAAAGCAAGAGTTGAAGAGTTGGGTAAATACTGCAAAGGAAAACTATACGCTTTAGAAACAGATGTCACGAAAGAGCAAGATATACTTAATGCGTTCGATTGGGTAGAGAAAAACGTTGG
The DNA here is from genome assembly GCA_935421215.2 of Melolontha melolontha. Classification (NCBI taxonomy): domain Eukaryota; kingdom Metazoa; phylum Arthropoda; class Insecta; order Coleoptera; family Scarabaeidae; genus Melolontha; species Melolontha melolontha. The sequence goes on from OW285239.1 coordinate 91,691,871, forward strand.
GCCGATTTTTGCACTTATTAATAATGCTGGTGTTTCTTATACTTCACCCATCGATCAAGCAGAAACTGATGGTCTCAAACGTGTTCTAGATACAAACCTCTTAGCTGTTACATTATGTACCAGAGAGGCTATTAAAAACATGAAAACTAGCAAAACCAATGGAGCAATAATAAATATTAACAGTATTGCTGGACATTATGTTGGGGTGTTCCCCAACATAGCAATTTATTTTGCTTCTAAGTTTGGGGTGACCGCTTTCACGGAATCTGTTAGAATAGAATTGGCAAAGAGTGGAAGTAAAATTAGAATAGCAGTAAGGACTTTATACTGTAGGGATAGCATATTTAACTTATAGAAGACTACTAAAAATATAATACAAACGGTAGTGTACCTAATGTTTACTTTGCTTTTAGAGCTTAAGTCCTGGTTTAGTGGAAAGTGAAATGACGGATAAATACTTAGAGATGTATCCATACATAAAAAGTGCAGATATTGCAGAAGGCATTAAGTACATTCTCAGGCAACCTTCCAATGTAAACGTAAGTAAATTGAAATAAAACTAACTTACGTACATACTAATAAGTAAAAATATATAATTCTTCAGTTTCTTTAGCAAAATTTTTCTAAGATTACTGACAATGAGTTTAAGTATGTCGATAAAAAGTTTGTCTAAAAGTTTGGGGTTTCTTGAATTATGCTAAAAGATCCAAAGTTTCGTTTGTCGGTTCTATAAACTGTGTAAAATCGGCTGTAGATAACTACAGCGATTTTTGTAAAGCATTCGATATCGTTGACCATGGCCTCTCAACACAGGAAGTATAATTTTGGTGACTGTGATAACTCTCTATCTTTCATATTATCATAGGCATTTGTTATGTTTCCTACAGTGATTATTGGCCCCTTTTGTTTATTACTATTTCTGTTACGGAGATCTAATATTGGACCACTTTATTATAAATTACCTGTTTTCATTTTTACGTTGCAACACTTTAACAGATGCAGATGGTCTAAAGATATTTTCAAGTATTAATAATATCGCTGAGGCGTTCTATTTTTAGAAGAGTTTAATATTATTATTATTATTAATATTAAATAATTGTTGTTCTAAAAATATGATTTAATTGAAAATAAATAAATGCTACGTTGCTTCCTACAATGCAATAAAATTTAACTTAAACATTAATATCTTTTCCATATTTAAGGAAAACGCAGTAAAGTGCTTGACTCTGTCTTAAAACTTTCTCCACATCAAATTACTTCCATTTCTACTGATGCTTCTACGATAAGTACAGAAATTTTAATAATCCTTTAAAATCTGATATTACGCATTTTTTCTAAGCAATGTTGGAGTACGCATCGATTGTTTGATACTCAGCTTAATCTTGAATTCGAACGTCTACAAAAAAGATTTATACTTCTAAAATTGGTGAAATTTATCTATCCCGTGATACGAAGTATGGATATCTAAGCTAAGGAGTGATCATAATGATTGATTCTTGATCAAGCTTATCACGTAAATTATGTAACCAACTTTAATAAGCAAAGAAGTTTGCTTATTAAAGTTGGTTTATTGGCGCCATCACGTATAACTAGTTCGCCCAATACACTTTCCATTTCTAGAGCAAGAACTAACAGTTTGAAGAGAGCGCCGATGAACACATTATATTGAGATTATATTTATTCATGCAATCATTATTATTGATAATAATAATTTACTAAGAACAATTATCGTCTGAACCCAACAAAAAGATAGAAAGTATATTAAAATGCAAGGAATATTACAATTAAAACCCTGCATCATAATAAGGAAAGACCTTAACATCCATTGAATAACAATCAAAATATAATCAACCAAGACAAACTTGTAGTAGGTACCATGATGTATATTAATACTGCAAAATTAGTCGCGTACAACCGAGCTCATACATACAGATATGTGAGTTGAGTAAAATGTTTTCCTACGATAGGTGGAGGAAGTGCGAGATACGTAAGTCGACGCCATAACAATAATAATAATAATTCATTTATTAACATTCCCCAACAGCTTAACGTCAATTACAGGGACACTGGTAGGCCACGCGTTATTACACTCGCCTTCGTGAGGAAAAGGAGAAACATGAAAACCCTATCATATGGCGAACTCCGGATTCGACACCAGCCAAAGACTGCAGTATCGACCTATAAAACATGTAAACATCATAAATACTATAATTAATAATGTCGCGACTATTACCGAATTTATTTGTTTTGTTAGGTCAGGAATTGTAAGTTATTGTAATTTCCATAAATAAAAATTTGAAGCAATTAAAAAATAACTTATAATTATAACTAAATGTATTTCGCCTGGAAAATAAGGGTATAATGAAAATTTTCTGTTACAATTTTACGTTTTTGAATATTTTTTGATGTATTCTTCATAAAAACAATATACAAATTGTCTAAATGTTGTTTATATTAAATATGTACTATTAGTTTCTTTTTATATATCAGTAGAAATATATGAACCATAACGTAAAATACAGCTTGCGTTATGAGTTGCTGAAGTTTGCATAACACGAGCATGTAATATAAAAGTGCTTCATTCCATGTTAAAAAGGAGACCCTTACGCTAACGCCTCTGATGTTCATATGGTAGTACTACATTCGTAAACAACCGCGACGGCGGCATTTTTAAACTACTATAATCTTTTTTTGTCCTAAATATGCTCTAAATACAGGTTTCGATCATTTTTGATCTTTTCAGTGCGATATATCTATAAATATAGAAATCACATACACGTATTTACGAGCTTATAACTAAAAATAAGTTCTGTTAAAAAAAGATTAAACTCTATGTAAGAAAAATAAATATTTAAAATTCAACAAATATATAAAAAATACAAATTCTTGCAATAAAGCAAAATAAACTATATACTCATAACAATAAATAAACAACAATATAAAATAAGGACAATTCTTCATATGCATAAAAGATTAGAAAACCCTAAACTTGCCAACGTACCAAGAACCTAATTTATCTTTTACAAGTGCATCAGCTTTCTTATTTTTCTCGAGTTTCGATTCAGAGATCTATCATTAGAAAACCAACAAACGTCATCATAAAATTTGCAAATAATTAAAGTCATGATATATTTAACAACTGCTCTTGTACTAAAGTTTGATGATCGGATTTAATACAAGTATATCATGAAAAACTAACCTTCTGCAAAGTTACTAACATTCTCTTGTGAATGGAATTTACATGGCCAAATGATTTAAACGACACAACCATCTTATCGTAAATGGTATTAACATATAATACCAGGGTGTTGGTAAATTGCCTCTCCACAATGGGTCGGACATAATTGGTCTCATAAATAGGTAAACTGCCGCCCAATAACTTTTTTATAAAAATTAGTCCTATTGATTTGCATTAATTATTTCTCACTTACGCTGTATTGGTTTATTTTAAGATAGCATATTTGTGAAGAATATTTGTTAGTTAGATTTCTAAATTCAATTGGTTAAGACATTTAACGTTGAACCCTAATATCATTTTTAGTAAAATGAACAACAATAAATATACTGTTACAAAACATGTTGAGGAATATGACGCTAAGATATAAAAGAGACGGTGTATAAAAATATACAGCGCCAGATTGTTAACATGTCCTGTAAAAGGAAAGCTATCGAAGATGTGTCTGAACCTGCGAAAATTATACGGCGCATACTACATGAAAATCTACCGTCAACGGTTACTACAGTTGACGTTGCTTGTATTAGAAGAAATCTCTACAACGCTGACCGGAAACGGCAGCCCGCATTGCCAAAGAGCATTGAAGTACTTTTAAATTCTGGAAGAGATCACCAATGAAGCATCTAAAGGCGAACCTTTTATACTTATTAGCAGTAAAGTTGACCAAATAGTTGTTTTTTGTTGTAAATCTAATATCCAGTTTTTTCAAAAGGTAACACGAATTTATTTAGACGGTCCTCTAATTATTGCCCGCAGTTCTATTATCAATTGTTCACTATTCATGGGTTATTACAACGGTCATTATATTCCATTAATTTTTTTATTGTTGCCTGATAAACGGACGGAGACATATATAAAATTATTTAATTTTATAACGGGTAACTTTAAAAATAATTTTATCAAAGTAGACATTTTGGAAGCTGTAATTGATTTTGAAAAAGGTATCCATAATGCTTCTCAAGTTAGCGAAAATAATTTGATGCCGGTTTCACCTCACAATCTTGGTATCGTAAAATCCAAGAATACGACTTGACTTCTTCATATGGATGAAATTTCTGAAATCGGAAAATCGTTACGAATGACATTCGCCCTTACTTTTTTACAACCTGATGAAGTCAGCGAATGTTTCGTATTTGATTTGCTATCTATTGCACCGGACTTGGAAAATATTCAAAAATATTAAGGTTATTTAACAGACAATTTTATGTCATCAGAGAATTCTTTATTTCCTCGATGTATTTGGGCTGAAAATTCAGCGGAACTTCTCGCACTATCAATGCTTGTGAATCGTTTCAGAAACATTTTAGCGACTCCTTTTACAAAGCTCATCCAAATATTCTTATTTTTGTAGAAAAGCTTAAGGAATTCCAAACAGAAACTTACGTTAAATTATGTGTGGATTTAATTGCTAAAATGCATAACACCATTGTAAAAAAATCGTAAAAATGATCGAGTCTTACACAAAAAACGAAATAAGCAGAATGCATTTTATTAAATGTATTTCTTTCCATTGTGGTGTTGAAGATTAAAATTATTATTATGGGTAGATTTTTAAAATTAGGCATTTTCTTTTTTAGTTTGTATTTACATTTTTTTTTAATAAATACAAAATTTCAATTAACCATTTTTGTTTTATTACTTATCAACCGAGACCCAATTTACACATATATATATCAGGCATCTCGAAATTGTGTGAGGCAATATAGCTATTATTAATGATTCCTCTTTATCTCGGGAGGCAATTTACCTATTCCCTAATACCAAACTAAGACTGGGATAAAGAAGATTATTTAATTTAAATTCCTTATACATGTAAATGTGGGATAAGGTTTTACGTTAGCACAAAATAACGAAGATTTACAAACCTCACAATCGGGCATATTAAGCTTTTTTTATGGGGAATCCACATACATAGGCGACAGTTTGATCATTAAAATCATCTCATCATTAATCGGAATATTTAGAGAAGTATCTTCTAATTCATTTGTATCCAATGTATAGCAATCGCCAATTAAGTTGGCGCGAGGAGGGGGTGCGCAGAAGCCGTTTTTAAAAACGTCCACCCCCACTACTCAAGTAATTGTCAGAATACATTTGTCATTGACGTTTGACGGAACATAATGTCTTTGCTAGGGGATCATAAGTGATACACGCTCAGAGGTTAGAATTATCTGACATTTGATGTAAAACCAAATATAAATCTCCCCACTACTTCTAATCCTGCGCGAACTTACCCCTCTTCGCGCCAACTTAATTGGCGTTTGCTATACTAATCTTAACACTTTTAGGCTCAATAAAAGATAAAAATGATTGTAAATTGGTTAAGATATGCCCACTATCCTCCTCACAATTGAATCCGATGGAATGAGAAGACACTTATGACTAAATTATTTAGATGTTGTTCAAAATAATCCTCTCAAACATATATTTGTTTTGAATAGGAAGGAACATCAATACCTGAAAAACTTTTAAAAACATTCAATTATACCTGTTTTTTTACAATCATCACAAGGGAGAGTGAAGAAATGTTTATTTTGTTGACTGGAATCTGGAAAAATATTGGGATAATATCGATTTTCACAATTTTACATTTATATTTGTGCGTACTTGAAAAAGTCATTATAAAAGTAAATTTTTACAGTGGCGGCTCGTGAGTTATGAAAGAGGGTGGGCACAAAAAAAACTTCTCCTATTTTTCATGCTGGGAAAGACGTCTATGACTTTGTTGTCAAAATCCTGGATAGACTGGATGACTACAGGACCGCCAATGCGTTCAGTCGATCTTCTGACATTGTGCTTCTCAGAAAAGTTTTAATGCGTTTGAGGGTGAAAAAACATCGTTCACATTCTACTGTCGACATGGGCATTGTACAAATAATATCCAACAGTTTGTATGTTTCCGTCAAAACTTTTTCTAGGTTGTTGTCTGTTATGAACACTAAAAGTAGAAAATCGCCACCACGTCACACATGTTATCGCGCTCATAAATTACTGAAAGTTAACTTTTAAATTTTACACTGTCTAACATAGAATAAGATTTCACAGTTTCATCAAATTTTTTTTGTGGAAATGAATGACTAAGTTTTAAAATTTTGAGAATCAAATAATTTTGCTTCACTTAAGTGATCCCTAAAATCAAATCGGTCACTAATTTGGCTTAAAATAGTGTCACATACTTCCTTTGCAATAAGAGCTCTGTTATCTCCATCTGTCGTTTTTTGTCTTTTCCTTGCAGATTCTTCATTATTGTGTTCTTGATTGAGATTTTCAGTAGAATTTATTAAATTTCTAATGTGAATAATTTGCCGTTGGAATTGTTCAATTGCCTTTTGCAGTTAAGCATTGTCAATCCCGCGCATTTGAGTCTGATTAAATAATATTTCAACATGTGACATGATGAAATGAAATATTTTCAACCAGTAGAGAAATTCGGGGCAGTTCAAATGTTTCAATAAACCACTTGCTTCACTAATAGTAACTGAATCCATCCATCTTCGTCAATATTTTTGTCTAAAAATTCCTCGAAAGAATTCTGGTGTTCAAATAATGTGTTCACAGTTCGACTTTTGAAAATCCAACATGTAGGAGCAGCGCGTGGTAATCTACGTTTGACTATTTCATCAACAATTACCGTTCGTTTTGGCGATCGAGAAAAAACAACTTGAAAATTACTGCAAATTTGCAAAGAAAATGTTTACATTTTTATTGCACTGTGCCACTCGTTCAATAATTAAATTAAATTGATGCGCGTAACAGTGAATATAATGTGCATGTGGAAATGTTCTTTTGATAATAGCTCCGACACATTTGTCTTGCCACTCATCACGGACGCCCCTCCGTAACTTTGAGTGATTGTTTTATTGTTATCAGACATATGAGGAGAATTTAAAATAGTTTGCAATTCATTCAGCAATGTTTTTGCTAATACATCAGCATTATGTCCACCCGGCTTGAAAAAAGGCCAAAAGCCTTCAAAAATTTGTCCATTAAACATGTATCGAATAATAACAACCATTTGCTGATTATTAGAGGTGTCTGTAGTTTCATCGGTCTCCAAAGCAATGAAATTTGCAGATTTAATTTCCTTTAATATTTTGCTTGTAAATTTGCCACATTGCATCTAGCAATTCGTTCTGAATAGTTTTTGAGGTGCCTTTAAACACTTGTGAATCTTTCATATGTATTGTAAGCACAGTGTCTAATTCAGCTGGAAAGTTGGTTGAGCCTACGTAAATACCTGGATTTTCCGACGTCAATGTCTCATCATGGCCTCGTAACGCTAATTCAAAAGCTCCGCAAAATTTTATACACATAATTAACCGTCGCAAAATATGACGATTTTTTTCCAATCTTCGTTGTACTTAATTTTATGTCGCCAATAAGCACTGTCTAACTGTTCACGTATGTCCACTTTGCCTAGAACACAAAAATCCACGCATGCATTCATGTGAGAAACGGAATTTTCGTGTTTATTTGCCCTGTCTGCGATATGCTTTAAATCATTCAACCCTTGGTTATTCCACGCACTAATCCCTCTCTTAAAAATTAAGCAGATAAAACAAAATAGTTTATTTGTTAGTGAACATCCACAAATCCACTCATATTTTTCATATATATTTTTATTGAATACTCTATTATAAGTTCGAGTTTTACTTGTGGAAGTGTAGTTTATTTGAAGATCAGGTATAGGCCTCCTTTCTTCTTAATTAAGAGATTTTCCTCAAATGATAGCGGGTTTTTTTAAAGATTTTGCACACAGTTAACTTCCATCATTAATAATAATAATAAACGTCACTTCAAGCCTTTGTAATTATACACGTGCGGTACACGCCGAAAACAATACAGTCACAATACATGCAAGACGTTAATTGGAGTCGAGCTATTTTGCGTCCCCAACTGACGGCATAAACGCATATGGCGAAGTTTAGAGGAGCCGGCCGATTCATATTCGGAATAGGTACATCTAAAATCGTGCCCCGGAACATTGTTTTGAGCGTTGATAGAGTGTCTACTTTGATGCTATCGTTATAAAAATACGTAAAAATAATAAAATAATGCACTGAATTACATACGCATTTCTTTCTGTGTTTATCTTGATGGTTGGGTGGGCACGGGCCCGTGTTCCCTTTAACTGTCGTGAGGTATGGCTTATTCAAATCATGAATTAACAGGTATCGTCTTACTATACGGCGAAACAGGTGGAAATGTTAGAGCTACTAGAAGTAATTAACAAGTTTTGCATATTGAAAAAACAATCCAAGCCGATCGAATTAACTTTTGTAGATGGTTCTGTCGGAAACTTACACAACAACCGCACTTTGCCTCAAGGGTGTTATTTACCGATGAGTGCACATTTACGAGGAACGGTATTTTAAATTTTCACAACCTTCAATACGTGAAGACCGAGCCGTATTAAAACACGTACTTTGAAAGTTTACCGATCGGTTAGAAACTTGTGTCTATGTAAATGGCAACCACATTTCCCCTCTTTCTCTTCTATCAGGAAACAATGTTAATAATATTTTGAGCTTCACAGTGTTGCATTTTAATATAAAATCAGTTATACCCACGATCCATAACAAATCTCGCACCGTCAATAGTTTATTGCATGTTCTGACAAAGATTAAATTTAAATATAATTTTTCCTCTTCAGAAATATAATGTATAAAAATTATAGTGCAAATAATGTACAAAAAAGCACAAAATAAATTAGATAAATTTCTTCTTGAACGTTTAGTTGCTTCTTTTTTCACGATAGAGTTAGCATGAATGAATATAGCTAATAACACAATTAGGTTTAAGATTCCTTCGTGATGGTCATCCAGCCCTTTCGTCAGTAAAATTAGAATAAAAAGTACATATTTCTGCATCACATTCATATAGTGTTGTGCTTCCAAAACTGTTTGTAGTCTTTCAGTGGTAGAATTGTCAGTTCCATTATTATTATTGTGGTTTGCGTTTGGTTGTACATTTACAGGATTTATATTATTATTAACATTACCATGACTTTGATTATAAAAATTATCTCCAGCGTTATTTATAACATTATTTGAACATGGTTCTTCTATTTGGATTATAAAACTACTACTGGGATTTTCACCGGTTGATATATTCGGATCTGAATGTGTGGGTCTATTCAAAAAATGCGTCAAGTCGTATTCAACGAGTGGTTGTAAATCTCTTATCACATTTGTTAAATTCAATCTGAATTGCCTTGCCCCTTCGACATGACTCCTTCTTTGTATTATGAAATTGGCAATACTCCCAGAATTAATTGTAGTAGACAAAGTTGCTGAGTGTGTCATAAGAAGTGTCTGGTTAGCGGCATGGTAAATGCACATCAGTCGACCGACTCCTCAAAAATGGTAAATTGGTGTCACGATTTTGATTATTATCCATTTTGTCTTTTTATGAGTTTATACATATATTTCCTTCACTTTACACTCACTTACGTTCATATGCTTTACTTCACGACAAAATAAAACATGATTGTGCTAATTTTATTAAAGAGAAATCACCTGTTAACTAATATTATCATAATAAAAAAATTTGTGAAAGTTAATTGATACTCAAAAAAAATTACATCCACAGCATATAAACATATAATTTCTATTTTGTTTAGATTCAATCTGAATACATGACCGTATTTGAAAAGTTTGTGTTCCTAAATTGCCGCAAAAATTAAAGTTTCGATACAATAAATTTTTTCGTAAATTTGAGTTGCTATCTTACGTATCTCTTATATATTAGCGTACGTCAGTATATCTCATTTACACCTATATAAGAAGCAAGTCTTTACTACTGAAGTTAGCAGAATATGAACGATAAGTGTGAATCTTACATAAATTCTTGGTTTACTCTAAAATACACAGCCACTGCCCTAATCAGACTGAGAGATACTTATTTACTGCTAAAAGACTCTAATGAGTTAGTATTATTATTATAATTTTTATCCCGAAACTTAAATTACTTACGACTTAACCTAATAGACCTTTAACTCTATTCAGTATATTTTCTAGCCAAGTTTTTGCAACTTTTTGAGGTTTTTATCATTACCCTATTTTACTGTTTTCTATTAACATATCAAAAAAATACGGCTAAAAGATCGATAGGGATTAATAGCTACTGATTTTTGTTTTTGTTTCAGGTGACAGAACTGACGATAAGACCTGTAGGTGAAGCTTTTTAAATATTTTGTGAGAAAATGAAAAGCAATCTCTTGTACTAATATCTAATAAAGTTCAATAAATGAATAATTTATTAATTTATTTTGCATAATGACGTATTAGTTATACTACGGCATTTCAGGTGCAATTCAGAGTAATACCGCAATTGTTATTATTTGCAAATTATCGTATAGCTCGATTATTAAGCTGTTCTTGTCTTAATTTTAATTCTATATTTTGAGTAAATATACACCATCTAAAACTAGTTTATCGTTTTCAATATGATGTTGAATTGTTCTGAAATGTAATATGTAATAATAAAACTTCGCCGCTGCAATAGAATTAGTCTCCGTAAACTTTGTAAATTGTAATTATGCGCGTGGCTTTGTAATGGAATTTTACCATTATATTTAAATTTTATAGTAATAGTGGTAAATCGTAAAGTTGGTGCCTTTGAAAGGAATGCAATTGCTGATTTTATAGCTTTAGTCAACAAGTTTCTGAAAATTATCTTTTGTAGAGCGCTGTTTTAAAATTCATTGAAATGTACCTCGCCAGTTTCATAAATTTTCCTTAACATTTACCTTATCCACATTTCAAGCTTTTTTTTATTAATTAAGTATGTAAGCTTAAGTAACGTTAGGCCTTAATATTGTTTGGTACAATCTGATTTTCCAAGCTCTAGATATACTTTTCGCCCTTATAATTTTTATTAACATTCGATTCCGGGTTGTAGAAAAATTTCTTCCACACGTTTCGTCATCAGCTTCGAGGGCGAAGTACTCTTCTTGAATTCTCCTCATCGTCAAGAAGACTACTTGTAGCTGAGAGCGACACGTATGGAAGAAATTCCTTTCGACCATGAATGACTCTGCAGCCCGGAATCGAACATTGATATTTATGCCGGCCATGAAAGTCTACATACTGTGCTAATTTTTTTTCATATTCCTGCGACCCTATTTTCGTTGGCTAACCTTTTTTTATTTGTGTCTTGATCAGCTTTACATTTTATCGTGAGTCCCAGATAATCAACTGTAATTCCGTCATATAGCTACAGTCAGCTTTAGTAAACAAGTTTGAGAAAATTTTCATTCTTGATGATTCATTAAAATGAAATGCCCTTGTTGCCATTTCTGCTACTCATTTATGTTGATTTTAATGCAAGTTTTCCTTCCTAGCAAATCAAAAAGCAAAATTAGTTTGTATCTGTAACTTATATCTATAGTTTCGATCATAACTATAAGCCAGAAAGTTCTCGTCATTTGAGTCTATCAATAACGTTTACGTTGGTAGATATGGCTTAGACACAAGTAAGTCCCATTTAACCCATTAACCGCCAACGTTGCGATAACGCAACAGACTGTATATCTATTTTTTTAATCATTGAAAGTTATACTGTAAATGATTTGTTTTAACGTGATGACTAGAGCTGGGGATGTTTGCGGTGTGCCAGGATAGTATTCAGTTAAACGCACGAATATAATGACCTTGTTTCGATCGGTGATGCATGCGTGATTTTATTGCTTTACATGCATTCGCTATTTATATCACTTAGGTATGTCAGTTATGTATACTGTATATAAATAACACACTTACCTTATTTACGATTATTATAGCATAGCGCCAAGTGGATAAGACTTGCAGTAAGTTTGTAGCATTAGATACGTTTCCATATTTGTAGCGGTGAGCGATGTACGCCGTGATGAATAATTTTTTTTATATTTTGAGAAAGACCGCTCGACATCTACGGATGTAACACACGCACAATTAAAATAATCTTTATAGATAGAAACCTAATCTATACTTGCACCATTACTAATTTGTTTTAATCTGGTAAAATCAAAATCATTGTTTATCACACTCTCGAACTTTTCTATTACATTAACATTTTTGTTGTCATTTACTGCGCATAGCTGGGCGTGTACATCGTCCAGTATTTGCAGTGACTCCGCTAACGATAATGCAGTATTTTGAAATTTCTCGATTGCGTTAAACAATCCTATATGATTGTTATAAATAGTTTGTAAATCTGCATCAAGGGAAGGGGTTTGAAAGAGTCTCTGGCTTTCCTTAATGGCTACAGCTTCGGCAGGATTGAATTGTAGAACCACAGATTTTATTTGTTGGAAATACTTGGCATAATAAAATGCCGCCTTTAACCAACTTCCCCAACGTGTAAGGATTGGCTCTGGTGGTTCGGGAATATCAGGGCACCGACTGTGAAACTCTCGAATTCGTTTGGGAGATTTTAGAAACACTTTTTTTGTGGTTGCATCCACCTCTGGATAACATTGCCGAATAGTTTGTGTCACAAGGTGTAAAGCGTGAACTTTACATGTCACATGCAAAAGTCTCTCACAATCTGCTTTAAGAGAACGGCCTACAGAACGCATTGTCGCAGCACCATCGCTCATAAACATCAGGAGTTGATTAGTTGAAACTTGAAATTTTTGTAGCGTATCGAGCACTACCTTCGTAATTACTTCGCTAGTGCACTTTTCCAATCTTTTGCTGGCTAATAAAATGGGAAATGTTGATTTGACAGGATCTAGTACACGCACTATAATATTCACAATAGAATGTTTTTTTCGATCTGTCGTTTCGTCGACACATACCCATAACTGTTTATCATTTACTACTGCTTTCATTCTGTTTTCATTGTCCTCACGCACAATTGGTAAATAGGTGAGTAACGTTCTCCGTGACGGTAGCTTTAAGTTGGAATTGTATTTATTCCAAAAGTCGTGAAAGGCTTTTTTATCTAGCAGGTGAACTGGCACATCGCAGACGAGTGGCATTGACAATAAATCGAAAATGAATTGCGTTTTAGACAGCACATTATTTTTTTTGTCTTTGTGGTGTACACTTTCAACATGTCTTTTACAGTCGTATTTGTCCTAGCAAAGTAACTGTTTATCGCATAATTTACAAACCACTTTTGCTCCATTATAATACAAATCGGGAAAGTCTCGGATAAATTTCTTCACGTCGTTATACAATGGGCGCTTTCTTGGCTTGGGCACGTCCGTCATACTTATTAAATAGAGCTCAAGACAAGTTTATACGCTGGTGGGGATGCACTACATACGGTCCTGCCGTACCGCAAACATCCTCAGCTCTACTGATTATTTATTTATAGCTTCCTAGTATGTTTATAATATTTCTCTATATTTTGTTGTTGTTTTAAAAATAAATATTTTCGACAAAGCAAAAGTTGGAGTAAATGCAATATTATATTCCCTAAATAAAATCTTGAGAAATGTAAATATTCATATCAAATAAAGACAACAATGGTGCAGTTAATAGAATAAAGGTAGCTCTACACAAATGGCCGATGACAATTACTTTGTTGCAAAACTACCTAAATTGAAAATTTGAGAAAATAAACAAATTTCTTCTAAAGAAATGCAGGCGTTGTAATCATGTACAAGAAATATTCGGAGAAAACAAAAATGTTTGCGTCAGTTTCCTGTTTCATCTTTGCAAGATTAATGAATCGATTCAAATAACTTTGAAAGACCATTTGGGCCTCAAACTTGTCTCATTTCGATTAGTTCCAAAATTGCTGATCTTTTTTCGAAAAAGAACGGTGTATTAACGTGTGTGCACAGATAATTTCTAACAACGAATTTGTCATTAAACGCATTATTATGGGCGGTGCAATATGGATATATACCGTCTGTTCGTATTTTCTTTGCTTATGCAAACGTGTTCTGTACGCTTATCGGTCGAACAAAATCGGGGAAACCCAGCACAGTACGTCAGTTACCAGGCGATACCATCTCCTATTCGTCTCCTCATTTAACATTTCAATAGTGACACGTCCAGGTCTCAATTCTAGACACGAGTGCGCGCTTGGATAGGAATTATGGTTCCTAAAATTTTGTAATTCCTGATAAAAACATACGTGGCGCTCCTATCGAGAACTTCATAAAGTCACTAGATAGATATCTAGTGACTTTAGAAATTCAGCCATGTGTATATTGCGTGCCTTAATTCCAAATTTTGTTAGTAGTGTTATTAACAATTAACCTGTCCTGTATTGAAATTGTTTTTGTATATTGTAATGTGTCAGATATAGCATTTTGTGTGAAAAACATATCATTTTTATATATATAGTGTGCTTTATATTTAGAGTATGTAATTTAGTAGACTTTTGTTTATATATGTATATTTACAGGTCAAAGCATTGTTATCGGACAATTTGAAGAACGCCATAGTTTTACAGAATTACTAGAATTTTCAAAACAAAGAAAGCTGCGATATTCCAATAATTTTGCAGTATGGAATTAATGTACAATTTGTGTATGATATTATTGCCAGAAATTTGTTTTAAAAAGGACATTTACAAAAAATTGTATGTAACAATTTCAAATGAAATTCGTTTTGAATACTTAATAAAGTGCGACAGCTACAAGGAACAACTTTATGCCCCTATCAGAAAAGAGTTTATTAAATTAATTATCTTCAATTGTTTGAAGGGAGAGCTTCCCGTTTTTTATATTTTTTCAAAAGTGTAAGAATAAATATTTAAAATCAAAAACGATATAATTTCACATTCATTTTTGATAATTTCTTATAAAATCGGTCCTTAATGTAATAGATATTTGTACAATTCACTATTCAATTGAAAACTACCTGTTTTCAATCTCTGTATTTATGTATTCAGATGTTTGATTAGATTATATTTTAAATTTTTTAATGGCTGACTAGCCCTTGAAAAATTCATTTACAACAGTAATGTAGGCTTTTCTTAGTTCTTGTTGGCTTAAGCAATCTGTTAATAAAATTAAAACTCATATTGTATACACAATTACTTAAGAAAATTATTTTTATTTGTGATATATATTTTGACAATGTCTGAATTTTTTAATTTTTTATTTAATTTGAAGAGAGATTATTGTTTCTTTTAATTAGAATTATGTATTTTATTATAAAAACATAATACAATAACAACAATTCCTTCAATATTTATATTTATCTATAATTAACTAATTAATGTAAAATTTTTCTTCTTGTTTTTGGATCTTTGCATCATACAGTTTCATTAATATTACTTGGTAGTTATCCGCTTTTTACGTGCAAAATTATGGTGACCAATTCTCGAGTCCCCGGTCCAGGTAAAAGGCAATAATCACCGACCGAGGGGTCGGTTTACGATAGGGACATTTTCTATGAGGTCGGTAGTACCACAGGCGATGCAGAGACGTACCCCAAAATTTAACGGTGAAACTGCCACAGCAGCATATGCATATCTGAAACAAACTGCCTCTGAACCCCTAAGTGAACGTTTCTTCTTCAATTCCGCAGAATTGAAACATACTATTAAAAATTCAAACACTTTCGCAATTTTAACAAATTAATTAGGTGGTTTAAATAGTGGACCTGTTGTAAAACGTAAAAGCTTTGAAACAGAAATATGGTGCTCTGTGTTTGGAAAAATTACGAGGATGTTGTTCATTTTGTGCTGGCACCTAAAGATAATCCGATAATGTTGCACTTTACAGTTAATACATGGATCACATGCAGATAATTTTGTGAGAAAGATATCTAGTGCAGATAAGCAGATATCGTTTGCTTTCCAACACAACAACGCCTGTTCAAACCCTTCATAACTAGAAGAATTTGTAATCACTCCTATCCCCTTTTTTATGCAATGAATATATTATTTCTAGCTTCCAGTCTGATGGTATTTGTTCTTTTCTCTACATTTCCTCTAACAATTGATTATTACCCATTTAGAATCGATGTAGCTTTTAATGGAAATTCATAATTAATGAAATCAAAATGAAAAAGCAATATTACTTAATATACACTTTATTGAGGTAAAATCCTATTATAATTGTTTCGACACACAGTGTCTTTCTCGGATGGAGTTGCATTGCAAACTAAACCTAAAGGATGTTGACAAATTTAAACTTAAATGAATTATTGTAATGAAAAAAAAATAAAACAATTATACTCAGAAGGATGGTTCAATAATAGGTAATAAAAGAGAATTGCCGAAATATATATTATATATGATTATTATATATGATATTATATATGATATATTATATATGATTATTGAGTAAAAGGTCTGTATTTTTATATCTCAAAATTTCCATAATTTCTAGTAAATTTAATTTTTGCGATTTATTTTCTGTGTGTAAAATTTTAAAGTTATAATTAAAATTATATATATATATATATGTATATATATTATATAAAAATTCTCTCAGATGTATTACATAATGTGAGTCATTCTTGTTATTAATATAACTTCGTTCATGTTCTTTGATTCTTTTAGAAAAGACTCTACCTGTCTGCCCTATATAAAATTTATCGCATGAACTATATTCAATGTTTTAAACTTCCGATTTAATGCTTATATCTACTTTTTGTTGTTATTAATAATTGAACCTAAAAAGTTGTTGGTTTTGAAAGCTGTTATAATTATTTCTCGTTAAGAATTTAGAATTTTTTTGCGTAAGATTACCAGAATATTGTAAATAATATCTAGTTTATATCCATTGTATCCAGATATTATTTACAATATTCTGAATAAATAAAGTTACAAGAAAGCTATTAAATTTGTATACCCTACAGACAGTCGTGATATGAATAATAAATATAAAACACTTACTTATATTAGTAATCTTACACACACAATTTCTAAATTCCTAACGAGAAAAAATGATGACATAGCTTTCAAAACCAACAACTCTCTAGGTTCAATTATTAAAAACAATAAACAAAAACATATAAAAATAATAAATCGGTAGTTTACAAACTTGTACATAGTTCATGCCCTAAATTTTATATAGGCCAGGCAGGTAGATCCTTTTCAGAACATTAACGAAGTTATATTAATACCAAGAATTAGTCATATTATGCAATACAAAGCCCATAATTTGAATTATAACTTTAAAATTTTATACACAGAAAATAAATTGCAAAAAATAAATTTACTTGATATTACCGAAATTTTGAAATATAAAAATACATACCTTTTACTCAATAATCATATAAATTTTGTCAATTCTCCTTTATTAGGCCACTATTTTACAACTGGTTCTTTTATTTATTTTGGTTTTCCTGTTTATGTTTGTACTCGGTAAACTTTGGTCCCTTTGTGTAATAAAGTTTACATCTTGAATAGAAAGTGCCTATTATTGGAACCATCCTTCTGAGTATAATTATTTTATTTTATTTTTTTATTATAATAATTCATTTAATTTAAATTTTTAAATTTGTTTAAATTTGTCAACATCCTTTAGGTCTAGTTTGCAATACAATTCCATTTCCGAGGAAGACTGTTTGTTGAAACAATTATAATGGGATGTCAATAAAGTGGAAATTAAGTAATATTGCTTTTTCATTTTTATTTCATTATTATTACCCATGCAAGTAAAAAAAATAATTATACTTACATACAAAAAATATCAAATTATAATTTACAAGCATAGCTTCTAGGTAATAATATTTATAATTTAGGCTGATTTAGCTTGGACATGACGAAATTTATGATAGAACACTAATAATTCGGAACACTTAGCATATTTGAAAATTTATACTTGCGAACGCATTTTTAGTATTGTGTAAGAAGTAATAATATTTAATAATTCAATCAATTATTTTATATATTAATACAGTAATATGATTTAGTACATGTAAGATTTTATTTTAAACTTTTAAAGATTTAAAAATAAGTTTTATTATCTGATCATATCCATGATTTGGCAAAATGATATCGCATGTATTATTAAATGACTATTAACTAATCAATCCTTGATCCCCACTTTACTATTATTTGGCGATTCACTTTAGAAAAGGCCCATCACGCAGTAGTGCTTCTTATATATATATATATATATATATATATATATATATATATATATATATATATATATATGCACGTACGCATAGTTTTACACACGCAAAATGACCGATTTAACAGATAAAGTAGTGGTAGTAACGGGAGCTAGTTCCGGAATTGGAGCTGCAATTGTGACAAAACTATTAAAAAATGGAATGAAGGTAAGCAAATTAAGTTATTGAAAGTATCTTAAAAATATTTTTTAATTGCAAAGAAGTAATATTTAATAATAATTGTATATTAATATTTTTAAATGGTTTTTCTTTCTCTTTTAATTTATATGAGCAATGTGTTTTAAGAATATTTACTTTAACTAAGTGTTAAATACAGAAACGACTAACATTAATGCCATTTGAGCAAGTAACGGTAATATTTATTGATATGATTGTACCTTTAAATAGACATAAAGACACCGAAGACAAAATACTGATGCCGAAGACAAAATTGTGGGAACTGTGTAAGTAACATTAGCTTGTCTCCTTAAATGGCATTTTAATATATCACATTGTTCTTAAATTCGGTTAGGTTAATTTTTTAATTTACATACGATGGGGAAATATATTCTAAGCCTATTACTGAAACAATTTAAAGTTGGGAACATTTTAAACTTCAACATAGTCTCCTTTTAAATTAATACACTTAATTCAGCGATTCTGCAATGCTTTTAACCCCTCTAAAATAAAAGATTCTTCTTGGTCTGCAAACCAGCTCTCCACAGCTTCTATTATCTCTAGGCTACATAAAAAAATTCATCATTTTAAAGATTTTTTAATCGAGGGAACAGATAATAGTCTGAGTGGGCTAGGTCTGGGGAATAGAGCGGGTGTTCTAGTAATTTGATCCCTAGAGCCTGAATTGTATTCATGATAATGCGTGATTTGTATACAGGGGCATTGTTCTACAAAAACAACACACCTTTCGCTAACGTGTTTCGTCTTGTTTCCTTAATTTTCTCTCTCAGAGTGGTTAGTAATTTAGAATATGCATCTTTAGTGACGGTCTGACCCTTTTTTTTAGGTAATCGATCATAACTACTCCACGGATACCCGAAAAAACTGAAGCAAGGCTTTTCCAGCGGATTTTTGAGCTCCAAACATCTTAGGCCTTAGAGAACCATGATGCTTCTACTCCACCGATTGCTGTTTTGTTTCTGGCTCGTACCGCTCGTATAAATGGACCCAAGCTTCATCCATAGTCACAAGATAGTTAAAAAAAGCTAGATCTCCTTGAAAATGAGCACAGATTGACCGCGATTCTTTCGCTCTTGCTCGTTTGTGTTAGACGCTCAAGCATTTAGGAATTTATTTTACAGAAATTTTTTTAATTTCTAAATCGATGTGAACTGCGTCAATATTTTCGGGAGCAGACACCAAAATAGGACTTCTTGGTCGCTTCTTATCTTAAACAGAAAGTTTTCCTCTTTTGAATGACGCATCAAATTTTTGATAGTAGCATATGATAGGCATGAATCGCCAAGTGTATTAAGCATATCTTCGTAAATTGTCTTCCCACTTAATCTCCTCAAATATAAGTATTTGATGATGCCTCGATACTCCAATTTAGCGATTTTCACATTTGCATTCGACATGCTTTCCTTCAGAATTTACTTCACAGCAATACTTCAACTTCTATAACGTAAGATTTTACAGTGACATTTTTAAAATATCATTATTTCTTGCCATTATAACAAGATTTTGTTTTGTTCAAGGAAAAGGGCCTAGCCTAATTAGATATCAGTACCCCCTCGTATGTATCTATAATGCATCGCTGCGTATAATGCGTTAGTTTAATGCACATTACACCGCAAAAAGCCGGCCAAGTAATTGCTTTAATCGAAAATGGAGTTAGTCGGCGACCTGTTACTCGACAACTGCATATAACAAGCGCAGCTGTTCGAAGAATGTACCAACGTTATGAGGAGACTGAATTCTTTGATAGGCGACCTGGGACCTGCAGAATGCGATATACAATAGATCGAGAGGACCGCTTTATTGTGTAAACAACATTAAGAAATCGTTGCCTTAATGCGTTTCAAGTACGGCAACAGCTCCGTGAAATACAGCATATATTTTTTCTTGATCTGATAAATAGATTCGAAACAAAATATAGTTAAAATCAAAAGTTTGCAGTGGACCGATTTCTATGCATGCAAGTGCATATACTGCTTAAATTTTCACGCAGAAAAGTTTTAGAGAAGCAATCGCTTCTTGAAAAGTTGCAGTTTATGTAAGCCAAATGCTTCCATAAATGCTTCCATCCTACAACATCCATTATAGATTATTTAAAAAAAATCGTATTGAATTAATGAAAAAATTACTTCCGGACAGGTATGCGCTTTCGAAAGTAGAATAATATCTTATCACAAGATATTAAAATTTTCTCTACTCAAACTATTAACAAAATGAGGTCTGTTACTAGCACTACAGGATTCCTCGAAAATGCAGAAAACCGCCTTTTTTATTTAAGAAGTCATCAAAATGTTACTGAAATTCAGTAACTGCTGATTTAACGCCAACAAATCTCTTTAAACACATAAAACTTGTAATGACCTCATACGAAAATCTTTTGGGGTTAAATTCAGACTATGTGGTAGAGAAATAGTCAGTTGACTCCAGATTCATATAAAAAAGACTATTGCGTTGTTATGGTGTAACAAACAAGTAGACATTTATAACGAGCCATCGAAAAAATTCATAATTAGAGTAGACTGTGAAATTGGGTTGGTACTTTAACCACTTCCACATAATGACACATTACTTGATGCTTGACAGTTTCATTGTAAAAAAAGGTTATGGCATTGAAATGATACAACAACAAAAAAGAAAACAAATAATTTATTTAATATCGAAATCATAATCAAAACTTACATATAGCTACAGAAGTTGTTGAAAATGTTGTCCATTTGCATCTAAACACAAACAATTTTCTTAATAAAAGTTTTGAAAAATTTGACACAAACTTATAGTTTCAATGTCAAATAATAAATGTCATTATGTGGAAGTGGTTAAAGTATCAACCCAATTTCACAGTCTACTCCAATTATGAATTTTTTCGATGGCTCGTTATAAAATGACATGTATTGCAGATGATCTAATCTCCAATTCTTCGTGAATTAATCGGTGAATTAATCGTGAACTAATTGGTTTTACTATAGCAATAATATTTTCTGCACAAACAGCTACTACTGTATTAAACTTAAATAAAACACCTTATATTTCACAAACAATAGTATATTGACTATATGTACATTTCATGTGCACTGCACACGTTCTCAGTAGTTACTAATTTAAAAGTATTATTTTTTAAGTACATGTATAGTAAAAAATATCTATTTTTTTTTTTTTTTTTTGGTTAGGGGTGTAAAAATTACAATTATAAATGGTCAACAAATGGTCAAAATCATGCAAATAAAAATATAAAAATAAAAATAAAAAATATGGTCGTATATTGTAACAGTGCCTGCTAAAATCTATTGAAATTCCAAGAAGGACAAATTATGGGAAAGACCGTTAACTATGAAAAACAAGACATCTGACTGTGTTTGACATGTCGGGTTCTCGATACAGTTTCGTTTTTAAATATATTAAATACCCAATATCCATCAATCAAGTTTACGTATGAGTTGGATAAAAACAAATCTTTACCCTTCTTAGACTTAAAAATTACTATTTTAGACAGGAAGTTTGAATTTGACATTTACAGAAAAGAAACACACACTGACAATTACATACATAAACAATCAGACACTTTTAACAAATATAAAGAAAGTAGTTTTTATTTTTTAATTAATAGATTATTATCAATCCCTCTATCACCAGTGAATTTTAAGAAAGAACTAGACCACATAACAAAAGTAGCAGAATCTAACGGATACGATAAACAATTGGTGGATAAAATCAAAAACAAACTAGAAAAGAAGAAGCTAAAAACTTTTAAAACCAGATTAACTCCAAATACAAAGAGTAATACCAAAAAATATTGCAAAATTACTTTTCACAAAAATTGGCAGAATAACGTAACTAAATTGTTAAAAAAATATAATCTAACTCCTGCATTTTCCAACACTCATAAGTTACAACAATATCTTCAAACAAAGTTAGTTAACACAGACCCACTGAAAGAATCAGGTATTTACAGAATTAACTGTAATTCCTGCCCAAAATTATATATCGGCCAAACAAGAAGAAATATTCAAACCCGTTTCAAAGGAACATTTAGCTCATGTAAAACTTCACAATGTAGATAAATCAGCATTAGCTCTACATCATTTAGATACCGGACATAATTTCAGCTTAGATAATGTTAAATTAATTAAAAAATGTAATAGCAAAAATTTAGACATGTGGGAAGCCATACATATGAAAAAATACAAAAATTACCTCCTTAACAATGACATGTCACCTATTAATAATAAACTTTTAAATTGTATACCTACAGTATCTAATAACTAATAGATCCTTTTCACGCTACTATATTGTTATTTAAATAGAACCCGACATGCCAAACACAGTCAGATGTCTTGTTTTTCATAGGTAACGGTCTTTCCCATAATTTGTCCTTCTTGGAATTTCAATAGATTTTCGCAGGCACTGTTACAATATACGACCATATTTTTTATTTTTATTTTTATATTTTTATTTGCATGATTTTGACCATTTGTTGACCATTTATAATTGTAATTTTTACACCCCTAACCAAAAAAAAAAAAAAAAATTGATATTTTTTACTATACATGTACTTAAAAAAGAATACTTTTAAATTAGTAACTACTGAGGATGTGTGCAGTGCACATGAAATGTACATATAGTCAATATACTATTGTTTGTGAAATATAAGGTGATTTATTTAAGTTTAATAGTGTAATAATTTCACAAGTGCTCAACATATATACTACAGCTACTACTGGTCGTTCATATTTTGGTTGAATTATAAACTTCGTTTAAAATCGAAAACAAAATTATAACTCAAAAAGCACTAAGTGCAAAACACACGACTGTACAGTTGCGGCCGCTACAAACTAATACACTGACTTTTGACACATTCTGTCAAATTAAAAAAATTCGTGATTTGTAAATTTGACTTTAATCCGGTATGGTTATGTTAGTGTCAGTTTATTGTAAGTCAGAAGCGTAGACAATTTTTAAAATGCTTCAATTAAACGAACTCCAAAAGTCGATAATTAGAACTAGGCTAGAGGACGGCATGAGCATTAAGCACATCGCAAATGAAATAAATGTTTATAAAAATACGATAAATGTCAATGATATATTGCCCATGCCAATACTTTTTAAATAATTAATTCCTTTTGCCACCTACTTATTTTGCTTTTACAGATTTAATATTCTCATCTTGCCGTGGTTTTTGAGAGTTTCCATATTGAAAAATACAGATTTCATCAAGAAAAACAAACTGGAATGCATTTTCATTTCAAAAACGTATATATTATTGCAAAAACGTTATTTGTATTTTAATTTTTCATTTGTTTTTATTTTATACGCCACTGACTTTCTTTCAGTTAGGTGGCACTTCAAAAACTACAATATTAAGATCGTGTTACAAAGCCAACATTTATTATTTGTCAAACTGTCTGAGTTTGTAGGGGCCGCAACTCTACCTTGTGTAATGCCCAAATTGATTGATCAAATGTAACGAAAAGTTAATGAGAATACATTAACGATGGTATTCAAAAATCTTAAATATAATTTTAATATTGAGAGCCGGTTGCTGTTGACTGTTATCAATTAAACAGTTAAAGCAAATGTTATATTAATTTTGACAATCAATGACAATGTTCTGATTAAATCCATGTCTATTTTCATAATAACATTGATATATTAAACACATAGAATTATGGAACTTCGATGTAGCTGAGGGCACATGGCACGCAAATATTAAGGTTAATGAATTTAGGTTTCAATCAAAAAAACTTAAATTTCAGCTAAATAAAAAGTCAAATAATAAATGTTTTTTAAAGTCTTTTTAAGCGGCGATTGTTAAAACATACTATATAAAATTATAAATTAAAAAATTTATTTTGGCTGTAATAATTACAACATGTTTTATTTGTATTCGGTAGTTGGTTTAGCCAGGCGTAAAGCGAGAGTTGAAGAGTTGGAAAAATATGGCCAAGGAAAACTATTCGCTCTAGAAACAGATATCACCAAAGAGCAAGATATACTTAATGCGTTCGGTTGGGTAGAGAAAAACGTTGGACCGATTTTTGCTCTAATTAATAACGCTGGTGTTTCCTACGGGTCACCCATCGATCAAGCAGAAACAGATAGTCTCAAGCGTGTTATAGACACAAATCTTTTAGCTGTTACATTATGCACTAGAGAGGCTGTTAAAAATATGAAAGCTAGTAAAACCGATGGAACAATAATAAATATTAACAGTGTTGCTGGGCATTATATTGGAGCGATCCCGGGCATATCAATTTATTTTGCTTCTAAGTTTGGAGTGACCGCTTTTACGGAATCTATTAGAAAAGAACTGGCAAGCAGCGGAAGTAAAATTAGAATAACAGTAAGACCTTTATAGTGTAGGGATAGCATATTTATTTGTAGAAGCCAGTTAAAATTTTAATATAAACGGTAATGTACATTACTTTTCCTTTGCTTTTAGAGCTTAAGTCCGGGTTTAGTGGAAAGTGAAATGACTGACAAATTCATAGAGATGCATCCATACATAAAAGGCGAAGATATTGCAGATGGTGTTAAATACATTCTCACACAACCTTCCAATGTCAACGTAAGTAAATTGAAACAAACGTAATCTATTTACACAGTAATTACTAAAAATAACGCGTGTTCATTTAAAAACGTCATCAATTTACCTATGATTTTTTGATTAAATAAGAAGAGCCAATAAGTCCTAACTTGGTCCTTATAATTGTACACTTGACATTTGTCAGCATTCCGTTTTGACAAGTAAAGTAATCTGCTTTAGTATTTCAAATGTGTTTATTTCTTTAATTCTTTTATATGACATTATGGGACTTCTTTTTATTGGCCTTACATAAAAAAAACAGTATATTTAAAACACCTGTGGATAGTTTAGCTGACTTGCAGCAAAGAATTGAACAACAAATTGTTAAAATTAAAGCTAATCGAGCGTTGCTGGACAATTTTGTTGGAAGCCGGTTGTTAACATTTTCAGCAATTAATGTAATTTTTAGTTAAATAAACTGAATAATTATATATACATTGAGTTTTGAATGTTTTCCATTTTGATCGATGAAAGGTATAAGACCTCAAACTCCCTGGCTTTTTTTTATTATTATAAAACTTCAATGGGATTTTACTAATATTACACTCCAGTTAATGTGATTAAAAAGCAATTTTACTTTAACTTAAATTACTACCACAAATTCTTAAAACTAGGGTATCACTTAATATAAATCTCTAGGCTCTAAAGCTACACCAATTTTATCGTTTAAATACCGTACAATATTCTGCTTTCACTCGCATCACCAACTCGAAAGGTTTCGTTCTCTTCAGTCTGATTACTGTTGTCCAGGAGCTGGATAGGTTCAACCTTAACTCGTTTTTCATGGCTTTTGGCGAACTTGACGGTTGTCTAGCTAACAGTCTCAGTTCTTAAATCCTTGTCACTGTTCCGAAAATACCATGGAGCATTTACAATACTTCTCATACAGCTTTAAAAGCGCTGAATTATCTGAATATTTCTCTCTTGGATACAGCCCCATAACTGAAAGTCATAATTGACTTCAGGATTGTCTGTACAATAAAACTTTATTATATAGTGTTTTTCGAAAGTAACGGATAACAAGTCGATTTTTATTTTAAAATCTTCATGTAAAGATGTAATTTTCTAACCTCCATTCCTTAATCCTTAGCAACCCCAACTTTAAAATTTTAAATAGCAAAGTACAACTTACGATGCCGTATTCCTTAGCATTTTTTATGCTAAAAACCAAAAAAGGTTTTAAAAATCGGTTGATAAGTAACTGACATATTCAACAAAAATGTATTCAAATAAAAATGCAAGCATTGATATAAATGATAAGAACAATTTAAAATTGTTTGTAGTTAAATGTCAAACACAATTTATTGACATTACGAAGTGGAGTGTGTGTTACTAGTTAACGATTCGAGAAATAAAATAGTAACAAAGAAACTTATTGTCGTTGAAAGTTGAAAGAATCGAAATTCCAATGATGATTGCGTATGGAGATAGAATTCGGACGCATAAACAAGTCCTTACTTTGTTTAATCAAACTCACCCAAACTGTCCTTCAATATGGCAATCAACGGTAAGTCGAATTGAGAACAAATTTCGTGATCTTGGACATGTACGAGATAAGCCTAAGGCCGGACGTTCATCGGCTTTAAATGAAGATAGACCATTGGATGCCTTGTTAATGGTGCAGAAAATCCACGTTCAACCCTCGTGGAAGTCGGTTCACATCTTAATACGTCAAAAAATACTGTGCTCAGTCTACTTCGTTGAGCAAATTTTCATCCCTACAAAGTAGTGCACTTGGTGCAAGAGCTGTCAGATGATGATTTTGATCGACCAGCATAATTTTTCGAGACAATGATCGAACTCTTCAATGCAAATCTTACATTCATTAGAAATATTCTATTTTCTGATAAGGCAACATTTTGTTTAAATGGTACCGTCAATAAGCAAAATTGCCGTTGTTACTAGGCGGTTGAAAATACAAAATTGATAATAGAGGCGAATACACAATATCCCCAAAAAGTTAACCTGTGGCTGGGCTAGTGGGTAACCGAATTCTTGGGCCATAGTTTTTTGAAACGCTGACTGGTGAACAGTATCTCCACTTCCTCCAATTTAAATTAGTTACGGCCTCATCGGTGCTGTTTCCTACGGCAGAAGATCCTGATTCACTTGATCCTAGAATTTGATTACAGCAAGATGGTGTGCCTTCTCATTATGCACCACCAGTACGAGAATATCTCGACCAAAGATTTCCTAATCGGTGGATTGTTAGACGCCGATATATTCAATGGCGGCAAGATTTCCAGATTGATTCTCTTCGGATTATTTCCTCTGGGGTTTTTTAAAATCTAAAATTTATTTTAATAGACCTAAAACATTGACGTATATACAAAAGAAATGCGCGCAATCATCCTGGAAATAGTACACAATATTCAACAAGCGTTTGCGTCTAGATTTGGACATTGCCTCACCGTTAACGGACAGCAATTTGAACATTTAATTTGATTTTTGTTTTATTTTCCAAAAATGTTTTTTAATAAGTTTCTTTGTTGCTATTTAATTTCTCGAATCGTTAAACTAGTAACACACACTCTACTTCGTAATGTCAATAAATTGTGCTTGACATTTAACAACAAACAATTTTAAATTGTTCATATCATTTATATCAACGCTTTCTCAAATATTTGCACTTTCATTTGAATACATTTTTGTTAAATATGTCAGTTATTTATCAACCGATCTTTAAAAACTTTCTTTATTGTTTTTAACATAAAAAGTGCTTATAAATGATGTATCACAAGAAGTACTTTGTTATTTAAATTTTTAAAGTTGGGGTTGCTAGCGCTCGAAATCAGAATTGACGTGTTAGACCATTTTTCTAAAAACTGCTTTTTAACCATTTTATAGAATTTATTCGTTACTTTCGGCAAACACTGTATATTGACAGAGTCTTTAGTAACAGCCAAAATATTTTTCTGAATTTCGGTACTGCTTGTTCTCATTTCTTTTTTACGTGGACTTCAGCAGAGTCTAGCATCAGGAGTAATACCCAGATATTTAGTATGAACCAGTGGCGGCTCTTGATGACGTTCGATGTGAGCTGCTGCACGGATGAGACTGCTTCGTTTAAGCTTTCATATATACAGAGAACCAAGTAACCGTACCGAAATCTTCCGAAATAGTTCGAAGTTGTCTCATCCGTGCAGCAGCGCACATCGTACGTCATCAAGAGCCGCCACTGGTATGAACAGACATTTCTTGTTCCAAGCATCAATATGGTCTATGAAGATTGGTAGCTTGTCTGCTGCATCTTCGTAATTTTTGCCTCTGGCGAGGACCGTTATATAATATTCTAGAATAGAAAGGTCACAGGTGTAGAGCAAATATATACTGGCCTGTTACTATTTTGGTAAGAGACAGTTTATTTTATGTTTGTACCTCTTATGAAAAGCCTGCGCTACATCAATGAAGATAGTAGAACAGACTTTTCTTTTCTCTAAAGACTTCTCTATTATATTAGTTACCCTGTATACTTGATCATAATAATAAATAATTATTAAATAATTTTCGTTAAATTTGGATTGGTGGGATACCAAGTCTCTTTCCTCCAAGCTTGGTTTTAACCTTTTGATCAGCAATTTTTAAATACTTTGGATATCACCACAATATATAATTAAAGGTATTTCGTTTGGAAAATAATGGGTTAATGAAAAATTTCTATTACAATTTTTGTGTTTCTGAATATATTCGTATTCTTCATAAGAAATAATATACAAATTACCTAAATGTTATTTATAATAAAGATGAATATGCACTACCTGAATTAGGACACTGTGATGTTTTTCGCTATTTAGTAGTTCGATAATTTCAAATATTTAGCACTTTTAAGTTTCTCTCCGGTTGGATCCAAAATAATTTTCGTTTTAGCAAGCAACTCAATAAAACAAATAACAATTACACCTCAATTGCATATTCGCTATTATTTGCTTGCCATTACTTGTGCTCATTTATTAGATAGTTTGTTGAGTTTTTGAGCATATAACTATTATCATTACGTTTCCTTATCTAAGTATTTGGCAGAGATTGGAAAGTTAGTAAGATAGAGCAAAACCATATAAGTCATAATGGCGAGTGTAATAGAACAGACTAGCTAAACTCAAAATTTTTCCCTACATTACTCTTCCTATATGGTGCCTTGCACTGCCATGAAAACGAAACTGAGAACTGGGAAATTATTTAATTTCGATGTGGACGTTGCAACTGCTATAATAAGATTAAAATACACAGCCACTGCTCTAATACGGCTGAGATATATTTGTTTACCGCAAACCAGTTCAGACTAATTGATTCTGTTTGTAAAATGGCAAATGCAGTTCTCAGACACTTAAGTTACTTATGAGTTTATGACTCAACCTAGTATTATAGCTTTAAATCTCTTCAGTATACGTTTTAGGCAAGTTTTTACAACTTTCTGGAACTTTTCATTATTACGTTATGTTTTCCTACTTTCGTTTAGTACATTCTTTGTGGAATTAGAAAACGAATAAATACCTTGGTAAATTTCAAAAATTTTTAATTGAGTTTAGTTCGGAAAAGTTTTCTAGTCATAAATGGGCGAGCCCTTTTCAAGAATTGTTACACAATTAATAATTTATACTTAATTAGTTGTTCTATGATGTTATGGTGGACTCTTCTCTTCTTCATAAAACTTAAAGTTTAGAATAGTCTTTTCAGGGATATTTTCTATGAGCATTTTAATAATTACTATAAAATCGATAGTAATTAATAATGAATGATTCTTGTTTTTGTTTCAGGTGGCAGAACTGACAATTAGACCTGTGGGCGAAGCTCTTTAAATTGTAGTAGATTGTAAAATAATCTTTTTGGCACTAGAAAAATTAAATAATTGAAAACGTCAAGCTTTTTTTTTATTATACCCATTAGAGATTCATTTTATATATTTTCTACTAGCTGACCCGGTGAATTTCGTACCGCCTAACAGGCAATAAATGTCGTGTTATCTTTTAGCTAAACTTAATTTAGGATTTTATTAACGTAATAAAATGAATACAAAAAATTTATTAAGGTAAATAGTTTGTAAGAATAATATATACAACGTGTCCAGGAAAGTATGCAACAAAGGGAAAACTTTTTTATTGTCTATTTCTCATGAAATTTTATTCTTTATAAAAGTTTTTGCTTTACTTGAAACCCATTTACCTGTTAAAACAAATAAAATATCGCTTTAAATAATGAAAATATTCTTTAATAACTTGAAAATACAAAAAATGTAATTTTTATGTTTTAAACAAACGTCACTCGATATGATGCCCCTCTCGCTCAATACATAAATTTGTACGTCTACTTAAGTCCTGACGGCATTTTGCAGGAAATTGGGATTATTATTTAAATGCATTACCGCTTCCTTAATCCTGTTCTGCAAATCTTCTTGGTTATCAAATGGCCTTTCTGAATACACCCGATTTTTCAACCAACCCCATAAAAAATAATCCAAAGGATTTAAAAACGGCGAGCGTGGAAACCATGGAAATGTTGAATCTTCCTATTCATTTTTCTTGAAATTCTTGGTTTAAATACTGCACGACTCGACGAGAACTATGTGCAGGTGCACCATCCCGCATAAACCACAAAGATCGTCTTGCTTGTAAAGGTAAGTTGTCAAATTCATCTTCTAATTCAGTAGTCAGAAATGCTAAATACCTTTCAACATTTAGAGTTTGTTGAAAAAAATACGGCCCGACCACTCTTCTCTCCAAAATTCTGCACCCAACATGTATCTTTCGTGAATATTGGTTTTTACACTCCATTTGGAAATGTGGATTCTCTTGAGACCACCAACGGCAGTTTTGCGAATAAACTGCACCATTTGTGGCGAATGTCGCTTCATCGGTAAATAATAATTTTCTGGGAAATGTTATGTCTGCTACTATTTCACCTTGTATCATGAAGGAAAACTCTAAACGCTGGTCATAATCTCGTTCTTGCAACGTTTGGACATATCTTGGTTTAAATGGAGTAAACTTGTATGTTTTCAATATTTGATGTAGGTACTGATGATTTACGTAATCCTAAATTAGTTGCACATTTTCTCACAGATAATTTAGGATTCCCAATTACACTTTGTAAAACATTTAGAGGATTATCTAAATTTCTTGCTGGTCTAATGTTCCTTTTTAAAATTAAATTCCAAAGAGCCTGTTTGTTTAAGTTGTTGCAAAATTCGGGATACCGTAGACCAACTAACGTTTTTATTGGGATGCCTTTCGTTAAAAGTCGCAGCTACGTCTCTACATGTCTTATAATTATCGCCACATGTAAGCATTAACTCTGCTCTTTCTTGCAAAGTTAAACGTTCTGCCATAGTAATGTATTTTGTAGGATGTCAAAGTTACTGTCAAATACTATGCATACGTGATTAAAAGTAAAAAGTAATTGCTGCACACACGATATTAAGTAGGTACGAAAATTTTGAACAATTAATAAAATAATTGTATTTTTACTATCTAATATGATAACTTATTCATTTTAACGGGTAAATAGGTTTTATGTAAAGCAAAAACTTTTATAAAGAATAAAATTTCCTGAGAAATAGACAATAAAAAAGTTTTCCCTTTGTTGCATACTTTCCTGGACACGTATATATAAATAAAGTAAAAATTCAATAAAAGTACAACAATCAGGTGTTTCAATGGCACCGCGTCGGGCCCTTCGTGCCATACTAACGCGGCGCTCTTCTCGTGCGATTCCTCATTCTTCTTCAGTGGATTGATTCGCAATGTTCCGAAGCCTAATTGTATTACGGCTTTGTTGGGAAAGATTAAATCTTCTGAGTCGCGGCATCGTTAATAATAATACTCGCACAATAAATTTATTAATAACACTCGCACAAAAGAAACAAATCGACCGGTAACTTTTACATGCTTTTTTCAAAACAAATCGCAGCCAACATGAAACAAAATTTACACTTTTATGTCACTGATTTGCTATGACCCTCAATTATTACAAATAAGCTATAAGCGTGCGTGACGTAAGCTTTCAATTGCGGAAGATGGCAGAGTTCCTAACCTAATTTATTTAAAAATTAATTTGCTGTATAATTTTTTTCCGTGAATATTTCTGATATTTTAATAGTTATTCTGATATTCGGGGCGGTGACAAATCCAACAAATCAGGGATTAATAAAATCAGCCCAGCCGTTCTTGAGTTATAAATTGTTTTATGTATTAAGATATGTATTTTGTATATTTAAATTTAAGACAATACTAGTTGTATTACTGATATTTCAGGTGCAATTCAAATTGTTATTGTTTGTAAATTATCGAATATACCTACTCTCTTCCCTGTATGTTTCGATTTTTTAAACGTCGCTTCCGCTCCACATTCTTGCCTGTTAATGACAATTACAGAATAGGTTATGTCTGATGTCAGTTAAGTTTTATATGGGTTATGTTTTTGTATTGAACCATGCTGATCGCGTAGTAATGAAGTAAAGAGCTATTAATGGAATTTAGAAGTTATTCAAGTAATTTATAACTATGTACATATTATATAAAATACAAAAGAGCTTATATTGCTACCCATATCTGCCCACGAAACAATTTGTAATCAATGGTACATGAAATAAATTTAATAGGAAAGAGATCGCATTACTTTGCTTGAATGGTTGATTGCATATAATTAAAGTGGATAAGAAAAGCACAAATATAATAGCACTCAGCAATAAATAATGTATAAACATAATCCAATAAATTCAGTAAGGAACTAACGTGTGTTCATTTGAAAAGTCAATCTAGGTTACTTTGAAATTTTGATAGAATAAGACGCATATATATTAGTGTGTTTGTTGTTCCGTAAACGTAAATCCAAATGAGATTTGATAATGTCAATCACATTTGTTATTTATTTGTATGTATGAAACTGTCAAAATATACGACTTCTTAGGTTAAGTAGTAAATTTTAATTTACGACATACTTCAAAATGTTCTCCGTAAATCACATGCTACTAGATTTACTTTTCAAATGAACACCCGTTATTTGTTTGAATATTGAACTACAGAGAATCTATTTACAACAAATATAAGATATTTTGTAATACCAATGCACTAATTCTATTGTAAACATACGAAACTCAATATATACATATATATATATATATATATATATATATATATATATACAACGTGTCCACTTAAGTATGAGACAAATGGGAAATATTTTTATTTTTGATTTCACAGAAAACTTTATAGAAAAGAAAAGTTTGTGCATCCTAAGAAACTTGATATTTTGTATTCAGGGTTGCGTTGTATTACTTGGTTAGAGGAAAAATTAAAAAACATTGAAGTTGCCGTAAGAGTACGCTACACTTATTTTTAAAGATATCAAAAATATTCATTTAAAAATGTTGTTTCAAATTTCAAAATATGCTCAAATACGAATTGTTATTTAAAATTTCGAAAAAATAAAAATTAAATTATCCAGCAATAATAATAGCAAATACGCAATAGTTTTTAACATCCATCTATGTGACAGTAGTTCTATGGTTGTCATTTGTATTGTTACTTTAATAATAAATTTTATGTAATTGCACGTGAAATCATTTACATTCGATATCAATTTTTTATCGCTGAAATGTAATAGAATGAAACAAAAATCATTTGCATATAACTTCATGAAAATACATTTTTGTATTACAAAATAAATATGAAATTAACAAAAACAACAAATTCAGAAATACAAACAAAAAAAAAGCTATTCAAAATGATGCCCCTCTCGTTGAATGCATATGTTTGTACGCCTGTTGAAATCCTCGCATGCATGTTGTAACACAATAGGATTATTTCTTAAGAACAGTACCGCATCTCCTATTTTGTTTTTCAATTCTTCTAAATTCTGAAACGGCCTTTCTGAATATACTTTATTCTTTAGCCATCCCCAGCTAAAGTAATCCATGGGGTTTAAGTCGGGCGAGCGCGCTGGCCATGGAAAAGGTCCATTTCGTCCCATCCATCTTTCTCCAAATTTTTCATTTAAATAGTCTACAACTATTCGTGCACTATGTGCAGGTGCTCCATCATGCATAAACCAAAGGGTTCTTATAATATTTAGTGGCAATTTGTCTAATTCGTTATCGAGGTATGTTTGTAGAAATTCCAAATATCGTTGTGAATTTAATGACGATTGAAAAAAATACGACCCAAAAATATTTCTGTTTAAAATTCCACACCAAACGTTTACCTTTTGCGAATATTGATTCTTGCAGGGAATTCTAAAATGTCAGACGACCACCAACGACAATTTTGTGCACACACAACACCATTAGTAGTAAAGGTTCTTCATCAGTAAACAAAATGCTTTTGAAAAACGTTTTCTGCGTTTCTAATGTACCTTGAATATCCAAAGAAAATTCAAATCTATTGTTGTAGTCCCGTTCCTGCAAAGTTTGAATATATCTTGGCTTATAGGGGTGATATCTATTGTTAACCAAAATGTTGCTTACTGATGATTTTTTAATATCCAAATTGCTTGCAATTTTTCTGACAGAAATTTTGGGATTTTCAATTACACTTTGCATAACACGTAAAGAATTTTCGAAATGTCTCACTTGCTTTTCCCTACTTTTTTTGTAACGCATTTCTAAACTACCAGTTGCTTTAAACTGATTTAAAATTCTTGAGACGCTTTGGAAACTAAAAAATTTGTTGGGATGTCTTTCATTAAAAATATCAGCTGCGTCTCTACATGTTTTGTAGTTATCTCCGCAAATAAGAATTAATTCAGCTCGCTCTTGCATAGTTAACCGTTCAGCCATAGTTGGTAGGTAATAACTTAATGAATTGTCTTAAAATTACTTAATTATTAAAGTGACAGCGGATCTGACAATCACATAAAATTTATTACTAAAGTGATAATACAAATGACAACCATAGAACTACTGTCACATAGATGGATGTTAAAAACTATTGCGTATTTGCTATTATTATTGCTGGATAATTTTATTTTTATTTTTTCGAAATTTTAAATAACAATTCGTATTTGAGCATATTTTGAAATTTGAAACAACATTTTTAAATGAATATTTTTGATATCTTTAAAAATAAGTGTAGCGTACTCTTACGGCAACTTCAATGTTTTTTAATTTTTCCTCTAACCAAGTAATACAACGCAACCCTGAATAAAAAATATCAAGTTTCTTAGGATGCACGAACTTTTCTTTTCTATAAAGTTTTCTGTGAAATCAAAAATAAAAATATTTCCCATTTGTCTCATACTTAAGTGGACACGTTGTATATATATATATATATATATATATATATATATATATATATATATATATATATATATATTGATATAAGGCAAACCTGAACATAAGGATGCCTAGGAGAACAAATAACAGAATTTTTAAAAACTAATGTACTCATTAGAATTATAGGAAATTTCGAAAACTGAATTCTTCTCATGGTATATCAATAAAGTTGATTTCGCGTTTATTTTAATGCATAAAATTAATTCTCACATTTCTTTATTTCTATCCTTTTAGTTGCTTTAGATATTTTATTTCGAAATCTTGTATTTACTAAGATATGTCAACTTAATTGATTATCAAAAATAGATAATAATAATTTAGGTGAAACTGTACTTATTTAAAATAAACACAGCGGGAGAGTTCACCACAATAAAATAACATTATGTAAACTTATTAACATTTACACATTAATTATTTATATATTATAAAAAACTTTAGAATTTATGTCAAGCTCATGTATATTTGCAATGATTAAATTGTTATTTTCTTTAGAAAAATATGACGAGATTAAAGTAATGCATACGAATTAACGAATAAGAAGCCAATTGGAAAACAAAACACAGTTGGCGTCATCAGAATAAAAACGCCATTAAAAATGCCGCATCATATAAAAGTGCATCTCTGAAAATCAAAAGAAAAATACACAAATAAAATTAGAAACTTATATAAAACACTAGTAATACCTTACCTATACATCCAGTACCTGTTTGAAGTATTTTACGTGCCCAACCTGTACCTTAGAAATCAAGAATTGCTGTTTACCGGGGAAGCTAACTGCTATAGGAGAATTCTAGGCCAAACGACGCGCCATTGCCCATAGAAGATCGTATCCTGCATTAATTGACTATCCAAACCATATCCAGTAACAACAGTCCTGAACCCATTCACTTAAGTATTCTTTAATCTCCAATGAACTATAGAAAATGCAAAATTAATTCATTTCATTTAAGTAATAAACATAATCTATGTATTATTAAAAATTTATAACCTAGTATACATTTGATGTTTATGAATGCAAATTAAGTTATAAGAATCCAGTTTTCTTGTTATTATATTTAATTAGATACTAAATTCATTTAAATATTAGAAGTTATGTAGGTAACATGTATTTAAATTGTTTTGCTAACCTAGAAAGTTGATCACATTTAATTTAACACGTGACATGTTACATTTTCATTATAATTATAATTTAAGAATAATTTCAATCACTTACCTGCTTTGATTTTACGTCATTAAAGTTTTTTACATTTATCCTTATCTTGCTTGTTTTATTCTTGGTAGTTTGATAACGTATTCACCGTTGTTGATTGTATAACCTCCAACAAAATTGGTGTATATTCTATTTAGACACAGACCCCACTAGAAGGTGCATTGGATATGTACCAACCAAGAGTACTCTTGTTCTTTTATTAGCTGGACACCCAAAGTTATAAAGTGTAACACACACACACACACACACACACACACACACACACAAAGAATAACCTTACAGAGAAGCTGAGTACATAAACAGCTGTTTAAGGGCAAGTGCACTTAGCGTATAACATTTATGCATTTTAGATTTGTACGCATGCAACAGAAGATGATAAAGAACCCCATCTATATGTAACACATATTATCATATTTAAAAATAGATATTTGTCGTACATTCATCAATATCGCCCTTAACAGTTACAATTCATTTATAATATTTATAATTCAGCTTTTATATATATATTAATCGTAAAACATAAATACACCCTATCGCCTCTCTTCAATATATATTAAAAATAATAGACTTTTTATTGGTTTAGCGACCTTTTATTGAATTTTGATGTTTTATTCTACGACGTTTCGACTTTTATTATTATTCAGTCTTTTTCAAATAACTAGAAACAATAATTAATACAATGAAAACATGAGAACTGTGTTTGCTTTTGTGAGACTGAATTAACCATTAAATTAACAATTAAAATTAAAATTAGATTAAAAACTGAATTACCAGTTAAATTAACAATTAAAGTTAAAATTAAATTAAAATTAGATTAATGATAAGTAAGGGAAAACTAAAATGATTATATCTGTATAAATGAATTGGGAATTTGAATTGAACTACAAATACAGTAAAGAAAACATTGAATGACAATAAACTCACCGTTTTTTTGGGGGTTTCAAAAACACGCATTCTGTGCAACATGTGTTATCGGGGACATCCAAGACCTTTTTTTTATTAAGGACCGACACGCACTGGTTCGAATATTGTAAGTGACTGTGTCTTGGTTCAGAGCGGTTAATTTCTGTTCTATTTTGGAAATTAGCAAAGTGGTCAGGACCGTGTTTAGGGGTATATAGTTAAAGTATTTACAAATGGGAACTGATAAAATTTATTTTTTTTTTTTTGGTTTGTGTTTGTGTGTGCGGGGTGTTTTGATTTTAATTATTGTTTAATGAGTGGGTAATAGAGTTTAGAAAGTCCATCAATTTCGTTTCTTAATTCTTTAATTCTATTTTAACTTTAATTGGTAATTTAATTGGTAATTCAGTTTTTAATCTAATTTTAATTTTAATTGTTAATTTAATGGTTAATTCAGTCTCACAAAAGCAAACACAGTTCTCATGTTTTCATTGTATTAATTCTTGTTTCTAGTTACTTGAAAAAGACTGAATAATAATAAAAGTCGAAACCTCCTAGAATAAAACATCAAAATTCAATAAAATGTCGCTAAACCAATAAAAAGTCTATTATTTTTAATATTAAGACACGGACAATAAAATAAATAAGAAAAATAAAATTCTTATAAACACTAAATATATACAGACTGTCCCGTAAAAAACGCCAACATTCAT
This sequence comes from Melolontha melolontha, assembly GCA_935421215.2. Lineage (NCBI taxonomy): Eukaryota > Metazoa > Arthropoda > Insecta > Coleoptera > Scarabaeidae > Melolontha > Melolontha melolontha. The sequence goes on from OW285239.1 coordinate 91,729,988, forward strand.
AATTCCGTTATTTATTGTACGGTTTTATTTAAACAAAAAGTAAATTTAATAGCATCAAAAACACTATAAGATAGCAGTGTTTTATTTGTTTTCAATTGTTTTCATTAATGTCAAACGACAGTCAAGTTTTTTATTTTAAATGGCAACATATATATTTTTGGCTATATTCGGATTGGTTTTTTTTTCTGAATTCAACGATGTATAACATGTTTATTTTTGATAAACGTTTATTGCAAAAAAAAAACTTTATAAATTTCATCTTTGTCTTCCATTATTTATAAATATTCGAATGTGTCATGAAACATTGGAAATGTAAGTATTATAAATATTATTATAAGAAACAAAACACTTTACAATAAATGTTGAAATTGCCCGCCACCTTGTTCAACACATATCGCACATCTCCTAATTACTCCAAAGGTCGCATTTAAAAGACAAGCGGCAGGTACTTCTTGACAAGTGTTAATAATTCTTTGTCTTAAAATGTCAACATTTTCTGGAGTTGTTAAATAAACTCGATCTTGTAGATAAGCCCGCAACCAAAAATCGAGGGCGTAAGATCCGGTGAACGCGCAGGCCACTCGATAGGACCGGATGTTCCTATCCACCTATTTCCAAATTGGGTGTTCAACAAATCAGTATTTACTCTGGCGTTGTGCGCGGGAGCCCCATCTTGTTGAAAAAATATTCTATTTAAATTTGCCAAAGGTAATTCATCTAAAAAGTTTTGGAGATTTTCGTGTAATAAAGTGTAGTATTTTTCTTGATTTAAGCAACCATCTATGAAAAATGGCCCAATTAATTGATCACCTAAAATACCACACCAAACATTTACGTTGAAACGTCTTTGAAAATTATTTTCAATTACAAATCTCGGATTGTCTGCACTCCACTGTCGATGTATGTTTCTATTAAAAATACCGTTGTTGCTAAAAGTGCATTCATCAGACCAAATTATCCTTCTGTAAAAATTCGGGTCTTGTTCTAATGCATTTAAATAAAAACGACAAAACTGGTTTCTTCGGCCAGGATCATTTTGTTCTAATGCATGAACTTTTCGAGCTATGTACGGTTTAAGTTTGTGTTTTCTTAAAATACCATGAACTGTAGTTTTTGATACCCCAATATTATGTGCAATTTCGCGAATCGAAGTTCGTGAATTTTGCTGTACTGCAAGAAGAACATCTAATTCCTTATCTTCGGAGAATTTCCGTTTTTGTGTTTTTGGTTTGGTAAATGATCCATAATTTCTTAAATTCTTTTCAATTCTCTGAAATATTTTCGAACCTGGAACTTCTCTGTCCGGAAAACGATCACTGTACCGACGAACTGCTTGAAGGCGATTTTTATTACATTCAAAGAACACTTGTAACATGTCCGTTAATTCATTGTTATTCATTTTTAACGAAAATACGCTTTTTGTTGCGGCAAAACGTTCAAACAGGATAATACAGAAAACTTAATAAAGTCAAACTGACACTTAAGGCACATTGACATAATGCTAGTGGACTGGGCCAAGTCTACTATAATGAAAGATGAAATTTATAAAGTTTTTCTTTTATTTTTTATTATTAGGAGATGTGCGATATGTGTTAAACAAGGTGGCGGGCAATTTCAACATTTATTGTAAAGTGTTTTGTTTCTTATAATAATATTTATAATACTTACATTTCAAATGTTTCATGACACATTCGAATATTTATAAATAATGGAAGACAAAGATGAAACTTATAAAGTTTTTTTTTTGCAATAAACGTTTATCAAAAATAAACATGTTATACACGTTGAATTCAGAAAAAAAAATACAATCCGAATATAGCCAAAAATATATATGTTGCCATTTAAAATAAAAAACTTGACTGTCGTTTGACATTAATGAAAACAATTGAAAACAAATAAAACACTGCTATCTTATAGTGTTTTTGATGCTATTAAATTTACTTTTTGTTTAAATAAAACCAGACAATAAATAACGGAATTATGAATGTTGGCGTTTTTTACGGGACAGTCTGTATATATATATATATATATATACATATATAATAACTTCGTGACCTTGGTATGATATGGTAAACCTAATCAGTAGGCGATTAAAGGTCTGTATATTACTTCAAAATATATGTATTTAAAAAACTCTACATGTTTCGGCTGTATACGCCTTTTTCAAGAGAATACAAAATATTTTGTATTCTCTTGAAAAAGGCGTATACAGCCGAAACATGTAGAGTTTTTTAAATACATATATTTTGAAGTAATATACAGACCTTTAATCGCCTACTGATTAGGTTTACTATATATATATATATATACATATTACACAAATACAGTAATTAAACCACTTGCTTTAAGATATATTGGTCTTAAAGCAAGAAAATTACACACAATATTATTAGAGACTAGATCAAGAAGTTATTCTTGATGTCTTTACCTAAAATTAATCGGAATCATCACTTGTATCAAAATAAATAATAAATTCTGCCATTTCATTTTTATCGGTCACAACCTCCCTTTTCCACCAGTCTTCTATAATGTTTTCAGCATGGTTGATACAATTCTTCCACATTTCTGGTGTTAAATGTTGCAGTGCATCCCTCCACAGTTTCAAAACATTCTCCGCCCCTCCCCCTATATATTCCCATATTATCGTAATATTTTTCCAAATTTCCCATACATTTTCAATTGCGTTGAATGCACAATGATATGGGAGTAATCTAAGTAAGTTGTGTCCATACTTTACCACCAACTTATCTGCCACACACTTTTCTTGATCTATGCCTTTAATTAAATAATTAAGTAGTGTTAATTATAGAAGTAAAAAAAAACTAACTGCTTAACAATTTGTAGGAGTTGTAGTTTCAAAGACTTGTTATCATATTATATTTTATTTTCATTTAACCAACCATGGATGATATCAATCTTTTACGACACAGAAGTTGGGATACTTTTTTCAGTAACACTACGGTAGGTGCATTGTCCATGATGATCAGAGATGGCTGCTCTAGATTTTTAAGTAGCTGTTCTTTAAACCATAGCAGAAAGTTACTTGAGTTCATTTCTCCATAATAGTTTAGATAATTTCCTGTCGATGGAAATGTAAGCGATGCTTCAGGTATAAATCTTTTTCGATTACCAGCATGAACAATAATATATCTAGAAAGCATCTAGAAAATCTACTTGAACAAGAATAATATGAGATTGTTCCATTAGTGCTCTGCGAGGATAATCTTTTTCCAACTTAAACCAATGTTACGTAAAATTATTGATAAAAATGTTCTACCACCATTATATATGCTTCTCTTTCGTGGGATGTAATGCAAGGCGTTAACCGTAACGTGTTGTTCTGAAGGATAAACATATGATGTGATTATCATATAACGAGGTGGCAAAAAATGGATCTTACTATTTCAATACATATTATTGTATTCCAAATAGTTATTTGATCTAAGTCATGAGTATTACTGACTGGTTTTTTGAGGACTGCTCAAGGGTCTAGCTTCCTTGATATCTTTCTATATAGTCGAAACAGTACTAGAATGAAATAGCAAAGCATTAGAAAGTAGCTGTGATTGTATTAATTTTTTTCAATGCAAACATTCTTTCTAACGCATATATTTTACCTTTCGTATATTCCGTGGACCACCATCATCGTGTTCTTTCTCAAAATAGGAAATCGAAGAAGCAACAAGCTTCTTCGACTGAGAATTCAGACAATTCGACATTTTGAGGTTAGATCTAGAACTTTTCACCAGATAAGCGAAAGATGACCGATTATTATCGCAATGTGAGTGTTATTTAAAAAAAATAGTTAAAATTGATATAAAAACACGAAGTTTCAATAAAACATAGAATAAGTACACAGTAAGAAGGAGAAACCCGATAGCAATTAATTCAAATAAATTCAAATGTCAATTGTCAACAGCATAAATGTCAACAGCGATTTTTATGTTGAAAATGCGCATTTTGGAGGGGTAATGTGCGAATGCATATGGTTTTCAATAATGGCATTATCGCATAATGTAGATGGTGAAATTCAATATTATGATTCCTTCCTGATCCCCCTTAATTTAGTGAATTTCGGAACTTAGTGTGAACAGAGCATAGTTTGGTTATTAAGCTGTTCCCTAGGGAAAATTTAACTCTATGTTCTAGATTAACAAAAAATTTTTTTCAGCAGCAGACGCTTGTGTAAAATGATATGTATTGCATATGATCTGATATCTAATTCTTCTTGAATCTCTCTAGAGTTGATATTCCGATTTGTCTCTATTAACTTTGCTATAGCAATAATGTTTTCAGCACAAACAGTTACTGCATGTGGTTCAGGTTTGGGTTGTATGATAAACTTCGTTTAAAATCTAAAAATTTATAGTCCAAAAAGCATTCCATGCAAAACATACGATTTCCATGGTACACTATTAAAAATTTTCCAAAAATCCGCCAAAAATAAGAAATCGAACTTTCTTGTGTAATGCCCAAGTTGATTGAACAAATGTTGTAACGAAAAGTTAACGAGAACTGAATATATTAAGTATTCAAAAATTTTAGATATAATTTCGATATTAAAAGTTGGTTGGTGTTAGCTGTTAACAGTTAAGCAGTTAAATAATAGTCAACAGCAAATTTTATCATTTCTTTTGACAATCACTAACAAGGTAATGTCATATATCTGTAGTTGTCAAAACAAATATATGACATTAATATACTGTCATTTGTATTTTAAATTTCTCTGATAAAGGCATTATGTGTGAAACATGTAAGATTATTTTAAATATATACATATTAAAGTAAAACTGATCTTAAATCGCCGACTAATTGAATTATTACCTACCCCGTGATAAATACACACATTTCCGCTTAGTAGTTGTCACTCGTTGACATTTGACAGTACATTTTCGTTGATATTTGATCGAATTGTTATTGTTAACGACTGACGAAACATGGACTCCTTATTTCAGTCCTGAGACCAAGAGTCAATACAAAGAATGGCGTAAATTCGTAGAAGGGCCTCCACTTAAGGCGCGTCCAGTTCCGCCTGCTGGAAAGGTAATGCTTACTATACTCAGGGACAAAAAACCCGGACATTTATTTTATAAAAAGAAAAATGAGATGTATGTTAGTCAGAGTTTTTGTAGATAATGCAATTTAAAATGCATCAATTTGTGATAATTTTGTTACCATGGATACGTGTAAACAAGCCATTGTTATGAGATACGCCATTTAATTGTCGAAAGTCACAGTCACTGAAGAATTTGAGTCTGCCTTTTTATTCTTTATTATCACTATTTGTTTAATTTTCACGTGTTAACAGTGTTTTGAGTGTAAGACGGTAGGCACAATTTATCTTATTACACAATGAGACCCGAAGATATTGCTGCAGCCGTTGCTTTACATGATGATGGACGCAGTGTGCATTACATCGCATATGTCATGAATATGGCTATAAGTACCATTCATGATGCCTTAAAACGTTTTAGAGAGACGCAAGAATACACCAGGAGACCAGGTTCGGGTCGTCCGCGATGCACAACGCAAAATGAAGACAGGCGCATGGTGTTGTCAGTTCTTAGGGAGCGTAACCTGCCATCTACGATGGTAGCCCAACGGTTTTTTAACATGCATGGACGTCCAATATCGGCCAAAACAGTTAGAAGAAGGTTGAAAGCAAGTGGACTGATGTCAGCTAAACCTGCAACCGGTCCCAGATTACTAAGGATGCATCGCGTCGAAAGATTGCGCTTTGCACAGAATCATAGAGCCTGGAGAAATGAACAGTTGAGCTGTGTTCTGTTTACAGACGAATCGCGTTTCAATTTACGCTCACCTGATGGACGTGAAAAAGTTTGGAGAAGGATAGGGGAACGATATTCGCAGTGCTATATTTCCGAGAGATCGCCATTTGGAGATGGTGGAGTGATGGTTTGGGCAGGAGTGTGTATGAACGCTCGTACGGAGTTGGTTTTCGTAGACGGAAATCTAACAGCTGATAGGTACATAAATGAATGTTTGGCGAATCATGTGGTACCATTTAGTCCATATATAGGCAATGATTTTCTTCTAATGCACGACAATGCGCGCCCACACGTCGCTCGCGTTACCACAAATTATCTGCAAGAAGTGGGGATTCGCGTTTTGCCATGGCCAGCAAGGAGTCCTGACGATAATCCCACTGAGCACGTGTGGGACATGTTGGGACGGCATATTAGGAGGCGGCAGAGACCATCGGAAAACTTACAGGAGTTAAGAGAAGCACTTCTAGAAGAATGGGAAAACATTCCCGAAGAAGCCATTTCTAACCTGATTCAAGGCATGCCAAGACGTATGGATGCAGTTATCCAATGCCGAGGGAGTAACACGCGTTACTAAAAATGTGATTTCAATGTTACAATCACAAAACATCTAAGCCACAGCTGAAAAGTGATGTTACTGGGTTTACGCCATTTCCGTTTTGACGAAAGGATTTTTTTCTAATACTGTATTTATGATTAATTACATGAACCTTTGTTTGAAATGCGTTTTTCTTTCATTTAAAATACTTAACCATTAAATTTTATAACATACTAGATCTTTAATTAACAATTTCCGACATAAAACAAGTGTCCGGGTTTTTTTGGATCTGAGTGTATAGTCTGCCATTGCGAAGGAATTATTTTTACGGATTATCTGGCGAAAGGTACTACAATTAACGCAGAATATTATTCGAACTTGTTATCCGGACTACTGTGGCAGGCACTTATCAGAAAATGGCCAGGAAAGTTGCATAAGCGTCCGTTATTGCAACAGTATAATGCAAGACCATACACCAAAGGATGTTTTGAACGATTTACGATGGGAATTGCTTCCTCGTCCATCATATTCACCGGCTATCGCACCGAGTGGTTTTCATCTGTTTCCAGATTTGAAAAAACCTTTTTAACAGTTTAACTGACGTAAAATGTGCCATAAATAAGTGGATTGAGGACACGCCGAACAACTTATTTGGGGACGGCTTAAAAAAATTAATTTATCGTTGGGATAAATATATTCAATTAAATGGCGATTATGTTGAAAAACTGCATTGTAATATTGATGAATATTTACGAAATAAATAAATTATAGCTAAATTCCCAGAACTTTGGAAACATCCCTCGTATAATATGGGTAGCCCTGATAATACCTATAGGTAATACAACGTATCTGTTATTTTAATGAATAATTCAGCTCGAGCAACGTATATTTAGATTATATTTACACCCGCTCTTATAATGATAGAAAATGTATTACATTAAACCAATTTACGAACACTTTAATCTTCGTCAATATAACAGCATAATGAATGACAACGACACGTTACTTGACTTAATTTACTATTACAACGATACCTGATATAAATCAAACAGTATTTGAATCTGCACCGCTAACACTTTAGTTTACGATCCAATTTACTACGAATCACAATATTGTTAATTTTGAATCTAATCCCAACTTGATGTACAACTTTTGTAACGATAATTTCATAACACATTATACAAGGCTAGTTAATATTGGCCACATGTCCACGTACTTATGCAACCAAATATACACCAATTGGTATTCGTGAATAATGAAATTCTATCAATAAATTTAGTGTCGTATCATTTACATTTTGATTAGGTAGAAAAATTAAAATTAATTGGCGTTATGTAAAGAAAATCTTGAAATCTTGAAGATAGCCCTAGAGCAAAATGATCTAGAGTCGGGAAAGTGCGCGAGCTGTTTAATAGGTTCATCCACCTTATCCATCTTAGATCAAATCTGTTATTTAGCCAAATGACATTCCTCTTGACGTTCATCTTGTTGAAAAATGTATTTGGTTTTGCAAGAGGTAGATCATCTAAAAAGTATCATTGTGTTCAAAAAGTAGGTGATAATATTTTTCTTGATTAAGAGTACCATTTAAAAAAATGGTCCAATTAAATGAACGCCCAAAACGTCACACCACACATTGACATTGAATTTTTTTGTAAATTATTTCCAACTATAATTCTAGGGTTTTCCAGGCTCTAATGTATACGGATGTTTCTACTATAATCGCTATTATTGATAAAGGGGCATTCATCGATTCAAATAATTTATCTATAGTTAATTTGATCGTGCCTAACATGTTTAAATAAAAGTTATGAAATCTTTCTCTTCAACCTCAATCATTTTCTTCTATTGCTTGCACTTTTTAAGGAACGTATAACTTATATTTATACTTTTCTAACAGTGTATGTACAGTTTGATTTGATATGCCAATGTTACTGTCAATCTCTCAAGGTAAAATACGCGGATTTTCCTGCATCGATTTCAGCGTTTTCGTGAAATCATCGCTGTTCCCGCATCACTTTTTAAAAAATGCCATAACTTCTCAAAGTTTTGGAACTTTTCTGTTTGGAAAGCGGTTATTAAGAAAGCCGGGTCACTTTATTTCGATTTTTAGTACACTCCAAAATTCATGATTGCAGTAGTGTCATTATTTTATAGGAAATATTACATTAAAGTGGCAAGTCACAAGAACTTTCAAACTGACGTTTGAAAGACAAATTTGTTGCTATTTGCTTTTTTCATGGCACACTTGAAAATTACATAGTGAACAGATAAACGATAGTAGACAATTCCATTTTTTTAAATAAATTGTCTACAAAATGACAACTAAACAAATATCGTTAGTTCCATAAAAAAAACTAACAACATGCAAAAAAAGAGAAATTTGCTATTGATGAGCAAGGCAAGATAAGAAAATGCAAGCTATGCAGAACAACGTTGAAAAGAACTGACTGCAAGGCCAATTTGTAAAGCTTGTAAAACCGTTTCTCTACTTTTTTATTTATTGAAATAGAATGATAAATAAAGAAGTGTTAATGAAGAATGAAGAATGAAGCGTCTTTTTGTCAAACATTATATGAAATTAATTTCACATCGGCAAACAAAAATAGGACCAAGAACTTTACGAGGCTTTGATCTTCAAGCAATATTTTTTCTGTTATTTAATTTTAATGTATGAATATTCAAGAAAACCCAAAATTTATATTAGCATATTACTACTACCAAGCGTAAAATACTTGTATTAAGTAGGAAATCGCATCCAATTCATTTTATTTATGCAGTTGGAACTCAAGCATTGATTCGTTGCAATGGAATAAAAAATCTTAGTTACATTTCATTTTATTTCATTACAGATTTTTATTTGGTGACTACATTTAGAAAATTGCTTCTTCTGCAACCAAAAGAATGAGCTCTTGTACAATACAAAATCTTTTACAAACACATTCTTTTTAAAGAGGCTATTCTTTTCATAAGCACATACTGCATGACGTTTATCGTTTGACATCTGATTGACAAAGTGTACGTAAAATTAAGAATATCCAAAAACGTTACCTAAAGTATCAGGAGCTTAAAATAAACAATTTCGATTTTCACATAGTACATATTTACCACACAGCAGTGACCTTAGAATGAATTATAAATTCATCCGTTTCCTTTCTGTTTAAATTTTCTTAAAATAGACTAAATTCTCCATTTCATGTGCTCGAATTTGCGACCGCAGATTTATTCATGTTTCTGCTTAAATTACCTGTCATAATTATGTGCATTATTTATGATCAGATAAGTTCGCATTGTAACATATTTCATTATTCGTGGAAACAGTTATATAATACTAGACAAGTTTACAATTTAAGGTACAAAACTATATTTTATTTTAAAAACACTATCATGAGAAATTTATGGACATAATTCGGCATATATACAGAAGATAATGAGACTTAACTACTAACATCATCTTATGGAAGAACGTAGTATTGTATTTCTAATTCTGCCATCTTTTTTATGGTGGTTAATTTCTGCTATTTGATTTATTACAGTTACAACAGTTTGAATGTAGTGTTTAAATTGAAAATTTTAAAATACTTATACTGGCAATTCGTGGTGCAGTCGCATATTTATTTTTTAAAGTACTAAAAACATCTTAAATTTTGTCCGATATGCAACAGACTTTGGGTGACAAAGCGTAATTTGTCGCTGGGCTGCGCAAGTTAAACGTGGTAATATGAGCCACCAAGATAATGTGCGATCAGAGCCATCAAAAACTGCAAATCATCAATAAAATTAATGATATTATTTTGAACGACAAAAGACTTTACATCAATGAACAACGTGCGCATATCGACTGAACATGTACATAATATTTTAAACGTAAAATTCAGTATGTAGAAGTTGTCTGCAATGTGGATGTCGTGAATTTTAAATTGTGAGCAAAACCGTGTTAACATTTGTTATGGTTGATGAAACCTGGTTTGATCAGTGTATTTATAAATGCAAATGGCAACCTCTGCATTTTCAACATCATGGTAGCCCTCCCCCTAAAGAAAGCCAACATATTTCCATCGACCCGGATGGTTACAATTTTTTAGTATTCGATGGGGATAATTTTCATAAGCTACCTCGTAAATGACCAAACCCTTATTGGACTACATTATGTCGCTCGATTAGATATATTTATTTATTTATTTATTTTAACATCAGACATTACAGGACATCCAATCCCAAGCCATGTCTACAATATATAAATATATAAATAGCCACATATAAGTTAAGATTTACAACATAAAAGAGCCTAATTTATATCAAAGTCCATACCATTCATATACTTAAAAAATACAGCTTTTATGCAATGAAACGTATCCACATCAAAGGGCAAGTCATTCAGTTCCCTAATAATCGAATCTATCGGATTTCTGAGTTAGCGCATTGAAAAAACATCGTTATTTCTTGTACCCGCTGCTGGTATTCTCACATTGAACATGGATAGCAACTCCGAACATCCTATGTAAACGTTGAACAACCGGAATCCAAACTTAAGGTATGCCTTTCTCCGCCTTGGTTCTAGCGATTCGACGCACAGTACTGTACTGAACCCAGTGCAGTCGTAAGTAATTATAGGAATTTTTGTCCATATTTAGCTTATAGAGTACGTAATTTATCATGTTGCGTGGAATTCTCTCAATGCGCCCACGGTATGCAGTGGTGTATGGGTTCCATACAAAGCAATAATATTCCAATATTGGCCGCACCAGTGAATAGTAACTACAATTATATAATAGTCATAACATTATTAAAATCCCGTGTTTGGCCCTTGATGAAACCACAGATCTTATTTGCTCTACATAAGATATCGTCTAGGTGTAGGTGGTACCGCAGTTCGCAGTCCAGAGTAGTTCCCAAATCCCGAATCGACTGCACTCTCTCAAGAGGAGGATTATTCAACAAGTATTTTACTACCAAAGGCCCCATTCTTCTTTCTAGTAAATGATATTACTTTACATTTTGTAGTGTTAAGGGGCATGAGGTTTCTAATAGACCACGAGCATCTAGATCCGATTGGAGTGTAACACAATCATTAGGAGAGCAAATGCGTAAGGAAAGTTTCATATCATCGGTAAATAAAACAAACCGACAGGAATGAAGACAAAACCTTATATCGTTTATAAATAACAAAAATAAAATAGGAACCAAATGACTCCCCTGAGACACATCGAATGTAACAAGGACATCTCTAGACCTGGTGCCACCCACGACAACACTCTGAACACGGTCGGCTAAGTATGATTTTAACCATGCCAGAACATTCCCAATTATGCTGTTTTTTTCCAGTTTCAGTAGAAGTAAGGAACCCTCTTCAATGTTCTCTAAAATATAGTTAATAAATTTATCTCAGTACAACGACCGGGAACGAATTCATGTTGTTCCGGGGCGATTATTTCAGAATAAGATGCAAGTATTCTATCAGCCACCAACGATTCAAGCACCTTGCCAATAACAGGCAAGTTACTGATATGACGATAATTACGAATGTCCGATCTATCACCCGATTTATACGTTGTAACAATAAATGAAGTCTTCCATTGTGAGGGAAACACGCCACTATTTATTGGTAAACTGTATAAAATAGGCAGACGTCATTCCAGGAAAGAGCCACAGTATTTTATAAAATATGCTTGTATACAATCAGGGCTTAAAGATACCGAAGGTGTAAGAGACCTCAACTTTTCAAAAACAAGGTCCGAATCCATAATTATGTTATTGACTGTGACAAAATGATTGTAGTGGGTCCAATCGAATGTAGTATCGACCTGCTGATAATTAGCATAGACCATCTGATAGTACTCGGTAAACCAATTGCCAGTAATACCAGGATCATGAGACGCTGCCTCACCAAATACCATATTCTTACCGAGACCTCTTGTTTGCCTTTTGGAATTAATGTAATGCCAAAATAACGATGAGTTAGAATTTAAGTTATTCTGAATGTAAGACGCTGAATAAATCGCTTAGAGTCATTTGAAATACTGGTCTTAGAAGTTGTTAAAAACTTAAAGCTATTATATGCATTTATGTTAGCCGAACTCCTCCGATATCTTTTGAAGGCACCATTTTTCCTACTAATAAGTTGTTTAGTTTCAGTCAAAAACCATGGGGTAAATTTCCTGTATTAACGATATATTTCGGAACATATTGTCCAATACACTTATGTAATATATTGTAGAGTATAGTCAATGCGACTAAAACATTATTTGTATGCGATAAAATCCCAGACTAATCATAGCTAAATAGATAATCGTTTATGAGTCCGTAAGGAGCCCTTCTAAAATTGTACCTCCACCCATTTACTTCACTCATAAAGGATACCGCGGACTTTAGTGGTACCTTCATAAACAACGCAGGATGATGGTTATCTGAAGGCACAATATTATAATTACTTTGTAGTACAGTGGCATCTCCAGCTGTCGATAAGACCAAATCCAGCAATACATTGCCAAAATTCAACGCGGAGTTCAGTTGATATAATTCTAAAAAATTTATTGCATCACAAATTTGTGATCCCCACGCCCGACCACCAGAAGCAATAAGGATATGATCCTGAAAAGGATCATTTTTCTATAACACACACGGCATATTGTAGTCACCTATTATGCAAATAGTTGCAATTAGGAAGCGCGTCAATAAAAAATCCAATGTGGAAACATTTAGCAAATGAATATTCGCTGCTGAATTTGGAGGTATATATACATTACCAAAAATCAGCGTATTAGTGTTTATCACTATTGATAGGTACAAATATTTCTTGACATAGTTTCACCGGAACACTAACAAGAGAGGAAGAAAGACTCGATTTAACAGCAATCAATACACCACCTCCTCCCTCCGAATTTTAGAACTACTCAAATAACTTCTATCTTTACGATAAACAACATTGATTAAATTAAACAATTCATTATCAGATATAGAATGTACTAGCTAAGTCTCGGTTAAAATAATAACATCATAATCCAAAGTTAATGCTTCCCAGTAGAAATCAATAGTTTTTGTTCGCAAGCACCGCACATTCTGGTATAAGACGTTTAGTGTTTTATGTGAGCTTCTTACTTTTTTGAGTTTACTATTTTCGGTATATCGTTCACATATTTAATAGTTTTATTCTCCCCCCTACTATTCAGATCATCAGCCAACTTCGTTATAAGTTCCTTTAGATAGCTTCTTTGTGACGATGTCAAATCCGCATTAAATTTAAGAGAGCAATCTTCTCAAAAATCAGTTGATTAATTGACATTTCAGTCTCACGCACCATATTTGTCAGATCTTGTCCTAAATCACTTTCACTTAATCCCAAGTTTCGGTCGAATGAAGAACTTATTCCAGCAACGGATCAGTATTTTGACAATCTAGAGGAAAATATTTACAAAAAACGGTATTATGGCATCGTTGGTCCAAGTGAGCTGAAGTTGGAGAGTGTTTTGAAAAATAATAAAAAACTTAGTACCGTAACTCATTTGTTTTATTTTGAATCTCAACTTTCCGTCAAATCATTTTCGTATATATATGAAATTTTTTTAGCTTCTAAAAAAGCAATTCGTAATTAAATATCATCATCTTGACAAATTATACGTTCATTTCAAACAACAATTTGAAAAGCATAGTGTGTGAGATAGTGTCACATTACAGAAAAGAACTTCCCAGAATGAAGAACGAGATATTCTCATTTGTGTTGTAGTAGAAGGACAACGGCAATTATCTATCAGAAAAATTGTTGAGCAACTGACCGTCTCAGTTACGAAGAAATTGTCCAAGCCATTTCATTAATTAATGATGATAGGAGTCAAAGATACGTTGGTAGGATGCTAGGTGTACGATAATCGACAATTTTGAAACTGGTGCGCAGGGAGATATAACAGGAAACCAGGACAAGGTAGGAAACGGTCAATTACGGCCATAGACGATCGCTTTATACGACTTACAGTCTTGCGAATAAGGCATTGCACTGCAAGATAAAAAACGAGCTGCTTACCGTTCGAAATGTAAATGTTATGTCTCAGACGGCAAGTAACCGACTTAAAAACAAAGGTGTGCGTGCGAGTGATTATTGTGATTGTACTGCTGAAAGTTGGGCTAACATTCTGTTCACAGACGGGTACTAGTTATTGCCTGTTCTCATCAGATAGACGCCTGCCAGTATATAGACGAAATGGGGAGCGCTTCAGTCAGTGCAACTTCGGAAAAACAATAAATTTCGGATGTGGTTCGATTATAATATGGGGAGGTGTATCTTCCGAGGCTGAGACGGAGTTGACGGTTATTCATAATGACTCCATGACTGCAGATAGGTACATTAGGATTATCTTAAAGCCACTTGTACCATGTAACCATTTGCACCTTACATAGGCCCGAATTTACGTTTAACGGTTGATATCGCTCGCCCTACATCGCCAACATTGTACAAACTTATCTGAATGATACAATATGAAACAGACATGTAAAAAAAATTACATATCTGTAACTGTACACATGGACCATACACCTCGTATTTTCAGCATTTACTTCTGCTTAATACATATGTTTCTGCCATCTAGGCGTCATCAGTCAAGCTAGTGAAGCAATGTGATACAAATGAAACAAATCTTTATGAATAGATTTGTATCTGTATATACATTTCATTGAAATCGCCTACAAGATAAAGCAAATTTCATCCTATAAGGTGGCACTTATTTCATAAGTGACATCTGACGGACGAAAGAGACTTTGCCGAAAAAGGCGACCTTTCGCTTGAATAGCTAAGCTATTACATAAGCGAAACAATACGTATAGGTGTAGTCCATTAACACGAGCCAGATGGCGGTAGATATACAAAAAGGTTGTGTTTATGTATGACAATACGTTATGCACGTATAAAGCATTTGTTACAATATGAAACAGACATGTAAAAAATTTTACATATCTGTAACTGTACACATGGACAATACACCTCGTATTTTCAGCATTTACTTCTGCTTAATACATATGTTTCTGCCATCTAGGCGTCATCAGTCAAGCTAGTGAAGCAATGTGATACAAATGAAACACATCTTTCTGAATAGATTTGTATCTGTATATACATTTCATTGAAATAGCCTACAAGATAAAGCAAATTTCATCCTATAAGGTAGCACTTATTTATTAAGTGACATCTGACGGACGAAAGAGACTTTGTAGAAAAAGGCGACCTTTCGCTTGAATAGCTAAGCTATTACATAAGCGAAACTATACGTATAGGTGTAGTCCATTAACACGAGCCAGATGGCGGTAGATATACAAAAGTTTGTGTTTATGTATGACAATACGTTATGCACGTATAAGGCATTTGTTACAATATGAAACAGACATGTAAAAAATTTTACATATCTGTAACTGCACACATGGACAATACACCTCGTATTTTCAGCATTTACTTCTGCTTAATACATATGTTTCTGCCATCTAGGCGTCATCAGTCAAGCTAGTGAAGCAATGTGATACAAATGAAACATATTGTAACAAATGCTTTATACGTGCATAACGTATTGTCATACATAAACACAACCTTTTTGTATATCTACCGCCATCTGGCTCGTGTTAATTGACTACACCTATACGAATTGTTTCGCTTATGTAATAGCTTAGCTATTCAAGCGAAAGGTCGCCTTTTTCGGCAAAGTCTCTTTCATCCGTCAGATGTCACTTATGAAATAAGTGCCACCTTATAGGATGAAATTTGCTTTATCTTGTAGGCGATTTCAATGAAATGTATATACAGATACAAATCTATTCATAAAGATTTGTTTCATTTGTATCACATTGTTTCACTAGCTTGACTGATGACGCCTAGATGGCAGAAACATATGTATTAAGCAGAAGTAAATGCTGAAAATACGAGGTGTATTGTCCATATGTACAGTTACAGATATGTAAAATTTTTTACATGTCTGTTTCATATTGTAACAAATGCTTTATACGTGCATAACGTATTGTCATACATAAACACAACCTTTTTGTTTATCTGAATGAGGTTGACGTACTTGTCTTGGAGTAACCAATTTGAAGCATGGACATGAATCCAATAGAGCATGTCTGGGGCCACATTGGGTGGGCACTACGCACCAGAAAAGCTCCACCAACACTAGAAGAGCTGGTAACAGCAATCACTGAAGTATGGAACCAGATAGGTTAAGACTACTTTAGAGTTTATTGAGTCTTTTCCTAAGCGGATGGCAGCCGCAATATGAACCCGAGGCTGAAATACTCATTATTAGTTCAAGTTTCCGTTAATAATTAAATTCTTTGTGTTGGTGTCAGTTTTTCAACTGTTATGTTTATCAAGTTGCGGTCTTTGGTTTTTCCTTTGAATTTTGTTCTATTTTTAATATGTTTGTGCACTACTTAATTATAGAACATAAAATTTTGAAAAAATTTAAAAATTTCACAAAAAAATGGGTGATTCCATAATTTTTTTGCGGAGTGTATATTTTCCCCCTTTTTGTGTAAAGGACATAATATTTCTAGCTTCCATTCTGACGGTATTTGTTCTTTTCTCAACATCACCTCTATCAATTTATTATAACATAACACTAATAATTTGTAACACTTAGTATGTAATTTATACTTACGAATGCGTTTTTTAGTATTGTGTAAGAAGTAATAAAATTTAATAAATTATTTTATCTATAGGTACATGTATTATTTTATTTTAAAGATTTAAAGATAAGTTTTGCTATCTGAATATTTCACCTTCATTTCCACGATCTAATAAAATAATATTTGTCTTATATATTATTAAATTATTGCATAACAAATTAAACCTTGATCCCCACTTCTTCAACATTTCGCAATTCACTTTAAAATGACCAATTCTCCAGTTGGGTTTCTTATATGTATACGAATGCAGATACTTTTATACAAGCAAAATGACAGATTTAACAGATAAAATAGTGATAGTAACGGGAGCAAGTTCTGGAATTGGAGCTGCAATCGTGACAGAACTATGTAACATTGGAATGAAGGTAAACAAATTAAGTAAAGTAAAGCATCTTGAATCTTTTTTATTATAAAGAGGTAATATTTAATAATCTAAAATTTTTGATGAAAGGTTAATATTTTGAAATGATTTTTCCTCTCCTTTTAATTTAGACGGGTGTTTTAAGAATGTTTAGTTTAAGTTTGAACAGGGGACAGTAATATTTATTGATACCTCTGCACTTTTAAATAAATATAAAGACAAAATTGTGGAAACTATAAGAGTCATAGTTTGTCTTTCTAAAATGCGTTTTCTTCTTGTTTCCTAATTTCAATTAGTTCTAATTAGTTAAAATTAAGGAACGAGAAGAAAACACCGTAAATAATCATAATGAATTTGCAGGATTATCAAAACTATATTTTTCTATAATACAAATCTATGTCAATACTTGATTATTTTAAAACGACCCGTATATTGTCGTAAATATTAAATTACAGGCAGGGATAAAAAAAAGTTTAAGGCAAATATCAAATAAGTACAGTAACTATGCTTTTTAAAATTTAGTTTATTTCCAGTTCTATTTTATAAGTAAATGCACCTATACCTTTGTATAATCTATTATAATTATAGTATATAGCTGATGAATTTGTAAAATAGTAAATAATAATATTACACAAATTCAAATTTAAATTGTAGATACCACATGGCTCAAATTAATTACTATATTATTATTTCAAATTATATATATATATATATATATATATATATATATATATGTATATATATATATATATATATATATATATATATATGTATATATATATATATATATATATATATATGTATATATATATGGTAGATTCAGTTAGTTGGCGATTTAAGGTCTGGTTTTACTTCAATATGTATATATTTAAAACAATCTTACATGTTTCGGAATATAATGCCTTTTTCAAAGAAATAAAAAATATAAATGGCAGTATAATAATAAATCATGCCTTGGCATTCTATAAACAGTTAGACAACAAAAACAAGGAAATGGCAAACCATGAGTAATTATTATGTCTGCGCCCGTGGAGTGGTTTAAGATGTTAAGCAGTCGGCATTTGCCTTAAAAGAGAAGAAAAACCACGAAAACCTACTCGGACAGTCAGGGATCTAAACACGGAATTGCCAGCAAATGTACAGATATTTAAATAAAATATGATATATATTTATATAGCAGCAACATATATTAAGATATACATATTGAAGTAAAACCAGACCTTAAATCGCCTACTAATTGATTTTACCATAACATACTAAGAAATAATGATCTTATATATATATTCAAGGTGTATCTTATATTTAAGGGTGTGACTCTATTTGAAAAATAAATAATAGTTTGCTCTATGAACTATGGTCCAAAAATGTTCCGTTACGAAAATACAGGGTGTTGGAAAATGTTTTTTTTCTAAAATATAAATTATTCTTGATTTCCCGTTCAATTTAAAACATAAAAGCTCTCTTGAGTTGCTTTCTTGTAATGCATCATTTTCGAGTTATAAAGCACTTTCAAAATTATTACTAATTTAATAGAAAAAATTAAACACATTACAGGTTGGTATCAGCGTAGAATGAACAATAACTGACAACATACAATATTCCATAAGAAAGAGGGCGAAAGCATGCATATTAAGTCACGAGAGGATTTTCAACAATTTTTGTAATAATCGTTCCATGTTAGTTGTAATGTTATGTTACATTATAACTAACATGGAACGATTATTACAAAAATTGTTGAAAATGCCCCCCTCTACTTAATATGCATGCTTCCGCCCTCTTTCTCATAGAATTGCACACTCGTTCAAATATCCCCGATGTATATTTTATTCAATTAGATGCTGCAACTATTATTTCTCTTAATTCCTCTACAGTGTTAATGGAACTTTTGTACACTAACGTATTAAGATGGCTCCACAAAAAGAAAAATTGGCGGTCATTTATGAGGCCCTGCGCGACCAACAATTTGGAAAAACAGTTTGTAAATAATTGCGAACCACTACACTGAAATGTGTTGATGCACCATTGTGCATGTACCACATAAGGTTTCTTACTGCTAGCGGAATATCCTCTTGAAAGAAATTGAGGTATGATTGTTCATCAATAATTTCTGCCCATACGTTAACCAAAAATTGATGTTGGAAATGGGTTTCGGTTACGGCATAGATATTTTCTTCCGCCCACAAATGATTGTTATGGAAATTTTCAATGGCATTTCTTCAAAAATTAGCTTCGTCCGTGAACAGAATGTGTGTTTCAAATTGCGGATTTTGTGCAATATTATAAAGATACCACTGACAAAAGGTCATACGCCTTGCAAAATCTCTAGGAAGTAATACTATTGAAATATGTACGGATATAACAAAAAAATCCACTAAAATTCTCCAAACAATTTGATGGCAAATATTCAAGTTTCTAGCAATCTCCCTCGTACTCGTTTCAGGATGTTCTTCGACTTCGTATAGCACCACTTCCTCAATGTTAGGGGTTCTCACACCAAAACGCCTACCTTCAGATGTACCTCCTCGGACACTACCAGTTTCAACAAGACGACGATGGATATTAGAAAAGGTTCGACATCTGGCAAAGCACGATTGGGATATCTCTGGTGGTAAATACGTCTGGGTAGCTCACCATTACCATCGGCGAAGCCGTACACGTAATGCATTTCCGCCATTTCTACATTTGAATAAATTATCATTATTAACAAGATTGCAATAACAAAAAAATTAAAAAGATAATTCACATCAAACAGATTTGAATGATAGAGATTTACTAACCAATGTTAGATATAAAAATCATGTAACATATTCAAGAGCAACTAGATTTATTGCGAAATTGTATTCGTCAATACTTATATTAATTTTATCGGACAATTTAACGATTTTGATTCAAAAACGGCGCATTACAGGAAAACAACACAAGAGAGCTCTCATGTTTCAAATTGATACGAGAATTCAAAAATTATTTATATTTTAGAAAAATCATAGGCGTACCATTTTTTTCTTAAAAAATATAAAAATATGTGCCTTTACGCATGCCACTGTTAAAGATTTTTTTTAATATGCACCTTTATTAACAGTCGCTAAGTATTAAATTTAACAGAAACATCTCAAGCGGTTTTTAAAATATTAATTTCCATTTTTTCCTAAAACTTCACCCTGTATTTTCGTAACGGAACATATTTGGACAATAGTTTATAAAGCAAACTATAATTTTTCTTCATATAGATTCACACGCTTAGATATTCGCATATCAATAAGGAATAAACGGTATATGTATATAGTGTACTGATGTTTATTTTTGCCCCAATTAATTATTGTTGTGCCAATGACAAAAAAAATGTTAATGTTAAATGTTAATAAAATTCTACCACTATATTAAAACAACAATACAAACATAAGTAAATATATTTATAATTTTATTTGACTATTTTCTATAGGGTTATCTAAAATGTAAAATTTACGTAAACAGACCAGCGAATATTGACGTATTAAAGAATAGAATTCGAGATAAAATTAGAAAGTGAAAGTGAATGGAAATCAGTTTGAATAATTACAGTAATGTGTAAATCAATTGCATTTTCGCGTAGTGATGTGAATGAAATAAATGCTTTCTACCTATGCGACGCTAATTATTCGAATTTTTTACTGAAAAAAATTTGCCCTTACGTAGGACTCGAACCTACGTCCTTTGGTTTGTCGGACCACGCTCTTAACCTTTGAGCTATTAACGAACTGAAGTTCAAATTGTCGGGACAATAATAATAATAACGACAAAACTGTTGTCGGATAAAAATGAATGAACTCTTTCAATATACTCGTATATATTGTGAATTGTATAATATCGAAATTATTATATGCTTAAAAAAATTAATTACAAATAAATTAATTCTTTTAAGCATATAATAATTTCGATATTATACAATTCACAATATATATATTGAAAGAGTTCATTCATTTTTATCCGACAACAGTTTTTCATTCATGAAAAATTTCCAAATTTTTAGGGCCATAATGTAGTCAAAGCCGCTCCATATCTTTATTTATTCTAAATTTATCGAAATGTAGCTGTTATTCAAGTTCATTGACCTGCAAAAAAAGTCGATAACATTCCGAACAATACTTTCAACAATAAGGTCCTGTTGATAGAGAGTGAATGTTTTCTACCAAAACATTCACGGCCACAAATATTCTTTTTGTGGATATCTTTACGACGAATATGTTAATAAACCTAGACGGCATTAATTAAAATGTGATTAAAACTATATAGTTTGAACTACTTTCAAGAGCAAAATTATTACGTTTATAATGAAACAAAAATCATCGTAAAATAAAAAGCTTTATATAGCGTGTCCAATGGACTGGTTTTTAATTAATTTTATGGAATTATTTAAATTTCTTTTTGTCTCTAAATTTGTGGTGATCCTGACAAATACGGATAAAACAATATTATTAATCGGTAGAATAGAAAGAATTAATGATGAATTAGAGTTGGAAGCCCGTATTGCCGCCCGTATATTTATCTGCGACAGGGTCGGGCTCGAATAAAGAAAAATCATATTCTCGTTACTTCGTGAATATAGCACCGCGATTTTTTGTATGAAGGCATTACTCATACATACCTTTCCCCCCCCTCTTTTCTTGGTCACTATACACAACTAGTATTGTATATATATATATATATATATATGCCTTTGTCAAGGGAATAAAAAATATAAATTACAGAATATAAATATCAAATAATTGAGTTACTATGGTTTAAATTATTCAAAGATACATTCCAATAATAATAATAAGTCATGCCTGAGTATTCCAAAAAATAGATAGCAAGGTGTGAACATATGTGTTGTTCGCTGCCAGCAGCTTGTGTCTCTTTCTGGGTATGAATTTGTGGGTTGGTTGCTGCTGGCAGCTTGCGTCTCTCTCTGGGTGTGTGGTTTTGTATTTGTGTGACCGCGTAAGTGTAGGGCTTTGTATGTTAGTGCGCTCGTGCTTGTGTTTAGTGACCGGTCGCGTAAATTTGGAGAGATCGGATAACCAGCCGTTGCGTAGGGCCGCCAACCCTTTCCCGGCAACTTCTTTACTTTTCCGTGCAGTACTCAATTATTTGACATTTATATTCTGTCATTTATATTTTTTATTCCCTTGACAAAGGCATCATTGCCGAAACATGTAGGGTTGTTTTAAATATATATACTTTGAAGTAATGAACCAGGCCTTTAATCGCCGAGTTATTAAGTTTACCTTATATATATATATATATATACTCGTATATATATATATATATATATATATATATATATATGTATACAGGGTATTCCACGAGAGCCGTTCGTTAGAAGTTTTCGTGGTTAGAAAAAACTTAGATTTCTGAAATTTTGGGTTCCAGGGTTATTCAAGATTCTCTTTCATTTTAAAATATTTTCAAGATCATACTACTTCCGGTTATACCGGAAGTCGCCATTAACTTTCTTATTTTAAATAGAACACTCGGTATATTATTTCATTTTTGGATTCCTGAGAAAATTTCATAGTGGGGTTTTCATAGGTATCCCTATACTTATTTTCAATTTTTTCTTAGATATCTTGATTTTTTTGAAAATTTTGACAGATGTAGCCCTGTTTTGAGCATTGCGCCCTTTAACCAATTTCGATTGGTGGAAAGCGCTTCTGGGGTAGACGGAAGCACAGGAATGATACTTTCGAATGCCATATTCACAACTAATTTATCGCATACAGGGTATCCAAAATTTAATGACCAATTACATCATTTTGAAAGTTGAAAAAGTTCGTTTTTTCAAATGGGACACCCTGTATTTTATTGGATGGTCGGATGCAGAATTTGATTCTGCATCGATTTGCTATAACATTCTCTATACCTATTTCCAGTGGTTTTCTTGTTAATCCATATTCTTTATTTTAATGTGGTTTTTTGGCAGAAACCGAAACATCGCTTGCCTTTCGTACCCAAATAAACATCAATGAAACGGTAAAAAATTTACTTTAATTAGAACATGACATTAGTACATAACATTTAGAACGAAATATAAAATAAAAACAGAAAATTGGAACATAATGACAAAAAATAATAAGAGAATGTAAAATTACAACAATTGTTCTATATGACCTCCATTTTGGTTCAAACACTGAATAACTCTTCATATACTCCTCGCGAAACAGATCTCCGAAGTTCGTCTGGACTTATATTAGTAAACGCATGGTGAACACGGTTCAATAATCCCTCTCTAGTTTGTACCGGCCTAGAGTACACTAGTTCTTTTATACGACCCCAGAGGTAAAAATCCAAGGGGGTCAAACCGGGTGATCTGGGTGGCCAGTTCCAAGGTCTCCGCGGGCCAATCCACCGATCCTCGAACATCATTGACAATTGCCGGTGTACAGCTATAGTTGAATGTGCTGGAGCACCATCAAGCTGATACCAACTGTTTGCTCTATCACGTGGAGGTAGGGCATTTAGAAAATCACTAACAAACCCTCTCAGTATCTCCAGATATGTAGACGCATTTAAATTTTCATCGTACACTTGATAAGCCACTCTGTTGTCCATAATTAAACAAAAAACATTGAAACTAAAGCGGTCTTGGTGATTATGTTCACTAATAACATGTGGATTATCTTGTGCCCAGTAGTGAGTATTTCGGCAATTTGTAATTCCTTACCTGCTGAATTTCGATTCATCAGTCCACATAATCTGATGAAGAAATCTCGGATCTTCGGTCATTTTCAAAATCATAAATTCGCAAAAGCTTATTCCTTGAACAGTTATCTCACAAAAAGGATGCATTCCATGTTTTTTTAATATTCTGTGAATTGATGTTTTTGAAATACCCAAATCCAGCGCTGCTGTCGAAACTGAACTCCGCGAATAAGCTTAAAGAAACGCCAACACATTCACCACGTTATCTTCATTATCAGTTACGGGCTTTAGGTTATTTTGAGTTGCCCTTACGTTTCCAGTTGCTATAAAGCGAGTTTCGATTCTTGCGAATTTTCCGGGAGTCATTGTTGGTAGGTTCGGATATCGTTCATTAAATAGTCTGCATGTTCGTCGAACAATTCGTGCACATTCACCGTGCGTGTAAAACAAATTTAATAAATCATTATTGGAATATTCTTCAACATTCTCCATTATAAACTGTACTTAAGCTAGTTAACAAAATCCCTATAACTGTAAGTAGATACCTCATGTATCTGTACGATGATACTGCTTTGACATTAATTCAACATTGTTTCAATTCCTGTCAAAATCAAGGCTTACTAGGTAGAACTTTTGGTGTTTGATCATCTTTTGATAAAAATATGGATTAACAAGAAAACCACTGGAAATAGGTATAGGGAATGTTATAGCAAATCGATGCAGAATCAAATTCCACATCCGACCATCTAATAAAATACAGGCTGTCCCATTTGAAAAAACGAACTTTTTCAACTTTTAAAATGATGTAATTGGTCATTAAATTTTGGATACCCTGTATGCGATAAATCAGTTGTCAATCTTGAATTCGAAAGTATCATTCCTGTGCTATCGTCTACCCCAGAAGCGCTTTCGACCAATCGAAATTGGTTAAAGGGCGCAATGCTCAAAACAGGGCTAAATCTGTAAAATTTTTCAAAAAAATCAAGATATCTAAGAAAAAATTGAAAATAAGTACAGGGAAACCTATGAAAAGCCACTATGAAATTTTCTCAGGAATCCAAAAATGAAATAATATACCGGGTGTTCCATTTAAAATAAGGAAGTTAATGGCGACTTCCGGTATAACCGGAAGTAGTATGATCTTGAAAATATTTTAAAATGAAAGAGAATCTTGAATAACCCTGGAACCCAAAATTTCAGAATTCTAAATTTTTTCTAACCACGAAAACTTCTAACGAACGGCTCTCGTGGAATACCCTGTATATATATATATATATATATATAACAGATAGTCTGCGATTTAAGGTCAGTTTTACTTTAATATGTATATATTTAAAATAATTTCTTACATGTTTTGGCAATTACTGCCTTTTTTAAAGATTTTTAAGTTATAAATGACATTATTCAAAAATATATTCAAGTTTAATAATAATAATTCATGCTTTAGCATTCCCCAACAGCTTGACGCCAATTACATGGGGCAATGGCAAGCCATGAGTTATTAATCGCGGCATAATAACTTATGGCTTGCCAATGCTCCCTGTAATTGGCGCCAAGCTGTTGGGGAATGCTAAGACCTAAATTATTATTATTAAACTTGAATGTATTTTTGAATATCATTTTTATCCAATACAAGATAACAAGATCGACATGCCACATATTGTGAGATTCAAGTATCTTTAGGCCTTGGCATGAAAACAATATATACGATATTGCATATTGCATGAACGTTTTAACGTACGAAAGCTTTGCAGTCGTTGAATCTTACAAGCCCAAAAGCAGGATCTTGTGAAATGGTGCAACAAAATTTAACCGTATAAAAATGTGGCTATAACATCGTTACTAGTGACAAAATGACCGTCAAAATAAACAATCCACGGTTTGGATCTTTCAAAGCAATCCAAAACCTACGAAAGTCAATATATGCAGTGGTTTAATCGAAATGCGTGAATTTTTCTTCATCATAACAACACCAGCTCTCAGTCAGCACATCAAACAATTTATTTTTTAGCGGCTAAAAATGTTAAATTAATGAATCCTTGCTTTTGTGTAACTTCAAAAACGCAAACGTTTTTATTTTCCTCCAGAAAAGCTCTTTTTTAATTTCGTATACACCACTTGCTCATAAACGATTGACGTCTGTTTTTAAGGTTTCAAACCTTACGGTTTTCTTCTTCTTCATTATTGTATTTTCTAAAGCCTAACCCTTTAAAATGGAGTCAGACTATACAAATTAGATTACACGTATCAATGGTAGATTCGGGAACTCATGATTAGCAGACAACACAAGAAGTTTTTAAAATGCCTGTCATTTAAAGTGGATTTTGTGTATACAGCTTCAGAATAATTTTAGAGAAGCAATCGCTTCTTTGAAAAGTTACAGTTTGTAGAAGCAAGATGCCATAGGTATACATAATTTAATACTAATTTTTCCTAAATATTTTATGATGGAATTGTGCTTCCATGTTAACTGTAACTTTTCAAAAAGCGATTGCTTCTCTAAAACTTCTGTGCATTGAATAATGCTTCAAATATATATATTAGTATATATTCGATTTCCTATAAATATAGATATATATGTTTGAAATAGGTTTATCACAGATATGTCTACATACCTTATCTGAGTTGATCAAATAGAACTTCTGTTAAGTTCCTCTTTCGAAATTTTTAATCTAAGACAACTATTACATCGAAGAAGGTTGCTTAGTACAGGTGTGGCCAACTTTGGTGCACATAAGATCTACTTTTTATTTATAAATTGTGTCGCGATCGACCTATTTTTTAGGTAAGAAGGGGATGTTTTTGCAATGTGCTTTTATACCGACGTGCACTTTGGCGAGCTCCATGATTAAGGGGTAAATAATCTACATACATGAGTATTTATTTAATGGGTTAAAAAACTTATGTCCAGAGGAATTAAAACAACATGAGCACTTATTAATAACATTTATTCATTCAAACTTTTTAAATTAATGAGAAACCTGAGTTTGCATTTCCTTTACTAGTGCATCATAATTTGGAGTATATCCTGACAAAGACAATAACAATGAGTCCTCAGTATGAGAATCGGTCAGGACGGAACGAAGTTTAGTTTTAGTTAATTGTAAATATGAAAATGCCGATTCGCACAGATACGTAGATCCAAAGCAAGAATAAATATATTCGCTACATTTGATAATATTGGGATACTTTTCTCGGTTAACATATTTCCAAAAATTTTCTTCAAATTTTCTGGCTTGTAAGATTAAATCAGATTGTAAAATTATAATTTCATTTTCCAAGGCGTTTTGCTCCATATCAAATAAGTCTGCAATTTTTTTGCTAATTTCCTTCACAATTAAATCTTTTTTGAAAGGAAAAGATGTAAATTCCACAATTTCTTTAATTTTTTTAAAATCTTGGGATCGCTTCTCAAAATCTTCCATTACATTTTGTATTTCGGCCACGTACTTGTCAATCTCATAAATAATATTTTTATTTTTTTGTAAGTTGTCTGCCATATTTGGAAAATGGTTCATATTATTTTGTTGTAAATCTTCTATCAACAAAATAAATTTGGTTTTATATGCATCTATGCTGCTAATCATATCAATTATTGTTTTATTTTTACCTTGTAATTCTAAATTTAAATGGCTTAATATGGAAGTAAAATCTGTAAGGAATGCTAAGTCACTAAGCCAGGTTTTGTCATTTAAATATGCATATTTTTTCTCTTGTTCATTAAGAAATTCTATTATTTCAGGCAATAAATCACGAAATCGTTGCAGAAATTTACCTCTACTTAGCCATCTTACATCAGTATGCAATAATAAATCAGACTGACCTTCATCGAGTTTTAGTTGAAAAAGACGACGTTTGAGAGAACTTCCACGAATTGAATTAACAATTTCAAACGCGACGTCCATTACTTCTTTTGTATTTAGTCTCTTGCTGGATAATACTTGCTGGTGAATTATACAGTGGTAACTCAAAAAATCTGGGAATTCATCGTCATTTCGACATAGGGCTATAAATCCATTTTTGCGGCCTATCATTGCAGCTGCGCCATCCGTTGTTATTGAAACTAATTTAAAAAGAGGTACTTTCTTATCATTAAGCAGACTTTTAAACCCGTTGAATATATCTACACCTCTAGTCCTTTCTTTCAAAGAAATCATACCCAACAATTCTTCTTTAGATGTAAAATCTTCAAAAACTAAACGAATGAAAACAAGTAACTGTGCAGTATCACTTATATCTGTCGATTCATCACATTGAAGAGAAAAACAAGAGCATCTGTTAATATCATTTTGTAACTGTTCCTTTAAATTTCCACCCATCTTTTCGATTCGTCGCATCACTGTGTTTCGGGACAGTTGTAGATCTTGAATTGCAGCAGTAATTTCGCTCTTGTTCTTAAAATCATTAAAAAGGGAATCCGAGATTTCCAAGAACATTTCCTTTACAAATTCACCATCAGAAAATGGTTTACATTTTTTAGCTAATAGATAGCTTACTTTGAAGGATGCAGTTGTTACTGCTTGTGACTTCAATATTGGCTTTTTGAAAATATTTTGTTGATTTGTTAATTGAGTTTTAAGATCCCGAACTTTACGTTTTCGTAATTCGGAATTTGGTGGATAATCTGTTTGATACTTGTTATGTAAAGATAAGAAATGTCTCTCCAAATTACCCTTTTTAGCAATGGCTATCGAGCTAAGACATATTAAGCAGCAACATTTATCATTCACCATCGTAAAAAAATAGTTAATTTCCCATTCTTCATTGAAATGATATGTTTTCGATTTTTTTGGTTTGCTATCCATGTTCATAAATAGGTATACTAAAATGCAAAAAATATACGACTTAATAATAGGGCATGTAATAAAAGTATTAAACAGTAACAATATAAATTACAATTAATACCTGGTGTAGGTTTAGCCGATAAACGAAATAGCTAATCATACTTAATAGTTGCGAATAATTAAATTATTATTTTAAATAATGCTTATAAATATTTAATTAAGATTTAAATAATTTTATTTAAAATATATCTCTTATATACTTGCACAATTAATTTAAAGAACACTAATATTTCATTAATACTTACAAATGAAACAATCCGCAAGAGAAATTGACTGTAGCGTACAAACACTAACTTCAGAATGAAAATTTAACACTATATTCTGCAAAATTAGATTCCAAGAATTAATCCTAATGGCATGCAATTTAAATGTTATTATTTTAATAGTCATAAATTTCTCAGAAGTGTAAATACAAGTCAATTTTAAACGCACTGTATTTCAGATTTATTAAATAAACATCATTTATATACGTTTTTATATGTATTGTATAAGTTTTTATCATAAGCCGAAGTATTATGCTGATTTTGTAATATCCCAATTCAAATAAATTTTATATAGGTAGCAAAAAGTAGCAGCAGCAAAAAAGTTATCTACCGACAAAAGCTTTAAATAGAAAACAGAATTGCAAAAGTGCAAAGAAAAAGAACTTAATAAAACCATTTCAAATGTCAAAACAAACTAATAAAAATAATGATAATATAAAAATTATATCCTTTCTATGAGCTAATCACAGAAAACATTTGAATAAAAAGTATTTGTACTTTTTAAGTTAAAAGTTTTTATGAGATACTTTTCGCAAACCCCGAACTTGCGAGTGATCGACCAAAATTGGTCTCGCGATCGACCGGTCGATCGCGATCGACTTGTTGGCCACCCCTGCTTAGTAGATTATATTAAAATTTTTATTATTTCTTGTGATTGGATAATTATTTATTAATAAAGTAGTTTCTGGATAGGTATGCGTTTTCGAAGGAAGAGTAATGTCATCCGCGTAACTTGTCACTAGGTGTTAGAATTTTCTATACTAAAATCATTAACAAATATGAAGGCTGTTCTGAAAAATTTTAGTTACAAGAAACTACGATTTATAAAACATGCAGAAAATTGTCTTTTTAGGAAGTCATCCGAATATCGCTGATTTTCTGCAACTGCCGCATTAGCCCCAAAAATCTCTTGCTACATATTAAACTTTTAATCACCTGTAACATGAAAATCTTTGTGGTAAAATCTGTACTAAATATGGTGGAGTAATGGCCAGTTCATTTCGGACCCGACTAAAAAAGTTATTGTTCTTCTTGCGGCTGCTTGTGAAGTTGCGATGTCATTTAATTTAAAAAATTTAATTTTCAGTTTAAATAAAAAGCCAATAATAAATGTTTTCATAGTATTTTTTAAACGACAATTGTTTGGACATATTATATAATACTATAAATTCTAAAATTTATTCTGACTGTAATAATTAAAACATGTTTTCTTTGTTTTAGGTAGTTGGCCTAGCCAGACGTAAAGCGAGAGTTGAAGAGTTGGGAAAATGCGGTAAAGGAAAACTGTTCGCTCTAGAAACAGATGTCACCAATGAACAAGATATACTTAATGCATTCGATTGGGTAGAGAAAAATGTCGGACCGATATTTGCTCTTATTAACAATGCCGGCGTTAACTATATTTCACCCATCGATCAAGCAGAAACTGATGGTCTCAAACGTGTTTTAGACACAAACCTGCTAGCCATCACATTATGCACAAGAGAGGCTATTAAAAATATGAAAGCTACTAAAACCGATGGAACAATAATAAATGTTAACAGTATTGCTGGACATTATATTGGAGCGATCCCCGGCTTTGCAATTTATTTTGCTTCAAAGTTTGGAGTGACTGCTTTCACGGAATCTATTAGAAAAGAATTGGCAAATAGCGGAAGTAAAATTAGAATAACAGTAAGACCTTTATATTGTAGGCATAGGATATTTATTTGTAGGATCCAGCTAACATTTTAATGCAAACGGTAATGTACATAATTTTTACTTTGCTTTTAGAGCTTAAGTCCGGGTTTAGTGGAAAGTGAAATGACAGACAAATTTATAGAGGTACATCCATACATAAAAGGTGAAGATATTGCAAAAGGCATTAAATACATTCTCATGCAACCTGCAAATGTAAACGTAAGTTAATTGGAATGAAACTAGTTTACGTCCAAAGTAATGATTAAAAATATATAACACTTCAATTTCTTTAGAAATATTTATTTTATATTTTTGAAAAAAACCTTTCATTTCCTTTATTGGTACTGCATACATAGTTGCGTCGACGTTATCTACATAAATTACTACCACAAATTCTTAAAATAATAATCCAGGTTCTGATAACAAAACTACACTATTTTTATCGTGCAATTATTGCACAATACTCTGCTTTTCACTCAGTCTTCTTATCTGATTAGTGTTGTTCAGGAACTCGATGTGTTCAGCATTAACATGGTTGCGTCGTTTTTCATGACTCTTTTCGAGCTTTGCGATTGTCTGGCTAACAGTCTCTATTCCTAGATTCTTACGAAAGTCACTGTTTCTGATGTACCATGAAGCATTTACAATACTCCTCAGTACTTTGCTTTGGAAGGCCTGATTTATCTGAATATCTCTTTGGTAGAGTCTTATAACTGGATACCATACGTCCAAATTGCCATGAAGATCTGTGTACAGTAGAACTTTATTAAATATTAACAGGGGGAGTTCCTTCCTAGCAGCCAATATATTTTTCTGAATTTTAGTCTAAATGTTCTCTTTTCTTTATTATGTGGACTTTCCAATTCAGCTTTATTCGCCATTTCTTGATTCAAATATCTATATGGTCTATGGAGATCTATAGTGTGTTTGCTGTTTTTTCGCAATATTTTGGTGATAACTATATTATCAGCAAGCGTGGCCAAAGTATTATATGTATTCTAGAATAAAAAGATCACAAGTGTAGAGCAAATATAGGACCGGGCTTGTTGCTGTTTTGGTAAGAGATAGTTCATTTTGTACTGAACCCCTTGTACAACTCTTTATCAAAAGCCTGAGCTACATAAAGAAAGATAGCAGAAGACTTTTCTTTCCTCTAAAGACTTCTCTATGATATTAGTTGTCGTGTGTACCTGATGATCAATTGTTGAATGATTTTCTTTACATCCCAATTAATGTGAAGGTACCTACCAAGTTTCTTTCCTCCAGGATTGGTTTTTGCATTTTGAGCAACAATTTTTCAAAAAGTTTGGATATCAGCGCAATATATAATTAAATGTATATGGCCTGTAATATTATGGATTAATGAAAAAGTTCTACTACAATTTTTACGCTTATGGATGTTTTCGCATTCTTCATAAAAAATAAAATGCAAATGTATATACACTTCCTAACCTAAATTAAGACACTATCTATAACGATTTTCGCTATTTAGTACTTCTATAAATTAAATCACTTTTAAGTTTTTTTATTTCACCTTCATCTAGTATATATTCGCTATTATTTGCTTGTCATTACTTGCAATTACTTGTTGTTATTTATTAGATAGCTTGTTGATGTTTTTATTAGAGAAATTATTAGAGAATTTAGCGATTGGAAAAGTTAATAAGATGGTGCAAGTCCATGTAAGTAAGGCATGTGTAGTACAACAGTCTAGCCAAATTTGAAATTTTCTCGTACATTACTCTTCCTCTATGCTGCGTTGCATTGTTATAAAAATGACAAAACAATGAAACCCAGAAATTGGAAAATTTATGATTTAATTTCGAAGTATAGGTTGCCATTACTTCTACTATTCTCATTTGAGTGTAGAACATATTATATTCATATTAATTATAAATTTACATACATGTGTGTACATTAAAATTGTAGAGTATGAACTGTATTACCGTGTCTTCACTCTTTAATCGCGGAACTGCATGTGTCTATAACAAAATAATTTAAAACATACTTGAGTAAGTAAAACATCACCAATTTTGTAAAAGCCGTTAAAGAGTAAAGACACAGTAATAAAGTTTCTACAGATACAGTTGTTACTGTCTGATGGAAACACTTTGCTAGTTTCGCAGTTGTTACGTAGACAGCGCTGAATATTCTTCTTCGCTCTATCTTAATAATTTATGTGAGATAGCGTTGTTGTTTTTGTGAATGTGTCTCCTCTGCAGCAGGTTGAGACATATTTATTTACTGTTAACTGGCTCAAACTAATCGATTCTGGTCGGTTGATATAATGGCAAATGCATGACAATGTTTTCTCGGAAACATAAATTACTTACGTTTCAACCTAATACTATAGCTTTAACTCTCTTCAGCATATTTTCTAGGCAATTCTTTATTACTTTCTGGAGCTTTTCATGATTAAGTTTTCCTACTTTCTTTTAACACATCTTTTGTGGGATTAGGAAACGAATAAATACATTCGTAAATTTAAAGAATTTTCAATAGGGTTTAGTTCAGGAGAGTTTTCTAGCCATGAGAGAGGGAGTCCTTTTCAAGAATTGTTAAAAATAATAACTTACGCTTAATCAGTTATTCTATGATGTTAAGGTGGACTCTTCTCTTCTTCATAAACCTTAAAGTTTACAATTGTTTCTCCAGGAATATTTTCTGTGAGCATTTCAAAATAATAACTACTATAAGTAATAATGAATGATTCTCGTTTTTGTTTCAGGTGGCAGAACTGACAATAAGACCTGTAGGCGAAGCTCTTTAAATATTTTGTGGTAAATTGTAAAATAATATTTTTGACACTAGAAAAATTAAATAAATGATCATTGTACCCATTAGAATTTCATTTTATATATTTTCCATACATATTTTGTATATTTAAATTTAAGACAATATTAGTTATATTACTGACATTTCAGGTACAATTCAAATTGTTACTGTTTGTAAATTATCGTATAGTTTGGTTATTAAGCTGTTCCATAGGGAAATTTTAACTCTATGTTCTAGATTAACAAACAATATATATATATATATATATATATATATATATATATATATATATATATATATATATATTGTTAAAAGACAATTTGTCGAATAATAAATACTCAACCAAAACATAAAATATAATGACTTAATTTGTCCAGCATAATAAAAATAATATAATTTGAATATACACTAGGGTAGTTCTAAATGTGACCTATAGATGGCGTTAAGTTTAATATTTACGGTTGACACACATGTAAAATCTAGAACATAAACAAGATAATATTAACAATTTATACTTAACTTTATTAGGCCTCCTTGAAGTGCTATACTTATTGCTAAATACTTTATGTATATCTAAGTTTTAGTGCCGGCTAGCTGATTGGTAATGGTGATTATATCACAGTTTTGCGGGTTCGGTACGTTGATAGAATATTAGCATGAGTTTTCAAAACAAGTTATTCAAAGTGAAAGATTTTCGATGTTATATAAATTAATGAATAAAACAAGAGAATAAATGTAAATATCACTGGTTTAATCAGAATCTCAATACCAAAAAGGTAAGTTTAAATACAATATAGAATAACATTAACATGAAAAGTCACGTGATTAGTTCTAATATTAAAGTAGGGTTAATTGTTTTTATAAAATAGTTAATGCTTAAATATTTAATCTATGTAACTGTAATTCAAATTAAAGAGAACTGTATTTTTCGGTTTTAAAAGGTATATGGATTAAATGCTAACATTTTAGGTATTCATATAAAATATCAACGATTATTTTCAAAATGTAAATAAAAAAAAAATTTATATTTTAGGAGATAAATAAATAAATACTCAATTTGATAATGGTTGTGGTTTCTGGATGATCGATGGACATACGAGTCTTTATACACAGGATAACGGACTCAGGTGTAGGAGAAAAGCTGTATCTTTCTAAACTTGGGTTAGCGTCCCTTCGAAGATGGAATTTTCGTTCTTCACGCTCAGGCAGGTCTAGGATTGGGCAACCTTCGTAAAAACGATACTTGGTGGTTAGGAAGCTTATAGGATATGTTTTGGGTAAGGTTTAACTAATTTATTTTCGATTTTATCACTTAATTACTGCAACGCAATTTTATAAAAATTCGACGCGTTGTACCATTTTTTAATTACCCCAAGCTAACTCTCACTTGTCTTTGTTGAATCTCCAGGCGTCTTATTTTTAATGTTTGTTTATATTTATTTAATCTCGTTAATAAATTTTATCAAATAAAATAAATTACTATTTCCAATCGTTTAGAAATTTCACATAAATTATTGTTTTAATTTTAAAATTGACAAAGGTGTATTTTAAATGTTTAAATCTCCGTTAAATACCTATTTACATTTGGGATAATTCCCGCCTTATATAATTCAAATTAGGTACAGCTATGACCATAATATGTGACATATAATTCCAATCAATTAAGTTAAATATCTTCGGTGAAATAAAAAAAGTATATGAAAATGACTTATGTGAATGATTACAAGAAATTAAATAAATGTGTGATTCAAATTTGATCAATTAAAAACGTGGGATTAACTTTATTGATATGGCACGTGAAAAATGCAGTTCTAACAGTGACTTATTCTAAAATTAACATTTTCAATTAACCAACTAAGCCACGATAGACCTTGGTTCAAGCTAATTAGAAACGCATTATAAGGGGTTAATGATTAAAATGTCAGTTATTGAAAGTAGATGTAGGTTATTGATTGCAAATGTCAGTTGTTGAAAGCAGATCTCAGTTTTGATAGCAGATGTCAGTTAGTTTTGAAGGTTTGAAATTGCTAGTTATTACTCCATAGCTATATGTATATTTAGATAATTTCTTAGTCGTTCATTTAATATACCAATTGATAAAGTCTTGGAGTTTTTCGGCTTATATATGCATTATTTATAAATATTTTCAAATTAGTGTGTAAAAAAAGTAAATGTGAATGTAGACATTGCTGTCTACAAATTACAACGCAAATCATTCGAAATTTACGTTGGGGTTCGTTGATACTTGAACCCAAGTCTACGGTTTGCTGGACCGTCGCTTTAACCAACTAAGCCACCGTAGATCTTGGTTCAAGCTAATTAGAAGCGCATTATAAGGTGACAATGTTAATGATTCAAATGTCAGTTATTGAAAGTAGATGTCAGTTTTTAAAGCAGAAGTCAGTTTTGAAAGCAGATGTCAGTTTTGAAGGCAGATGTCAGTTATTGAAAGCAATTGTCAGTTATTGAAAGCAGATGTCAGTTTTGAAAGCAGATGTCAGTTTTGAAAACAGGTGTCAGTTTTTTGAAAACAGATGTCAGTTTTGAAAGCAGATGTCAGTTATTGAAAGCAAATGTCAGTTTTGAATGTGTGAAATTGTTATTTATTACTCCATAGCTATATGTATATTTAGATCATTTCTTAGCCGTTTATTTAATATATTAAATATTTCATATATAAGCCGGATATTTTAAAATAGGTTCATACCTATTTTAAAATATCCAAATTTCGAAGAACCATTTGTTCTAACTACAGATACTCACCTCATTAAACGCTTGGAGATGAGATATGGCCATGCGCATTTGGAGCAAGTATAAAATGAGGAGTTCATGAAGTAGGTGGTTAGTCGAGTCCTAAATCAGATCAAACCAAATAAAAGTGGCGGGAATTGTAAGAGAAACGGTCACATTCAGAATAAATATGGTAAAAGGACCAAGAAAGCCCCAAGGACTGCCCAAATCGCATCCTTGAATGGCGTGTATGTGGACGCTATTATCGAAAGAAGGACCTATGCTTGCTTGCTAGATACTGGATCGACGAAAACCATCGCGCGGGCCTGATTTGATTTTCAGGAATAAAGAACTACTTTCCAGCAAATGGAGACTTAGGACAGCTACTGGAGAAGCAGCTTCTTTGGCAGGTGAAGTGGATGTCAACTTTATCATAGGACCAACATCAATCCGACATCGTGTTCTCGTAGCCGACATAGAAGAAGAAATAATCTTGGGATTAGACATCATGAACATCTACGGCTTCCAGTTAAACATGAAAGAAGGCACTTTAAAAATAAATAATGAGAAATTGTTTCTTAATGGGAAAAATTGTGGGAGTGTACAAGTAATTACAGCAGAGAATGTTGTTCTGGATGCAAGAAGTAAGACATTTTTGACGGCGTGTATGGCAGGAGATTATCCGGAAGGAAATTTTACAATGTTGGAAACAAAGGCTGATGATGACGAGAGGCCGAGGAATAGTAGTTGCCAAAATGCTGATTAAGACTCAGAAGACTGTACCGATAAGGGTAATGAATGTGAACTATTACCCTGTTTCATTAAAGAAGGGTACTATTCTGGGGTGGTGTTCGCCAGTGTCGGCCGTCGTTCATCGTATAGAGGCGAAGAGAATGGATTCGTGCAGGTTCCTGAGAAATTGTCCAAGATAATCGACTCCGTCTGTCAAGGATTGAGTAAGAAGGATCAAAGCCAAGTTAAGGATCTAATCAAACATTATGAAGACGCCTTTGAAACTGAAAGTGGACGAAAGAACCAATATTGTGATGCACAAAATAAATACCGGTGATGCAAGTCCAATTCGACAAGAATCAAGAAGGTTACCACTGGCAAAACGTAATGAAGCCAAGCAGATTATACAAGATGTGGTAGGCCAAGAACTAATTGAACCATCGAATAGTCCATGGGCTTCACCAGTGATGCTTGTCAGAAAGAAGGGTGGAACTACCAGATTATGTGTGGACTATCTTCGTTTGAATAGTGTGACCAAAAAGGACAGCTATCCTCTCACAAGAATAGACGATACGCTACTAGACACTTTGGCAGGAGCAAAATGGTTCTCCACTCTCGACTTGAAGAGGGGTTACTGGCAAGTGGGAATGGATCACAACGACAAAGAGAGGACTACCTTCAGTTTAGATACAGGACTCTGGCAGTTTACAGTCATGCTATTTGAACTGTGTAACACCCCAGCTACATCTGAGCGACTCATGGACACTGTACTGAGTGTGATTGTGGTAGAGAAGACCTTTGAAGATCGCATGAAAAATTGGGAAGTAGTATTCCAGAGGTTGCGAGATGCCAACCTGAGATTAAGTCCAAAGAAGTGTCGCCTTTTCCGCAAGGAGGTAAATTACCTTGGACATGTAGTTTCCGGAGAAGGAGTTGCTGATAAAGTAAAAGATGTGGGAAAATGGCCTGTACCCAAAGACAAACGTCAGCCAAGAAGCTTTTTGGGATTATGCACGTATTATCGACGCTACGTTCCTGGACTCTATAACATTGCAAAAACACTTACCCGCCTAACAGAAAATCGAGCATTCATTTGGAACAACGAATGCCAAGCGTCCTTTGAGTTGTTAAAAGGAGCTTTGATCAGTTATAGCACCTGTTTTAAACTATCCACTGCCATCTGAGAGGTTTGTTAAGGATACAGATGCCAGTAACGTCGGGATTGGTGGTGTGCTCTCTCACATCCAAGATGGACAGAAAAGGTCATTGGATACTTCAGCAAGACCCTGTCCAAACCAGAGAGGAACTACTGCGTAACCAGTAAATAGTAAAAGTGCTCAATGGCTTCAACTACTGCCAATAGTTCTATTGGGAGTAGTTAAAACCATTGAGCACTTTTACAAGTATCTTTATGGGCAGAAGTTCCTGATCCGCACTGATCATGCCGCTTTGATGTGGCTCTTGCAATTTAAGAATCCCGAGGGTCAAGTAGCTAGATTGATGAAGAGGCTACAGGAGTATGACTTTGACATTGAACACAGAGCAGACCTCAAACATCGAAATGCAGATGCTCTTTCTAGAAGGCCCTGTCCAGAAAACTGTCGACGTTGTAACCGAATCGAAGACAAATCGGGCAACGCTCTTCGAACCACCGTGGTTGATGACCAATAGCAACCTGACAATTTGCGCGCAGATGAAGAAGTCGATCCGGATCTTGCAGTCTTCAGGGTTTGGAAGAGAAATGGGCAAAGACCGACCTGGCAAGAAATTGCTCCCCATTCACGAGAATTTAAGTCATACTGGGCACAATTAGATTCCTTAACCATGGAAGACGATCTCCTGATACATGAGGTCGAAAATCACGATGGAAGCGAGGGGAAGATGCAAAAGGTGATTCCCAAGAAAAGAATATCAGAGGTATTGCGAGAACTCCATAATGGTACTTCGGGGGAAATTTTGGCGTCCATAAAACACTGGAGAAGGTGCGCCAGGGATTTTACTGACCGGGTGAATTGCTCACGAGATGTGAAAGAGCGGTGCCGAACGTGTGCTAATTGCGCCGGAAGAAATAGTCCCCATGGGCGTCGACGTGTACCCATGCGCCAATACAATGTGGGAAGCCCATTTGAAAGAACCGCCACAGATGCCGCCGGCCTTTTTCCAGAAAGCGACAAAGGAAATAAATACATAAAGTGGCCATGGGCTACTTTAGCAAATGGGTTGAAGCATATGCTCCACCAAATCAAGAGAGAACTGTAGCAGACGTGATTGTGAAGGAGTTCGTCAACCGTTTTGGTGTACCCCTGGAATTTCATTCTGATCAAGGGCGAAATTTCGAGTCCAGTCTATTAGAAAAGATGTGTGGACTTTTGGGCATACGAAAGACGAGAACAACTCCATTGCATCTACAATCAGATGGGATTGTGGAGCGAATGAACAAGACCATTATCAGACACTTATCCAAAGTGGTCTCCGAACACCAGAGAGATTGGGACGAACATTTACCATTATTCCCAATGGCGTATCGGGCCTCTGTTCAAGAGACAACAGGCTAATTACCAGCAAGCGTGCTATTCGGGAGGTAACTCCGATTGCCCTGTGATCTAAAGTTTGGAAGCAAGCCTGGTAAAGATCTTGCCGGAGAAGATTATGTCAGCACGCTCAGATGACGACTAGATGATATCCATGAAAAAGTCAGACATAATATCCAAGATGCTAGTGACAAAATGAAGGAGAGTTACGACATTAACGCCAAGATGGGTGATTACCATGAAGGCGATCGGGTTTGATTATATAATCCACAACGCCGATGGGGCTTATCTCCAAAACTTCAAAAGAATTGGGAGGGGCTATACGAGCTGTTGAAGCGGATCAACTATGTAATATACCGCATCAGGCGAACACCTCATACTAAGCCAAGAGTCGAACATTTTAATCGATTAGCCCCATACTCAGGAGACAATAATGACTAAGCCACTGACTTGCGTCGATTGGATAGCCAATACCAGGAACTAACCTTCGAAGACTTTATGGAAGAGTATTCTGGTTCGAGAAAAGCTCCATTTGGGGTGGCCATCGAGAAACAGCAAGATTTGTTTACGGTGCCGCCAGACTACGCACTTGCTCATTGCGTTGCCCGAGATATGCGAATGGCCAAAGGAATTGCCAGGGAATTTAAAGAGAGATTTGGCAGAATCGAAAAATTAAGGCAGCAGGGACCAGCAATTGGGAAAAGTCTCCAAATAACAAATGAAGAACAGCCCATATTTTATTTGGTCACGAAAGAACTGTCAAGCCTGAAGCCAACCTATCGTGCCTTATGGGAGACCCTGGTCCAAATGTTACAAAACACTTTGAAATTAGCAGTTCCAAAATTGGGTTGTGGATTGGACCGCCTGGACTGGAGAATTGTAAAGAGCATGTTAGAAGTGATATTTCAATATACTGGTATGGAAATTCTGGTATGCAGTTACCGGCTTGAATATTCCTGTACACACAGGCAAGACAAAGCCGTGGACTGTTATTTCGATATGACGTCACAATGTAACAAAGGCCCTACCTGTCAATTTCGCCACCGTTCGAGGGAACCAAAGCATGACATGTTTCGGGATGAAACTTCATTTTTAAGAAGGGGGCAATGTGATGACTCATGCAACGATACGTCACGTATCATACCTCCAGGGGCGTGCATGAATTGGGCACTATCCTAATCTCTAATTACGGATACCATTTCCCTACCTGGGGTAACACATGAATTGGGCACTACACTGTTCTAATCCCTGGGGGAAATTGATAGGCTGCAATATGTAAAATGCGTAGGATATTTTTATAAGAGATAAAATTTATATTTTATATTATTTTATAATACCTGTATGTATATATGCATTTATAAACTTTTTCCATATATTTTTGATATATATTTGACTTATTTTTTTAGAATGTATACCTAGTTGACTAAATAAAAGTTGTTTAATGTGTAATCGGGTACATATTTATTTAACCCCGAAAATCTACTAAAAGAATATTACAGATTAATTAATAAGCAAAATAAACAGTAATTAGAGGTCCGGTGCCCAATTCATGTATTTTAAAATTAACTTTTCGGAGCTCGGTGCCCAATTCATGTGTAGAAATTATACAGCAGGTGGTTGGTGCCCAATCCATGCCCGCCCACTTCCAGCGCCTTCTCGATAGATGTAGAAAGAGAAAGAACGAGACTAGAAAACTCGAGAGAGATGCGACGACGATATTCAAGCCGTCGAAAAAGGGATTTATGATTCATTCGATATCAAATCATCGCTGAGTGAACTTACATAAATATAAATACGTAACTGTGCTTATTGT
The DNA here is from genome assembly GCA_935421215.2 of Melolontha melolontha. Lineage (NCBI taxonomy): Eukaryota > Metazoa > Arthropoda > Insecta > Coleoptera > Scarabaeidae > Melolontha > Melolontha melolontha. The sequence continues at coordinate 91,771,354 of OW285239.1, forward strand.
TAGTAATTAGTTTTTAAATTGCTATTCGTTTTTATTATTAATATAGTGTGTGTTTAAGTTACCGATAGTTTTATATAAGAACACGAAATGACAAATACATTACAATATTTATATATTAGCAAGTTTCTCGGTCTTTACTACTAAAACCAGATTCATATATTTATATTAAAATGGAACTTCACGATTCCGTTAGTTTTATTTAAGAACCCGAAAAGACAAACTGTAGAATATGTATACCATTCACAAAAAAAGCCTAAAATCGTAAAAATATTTGATAAACAGAGAATAGCTGTATATATCAAAAAAAATATCAAAAAAATATTTTAATAATGACATTATAAACTTTATTAAACAATATCTAGTACCAAACATATCTTATTATATATTATTTGGAGTAGATGAAATATATCAATTATTTTCAGAAGTAATTAGACAATATTTTAAGTACTCGTCATATAAATTTTATAAATGTAATTTTAAATTAGAAGATGTTATATCTGAAGATAATCAAAGAGGGGTAATATACACAATACACGATTTTTCTTGGAATCAAGAATGATTATATATATGTAGGTAAAATGTGTAAAGATTTGAATAACATTTATTATTGTTACAAAGATAATGTACGAAATTAAGACTCCGACGAAGACTGTATATTGCAAATATTAAGATTAAGTCAGACTTATTCCAAATGTAACAAATATAATGTAATAGTAACTGAAATGATCTTAGAAGAAATTGATCATTCATACTATATCACTGTATTTCCAGAAAAAACTAACATTCAAATACCTTCAAATTGTAGTTTCATAGCTTTTGGTAATGTGTATATAAAATATAATAAGGAGTTATCTCCTATATTATTATAGCACATCTATATTTACAATAGTTTTCAAATAGTCACACTTTTGCCGACCCTTTACATATATTTTACCAAAGTTTCTACAAATATGTTTCAAAATACCTCGCAGGGATTTCCAGTCTACGAGTCCGTCAGAATATTTAATTTTTAAATGATTACTCTGCAGCCAACATACCTCCCTCTTTTCACTAGGTGATAGCTGCATAAATGGCACTGTAGGTTTAAATAGAAGATGCATCGATAGGGAACCATCGGTAATGGACATCTCCTTAGGTGTAAAATTGTTATTAAAAAACCTTGTATGTCAACAACCAGGTAAGGCTCGAATCGTTGCTGATACACTCGAGTTCGATGTAATGGCGTTAAAATTTTAACTAATTTCTCCTCCAATTGTTTTATTCTTCGATTAAATCTATGTCTGTCTGCTGCAGGCATTCTGAATTCAAACCATTCGAAAATTTCAACATTATCGTTAAACTGTACTCGCCTAGACATTTTATCGCGAAATTTAGTAGAAGTGTTGTTCACGATAACGGAGAAGATACTGCAATTAACATTTCCGTTCAATAAGCTCCTATAATATTTAAACTATCCCTCCCGACCTTACCATTCTACTACAGGTCTGATTAATAATATTTAGCAATATTATAAATAAAAAATGCTTACTGTGGTGTAATATGACACCGGATGTAATTCTAGCTTGTTCCTAGTAGATGTAGCACGATATAATGAATAAGCAATAATTTATAGAAGAGTTCGGAAAAATATCATATTACGTTACTGTGGTGTGACTAAGCAAAAAATTTATAGCCATATTTTTTAAACATGATAGAACACGATTTTTCTCGGTGAAACCTGTCTAGGCACTTTGAATATTTTTTTAATTACAAAAAGTATCTACTTATTTCAATCATTTAGTCGCACATGTACTTCACATCAAACGAAAATTAATTAGAAAGAAACCGCATTAGTTGATATGTATTAAAAAAATTATACTTCCTGTTTATTTACAAAACATGGAAATAAAACAAAATACTTTCAAATCATCTAGACAACATATCATAATTATTTTAAAATGCTACCACAAATTCGCGGAGAGCAGCCATGTTGCTAACATTTTTTTGAATAGATACTAATATTTCACCTATCTTAACAATACGGTTCTAAATATTTAATTATAAATCTTTGCTAACTTACTATTATCCATATGTCGGTTACATTGTTCTAACACATCCATCAGCTCTCCTACACCACAGTATTTACTATTTAGTTATACAAATGCAGTCATAAATAAACAAGTTGTATCCCAAACCAAAAAAAAAGATTTAAATCATCACCAGCTATATATATAAAAAATTAAATAAAAATAAATATTAAAATTTTTATCGCCCGAATCAAATTTAAGAACTATCACACTAAGTTAATATAATAAAAGAACCGAAATTGCTTTACATAGTGAATGTAATATATATAAAATTTACCATCATAACGTTAATTTTTAAACTATCCCTCCCCACCTAACCATTCTACTACAGCGGTCGGTAATAATAATTTCTTGTGTAAGTTTTTCGTTTGGAGAAATATTTTGCAATATTATAAATAAAAAATGCTTACTGTGGTGTAGCTCATATAACTATTAGATATGACACCAGACGTAATTCAATCTGCTTAGTAAGTGAATTTTTGATTTTTATTTAAAACATTAAATGCATCGTTATATCATAACGTTAATTTTTAAACTATCCCTCCCCACCTAACCATTCTACTACAGTGGTCGGTAATAATAATTTCTTGTGTAAGTTTTTCGTTTGGAGAAATATTTTGCAATATTATAAATAAAAAATGCTTACTGTGGTGTAGCTCACATAACTATCAAATATGACACCGGATGTAATTAAATCTGCTTAGTAACTGAATTTTTTATTTTCTTTTAAAACATTAAATGCATCGTTATATTTTACTGTCGAAGTATCCTTAATATTTATATATTTTAGTAAAAAATAAAACACCAGAATAAAATTTAATTAGCGCTTTATTAATCTATAACAAAAAGAAAAAATAAGTATTTTTTTTATAGTATAATATTTTTAAAAAAAAATTATTTGTCAAATAGCGGTATCAAAGGTAAAATCCCTCCAGATTTCGGTATTGGTAATATTCGTGGTATCTTTATGAGTTTTCTACCACCAGCTTTCTTAATGGCAATTCTGGCGGCATAAACGTCAACTTTCAATAATTTCTTGTATAATCTCAATTTTAATCTCTCTAACATAAATATTGAACAACTATTTTTGACCAGTTATTAAATATTAGATTTTCGTAAATCATAAGCTATGTACCTACACGTATGAACACATTTTAATAAATTTTACCATTCACATGCCAATATATATTTTCACCTAGGTACATATACGGTATGTATACATACATGTAGGGATTAATTGTAATGTACCTACATCATAGATATATTTAAGTTATATAGGTAGCTTAAAAATATAAATGCGGAAGAGTTTGATATCTAATAAGAGTAATTAATAAAAATTTCTAAAACATATTTTATTTCTAGCATTTTGTATTTGAATGATCTTCTCATATACAAGGGTTGTGAGATACAAGTTTAAAACGAGTTCATTCTTATTTAAAGAAAAGATCGTGTAAAATTTACATTTGTCAAATGATTATAGTAAGGTTGGAATTCCATTAAATTACATTGCCACAAGTAATCAAAACCCTTAATTATAATTCAACGTCTAGGAAAGTTTTTTTCCGAGCAGGTCGATGAAGCTGTTGGTATATATGCAAATAGTTGCACGTCTCGGTCATCCAAAATGTTTTTTTGTTTGTTATGTATCCAAAGAGGTATCTGATGTAGTCAGTAATTCTTCAATATTTTGAATTTTATCGTTTATTTCAGTTATGGTCTTGGAAATATTATTATCAAGAGTTTCCACTCTTGTTTTTAAATTCTGATAATTATTTGAATGTTCAGTTCTTGCTTTACTCAACATATTAATATCATCTTGAATTAATAAAGTTGTTTTATTAGCGTTTTTAATTGTTTCATTACGTAATTTATGCACGCTCTCTGCTACTTTTTCAACAGCTTTATTTAATTCCGCAACTTTTTCATTTATCAGTTTTTCCATAGTCGAGGTGGTGCTATATTGTTTTAAAACCGATACAAGGAGCTACTTACTGAGGAAACGTACTGCTTCTTACCAGGTTAAATGGAAAATATCAAATCAGCGTTTCAAGACCGTATTCGAACTGAAGTTATTATTAATCTAAAACATACTGACTCGATATTATTTATGAAGGATACATCCATTCTATTTGAATGAAGAATCTTGAATGTGTTAAAAAAGGAAAAGGCCATCATGGTAAACACAATGTTTTGTGGCGAATTTAAAATACAGAAAACCTACCAAGAGATTAATGAAATAAAATATTTTAATATTAAAAAATATACAAATTTTTCAAGACACCAACCCACAGGAATGATTCATTATCTATATACAACAACCGATTCTCGTTGATCTCGAAGAGTTTCAAGAAAGAGACTGCAGCTGGGCCTAATCAACTGTTATCAATCTCCATGTAGATATTAATAAATTTACATCTACAATTTGATATATTACGTATCTCTACTTATTTCTATCATTTAGTCGTACATGTACTTCACATCAAACAAAAATTAATTAGAAAAGAAATCGCATTAGTTGATATGTATTAAAAAAAATTATACTTCCTGTTTATTTACAAAACATGGAAATAAAAAAAAATACTTTCAAATCATCTAGATAACATATCATAATTATTTTAAAATGCTGCCACAAATTCGCGGAGAGCAGCCATGTTAACATTTTTTTGAAAAAAAAAAAAACATAGATACTAATATTTCACCTATATTAACAATACGGGTTTTAAAATATTTAATTATAAATCTTTACTATTATCTTTACTATGCTATTATCCATATGTCGGTTATATTGTTCTAACACATCCATCAGCTCTCCTACACCACAGTATTCACTATTTAGTTATGCAAATAAATAAACAAGTTGTATCCCAAACCGAAAAAAAAAATTAAATCACCAGCCATATATAAAAAATAAAATAAAAATAAATATTCAAATTTTTATCACCCGAATCAAATTTAAGAACTACCACGCTAAGTTAATATAATAAAAGAATCGAAATTGCTTTAGGGATGTTTAATTATCACTATAGCTGAGGATGTTTGCGGTACGGCAGGACCGTATGTAGTGCATCCCCACCAGCGTATAAACACGATGCAGCGAAACACTTTAGTTAGTCGTGAACTGGCAACGTGATCGTGTGTTGTCTTGAGCTCTATTTAATAAGTATGACGGACGTGCCCAAGCCAAGAAAGCGCCCATTGTATAACGACGTGAAGAAATTTATCCGAGACTTTCCCGATTTGTATTATAATGGAGCAAAAGTGGTTTGTAAATTATGGGATAAGCAGTTACTTTGCTGGGACAAATACGACTGTAAAAGACATGTTGAAAGTGTACACCACAAAGACAAAAAAAAATAATGTGCTGTCTAAAACGCAATTCATTTTCGATTTATTGACAATGCTACTCGTCTGCGATGTGCCAGTTCACCTGCTAGATAAAAAAGCCTTTCACGACTTTTGGAATAAATACAATTCCAACATAAAGCTACCGTCACGGAGAACGTTACTCACCTATTTACCAATTGTGCGTGAGGACATTGAAAACAGAATGAAAGCAGTAGTAAATGATAAACAGTTATGGGTATGTGTCGACGAAACGACAGATCGAAAAAAACATTCTATTGTGAATATTATAGTGCGTGTACTAGATCCTGTCAAATCAACATTTCCCATTTTATTAGCCAGCAAAAGATTAGAAAAGTGCACTAGCGAAGTAATTACGAAGGTAGTGCTCGATACGCTACAAAAATTTCAAGTTTCAACTAATCAACTCCTGATGTTTATGAGCGATGGTGCTGCGACAATGCGTTCTGTAGGCCGTTCTCTTAAAGCAGATTGTGAGAGACTTTTGCATGTGACATGTAAAGTTCATGCTTTACACCTTGTGGCACAAACTATTCGGCAATGTTATCCAGAGGTGGATGCATTAATAGTAACCACAAAAAAAGTGTTTCTAAAATCTCCCAAACGAATTCGAGAGTTTCACAGTCGGTACCCTGGTATTTCCGAACCACCAGAGCCAATCCTTACACGCTGGGGAAGTTGGTTAAAGGCGGCATTTTATTATGCCAAGTATTTCCAACAAATAAAATCTGTGGTTCTACAATTCAATCCTGCCGAAGCTGTAGCCATTAAGGAAAGCCAGAGACTCTTTCAAAACCCTTCCCTTGATGCAGATTTACAAACTATTTATAACAATCATATAGGATTGTTTAACGCAATCGAGAAATTTCAAAATACTGCATTATCGTTAGCGGAGTCACTGCAAATACTGGACGATGTACACGCCCAGCTATGCGCAGTAAATGACAACAAAAATGTTAATGTAATAGAAAAGTTCGAGAGTGTGATAAACAATGATTTTGATTTTACCAGATTAAAACAAATTAGTAATGGTGCAAGTGTAGATTCGGTTTCTATCTATAAAGATTATTTTAATTGTGCGTGTGTTACATCCGTAGATGTCGAGCGGTCTTTCTCAAAATATAAAAAAATTTATTCATCACGGCGTACATCGCTCACCGCTACAAATATGGAAACGTATCTAATGCTACAAACTTACTGCAAGTCTTATCCACTTGGCGCTATGCTATAATAATCGTAAATAAGGTAAGTGTGTTATTTATATACAGTACACATAACTGACATACCTAAGTGATATAAATAGCGAATGCATGTAAAGCAATAAAATCACGCATGCATTACCGATCGAAACAAGGTCATTATATTCGTGCGTTTAACTGAATACTATCCTGGCACACCGCAAACATCCACAGCTCCAATTATCACTCATAATAATAGAAAGACAGTATACTTCAACTAATGGTTCAGGAGAGTCACGCAAATGTATCAACACGATAGATTGGAGAAAATATTAGAAGAGTATATTAAAATTATATATTACTATTATAGATTGTACATATAGTTTTTAAGAAATAAATATATAGAAAATTTATCTTTTAATTATAAGTAGAAATATTTTAGCAACATGTTTAGCAATGGATATTTATTACCGATAATTAAAATATACTATATCTCGTGAAATAGACATACTTGTCAGTTTTATTGATAGATAAAATTAACTAGCGTATTATTTCAAATTATTCCACGGATTTTATTAATTTAATTTGCATAATTAATTACCTCAAGGGAATGACTTAACAGCAACTGATACAGCTTCAACAGCTACGTATGTATGTAGGTATGTAGATAATGAATCATTCCTGTGGGTTGGTGTCTTGAAAAATTTGTATATTTTTTAATATTAAAATATTTTAATTCATTAATCTCTTGGTAGGTTTTCTGTATTTTAAATTCGCCACAAAACATTGTGTTTACCTTGATGGCCTTTTCCTTTTTTAACACATTCGAGATTCTTCATTCAAATAGAATGGATGTATCCTTCATAAATAATATCGAGTCAGTATGTTTTAGATTAATAATAACTTCAGTTCGAATACGGTCTTGAAACGCTGATTTGATATTTTCCATTTAACCTGGTAAGAAGCAGTACGTTTCCTCAGTAAGTAGCTCCTTGCATCGGTTTTAAAACAATATAGCACCACCTCGACTATGGAAAAACTGATAAATGATAAAGTTGCGGAATTAAATAAAGCTGTTGAAAAAGTAGCAGAGAGCGTACATAAATTACGTAATGAAACAATTAAAAACGCTAATAAAACAACTTTATTAATTCAAGATGATATTAATATGTTGAGTAAAGCAAAAACTGAACATTCAAATAATTATCAGAATTTAAAAACAAGAGTGGAAACTCTTGATAATAATATTAGACCATAACTGAAATAAACGATAAAATTCAAAATATTGAAGAATTACTGACTACATCAGATACCTCTTTGGATACATAACAAACAAAAAAACATTTTGGATGACCGAGACTTGCAACTATTTGCATATATACCAACAGCTTCATCGACCTGCTCGGAAAAAACTTTCCTAGACGTTGAATTATTATTAAGGGTTTTGATTACTTGTGGCAATGTGATTTAATGGGATTCCAACCTTACTATAATCATTTGACAAATGTAAATTTTACACGATCTTTTCTTTAAATAAGAATGAACTCGTTTTAAACTTGTATCTCACAACCCTTGTATATGAGAAGATCAATCAAATACAAAATGCTAGAAATAAAATATGTTTTAGAAATTTTTATTAATTACTCTTATTAGATATCAAACTCTTCCGCATTTATATTTTTAAGCTACCTATATAACTTAAATATATCTATGATGTAGGTACATTACAATTAATCTCTACATGTATGTATACATACCGTATATGTACCTAGGTGAAAATATATATTGGCATGTGAATGGTAAAATTTATTAAAATGTGTTCATACGTGTAGGTACATAGCTTATGATTTACGAAAATCTAATATTTAATAACTGGTCAAAAATAGTTGTTCAATATTTATGTTAGAGAGATTAAAATTGAGATTATACAAGAAATTATTGAAAGTTGACGTTTATGCCGCCAGAATTGCCATTAAGAAAGCTGGTGGTAGAAAACTCATAAAGATACCACGAATATTACCAATACCGAAATCTGGAGGGATTTTACCTCTGATACAGCTATTTGACAAATAAATTTTTTTTAAAAATATTATACTATAAAAAAAATACTTATTTATTCTTTTTATTATAGATTAATAAAGCGCTAATTAAATTTTATTCTGGTGTTTTATTTTTTACTAAAATATATAAATATTAACGATACTTCGACAGTAAAATATAACGATGCATTTAATGTTTTAAATGAAAATAAAAAATTCACTTACTAAGCAGATTGAATACATCCGGTGTCATATTTGATAGTTATATGAGCTACACCACAGTAAGATTTTTTTATTTATAACATTGCAAAATATTTCTCCAAACGAAAAACTTACACAAGAAATTATTATTACCGACCGCTGTAGTAGAATGGTTAGGTGGGGAGGGATAGTTTAAAAATTAACGTTATGATATAACGATGCATTTAATGTTTTAAATGAAAATCAAAAATTTACTTACTAAGCAGATTGAATTACATCCGGTGTCATATTTGATAGTTATATGAGCTACACCACAGTAAGCATTTTTTATTTATAATATTGCAAAATATTTCTCCAAACGAAAAACTTACACAAGAAATTATTATTACCGACCGCTGTAGTAGAATGGTTAGGTGGGGATGGATAGTTTAAAAATTAACGTAATTTTGGTTCTTTTATTATATTAACTTAGTGTGATAGTTCTTAAATTTGATTCGGGCGATAAAAATTTGAAATTTATTTTTATTTAATTTTTTATATATATGGCTGGTGATGATTTAAATCTTTTTTTTTTGGTTTGGGATACAACTTGTTTATTTATGACCGCATTTGTATAACTAAATAGTAAATACTGTGGTGTAGGAGAGCTGATGGATGTGTTAGAACAATGTAACCGACATATGGATAATAGTAAGTTAGTAAAGATTTATAATTAAATATTTAGAACCTTATTGTTAAGATAGGTGAAATATTAGTATCTATTCAAAAAAATGTTAGCAACATGGCTGCTCTCCGCAAATTTGTGGTAGCATTTTAAAATAATTATGATATGTTATCTAGATGATTTGAAAGTATTTTTTTTTATTTTCATGTTTTGTAAATAAACAGGAAGTATAATTTTTTTAATACATATCAACTAATGCGGTTTCTTTCTAATTAATTTTCGTTTGATGTGAAGTACATATGCGACTAAATGATTGAAATAAGTAGAGATACTTCTTGTAATTAAAAAAATATTCAAAGTGCCTAGACAGGTTTCACCGAGAAAAATCGTGTTCTATCATGTTTAAAAAATATGGCTTAAATTTTTTGCTTAGTCACACCACAGTAACGTAATATGATATTTTTCCGAACTCTTCTATAAATTATTGCTTATTCATTATATCGTGCTACAATCTACTAAAAACAAGCTAGAATTACATTCGGTGTAATATTACACCACAGTAAGCATTTTTTATATATAATATTGCTAAATATTATTAATCAGACCTGTAGTAGAATGGTAAGGTGGGGAGGGATAGTTTAAATATTATAGGAGCTTATTGAACGGAAATGTTAATTGCAGTCTGTTCTCCGTTATCGTGAACAACACTTCTACTAAATTTCGCGAAAAATTGTCTAGGCGAGTACAGTTTAACGATAATGTTGAAATTTTCGAATGGTTTGAATTCAGAATGTCTGCAGCAGACAGACAGATTTAATCGAAGAATAAAACAATTGGAGGAGAAATTAGTTAAAATTTTAACGCCTTTACATCGAATTCGAGTGTATCAGCAACGATTCGAGCCTTACCTGGTTGTTGACATACAAGGTTTTTTTAATAACAATTTTACACCTAAGGAGATGTCCATCACCGATGGTTTCCGATCGATGCATCTTTTATTTAAACCTACAGTGCCATTTATGCAGCTATCACCTTGTGAAAAGAGGGAGGTATGTTGGCTGCAGAGTAATCATTTAAAAATTAAATATTCTGACGGACTCGTAGACTTGAAATCCCTGCGAGGTATTTTGAAACATATTTGTAGAAAATTTGGTAAAATATATGTAAAGGGTCGGCAAAAGTGTGACTATTTGAAAACTATTGTAAATATAGATGTGATCAACTTGGAATATGTGGACAATATACCCGTTTTAGTTAAGACTGACGAACCATGTTTTTATCATGTAGAATCAAATTGTGCTTGCACGGTAAAAAATGTTAAACTTTTATGTGATTTTTTATATAAGAACATGCATAATAACATATTGTAATTTATATATTCTTATTTTTATTGTAAATATATACTGTTTTAATAATAAATGTTTAAAACTTAATTCCTCTTTCATTTATTTATTGCTCTCTTATTAAAGTGTCTTATTCAAAGTGTCTAGACAGGTTTCACCGTGAAAAATCGTGTCCTATCATGTTTAAAAAATATGACGTTGAAAATCAAAATTCACTCACTAAGCAGATTGAATTACATCCGGTGTTGGTAATATGATATTGATTCGAATAGGGAACTAACTGCTCAGCAGTTATTAATTATACCAGACACCTGTCACACACGTGTCATGTGTCCATTTACATTGTTATCTTAATTATATACATATAGCAAGCCGGATGTAACTTCCTTTAGTATTCATTTAACTTTTGCCGTGTGCACTTGTGTTTTATTAAAATATGTTTTACGTTAACATAATTTATTCAAACACTTTTTCTTTTTACATATTTATTTACGTTAAAATGTGAATTTATATCTTCCTACTTATCAGTTGAAGAGACAGGTCATTTCAGGAGTTTACCCAAATACGTTAGGCAGTCTATTGACTGTGGTGCTCGGTCCAAAGAGACATTCGACACCCTAATGTTTCGGCAGAAACCTACTGACGTTGGGGAAGCTTCATTGCTTTTAAGAGCTAACTCCATATGAAATCTTCCTAGCTGGGAGAGTCGTCTACCTTGAGCCTCTGTGTAGTGCCTTTGAATTTCAAGGGGTCTTTATGACTATAAATCGTTTGACGGTAGACTTGTCCATGTTCCGAGCTGCCTACATCGAGCCTCGTGAGTAGTGCCTTTGAATTTCGATGGGTTTAACAGCTATAAATAATTGGAGGTAGCATACAATGGAACTTCAACTATTCCTTCTTCTCCTTTTGAATCCATATCGTGCTCTATCATGTTTAAAAAATATTACGTAATAATTTTCTAAAGCTGGTTCTAGAAAATCATATTACTCATTTACATTGCTATCTTAATTATATACTTATAGCACGTCGGATGTAACTTCCTTCAGTATTCATTTAACTTTTGTCGAGTGCACTTGTGTTTTATTCAATTGTGAGGTTATGTTTCGGTGGCCCCACTAGGAGGGCCGTATGTGGTGATACTTCAGAGGGCCCCACTAGGGGGCCTTGTGTGGTGAAGTTTCGGAGGGTGCTTCAGAGGGCCCCCACAAGGGGGTGTGTAGTTTTGCTTCTGAGGGCCCCACAAGGGGGCCCTCTTGTAAGTATCTTTTTCTTTTTTGCTTTTCAAACTTACCCTCATCCGCCATTTTGTTTTCTAATGTCTTTTTGGCTTGATGCATTTTTGTTTAACTCCTCGTTCCGCCATTTTGTTTTCCAATGTCCTTTTGGCTTACTCCTTCCGCCATTTTCTTTTTATTCGCCATTTTGTTTTTTTCTTTTTGATTGAACCTCGTATATCGGTGTGGGGGTGGAGGAGGCGGTTGTTACGTATCCCTTTGACGTTATCTGAGTATGACGTCATTGGGTTGTGATGTCATTGGGTTGTGATGTCATTGTGGCGTTAGTATGACGTCATTTAGGTTGTGACGTCAGTATAACGTCATTGGGTTGTGACGTCAGTATGACGTCATTGGGTTGGGTTGTGACGTCATTGTGACGTCAGTATGACGTCATTGGGTTTGGTTGTGACGTCATTGTGACGTCAGTTATAACTTGGGTTGTGACGTCATTGTGACGTCATTGTGACGTCACTTATGACGTCATGGTGGAGGTGGAGGGTCCAGAACCGGCTAATCCTATCTACTTTCGTGACTTTCTGCTCGTAATTATTTTAATACGAATACTTGATCAGTAGTACTCCCACTTTGTCTAAATTCACGCTAATATTCATAATAATGTTTCCCGTTTCCTATATTAGCTGATTTTTTCTATACGTTGTTATTATTTTGTCCCTCTGTAATTACAGCACTCCCTTCTAACCCCCTTTTTGTGTAATGGACATAATATTTCCAACTATCATTCTGACGGTATTTGTTCTTCTCTCGGCATCTCCTCTATCAATTTATTATTACAGAACACTAATAATTTGGAGCATTTACAATTAGTACCTATATTTGTAAATTATACTTACGAATTCGTTATTTAGTATTGCGTAAGAAGTAATAAAATTTAATAATTTAGCAAATTATTTTGTCTATAGGTACACTTGTAATTTTATTTTAAAGATCTAAAGATAAGCTATCTGAGCATTTCACCGCCATTTCCATGATCTGATAAAATATGTATCTTACATATTATTAAATGATTACATAACAAATTAAACCTTGATCCCCACGTCTTTATTATTTCGCAATTCACTTTAAAAGGGCCAATTATCCAGTTGTGTTTTTTATATGTATACGTATGCATATACTTTCATACACGCAAAATGACAGATTTAACAGATAAAATAGTGATAGTAACGGGAGCAAGTTCTGGAATTGGGGCTGCAATAGTGACAGAACTATTAAAAATGGGAATGAAGGTAAGGAAATTAAGTTATGTAAAGCCTTTTTTATTATAAAGAGGTATTATTTAATAATAACTAAAAATTTTGAATTATCCCTTAATATTTCTAAATGTTTTTTTCATTTTCTTTTAATTTATATGGAAAATGTGTTTTACAAATGTTTATTTTAACTAAGTTTCAAATTTGAATACAAAAATCGCTTAATATTAATACCCTTTGAAGTAACATTTATTGATATCATTGTACTCCTAAGTAGATATAAAGATAGCGAATACAAAATACTGATACTGAAAGCAAAATTGTGTATCAAATGTGCAAATAGCAATTGTGTAAGCAAATTAAGTAATTTAAGCATCTGAAATTTTTTTATTATAAAGAGGTAATATTTAATTATCTAAAATTTTGGATGATACGTTAATATTTTTAAATGGTTTTTCCGCTCCTTTTAATTTATACGGACAATGTGTTTTAAGAATGTTTATTTTAAGTTTCAGCAAGAGACAGTAATAATTATTGATATCTTTGTACTAAATAAACATAAAGATCCCGAAAACAAAATTGTGGAAACTATTAGAGTCATAGATACTTTGTCTTTCTAAAATGCGTTTTCTACATGATTCTTTCAATTAGTTCTAATTAGTTCAAATTAAGGAACGTAAATAATTGTAATGAAATTGCAGGATTATTAAAACTATATTTTTCTATAATATAAATATATATATACGTCAAGTAAATATTTTCGAATATCGAAGTCAACACTTGATTATTTTAACCGCCCGTATATTATCGAACATATTAAATTACAGGCAGGGGTAAATACAACAATTCTTAAGACAAATATAAAATAAGTATAGCAACTATGCTTTTTAAAATTCAGTTTATTTCCAGTTCTATTTTATAAGTAAATGTACCTAAAGCCCTTTTATAATCTATTATAATTACAGTATATAAGGAACGAAATTACAAAATAGTGAATAATATCACACCAATTCAAATTTAAATTTTAGATACAACATGGCTTAAATTAATTACTATATTATTATTTAAAATTTTACATATATATTGATGTAGTTCGTCTTGGTAACAGAAACTGGAAGAGAAAAAACATTAATGTTAAAAATAAGACTTAGATTAAAGAATGCAAGTGAAGACCATAGATTAATTGTGTAAGATATAAAACAAGTTAAAATCGTGTAATTAATTATAAAATTTATTTTGAATAATTACTATTATTTATTTAGATCATGTTTCATATCAATATTTATTAATATAATTGAAAATTCGAAAATTAACATTAACATGATTAATAATATTAATTTCATATGAATATATATTTTATCGACCTTAATAATTTTTGATTTGAAATAACTTTCCGCGGGAATCAAGTATTTTATCTTGTGCGCATATGAAATTAATAGACATTCAAAGGAACGTAATTCTTATTTTATAATTAATATTATTTATTATAAATCCTATATCGGATATGTGATATAAAGTAAGTCAAAAAGGATAGATACAAATTTAAATACTTGCAATAATGCAAAATAAATCATATGGAGGCCAACGAAGAAAACAATAGAGAGATAGCGTCGCTTGGGTTATTGTTAGTAAACCATGTAAGAAATAAAAGTTAAAATTTTAGATATTATTAAATATAGTAAAAACCAAATATACTTACAATTAAATGTTCTCAAAATAAGAAGAAAGTAATCACGCATCGTTATAACCGTAAAGGGGAACTGCATACCTGACATTTACGGTTAAATATTTTAAGAGCCGCTGGCGTCCTTTCCTGTACTAAGACTTCCACTAAGTAACCTAAACCAAGCCTCCCCGCCGTTTAAATGATCCAGACAAGAAATCTCTTGCTACATATCAAACTTTTAATCACCTGCATCATCAAATTTTTTTTGTGGTAAGATTTGGATTAAATATGGTGCAGAAATGGCCAGTTCACTTCGGATCCGTGTAAAAAAATTATTTAAAATAGAAATAAAACTACGGTTCTTATCTTCACTTTTAATCTTTAATCATAACACGACAATTCATAGATTTCTTTAAAAACATTGTAAAATAATACCAACCTTCTTGATTCTATATATACGAGTATATATATATACATATATATATATATATATATATATATATATATATTTTAAATTAGTTTGTAACATACTCTAGAATAAACAACACGTTTTTCCCCCACAAACTCCAACATAAGTATACATGGCAAAATACACAGGGTCATCAATCAATGATAGATTATATAATAACGAATAGGGAATTTTTACCCAAACAAATCCTCGACGTAAGAGCATTGACATCGCCCAATATAGGGTCAGATCACAAATTGGTACTAGGCAAATTTCGCATTAAGGTCCCACCAAATAGGGAAAAATCACCTAGGTATTTCGGAAAGTTAAACATCGAGTCTTTAGAGGATCAAACAACGAAATGGCTGTACAAAAAGCGACTAGAAGAAAGATTCAAGACAAATCCGGTAGAAAAGGAGGGAAATGTAAATGACATCTGGGAAAAAATAGAAACTAACATATCACAAGCTGCAAAGGAAAGTATAGGAAAAATTAACTTAAATGCGACAAAAACACCAAAACCATGGTTCACCAATGAAATCAGATATCTGGCGTACGAAAAAAGAAAATCATATCTACAGTATTGCAGTCATAAGACACCTAATAATTATCAGCAATATAGAGACACACGAAATCGTATAAACTCTATGATAAGAGACCTGAAAAGAGAGTATTGGACACGGTTTACCAAAGAGATGGAACATGACCTCTATGGAGCACAACGTAAGGTTTGGAAGATACTTAAAGGGAGAAAAAACCCATTAATGAATATAAAAATCTTAGCAAAATAGAAGGAGGAAAATGGATGGCATATATCGAAGAGCTTTATAAGGAAGGGAGTAACACACATACGGAGGAAGAAGAAGGAGACAGCGATAATGAACAAAAAATAGAAATTGCAAAAGAAGAACTCAAGATTACCATAGAGAAATTAAAAAACAGAAAAGCCCCAGGTCCCGATGGCATACACAATAAATTGCTAAAATACGGCGGAGAAACAATAATTGACAATATCACATTACTCTTTCAGAAAATTTTAGATACCAAGCGTGTACCAGACGAATGGAAAACGAGCATTACAATACCAATACATAAGAAAGGAAATAAGAACAATCCTAGTAACTACCGTACCATCACCCTACTTAATACAACACTCAAGTTATTAACGAAGATATTCGCCAACAGGATCACTAAACAATACACAATAAGTGAAGAACAACAAGGCTTCCGGCAAAACAGATCAACAATAGATGCTATTTTTATACTAAGACAGATAGTTGAGAAATCAATTGAATACAACCACCCTGCCTATATGTGCTTTGTAGACTTGACAAAGTTGAAGTTATTAAAAGAAGAAAGCCAGCCCAGTGGATTGGTAGAGATAATTAAAGACACAAACACAAACAACAAAACTAAAATTAAGATCGAGAACGAACTAACATCGGCAGTAGACATCAAATCTGGAATACGCCAGGGGGATAGTCTAAGCCCACTACTGCTTAATATAATAATGGATAAAATTATAGGAGCAGTAAAAAAATGTGGGACAAGGATACGGGCTTGGAAGAAAACAGATAAAGATTCTGTGTTATGCAGACGACGCAGTCCTGATCTCAGATACGGAAGACGATTTACAGCGTATGGCATACACTTTTAAAACAGTGGCGGAAACTTATGACATGCAGATATCAACCTCTAAGACAAAAACTTTAGTAGTGGCAAGGGAGCCCAGACGATGTAAAATCGTAATTGGGGATGAGATAATCGAACAAGTTTCTAAGTTCGAATATCTAGGAATAGAAATATCCAGCTGCGGGGAGACGTAAGAGACAGTGTTCGAAGACAAGCTAATAGGGCGGCTTATGTTTCGGGATGCCTGAGGGATGTTATTTGGCGGAATAAAGATATGAGACTGGACGGAAAAGTACGCATATATAAGGCATGCATAAGACCAATACTTGCATATTCAATAGAAACGAGAGCCGACACAGCAGAAACAAAAAGGATGCTTGGAACAACGGAAATGAAAACATTGAGGTCAATAGCGGGGAAAACACTGAGAGACAGAATCCCGAACAATCAAATACGGAATCAATGTGGTGTAAACGATATCGTACGGTGGGGCAGACAGAGGAGACGGGAGTGGAACCAACATGTAAAACGAATGGATTGCGAGAGATTAGCCCGAACAGCAAGGGATCTAAAGCCAATGGGCACCAGACCACCCGGAAGGCCCTTCAAAAGATGGCGAGATAGTTGGCAGTCTACGTCACAAACATGACTGCAGCACTATGAAAGAGATCGGATAAGAACAGACCTAAGGCCTAATATAAGAAGAAGAACATACTCTTTAGATGTAAGCACCTGAGGAAGCCACTGTGCTGACGAAACAATTGTCATGTTACGATTAAAGATTAAAAGCGAAGATTAGAACCGTAGTTTTATTTCTATTTTAAATTATGGATCTTCATCAAGTAAATCCCGAATCAATCCAATTATTCAAAAAAATTATTGTTTTTTTTTGCGGATGTATGGGAGTTGCGATGTCATGGTGTAATAAACATATAGACGTTTGTATAAAATGATACTTTTGCAGATGATGTAATGTCCAATTCTTTTTGTATCTCTCTATGGACGATATTGCGATTTACTTTAATTAGCTTTCTTATTGTATTAATGTTTTCACAGGCAGCTACCGCAATTCATTTAGGTCATCGTTTATTTTTCAATATATGCTTCCCACGTATAAATTTACCGAACCGGTACTAACCGGAACTAACTATAGCTAGTGGAGGACTTCTTCTTTTTCTTCTAATTTTTTGAGTGGGCGCCAGCACGTCCAGAGCACAGTGCTCTTTGTACCACCCACCATATATCTCTCAGTTCCATTCTGTTAGCCTTGTGACCTCGATAAAGCAACTATCCTCCTCGGGGGAAGTTTGAGTACCCTCGTCGGATCCAATAGATCTCCGAAGTGGTTTTGTCTTAGCCCTTCAGTTCCACACAACTTCATATTACATGAAGGCTAGTTTCCTCCTGTTTTCCACATTTCCTACACCAGGGCTCGCTAACCAAGCTCATGCTATACAGATGCTTCCTCAAAGAACAATGTCCGGTTATTAACCCGGTAATAATTTTAATTTAATTTTTGTTACAACGCATCAGATTGACTGAAAACCTAGCGTCCAGCTCCCTTAGTAGTGTTTTAGTATAGAGTTGACCCGTTAGCTTCCATTTTTTTATGATCTCTTTCTAGCTATAACCCGATCTCCCATCTAGCGGAATTCTTAGCAATTCCACATACAACAGGTTTTGGTCCTATGAAGTCCCTATTACTACCTTCCTTGGCCAGCCGTCTTTTAACTCATTGCGTCTAATTTGCTCATGTCCTGGCACCCATATTAGTGACACAGTATTGTCTCGTGCCAGTTCATTGAGGACCTATTTACAATGTTTCACCAGTTTAGACCTGGTAAATGAATTCATAATGGCTTTAATAGCTGCCTGGAAAACCATTATATGATTCCCTAGATTTAACGATATCTTCCTTCTAGGGCACATTCCGCATATACTACACCTGTGCCCCGATTGCATTGCGAACCATCTGTGTATTAGGTGCCGGCACCACATTCGCTTGAGCGACTTTTTGCTTGTTCCCTGGTTGGAATAGATATGTTCAACTTAGCTGTAAACAGAATCCCAGCGGAATCCTTCCATAGGTGTTGTACTGTCCGCCGGCATTTGTAATATCGGCTCTCCCAGTATAGATCCTGTAGTATCTGTATGCCCCCTACAACCTTATTAGGACACCATACGCCGTTGGCCTTCAGCCTCTGGATCGCGGCTATGGTCTCAACTTTCACAAATAGTTGCAACGGAGGGAACCCACAATGGTCTCCATGGAGATGGTTTCCATGCTCTTGATAGCTTTTGTGATCCCCACCAGAGCCTGTCGCTGGAGAATCGTGAGAAGCTCCATCGACGATGTCAGCATCGTCATCCTCCTCCAGACAACTGCCCCATAAGTAATCGTTGGTCTTACTACTACTGTATACAAGCAGCGTACCACACTTGGTTTCAGTCTCCAGATGTTACTAACAGGTCTTCTGCATCTCCAGAAGAGCTGCGTCGCCCTGTCCGCCACTTTGTCTAGGTCCCTGCTCTAATTCAGTTCTAGCTCTTGTCCGATCACGCAGCCCCTCATGTTGGTAAAAGCTACCAACTTGCGCGTCCACATTCCCTCGTCATTTAATGTTCTGATGAGTTTATCCACTCGGAGACAATACTCCTCCATGAGGACACCTTTTTGTTGTCCTCATGGAGATCATTTTGTTTTGCATCTGGGCATGCTCTACTCTGCTACGCAGCATATTGTTGACCCAATTTCATGTGGTGCTCTTTATATTTCGGCCTCTTAAGTATTGAATAATGGAAGACATCGAGGTGTTATCAAAAGCTCCCTCTATGACTAAGAAAACTGCAAGCTCAATTTTCTTGTGTCGTAAGCTCCTTTCGAGCCCCTTCCTACCAGGCTATGCAGGGCAATCTCACCTGCTTTTCCTATCTGGTATGCCCATTGCAGTGGGTGTAGACGAGATCTGTCCAAAGCCCCTTCTTTAATATTTAAGTATATATTATTTTCCATAGTCTTCAAGATGAAAGAGGTAAAACTAATTGGTCTAAATGATTTGGGTTGGGCATGTGATTATTTTCCAGGTTTTTGAATAAACACTACCCTAGTTTATCTCCACACCCTCGGAATATAATCCATGTGGTACTCTTTATGTTTCGATCTCGTTGGTCAGCCCTGAATATCTCCAATAAAGGATCCATAATTTTCCCAATTCCCTCTTGAAGGAGCTTGGGAAATTCCCCATCTGGTCTTGCGGATTTATATGGTTCAAACGACCCTACCACCCATCTAACTAAATGGGGCTTGAAGGTCTCGTTTGATATTTCCCAATCATTCTTAGTCGTCCTCCGAAAGGTGACAAGTTGATTCTTATCACAGCCATTCACACGTTCCGAACCTGGAAGGTGCACCCCAAGAAGATACTCTGAAGTCTCTTCCATGGTACTGGTACACCTCCCGTCCGGTTTTCGAATAGACCTAACTGTGTCGAAAGGATCTTTCATGAGAATTCTGTTGATTCTAACCATGTCAGGGACACCTTCAATGTCCTCACAGAACCTTCTCCAGGCCTTTCTTTTGCTCTCTTGGATTTTCTCATTGTATTTATTGAAGAGAGCCATGTAGGCTTCCCAATTACCAGTGTTCTTCGCCTATTAAATTACCGGTGAGTTTATTTCCTTATATTGATTAACTCTGTATTCCACCAGGCGATACATCTAGCTACATGGCACTCCTTAAAGGGGCGGTTGTTTTCATAGCAGGAAAGAGTTGTCCTTTGCAATCATGCAACGGTAAACTCTAGCTCTTCAACATTCCCTATTCTAACAGGAATGTTTCAGGTTGCAGCTAACAGGTCTTCCTTATAAGAGCTCCACTCGGTTCTCATATGATCCCTGTATAGTCTGGGTTCCGTTAAATCTATACATAATTCATAGCGAATACACGCATAATCACAGAGCGACAGCTCATCGGATATATGTCAGCCCATTCAAATTTCCTGTACTCCCAAAAGTACACAAGGTAACATATGTGACTGATTCCTCCCTTGATGTCTTAAATGTCGGTTTTATCACCTTGATTCATACAGTCAAGTTCAGTACCACAGAGATAGCTAAAGAGAGACTTACCCCTATAACTATTTTCCTGCCCAAGCCTTATGATGGGCATTGGTATCTGCGCCGATAATCAATTCCGGATTGTTCTTACTGGTATATACCACAAGTACCTCAAGATCTGGCCCTGGTGGCTTCGGAGAGTCAATGGGTAGATATAGAGACGCAATTGTCGTCTCCAATATCCCCCCATCGACATTCAGTCTAATCATGGCTGCCGTCATGTCCTCAGTGCATAGCTCCTGATAGGCATCACGTCCAAGTCGTTCTGAAACAGGTACTAATTCTAATTTTAGTGTCCGAGGCTCTAACCAAGAGCTCCCTTCCTCTAATCTGTAGTCCTTCCACCTTACCTCTACTTATCCATGGCCCTGGATGAGAAGGACATCGATATCTTCAACCAGCGTCCTTTGGCAAAGAATCGATGTGTCTGTTTTCTTATGTTGAAGATTTATCTGGAGAATCTTCAACATTTTGACCCTCAGAGGTCGATGCGGGAGGTTCTCCTAGAGTATCCTTATCCTGCATTACCGGTTTCTGGTTTTTCTTTGTTTCGAGGGTTATAAAGTTAGTCCTCTGAAAGTGATAGTAAGGTCGCCAATCTGTCCTCACCAACGTTACCTCAAACACCTTGTCAATTTGAAGGCCCACATGAGGGCCCTTTTTAGGAGACCTGGAACTGAAGACAATCCATCGGTCCACTTGAAGCCCGGGATTTTGCCTCTCGAGTCTTTTCAAGCACACTGTCAGATCCTCTTTTTTAGTCTCTGGCAGAAACGCTAAATCCCGTTGCTGTTTTGGTAACTCCTCGTTCTTCACGAATTTCCATACAGTCTCCTTTCCCAAGAAATCTCTAGTTGTGTTGTACGACTCCTCATCTGCAGAGATGACTCCCTAGATATAGATAGTTTTATGTCCAGTAAAATACATAAATTGTACAATGAACTTGGCCAAATATAGCTTAAAAAACAGTCACCCAAGTCACTCAAGGACAGTCAAAAATTTCTCGATTGAATATATACAATTAAAAAATATAAATCCCGTAACTTTCGTTTAAACTCGCGGGCGAGTCTGAAAGTTTTCAGAGAGTCGATTAAAAATTTACGCCCATTGCCTGGTGTTATACACATGAAATTCGGAATTCTTCCAAAATAGTTTTGATTTTTGAAAATGTACATTAACAGTTTTAATATGTACACCCCAGGCAGAGATAAAATGTTGTATTGTCTGAAATAAGGTCTGCAGGAAGTTGCGGAAGGAACACCAGAAATGCAGCGAACTATGCACTTTTGCGCGGCATAAGCATGCTGTGAAAATCCCCACACAAGAATTCCATACGAAATCTTGGAATACACCTGCCCGTAGTAAAATCTGATCAAGACCCCAACACGTAGTGCATGTTTCAGAATTCTAATTTGATAACATAGAGCTGATATTCCGTGCAAAACATAAGACATAACAATAAAAAAATTGTATCTCTATATGCTTTAACTGATCTTGCAAAATTCCACCACCTAGTTCTATTATAATAAATTGTATTATAATAAAAAGTCAGACTACTTTGTATAACGCCCAAATCGATTGACCAACTGTGGTAACGAAAAGTTAATGAGAACTGAATATATTAAACAGTTAAACAATAATTATAATTAACAGCTAATCTTATAATTAATTTGTTTTGACAATCACTGCTTAAATCCATCTCAATGTATATAATAATATTGATACATTAAGGATACAGTATTAGGAAGCATTGATGTAGCTGAGGGCACACAAATGTATTGTGGTAGAGATAATGAATCCGGCCGAAGGACCAATGCAGGTGAATCTGGACTGCTTTCGGGAGAATCTGCCTCTCGAAGGACCAATGTATTGTTCGGGGTGATGATACCAATGTCTACACTTAACACAAAAACTGAAACAAAAAAAACACACAAAATCGCACCAATTATCATAATCGAAAAAGACAAATGGACATACATACGACAATTACTTAAATCAAACAGCATTAACACAGTAGAAAACAAAATGGTGAAACCAGGAATACACATCGAACCGACAACAGACGAAGACTACCGAAAACTCAAACACACACTAGACAACGAACAAATACAATATTACACTTTCCAATTAAGAAGTGAAAAGACACTAAAGGTGGTGATGCGTGGCATTCCCACCTTTATACCAGACACTGACATTACAGACGACTTGACAGACCAAGGATACCCGACTTTAAAAATTAAACGCATGAACGGCAAACACGGAATACCAGCACCTCTTGTATTAATCGAACTGACGAGACAATACAAGTCAATCTACAACTTACGCGACTGCTGCGGACTTGCAATCAAAATAGAACAACTAAACAAACGGACTGACATTATACAATGCCACAAGTGCCAGACTTTCGGACATCACCAACGGAATTGCAACATAAACTACAAATGTATGAAATGCGGAGACGGACATTCGACACATCTATGTACTAAGACAAAAACAACCCCACCAAAGTGTGCAAACTGCGGTGGTCCTCATCTATCCACTTTCATAAACTGTCCCAATAACCCAAACAATCCTACAATTAAAACCACACCTCAACCTAAATACGTACCAGCACCACCCCCAACAAGTAATCCATGGACACAAAACAAAACAAGACAAAACTTAACACAGTTGACGAATTAGCACTTGCCTTAGGCAATATGCTAATAACACTACACTCGACTAACGCAACAAACGAACAAATACAACACTTCGTTACACAGACACAGACAATAATAACACTATACAACAAAACACATTAAACACACACAACTGAAACGCAAAAAAAAAATGATGACAAACAAACAAACACACACGACTTAAACGCAAAAACGCGACTGACACACAGACTGCACACACAAAACACATGACCGCACAAAAACAAACTCAACAACGCACGATATTTATCAGACACAAACACATCACAACCCTGGGAGATACATAACAACGGAGTGGAAATGGAGGCAATCTTCGATCACGATTCAAAATTCAAGGACTCATGAAGACGCTTAATAGTAATAGCAGAATCATATTGCAGTGGAATGTGCTTTTGATTGCTTATTAATTAATCTTTTATTCACACTACAACTTATGATGCCGGCTGTACAGTCTAGTAGATTCCACGAACTCCCATCTCACGGATCGTTCTTCTCAGAATAGGTCCAGGTTATGTTAGAAGTAAAACAATAAATGTCAATAAAAGTCACGATTAGCTAATTTACAAATTTTTAATAAAAAAAAATAAAAAAAAATCCCTTTACCGAATGTATAGGGTGCTAAAGCAACATTAACAGTAGCATTTGGAGGAAACACTCTTTGTGAATATGACTCGCACACAGAGAAAAACCCCCTGTGACTCTCGAACAAATATAAAACTAATAAATACTGGAGAAATTTGTCAAGTTTGACCTCTACTTTAACCCCTACAATATCAAATGTCAAAAACAACAAAGTTTCCAAAACCCGCGTAAATTGGCTTACAGTCATGCGCAAAATAAAACACGACGCAAATCAACCCACAACTTAAAAAAAATCCAACCTGAATATAAAACGTTGTAAAATATTATCCTTAAGAAAAAACTCCACTAACAAAAAACATGACAATTTTCTCTAATACTCATATACAATTTTAAATATCAAAATTATTACAAATAATACATAAAATATAGTAATGAAAATAAACGTAGTATCAATTATATAAATTAAATATTTTTATCAAACTTACATAGATCTATGCACTGACAACACAAAAAAAAACTACGTGAGAGATATCATACTTATTAGATCATACTAAAATCACAAACTCTCGCAAAAATCGAAGTAACATTACATGCACCTGAATAAAATGCATAAACAAAAATAAAACCCGAATTTACTAAAACAGAGAATAAAAATGAATTTCTTATTCTCTAACAACCCGGTCACTTTAGAAGTTAAGATATCTCTGCCAAAATGAAGTTCCAACATCCGCACGGATATCCCCACCAACTATAAAATCAAAAATATATAGAAAAATATACATCTTATAACAATACGATATCCGGAGTAGCGGCTGCTTCAAACATCTGACCAACCTAAATATACGAGGATGGATCAAAATTTCAAACATAATAAAATTCATCACTTAAAATTAAATATATTTATAACGATCCCCGTCTGAAATAAAATAAACATCAAAAATCGAAATAGACAAGTTTAATCAATGTACTACAGAAAAAAGTTTAATATATAGTTCAATTATTTTCCTTTCTAGTCCATGGAAAAATCCATGACATAATGTCTTAAGCAGAAGTAAAAAGCTGGAAAATACGAGGTGTGTTGTCCATGTTTACAGTTACAGATGTGTATTTTACATGTCTATTTCATTTGTAACAAATTCGTAATACATGCTTAACGTATTGATATACTTAAACCTTTTTTTTGTATATTTACTGCCATCTGGCATCGTGTTAATGGACTTACACCTATATGCGTATTTTCTTCCCTTTTGTACCGGCTTAGCCGGTCAAGGGAAGGGTTTCCATTTTCGGCATAGTCTCTTTCGTCCGCAGATGTCACTATATTATATAGTGCTACCTGATAGGACGAAATTTGCTATACCATATAGGCGATTTAAGCTTTCAAATTACTTCACTAGCTTATCTGACGACGCTTAATAGTAATAGCAGAAACATATGTCTTAAGCAGAAGCAAAAAGCTGGAAAATACGAGGTGTGTTGTCCATGTTTACAGTTACAGATGTGTATTTTACATGTCTGTTTCATTTGTAACAAATGGGTAATACGTGCTTAACGTATTGATATACTTAAACCTTTTTTGTATATTGTTTTCATGTTACTTAAGATTTTTACATAGTTTAGTTGTTATTTCACACGATTATAATTTTGTATTTATCGCTGTCACGTCATCGAGCGCTTGCAGAGTCGTATAGCAAGTTTTGGCGTTGATGTTATTATTCTTTTCTTTTTTTGTTGTCGATTTATTCGTTGTTAATAAACTTTCTCTCGTTATTGTTATTACATTTGTTGCTTCATAGTTATTATAACAACGGTACACGTACATACCTATGATTTAGTCAGGTTACCGTCGACAGTATCTATGTTTACTGTAACGGCTTAAGAGTTTAAATATGGTGGCGCCTATATTTTAAGAATCACCCTTCGCTCGCATCATTAACTGAGCTGGTCTCTTAGCCGAAGATCTCCGGGGCAATCATGTTATTAGGGTAAGTTATTGAATCGTAAGTAGATATTACATTGAGTACGCAGGCGCAAAACTATTGCTCGTGGGAGTACATAGCCGTATGCATTTCCGGATTGTCCCTTGTCAGTGTAATAAAATAAGATTTATAGAAAGGGGATCCTAATAATGTATATCCAAAGTAAAGCCTTTGTTCACTAATGGAATTTTTATGGTAGATACATATTTAAGAATCGTGAACCTATTATACATATTAATATAATTATATAATTAACAATAGCAGGTATTGAGGGTCTACTGAAATCGTTCGCTAATAATACTAGACAATAAACAAAAGGTCTGATTAATAGAGCAATAAATTAATTTGGCAAAAGGTGCAGATTATTTATAATTCTAGGTAATAAAAAAGATTTGCAGGTGTACAGAATTCTTAGAAAATAGAGTTTTAACAATTTGAATATTCTAATAAATACAGTAGTTTACAATCGAAACTGAACGTTAAATATTTATAAAATTGGAAATATTTATGTTTGAACTCTTATATTAAATCTACTTATATTTAACAATAAAAAATGTCTGAAATTAAAATATTATGAAATTATATTATATATTATATGTATATATTATTATTATTAAATGTATCCTCAATAGTTAATAAAAATTTGGGTTTTAATTAAAAAATATAAATTTCAGTTTAAATAAAAAGCCAAAAAAAATTATTTCAATGGAGACTGTGGTTAAATAATAATTTAAAAAGGTATATAACCCCTTACCACAATTATTAGTCGTATCCTAAATACGTATGTCTTTACAGGGTTGCAGTGTATAGTAGTTGTGCGGAAGCGTTTATTTTACTTTACTGTGCCCCATGTGTGACTTTTAATTAGAGTCTTTACAGGGTTGCAGTGTATAGTAGTTGTGCGGAAGCGTTTATTTTACTTTACTGTGCCCCATGTGTGACGTTTACTTAGTAGTTTTTACCTACTGATGACGACAACTTAGTTGTCGAAATACGTATTTAGGATACGACTAATAATTGTGGTAAGGGGTTATATACCTTTTTAAAAAGCCAATAATAAATATTCTTTACAGTCTTTTTTAAACAGCAATTTTTTGGACATACTATATAATACTATAAATTCTAAAATTTATTCTGTAATAATTAAAACATGTTTTATTTGTTTTAGGTAGTTGGCCTAGCCAGACGTAAAGCGAGAGTTGAAGAGTTGGGAAAATGTGGTAAAGGAAAACTATTCGCTCTAGAAACAGATATCACCAAAGAGCAAGATATACTTAATGCATTCGATTGGGTAGAGAAAAATGTCGGACCGATATTTGCTCTTATTAATAATGCTGGTGTTGCCTATGCTTCACCCATCGATCAAGCAGAAACTGCTAGTCTCAAGCGTGTTTTAGACACAAACTTGTTAGCTATCACATTATGCACAAGAGAGGCTATTAAAAATATGAAAGCTACTAAAACCGATGGAACGATAATAAATATTAACAGTGTTGCTGGACATTATGTTGGAGAAATCCCGGGCATAGCAATTTATTTTGCTTCTAAGTTTGGAGTGACCGCTTTCACGGAATCTATTAGAAAAGAATTGGCAAAAAGCGGAAGTAAAATTAGAATAACCGTAAGACCTTTATACTGTAGGCATAGGATATTTATTTGAAGTCAGCTAAAATTTTAATACAAATGGTAATGTACATAATTTTTACTTTGCTTTTAGAGCTTAAGTCCGGGTTTAGTGGAAAGTGAAATGGCAGAAAAATTCATAGAGATGCATCCATACATAAAAGGTGAAGATATTGCAGAAGGCGTTAAATACATTCTCATGCAACCTTCAAATGTAAATGTAAGTTAATTGGAAAAAAACTAGTTTACGTGCACAGTAATGATTAAAAATAACCCTTAAATTTCTATATTTTTAAAAAAGATTTCATTTCCTTGTTTAGAACTGCTTACATGTGCGTCGACGTTATCTATATAAATTGCTACCACAAATTCTTAAAATAGGAATCCAGGCTCTTATAACAAAACTACACTATTTTTATCGTGCAAATACCACACAATGCCCTGCTTTTTACTCAGTGTTCTTATCTGATTAGTGTTGTCCAGGAACTGGATGTGTTCAGCATTAACATGGTCTAAGCGTCGTATTTCGTGACTCTTTTCGAAATCTGCGATTATCTGGCTAACAGTGTCTATTTCTAGATTCTTATGAAAGTCACTGTTTCTGAAGTACCATGAAGTATTTACAATACTCCTCAGTACTTTGCTTTGAAAGGGCTGAATTATCTGAATATCTCTTTGGTACAGTCTTATAATTGAATACCATACGTCCAAATTCTGTTTGTACAATAAAACTTTATTATGTATTGACAGGGGCAGTTCCTTCCTAGCAGCCAATACTTTTTTTCTGAATTTCAGTCTAATTGTTCTCTTTTCTTTTATGTGCACTTTCCTTTATTCGCTATTTCTTGATTCAAATATCTATATGGCCTATGGAGATTTTTAGCGTGTTTGCTGCTTTTTCACGATCTTTGCTTTCGACGATAACTAATATTATCAGGAAACGTCACCACAGTATTATATATACTCTAAAATAGTAAGGCCACAAGTGTAAAGCAAATATAGGACCGAGCCTGTTACTGTTTTGGGAAGAGACAGTTCATTTTGTGCTGAACCCTTTGTATCACTCTTTATCAAAAGCTTATATTATCAGGAAGCGTCACCAAAGTATTAGTTTTCTAAAATAGTAAGGTCACAAATGTAAAGCAAATATAGGGCCGGGCCTGTTGCTGTTTTGGTAAGAGACAGTTCATTTTGTGCTGAACCCTTTGTACCACTCTTTATCAAAAGCCTGAGCTACATAAAAAAAGATAGTAGAAAAGACTTTTCTTTTCTCTGAAGACTTCTCTATGATATTAGTTGTCCTATCAATGATCAATTGTTGAATGATTTTCTTTAAATCCGAGTTGATGGGAATCTACCAAGTTTCTTTCCTCCAGGATTGGCTTTTGCTTTTTGAGCGGCAATTTTTCAAATAGTTTGGATATCACCGTAATATACAGGTTGTTCTCGACAAACTTACACAATGTGTTCTAGAGGTGATTCTGAACAAAAAATTTCATATACACTTTAGCTTAATTTCTTTTCTGTTCTTCAGATTTCAACAAAAGGAGAAAACTGCTTCAGTAATGTATTTAATCATGACATTACATAACAAATTAATAAACTAATATTATAACAATTGCTCGAAATGTTCGCCTCTTCCTTCTAAACATGTTGCTAGTCTTTGGGCCATATTCTGTTCCAGTTAATAATATAATAATAATAATATCTGCAAGTTAATTTCGTAAGAAATCTACACCTGCAACTATTCTTTCGATCAATTCTTCTCGCGTGTTTGGCTTACCGTTATAGTAAACACGATTTTTAGACAACTCCAAAAGAAAAAGTCCAATGGCGAAAGGTAAAGAGAACGTGCACGCTATAGTATAGACCCCCTGCCTATCCACCGTCCAAGAAAATTTTGATTTAGAAAGTCAATAACTTGCCTACTAAAATGCGGTGGAGTGCCGTCATGATACACATTTGTCATTTTACAAAATGATTGGCAACATGTTTCGAAAAAGGCGAACATTTCAAGCCACTGTTATAACATTAGTTTATTAGTTATTTATGATTATATAAATTACTGAAACAGTTTTCTTCTTTTGTTGAAATCTAAAGAACAAAGACAGCCTGTATAATTAAAGGTATATCGCTTGGAAAATTATGGATTAATGAAAAATTTCTACTACAATTTTTGCGCTTATGGATGTTTTCGTATTCTTCATAAAAAATAAAATGCAAATGTATATACACTTCTTAACCTGAATTAAGACACTATTTATAACGTTTTTCGCTATTTAGTACTTCTATAAATTAAATCACTTTTAAGTTTTTCTCTGGTTGAATATAAAATAATTTTCGGTTTAGTAATCACCTTGTTCATCAATGAAACAAACAACAATTGCATCTTCATGTAGTATATATTCGCTATTATCTGGTTGATATTACATGCATTTCCTTGTTGCTATTTATTAGATAGCTTGTTGATGTTTTTATTAGAGAAACGTTTCTTTAAAGTATTTTGCAGCGATTGGATTGGTAAGATGGTGCAAGTCCATCTAAGTAAGGCAGGTGTAGTAGAACAGAATAGCAAAACTCGAAATTTTCTCCTATATTAACTCTTGCTCTATGCTGCCTTGCATTATTATAAAAATGATAATACAATGGAACTGAGAAACTGGAAAATTTATCATTTAATTTCGAAGTGTACTTTGCTATTACTTCTACTATTCTAATTTTAGTGTAGAACATATTATATTCATATTAATTATAAGTTTACATACATGTGTGTATGTACATTGAAATTGTCCTTTCATTTTAATGTATTAATGTACTAATGGCCCAAAATGACCGAAGGGGTTTGAGTTCATTATATCTTCTTATTTAAGACATAATTATTAAATTTTTTTAATTTTAAATACAGTATGTATATTAATGGAGAATATTTTTAATTTAATTATGAAAAATTATATCTCGCAAGTGGTGGCCATTTTCTGTTTCGCATATTCGTGCTCTTTCCAAAACATTTTCCATAACCTTTCGCAAAACTTCAGGTGTTATGTTGTTGGTTTCGTCGCGTATATTATTTTTTAATTGCTGCATGGTTAGAGGCTTATTAATATATACTTTTCCTTTCAAATAACCCCAAAGGAAACAGTCTGAAGCGGTTAAATCCGATGAACGCGGAGGCCAATTAAAATCGCTTGTAGGGGAAGTAATTCGTTCACCAAAGATGTCGCGTAAAAGAGCCATTGTGTCCCTCGCAGTGTGCGCTGTGGATCCATCCTGTTGGAACCATACTTGCGCATGGTTTTCCACGGCTGGCCTTAAAAAATTTTCCAACATTGTCCGATATCTAACACCAGTGATGGAAACGGCGACACCGTGTTCATTTTCAAAAAAATATGGTCCAATTATCCTTTCCGACGAAACACGGCACCAAACGGTACACTTAAGTAGGTGTAATTCTCGCTGTTGAACTACTCTTGCATTTTCCGTAGCCCATATCCTGCAATTTTGCCTATTAACGAACCCATTTAATTGGAAATGGGCTTCGTCGCTCATAATTAAATTATGAATAAAATCATGATTTTCTTCGGCTTTTTGACGAAAATAAATTGCATAATCAAGTCGTTGCTAGTAATCTGTCGGTTTCAATTGTTGGACAAGCTGAATTTTGTATGGAAACATTCTTATTGTATGCAAAATTCTCTGCAGCGACCCTCTTCAGAGGCCAAATTGTGTCGAACGTCTCCTGGTTGATGTTTCTCCATCTTCCCGAATACTCTCCTGTACCCGTTCAATATTGTCATCCGTGTGCACCGTTCGTCGTCTGCCGGCACCAGGAAGGTTCCTTACTACCCCTTGTTCTCGAAAATTTGCAACCAGACGGTTTATTGTTGACTCTGAGGGTCCAACCCGCACATTAAAATAACGACGATATGCACGCTGAGTCAAAACAATAGATCGTTGATTTGAGAAATAAAGTTCAACGATTTTGGCACGTTGTTCAATTGCGTACTGTTCCATTTTAAATTCCCCAGGTCTTCTTTATAAAATACTGAAAACAAAAAAAAAAAAAAATTATAATAAAAAAGTTATAAGGAATTAAAACCCCTTCGGTCATTTTGGGCCACCCTGTATGATGCTAAGGTGGACTATTCTTTTCTTAATAAACCTTAAAGTTTACAATAATTTTTTCAGGGATATTTTCTATGAGGAGAGCAGAATAATAATCAATATAAGGTCGATAGGAATTAATAATGACTGATTCTGGTTTTTGTTTCAGGTGGCAGAACTGACGTTAAGACCTGTAGGCGAAACTTTTTAAATATTTTGTGGTAAAATGTAAAGGAATCTTTTGAAACTAATAAAATTAAGTAAATGAAAATCTCAAACTTTTTTTTATTCACTATACCCATTGCAAGAGATTATTTTATATATTTTCTATTTATTTATATATTTCAGAATAATAACTTAATCGTTATTATTTGTAAATTATCCTATAGTTTGGTTATTAAGCTGTTCCAATACACTGGGGAAATTTTAATTGTATTGTTACACGCGCCTTTTCAACTTAGCTATGACACCACGACTTACTCACTTATCTAAACACGAATACCCCAGAGATCTTCGGATTGAGATGCTAGCCAGGTTAGAGGCAAGCTAGGGAGAGGTTCTTTTTAAATAGGTGCCACCGTGTTTATAATCTCAACCCTTACAGCTAACACAGAAGCCGTCAAGAAAGTCAATAATTCAAAAAGGAACAAGCAGACAAGATTTAAAAAAATAAAACCAAATAAAACCCAAGAGTTGATAACAATAACAAAATGTGATTTTATTATATTATAACAGGCCTAAATAAGCCTGAACACTCAGTAGATTGTACAATAACAAATCAAATTAATTAACTAAATGCGTAGGTATATTGAAAAACAAGGAAATAATAAGGCAAGCTAATATTTACACAAACGCTCACAGGCAGCAATTAACACTCAAAGTAAATCTGCAAATAACCAAATTGCTTAAAAGCATGCATAAGTTAATGAATAAGTTGAAAATGATTATAGAGAAACAAAAATCTATACTGGGTTATGAATCAACCAGTATAGTAAATTATATAATAAATGAACAAAGTATATAAGAAACATATAAAAAGTTTGCTAGAGTTTAAACTGAGTTAAATTGATCAGATGAATGGTAATTCTACTGCCAAAGGCCTCAAGAATGCAATGATTACGTAAATGGTCGTAATATTAAAATTCATTAATCTAAATACATAAAAAAATATAATTCTTTCCAGATCTGTACAGAATTTTACATATAATTTTTTTCACACTCAGTATATATATGCTACTAGAATATAAAAAGATGTCAATAGAAATTGCAGCTATAGTCTTTTATAAAAAAAGTGAACATGGTAAAATATAAAAATAGAACTAGTGGAATCATTTGTCTAATTGATACATACAGTATGTATAAGAAATTTTTGAACGCTAGAAATTAATTAATAAGAAAAACATCCGACATTAGCCTGGTCCATATATGAAGTTCGATCATTCTCTGTAGGGTTATCGATAGCCTTTGATTATAATTATAAAACTTTGATATTATTATAATTATGATATAACATTTTGATCACTAAATATACACGTAGACAGTCTAAATTGGGTATCTTTAATCCCCAATAATACAAAATGGAACAATCTTACCTTGGTTGTTGGTTATATAATAAAATAAACGATACCTATCTTCAAACTTGTAATTCCAAGTAGATATCTCCTTCGACAAGTCCAGTTTACTACTCAGTAAAAATATCGATCTTGCAAGTTATATTCTAACACCTCTGTTTTCTCCAACTAGAAACCAGTATAACATGCACACAGCAGTAAGAAAACTCCACCATCCTTACATAAGAAATACTCAGGGTACGGTTTAACTTTCTTCGAATACCTTTTACGAAGACCCCTAATAATAAAATGAGGAAAGAAAACGTTATTTTAATATGTAATTCAATATACATATATGACACAAAAAGAAAAGAAACTACCACAATCGCGAATACGCTCTTGCTTCAAGTGGAAAAATATGAGAGCACCTGGTCGACGAAGTTCCAAAATCCGCGGAAAAAACGCGACGAAACGTGACTAACAACATCTGTTACTTCGATTATGGTTTTACAAGCAAGAAGGTCGAACTCGATTATATTCCCAAATTCGTAGTTCTTAAAACAACCACCGCAAAGGAGGTAAAATACATACTCAGAAATATATTTTGTTACATTACAATTAAGGCGATAAATTAGGAAGTCCGACTAAGGAACAAAAATTAATTAATTACGTTCCCTACGAAGATTTACGATTACTAACAACAGTCCGAAGGATGGGTACCAGATATCGCTAAATAAGTCAATACGACAAAAAGAAATTTAAAAGAAAATGTATAATCTTAATCTAATTAGACGTCAATTCAAACAAGAAACTGCTTCAAATTACTCTATATAATTGTCTACAAAGTCAGACGCACCTCCTCACAAAAATGCACACATGCTACACATACGGACCATAAGTACGTGAAGCTGTCAGATATGTAAACAACATGGCCTACCTTCACAAACAAATGTAATTAGAAAGTTTAGAAATTGATAGAAGAGTTTTGTGCAATAAAATACGATGTAAAGTATTTAGCGACAAAATGATAAAACCTTCAATTAATTAATCTAACACTGTAGAGAATCAAAAAGCGATGTACAAAGACAAAAAGATAGAAGAGATCTTTTACAAAAATATGGTTTTTAGCCCGTAAATAAAGTTTTCAAATATAAACAAAAATCTGGATAATTTGTCAAAAAAAATACTTTTTATATGATAATGTAATACAAAAATATCAGTACGCATTGAATTTAAAAATATCATTGCGCAACAATACCCTCGTTGATATAGTTTCACTTTGCAGAAAGAACAATAAAAAAATGCCTATATCCAACCACAGTGAAATATCATGACATAAATAAGTCAACAAATTACCAGAAATATATTCAGGAATATCTAAGAAGGATGTAATTAATATTTAGGAAAGAAAGCAACAGTTCAATACCGAAATTCTAACAATAGATAGTGTACAAAAAGGTTTTGTTTAAGTATGACAATACGTTAAGCACGTATAAAGCGTTTGTACAATATGAAACAAACATGTAAATAATTTACATATCTGTAACTATGCACATGGACAATACACCTCGTATTTTCAGCATTTACTTCTCCTTAATACATATGTTTCCTAGATGGCGCCTAGATGGCAGAAACATATGTATTAAGCAGAAGTAAATGCTGAAAATACGAGGTGTATTGTCCATGTGCATAGTTACAGATATGTAAATTATTTACATGTTTGTTTCATATTGAATAGATAGTGTCATCAAAAATAAAATACTGAGCGGATTAAAAATACTGGTAGGCCAATTTAACCCATTACAGTATGTTCTTAGTAAATGCCCCATATCCGGATTTAGTTTATTACTAAAGTAGGGAAATTGCACCACGCGCTAGTTGACACATTAAATAAATAGTAAAAAGTAATCCTAAATTGGTGGAGACTGTGGCTTGTAATCTGAAACAGAAATAAGAAAAACACCCTAACCACAAAATATAACAATAAATACTATATACGTATTTCGGCAACCTTAAAAACTGAAAAAGAGTGTTTAAACGTAGCGTTTTTGGCTAAGGTAAACCTTCGAAGATATGCTCTTCACCAAATCACCAGTGGGATAACACTCTGTGTTATCCCAGGATCGTAGAATGTTGAGAAAGTCTGACAACTCAACTTATAAATTTTCTGGAAGTTTTCTAGTTTTCTACTACATACTTCACCTTTTACATCAAAGAAGAGTGGAAGAAGCTATAGAACTAAGCTGCAAATAGAAATTAATTAACATAGTGATAGGAATGACAAAAAGGGCGTTTTAAACTAGTGACATATATTTCAATGAATTATCAAACAGCGTTCTATAACAGATAATTTTCTTAAACTTATTTACTAAAGCAACAAATGCAGGTAGGTAAGCAATTAAAGGAATTGCATTCTTTTTAAGAGACCTGATTTAATAATACTTTACGATAGTTTATATACTTTTTAAATGCATATAATTACATGCGATTATTCGCAATTTACAAAGGCTTGCGAAGGCTATTTCCATGCACGTCTTGACCCAATTGCAGCAGGTTTTATTATTATTACATTTAAGACCAATCCAACATAATATTGATAGTAACGAACAGAGCAGGGAAATTGCGCCACGCCCCAGAGGCGGACTCGTAAAAGTTGATACAAAAAATAAATAGTAAGAAGCAGTGGCGGCTCTTGATGACGTACGATGTGCGCTGCTGCACGGACGAGACTACTTCGAACTATTTCGGAAGATTTCGGTACGGTTACTTGCTTCTCTGTATATATGAAAGCTTAAACGAAGCAGTCTCATCCGTGCTGCAGCTCATATCGTACGTCATCAAGAGCCGCCACTGGTAAGAAGTAAATTATAAAAGGTACTTTTAAGATTCTGCCGTGAAGTCACAAACGGGTTAGTATCTGCTAAATATTTCAATCATTAGATATGTTTCCACAATTGTTCAGCCAAGCTAGTACGACATGAGAAATAAATGTTTTTTAATGTCGAAAACGACCCTTCTACATCTAGTGACGTTATATTTGCATATTTAAAATAGTCTTTGGAACAACTAAATGTATCTTTAGACACACCTTCACAAAATTGTCTTAATAATGAAAAAATCTGAATCTGAATGTATGGGTATGTAAATTATGTAATGTAACTACGTAGTATAACTAAAAGAGTTCTAGACAAACATCCCATAACATTTAACACAGGGGTGTAAATTCACTTATTATCCCCTCCACATCCTACCTCACGTGACCAACAACCCGCGTGAAATTCAAACGCAAAGGAATCATACGTAATTCATGGGGTCTATTTACATGAGGACCTAGTGGTATGTAGTAATATGGGGGGAGAGGTGGATGACATCTGCTATCAGGGTAGCTAAATATCGATTCTGGTTCGTAAGAAAGCTTAAGACTCACACAAGTTATCTTATGAGACTTTTCGGGACCTTCTTGGTGTTCACCGGGGGCCCTCCGGAATGTCTAATCCGGTGTCAAAACGGTTCTAGCTCTATCCTTTTTCGAGAAAGTGCTGGCACTCGGAGATAGTCACTACCGACCAACTCGTGGGATTGTGTCTACAGACTCTATCGATTTGTATCGCATTATCTTCAAAATCGATCTTAAAAATGCATACATAAATAAAGAAGCTGATAAGAAGATTAAACAATCTCAAGATTTTGTGAAATACCTCATGTCATGTAGTTTATGTGTATCTGTTATACATCATGTTTCTAAATACAGCTATTTGCTCCGAGCAATAGACTTGCGTCTGTTCATTTACCTTGATACCTAACTTTGGATCTATCGACTTACCCCAATAACATGATTGATTGCCCTGGAGATCTTAAGCTAAAGAAACCAACTCAGTTATAGAGGCGAACGGTAGGGGATCTTATTTTTATGAGGGCGCCGCCATGTTTAATATACTTTAACCGTCCCAGTGAACATAGACACTGTCGATGGCAAATTGAATAAATCAAAGGTATTACGTGTTTCGTATACTTTT
The DNA here is from genome assembly GCA_935421215.2 of Melolontha melolontha. NCBI lineage: Eukaryota > Metazoa > Arthropoda > Insecta > Coleoptera > Scarabaeidae > Melolontha > Melolontha melolontha. The sequence continues at coordinate 91,809,105 of OW285239.1, forward strand.
ATAAATAAAACAACAATGTAAACAATAACAATGGAGTATTTACTATAACCCAAACACAAACAATAAGATATTGTACCACATAATGTCAAAATGAAGGTTATACCAGCTTGGGTAACCACGTCACAATAAAATATTAAATGCAATAAAAACTATATCTAAATTTGATCGAAGCAAATAATTACGTTAAAGTAGTGATATATTTCAATAAACAAAGTAAGTCCTCGTCATGAGTAAAAGATTCATCCAATATAGTGAATGCATGAAAGTAATTAAAGTGCAGACTATAAAGTGACTAATATGTGAAAGTAAAAATAGATGCACATAAAATCAGGTGCTTTAGATAAATTCTATAACTTAGATCACAAGATTAAAAAAAAAATTAAGGTCAACGTCTGAAATAGTTTGGCCAATATGGAAAAAGCAATAAAATTAAGTAAGAATCTTAAGCTAAGACTTGCATAAATAATTTATAAAAGATCTTTCATTAATCTCACATCGAGAGATTGTTGTATATGCAACAATTAATGTATATTTAACACCTAATTAATTATTTAACTGCGTAAATTTCAATTTACAAAAATTTATACCAAAATAAATATATTAAGATTTGTCCACACTGTATATGCAGAAAATATTTATAATACAAACTGAACTGTTCATTAATTTCAATTATAATAATTAAAGAAATTATATTACCCAAATTAATTACAAAATTTATGTCTCCACACAGTATATGTAGAAATTATTCTTACATAAACCAACACCCTATAGATATGACATATACATTATGAATTTATAACAAAAGAAAAAAAACATGTGCTTAACACACCAGTATTTTAATACAGGAAAAAATTATTTAATCAATTTATATATTTATATATACAAACTTTATACAATTTTTTTCGTGTGACGATGGCGAATAAATATATCGTAGTCTCCTAGAATATAATTAAGATAATTACTACCTTATCACATGTCGCTTACAAGGAAAGAAAAACTACTTCTCGTGGTCGAAATCAACTGACTGGAAATTCTCAGCGTTCGGTCTTTTTAGAATCGGGCGGAAGCTGATTAGGTCCGGTTTGCTCATTTTTTGATGTTGTTAGAGCCCTTTGCAACTTCATTGTTAGACAAGAAGGAGAGAAAAAATATATAAGAAAACGAAATACAATAATTAAGGAAACAAATGTCTGTAACGAGACATTCTAGGTAATGACTCACCTCGTTCATGAAGTAACAATCTACAAAATGTAGTCTTCACCACGTGGTCTTAAAATTTATCTCTTCAATCCGGGATCATCTGCGGAAATCAACAAATACAGGAACACTTCCTCGTTAATTTACTCTACAAATTAAAATTTTGAACCGCTACAGCGAACACTTAACATGTTTTAAATTAAATTCTACTTAGTCAGATAATTTTACAACTCTGACGATTAAGCTTAACACTTGACTGTAATGAGAGAAAAAGGAGGCAAAGTATCTCTCGACGAACACTTTTATAACTGACCATTTTGACGTCGTACGAGGAAAAAAATTGATATTTGAAGAATATTTCAATTACCCTATATTTAATTATTTTCAAGAAGTAAATCGGAAGCCAACACAACCCTATAGCTAGGTAACCAGGAGTACAAATTAACTGTCGTTAATTAAGACCAATAAATTAATAACTAATATATCCTGCTGTAACACAATTAACTACGTATAGATGCCACTAATTCTCAAATCCTATACCGAAATACAAATTAGAAGACATAACTGACGTCTTCAAAAATTCCGATAAATACTAAATTCCTATTCTGAGTATATTTTTACATTAAACAGCAATGTTTAATTAGAATTTCAAAATACTGCTTCGATGACTTGCATAATTTCTATATTTGAACGCACACATATGCATATCGCTTGTACGTGAGAATCCAAAGCGCATGTACGTATGACTTGAAATGTTTACATACTTAATTAAATAATTACAGCCAAGTAAAAATGTATATCAGCATTCCCTAGAGGGGCACAAAAAGACGAGGGTATTTACACAATGAAACCTAATTAACACTCTAATTTAATATGAATTATAGAACACCCATGACGACAATTTACTAGAGAAAATACGATATAACCTAACATATACAAGTGTCCCGTATCGTTATGTTAAAATTTTAGGAGTGTAAAGTAGACTTCATTTCAACAAACAAAATGTAACAAAAACGCAAAACTTGTATATCAATTTTTATTTGTTTCAAAGTTACAGATCTATGAATGTGACTGCCAGATCATGAAAAAATGTAATCCTAAAGTCATTAAAAACTGATTTTATTTCAATAGTACAATTAATAATATTTTCGAAATGTCCACTTCCTTGTTGAATGCAGGCTTGTGCCCGTAAGCCAACAGAAGAAATACTTATCCGAATTTCATACTTGTTTTGTCGGATTTGTTCGGCAGCCAGGTGAATAGGATCCAACAACTCTTCTCTTGTGTTCGAAACTTGCGCGTAGACTAAATTTTTCATGTACCCCATAAATAAAAGTCAAGGGGATTAAGATCGGATGATCTGGGTGACCATGCAACAGGACCACCAATTCATCTTGGATAATTGACGTTAAACCTATTTCGGACAGCAATTCCGAAATGTGGTGGTGCCCCATCCATGTGAAACCACATGTGTCGTCGAACATTCAGTGGCACATCCTCTAAAAGACCTGGCAGTTCGTCAATAAGCAATTGAAGGTAGTTGTCCGCATTTAACTTCCCAAGAAGAACGACAGGACGAATCAACAAGTAATCGATTAGGGCCGCCCAAACATTAATCGAAAATTCATGTTGAAATTTAGATGGGCTATAGCTTTGGGATTTTCCGATGACCACCTGTGCAGGTTTCTCAGATTTGTAACACCACTTCTCGTGAACGTAGATTCATCTGTCCAGAGGATTATTCTGCAGAAATTAATATGAAGCCGCGACTCTCTTAATATCCAGGTAGAATAAACTAGACAAGCATAGTGGTCTGCCTCAAGCAAATCATGTCCCTTGCGATAGTGATATGGATATAAGCCCTCATGTTTTAAAATTCGCAAAACTGGCGTTCGTGGCGCTCCTAGTTGTAACAATATCTACTCCTTCTTCCTCTAAGTCTGCTGGCAAATTTACTCCTCGATCGAAAAGTTAATCACGCAGTCCGCATTCCCGAAACTGTCTGTGTACTTCCAGAAACGTTTTGTAATGAGGAATGCGCCTATCGAGAAACCGATGTTGGTATTCAATAACTGCTTGACGTGCACTGCCGTTACAGTAGTCATACACAAAGTGCTTGTCCGCATACTCTTGAGAAGAAAATCGGTAAGGCATTTTGAATAAAGAAAACGTGTCCACTCGCTAATCTGCTAAACTGTTGTATGAACTGAAACGTAATGTAATCCTTTATTAAAAAATGCAAACTTAACAGTCATCTGAACATTTGTTTATTGTATGATATTCATGGTTCAGCACTTACGAAATAAGTACGAACCTTCTTTATCATAAATCAATTTCCAGTACTCTTTTTTGTAGATCTCTAAGAAATTACTGTGTGCACTACGACACGTGTTTATTTATTTTAGGATAACATTTTATTATGTGACGTTAACAATCACAGGCCAGTTATTGAATCGTATAACTTTTTTTTAAATAAAATTAGTTTATATTGACTTTAGGATTACTTTTTTTCATGATCTGACAATCACATTCATAGATCTGTAAATTTGAAACAAATAAAAATGGATATACAAGTTTTGCGTTTTTGTTACTTGAAATGAAGTCTACTTTACACTACTAAAGTTTGAACATAACGATACGGGACAGCTTGTATAGACCTTGATGTTGAGAATCAGATGTACAGATAATTTAACGTTCCAAATCCACGTACGTAAACTACCAAATATAAGAATGCACCTGTAAATAATTTATTACAAGTAGTATATATTTTTAGATATTACAAAACAAGAAACCGTTATGAAAGGTCTAATAACTTGGAAATAGGAATAAAATTAGCGAACCTTTGTATATACTTATTGGTTCGAAACTAACCAACAAACCAAAATGAAAAATAAGGTAATTTAAATTTAAGAATTTAGGAGTACGATTGATTAGGGATAATTATAGAAGATACTAAAAATATTCAAGGGTCTAAATCGACATATAACAATATACATAGAAAATACAATTATAATAACTTCATATAACAACTTCATACTTTAAAGAAATACTAATTATATTTTATTTACTATTAAATATGAAAACCATGTGCAAATTCTTTTGATGTGGAACTTTTCTTTGTTTATGTATGGATAGTGAAATGAACACCCTTGAAAATCAATCAACACCTATCACTCGTAGGAGTAAGGCGTTTACAATTTATATTTATACATAATTTGCACATTTTATAAGTTACTTTTTACTGAAACAGAAATAAGAAAAACACCCTAACCACAATATATAACAATATATACTATTTACGTATTTCGGCAACTAAGTTGCCATCTTCAGTAGAATAACCTTAAAACTGAAAAAGAGTGTTTAAACGTAGCGTTTTTTTTGGCTAAGGTAAACCTTAGAAGATATGCTCTTCACCAAATCGCCAGTGGGATTATTCTACTGAAGATGGCAACTTAGTTGCCGAAATACGTAAATAGTATTTATTGTTATATATTGTGGTTAGGGTGTTTTTCTTATTTCTGTTTCAGTAAAAAGTAACTTATAAAATGTGCAAATTATGTATAAATATAAATTGTAAACGCCTTACTCCTACGAGTGATAGGTGTTGATTGATTTTCAAGGGTGTTCATTTCACTATCCATACATAAACAAAGAAAAGTTCCACATCAAAAGAATTTGCACATGGTTTTCATATTTAATAGTAAATAAAATATAATTAGTATTTCTTTAAAGTATGAAGTTGTTATATGAAGTTATTATAATTGTATTTTCTATGTATATTGTTATATGTCGATTTAGACCCTTGAATATTTTTAGTATCTTCTATAATTATCCCTAATCAATCGTACTCCTAAATTCTTAAATTTAAATTACCTTATTTTTCATTTTGGTTTGTTGGTTAGTTTCGAACCAATAAGTATATACAAAGGTTCGCTAATTTTATTCCTATTTCCAAGTTATTAGACCTTTCATAACGGTTTCTTGTTTTGTAATATCTAAAAATATATACTACTTGTAATAAATTATTTACAGGTGCATTCTTATATTTGGTAGTTTACGTACGTGGATTTGGAACGTTAAATTATCTGTACATCTGATTCTCAACATCAAGGTCTATACAAGCTGTCCCGTATCGTTATGTTCAAACTTTAGTAGTGTAAAGTAGACTTCATTTCAAGTAACAAAAACGCAAAACTTGTATATCCATTTTTATTTGTTTCAAATTTACAGATCTATGAATGTGATTGTCAGATCATGAAAAAAAGTAATCCTAAAGTCAATATAAACTAATTTTATTTAAAAAAAAGTTATACGATTCAATAACTGGCCTGTGATTGTTAACGTCACATAATAAAATGTTATCCTAAAATAAATAAACACGTGTCGTAGTGCACACAGTAATTTCTTAGAGATCTACAAAAAAGAGTACTGGAAATTGATTTATGATAAAGAAGGTTCGTACTTATTTCGTAAGTGCTGAACCATGAATATCATACAATAAACAAATGTTCAGATGACTGTTAAGTTTGCATTTTTTAATAAAGGATTACATTACGTTTCAGTTCATACAACAGTTTAGCAGATTAGCGAGTGGACACGTTTTCTTTATTCAAAATGCCTTACCGATTTTCTTCTCAAGAGTATGCGGACATGCACTTTGTGTATGACTACTGTAACGGCAGTGCACGTCAAGCAGTTATTGAATACCGACATCGGTTTCTCGATAGGCGCATTCCTCATTACAAAACGTTTCTGGAAGTACACAGACAGTTTCGGGAATGCGGACTGCGTGATTAACTTTTCGATCGAGGAGTAAATTTGCCAGCAGACTTAGAGGAAGAAGGAGTAGATATTGTTACAAGGGATCCAACTCTCAGTGTACGTCGAATCGCTAAACAACTAGGAGCGCCACGAACGCCAGTTTTGCGAATTTTAAAACATGAGGGCTTATATCCATATCACTATCGCAAGGGACATGATTTGCTTGAGGCAGACCACTATGCTTGTCTAGTTTATTCTACCTGGATATTAAGAGAGTCGCGGCTTCATATTAATTTCTGCAGAATAATCCTCTGGACAGATGAATCTACGTTCACGAGAAGTGGTGTTACAAATCTGAGAAACCTGCACAGGTGGTCATCGGAAAATCCCAAAGCTATAGCTCATCTAAATTTCAACATGAATTTTCGATTAATGTTTGGGCGGCCCTAATCGATTACTTGTTGATTCGTCCTGTCGTTCTTCTTGGGAAGTTAAATGCGGACAACTACCTTCAATTGCTTATTGACGAACTGCCAGGTCTTTTAGAGGATGTACCACTGAATGTTCGACGACACATGTGGTTTCACATGAATGCGGCACCACCACATTTCGGAATTGCTGTCCGAAATAGGTTTAACGTCAATTATCCAAGATGAATTGGTGGTCCTGTTGCATGGTCACCCAGATCATCCGATCTTAATCCCCTTGACTTTTATTTATGGGGTACATGAAAAATTTAGTCTTCGCGCAAGTTTCGAACACAAGAGAAGAGTTGTTGGATCCTATTCACCTGGCTGCCGAACAAATCCGACAAAACAAGTATGAAATTCGGATAAGTATTTCTTCTGTTGGCTTACGGGCACAAGCCTGCATTCAACAAGGAAGTGGACATTTCGAAAATATTATTAATTGTACTATTGAAATAAAATCAGTTTTTAATGACTTTAGGATTACATTTTTTCATGATCTGGCAGTCACATTCATAGATCTGTAACTTTGAAACAAATAAAAATTGATATACAAGTTTTGCGTTTTTGTTACATTTTGTTTGTTGAAATGAAGTCTACTTTACACTCCTAAAATTTTAACATAACGATACGGGACACTTGTATATGTTAGGTTATATCGTATTTTCTCTAGTAAATTGTCGTCATGGGTGTTCTATAATTCATATTAAATTAGAGTGTTAATTAGGTTTCATTGTGTAAATACCCTCGTCTTTTTGTGCCCCTCTAGGGAATGCTGATATACATTTTTACTTGGCTGTAATTATTTAATTAAGTATGTAAACATTTCAAGTCATACGTACATGCGCTTTGGATTCTCACGTACAAGCGATATGCATATGTGTGCGTTCAAATATAGAAATTATGCAAGTCATCGAAGCAGTATTTTGAAATTCTAATTAAACATTGCTGTTTAATGTAAAAATATACTCAGAATAGGAATTTAGTATTTATCGGAATTTTTGAAGACGTCAGTTATGTCTTCTAATTTGTATTTCGGTATAGGATTTGAGAATTAGTGGCATCTATACGTAGTTAATTGTGTTACAGCAGGATATATTAGTTATTAATTTATTGGTCTTAATTAACGACAGTTAATTTGTACTCCTGGTTACCTAGCTATAGGGTTGTGTTGGCTTCCGATTTACTTCTTGAAAATAATTAAATATAGGGTAATTGAAATATTCTTCAAATATCAATTTTTTTCCTCGTACGACGTCAAAATGGTCAGTTATAAAAGTGTTCGTCGAGAGATACTTTGCCTCCTTTTTCTCTCATTACAGTCAAGTGTTAAGCTTAATCGTCAGAGTTGTAAAATTATCTGACTAAGTAGAATTTAATTTAAAACATGTTAAGTGTTCGCTGTAGCGGTTCAAAATTTTAATTTGTAGAGTAAATTAACGAGGAAGTGTTCCTGTATTTGTTGATTTCCGCAGATGATCCCGGATTGAAGAGATAAATTTTAAGACCACGTGGTGAAGACTACATTTTGTAGATTGTTACTTCATGAACGAGGTGAGTCATTACCTAGAATGTCTCGTTACAGACATTTGTTTCCTTAATTATTGTATTTCGTTTTCTTATATATTTTTTCTCTCCTTCTTGTCTAACAATGAAGTTGCAAAGGGCTCTAACAACATCAAAAAATGAGCAAACCGGACCTAATCAGCTTCCGCCCGATTCTAAAAAGACCGAACGCTGAGAATTTCCAGTCAGTTGATTTCGACCACGAGAAGTAGTTTTTCTTTCCTTGTAAGCGACATGTGATAAGGTAGTAATTATCTTAATTATATTCTAGGAGACTACGATATATTTATTCGCCATCGTCACACGAAAAAAATTGTATAAAGTTTGTATATATAAATATATAAATTGATTAAATAATTTTTTCCTGTATTAAAATACTGGTGTGTTAAGCACATGTTTTTTTTCTTTTGTTATAAATTCATAATGTATATGTCATATCTATAGGGTGTTGGTTTATGTAAGAATAATTTCTACATATACTGTGTGGAGACATAAATTTTGTAATTAATTTGGGTAATATAATTTCTTTAATTATTATAATTGAAATTAATGAACAGTTCAGTTTGTATTATAAATATTTTCTGCATATACAGTGTGGACAAATCTTAATATATTTATTTTGGTATAAATTTTTGTAAATTGAAATTTACGCAGTTAAATAATTAATTACTTGTTAAATATACATTAATTGTTGCATATACAACAATCACTCGATGTGAGATTAATGAAAGATCTTTTATAAATTATTTATGCAAGCCTTAGCTTAAGATTCTTACTTAATTTTATTGCTTTTTCCATATTGGCCAAACTATTTCAGACGTTGACCTTAATTTTTTTTTTAATCTTGTGATCTAAGTTATAGAATTTATCTAAAGCACCTGATTTTATGTGCATCTATTTTTACTTTCACATATTAGTCACTTTATAGTCTGCACTTTAATTACTTTCATGCATTCACTATATTGGATGAATCTTTTACTCATGACGAGGACTTACTTTGTTTATTGAAATATATCACTACTTTAACGTAATTATTTGCTTCGATCAAATTTAGATATAGTTTTTATTGCATTTAATATTTTATTGTGACGTGGTTACCCAAGCTGGTATAACCTTCATTTTGACATTATGTGGTACAATATCTTATTGTTTGTGTTTGGGTTATAGTAAATACTCCATTGTTATTGTTTACATTGTTGTTTTATTTATAAAAGTATACGAAACACGTAATACCTTTGATTTATTCAATTTGCCATCGACAGTGTCTATGTTCACTGGGACGGTTAAAGTATATTAAAATTGGCGGCGCACTCATAAAAATAAGATCCCCTACCGTTCGCCTCTATAACTGAGTTGGTTTCTTTAGCTTAAGATCTCCAGGGCAATCAATCATGTTATTGGGGTAAGTCGATAGATCCGAAGTTAGGTATCAAGGTAAATGAACAGACGCAAGTCTATTGCTCGGAGCAAATAGCTGTATTTAGAAACATGATGTATAACACATACACATAAACTACATCACATGAGGTATTTCACAAAATCTTGAGATTGTTTATTCTTCTTATCAGCTTCTTTATTTATGTATGCATTCTTAAGATCGAATTTGAAGATAATGCGATATCGATACGTACGGATACGCACGTATCGATACGTACGGATCGATACGTACGGATGTTTTCAAAACACATTGAGTTATATGAAGAAGTTCGTATGAAATTACTAGAGACCGGATGCGTCAGGCCAAAATTACGATAGACCATATAAATAGACTATAACATCGCTAAGTACAACAGGCCGTTATTGAATAGCACTATTTGTTCGGTTAACCGCACATCTGTTTTTTTGTAGTATAGTTTTTATAATTTATTTTATTTATTAATTTACAATTTGTAAGATAAATAAAGATCATTAATCAATAAAGTTTCATTGTTTTAACTGTTAATTACATGTATACGTAAGTGTCCAGTGAATTTCCTTAAGTTTCAATAACTTACACATACATTTTCAATTTCCATTTATTTAGATCTACTTTTTCAGATATAATATGGAACAACACCGAGAATGGCATCGTGAAACAATGGCCAGATGCATTAAGGAATTAACTTATTGTATGTCCATTTCCAGTGATTCCGAAATTTATTGTAAATATGTGAAATATCTTTAAAAATTCCAAGAAATCGCACGTAAAACGTCACTTAGCATCGCTAGCACATACACAGAAATTAAACCCGTTAGAATCTGACAATTTTAACGAAGAACTCTGTGAAACTTTAATGGCGGAAAATATTCCATTAAATAAATTTAACAATTCACCTTCAAACCATTTCTCCAAAAATATACTGGTCGAAATGTACCTGATGAATCCACCTTAGGCAAATATTATGTTTCTAAGTGCTACACGAAAGCAGTAGAACGCATTAGAAGCCATTTTTCAAATCAGTACCTATGGATATGTGCCAACAAAACTGTCGATATATTAGGACGCTGTGTGATAAATGTTGTAGCTGATGTACTACATTCAACTATTCCATATAACGCATATGTAACAGCAACAAAAGTTATAAATACAGTTGATGCGGAAACAGTAGCTAAAACCATTTACGAGAATATGCACCAAATGCTTCATTCGGACGACGGGTACAAAGAAAAAATACTTTTATTTGTCAGTGACAGTGCTGCATATATGTTAAAAACAGGCAGACTATTAAAAGAAACATATCCTAATATGTTGCATATTACTTGTGTAGCACATGCTCTCCACAGAATCTGTGAATATATCATAGACACGCTTCCGGTGACCTTCAAGTTGATAGACTTGTATCCTCTTTTAAAAAAGTTTTCAGAAAATCACCATTGACTGTAGCTCTTTACAGAGAAAAACTTCCATCTTTGTCACTGCCTCCTTCTCCAGTAATAACTAGATGGGGAACATGGTTGGAAGCTAGAGACCGCACGTTTTCCACTGACACTTGCGCAGATATGCGTTTTGACCAAGAATAAGGAGGTAGGTATATATGATTGAGAAGAGATGAAGATATGAACTAGCCGATGTAAAAATATCGACCGGATTACGTGATTATTTTCGAATATTTCGCGCTAATTTATCACTTGTCCGTCAGCCTTTTTGTATTGTTTATATTTGTTGTGTCATTTTTTTATATTTAGGTCATTATTATCTACAAAATTTATTATATATGTACAAGTTTTTTTCAAAATACACCATATTGTTATGATGTTAAAAGGTAATAAGCGTTATAGGAATTTCATGTAATAATTTGTACAATTTAATATTTTTAGAGGTTATAATGTTGGAACCGTCAACATATGCTCTTTCCAGCGAAGGCTCTGGTGCGATTAAGAAAAAAAATATTTCTCTCAAGATACTCGAGAAATAATATGGAATGTTTACAATTATTTTAAAAACAGTTTACACCAGGTGCATTATTTACTTCAACCAAATTATAATACTGCCATATTTAGGTGACCAATATGGTATTCTTGTAAAAGTTGTCGAAGCAACTGGAGTTTCAAAGAGCACAGTAGTACAATTGTGAAGCTCGATAAATTCAAACAGGAGAAAAAGAAGCATTTCTGTCTCCATACACAACAATTCAAAAAGCTTCTCCAAAATTCATAGTGGATGAATTTGCAGAGCAAGTAATTCCACATACAATATATAATTTCCATGTTACTGAAAAGCTAAAACCTATAGTGCAAAGAATTTTGAACAAACTTGGAGATAACGTATTACTTTTGCTGAAAAAGTAACTTACAAAAATTAGAATTCAGGTGTGTGTATTTAAATGAAATGTAAATATTTTTAGCAATAATCAATAATAAATGAATAGTTTATATAATTAGCTTTATTTAACAAAGTGTGTTCTTTACATGAATGTACATATTTCACATTTTAAATTCAAATAGCTGTGTCTTTTATATATGTGTTATGTATTGATTAATGCTTTAAAATTTAAAAAAATATTGCTTATGTTTGTATTATTTTCCTGCAAAATTATTTAGGTTCAATTCTTTTTTCTTTTGTTGAATACATGAAGAAACTTCAAATTATAAAGTATAATTATTTCTATATTTTCTTTTGGTCACATGTAATATGTGAGTAGAATTTGTTTAATTCGTGACAAATAATAAATTCTTCGTAATCAATGAAAATGCATACATACAAGCTGTAAGTATATAAGTTTATGCATGTATTATACTTATAAAGTATATCTGCTTGTTGCAGAAGCAATTTTTTAGTTAAGAACCATAATTTAGAAGTATAAAATATATACATTATTTTCTGTATGTATAAGATTGTTCTAATTAAGAATATTTAAATTAATCACTTATGAGTGTATCCTACACCGATATTTTTTAGATTTTTTTGAATTTTTTTTTATATTTTCGCGCAGGTTGGTGTCAACAGAAAACAACTCAATGTTTTACAGGAATTTTGTAGATCAGTTGCAACACCACGTGTATCACCTCCTAAGCCAGATGTTTTTAGTGCAGATATTTTCCAGGACCCTGAAGTATTCCTCCAACAACTAGAAGCACATCTGAAAGCAGAAACACTAAGCCCAGCACGAACGATAGACGAAATCGCAACATATCTTCACGGAGAAGCAGCATTATGGTTTGAGCAATTCGATAATCAAATTGATTCTTTTGTATGTTTTAGCGAATTATTTCTTGAATGTTACAAGTCGAACGAACGTAAGGACAAACTTCATTAAATTTTATGCGGACATTTTCAGCAAGAGTATGAACCATTTTCCCTTTCTCTTGAAGAAAAAACGATTGTGCAATCGTTTATATCCAAATTGGGATGATACGAAGATCGCAGCGTTAATCAAGAGGCAATTACGATCCGAATACAAAGTGATGTTAGGACCGAAACCTCTAGAAACATCGAAAGCGTTAAGAGAAGCATGCATGGAAATAGACAACCACATCCATGGGGATCCAGCAGACATTTACGCAAGTAAGATATCGTCTTTATCCTCTAAATCAATTTCAGGCAACAAAGTGAAGCAATTAACGACGAAAGGATTACCGCCATGTGACTACTGTTATGATAATCACTGGCATCGCAACTGCCCAGTTCTGCGAAAGAAACAAGAACCATCGTTGAATTATATACAGCATAATTCATAATCGAAAACACCTCGTATATGTGTGAAAGTCACAGGACGCTCTGTCAGCGCTATCTTGAACACGGCAGCGACGCATAACATTGACGCTCCTGCAATTGTTCGACGCATCACATCAACCAAGGTCAGTACAGCATCATTAGGACACAAATTTGCACACATGACTATTACCGGAACTGGAATCGTAAGTGCACGCATCCAGAATCAAGTAATAGAAATCCCTGTTCTAATTGCACCGGATTTGCGAGAAAATCTAATATTGGGAATGCCATTCTTCGAAACGCAAGAAGCGGTATTAAATATAGGACGACGTTGTTTACATTTTGGTAAGAAAAATCGTAATACAATTAAATTCTTTACAGCTCCCGAATCTTACCATGAAACCAAATGTAATCCTACAATTAACCCTATCCCACCTCCACACAAAATCGAGTCTGTTTGTTTTTCACAGAAATCAAAATCGCCTAAGTTAACTAGGGGGACGCGGAGCAGGTAGTCGAGCGACGCCGCCGCTGCATATCTCTCTTGACCGCCGTCGATTTGCAAGACCGGGGACAGTCAACAGCAACCGACCGACAACGGACAAAAGCCGCCATCTAAAACCCAAGAACCGACGCCAAATACCAACAGCAAGATCGCCGCTACAGGGTGAATAGTGCGCGAACGGGTATTTCAATTAAATATTAGCAATAATAATTTAGTCAAGTTAGTTAGATATGTAATGATAGATTAGGGCCCATTCACCTTTTTCTTCGTTTCGATATTACATATTTTATACTGCATTGTATCGCGACTAACACCTAAGCGACTTACTAATCAGATCAGTTTTTTTCTTTTTGCATTTATTAATGTATTTTTAAAATAATATTCTTCTTAAAATATCTCGATATTAACGTAAGACATTTTCTGTGTATTCGTGTCCAAAGAGAAAGTGTATTTCTTTTGTTATATATTCTTGACCGAGACCCTTACTTTTCTACCTGACTCAACACCGTTACTGTGGAATTTCTATTTACATTTCTTTCATTCGAATGTTTTAATTCAATTATACATCTTCCTTTATATGTGGTGTTTCATATCATTAGAAAGCTTATGTCACAAGCGTTATTTTAATAATATTTATCTTCTCGATAAAACACATCTTCAGGTCCTGCTTCTTAATTAACTATAATTCAAGATATCGGCCCCTCTCTTCGACAGGTCATAAAACAGACCGTTTTCAAAACCAGTGTTCTTTTCGATACAAAAACTATCAGTCCGAGCTTCTCTTTAGAACCATTCGAAAGTAAAACATCTCTCATCGTACTGTCCAGGTACATGACACAATGCCGCCCGGCGTCTTTCGCATCTAAGACCACGTGACCAACTGACAACTCAAAGGTAACTCTGTATTGTTCTATACAGAGGTTATTTTATATATATTAATTAACCCTTAATTTACTGCTCAATTAAACGTTCGTTTCAGAGTATTTTTTGTGTTAATTTTCAGTTACTTAATTACCGCTCCTCGTGTACATATTACTTTTGTTTTAATTACTTTAAATATAACAATTTCAATTTCTTTCTTATGTAAATATAAATACAAACTTTAAGGACAACATGTGTTTTATTTATTTAGTAAGTAAGTTGTAGTATATTTATTTTAATTAACCATCATCACACACGTCCTGGACCTTTGAAGGAACTTCACCAACACCACTAATTATTATAATGTCAAATAATTTCCTTATTATTAGCCCAGCCCAAGCCGCCGTTTGTAATAAGTGTCGCCAAGACCGTTTGTAATAGTGTGAACTCTACTAGTTTTTATGCAGAGAATTTAGATAGTTTACAAAGTTTCGTTACATGTTTAAATGACGATGCTCAAAGTATTTCTGAGTGCAAAGAACTAATACAATTTCCAAATTTAAAAAATCAGTTGTACCTTCTTCAGGAACACATTTTGGAAATTTGCCAAAACTAATCACTTATTTTGAAAATCAAAATGGATTAACCACATTAGATGTGGCTATTAATAATTTGAAAAATATCCCAAGTGACTTCGGATGTGGCCTACGGCAAAAGTTAGACGCAGTTTTTAATAGAAATCCAGATTTAATAACATCGCGGTAATTGTGTATGGGGACAATGCCTCAAAATCTAACTGGTAAATACGCTGAAATAAAAGAATATTTCCAGTTTGCACCTATAAGTTGCGATTTAGAAAGGACGTTTTCTGTCTACAAGGATGTATTTCATTCAAAGAGAACAACTTTTACAGAAGAGCCTTGAGAAAGTATTGTTATTTAATATTAATACATATAAAAACGTATTTCGTATTTTATAGATCATCACCCGTTTTGTAATTATATAAATAAAATTAAGAACTCTTTAAAAATACAAATTTTCTATAGTTACGCCTGTGGGCGAAGAGTCATCGGCCTCTCGTGTCCGGTCCCTAGAAATTACAACTCGGCATTGTTGTTTTGTTTTTTTTTGCGAGACACACCCAGTTACAAAAGAATGATTGCGAATTTCAAGATAAGCAGGTTCATCGTTTGCAGTATATGCCGACCAGATGTTTATGTTTTAGTTAAGCGTATTGAAGTTAGCGTTATTGAAAGATTGCAAAATACTCGGTTGTCGTTAGTGAAGTCGGTACAAATAGTAGACGAAGTGAAAACATTACTGCACACTACTGTTTTTTTTTTTTTAAACATCCTAGGACGTCCAACTCATGCGCAGTTCTTTAAAAGCGTTCTAGTTTTGGCGAGTACAACTTCGGACGAAATGAATTTGTGTTCTGGTTTCAGTTTAAAACATTGATTCCCAAAGTGGTCCAGGTGGACCCCCAGGGGTCCGCGGGAGACTCGACGGGGTCTACGTTGGCGTGACAAAAAAATTGGGGTACACAATTCGTAAGCGGGGGTCCACGAAAATTTATCTGGTTTCGATAGTGAAGAACCAAAATGTTGGCTTGAGTTCACCTATCAATGTAGGCAGATAATATTTTAAGAAGCTCAGCGACTGTTACTTGTAAAAACTTGCATATTCCATATTCAGTACAACGTGTTGAGACTTGCAAAGCGCTGCCGCTGTCCGCAATGCTTGTTCAGACGTGCAAAGGGACAAAGTACGACTTGTGGTGTGTGTGCTTGCAATCTTGCATGAACTTGTTTGATTCTTCACCAATATAAATACGAATGCCACGGATAAACGTTACGCATTTGTTTCCCGAATTTCAAAAAGAAAAGTAAAGTAAAGTGAATCGATGTTAGTGTTTGCCACTGTCGGAAAAGTAAGTACTTACCTGCCTATTTGTTATACATACTTTTATTTTATTTATTATTTATCTATTTATTTTACAATTTATTGTACACGTAAGTAAACAAAAAAATGGACAAATTACAAAAAAATACGTAGGTACAAAAGGTGAGGCTTATTCCTAAAAGAAATCTCTTCCAACCCACCTGCAATAGGAGATATATTTATGTTGTAATAAGTATATTTGTAATGTTTGCGTGTAGTAGGTACGTATTAAAAATTAAATACTGAACAGAGCCATTATTAGATACTTCCATAAAAGAACAGAAAGCCGAGAAAGGTTGAACTTCTTGTCCCTACTTTATTAGTAATTTTTTTATTACCCGACTGTGTGGTGGTTCACTAATAATTAAATATATTTTCATAAATTGTAAATTGTGTCTTTATATACTATATACTCGTAACGTGCATCAAAGTAATAAATAAATAATTAAAATCGCGAAGTTTTGATATCAAAATATTATTTACAAGTATTTTCTATCGAATTTACAGAAATATATCAAAATATAATTAATGAAAAAATATTTTACATTACATTAAAATCGGTTCAGCCGTTTTCATAAAACTCAATTATTGATCTTTAATAATTAGAATCAGTTTGCCGCCGGTACTTTGTTTATTTCATTGCAATAATCAATTAATCCTGTTAAAATAGCCATATCCTGTTAAGTAAGACCGCCTTAAGATTACTACAACAAATTTTTTTTCTATTTACAGGTAGGTAACTGATACGAATCATGGCTGAATCTAAGAAGAAATGTCGACAGTACAGTGTTGATTATTTATAATTTGGTTTTCTTCCATCAAAGGCAGACAAGCGATTGCCCATATGCCTTTTATGCAACAAAGTTTTGATCAATGACTCTATGAAACCATCGAAGCTCGAAGATCATCTAAGAAGGTGTCATCCTGATAAAATAGGTAAATATTTGAAATATTTTCAAACATTGAAGGAAAAATACGAAAAGAGACCCACCGCGCACAGTATGTTCTCTTCAACGTCGGAAAGTAACGATGATGGCTTGCGGGCATCTTACAATATCTCATTACTTATAGCGAAATCTGGAAAATCGCACACCATTGGAGAACAGTTAATTTTACCCGCTGTTGAAGAGGTTTTAAAAACTGTTCTGCACAAATCTCCATTTGACATACTCAAAAGAATTCCTTAGAGTAACAACACTGTACAAAGACGTGTTGATGAAATGAGCTCTGATATTGAAAGTTTCTTGTGTAATTATCTGTGAATCAATATTTAATGTCCTGAGTGATTTTTTTAAGGAAAAATCGATTCCATTCACAAACGTTATTTCGGTGGCAACAGATGGCGCTCCTGCCATGGCAGGGCGATGTCGTGGGTTTATAAGCCATCTTAAAAGAATTATACCAGAGGTAACTGCAATTCACTGTGTCATCCACCGACAACACCTAGTAGCGAAAAATTTGAGTGCTAAATTGCACCAATCGCTTCAATTTGTGATTAATGCAGTTAACAAAATAAGAAGCAATGCATTGAATACACGTTTATTTGCACAATTGTGCGATGAAAATGATGAAGACTTCCAACGATTGCTCTTACATACTGAAGTACGCTGGTTGTCGAAAGGTGCATGTTTAACAAGATTTTTCTCACTTTTTGAATCAGTTTTAGAGTTTCTGGAAAGTAAAGACCCAGATTTAAAAGAAAACCTTATCAATTTAAAAGCAGACATCGCGTATTTGACAGATTTGTTCAAAAAATTTAATGACATTAACTTACAATTACAAGGGGACAGCCTCAATTTAATAAAAACAAAGGGTGTAATTTCAGCTTTTCTTGGAAAATTGAAATTTATGAAGCAAAAAATTAGTCGGCGCGAATTTTGCCAGTTTTCAAACTTGTCACAGGTAGAATGCCTTGATGAGGATATTCACACATACGTTCAACATTTAATTGCCCTGCATGATGACTTTAAAATCAGATTTGAAGATATTCTGACGATGGAAATACCACCATGGATCATAAATCCACTTGATGAAACGGAAGTGAAGAATGTGATATTACAAGAGGAGCTACTCGAGCTTAGCACTAATTAGGAACTGAAGGTGAAATTAAAAAGAGGGTATCAAATATTTTGGCTGCAGGCAGAAATACCCGAAAAATATCCTGGACTGTGGGGAATTGCGAGGAAGCTTTTGATAGCGTTTCCCTCGTCATATCTTGTCGAGAAAAGTTTTAGTGTTATTACAAACCTTTTAACAAAAAAAAGGATCAGATTGAATATCACAGAATGGGGAGATTTGCGGTTATTCCTAACAAAACTGAAGCCAAATATTGATAATTTGCTGTCAATCCATCAAGTACATCCCTCCCACTAAAATTATGACAATCTTGTGAATGTCATTTTAGAAGTTACGTTACGTTATTAATATTTAATTTTAATTATATTACGACTGTTATCATATTACAATGTAATATGATAACAATATTAATTAATAGTGAAATAATTACATATTTGAATAAATACAACACAAGGAAAAATACTATTTTTCTTTTTATTTTTACCACTCCGAATGTTCTAAATGTTTCTAAATAAAATATGTGAGAATTGATTGGTTTCTTGTGCTGTGAGTAGATGTCAAAGGAGTAAAGTTGGATGGAATCACTTTTTTGATTGGCTAACTTTACTTTTTTGACATCCACTCACAGCACAATCAATTAATTAATTAACAAACCTCAGCCGCAACGCAAATTTCCATAGTTAGATCTAATCTTCACATTTTTTGTCGAGTTTTGGGAATATGGTAGAAATGTAGCTGCAGGGGGTCAACCGGAATCAGCAAAACTTTCAAAGTGGTCTATGAGAAAAAAGTTTGGGAGCCTCTGGTTTAAAATAATCCTGGATTATTCAGAATCGTTCGTTACTCTCCCTACTTCGAAGCTGGAACTTTCTTGGACTACTACGAACAGTTTCGCATACACATGCGTTTTAGTTATCACGGTGTGTTTTATTTTTAAAATTCAGAGACCTAATTATTTCAAAGTTAAAATTGAACTATACCGCCTGATTCTGAGCAAACGCAACGGCCTGAATGTACGAATATTTCTCCCGCTCCGAATAAAAATCCCCTGTATGCGTTAAGCCAATCACAAAACAGTCTGTTGCTAAACCCCCTCCTCGCGCCAACTTAATTGGCGCTTGCTATATGTATGACATCGATGTTAAGCCAATCACAAAACAGTCTGTTGCTAAACCCCCTCCTCGCGCCAACTTAATTGGCGCTTGCTATATGTATGACATCGATGTTGACGCGCCTACAGCATTCAGGGGAATTGTATTCGAAGCGGGAGAAATATTCATACATTCGGATCGTTGCGTTTACTTAGAATTAGGCGGTATATTCTTCGATATGGATAAATTAAATTTATTTTTTTATGAAATAGTTTTACCAACAATATATGCAGCTTCGTTTTTAAAGCATCACCCTAAAAACGAATTGTATATTGTATTGACATTGTATGGTATTACTTAGGGTATATAAAACAAAAATTAAAAATTAAAAAACCTATCAAACGAGAATAAACCCAAATATAAAAAAAAAATATATATACAATTAAGCTCACATAAATCTAGTATAAATCCTTTTTGAACTGTTGTTTTGTTGTAATTCATTCTTGTAACGTCAAAATGACATTTGTCACTTTTTGATATCCAAAATGGCAAGAAAACTGACTCCGGTATACAAAGTATAAATTTTATTAAATTTAGAAAGTTACAAGTCGTAGAAGAATTTCATTTGAAAAATCTACAGTACTAGAAGTTAAAAAAAGATGGGAAAATTAAGGCAGTATATGTTGCAAACGAGGAATTGGTCTTAAAAGAATATCATCTGATATAGATTACAATTTGTTTGAATATTTGAGAGAAAATAAAAAAAAATACCAATGCAAATTCATAGATCTCCTATAAGATTTACTAATAGGGCACAATTATGGAAATCTATTGAAAATACTTGGGAAAACGTTGAAAAACCTAACTTTTTAAAAAGTCTCATTGATTCTGTACCTAAAAGGTTAAGGGTAGTAATTGATGCGAATAGCGGATCTATTAAGTACTAGTTTATTTGTGTTTTCTAAATTGTATTAAAAAATTACTTAACATTTGACTTATCTTTCAAAAAAGTTTAATAAACACTAAGCAATATCAGAAAATTGATAATTTTGAGAAGTTAGGTTATCTAGATTTATGTGAGCTCATGTACATATTAAGTTGTAGTAAACAAATAAAGCAAATAACATAAGCAAAAACCGATACTCTACAAGTAAGGTTACTGTTCTTCTCATGAATTTAAATTTTGTACGAAAGATGGAGGTAAAATACGTATTTTGTGTTCTCGTTAATTACAAATCCTAAATAGTTTTGACTAATTTGGGATTTATTGCGTTTGTGCATCTTGTTCTATGCAGTTCTGAAATGTTCTGAAACATTTTCATTTTTGAGAACCAGAACAAACCAATAGGCGAGGCAAAAAATGTTCCCCTAGTAGAAAAGTTCGATAGTGTTTTGAACGAAGGTATCGATTTTACTAGATTAAGACAAATTTGTGATGATGCATCTACAGATCCGTTATCTATTTATAAAGATTACTTTAATTGTGCGTGTTACATTCGTAAATGTCAAACGATCTTTCTCAAATTATAAGAAAATTTTCTCACCACGGCGAACATTGCTAAAACAGACAAATATCGAAACTTATCTAATGGTGTAAGCTTTTTGCCGGTTTCATCAATTTTAGGTATGTTTTTTCTTATCTCTCACTGAGTTATAATTTCTTACGGACACGCCTTCTTTACAAAACGCGATGTATATTTAAACCATTTGTACATATTAACTTGTACTGAGTAGGACTCTGAAGTGTGGGGAAAAATAACAACTCTATTCATTTATAAGTACACCGTACAAAACCTACAATTGTTTATTGCAGTAATGTAGATATTGTTAATATGTTTATCAGTTTCTTTCCGAAAATGATTTAATTTTTAACATACATATAAAACCCCACTCATTTTTTTGATGATTTGATATGTATAGTATAACAACGGCATTCTAGAAAACTACATGAATGAAAGTTATTATTAGACAAATGCGTGTATGATTTTGCAATAAGAGATAATAACTTCCTGTTGATTATTAAATGATGAGTTAAATTACTGTACAAGGTCTATATAATGGACGCGACGTATTAAATTTTAGCGAACAGAGTACTAGAAAAGTAGATATGGTGGATTTAAGAGATAAAGTTGCTGTTGTAACAGGTGCCAGCTCAGGAATTGGAGCGAGCATTGCAAAGGAATTACTGGAATTAGGAATGAAGGTAAAAAACTTTTGTACTAAACAAATATGTATTTGATATCGTAACAATGAATACATAAACATTGTTGTGATTGAACTTATCTAATTTTCATTCCTGTTAACAATATTTATTGACATAAATATTCGCAAATTAAATTCTAATCTTATATCAAGCTTATTAATAACAATTTAATATATTAATTTCATTTTCATCTAAAATGTCATTTCTAAAAGTATATAATCACTTAAAATCAAACATTTAATAGGATCTACACAAACGATTCGCCATTTAATAGCATAATGTCTCGTGGTACTAAATTAGTTGAAGATAAAAATATGTTACAGAATAAGTTTAACGTTTACGTTGGATGTCACGTCATAATATAAAAATCTAATACTAAATTATTATCAACTTGGTGAATATAATATCTGAATGTAAAAATTCAAGTACCAACTTTGGCCTATGTAAGAAGGTGAAAAGTGATCAAATAGTTTTATACATTTAATTTATGTGTAAACAGTGAAAGCCTCCATAAGCGAGCAGTCACGGTCCAGCTTTATTGTCCGCTTATGGAAATGCCTGCTTAAGAGAACACTTTATTACAAAAATAGGAATCAGCTTTGTTTTTATTGATAAATGCGCATAATATTGTAATGAACTTGTCTTTCGGGTTCGTTTAAATAAAACTAAAGGTAATTTAAAACACATTAAATAGCAACTAATTATAATAACAGTATTTATTTCACATTTATATAAATTTGATAATACTTCACCGTGGTCACTCGTAGAATATCCTCGTGTCTTGCCTTCGAACTATATATATATATATATATATATATATATATATATATCAATTGATAAATTCTTGGAGTTTTTCGGCTTTTATATGAAATATTTACAAATATATTAAATTAGTATGTAATTGCGAAGTAAGCAAATCATACGAAAATTTATATATATATATATATATATATATATATATATATATATTAAAAATAATAGACTTTTTATTGGTTTAGCGACCTTTTATTGAATTTTGATGTTTTATTCTACGACGTTTCGACTTTTCTTATTATTCAGTCTTTTTCAAGTAACTAGAAACAAGAATTAATACAATGAAAACATGAGAACTGTGTTTGCTTTTGTGAGACTGAATTAACAATTAAATTAACAAATAAAATTAAAATTAAATTAAAGATTGAATTACCAATTAAATTAATAATTAAAGTTCAAATTAAAAAAGGAAAAATTAAAGTGATTACATCTGTATAAATGAATTGAAAATTTGAATTAAACTACAAATACAGTAAAGAAACATTGAATGACAACAAACTCACCGTTTTTTGGGGGGTTTCAAAAACACACATTCTGTGCAACATGTGTTATCGGGGACATCCGAGACCTTTTTTTTATGGACCGACCGCACTGGTTCGAATATTGTAAGTGTCTGTGTCTTTGGTTTAGAGAGGTTAATTTCTGTTCTATTTTGGAATTAGCAAAGTGGTCAGGACCGTGTTTAGGGGTATATAGTAAAAGTATTTACAAATGGGAACTGATAAAAAATTTTTTTTTTTTTGGTTTGTGTTTCTGTGTGCGGGGGGGTTTTGATTTTATCTATTGTTTAATGAGTGGGTAATAGAGTTTAGAAAGTCCATCAATTTCGTTTCTGTCGTTGATTGTTCTGCTGTTTTTGAAAATATGGATCATTTCTAAGACCTCCCTAGCTTTTGTATTCTTTTTCTGTTATTACTTTGGTGTTATCAAAATCAAAATTATGTTTTAGTGTCAATTGGTGTTTTTTTAAAGCAGTTTTATTTTTTGCGTATTTGTGACCTTTCAATCTTTCTTGTAGTAACTGTTTTGTTTGGCCTATGTATACTTTGTCACAGTCTTTTCAGGGTATGTTGTATATTTTGTGTGATTGTTTTAGTGTAGGTGTTGAGTCTTTTAGTTTGGTGTGTAGGAATTTTAGGTTTTTACCGCTTTGGTGTGCTATTTTAAAATTAAATGGTTTAAATATATTGTCTAGTTTTTCGGATAATCCAGTTATATAGGGTGTGGGGATATATGTTAATTCATTGGTTTTTTTGTTTTTGTTGTGGCCGTTTGTTGTGTTATAAATTTTATTAAGTCTTAGTTTTATAATTTTTTGTATAAATTGTGGTGGATAATTGTTTTCTGTTAAAATTGTTTTTACTTTATTTAGTACTGTTGGTCTGAAAACTGGATTAGTGAGATTTAAGGCTCTGTCTACTAACGCTGTTACTACATGTTTTTTGTGGGCTAGAGGTTGGTTTGAAAAAGATATGTAAACTTTTTTTCAAACCAACCCCTAGCCCACCAAAAAAATGTAGTAACAGCGTTAGTAGACAGAGCCTTAAATCTCACTAATCCAGTTTTCAGACCAACAGTACTAAATAAAGTAAAAACAATTTTAACAGAAAACAATTATCCACCACAATTTATACAAAAAATTATAAAACTAAGACTTAATAAAATTTATAACACAACAAACGGCCACAACAAAAACAAAAAACCAATGAATTAACATATATCCCCACACCCTATATAACTGGATTATCCGAAAAACTAGACAATATATTTAAACCATTTAATTTTAAAATAGCACACCAAAGCGGTAAAAACCTAAAATTCCTACACACCAAACTAAAAGACTCAACACCTACACTAAAACAATCACACAATATACAACATACCATGAAAAGACTGTGACAAAGTATACATAGGCCAAACAAAACAGTTACTACAAGAAAGATTGAAAGGTCACAAATACGCAATAATCAAACTGCTTTAAACAAACACCAATTGACACTAAAACATAATTTTGAGTTTGATAACACCAAAGTAATAACAGAAAAAGAATACAAAAGCTAGGGAGGTCTTAGAAATTATCCATATTTTCAAAAACAGCAGAACAATTAACGACAGAAACGAAATTGATGGACTTTATAAACTCTATTACCCACTCATTAAACAATAAATAAAATCAAAACCCCCCCGCACACACAAACACAAACCAAAAAAAAAAAATTTTTATCAGTTCCCATTTGTAAATACTTTTACTATATACCCCTAAACACGGTCCTGACCACTTTGCTAATTCCAAAATAGAACAGAAATTAACCTCTCTAAACCAAAGACACAGACACTTACAATATTCGAAGCAGTGCGGCCGGTCCATAAAAAAAAGGTCTCGTATGTCCCCGATAACACATGTTGCACAGAATGCGTGTTTTTGAAACCCCAAAAAAAACGGTGAGTTTGTTGTCATTCAATGTTTCTTTACTGTATTTGTAGTTTAATTCAAATTTTCAATTCATTTATACAGATGTAATCACTTTAATTTTTCCTTTTTTAATTTTAACTTTAATTGTTAATTTAATTGGTAATTCAATCTTTAATCAAATTTTAATTTTAATTGTTAATTTAATTGTTAATTCAGTCTCCCAAAAGCAAACACAGTTCTCATGTTTTCATTGTATTAATTCTTGTTTCTAGTTACTTGAAAAAGACTGAATAATAATAAAAGTCGAAACGTCGTAGAATTAAACATCAAAATTCAATAAAAGGTCGCTAAACCAATAAAAAGTCTATTATTTTTAATATTAAGACACGGCCAATAAAATAAATAAGAAAAATTCTTATAAACACTAAATATATATATACATATATATATATATATATATATATATATATATATATATATATATATATATGTTTAGATAATTTCTTAGCCGTTTATTAAATATAACAATTGATACATTATTGGTGTTTTTCGGCTTTTATATGAAATATTTTACAAACATCAAATTAGAATGTATGTAATTGCAGAGTAAGTGGGGATGTAAACATTGCTGTCTACAAATTACAAAGCAAATCATACGAAATTTTTAATTGAAAAATATGGTCTACGTTGGGACTCGAACCCAAGTCTACAGCTTGCCGGGCTGTCGCTTTTACCACCAAGCCACAATAGACCCATTAGAAATTATCTAAACGCACATATAGCTATGGAGTAATAATTAGCATTTTCAAACATTCAAATCTGACATCTGCTCTCAAAATACTGACATCTGCTTTCAATAACTCACATCTACTTTCAAAATAGGCATCTGCTTTCTAATCTGACGTTTGCTTTCATAACTGACACCTGCTTTCAAAACAGACATCTGCTTTCAATAACTGACATTTGCTTTCACTAACTGACATCTGCTATCAAAACTGACATGAGCTTTCAAAACTGACTTCTGCTTTCAACTTGACATCTACATTCAATAACTGACATTTGATTCATTAACATTGTTACTTTATAATGCATTTCTAAATAGCTTGAACCTAGGTCTATTGTGGCTTAGTGGTAAAGGCGACAGCCCGGCAAGCTGTAGACTTGGGTTCGAGTCCCAACGTAGACCATATTTTTCAATTAAAAAATTTCGTATGATTTGCTTTGTAATTTGTAGACAGCAATGTTTACATCCCCACTTACTCTGCAATTACATACATTCTAATTTGATATTTGTAAAATATTTCATATAAAAGCCGAAAAACTGCAATAATTTATCAATTGTTATATATATATATATATATATATATATATATATATATATATAATGTAAACTTAATTAGTCGGCGATTAAAGGTCTGGTTATTACTTCAAAGTGTATATATTTAAAATAATCCTACATGTTTCGGCAATGATGCCTTTGTCAAGGATATATATCCTTGACGAAGGCATCATGCCTTTGTCAAGGATATATATCCTTGACGAAGGCATCATTGCCGAAACATGTAGGATTATTTTAAATATATACACTTTGAAGTAATAACCAGACCTTTAATCGCCGACTAATTAAGTTTACATTATCATACCAAGGTCACGAAAATACTATATATATATATATATATATATATATATATATATATATATATATGTCTATCAAATATCTTACGTTTTGATTATTTTAAAATTTGTTACCTATTTTCTTTTGTGATCTCTATTACAGGTGAGTGGGTCTGAATACCTAGTAATAGGATCATTTACTTATTTTTATTAGCTTATTTATATTTTTGATTTCAATAACTGAACAAGTGAATTTTTGCAAATAATCAGGATGTTTTATTTTAAATATAAGTGCAAATCAAATCATCGACGGTAATAAATTTAAAGTAAGTATGATATATCTACCAATATCAAGCTCTATGTATTTAACTATCGTCAAATAATATTTTATTTGTTTGGTACATTCGGAAAATAAATAAATAGCACTATTCCAAATTATCAGCTAATTGAATACTATATATTTCTACGACAATTATTTATTGATCTATGAATCAAAATCTGTTTGTTAATTTGCTAATAGTTTAATTACAAATTGAGGTATGAGTGATAATGTAAATAATATATGTGCTTTTAATGAATATTTCAACTTCCTTCTTATTATAATTTTTTATTTTAGGAATTTGTACAAGTTTGAATAATTCAATCAACTAGTTGAAAATACCTGTATCTTTCGGAAAGGATTTTACAAAGGAAAATTTATTTATCAGGTTATCAGATATAAATAATCAAATCTAATGATATTTTGTATTTTAATTGTTTATTTGAATGAGATACTTTACTTTAAAGTTAAGAATGTATTTTCCCCACCTTGTAAATTGATTTTCGGGTATGTTTTGTAGGTTCTTGGCTTCGATGTGTAGTAAATCAGCTGTAACTTTTCCTGGCTGATGAATTCTCAGGAAAACCTGTCTTTTCCTATGATTCTGCTCGATATGATGTACTTTGAAGGAGCTTGAATACCTTTGCAGCCAGTTGAAAAGAACCAATTTGGCTGGAATCTTCTTAGTGAAGTGCCCTTCGGTGATTTTTGAATTATCCCATCAGTTTTCTATCATTTTCTTGTTAAATCTCTTCTAATTTATCAATAAATGATTTCTTTCTTCTCAATATTTTTGGTCCACCATTTGCAATTTTTATTAAATTAAGATTTCTGAAGAAATTAATACATCTACCCGTATTATTTTATACTCTGTATTTTCGCCTTTATTTTCTTTATTCGTAACTTTTACACGCCATAATTAATTTTATTCAATCTTTCTAGAAACGCTTGTGCCCTTGGCCAATATGGCGTACCTTTCCTAGCACAGGAAAGTATATCTATCTCGTCGTATGCCTGGAGAGCGTCTCTTCGTTCAATTTTTCAAGCATCACAGGACCTGCTCATTTTCCAATCTCTTTCGTATTACCAACTATATTTAAATGTTTGTTTATTTTTAGGAAATTTAAAATTGATTTTGCTAATCGAATTTTTACAACTATGCTTTTAAAGATAATTGTCATTATTTTTCATTTTGGTTGCCTTTTGAAATTAAGAATATGTGCTAAATATTTTTTATGTAAATGGGATTTAAGTAAAACACTTATACTAATTTCCAGTATATATTACACTTTATTATATATTAATAAATAGATGACATGTTTCGCTACGATGTAGCTTCTTCGGATCTTATATTACTACTGAACACGCTCTTCACAAATGTATGGCTTTTTTCTAAACTATTTCAATGGGTTGCACTTGTCTACATTAGAATCGTCTCTTACCGATATATCGTCTAAAATTATTGTTATTTTAATATTTAATGAAACCAGTTTAAAAGTGGGGAATTATTAAGGTCTAATTGGTCATTTAACAATATATCTGCATATTTAAGTTTATTTATTTCTAAGGATTCCAGTAAATTTAACTTTAATCCTTTTTGTTGTGACTGTAAAATTTCGAAATCTTTATTGAAACTATGATTATTTTCCAACAAATGAATTGCATAATTGGAATCTGTCTTTTTGTTAATAAAACTTTTAAAATGTTCCAGTATTCTTTTCTCAAAGCTCCTACCAGTTTGGCCTATGTATGTTTTAGGGCACTCTTTACATGTTAGTTTGTATACTCCGGATTTATTACTTTTGCTTGTCTTGGATTTATTATTTTTTATGAATTTCCCTAAAGAATTATTAGTTTTATAAGCTACATTTATATCTGTTTTTCCTATTTTTTTTTTTCACTTATCGGTCCTATGTATGTTAATAATTTATAATTGCTTGGTTTATCTTTTATTATTGGGTTTTCTATTGCTTTCCTATATTTCTTTTTTCTTAAAATTGTATCTACTATATTTGGGTTATATAGTAGATACAATTTTAAGAAAAAAGAAATATAGGAAAGCAATAGAAAATGTGTACCCAATAATAAAAGATAAACCAAGCAATTATAAATTATTAACATACATAGGACCGATGTTCGGCTCACAACAGTTTAACAAATTATTAAAATGTACAAAAATATTAAAAGTACCAAAAGCTGTTATAACAGTGAGACGTTCGATCAACAATACACAAATTATTAAATGTACAAAAACTTGGACAATTACAAAAACGTCGAATTTCGGAGACTAACAAAAACGTCAGATTATTTGACAACACATTCAAATCTGACATCTGCTCTCAAAATACTGACATCTACTTTCAGTAACTCACATCTAATTTCAAAATAGGCATCTGCTTTCTAATCTGACGTTTGCTTTCATAACTGACACCTGCTTTCAAAACAGACATCTGCTTTCAATAACTGACATTTGCTTTTACTAACTGACATCTGCTATCAAAACTGACGTGAGCTTTCAAAACTGACTTCTGCTTTCAGCTTGACATCTACATTCGATAACTGACATCTGATTCATTAACACTGTTACTTTATTATGCATTTCTATATGGCTTGAACCTGGGTCTATTGTGGCCTAGTGGTAAAGGCGACAGCCCGGACAGCTGTAGACTTGGGTTCGTGTCCCAACGTAGACCATATTTTTCAAATAAAAAATTTCGTATGATTTGCTTTGTAATTTGTAGACAGCAATGTTTACATCCCCACTTACTCTGCAATTACATACATTCTAATTTAATATTTGTAAATATTTCATATAAAAAGCCGAAAAACTCCAATAATTTATCAAATGTTATATATATATATATATATATATATATATATATATGTTACTCTTGATGTTCTCGCGGACGTATGATGAAGGTGTAGTTTCTCGGGTTCTTGGCCGCGTGTGAGTTTTGCCCTGAAACGGACTATCTACTCTACGTTTCAACGAGATCGCACTCGTCATCTTCAGGAGCTAGTCGGTCTGTCGCTGGTTAGAGCTGGAGATCGTCTGATGTGCGCCTAGCACTACCTCTTGTTATATGCTGCTGTGTTGGGAGGGGGCGTCCCACTATTGACGTCATGCGTGCGCGGCTTCGTGTAATTGATCCGAGTGCCTGTAAGTTCCCTGGTTGGTCCGTGTGTCTGTGTAGGGGTTACGATCTGTCGGGATTTGGTTGTGCTTTTATTTGTCGGTGAGCTAGGAGCGGTTTCCATGTACGCGGCAAGCGCTGG
Source organism: Melolontha melolontha (assembly GCA_935421215.2). Lineage (NCBI taxonomy): Eukaryota > Metazoa > Arthropoda > Insecta > Coleoptera > Scarabaeidae > Melolontha > Melolontha melolontha. Next base: position 91,839,342 of record OW285239.1, read on the forward strand.
CCGTCATCACGTTTATTTAAGCACTTAGGACGCTTTTCTATTTCTATCGCTTCTCTTGTAATTCTCGTCGTTAGGTTTTCACTTTTGGCTAGGATCTTCGTGTTTTCAAAGTCGATAGAGTGCCCTGTCAGAAGTTTATGTTGTGCTAACGATGACGTTACTTCTTTCTTGACGACCGCGTTTCGGTGTTCTTCTCTTCTCACTCTAACTCGCCTGTTTGTCTGCCCCACATATGATTGATCACACACTGAACATGGTATTTCGTAAAGGCCCTGAAATACCATGTTCAGTGTGTGATCAGTCATATGTGGGGCAGACAAACAGGCGAGTTAGCGTGAGAAGAGAAGAACACCGAAACGCGGTCGTCAAGAAAGAAGTAACGTCATCGTTAGCGCAACATAAACAGTATCGTTAGCAAAACATAAAGATCCTAGCCAAAAGTGAAAACCTAACGACGAGAATTACAAGAGAAGCGATAGAAATAGAAAAGCGTAGTGACGTGACGTGACGACGGCCAGCGCTTGCCGCATACATGGAAATCGCTCCTAGTTCATCGACAAATAAAAACACAACCAAATCCCGACAGATCGCAACCCCTGCACAGACACACGGACCGACCAGGGAACTTACAGGCACTCGGACAGATTACACGAAGCCGCGCACGCATGACGTCAATAGTGGGACGCCTCCTCCCAACACAGCAGAATATTACAAGAGGTAGTGCTAGGCACACATCAGACGATCTCCAGCTCTAACCAGCAACAGACCGACTAGCTCCTGAAGATGACGAGTGCGATCTCGTTGAAACGTAGAGTCAATAGCACTTTTCAGGACAAAACTCACACGCGGCACACCCGAGAAACTACACCTTCATATATATATATATATATATATATATATATATATATATATATATATATATATGTACGTATTATTAAGAGAAGGCTGAACAGTTATAATAATAATAATTACTAATTATTAGATAATAATAAAAATAAAATTATATACTAGAGGCGTACACAGGTGTTTAAATTCTAAACAAACAGAATCAACAATATAATTGGTTGATACTTATACGTTCTAGGGTTCTGTAAATATAATATAAAGCAGGGTTCCTGTATAAACTCTTAATTTATTTTAGTGCTCGGGACTAATATTAGAGTGCTCTGTCTTCTACAGGGGGTTCTAGTGTCGTATGTCAAATACAGTATTAATCTTACTTTGTACTTACCAAATTTTTAATGACGTCTCAGGTGTACTGAACAATATATTTATTTTGCTTAGTTGGTTTCAAACAGAATGCCGTTCAGGTAGAAATCAAACAAAACGCTGATAAACATTAAATTATGCTTTAATAAAAATAGCTGTCAGTATTATCAACAAACAACTAAATGCACACACATGAAAAATAAACAAACAGAAACAAAATCAAATATTTACAAGTAATGATTACCTTCAAATGTGAAGAAATATTATATAATCGTTTTTTTTTAAGTATTTATAGTGGGAAATGCATTAACGTAAGCACAAATAAGTAAAGCATTTTATGTCAAAATCGTCGACATACGGAAATTTGATGGTTAATTGTAAGTAAGCAATCTTTCTATAACAATATAATAATTTAAAAATGATAGCTTTAGTATTCTCTACTTTAGTAAAATTAAAAGATATTTTATTTCGAAAAGATTTTTTAAATACCTTAAGAGCAGGTTGTGCTTTTTCTTCCAACACTGCGATCTTATTGGTCTGGATAGCAGCCTCCTGGTTGGTTGTTTGCAAACACGCGGTAAACAGCTCGAAATTGGCGGGAACTTGTCGACGTTTTCCTTCCAAAACTATAAACATCCAAATTTTCTTCATATCCTTGTACGTATTTAATCTCGGAACAATACTTCTTCGATATATAGCACCTTTTCTCCGATTTCGTTGATTTTATGCTGTAATATAATTTTTTATTAGTATGTTAGCTCGGCTTTGGTAGTAGATTTTCTTTAAATTAAAATATATCGGCTCTATGAGATCCACCGTAATGCGTAGAAATATTAAAGCTATCTTTCTACACTAATTTGATAATCGAAAAACAAATATTTCCCCACAATTTTTAATTTTACTTTTTTCGTGTCACCCCCGATACAGGATTTCCAACGCGATTTTCATTTTTTCTTTGGAATTTGCTTGTACGCCATGAGCATAGTTGCGAACGGTTATAAATATTTTAAATAGTCTTAACAAAATTGATATTTAAAATATACAAAAGCTAATATAGAAATTACTTATATTAGAGAAAATTTTTAAATAGAAAATAATATATGTTACACATAAATAAGTATTCATGTTGATGTATTTTTACATATATCATATAACATCATTATTGCTAATTTCAAGTTACAATTTTAGTATACAGTGTGACATTTTTCCACATAAGTAAATAAATAATTACAAAAGATTGCAAGCGTTTTCTTGTATTTCTTCAATAAATATCTATATGAAATAGGAATAAGTAAAAGGTTAAATGAATAAATGCAATATTAACGTTAGCCTTAAACAAAAATACTCATGTTGTGCATTTCTCGATTCTTTTTCATTGTATGTGCATTTTACTTGTTCTTTAGTTACTTCTGGTCTTGGTACCTAAGTGAATCATTATACATATATATATATATATATATATATGGTAAACCTAATCAGTAGGCGATTAAAGGTCTGTATATTACTTCAAAATATATGTATTTAAAAAACTCTACATGTTTCGGCTGTATACGCCTACTGATTAGGTTTACCATATCATACCAAGGTCACGAAGTTATTATATATATATATATACTGTACGGAAATGTGGTGGAGGAACGGCGGAGAGGTAAACGATACCCCTCCAGTACACCAGGCGACAGGCGTGTATGTGTTGAAATACGAGTAAATAGGCAATACGTATGTGTATACCACACCCATTTATCTTATCATCAAATGCTATACTATTCATTGAATAAACATATCGGCGAAGTTAAGTTGACGGGGACGCGTCTTGCGCAGCAGTGTCGTTCAGTTACCACATTTCTACACGGTATATATATATAGTAAATTCAATTTGTTGGCGATTTAAGGTCTGGTTTGAATTGAATTTACCATAACATACAAAGGTCACACAAAGGTGTATTATGAAAAACCTTTGGGGCTGTAGCTTCCTTATATTTTATCTGATTTTAATGAATGATATGTCAAACTAAATCGTTTTTAAAGCACTGTAACCTGTTTAAAAAAAAAAAAATTTAACATTTCGTTTTTGACAGACAGTACTAATTTTTTTTTTTTAAATTGTACTACATATTTTTTTTACTTATTCTAATAAACATTTATTTCCTGAAGATACCTCCATTAAATTGAGTGACAAATTTATTATTATAAAAAAAAAAACTACGAAATTTACAGAAATCAAGCTATCATATATTTTAATGAATCAAATGTTCGAAATTGGCCTTCATTTTGTTCCAGACACATTTGACACCTTCTATTAACTCCAACTGCTGCGTTTAATATAAGATTTGGTGGTATTTCATGACATACTTGTACTATCCTTCTTACTAAATCATCTCTGGTATCAGGTGGAGTCAAATAGACATGATCTTGAATGTAGGACCACAGAAAGAAATCCAGTGGATTCAGATCTGGTGATCTAGCAGGCCATCGAATAGGTCCGTAAGTGCCCATCCATCTGACGCCAAAATAATTATTTAGAAAATCAGTATTCATTCGTGCATTATGGGGTGTGGCACCGTCCTGCTGGAACACAACCCTGTTTAACTCAGCAAGTGGCAACTCATCTAAATAATCGCCTAATTCATTGCGTAACAAATTATTATACTTTTCTTGGTTTAGATTACCCTCCACAAAAAAAGGCCCTACTACTCTATCGCCTAAAATGCCACACCATACATTTACACTGAACCGATTTTGAAAATTGTGTTGCATCACAACATGGTTATTTTCAGTGCTCCAATGGCGATGATTATTTCTGTTGAATACACCATTTTTCCCAAAAGTGCATTCATCTGACCACAACACACGACGATAAAAAATTGGATCTTCCCTTAGTTTATTCATGAAAACCGTGCAGAATTCAGCCCTTCGTTGGGGGTCGTTTTCACCGAGAGCATGCACCTTCCGTGGTTTATAAGGAAAGAACTTGTGCTTCTTCAGAATGTACTGAACTGTAGAATGTGATACCTGCATGTAGTGAGCAATTTCTCGCGTAGACGTATTAGGGTTTTCTTCCACATAGAGCAAGACACTTAATTCTAAATTTTGATCTTGAATTACACGTGCGTTTATTTTCGGTTTTTGAATGATCCAAAATTTATTAAATTTCGCACGAGCCTTCCAAACTTATCGGCACTTGGACGCAGTATGTCAGGAAAACGATATCCATAAAGTCGCAAAGCAGCTGCAGAATTTGTTCCGCATTCAAAATATGCTTGAATCGCATCCACACATTCGCCATTATCAAAACAAATTTAGAAATAAATCGTTGAAAATGTTATAATGAATGTGTGACTGACAGATGTCACAGCGCTCTTCGAAAATTTGGAATGCACTTTTATCGTTCAATATGACTGCTTGATTTTTAAATTTTTAAAATAAACACTGTAAATGTTGTTGTTGACCCGCCGCTCACTGATAACATTGGTTTGTAATCCTTTATGGGCTATATAGTATTGAATGTAAGTGATTTTAAAAGGTACACACATTTGCTGGTAATAAAATGAAATAGAGTATTTAAAATGCATTTAAGAAATCTCTGTGTTCGGCAAAACCAGAATAAATCGAACTAAAAAAAAAACCTACAATTTCTCGTTTTTTTTTCATACAAGGATATCGTTGTTTACAGTTTCATATTCAGAAAAAGTAATATATTTGAATAAGGAAAAAAAAATATATAGTGCAATTTAAAAAAACACAGTTTGCAGCTGTCTGTCAAAAACAAAGTGTAAAAAAAAATTCAAAGCGGATCACGTTACAGTGTTTTTAAAACGATTTAGTTCGACGTATAATTTATTACATTCGGATAAAAAATAAAAAAGTTACAGCACGAATGGTTTTTCATAATACACCCGGTATATATATACATATATAGATAATTATTTCAAATTTCTTTGAAAAAGGCATCATATGCCGAAACAAGATTGTTTTAAATAATACATTTTGAAGTAAAACAAGACCTTAAATCGCCAACTAATCGCTAACTATATCTACCATTTATATAGAAGATTCAATTAGTTGGCGATTTAAGGTCTGGTTTTCCCGATCTTAATTTTTTCAACGTTGTCTCGAATATCTAGGGATAGTCAATTTCTTTATTTAAATTAATATTCTTAAATATACACCTGCAGCTTTTTTTGATTTAATATGGTAAGGAATTTTTTTGCTAGATCTAATGATATTCACTTAGTTATCATTTTGTAGGTAATTAATTTAAAAAAAAAGGAATTACCTTACTATTAAATTTTTAAGTGTGCCGTACAAATGAAAAAGTATACAAATCTGTCATTTAAATGTCAGTTCGAAAATGATTGTGGCTAGAAGTTTTAAAATAATATTTTTTTGTAAAATAACGTTACCATCGCAATCATGAATAACAGTAATTACCTCACCGATATGTTTGAAGTGTGTGGCGAATGTAATAAAAATCGAAATTAGGCCCGGCTTTATAGAAACCGTTTTCCAACAGTCAAGTTCCAAAATTATATAAATTTAGACGAGTCGAAGACAATTTGAGGAGATATGGCATTTCTAAAAAACCGAAACGAGTACAGCGACGATTTGGTTAAAATTTTGTCATTTTTCTCAGTATGCAGGAAAATCATCGTATTTCAATTCAGAGGGTTTGGGATTGCCAGTGACATTGGCATATCAAGTTAAACTCTACACGCAGCTGGAAAAGAATACATTTAAGTAATACATTCCCAAAAAAAATGCAAGCAATACATGTTATAATGCCATAGAATTTTCTATAAAAAAATTGTTTGGACCTTTATAAATAATGGCGTTTTTAACAGAAACATTCATCGCTCGCGGATCCAGGAAAATCCTAAAATTATCGTTGCAAATAATTTCCAAACAAGATTGAGTGTGAATGTGTTAGGCGGCATTTCGAGTGATCAGATAATTGGATAACTTTTTTCTGTGGTACTCTTAATCAAGAAAGATATTATGAGCTACTTTCTGAAGCAGCTTTCTTGTGTACATAAAGAGCCCTGAAAGAAAATTAATCTTCAGGCATAGAATCACTAACATTTGTCTTGAAGAATTATTATTGGCAGCAATCTGGTATCCTAACATGAGGGGCAAGCTAAGAGTGTGTGCAAAATGTATGCTGAACAAGTAAAACAAAATTTTCATTTAGGAGAAATGCTTTGATAACGAACATCCGTTTCTTTTTGGAAAAGGTAATGCTATTTTTACCGTTCCTTAGAATCAAGATCAAGATGAGTGGCAAACTCAAAATTTTTGGATTCCATTGCAACAACTCCTGTAACAGTTGCTCCAGAATCTCTCCAGAAAACTTAATACTTTCGAACTCGCCGACACTGTGTATAAAATCTAACATTCAGTTACGTAGATTTGCACTATTAGAATAAACTTTCTTTGGAGACGTATTAGTTATTAACATTAAGGAAAAGTACTGTGCAGTGCACTTTATTGTGTTTTTTAAGCCTTTATTCTTAATTAAAAGTATTACTGAAGTACACTTAAAGCCGTAAAGGACTATATTGATTTAAGGCTACTATTAAAAACGGCAATAGGCAGATTATTTAATGCATCTTTTCCATGTGTGTCTTTTGCCCATACTAAATGTGTTAATGAATTCTTTGAAAATGAACTTATAGGATTGTTTCGATGTACTTCATTATTCTGATTATCTCCACAATACCTTTGCTTCTCTTAGGATTCACGTGAAAAATTAAATTAAATCAACATCATAATAATGTCATATACTTACAAGTACTTCCCTTCAAGGATGATTTGAATAAAAGTAGGAGTTGAGGAACTACATAAAGAGACTTATTTCTAATTCGATATCTCCAGTTTGTTCGATTCATAATTGTATTGTTTATGAACTTGATCTTTCTGTAATTAGATATTTGTATCAAATTTGTAGGTGGTCGGATTAGCTAGACGTACCGAAAAACTTGATGGACTAAGAGAAGGACATAAAGAAAATATGTTTGTTTTGCAAACTGATGTAACGAAAGAAGAAGATATTATTAATGCTGTTAATTGGGTAAACAAACATGTTGGGCCAATTTATGCTTTAATTAATAACGCTGGTGTTGCTATTGCGTCGTCATTTGATCAAGCTGTTAATGAAGATATTAAACGTGTTTTCGACACAAATCTTGTAGGACTTGTCCTCTTTAGTAAAGAGACGATTAAATCCATGAAAACAAATGGAGTCGACGGAATTATAATAAACATTAATAGTGTTGATGGTCATTATGTACCACGATTGTATGGGTACATAAGTTATGTCTCATCTAAGTTTGGTGTTACTGGGTTTACTGAATCACTCAGATTGGAGTTAGCTAATGCTGGAAGTAAAATAAGGATAACTGTAGGTGTTTTGAAAATATGTAATTCTATATGCAGCCAGATAATTTTTTTTATGCCGTAGAGTTTGAGTCCAGGTATGGTGGAATCAGAAATGACACAAGAATTTTTAAGTAATTATCCCTACTTAAAAAGTGAAGATATTGCAAATGGTGTTAAATACATACTCATGCAGCCTTCAAACGTAAACGTAAGTAATGACGTTAACATTACGATCCTTTCATTAAAGGTATATAAAGGTATATTTATCATTGTTTTTTTTCTACTAGGCTATGATTTGGATTTACTAAACATATGTAGAATATAAATTCTTGTATAGTCGTAAATACGAAGAGAAATTGCTAGAAAAAAGTTCAATATTGTTCCATTTTAAAAACCGTCATGAATAAATAATGTAATTTAGTTTGGAATTTATTGAACAACATAATTTCCATATACTTAAAGACAGTACACAAGTGGTAAGCTCCATATGTTCTCGATCTGATAAACTTATACATGTTCAAATGTGTTTAAAGTATGTTGCGTCACGTGTTATCCTCAAGTCTATCCTCTAAATAGTAAAGTTTTAAATCATAAGGGCCTTCTTTTTAGAAAACGCAAGATTTTTTGTCGCTCAATGGTAGGAGTAGTAGGTGGCGAGTCCAAAGAAACGGACTCCCACAGGGTAACGTACTTGCCCCTTTTCTGTACAACCTGTATACAAATAACCAACCAATTCATGTACCAACACGTAACTCCATATACGATGACGACACGGCAGTAGCGGTCCAGAAAGAGTCCTTTGAGCACATCAAAAAGCTCTCCGAGCTCCTGGAGGATCAGGCAGCGTATTATGAAAATAATCAATTAAAACCAAATCTCGGTAAAACTCAAGATTGTGCATTCCACCTGATAAATAGTGAGGCTAAGCTTAAATTAAGAATCACGTGGAAAAGTGAAGAGCTGAAGTTATATGAATACCCAAAATACTTAGTAAGTAACATTGGATCAGGACTATCAGGACACAAAAGTCAAAGTCCAAGCTAGAAACGGTATCATACGTAAGTTCACTGGGTGAGAAGCTGATCCTTCAGTTCTGTGAACTTCTGCTCTCATTCTCTTTTTTTCTGCCGGGGAATATACGGCGCTGACGTGTATTAGATCTACTCATACAAAGCACATAAACACCGCTTTAAACGACACAGTCCACATAGTTACAGGATGTTTACGTCACACCCCATTGGAGAAGAGATGCCCTCTCGCTGTCATCGCTCCACCTGATATATCCTTTGAGCAGGAGAGGTAGAAACAAATGAAAGATACAAGACACTCTCTACACAACCACACTCCCGCCAGATCGAGATTGAAACCCAGGAAATGTTTCCTAAAAAGGGAGGCAATAATGGAAAACTTTATGACACGTAGAACTGTGGAAGAACAACACACCGAATAACTCATTTGTACTGAAGAAAGCACTTGCCCCTGGACATATCCAGCCTTATGCAATCTCTCTGTTACTTGCTGCCGCGTAACCCTTAGGAGATGGAATTTCCAGACGGAAAGTGATCTGTGTGAATGCGAAGAGACCCAAACTGGTCAGCACCTGTTATGTTGCCCTGGCTTTGGAGAGAGCTCCACAGGTGACGACCTGTACTTCAAAAATGACAAAACTATTGCCGTGGCTAAACATTGGTTGGCTATGTAGAGTATCGACGATGTTTGGACACGGAAATGAATGAATGAATGAGTACAAATAATATATTCAACAACATTTAAACAACACTAACAATAACCGGTTTCTCCCTCCCCGCATTGGTCTCCATGGAGACTACATATTGCAGCTTCGGAGGCACTCAGTAAAAAATGCAGCAATAGAAAAAGTCAAAACTCGCCGCGCAAACTAGTCTAGAGGAAACCTTAATGCTCCGCTAAATCTACGCATTTATCTTGACACGTTCAGATTATACAGGGGTGTGCTCGTCACTTCTTTCCATCAGTGCAATTTGTAATCATCTATCCTCTATATCTATAAATTCAAAATACATAAAGAACAAAGAACAAAAAAAAAACAAAATCCTAGTACAGCCGGTATATCTCAGGCTGTATATATATTATAATTACAAAAAACAGCGAAGCGTTATACGTGGGATCCCAAGTACGCGTTCACAAACGAAATTAAACCTTATTCCTATGTAAATTTATTCCTACTTTTCCTATGACGCTAATTAAAACATAAAAAACAAAAGAAATACATTCTTATGGATGTGATTCTTAATTAAATTGAGCCGGCATACTTCTATATAATCTAAATGCTTCGCCGCAAATATTAAATACATAAAATTAATTACAATTCGTATTAACAATACTAAAGCGTTAAATGAACAAAGAAATTTATGTGTGCCAAAACAATAGTAAAAAAAATTAAATAAATTAATGTTAGCTATCTTAATATACCATACAAACAAAGAAATGAATTAATAAGGCCAGAGAAAGAATATATTAATGATTAGTAATATTTGAAGACGCCAATTTTCTTTATAGCACAAATGCAAGTTTCTGAGTAATATTTAATTAGACGAAATGGCGTATTTAGTTAGTGCAGAGCTACCTTACAGCTTGCTGATATTGTTCGAACATAACTAGCTGTAATAGAGTCGTTTCCGTTTCATACGTGGTCCTCGGTGATTTCCATTACACGTGGTCTAATTCACTTTTCAATAGATTTTCTCAATTCCGTTAGTTTTGAAACTCGAACCACAAATCTCATCATCCAATTAATTATAAAATCAGTAATAAAAAAAAATCTTTCAGTAGAACGAGGGTACAATACATACTGAATACCGCTATATAAACCACCACTTTCGGTGTAAATTTTACTCTCTAAAAATAACCACACGGCAGTAACAGACAAAAATGAAAGCCGAGATGCTCGATGATAGTGATAGAAGTTCAGCGCAAAGCCGTGTTCCCTTTCTGAAGCCAGTCACGCATGACCGGGTATAGACCACTCACCAAAACACTATTTAAAAAATATTATAAGGGATGTTATTTTCATGACGATATTTTGGGGACAACATCTGATCATTTTTACAAGCCTATAGAAATATTAATTAATAATATAATAATAATAATAATAATAATAATAATAATAATAATAATAATAATAATAATAAATGCATTGAAATTATTAGAAATTATATTGAAAAATAGAAATTATAAAATTTTCAAAACTTTATTCTTTCTAGGTCAGACCAAGAACATATGGTCCTTTTTCCGTAGTTCGGACAATGACTAACGAGGGCTTCTATACAATTAAAAAATCTTTATCACGGGAGTCATTTTTCAACACATGCCACTAATCGTTCTAAAAAAAGCTTTACAGTTATTTCTCATAAAAATGAAGAACAGCTTGATTATTTAAGAACGGGCTGAAATATCCACTTGCCCCTTTGTATCACAAATATTTTATTAATATTGTCCATGAAACGAAAAACTGAAACATATAAGTGTCTGATGGTGTTATCTGATCTGATCATAAACTTATTTCCAATTTAATTTAAAAGCTAAACATTTTTATTTTGTCAGATAAAATCTTAATACGCTACATGACGTATTGTGCAACATGTTATTAAATTCGTTAAATTTATTTGATGTTTTAGGTAACCGAGTTGACAATAAGGCCTATTGGAGAGACGTTTTAATATTAGATTTGGATATTCAATTAAACATCCTGTATGTAATAAGAATGTATTCTAAAATTAAAGTGATACCGAAAAAATTAGTATTTATTTTTAACCTTTGGATTCCATTCCTTTTACAAAAGAATATAATTTTATATTTTTGGAAAATTTTATATGAGATATTATCTGTAAGAATTCGTATTTCAATGAAAATCTCTTATGACATTGTAAGTTTCAATAACCATATAGACATAGCTGATATATTGATATTGTGCAATAAGATTAGTGGTAATGCATTAGTGGCATTGGCTTATCATGCCGGGGGTAACGGGATTGCCTGCTGCTACAGCTACGTCTATTAAGTATGTGACGTGTTCCACTTTATCTTGAAGTACGATGTCTGGTCTATTTGGTGAAATATGTTTGTCTGTATGTATTGTGATGTCCCAATAGAGTTTGTATCTTTGGTTTTCAAGATTTGTCTATGGTTTTTGAATAACATAAATAATAATGACATTCTCAACAAATGCTTCTTTTCGGATGAGGCTTGGTTGCACCTTTCAGGATATTTAAACAAGTAAAATATGAGAATTTACATGATATAACCAAACTATCAAAATTATACGTTTGTGATAGAATACGTGCACCGTCACCAACTATTAAAAAAAAGCGTGGCCGTCACTAATGAGGAAAGTTTTTGAAGGCACGTTACATTATGTTCCTGCTAGTGTTTTACATACTGCAATAAGATGATTTCAGGGTGTAAATTGCATCTCCTGCAACTATCTTTCTGAATATTTGTTTCTTTAATTATATATTTTCTATAGCTTCCCCTAAGTGTTACATGACCTTGCACGGCTGAGATGAAACTCTGGGGAAAAGTTATCCACTTTCTAGCCATTGGTAACTATCAGTAAGACTTATATTTTGCTATATGGGAGAAATGTTTTACATGGAATTCTTGCTCATCCCACATCTCTTTCTTCACTTGGGTGTACGTTAAATCGTTAAATGAATCGTGTTTGTGGTTTTTAGTGGTAGTTTTATTTCAATAGTGTTTAATTTAGGTCTGCTTTTGTTATTGCGATGTGTAGGTTATCATTTGTCGTGAAAGTATTGTCGAAGGTTGTGTATTTGTTTCACAAGGAGTGCGTGTACATCAGATGTTCCTCTTCCTCCTAATTTTCTACTTAATGTTACTCTTTCATCTCAAGAATTTGCATGTAATTTTCTGTATTTTTGCATAAGTGCGAGTGTTGTGGAGTTAATATTATTGAGGTCTGTCTGTATCCACCTAACTATTCTACATGAGTATGTTATAATAGATATTGCGAAAGTGTTAATTGCTCTTGTTAAATTTTTAGAATTTAGACATGATTTGAGGACGGCGATTAGTCTACGATAAGTATGTTGTTTTGACTCTGTTTTTGGGCGTGTGCGGTATATTTTTTTGTTTATGGAAGCCAAGGTATTTATAAGTGTCTTGTTCTTCTATAAAATCTATGTCAGCATTATTTAGTGTTTCTTTTGTAACATATTCCATTTTCCTTTTTCAATCTGCAGTGTTTTGCATTTACTTATGCCAAACACCATCTTAATAAAAGCTATTTCTTTTGGGATTTTTATTAATCCTCTTATTTGTGTCATTGTGGATGTGTAAAGTTTAATATCATCCATGTACATTAAATTATTTGTTTTATATAGTGTTGTTTTATTTTATTTGATATTGAAACCGTATTGGGTGTCGTTTAGAGTCTTTGATAATGGATTTAAGCCTAAAAATTCCTTGTCCTAATATCTATGCTTTCTGTATGTATGATATCTGTTATCTTCAATGTAATTTTAGTTTTCCATTACTGCATTACTATCGAAAGAAAGTTTTGGATGTTTCTGTTTATTTTATATATTTGTAGTATTTTTTGTTGTTTTTCGGCTTGTTTTATAATCGCACTGTATCTTACTTGTTATTAATGCAGTAATTATTTTATATAATCATTATTATATAGGGTGATAAAAAATTGGAGCTTTATTTTTAACTGAAAATAGTACACACAAAATAATAATAAATGAAAAAAAATTGTGATAAAAGTTGTACAGTAACAGAGATATTCACACTTATGCGAGCAACAAAGGAACACCTATTAGAGCAAATGTTCGAAGTTACCGCCTCCTGCTTGAATACAAACTTGTGCTCGCCGTATACCCGAGTTATAACACGCTCGTGTCTACTGCATCTTGAAGAAATATGGTCAATAATCCAATGTTTTCAATTTGTACCTACATCAAATTTTTCATATGTCCCCACCTCTACCTATCCATCGGTCACCAAACGTATTATTTAAATGCTCACGCATTTTGTAACTATTATGAGGTAGAGCACCATCATGCAAAAACCACTTGTGTTGACGCACGTTTAAAAGCACCTTCTAAAAGTTCTGGTAAATTGTTTCGTAAAAACATTAAATAATTTCTGGCATGTAAACGATGTGGTAAAATAAATAGTCCGATAAGAGTACCATTAACAATTCCTGCTGAGTCTCTTAAACTGTAAGTGGGAATATCTCTGTTACTTTACAGCTTTCACCACATTTTTTTTTCGTTTATCATTATTTTGTATGTGCTATTTTCAATTAAAAACAAAGCTTCAATTTTTTACTCTATATACTTTTAATGAAGATATTAACAGTTATACTCAACGTATATGCAGGTGTATATTGTAATTTCATTTAATTTTCAATTATATTCCAACGTACAAAAATCCGTCAATCAGACTCAACAAATAAGAGTGCTGTGGTGATTATTAAAATCAGGAATAAATACAAATTTTAGTTAGTTTACATTTTAGTAGAAGATAAGATTTTAGTAAATTATAATGAAAAATCGATTGCAGGTTGTAGGACTAGCTCGACGCAAGGCAAGAATTGAGGAAATAGGAAAGGGTTACGAGAAAAAACTATTTGCATTAGAAACTGATGTAACCAAAGAACAGGATATCCTTGATGCTTTCGTATGGATAGAAAATAACATAGGTCCAATTTATGTAATGATAAATAACGCTGGTGTTTCTGCCCCTTCGCCAATTTTTGAAGTAAAGAGTGAAAACATCGAAAGTATTATACAAACAAATCTTATAGCTGTCACTTTGTGCACAAGAGAAGCAATTAGAAGCATGAAAACCAACAATATAGATGGAATTATAATCAACATAAATAGCGTTGCTGGACATTACATATTAAAATTTCCTGGTACATCTATTTATAACGCGTCAAAATTTGGAGTTACGGCTTTTACTGAATCAATTAGAAGTGAATTAGCCCAAGCTGGAAACAAAATTAGAATTACGGTAAAAAAACTATTTATTTCTAACTTAATAATTTGGCAGCAAATCTGTATTGTACTTTAAGAATAAAACTATAATAATATGTTGTTCATTTTCTTTAGAGTTTAAGCCCTGGACTAGTGGAATCTGAAATGTCAGGAAAGGCTATAGAAACTATGCCGTACCTTCGACCTCAAGACATTGCGCAAAGTGTTAAATATATACTCATGCAAGCTTCAAACGTAAATGTGAGTATAATAAGTATGTAAAATCGAACATTTGCACTTGAGAGATAGGGTTAACAGTATCTTCCAGTATTAATAGTTTATTCTGACTGAAGAAATGGGTAGTGGATTATTCCCTCAAATGACAACCACACAGTCGGCTTATTTTTTTTCAGATGTAACGATGGCTTTGGCATTTGACAAATGCCAAAAAATGAACTTTTTGGACAAATGCCATTTGTTCATCAGAAGTTCATCAAAAGTTCATCAGAATACAACCATTGTACTTTTTTTTTATATTATTAAAAAGGCCCCAGTTTTCGTTGCATGTTACAATCCAAAGCCGAAAAGCATTTTTCAGATTCTTAGTAAACAGCGAAGTGAACGCTTTGTACCTTCTGATTTTTTGAGCATCCTCGAGGAACTCACTTCAACTTTATCGCTTTTCCAATATTATTGTTAGAGATACACCCAGCTTAGTTACTAATATTCTTATTGTGACGCAAGGATATGATTCCACAGTTTCTTTTAGAGTGCCCTCATCAATGAAATGTTTGAGATTCTCATAGTATAATCAGAATCTTCAACCCAACGACAGATAGCTCTTTCATTGGAGTTTCCCTCTCAAAATTCGACATTCACTTTTCACGTTAAGTCCGAAGCGTTGTTTTTTAATTTATATTCATATAAACACGTCGCCTTTTACTTCACCGTCAACAGCTCCTGGTATACAAAATCCTATAAAAATTACGCACAATAAAAAATTATTAAACTATATGTTTAAGAGTTTTTTGTACCTGCTTTTACTCTACAGACACACAATTGAAACAAAGTGAAAATCTGCTCTTGATGATAGCTGAAATTTTTCGCTTGGTGGAGATGTCTACAAACAAAATTGTCGTATCTGGACAATTAAAATACACAAGTAACTATTGAAAGAATATTGCATCCACAAAAAGTCATAGTAGTGTGGCATTTGATCTGAAAGTGTTATAGGCCCGTACTTTTTTGAAAAGATGTGGCACAAAACGTCAATTCTGATCGCTGCAGCTACATGATTATCTCTCTGTTGGCGTGAAATAGAAGATATGGATATTGGAAATATATGGTTTCAACAGGACAGTGTCACAAGCCACACAACACGGTCCCGTCTTGGCTTTGTTACGCGAGATATTTCCCGAACGTGCAATTTTCCGCTTTTGTCAGGTGAATTGTCCGCCAAGAGCTTGTGATTTGTCACCGCTGGATTTTTTTTTAGGATAATGCAAAGGATCGTGTTTATGCGGACAATCCCCAAACTCTTGACGCTTTGAAAACGCAGACAGAGATGGCAGACCTATTGCCCGCTGTCATCGAAAATTACCTTAAAAGGATTTAGTCCTGTAGGATGTCCTGGGGGGGGGGAGCATTTGACAGATGTATTCCGCATGTAATGGCAATCTCCAACCAATATATTGAAACTGAACACACAAAATGGATAACCCAGTATGTTTAGGTAATATACATAACACTGAATTTGCATTTAACATGAATTAAATATATAAACAACTGCTAGAGTGTTTATATTAAAAAAAACTACAATGCATAGTAATACACGATAGAGAACTATAAAATATTAAAAGATCTTATACACTAATGTCCGATCGCCTTTTGGTTTCAAGATACAGGATCTTAAAAATTTGTTAGAAATTTTTTTTTAGTTTCGCGATTGTGATGACATTATTGAACCAAAATTAGTGTTTTGTGGTTTCGAGTATTATTAGAATATTATCATAGTTGGCTATGTAATTATGGCACCTGTCAAGTTAATATTGCATTAATTGATTCAAGTTTGGCGTGTTCCTGTTTACGTTTGTATTTGATTTTGCTGTTTGTCGTTTTCTAAAATTAATTTTAAAAATGGTTCTCTTTACTTTTGAAAAATACAGGGCCATGATTATGTGTTATGGTAAAGCTCGATCAAATTCTTCAGAAGCTCAACGTATCTTCCGAGAGATATCCATTAAGACATGTTCCTAATGTTAGAACATTTGACGTGCATAGATGTTTTGAGAGAAGATGGCTGTTTCAAAAAATCAAAAGTTAATATTGGGGTTGCCCGAATTCCTCGTAATGTTGAGAATGAAGGAACTGTTTCGCAAATAATGAAAATAATCCTAGAATAAGCATCAGAATAATAAGTTCAGCTGTACGGAATATTAACCGTGAATCAGTTAGACAAGTCCTCAAAAAGCTACTTTATCCGTTTCATTTCCAAAAAGTTCATCACCTATTGGAACAGGATTATTTACCCCGTGTATAATATTGCGTGTGGTTGCTACATCAAGGGCAAAATTTTGTTCACCGACGAAGCAGGTTTTAGTCGCGAGGGTATTTTGAACCTACATAACATGCACTATTGAAGTGATGAAATCCCTCATCAAACCATAATACGGAATTACCAGTATGGGGTTTCTATTAATGTGGGCAGGTATAATCAACAATCCTAATTGGTCCATTTCGATTGTCGAACCGATTGACAAGCGAGCTTTATCGACATTTTTTTTGGAAAATTAACTGAACAATTTATTAGAAAATGTCCCATTTAACATTATTCAAAGAATGTACTACATGCACAACGGCGCGCCAACTCACTTTTCTCGTCGAGCAAGGGAATTTTTGCAAAAAAGATTTGGAAATAGATGGATTGGTCGTGAAGGACCTATACTATGACCAGCCCGTAGTCCTGACCTAAGTCCCTCGATTTTTAATTTTGGGTATTTATGAAAACAGAAGAGTATGCCGTAAATATAAATAGTGAAGAGCAATTATGGGACAGAATTATGGAGTCTGCTGATAGATACCATAATAATCCAGGGATTTATAAAAAATGCCGTCAATCATCAACACAAAGCTTGGAAAAGTGAATCCAAGAACAAGGCCATCAATTTGAACACCTATAGAGCTAGGTATATATTTTTTCTATGTTGCGTTCGTAATGAACTCATTATGAAACCCAAAACAGTATCGAAATGAGCTTCATTTCGATACGCTTTCTTCATTTTTCAGTGCTGGCGTTGTTCGAACACAAAAATAAATATCATTGCTATCATTTGATTTTAAGAATTTAACTATATTTGACAGATATGATATATGTACGTAGGCTACACAAACAACGTATATTGCCTACAATTGACAACAATATATATTATATTTACTCTATATTATGTTTACTCTAAGTTCCGAAATTCACTAAATTAAGAGGATTCAGGAAGACATCATAATATCGAATTTCACCATCTATATTATGCGATAATATCATTATTAAAAACCAACATAAAAATCGCTGTTGAGATTTATGCTGTTGACAATTGACATTTAAATTCGTTTGAATTGCTACCGGTTTTCTCCTTATTAGTGTGTATTTATTCCCCCTTTTATTTAAACTTCGCGTTTTATATCAATCTTAACTATTAATTTTTCAAAAGAACACATCGCGATAGTAATCGGTAATCTTCCACTTATCTGGTGATAAGTTCTAGATCTAACCTCAGAATCCCGATATGTTTGAAGTCTCCATCAAAGAAGCTGGTTGATTCTTTGATTTTCAATTTTGAGAAAGAACGTGGTCATGGTGGACCAAGGAATATACTAATGGTAAAATATATGCGTTAAAAAGAACATTTGTTTTGAAAAAAAATATATATATTCACAGCTAGTACTGTTTCGGCTATATTGAAAGATATCAAAGAGGGTAGACTCTTGAGCAGTCACAAAAAACATGGGATCGTAAAAAAACCGTCAATAATACTGATAACTTTGCTCAAATGGCAATTCAAAATACAATATCTGATACGTATTGAAATAGTAAGTTCCATTTTCATGTCTCATTTTGTCATAATCACATCATATGTTTATCCTTCAGAACAACACGTTACGCTTAACACCTTGCATCACACCCTACAAGAGAGAAAGAAGTATACATAATGGTGGTAGATCATATTTATCAATAATTTTGGGTAACATTGGTTTCCGTTGGAAAAAATGATCCTCTCAGAGCACTAATGAAACAATCTCATATTATTCTTGGTCGAATAGATTTTCTGGTGCTTTCTAGATATATTATTGTTCATGCCGGTAATCGAAAAGGATTTATACCTGAAGCATCGCTTACATTTCCATCAAAAGGAAATGATCTAAACTATCATGGAGAAATGAACTCAAGTAACTTTCTGCTATGGTTTGAAGAACAGCTACTTAAAAATCTAGAGCAGCCATCTCCGATGATCATTGACAATGTACCTTACCGAAGTGTTACTGAAAAAAGTATCCCAACTTCTATTTCGAAAAAGATTGATTTCATCCAGGGTTTGTTAAATAACAATAAAATACAATATGATGATAACAACTCTTTGAAACCACAACTTCTGCAACTTGTTCAGCAGACCTCAAGAATAACTTTTCGAACCAGTCCCTAATAATGCTATGTGTAATTTGTATCAATAGATCTTAAAGCAAGTTCATTACTGTATTTGTGTAATATGTATATATAATGAGTTTCGTATGTTTACAATAGAATTAGTGCATTAGTATTACAAAATATTTTCTATTTGTTGTAAATAGAAACTCTGTAGTTCAATATTCAAATAAATAGTTCCTTTATAAACTTTTTTACTTAATTTATTGGATTATGCTCATACATTATTTATTGTTGATTCCTATAATATTTGTGCTTTTCTTATCCACTTTAATTATATGTAGTAAACCATTCAAGCAAAGTATTGTGAACTCTCTCCTATTAAATTTATTTCGTGTACCATTGATTACAAATTATTTCTTGTGCAGAGTGTGTAGCAATATTAGCTCTTTTGTATTTGATTTATTATGTACGTAGTTATAAATTACTTGAAAATCTTCTAAATTTCATTAATAGCTGTTTACTTTATTATTACGCGATCAGCATGGATCAATACTGAAACATAACCCATATATCACTTAAGTGACATCAGACGTAACCTATTCTGTAATTGTCAGTTCACCGGCAACAATGTGGAGGACAAGTGACATTTAAAAAATCGGAACTTACAATGAACTTATGTCACTCATGTATATATTTTTAAGTAAAATATCAAGTAATGTTGCCGAAAATTAATAAATAATTTGTAATATAATATATTTCGCGGATAGCATGATTTAAATTTGAAAATGTCAAGTATCAGTGTGACCATCTGCATCTTTATATAAAAATAAAACTCTGAACTTTCAAATTAAATAATTTCAATTTATTAAAGTAAAAAATGCAAAATAGAAAAAATAGTATAAGGTCTTCTGTCGAACTTGTTCGGCAAAATGGTGTCTCATGAAACTTGTGTTTTAATAAACTATTTCAAATTTAGTTGGTGTTATTTTTTGTTATGTAATGTTGTTGTTTTTAAAGCTAAAACCAAGCAGCGATTTTCTTTTGTTGTGAGCTGTTAAAGAGAAATAAATTTTCTAATGAAGTATATTAAGATTTTTTTTAATCAGCAATACGTCAAATGTTGATAAATTATTGGAATAATTAGGTTAACAGCTCTGTCATGAGAAGAAATTTAAAAAAAATTTCTGACAATCTTTTAAGATCATCATGTCTTAAAAACAAAAGGCTATAGGACACTAGTGTAAAAGAACTTTTTTAGTATTTTATGGTCTTCTAGCGCGTGATACTATGCATTGTAGTTTTTTCAATGTTACCTTGTATATGTTAGTGAATGTAAATCGCAAGAACTCTTTATGATTTGTAAGATTTCGAGATGACAGGAAGAGAATCCAAAAAATAACCAGAAACAAATAAAAATTGAACATTATACGTCTACGCACGCTTCATGTCTAACTTCTTGACAATCGATAAAAAAATATCAGATTGAATCACTGTTAACTCTTTTCAAAGGAGGGTTAACGTGCGGAATGGAGATCACCAAAAAGTTTATGGATCAGACAGTAAACCAAATGATGGACTTTCCTTTTGATGTTTTATGTATATATTTATATTTGATGTTATAAACAATATATGTAATGTAATAACGCTTGTATTTTAGGTATAAGTTCATTTTTGATATCTTATCGTTATATTAATATTTGCGTCTGTTCTAATTTTATTGTTTATCGGTTTGACTAGTTACATATTTTTCTTTTATGTAACTAATAAAACTTCTTAAAAAAATTATTCTCAATTTTATTTTTAAATTACTAAAATTTAAAGAATAATTAAAAATTAGTTATAACTGTAGTGTAGCTACTTAATTTTTAATATGCCAATTTTGCTATTAAATATATTCAATTTTCTTGACGTTTCAGATAACCGAATTGATGATAAGAGCTGTTGGAGAAATATTGTAAAATTTATAATATTAACTTGTATATCCTATTTGCAATATGTACATATTCTATTTGAATTAAATAAACATTCAATTAAATTGTTATTAATTTGTTCATAATTTTTATTCGGAAATATTTGCTTCTGAAATTTATAATATCAAACTCATCACTGTCTCACATCTTATCAGTATTTGTTCGAATAACCTTGGTTATAATACTTTAACAAAAATATTTTAGATAACTTTAGTAAGTAGAATTTTAAATATTATATATTATAAAGTTAGCCGAACGCGAATTTCTCGCTACACAATCAGAATCAAAATAACGTGCCTTCAAAAACATTTCTCATTATAGTAGGTTTCTATAGTCGTTTTTTAATTAATTAAGTAATCAAGGATTGGTGCAGAGGCGATGTTTTAGAAAACTTCAAATTCTGACAGTTGTCATACATTAATTGTTGTCATACATAGTAATGCATCAAATTAGAAACGCTTACATTTTTTAAATTATTTTATTATAATGTTACAACATAAAATATTTATTATTCAATTGGCCGAAAATTAGAAAATGAAGATTGGGTTTATTCCACCAATCAATGCTTACAGAATTTTCGCCAACAGTGTCCTAATTTAGTTACTTACGCACAATTGCAAAAAGATATTCAAACTTGCGTTATTAAATTTGGCGAAACAGGACCAATAACTCGTAAACCTGACGGTGAAGCAAGTAGAAAACGAACAGCAAATTGCATGGAGGATATTCGACGTCGAATGAACAACTCACCCAAAAAACAATCGCAAAAGTCACAATAAGTTCATTTGTCAGTGGGAAAACGGTATGCTGTTTTAAAAAAGGACTTAAGGTTGTTTCCATATAAAATTCAAGCAGTTTCGGAACCCAAACAGGTAGATTTTGTTACGAGAACAAAGTATTGTCTACGGGTTTTTGAATAACATAAAATAATAATGACATTCTCGACAAATGCTTCTCTTCGGATGAGGCTGGTGTTCATCTTTTAGGATATTTAAATAAGCAAAATATGAGAATTTGGTCTGTAGAAAACCCTCATGAATTTGTGGAAACTACAGCTACATATATAAAAAATAGGCGCCTGGCTAGCAGTTTCAAGAAGACGAATTATTGGTCCTGTACTTTATTTTTGCTGAAAGATATCGAAATGAATTATTAGAGCCGTTTATTAATGAACTTCATGATGATGAACTTACGGAAGGATATTTTCAAGCAAAATAATGCACCAGCGCACAAATCTGGAGAAACAATAACTAGCTTTTTTTCAAGAATTTTTCGATACAAAAATTATTAATTTTCCTCCAAGATCTCCAGATTTGACAAGTTTAGACTATTTTATTTTTCCCATACCATTTTCAAGACCAAACAGTACACAATCGAAGAACTTCGTAATGCTATTGTGAATTCTTTTCTTGACATAATCCAAGAAATCCTAATAAATGGCTTTGCCTTCAAAATAATGGTCAATATTTCCAACATATGCTTTCATATTATTTTCTCTTAATTTTGACTATTGTAATAAATATTTTTTCAAAAACTAAATTACTAATTTATTACACATATTTACGTGACATACCAAAACTATCAAAATTATACATTTGTGACAGATTCCTTGCACTGTCACCAACTATTAAAAAAAGCATGGCCGTCTCTAATGAGGAAAGTTTTTGAAGGCACGTTAGTTTATATTTGTTATCGTAGAAGTTTTTCATAAAAAGTTCAATGCCATTTTAATGCTTAAAAATAAAGTACATATTTCATCTATAGGTAAATACATTTTATATAATTTATAGTAGTATTTTACAAATATGTGTTATAGGAAATAATACATTGGATGGAAAATAAAAATAAAAGAACTTATCCGATATTAAAGACACATCCTTAAATAATAATAGATAGCTTACATCCATTAAACGGGAAGGAAGAATTAGGGTAATTCAACACATCTTTACAATTAAAGGGAACCTAAAAAAAAAACCTAAAAATAAAATAAGAAACGTATTATATATTCCCAAATGGAAAAAGATTAAACGAAAAGAATAATCGTAGTAGGAACTTTAAAGTTTTATAACGTTATATATTAAAAATTAAAATTTTAAAAGTTATTTACAAAAGTATTGGTTATATTAAACAAACCAAGATATCAAGCTAGAATCAAAAAAAAACATACTTGAGTAAGTAAAACCTCACCAAATTTTATATAAACCAGAAATACAAGTTCTGGAGAGATATTTTCACACAAATATGAACTTGTGTTATGTTCTCCACACCCGATTTTTAATAATATTTTATATTATTAAGATGTTTTTTCTTTATACAAAATTTGGCAAGGTTCTACCTACTCAAGTATGTTTCAAATTACTTTGTTTTCAAGCTAGAATACACATAACATTATAATAAGCGTTTTCCATATCCCATTTTCAAATTATAAAGCTGTTAAATAGAATAATTTAAAACAATAGCAGTGGTGGTTCTTGATTACGTACGATATAAGCTGCTGCACGGATGAGACTGCTTCGAACAATTTCGGTTGCAGCTACTTGCTTCTCTGTGTATATGAAAGCTTGCGTGCGTCATCAAGTACCGCCACTGAGCAATAGTCATGCTAAATCCATAATACAAATATTAATAGACATTATGAAGTCCTTTTAAAACATAAAAGAATGAAAGGCAGTGAAAAAACAACAGAAAACCTTAATTTAAACAGGTCAATCCGGAAAAAGATAGATTCGGGACTGTCGGACAAGATCGGATAGCTCAAATGACGGCTATATAAGAGGAAACTCAAAGCAAACAAAGCATTTCTATTCTTCGTTTAAGAGCAACAAAATACACACTCTGCAACTAGTAATAATTTACGAGTTTAATACTTTTCGAATATATACAGTACGAAATGATCATTGATACGGAAAAAAGTTATTAACTAATGTGGCCTTTACCTGATGAAAATTCATTTAATAAAAAAAGTTATTATTCATTAAAGACTAAAAAATATTGAATTTCGTTAATTAATTCACGAATACGTTTGAACTATTTAATTTAAATAAAATTATTTTACTTAATTAAATATGTTTTTAATTATAATTAAAATACGAAAAAGTTATTTACCAAAAGGAATTTGGAACAATCCGGGAAAGATTAGTAAAATATTTAAACTAATAAATTTTTTTTAAGTAATAAAAATTAAAATTTTCTTAAACAATAGACGATTTGTTTTGAAATGTAAATTGTAAATTCAATTCTTTCTGAAAAATTATATGTACAAGATATCTGGACATACTGCGTTGGGTCTATATCTACAAGGTATCGTAGAGAACAGACATATAAGTTATTTATATATCAAGGGATTAAAGTGGAGTTGTAATCGCGAGTGAGAAAGTTTAAGTCATGAGCGTTTAGCGAGTGACTTTTATTTATTACACGCATTTAGTTAATAATTCACATTAAACAAAAAATAGAGGTGAATGGAAACCCTTCGTTTTTAAGAATAGTGTAAAACCAAAAATTTTGAAATGACTTATATGCGCCTGATCGAGAATATCTAACAGTTTTTTTTACATTATTCAATGAAACAGAATTATATTTCTCTACGTATGTCTTTCAAACTTCTTTCTTCTTATAATTTTATCCTAAAGTTTATCTTTTGGAGACAGTCAATAAAAGGAAAAATACATACATTAGATTTAGTAATTAAAATATTAAAACATTAAGTGACCATTTAATATAATGTTTCTTAAGATAAATTTACTATAAGGTAACGCATTAATTTACATCGAATTAAAAAAATGAGAAAAAGGAATTTTCTTTTATTAATTTAGACATCTGACGAACATGTCTGATTTAACAAATAAGATTGCTGTAGTAACCGGTGCAAGTTCTGGCATAGGAGCGGGAATTGATAAAGAATTATTACAGTTAGGAATGAAAGTAAATTTAAATTTAAATTTTAGTTAAGATTTTAGCGAATTAATTAGAATAATTTTTGTAGGTCGTAGGGCTAGCTCGGCGTAAGACAAGAATTAAGGAATTAGGAAAGGGTTACGAGGGCATTAGAAACTAATGTAACTAAGGAACAGGATATTCTCGAATCTTTCGCCTGGGTAACAGATAACGTTGGTCCAATCTATGCAATGATAAATAACGCTGGTGTTTCCGCTCCTACACCAATTTTTGAAGCAAAGAGTGAAAACATAACAAAGATTATAAATACTAATCTTACAGCTCTTATGCTTTGCACAAGAGAAGCAGTTAAAAGTATGAAAGCCAACAATGTTGATGGGATTATAATAAATATAAACAGCTATCTTGGACATTATTTGATAAAATTTCCTGGTGTATCTATTTATAACGCGTCTAAATTTGGAGTTACTGCTTTTACCGAATCAGTTAGAAATGAATTAGGCCAAAGCGGAAGTAAAATTAGAATTACGGTAATGAAACTGTCCAGTTCTAAGTTAACACTTTTACTGTAGATAAATAATAAATATGCTTTGGTGTAGAAAATTACAATAATATGCGGCCTATTTTTTAGAGTTTGAGCCCTGGACTAGTGGAATCGGAAATGTCAGGAAATGCTATAAAAATTTAGCACATCTTCGACCTGAAGACATTGCACAAGGTGTCAAATTTATTCTCACGCAAACTTCAAACGTAAATGTGAGCATATTAGTTATAGACAATTTAAGCAGTTTACACCGAATTAGTAGTTGCAATGATTATTTATTTCAGAATAATTGAAACATATATGAGTAGGTAAACCCCACCAGTTTTGTATAATACAAAGGTATTTTTAATAATATAAAATATTATTAAAAATCTGGTGTGAAGAACACAAATGCAGGTTCACTATTAATATTTCTTGTGAACGTGTCCGAATATATCCTATCCCCAGAGACGTAGATACGTATTTCACCTTTCTACAGGCTCATCGGTACGCCTCTGCTGGAGAAAGGATATTCCCAGACACATTCACAAAAAAGAACCACATCGCCCTATCACCGTAATTATCCAGATCGGGCGCAGAAGTAAATTCGGCGCTGCCTGTTGTCAGACAGCCGAAGTACCTCGCATACCGTCCACATAGTTACCGGACACGTTCACAAAAAATATTAATAGTGAACCTGCATTTGTGTTCTTCACACCAGATTTTTAATAATATTTTATATTATTAAAAATACCTTTGGATTATTTATTTATTTATTTGATATTTCAGATAACCGAATTGATGATAAGGGCTGTTGGTGACGTATTGTAGATATTACAACATTAACCTGAGTAGTGTATTTTCAATATGTACACACTCTATTTGAATTTAAATAAACTGTATTTAATAATAAATAAATTGTGTTTAATTTATTCATAATTTTTAAAACGGAAAATGAATTTTTTTATTTTAATTGGTGTCCTGTGTAACTCCGTATTATCTGAAAGTTCTTGTTTATTATCTTTCTTGATGATTCTTATCAATATTCATCGAAATAAACTTTGACGTAATGTAATACTTTAATAAAAATATTACAGAAAAGTTAAGCATGTTGAAGTCTAGATAGACAGGCAGATAGAACTTTTGGTAATAAGCAAGTGACCGAAAACTAGATTGTTGTAGAATCTTAGTAGATGAAATGAAAAATTATTTTCTTAATGATTTCAGATATTTTTGGTATTTTTCGACGGTTAATATTCATAAATGCTTTGAAATAAATGAAAATCTCCAACATGATGTACAGATTTCTACAACCTTTTTCCTGGTTTGAATTCAAGCAGAAAGCCCTAATCACTACCTAAACTAAATTACAGAGATTTGATAATAAACCTTTTACCGAAAAAGATTTCCTGTACCTGCTCGTCATAATAATATTAAAATTTTAGGTTAGGGTTTTGAATTGTAGACCATTTTTTATTCAAAACATGCCTCGATTTCACGAAGTAATATATTAATGTCTGTAGCCCAAAGTAGAATTCGACGACAATAAACCAATATCACTCTTTCTCAATTATGAAATTCAAGCAATCATAAAGAGCGATTAGGCTAAAATCTTATGGGACTTCTCCTTTAACCTAACGACATAATTTAAATATACGAAATCGAATTCAACTCCACTAATCTGATGTTGTGGGCGACACATCATGTCTAATGGAAAGAATTATCATGAAAAGGAATTAGAAAAAAATAGA
The DNA here is from genome assembly GCA_935421215.2 of Melolontha melolontha. Lineage (NCBI taxonomy): Eukaryota > Metazoa > Arthropoda > Insecta > Coleoptera > Scarabaeidae > Melolontha > Melolontha melolontha. The sequence continues at coordinate 91,866,686 of OW285239.1, forward strand.
AGTTTCGGAATTGGCATTCTAAGTTATATTTATCAGCAACAGGAAGCGACATTTTGAGGACAACATATTGATTCACATCAATATGTTGTCCTCAAAATGTCGCTTAATTAGAATAATTTTTGCACGTTGTAAGGCTAGATCGACGTTGAATTGGGAATTAGGAAAAATTTTCGAGAGCATTAGATACTATTCCAATTAAAGAACAGGATATTCTTGATGTTTTTACGTGGATAGCAAATAATGTTGATCCCACCTATGTAATAATTAATACCGGTGTTTTTTGCTCCTGCGCGTATTTTTGAAGCAAGAAGTGAGAACGTTATGAGTATTCTAAATACTAATCTTATTGCTCTTATGGTTGTGTAGAAAAGAAGCAGTTATAAATATGAAAACTAACAATGTAAGTAGGTCTATTAAATAGCTATGCTGAAAATATCCTGGTGTAACTCTTTATAGCCCGTTCAAATTTAAAGTTACTGCTTTTACGGAATCGGTTAGACATGAATTAGCCTAAACAGGAAGAAAAATTAGTATTACGGTAATGAAACTGTTCATTTCTAGATTAATACAGTAAATAAGTAATAAATGTACTTTAACGTATAAAACTACAATAATAAGCAGCTTACTTTTCATAGCTTAAGTTCTGGGTTGGTGGAATCAAAAATTTCATAAAAATTTATAGAAAATTTGGTACAACTTCGACATAAGGTGTTCAGTACCTATATTCTTAGGCAAAGTTTAAGCGTAAATGTAAGTACATATAATAGTTATGTATAATTTAAACCATTTACATAACACAGAACATGTAATTATCTGATTATTTATTTATTTGATACTAGTCGACCCGACAGACGTTGTACTATCCAAATTTCAATAAATTTGTTTGTGATCGTTTTGTGAATTTGTGAAAAGCGATTCTAAATGTGTAAACAAACTAAATATATGAGAAAAAAAATATGTTTCTGAGTGATCATTGTATCTATTAACGATTGGGGCTATAAATAATCAATTTGTAGAGGAGACCATTCAGAAGTACACAAATGGAAAATTTTACATGAGAGATGAATTATTCGGGAAACAAAAGTAAAAACAAATGTAATTCTAACGAACAAAACAAAAAGTATTTTAAGTAAGTTTGAAAGTGTTTTAGATAAAGATTTAGATTTTACCAGACTTAGACAAATTTGTGAAGGTTCGTCTACAGATGTGTTAAGTTGTTTCAAAGATTATTTTAATTATGCAAACATCACTACACTAGATGTGGAGCGATCGTTTTCTTTATACAAGCACATATTTTACTCACGGCGGACGCGTTTTCGAGAAATAACTTTGGAGACGCACCTTATGTTAACAATATTTCATCGCGCTTCTCCAGATTTTCAAGTCACGGAAAACGCATAAGACGGTTTTTTTTTAATCATCTAATTACATACATTTTAGTTTTTTTTTTATACGTATCATCGAGAACGTTTCATAATCTAGAAAAACCGTCTTACATTTTTTTTTGTATCTAACATAATAACAGCACCGTTCGTGATAGTATATCTCTAGATATTAATAATGTTTCGCATGCGGGAACCAATTCGTTAGTCACGCCTCTGCTTTCGCTCTTAATTGGTCCACTCTAGTTATTAAATATAACATACATAAAATGTAAATAAATACCATAACCTAAAATCTATTTTGTTTGTGACTTATGCGTACTTCAAGGTAATGAATCACAGAAGTAAATAATTTTATAGATAGCTTTACGTTTCATGGGTATCACGATCCAAAGACTTTTTGATCATACGTTATATATATACTGAACATTTTTACTTTATTTTGTATGCTGTTTAGATCTATGGTTTTTTGTTTTGTTTAGAATTTTTTGAAATCGTCTTCTCTCCTGATTTTTGTTTTCTTAGTGGAGTCTTCCTTTTTCACGTATATCTTTCCTTCCCTTGTCCATGCATATTTAATTTTATGTTATTTTTCAGTTGTCTTGCTTGATAGAATAATTTATATGTTTTATTCGTTAATTGTTCATTTATGTAGATTCTATTATTTCTTCCTTTTAGACCACATTCAATAGTGCCTATTGTTCCAATGTCTTTCCTGGCTTTAAGAATATAATCCTTCTGCTCCTTTGTTTCAAGTTTGGCAACAATAAGGCTGTTATCTCTATTTGATCCTTGACTATGACAGTTTACTATGTTGATGTTTTCTCCTTTTGTATTTATCATCTTTATTACTTTTTCTACTGTCTGTTTCAGGTTTTCGTTCTTTTCCTGGCGATCTATTCCATTTATTATGTTACTTTCTATTTTCTCTCTTTCGATAGTTTCTATGATTTTTTCCATATCTTCCAGTTTCCTTTCAAGTCCATGTTTTCTCTTTCCCTTTCTTTTAAGTGTTTTTATTTCTTTATTTTCCTTTTGTATTTCCTCGAACTTACTTGGGATGAAGATAATGGATTTTTTCAGATTTTCTGGTTTTTTGAATATGTCGTTATTTGTTATTTCGTCTTCGCTATCATTTGTATCATTTTCTTTTTTCTTGTTTTTGTCGTTTGGTAAGGTGTTTAAGGAAAGGCGGGTTACACAAAAAAAAACACGCTTCACGCCCAGGAGTCTATAACAATAGGAAGACTGCGGTTTTATTGATCGAACTTTTAGTATTGTCCATGAATATAAATGTGTTTATATTATTTATGCTTACTCTTTCACTTAGTACACAAAAATGGAGTAAACGTTCTCTACGATATATACGGTCTCGTTATATTGGTAAGGTGTATATATAAAAACTTACCGTTTCAAAAACTCAATTCCACTTTATAAATATATAAGACGCACAGTCTCAAATCACCATCAGTATAAGGCAGACAGTCTTACAGTATCATTCAGTCTTACATTAACATTAGTATAAAACGCTCAGTTTTAAGACAACAGTCTCAAATTGTCATCAATATAAGGCGCACAGTCTTACAGTATCATTCAGAGTCTCATATTAACATCAGTATAAGACGCACGGTCTTAAGACAATAGTCTCAAATCAAAATCAATATAAGGCACACAGTCTTACATTATCATTCAGAGTCTCGTAACATCATAACAATCATTTTTTAATAAGAGACACCAGTCTCAACAGAAGTTTAAGCTAGTATAAGTCATTATAGATCCAAAATAAATGTATATAGTGTAAATAAATATATATAGATTAAAGTACATTTATTCATTAACCAACAGTCACCGATGATTTAAAAAGTAGAGTGTATACAGAGGTATTTTTAATAATATAAAATATTACTAAAAATCTGGTGTGAAGAACACAAATGCAGGTTCACTATTAATATTTTCTGTGAACGTGTCCGAATATATCCTATCCCCAGAGACGTAGATACGTATTTCGCTTTTCTACAAGCTCATCGGTACGCCCCTGCTGGAGAAAGGGTATTTCCAGACACATTCACAGAAAAGAACCACCTCGCCCTATCACCGTAATTATCCAGACCGAGCGCAGAAGTAAATTCGGCGCTACCTGTTGTTAGACAGCCGAAGTACCTCGCATACCGTCCACATAATTAATGTGAAGTAACGACGCCCTTCCAAAGGTTAGCACAGCCAACTTTCTAGAAAACTGCATTTTGCTTGTGCCTTCACTCATACTACGGCTTAACCGCATGTGTAATGTATCAGAATAATTGAAATGAGTGAAGGCACAAACAAAATGCAGTTTTCTAGAGAGTTGGCTGTGCTAACCTTTGGAAGGGCGTCGTTACTTCACATTAATTATGTGGACGGTATGTGAGGTACTTCGGCTGTCTGACAACAGGTAGCGCCGAATTTACTTCTGCGTTCGGTCTGGATAATTACGGTGATAGGGCGAGGTGGTTCTTTTCTGTGAATGTGTCTGGAAATATCCTTTCTCCAGCAGGGGCGTACCGATGAGCTTGTAGAAAAGCGAAATACGTATCTACGTCTCTGGGGATAGGATATATTCGGACACGTTCACAGAAAATATTAATAGTGAACCTGCATTTGTGTTCTTCACACCAGATTTTTAATAATATTTTATATTATTAACAATACCTTTGTATTATACAAAACTGGTGGGGTTTACCTACTCATGTATGTTTCAATTATTCTGATACATTACACATGCGGTTAAGCCGTAGTATGAGTGAAGGCACAAACAAAATGCAGTTTTCTAGAGAGTTGGCTGTGCTAACCTTTGGAAGGGCGTCGTTACTTCACATTAATTATGTGGACGGTATGCGAGGTACTTCGGCTGTCTGACAACAGGTAGCGCCGAATTTACTTCTGCGCTCCGTCTGGATAATTACGGTGATAGGGCGAGGTGGTTCTTTTCTGTGAATGTGTCTGGAAATATCCTTTCTCCAGCAGGGGCGTACCGATGAGCTTGTAGAAAAGCGAAATACGTATCTACGTCTCTGGGGATAGGATATATTCGGACACGTTCACAGAAAATATTAATAGTGAACCTGCATTTGTGTTCTTCACACCAGATTTTTAGTAATATTTTATATTATTAAAAATACCTTTGTATTATACAAAACTGGTGGGGTTTACCTACTCATGTATGTTTCAATTATTCTGATAGAGTATATACAGCCTTACAACCTGTGCACGGTGAATAAGGGTTGTCATAGGGGTAGTGATTCTAGTCACTCACGTTGAAGTAATACCGCCAGAAACCGGATACAATCATAACATTGGTGTCATCAGCCCAACAATACATTAGTCCTTCGAGAGCCAGATTCTCCCGAAAGCAGATCAAATACATTAGAAGTCGATATAAAAGAAAAACTTTCGGAAGCTAGGGGAGTAATTAATATTTTAAACAGTAATCAAGACAATTTTAAGTGTTTAATTAAATATTTTGATTCCAATATTACAACACACTGTTGCTTATTGTCATGTTTTGAAAATAATAATGCTGCACGTATTAACAATGATTTTGTAGGTATTGGGGAAGGTTTATTAACTTCAATTGAATTGTCTACCCATTTTTCTAAAACTTTATCAAAGTGAATCTTTTACTAAAGAATATAATCAATTACCTCATGAACTTCAGGCAGAGTAAATAATAATAGCAATTTATTATGCCTGAATTCCTTTGTACCGACGAAACGGATCTTATAAGAGTTTGTGAATGTTTGAAACATTATAATACTCCATACAAATCATAAGCATCAAGTTGAGTACGCAACAAAGATCAAATATAAATATTAGCTATTGTCAGTTTAAATGCACCTTGTGCTGGTAACAAGCAGAACATCATTCAATTACGCTTCCTGTACAAGTAGAAGACATCCTTAATTCTCATCTTATAGCAACAAATCTTGTGATTCCAACGACCAATCATTTCTCACGCCCTCACATTGTCGAAATGGAAGCTGCGTAACTCCAATAGCGGAACCAATCTTCGATCGTTTAAAATTTTGAGAACATTTTGTCCAGTTAATATGCGAACCGCGAGTGATGCACACAGAAAAATAAATAGTGTAGGTTACTACAATTGCAATATCTCATACTAAAAACATTAATTACTATAGTGACAGCTATCGAGGTGTAATAAAAAATGCTACATTATTGCAGTTTCCTGAAGTGGTTGCTTATACAATGCAGTTGGCGTAAAATAGCGTGATAGGTTGTGGTAAGAAAGACACTTATGGCGTATAGTACGTAATAGTACTAGGTATTTTTTTCTTTCTTTCTTTATTATCCTTCTTTTATCTTTCGGTGTCGATTAGTTGAAGTATTATTTTTTTTTACTGGTCACTCATTCAACAATTGTTCACGTTAATACTATTAACTTGAGCACACAGTCGCATTATCTGCTCTCACATTATGTCGCTTATACTCCTGTATAAATATTATTACAGATATAGCGCCCTTGATTTACCCATCGTCATAGGAATCGTGAGAGTGCAAAATAGTAGTATGTATATTAATCAAAATAGATAATCTTATTATCACAGCATCGTATTAGGTACTTATATCAAACAATACTAATTGGTTGGATTTTAATAATCTCTTTCGAAAAGGATCGAATGCACATTAATCCTTATACAAAAATAATGGGTTGCGTTACTTTTAGGATCGTCAAATTTTATATTAACATTTTTTTATTTGACTACTAATTGTGTTGTGTATTAGCGCATGTTCTTTTGGAAAGTATTTGTAAAATCTGCCGCAATACCACACTACAAAAAGATAGTTTCTAGTCATTTCTAGTATCTTTACTCTAGTTGGATTTAATACTCGTTTTTTTTATTGAACCACAGTTGTAGTATATATTTCCACAATATACTCACTACAAATATTGTGTTCTCTGTACAACTATATTAATCAAAATAGATAATCTTATTATCACAGCATCGTATTAGGTACTTATATCAAACAATACTAATTGGTTGGATTTTAATAATCTCTTTCGAAAAGGATCGAATGCACATTATTCCTATATACAAAAATAATGGGTTGCGTTACTTTTAGGATAGTCAAATTTTATATTAACATTTCCTTATTTGACTACTAATTGTGTTGTGTATTAGCGCGTGTTATTTTGGAAAGTATTTGTAAAATCTGCCGCAATACCACACTACAAAAAGATAGTTTCTAGTCATTTCTAGTATCTTTACTCTAGTTGGATTTAATACTCGTTTTTTTTTATTGAACCACAGTTGTAGTATATATTTCCACAATATACTCACTACAAATATTGTGTTCTCTGTACAACTATATTAACTATATTAATCAAAATAGATAATCTTATTATCACAGCATCGTATTAGGTACTTATATCAAACAATACTAATTGGTTGGATTTTAATAATCTCTTTCGAAAAGGATCGAATGCACATTATTCCTTATACAAAAATAATGGGTTGCGTTACTTTTAGGATAGTCAAATTTTATATTAACATTTCTTTATTTGACTACTAATTGTGTTGTGTATTAGCGCATGTTCTTTTGGAAAGTATTTGTAAAATCTGCCGCAATACCACACTACAAAAAGATAGTTTCTAGTCATTTCTAGTATCTTTACTCTAGTTGGATTTAATACTCGTTTTTTTTATTGAACCACAGTTGTAGTATATATTTCCACAATATACTCACTACAAATATTGTGTTCTCTGTACAACTATATTAATCAAAATAGATAATCTTATTATCACAGCATCGTATTAGGTACTTATATCAAACAATACTAATTGGTTGGATTTTAATAATCTCTTTCGAAAAGGATCGAATGCACATTATTCCTATATACAAAAATAATGGGTTGCGTTACTTTTAGGATAGTCAAATTTTATATTAACATTTCCTTATTTGACTACTAATTGTGTTGTGTATTAGCGCGTGTTATTTTGGAAAGTATTTGTAAAATCTGCCGCAATACCACACTACAAAAAGATAGTTTCTAGTCATTTCTAGTATCTTTACTCTAGTTGGATTTAATACTCGTTTTTTTTTATTGAACCACAGTTGTAGTATATATTTCCACAATATACTCACTACAAATATTGTGTTCTCTGTACAACTATATTAACTATATTAATCAAAATAGATAATCTTATTATCACAGCATCGTATTAGGTACTTATATCAAACAATACTAATTGGTTGGATTTTAATAATCTCTTTCGAAAAGGATCGAATGCACATTATTCCTTATACAAAAATAATGGGTTGCGTTACTTTTAGGATAGTCAAATTTTATATTAACATTTCTTTATTTGACTACTAATTGTGTTGTGTATTAGCGCATGTTCTTTTGGAAAGTATTTGTAAAATCTGCCGCAATACCACACTACAAAAAGATAGTTTCTAGTCATTTCTAGTATCTTTACTCTAGTTGGATTTAATACTCGTTTTTTTTATTGAACCACAGTTGTAGTATATATTTCCACAATATACTCACTACAAATATTGTGTTCTCTGTACAACTATATTATCAAAATAGATAATCTTATTTCTTTATTTCACTACTAATTATGTTGTGTATTAGCGCATGTTATTTTGGAAAGTATTTGTAAAATCTGCAGCAATACCACACTACAAAAAGATAGTTTCTAGTCTTTTCTAGTATCTTTACTCTAGTTGGATTTAATACTCGTTTTATTTATTGAACCACAGTTGTAGTGTATATTTCCACAATATACTCACTACAAATATTGTGTTCTCTGTACAACTACATTTTTTCCCTGTGTGTTTCAACGACCAATGACTGAAGTGTGTGTATTGCCAATTATGTAATTGGAGCGAACGTTAATCAGTGGTTTTCAAGGCGGGCAGCATGATAAGGACTCATTTAGAATATTTTACATATTTAAGGTAATATAGTTATACAGGCTGATTCAAATTAAGTGTTAACCATTGCTATCTTCGTTATTGTAGGAGCTACGTTGTCAGTTAAATTAGAAAAGTTGTATTGTTTTTTTCCACTGATTACGATAGAGAAAACAAAAAAAAAACAATTTAACGTGTAGCTTCCCAGTTATTTTTAAATATGTATATTTTTCTAATGGAACACATAGTATAATATACCAATCGATACAAAATCAATTGCTTCACAAAAGTGTTTATATTATTTTTTTCACAAAAGTACTGAACTTTGACCAACATAATTTATTTATAAACTAAAATTAAAGTATAACAAAAAAAAATTCTAAATTTAATTTTCAAAAACATCGCCTTCTACTTCGACATATTTTTGGGCCCTTTTTAAAACATTTCGTGTTGCATTAAAAACAACTCTCCCTTAACAGAAATAATAACATTGCCGAGTTCATTTTTTGGTATTGTACCTCGCTTTGTAAGTCTCGTTTTTTACATATCACCAAAAATAAAAATCTAGAGGTGTTATGTAAGGCGAACGAGGGAGAAAACGAACTGGCCCATGTGTTGCTATCCACCTATCTCCAAAGAGTGTCTGCAGAAGTGTTGAAACGGCTCGATAATTATGTGCAGGTGCCCCATCCTGTTGGAAATAAACATTTGGCCGAGTCGCTAAATCCACATTGTCTAAAAATTCTTCTAGTAACGGTCTAGTAACGCTGTTGACCTAATAGAGAATTTTCATTACTCCAATAATGATTATTCTTTCTATTATACATAATCGCTATTTGAAAAATTTGCCTCATCACTTCACAATACTTATCTGGAAAAGCTTCGGTCTTCAGTACATTTACGAAACCATAGAGCAAACTCTAATCTTCTACCACCGTCACCATCTTCTAACGTCTGCATTGGAACTCCGTGCACAGTAGTATTCTATACCATGTGGCCGCGTGCGTCTGCACCATAGCGAAACCTGTAGTGTAAGCAAAACACACAGAGGTGTCCGTGTGTTAGAACGGTAAAGAAGTAGACGCAATGTTCCAATGGATATCGCATATCCCTATGATGCAGTCGTATTTGTCCAATAAATTCACATTTAGACGGTGTAGTGACGCAAGCGCATTAGCTGTCGCTCCCGCATATGGGTGTTAGTTTATATCGTCAGAGGAACTACTCGCTCACATTATTTAATAAACCGCGTTGTTGGTGTACGTAACGGTCATTTAAAAAATGGAGTATTATACACCGGAGCAAAAACTCTTTATGATTAAACAATTTTACGGTGGTAATTCCGCGGAAGTAGCTCGAGCTTTATTTGCAGCTAATTACCCTGAAAGTCAAATTCCCAATGCAAGCACCATTCGTAGGACAGTTAATCGGTTCGAAACTACATTTTCTATAGTAACTAATAAAAGTAAAGTTGTTCCGGATAAGAATATAAGTGATATAGAAATTAGAGTATGTGCTTTAGTCGAAGTAAGTCCCACTATGTCGTCTCGATAAATTGCCCGCGAATTGGGTATCAGCAAAACAACGGCTCAAAATATTTTACGTACTAATAAATATCGTTCATACAAATTTACATGTTCACAAGTTCCTTTTCCGGATGATTATTATCGCCGTATGCAATTTTGCGAAAGAATGATAAATAAATATCACGAAAATGAATTCTTATAATACGCCCGCTGTCGGTGTGGCATTTCAAGTTGGCACGCCCATTATAGTCGACCAGTAGTTACTAATACATGCATCGCGCTATCGATGGCGGCCACACGGTATATCGAATTCTACAGTAGTATTCTACTGTCGCTTTCTATTCCTACCAAAATTCGTACTCCGTGTTGATATCGCATCTCGTCGGATTTGTTCCTAACTTTAATTTCCATTCTAAAAATATTAGTTTATCTTAGCGGTTATTTTTGTGAATTTACCAAATTTTTATTGACTCCGTTATTTTGGCAGGCTTTTAAAAGATACATTTGTAAATATATTGCCTTAAATTCTTAATCCCCTTTATTTTGTTTGTTTCGTTTATTATTTACATTTCTTAGTTTTCCTTTTATCTTTCGTTTTCCTGTTCTGACAAATTATATTATTCATTATTAGTACAGATATAATAATAAACTTATTCTTGCATCACAGTAAAAAAAAGGTAATTAAAAATATATCACAATAACATACAATTATCTTGTTTTTATTTGAAGATGTTACCTGGATTTATTTACAATGCAATTGCTACAAATGAAACAGACATGCAATATACACGTCTGTAACTGTACACTGTTTCATTTGTAACAACAATGCAATGGAACAAGACAGATAAGAGGAATTCCGGCTATACCATAATGAAAGACGATTTATGAGAGAAGCTAGCAATTCACCTGTTTAGACTGACAAAGGAAATGGTTTATTTTTTAGTTTTTGACTTCCAGTCAGTAATTGTCTATAAATAATAGTCAATTTAATCATGTCATTATAGTTTAAGATATGGATAATGATAAAAAAATAAAAACAAATATTTTAACCCTAGAATGGTACGTTGGGTCGCCTATGACACGGCTACAATTTATCTCTTTCCCAAACGCATAATTGAAGAGAGAAGTTAGCGACCACCTACGTACCTCTCGACGTGTCAGTACAGCTTTGAATGCGGTAGTTGTAAGTGCTCTGTTCTGTTTTACGTATCGATAGCAATTGGTTGTGTCACATACGACTCCAGAATACCATTCTTGATATTATTTTTTTAATTTACAAAATATGGCTTCCACTAGTAAAGCATTGACTCAAGCAGAGTTAGAGGATATTATACGTTCTTACAAGAGAGGCGAAACAGATTTGGACAATATTGTTCCAGAAATAGTGAGCGACGACAGTGTATCTGTAGGTTAGGAACTTTTAGACAGTGAGCATTCAGATACTTTTTCTGTCGAGTCTAGCAGTGAGGGAGAAGAGTCCGAAGAAGAATCTGTTACACGTCGAAAGGCAATTTATGGAAAAAATGGTTACAAATGGTATAAATCACCATTTTTTTCAAAAAATAGCCGTACAGTGCAAAAGAACATTGTGCTTCGATTACCAGGGCCAAAGTCAAACGCATTAAAAGCTGCAGATGAGATTGAAGCATGGAAGTTATTTTTCACCGACGAAATGATTAATTGTATTATTCAACACACAAACCAAGAAATAACAAGACAATCCTCCAAATATGCAAATAATCAAAGCTTTATAGGGTGTACTAATAGACAAGAAATATTGGCCTTATTCGGGCTGTTGTATATGAGTGGGGTTCTAAAAACAAGTTCTCTAAGTACTTCTGATTTATGGTCCAGACAATATGGATTACCCATTTTCAGAGCAACCATGTCACGAAAACGTTTTGAGTTTTTACTTAATTGTCTTCGCTTTGATGACAAAAATACCAGACAAGAGCGTAAGGATGATAAATTTGCACCTATCAGATTTCTGTGGGATAAATTTATTGAAAAGTGTTTCGAAAATTATACACCTGGCGCACATGTAACTGTAGACGAGCAACTTCTTGGTTTTAGAGGAAGATGTCCATTCAAAATCTATATTCCAAAAAGCCGGATAAATATGGCATAAAAATTGTTATGATGTGCGGCTCTAAAACATTTTACATGCTTTCTGCTATTCCATATATTGGAAAAGAAAGAAGAACTAGTTCTGAAACTTTACCTACTCAATATGTCCTGAAACTGTGTGAAAGCATATATGGAACAAACCGGAATGTTACCATGGATAACTGGTTCTCGTCCTCGGATTTGGCAAATAAATTATTGGAAAAGAAACTAACCATGGTAGGAACGTTACTTAAAAATAAAGCAGATATTCCGCCAACTTTCTTGAAGAAAAAAACTACTGTTCCTAGCTCTGATTTTGCTTACGACGAAAATAAAACTATGGTTTCGTTTTCACCTAAAAAGAATAAAATAGTTTTGTTGTTGTCAACTTTTCAAACTTATGGCGAAATTGAAGACGAAACTAAAAAACCCGAAATCATTCTATTTTATAATTCGACGAAAGGTGGTGTAGATACATATGATCAATTGTGTCACTCAAAAACTGTGTCACGAAAAACCCGTCGATGGCTTTTACGTGTATTTTATGGAATGATAGATGGAATTGGAATCAATACTTATGTTATCTATAACGCCAACAAACAAAAACAAAATAGTGCTTATAAATACATGCCAAGAAGACAATTTCTTCAAAACTTAGGCATGCAATTGATCAAACCACAATTGGAAAGCAGAACTGAATGTGCCAACAATATCCAGATATTTACGTCTACTAATTCAGGATATTTTAGGTGTGGAAGAAAAGAATCCTAGTTTGGAAAAAAGAAATCAGCCTGTCGGTCAGAAACGTTGTCATATTTGCCATAGAAATGCCAACAGAAAAGGTCGAGAACTATGTGTGAGATGCGGTGAACAAATTTGTGCTGAACACAGAAGGCCTATTTGTCCTTCCTGCAGTGAAGAACTGTAATTAGTATTTTTGTGAGAATAACTGTTTTATATTTTTGTACCATTTTATTTTTTATAATAAAATTAATGTAAAATTATACTTTTGTTTTTATTTTGAACGATAGGTAACTATATAAAAGTTAAAGATATAATGATGTGTCATATGCGACACCACTGTACTAGTCATGTACTAGAAAATAACGATACCATTCTAGGGTTAATTTATCCAGTGGTATCTACTCACTTTTCATTCTTCGTCCGTTTCTTCTCCAAATAATTTAATTGTTCTGTAACACTTTTCCAAAGCGCATTTATTTTATGCCTTCTAAATTTATTCGTAATTAACTATGGTGATTCGTCACAAAAATTTAAAAAACCTGTCCAATGATCATTTGTAATACGCATTTTTTTGGAAAAGGTCTTACGTAGTTGTTACAATTTGTAAAATGAACAAGAAATCTTCTTTCAAAAGACAATTTGATATTCATAATAAATACTAGTCAAATTTACAATTTTTCAAATGTGTAAAACATGTGCGGGACATACCCGATAGGTGTCAACCGTTCTTTTTGGTCTTTATCTAACGTATACAAATGTTTGTTTTCTACATTATCTCTTTCTATCTAATGCGATAGGTATTTGAGTGTAGAAGCGAAGCGATAGCTACTACTGTAGAAAACGATACGGAGTACCAAAACGATAGAAACGAAGCGATATATAGAATTCTATAGTGCACGGAATTCCACGGCAGGATCTGGTTAAAATTTATACGGCGAAAATTTATGTTTCTTCAAAATTCTTGGAATATTTGTAAAAGAAATGCCGGTTTCTCTAAATATCTTTCCTGTCGAATTTCTAGGATGCACTTCAAAATACGTCAACACGGTAATTTTCGTTTTTTCTGAAATGATATTTGTCTTCTTTGTCCTTTTCTTCTCAAAAACATTTTCGTTATTTCGAAATTGTCGATAAAGTCTTGAAAAATAATGCCGGTATGGTACTTATCGCCCAGGAAATAATTCACTGTATCGTTGAACCGCTCTTTCGCAATTTTTTTACACATCAAATATGTACAGCTTGTCACATTTTTCAATATGTGAGAAAGGCATCTTCAATACAATTAATATTATATTGTTGCTATTAGCGCACAGATTATTATTTTCTCACAAACAATCGAAAATATTTTGAGAAGCTCTATCACGCTGTCACTTGTACAGAAAAGCTGCCATTAATAGGGTATTTATGCATTTTATTTTGTTAATCTCCATGGCTTCTTAGATATTTAGCTCCGTAGCTTTATTAATGGATAGACACTTTGTTTTTGAATTACCTCGGTTATTTTCTACTTTTCTTAAAAAAGTCATATAACACTTTTGTTAAGCAATTAATTTTGCATCGATTAATATAATATTACAAAATATACATTTTTTAAAATAACAAAGAATCTACACGTTCAATTGTTTTTCTGTTTTCTTTATCGTATCTGCGGAAAAAAACAATACAACTTTCCTAATTTAACCGACTACGTAGCTCCTACAATAACTAAGGTAGCAAAAGTGAACACTTAATTTGGATCAGCCTGTATATCGCCTTAAGATATATATGAATATAGATATACGAAGGATATTTATTAAATAAGGTCCGTTTTTGAATAAGAAGAAAAATACTGTAAATATAATTAAAATATATTTATTTCCACATTTTACATACTTTTCTTCATAATATCCATTTATCTCAAACAGTTGCCATTCCGCTCAACAAGTTTCTGAATTCAGATGTCAAAGAAATCTACGGCCTCCGAAAAAGCCCAATCCATGACTGCAGTTCTCATTTCTTCATCTTCATCGAACCGTTGATCACCAAGGATCTCCTTAAGTACCGAAACGAGGGTGCAAGGCCTGGACTGCAAGGTGGATATTTTCAGTTGTTCCCATTTAAAAGACCTGATTAGACTTTGTGTTTGTGCAGAAACATGTGACCTTGTATTATCATGGAGCAAAATCACATCGGAAGGTAATAGGGCATGCCGCCTGGTTTGTACGGCACGCCGGAGTTTCTCAACGTCCCCCAATAAGCATTGGAATCGATGTTGTGCCTCTCAGCATAAAATCCACTAACAAAATCCTTTTCCTGTCACAAAACACAGTTTCCATAATCTTTCGTGGTAAAAGTGGCTTTCACTCTGGTTGGCGACGATATATATTTCTCCATTCCATTGACTGGTGCTTGGACTCAGTAGGTAGTCATGTAAGACACCTAAGTTTCATCTCCTGTAACGATGTGGTGCAAAAATCCATCCACCGACAACGCAATTTTCGATATTTCAGTTTCTCCAAAACAATGATGTCCAAAACTAATCTTGAAATCTGTGGAAAACCAATTGATAACTTTGAAATTGTGAATCGTTGGTCCTCTCGAATTTTGTTGTCCACGTCACAAACCAAATCTTCAGAAACCAGAGAAGGTCGGCCAGGGCGTGGGTCATTATGCATATTAATCCGTCCGTTCTTGAAGATTCCCCCACTTTCAAACTTTGCTGACGCTGATAGCATTATCACCGTAAACTTCACAAATCTGACGGTGAATTTCTGCTGCTGTCAAATTTATTGCACTTAAGAATCGAATTACAGACCGTATCTCGCAGTCGGCAGTGGAGTCAATTCTCTTAAATATTATAAATTTCTACAGCTCAGCACACAAACAGACGATAGCGCTGCAAATGGTGTCTAAACACGCGCAAAGGTTGTTGAGGGCAGACGCGCATGCGCACTGCGGTGATCGCTCGTCATTCTCACTCTCATTCACAAATGGACCTTATTGAAAAAATATTCCTCTTATTATTACCAGTTTTTCAAGTACTAGTAGCATCTGAATTGCTATTAGATGTTCTAAACCAAAATTTAATTCTAGGTGCTAAGTAAATACGGCGTATCCAAATTTAATTTAACACCTGCAAAATTATGCTAAATTGGCGCAATGTAATAATCCTAAAAGATCACCCCAGTAATGGAATTTTAACATTGTATCTCAATTGTAATTTATAAATACACGTGTTTAGTTCGAAAACGCTTTGTTTTGGTATCTCTATGATATTAATTGACAAAACATCATGTAGAAAAGTTCTACCTTCTTAGGATTACCAGTTGGTAAACAATTGGAGGATATGTCCTACATTCTCAAATAAAATTTTAAGTCCTCCGTTGAACATAAAAGTACATGCTCTACATGAATATTTTTCACCGGAAATTTTTTCGAGGGATTTAGTCGCCATCCGTGATAATTTGCATAAAACATCTAATATACTTATTCCTAGTAGAAGTAGATGGCAGTAATAGTCAATGATGCGGTGATTCTTCAATTTCGTTTTATGCGTGTAAAACCAATGAGGTAATTGTGATTTACACCAGTGCAGGGAGCATTCTATCAAATACGAAATTACGTGCAACATGTACGCGCTATCTCGGTTTCATACGGCGTACTAAATAAAGTATTGTTGCCAAGTATTGTTGATTCGAGTTATCAAAATACTTTCCCTTCTGATGATGGTAGAAAACAGGTATGGTTGAACTCTATTAAAAGTTTTTCAGATGTTTTCAGGTTCGAATTAAAATCAAATATATGTTTGCGAGGATCATTTTGAACAACATCTAAATAATTTAGTGTCTTCTCATTCCATCGGGTTCAATTGTTCTAATCTGCAATAATTTATGTCTTCTATTGAACCTAAAAGTGTTAAGATTAGTATATTGGATACGAATGAATTAGAAGATTCTTCTCTAAATATTCTGATTAATGATGAGAATGATTTTAATTATCAAGCTGTCATCTATGTATGTGGATTCTTCCTAAAAAAGCTTAATCCTTTTGTGAAACTTGTAAATCTTCTTTATTCTCTGTTTACGTAGTACCTCATCACACATTTAATGTATCAGAATAATTGAAACATACATGAGTGGGTAAAACCCCACCGGTTTTGTATAATACAAAGGTATTTTCAATAATATAAAATATTATTAAAAATCTGGTGTGAAGAACACAAATATTTTTTTGTGAACGTGTCCGAACATATCCCTCCCCAGAGACGCCGATACGTATTTAGCCTTTCTACAGGCTCATCGGTACGCCCCTGCTGGAGAAAGGATATCTTCAGACACATTCACAAAAAGGAACCATAACGCCATATCACAGAAATTATCCAGACCGAGCGTGAAAGTAAATTCAGCGCTGCCTGTTGTCAGACAGCCGAAGTACCTCGCCCGCCCACATAACCAATGCGAACCAACGACGTCCTTCTAAAGATGGCGCAGTCGTGTCTCTAGAAACTGCATTTTGTCTGTGTCTTCACTCATACTACGGACTAACCGCATGTGTAATGCAGTAACGCGCCAAGTATCTTCGGCGCCGTCGTGCGAAATACTGATAGGCGCCTTTACACTATATGTATTGAGCCAAAATTACCAGCCACTCTCCCACAGTTCAACATTGAAATTTATGACGAACTCTTTAGACTTGTTAGTACTGGTAGGTATTTTTTATTTGAGGCAAACAATAGGTTTACATACAAAAAAAATATTATTAAAATTTGGCCGTAGGCGCCTTTAAGGCCTTGGCGCCGGTGTGCGCTGCACGACCTTGCCCATATGGACGGCGCGTCACTGGTGTAATGTATCAGAATAATTGAAACATACATGGGTGCGTAAAACCCCACCAGTTTTGTATAATCCAAAGGTATTTTTAATAATATAAAATATTATTAAAAATCTGGTGTGAAGAACACAAATACAGGTTCACTATTAATATTTTTTGTGAATGTGTCCGAACATGTCCCTCCACAGAGACGCAGATACGTATTTCGCATTTCTACAGGCTCATCGGTACGCCACTGCTGGAGAAAGGATATCTTCAGACACATTCACAAAAAAGAACCACATCGCATATCACAGAAATTATCCAGACCGAGCGTAGAAGTAAATTCAGCGCTGCCTGTTGTCAGACAGCCGAAGTACCTCGCCCTGTCCACATAACCAATGCGAACCAACGACGCCCTTCTAAAGATGGCGCAGCCGTGTCTCTAGAAACTGTATTTTGTCTGTGTCTTCACTCATACTACGAACTAACCGAATGTGTAATGTATCAGAATAATTTCAACAAACATGAGTGGGTAAAATCCCACCAGTTTTGTATAATACAAAGGTATTTTTAATAATATAAAATATTATTAAAAATGTGGTGTGAAGAACACAAATACAGGTTCACTATTAATATTTTTTGTGAACGTGTCCGAACATATCCCTCCCCAGAGACGCAGATACGTATTTCGCCTTTCTACAGGCTCATCGGTACGCCCCTCCTGGAGAAAGGATATCTTCAGACACATTCACAAAAAGGAACCACATCGCCATATCACAGAAATTATCCAGACCGAGCGTAGAAGTAAATTCAGCGCTGCCTGTTGTCAGACAGCCGAAGTACCTCGCCCTGTCCACATAACCAATGCGAGGTTTTACCCACTCATGTATGTTTCAATTATTCTGATACATTACACATGCGGTTCATCCGTAGTATGAGTGAAGACACAGACAAAATGCAGTTTCTAGAGACACGGCTGCGCCATCTTTAGAAGGGCGTCGTTGGTTCGCATGTGTTTTTGTGTTTAGTTCTTGCCCAGTCATGAGTTCCAATAAAAGAAGATGTAAATTTACAGACATTTTGAAGACGAAGTTTCCATGTTTTGTAAAAGGGTGCGCTGATTACGATGCCAAGTGTGTTATATGTGACAGTCATGTTGAGGTGAGTTCTAAAATTGCTCTCTTTTTACAACGATACATTGATTCTGACAAACACAAAAAGATGGTACGCAGTTCGGCTTCGATTTCCAAAGCCAGCACTTTTTTCACAGCTTTATCTTCGGTTGCTAATAAAAAAGCAAATGCTGTGGCAGGAACATTAGTATTTCACACCATTAAACATCGTCGGTCATACCAATTCATGAACTGTACTGCAAGTTCGACAAGACAAATGTTCGATGATTCAGAGATTGCTAAAAACTTAAAATCCGCAAGAACAAAAACTGAAGCCATGGTTAACCATGTTATAGCTCCACATAGAATTACAAAATTGAAGCAAACTTTGCAAAATATATCATTTATTTCGGTCGCAACAGATGCAATCATGGTGCAGAAAAACTTGTTCCCATAATAATACAATATTTCAACTTTTCCAGCCATGGAATCAAACTAAACTTTTGTATTTAAGCAGTATGCCAAATGAAACAGCTGAAACCATAGCCAACTACCTAATACAAACACTTGATAAACATGGATTATCTACAAAAATGTATTGCATTTACAGGAGGTAACCCAAATGTTAATTTGCGGTGTATCAATAGAAAACCTGGCCAGAACGTCTACACTGTTTTGAAATAACGTTTAAAAAATTATAATCTTCTGGCATTGGTTGTCCTGCTCATATTATCCATAACAGCCTCCTACACCATGGCACCGACTTAATAAGAGTGGATGGATAGAGCGAATTATATTAAAAATATTTAACTATTTTTCCATTTGCACATTTGCACAGAGTGGTAAAGTTGTACCCTGCGCTAAAATCATATTTTCTTTCCCAAAATCAAGTACCCTACTTTATTATGAGATTCTTCGAAAATCCTTTCTCAGAAGCATATTTATGGTTTGTCCATTTGTTGATGTCTGTTTTTCTATCAAGTTTCGTTTCTATGGAACAAAGAAAGGAATGCCGTAGTAGAGACTATGAATATACTGGAAAATATAATACGCCTGCCGAAAAATAGAATAGAAGACAAATTCTTGCCTTTAAAAGTAAAGCAAATTATTCGCGAAGCAGATGGCAAAGAAGCAGAGAAGCAAATAATATATAAGGAAGTTCAACAAGTTTACAAAGCTACTATAGAATACGTTCGCAATTATGCAAGTACATTATAACTTTAAAGATTTGTCCTGTGCAGATTTTTTTCACTATTTGTTAAAAAATGAAGAGTTTCTACCAAAAAATCAACAGCTCTGAGAAATATGCCTGAAGTCTTGCCTTACCTATAACTACTTATATCTTTAATTTTTTGTGTACACATTTTTATTTTGCAAATAATGTCCAAATTAAAATATAAAAACTAAATGTTTATCGTTGTATTGAATTTTGTCATCCATAGTAATCAGTTTTGGAGCAAGATGTCCTTCTTTTTAACATTTGGGTCTGGTAACCCTATACCTTCTAGTTAAGGAAAATCTTTTCTACCGCCACCAAAGAGTACTACGTAAATATTCAATTGGTGTGTCAACAAAATATTTCGGGACCATATCCGACTTTTATTTAGGTATTTACGGTAGGAATAAAATCACAGTATATACGGCCCTAGACCCCTACAGAAGTGATGAAACAATTCACTATTATACTTTCCAGCAACTATAACTTGAAAGTACAAATGAAAATTTCTTCGAACCAGTAGAAATTTCCATCGTGCATTTGTAATTGCAATTACGGTTTCGTTAACTTTTGTAAGAAGTTTTCCATATGTTGCTGAACTTGTAGCCTTTCTCTAGGTCAAAGTTCTAATGCTGTTTTCTCCTTTGCAGTAGGTAGTAGGTTGTCTTTAATTTCTGAGAGAATGCTATATTGACTACTAACGTTATTGTACCAAATATTATTTATACACTCTTCTTAAATAGGCAAACAGCCTGTAACCGTCGGCTTTTAATAAAATTACAGCTTCACAAAGAATTGACTGAGATTTTCTGGCATGTTTTTTGCGACAAGAGCATGTCTGTGAAGGAAGCAGTGCGTCCATTCCGCCCTTGGTATAAGACATCTTTTAATAGTTTTATTAATTCACTGTTTCCGTTATCACCTTCGCACCATCACTACATACTGCAATACATTTTGTCCAATCTATGTTACTATAGTTTCTAGTAGCTTCATAAAAAAAACATCAAAACAACATTGTCCTGTTGCATGACCCGGTTCTGTTATGGAAAACAACATATTTTCTGTGATTGATGTGTCCCTATCACATTCATACCTCACAAAATATAAGATCTGAGAGATGTTTGCTACATCTGTTGATTCATAAAATTGAATACAAAAAAATTCACTTGGACTCACTTGCTGAATTATTTGATCGCGAACATCGGCAGCCGTGTCATCGATTCGCCTTGATATTGTGTCGTTAGAAAAGGAAATTTATTTCAATTTTTTTGCGTCTTCCACACATATTAAAACACTAACCATATCAATTGCAGCAGGCAGAATGAGTTTTTCAGCGATTGTATGGGATTTGGACATCTTAGCTACACTTAATGTTACGAGATAAGATGCTTCAAGTACACTTTTATCCGTATGGCTTGACTTACAAATAGAAATTCGTTGATTTCGCAAGGTATGTAACTTTCTTTCGAACTATTCCAAGGGTTTGTTTTTATGAGTCGGATGTTTAGTTTCCAAGTGTCGAAATAATTTTGATGGCTTCATGCTTTCATCGGAGGTAACTTTAAAGCAAACAACCAATGAGGTAAAGTCATAGTTTAAATGACTGTCATTGTACAACCTTGTCCTTTTACTGGATGTAGATGGTTCACTTCGTTTTTTCACAAATTTATCCATTTCGCATAAGAAATTAAAAGAGAAAACAATTCAGTTTCTTGGATGACCGTACACTAAAATAAAAACACCAAACGCACCCTTCGCATTCGAAATTTAACTAAAGTTGTGCAATCACGAGCGCCTCTTTTTATACTGGTGACAGCACGACTTGTTCAAAAGCATCCATAAGTATGTCCAAACATGCTCTCACAGCGAGTTTTATAGAAGGATACCAAATTACAAAAAGGACGTACACATCAAGTTGGAACTTGTAAATTACTCATGTATATACACGTCATACATGCATGTTCGTACTCGTCGTTATAAACGTAGCAACATAAAATAATAGGAATAGTCGTTTAAAGTCGTATTTATACTGTCGGTACCTTTTTTTTTTAATGTAATGTAAGTGTAATGCGATCATCTAATATTAAATAATTGTTTACAATTATAATAACAGTCAAAATTAAATTAATAATAGTGTAAAGTTTGTCTTTTCGGGTTCTTAAATAAAACTAACGATAATTTAAGACACGAACTATATTAATAATAAAACGAATAACAATATAAAAACTAATTACTAACAATAAGCACAATTATGTATTTATATTTATGTTCACTCCGCGAGGCTCTGGTATCGAATCGTCTCCAAATCCCTTCTCTCGATTTTTCTTAGTCTGGGTCTTTCTGTTTCTAGATCAGCCGATAACGCGCGAGAGGAATTATACGTGACTTATTGTTGGATGAGTCATCACATTGCCCCCTTCTTAAAAATGAAGTTTTGCCCGGAAAGATGTCATGCTTTGGTTCCCTCAAACGATGGCGAAATCGACAGGTAGGGCCTTTGTTACATTGTGACGTCAAATCGAAATAACAGTCCACGGTCTTATCTTGCCTGGATGTACAGGAATATTTAAGCCGGTAACTGCATACCAGAATTTCCATACCAGTATGTTGGAATGTTACTTCTAACATGCTCCTTACAATTCTCCAGTCCAGGCGGTCCAATCCACAACCCAATTTTGGAACTGCTAATTTCAAAATGTCTTATTGTAACATTTGTTCGCGTAAGTGGACCAGGGCCTCCCATAGGCCCGATAGGCACGATAGGTTGGCTTCAGGTTTGACAGTTCTTTCGTAACCAAATAAAATATGGGCTGTTCTTCATTTATTGTTTGGAGACTCTTCCCAATTGCCGGTCCCTGCTGCCTTAATTTTTCGATTCCGATAAATCTCTCTTTAAATTCCCTGGCAATTCCTTTGGCCATTCGCAGATCTCGGGCTACGTAATAAGCAAGCGCGTAGTCTGGCGGCACCGTAAACAAATCTTGCTGTTTCTCGATGGTCACCCCAAATCGAGCTTTTCTCGAACCAGAATACTCTTCCATAAAGTCTTTGAAGGTTACTTCCTGGTATTGGCTATCCAATCGGCGCAAGTCAGCGGCTTCGTCATTATTGTCTCCAGAGTATGGGGCTAACCGATTAAAATGTACGACTCTTGGCTTAGAATGAGGTGTTCGCCTGATGCGGTATATTACATCGTTAATCCGCTTCAACACCTCGTATGGCCCCTCCCAATTCTTTTGAAGTTTTGGAGATAGGCCCCGTCGACGTTGTGGATTATATAGCCAAACCCGGTCGCCTTCATGGTAACCACTCTTCTCGGCGTTGATGTCGTAGCTCTCCTTCATTCTGTCACTAGCATCTTGGATATTATGTCTGACTTGTTCATGGATATTATCTAGTCTTCGTCTGAGCGTGCTGACATAATCTTTTCCGGCAAGATCTTCACCAGGCTTGCTCCCAAACTTTAAATCACAGGGTAATCGGAGTTCCCTCCCGAATAGCACGTTTGCTGGTGATTGGCCAGTTGTCTCTTGAACACAGGCCCGATACGCCATTAGGAATAATGGTAAATGTTCGTCCCAATCTCTCTGGTGTTCGGAGACCACTTCGGGTAAGTGTCTGATCATGGTCTTGTTCATTCGCTCTACCATCCCATCTAATTGTGGATGCAAGGTAGTTGTTCTCCTCTTCCGTATGCCCAAAAGTCCACACATCTTTTCGAATAGACTGGACTCGAAATTTCGCCCTTGATCGGAATGATGTTCCAGAGGTAGACCAAAACGGCTGACGAACTCCTTCACAATCACGTCTGCTACAGTTCCAGCTTCTTGATTTGGTAAAGCATATGCTTCAAGCCATTTAGTAAAGTAATCCATGACCACTATTATATATTTACTTCCTTTGTCGCTTTCTGGAAAAGGGCCGGCGGCATATATGGCGATCCTTTCAAATGGGCTTCCTACATTGTATTGGCGCATGGGTGCCCGTCGAGGCCTCTGGGGACCATTGCTTCTGGCGCAATTAGCACACTTTCGGCACCATTCTTTCACATCTCGTGAACAATTCACCCAGTGAAATCTCTGGCTCACCTTCTCCAGTGTCTTATGGACGCCAAAATGTCCCCCAGAAGCACCATTATGGAGTTCTCGCAATATCTCTGGTATTCTTTTCTTGAGAACCACCATTTGCATCTTCCGTTCGCTTCCATCGTGATTTTCGACCTCACGTCTCAGGAGATCGTCTTCCATGGTTAAGGAATCCCATTGTGCCCAGTATGACTTCAATTCTCGTGAATTGGGAGCAATTTATTGCCAGGTCGATCTTTGCCCATTTCTCTTCCAAGCCCTGAAGACTGCAAGATCCGGATCAGCTTCTTGATCTGCGCGCAAATTGTCGGGTTGGTCATCAACCACGGTGGTTCGAAGAGCGTTGCCCGATTTGTCTTCGATTCGGTTGCAATGTCGACAGTCTTCTGGACAGGGCCTTCTTTCCATAATAGCGTCCACATACAGGCCATTGGTTTGATGTTGCAAGGATTCGATTTGGGCAGTCCTTGGGGTTTGCGGATTCTCAGCCGATTCATTCTTGGTCCTTTTACCACATTTATTCTGAATGTGACCGTTTCTTCTATAATTCCCGCTTGGCCGCGCACTTTTATTTGGTTTGATCTGGTTTAGAACTCTAGTAACCACCTGCTCCATGAACTCCTCATTTTCCTGTTTGTCAACAGTGCAGACACGAGCATGGTTCCCAGAGGCTTGTTTTGCATTCTCAAACTCAAGCGCATGCGCCAAAGCATTGATCAAGGTTTTCGGTCGTGCCAACCTTAATGCTTGCTGCGTATCAATATCCCGTAGACCATCTATGAACGTTTGGACAGCTAGGTGTTCCATGAAATTATCTGGCGCCATTGGATATGCGAGTCGTACCAGACGAGCAACATCTGCCTCAAATTCTTGAAGATTCTCGCCTTTCTTCTGTGATCGATTCTTCAGTTGGATATGGTATACTTGCTCCAAATGTGCCAGGCCATATCTCATCTCCAACAGCTTAATGAGTCGAGAATAATCTTTGCATTTCTCAGGAGGCAATGTCTGCAAGATATCACTAGCATCACCCCTCAATGCTATGATTAAAGCAGTCGCCTTCTCGACAGAAGACCATGCGTTTGCTTTGCAGCCGCTTCGAATTGCGTTAGGTAAGTTGCTCATGACGCCTTTCCATCAAAGGTTGGTGGCTTGATTTTGGTCTTTGAAATAGCTACAAGTTCTTCCTTTATTTCGATGGGCCGCGGTATGACTTCTTCGTTGAGCTGCTTGGTATCAGAATGACTCGTGGTAAAGGGTAATTTCATCTGAGTCATTATTGCCTCTAAAAGTCTAGAATGTTCTCCAATTTTCTCTTCTACAGCTATGAAAACCTCTTCCTTTAACGCTTCTGATTTTTTCGCTAATCGCTGTTCTAGAACTTTCTCCACTTGTTCCAAACTTTTTTCGAAGTTTCTAGAATTTTCTAGTAATTTCTTTTCCAGATTTTTCTCGACGATTCTAGCGGTTTCTAGGTTTCTTTGTTCCATTTGCTGCATTTGAGTTTGTGAATCTATTAGACGCTGTTCCAAGGTTTTCACACTGTCCAGATTCTTCTGCTCCATTTGTTCTAGAGTTTTTGCTAAGTTTCCAGAAGTTTCCAGGCTCTTCTGCTCCATTTTAGTTTGTAAATCTATTATTCGTTGTTCCATTTTCATCAACAGCGATTTCACGTCAGCATCTCCGCCTGGAACTTGAAAGACATAATTCTCTGGATCCTCGCCTTCTTGGATCAACACATTGCGAAGCCGTTGCTGGTGGATTGCCATTTTGCCAGTTGTATCCTCGTCCCTCTCCTCTAATTCTCGTTTTAAATCAGTTACTTTTAATTCCGTCAGTTTCATTCTATTGGCCATCACGATATTTAAATAGATAAAATAACGCCTTTACCACTGTTTATTTATTTAAACGAATACTTAATTAACACTTAATTGTCTATATAGTCTGTTATTTATTAAACCACACACCTGCACCACTGTAAAGTTTGTCTTTTCGGGTTCTTAAATAAAACTAACGGTAACTTAAACACACACTATATTAATAATAAGAACATATAACAATTTAAAACTAATTACTAACAATAAGCACATTTATATACTTATATTTATGTAAGTTCACTCGGCGATGATTTGGTATCGAATTAATTCAAATCCCTTCCTCGGCGGCTTATATATCGGCCGTCGAACCTCTCGTGCTTTCTTAGTCTCGATCTTTCCGTTTCTAGATTTGTCGAGAATTTAGTTCTTCTAATTCTGGACATACTTTAAATATTTGTCTTTTACGGACTTTTAATTAATTTGAATTTATTCCTATCGCTACTACAATATTTCCTTATTTGGGCATTAAATATAGGTATATTGATTATATATTCACGAAAACTTCATTAAAACTATTAAAGCATATATTGTAGTTTTTCCTAATTTATTTTTATTTACTCTCGTCACATTTTATTTTAATATTTTTATTATTTTCATAAGATTTCAGTCGATATTGTACAAAACAGTTTGTTAACCTCCGATTTATAATTTTTCTGTCCTTTTCAGTAGCATTATTTCTTACCTTAGTGTTAATTATTTTTCTACAACTAACTTCCTTATTGGAGTTTTCTTTATAGAATTCATCTATTTTTAACAATTTCGTAATTTCATACCTAATTGAATAATTTTCGCTTCTTGTCATATATTTTCTTGATTAATATCTTTTTACATTAATTTTTAAAATTTGAATTCTTACCTATAAATATCCTTAACTAAAAAAATATTTATATTATTTATTTGATATTTAAATATAATTTTGATAAATTATTTATGTCGTTCGATTTTTTTATTTCTATAATAGCTATTTATGTATCCAGTTATGAAATGGGTTATTTTGTGTAACGAAATGGAATGTTTGCAGGACGAGCGAGCGTAGCGAGCGAGATCCTGCAAAATAACATGAGTTACACAAAATAACATTTCATAACGTGTTTCATACAAGATTTTATCTAATTTTGACCAAAACATAGATTTATAATTTTCCAGTTGATCTGACATTAAACGTCATAAGTCGTATTAAATCATTAGTGACAGTTTTCATGCTATTGATAATAATTCATTTGACTTGACAGGTGTTTGTTAATTTAAGTATAAGTATTTACTTTTATTAGCTAAATATTTCGGTGCATTTTACAAGTAAAAATGTCGGATTCAGATTCAGGTGGACTACCAAGCGATATAGAAGAGGCTGCACAAAGTGCATTATCGACTGTGATTCCACAAAAGTTGAAAGCCCAGTACGATTTGGCTTATGAAAAATTTGGGCAGTGGCTTAAAGACAAAAAAATTAAATGTGTTAATGAGAAGGTTTTATTAGCCTATTTCGAGGGAAGAAAGAATCAAAAAGCTTCAACACTCTGGACTCTGGAAGAAGAATATTGATATTGCAAAATATGCCAGTTTACATGCATTTCTAAAGAGGCAGTCAGAGGGATACCATGCAAAAAAGTCTAATATTTTGTCAAAGGAAAACGTCTCCCGGTTTATGACAGAAGCTGAGGATAAAACATATTTAATGACAAAGGTCGCATTGATCGTTGGAATAGCTGGTGCTTGTCGAAAAAGTGAGCTAACTTTTCTACGTGTGGGGGATATTTTAGACGAGTTTTCTCATTTTGTAATAAAAATCCCTAATACAAAGACAAAAGTAACGCGCGAGTTTGTGATCACAGAAGGAAATATTGAAGGGCAAAATTTTCTTGATCTTATTAGAAAATATATTTCTTTGCGTCCACAAAACGTTAATCACGATAGGTTTTTCGTCAGTTGGCATTAATACAATCGGTAATCTACCGAAAAGAATTGCTCAGTTTTTGAAACTACCAAATCCCTTCTTATTTGCCGGACACTGCTTCAGAAGGTCATCGGCTACCTTTTTGGCAGATTCTGGTGCGGATATTTTTAAGGTTAAACGACATGGAGGCTGGAAGTCCAATACTGTAGCTGAGGGCTATGTAGAGAATTCTATAGAAAATAAGAAAAGGATTGCCAATGATATTCTTGGTGAATCAAGCTCAAATGCACATTCCGTTTTGCATCATAACATCAGAGTACCTGCCATGAATTCTACGTGTGCAGGAATTAACCTCACCAATTGTTCACATTGTGTCATAAATGTTTATAATGCATAAAATAAAAATTTAACCAGTTTGTGTCAATTAACGTTCCCCTTTATTAATTTGAGATGAAATGATTTTTTCAAAATATTTCGTAACTAGTGATGAAATGAACTTTTCAACACTAGTTACGAAATATTTTACTTTTCGTAACTAGTTACGAAAAGTAAACCGTTTCCTAACGTCATACAGTTTTGAAAAGTGTCACTTTATGTGTCAAAATTAGATAAAAGTATATTAAAAAACGAGTTTCATAAGGCACCATTTTGCCGCACGAGATCAGTTTAGAAAACGAGCCGCTTGCGGCGAGTTTTCTAAAGAGCGAGTGCGGCAAAAGGCCTTATGAAACGAGTTTTTTATACTATTTTTTCTATTTTGCGTTTTTTACATTAATAAATTGCTTAAATTGGAATTATTTAATTTGAAAGTTCAGAGTTTAATGTTTATATAAAGCATGCAGTTGGTCACATTGATACTTGACATTTTCAAATTTAAATCTTGCTATCCGCGAAGTATATTATATTACATATTATTTATTAATTTTCGTTAACATTACTTGATATTTCATTTAAAAATATAAACATGAGTGACATAGAAACATATATATGTTGTTGACAATTGTATACAATATACGTTGTTTGTATAAAATACGGTTATATATCATATCTGTCAAATGTACATAAATTCTTAAAATCAAATGACAGCAATTTTTCTGTATTCGAACAACGCCAACATTGAAAAATGAAAAAAAGCGTATCGAAATGAAGCTCATTTCGATACTGTTTTGGGTTTCATAATGAGTTCATTTCGAACGCAAAATAGAAAAAGTATATTTTATATCAAATCATCTATCTTTAACAAATGTAATGAAATTTTAAAGTATTTGTAACATTGTCTTTTTTATCATTTGGCATATATTCCAGGAATACAATTTCAAAAATTTAGTATTTTTGTATAAAATCTGAACAGTATAGCTATCGCGTAAATGTTCAGATACTCTACCAGAGTATTGTATTTCCATTCTCATAATAAAATTTATTTACATTTGAAGCAGTACTTAATTCTTTTTTCAATAACCTGTCATAATAGGTACATTATTTATCATCTACATTTTTTTAAATAAAGCTGTGCGTTTTAACTATTTTTTTATTCCAGTCTGACTAGCAGTGAAAATTAAAGTAATATATTTTGTTAATTCATTTAATTTTGGAGATATTTTTATCAAAATCTATTATCCTCTAAATAAAAACTTTAGAATGAATGTGATATAATTTTTTGAATTAAAATTGGGCTTCAAGTTTACGGGAACAAGAGCATAGGACTATGATTACCTACTGAGATATTGAGAGGAATTGTTAGGTTGAAATGTATGGAATTTGGGGTAATTTTCTAAGAATGACACAATTTATTTCAAATTTGGCATAATTTTTTACACTTCAAAATAGAAGATTTGGAGTGGCGTCTCACGGACAATTATTACACTAATACTATTCTAGACATTCGTTGTTAATCATTGAATGCTGTATTTAGTTGAAAAGAGATGGAGTATAAAACAAATATGGACGGTGTAACGAACGCTAATATAGCGCCAGCTTCTTTACCGTATAATTAATTAACAAAAATGTTAAAAATTGTTGAATATAAATTAAGTGTTTGTGTGAATAATTCTCAAGAGTCTCATTAGATGTAAATAAATACCTATTAATTTCGACTATATACTGATCACTTTAAAAACTAAAAGTAATGGAGTTAAGCAGCGACGATCATGTTTATGCTGCAGAAAGAATTATTAGAAAACGTATAAGAAAGGTGAGTTTTGATTTTGCTACAATACTTATAATGATGTTTAATTATTTTCTGTATGTCATTGATTGGCATGTCATCTCAGTAGTAACCTAATATGTAATACAATTTTTAGGGTGTCGTAGAATATTATGTAAAATGGAAAGGATGGGGTCCAAAACACAACACTTGGGAGCCAGAACATAATATTCTGGACGATCGTCTCATAGATTCTTTTAAAAAGTCGTTGAAAAATGAAGGCCAGTCACGAAGAGGTCCAAAACGAAAAGATAAACATATTGAACGAACACATACTGTTGAAACAGAGGATGAAGGTAGAATTAGTGGAGAAGGAAGCCAAGATGAATCAAGTACGTGTATGAATAACACAGTATCTAATGTTGAAGAACCACCTGTTATTGATGATGAAACACGGACTGGTTTCACTGATGAACTAGAACTACCAGAATTAAGAAACAATGAAGCTCCTTTGGAAAATGAGAATAATAGTTCTAGTAGTGATGATAGGCCTATACTTAAGCGAGTAGAACCAACTAAGAGAAAAGCAGAAGTTCTATCAAAAGAATCAGGTAAAATCGGTGTTACGATTATGAGAAGTAGTCCTACAAGTTCTAGTCCACCACCAATAAAAATATCAAAGATATCACAAAAGCAAACACCTGCTTCT
Organism: Melolontha melolontha; assembly: GCA_935421215.2. Classification (NCBI taxonomy): domain Eukaryota; kingdom Metazoa; phylum Arthropoda; class Insecta; order Coleoptera; family Scarabaeidae; genus Melolontha; species Melolontha melolontha. The sequence continues at coordinate 91,897,186 of OW285239.1, forward strand.
ATTACTAATAGAGTTAATGGCAAACAAACATCAAAGGAAGAAGAAAATACAATACCATCAGCATCAAGTCCTACAGTTTTGACAGCGACAACCCCAAGATCTAGTACAGATAGGAAACTTGATTCGCTTGATGCTTCCTTGCCACATGGTACAACAAAAGAACCTGCTTCTCCAAAACCAATAGCATCACGAACTGATGACAAACAACATACAGATCAAAAAGTGGAAACACAAGATACTGTTAAAAATAAATGTGGACAGTCTGAAACAAATAGTGTTAGTGCTAATGGAACATTTAAAAATGTCACTGTAAATGGACATAGTGGTAATCATACGAGTGATGATTTATCGGCTGTTTTAACAAGTCCTAGTTCAGACTATTGGTTGGCAAGAAATCCTGTTGCCGACCAAGTTTTTATTACAGATGTTACAGTCAATTTAAAAACTGTTACAATTAGAGAGTGCAAGACCGAAAAAGGATTTTTTAAAGATCGAGATGCCAATAGTCATTCAAAACCCAGTGATATTGTTTGACTTGTCGTCATTTACTTGTTATTTAGCAGTGCTTTGTTTAGGTGATTAGCAACAGGTGAATTCTCAGGTCTCTTGATTTTTTTTTATGCACGGTAATTCATCTAAAGTATGTTCCTGCATTTAAAAGCAGAAATAATCTACAACCTTTAAAATAAAAGATAGTTTTAGAATTACAGGTAGCTGAAGTGCTTTAAACAACAGTAAATTTCTGTAATTTTGGAAATTTATTAACAAATTGTGATAAAAATGATTATTCATTTTAATTTATAATTATACAAAATCAGTTCATTAATTTTATTTCATTTTTATGAAATATTTAGAAAATTCTATAGAATATGGGCTGTCAAATTTTATAGTTTTCAAATAAGTTTTATATTTTTCTCTTTATTAATTTTATAATAATTACTTTTTAATCTTTTGATTAGCTAATTTATGTAATTCTATCCAGTATCTGATCATTAGATGTTTTAAATATAATTATATTTAATTCTGGAATTAATACGGGATGTGAATATGTGTTCAAAACTTTATCTAGTTTACTTTGACATTTTGTTGAAAGAAAATTTATTTAATAGAATCTTTTCCATTATGTATAATAATTCTAGTGATATTTGATTAATTTCAATCATAGTTGCTAATTTAGAACAGAGAATTTTAAGAACATTTTTAACATTTATTTTGTAATTTTGAGTCAATTAATTTAAATTACCAACAGGTAATTTAAATTAATAAGAACAAGTAACAACTATTATGGGTATGAAAATGAAAAACAAATGACTGAAGGTTAAGAAAGTAGATAAGTTTAATTTATTAAACATATTTCAAAATGTTAAGAGAATATCAAAGACAACTAGATGAACTTTTTAAATTAAACAAGATAAAAATAATTCGAAAAAGTATTTGCCTTGTTTAGCATGTGGTTAGTTTAAAAAGGTAGAAAATTTTTTGGACTTATAATTTACAAACTTATTTTGCTTTCACATTGTGTATTCAGTTTAAAATGTAATATTAACATTATTGAAACGAATCCTATCTAATTATACCGGAATATATATTTGTTAACTTAACTAAGGAATTACATAAAATAAATTACAAGAAAGGGGTTACATAGGACTATTTATTCGTAAATATGCGTTTTAATTTAGTACTGATGCCAAATTGCATGTTTTGATAAAATTATAATGTATCTATTGTATATGAAATGCCATCGATGAAACAATGGATAAATAAAATTGCTAATTAATACTTTCGTGTATACTGAAATTATTAAGAGTTTTTTGCCAAAAGTTTATTATATTTAATTATTACATATTTACCATAAGTATGGATGGCTTTCATTTGATATTTTAGTGTTTGAGGGGTTTAAAACACTAAGTAAATTCTTTTGTCCAAAACTTGGGCGCAAAATCATAATTTAGTTGCTTATAGTTTTATGCTTTGTGCTAAAGAAATTATACGCATTAAAAGTTTGTTAATATTAATTAATCCCACTTAACATGTTTTAAGTACCGAATATCTCAAAAGAAGTTTAAACTTTGTTAAATAATGAATTTTCTGCTTAATAACCATACCGTATCTAAAAATAAATTACTTTTTGTATTAAAAACGAGTATTATAAGTAGAGTGGACCAATTCGGAGCAAAAGCAGAGGCGTGACTAACGAATTGGTTCTCGCATGCGAAACATTATTAATATCTAGAGATATACTATCACGAACGGTGCTGTTATTATGTTAGATACAAAAAAAATGTAAGACGGTTTTTCTAGATTATGAAACGTTCTCGATGATACGTATAAAAAATAAAATCTAAAATGTATGTAATTAGATGATTAAAAAAAAACTTATGAGTTTTCCGTGACTTGAAAATCTGGAGAAGCGCGATGAAATATTGTTAACATAAGGTGCGTCTCCAAAGTTATTTCTCATCATTGTACACAAATCAAATAAGAACACTTCGTATTTTGTATCGGCACCAGTGTCTCTATCTTTATGTCTTGCGCTATGCACGTGGCGTTGCAAATTTGATTTTGTTAAATGGTTTATATATATTGCACACTAAACATTTTACATTTACCCCATTGTAAGATAAACTAGGATGGTTCTCAATAAACCCATTGACTAACTTTGATGATAGCGGTTTTTTTACTGTACGCTCCTTCAACATTATTAAATACACAGAATACACTTTCCTGCTGCTATTATACGTGTACACACGATGACCGTGAACAGCATACAAAGTAAACGTATGTGCGATGGGGCACGCGGGAACTAATTCGTTAGTCACGCCTCTGCTTTCGCTCCGAATTGGTCCACTCTAATTATAAGACATCTCATTGCACGAGTCTAAGGGCTAGTACGATAAATGTCTTATCAGACAAGTTATTTATGTTACTTTTTTCTATTTTGCCTCATTTAAATAAATAATCATTTTAAAATTTTGAAATTTTCGTTTCGGTTGTCAATACATTGGATATTTGAAGTAGCGAGGCATCGACAACATAGGGGTTGGGCCGAGAAATGAAGATTCAAAATTAACGAGTCCAAATGTGTCGCTGTTAGATTCATCATAAAACTTTCACCACACAGTGATTTTATTACGATCGGCAACACAGAACTCGTTTAGTCACGGCAGACCAGATACCTCGGCTTTATAGTGGACTTGGAGACCCCATATTGCCATCTCAAATATCTTGGAGCGAGGAATCTTATTACTGCTACTGGGGTGTCAGAGTCTGCTCCCTATGGGGGAAGAACTACAAATTTACAAGACGATCCTGAGGCCGCAGATTACGTATGGCGTCTTGTCATGGACAAATATCGCCAAAACATACGCGAAGACCCTGGACACTTTAGAACAAAATGTTAAGGCTGATTACGGTGGCCCCATGGTTTATACGAAATACCCAGTTGAGGGCCAACCTGAACATGGAGAGCTTCGTAAATTGGCCCAGGGTACATGGGGGCGGTCTCAACTAACCCCCTAGTGGAGAGACTCACGCTGAAACGTAAGGGACGTCCGCGCCCGAAAGTGGCGGTTAGATGCTGGGGGATCTATTACGTCTCCCACAGAGTGTCACCTCCTCCATCGTAGGACCAAATGAAACGGGACGATCGTCTCGACCTCTCGGGACCATTCATTGACTGACCCAGGATCAAACAAATACATTAACCCAAAGAGTCCCGCATAAAGTACTCATCAGCGCGAGACAGGCGCTCTAAAGGGGAAAAAGGGGGCTCAAGAATCAATGTTTAGTCCTAGATGAGAGGACAGACCACACACATTTGAAGTCAATTTAAAACTTGGATTTGTCAATTTTCAAGTTTTTGTACTTATTAAATTTAATGAGAATTTTACATGTATCCACTTAAAGTTAGATAAATTGCTGAAACCATTGCACATTATTTACTTTTTAAAGCTTGTCTCAATTATGAAAAGCGGTTCATATAATTTGAATAGTGCAAAGAAAGTATTTGTTATATTAGAATATGTTCTAATAGTATATTTTCAACATTCTAAATATAAGAGGGATTCTCTGATGTTTAATTGACTACATTGTATTTGATAATTCGACTTCATAGTTACCACTACATACTAATGTAGCCGTTCCCGAGTATGCGCTGAGGCGCGTTTTTCCAAGCGGACCGATAATGTTTGGGAACCCCAATATCGAGCGACCAAGATGATTTGTAATCGAGTCATTCATGAATTTGAGTCTGTATATCTTTCCCGATTGTAACCGTTGTATAGTTATACAGTAAGAACGCGTGAGGTAGGAATATATAGCAATAGGGGAATATACTGGGGATGTAAGTTGATTGGTGGCAAGATAGGTCCGCTGTCGCGTTCACTTATGTCAGTTGTGTTATTTTTAAGTCTGTCAAATTGCTTAATCGCGCCCAACTTCTATCCTAAAGCGCCAATCACATAATTTTGTATATTCGCAGTAAGTGCGTTTTTACTGTATATTCGAGTGACATTTTACTTGACGTTTGTAATGTACAGCTCACCGATTTTGATGTGGCCGGTGGGAGAATTGGTACGTGCGTCAAGTAAGGTCAGTGTTAGATAGAGACAGTATTCGGAAAAATGAAATGCAAACTCTTTGTGCGAGTCGTACATTGGGACGTAGTAAGGGATAATAAGGGATGCCAGAGGTTCCCCTACCTATGAATTTCGTGCGCATCTCGAGGGCGGTACTTCTAACCGGCCGCATCAAGCTGTAAGCTTGAGCTTGTAAGTGCAGTTCAAGTAACGACATATAAATTCGGATTCATGAACTCGATTACAAATTATTTTAATGGCCCATTTCTGATGAAATAACGGGTGTTCAGAGAAATTCGACGTCAAAGTAATCCATGAAAATTTGAAATCATGTCTGATATAGAGTACGATTGAACGGATACATTTACTTGCATTACTTCAATGTCAGCTTATGTCAAATGATATTTCCGTTTGCCAGTAATTGTAACATCACTTGAAATTTCATTAAAAACCATATTAATTAATAGAAGTATTCGTATTAGTCAATTAATAATCTTGGGTTTTTAAAATAATTCGTTTACAAAATTAAAATTAAGCATAAATTATAGAATATATTGAAATTGTCCACCACCTTCCTCCAGGCATTTTGGACACCTAATGCTGTCAAATATATTTTGCAATATCGGGCTATATCTAATTATATTGAGTGTCTTATAAAAAGTATATCAATCAAAAACAGTGCTGGGAAATTATTCTATACAATCTTGAATGGAGGACTTCCATTGTCTTTCGATCTTTTGACCGTTTCGAAAATACGATTCAACCATGATTGCATACGTTATTAAATACCATTTTAAAATGCACAACGCTATTTTTGATATCAGATTCTAACAATATTTGACATTTAAAATTTAATATAAATCAATAGATAAAATAAAAATGAAAAAGCAATATTAATTACTTAATTTCCCCTTTATTGAGGTAAAAACCCATTACAATTGTTTCGACACACAGTGTCTTCCTCGGATGGAGTTGTGTTGCAAGCTAAACCTAAAGGATGTTGACAAATTTAAACTTAAATGAGTTATTATAATGAAAAATTGTACTCAGAAGAATGATTCAATAATAGGCACTTTATATTCAAGATGTAAACTTTATTACACAAAGGGATCATGGTGGGGATTTCGAACACTTTTTGTAAACTATTTGGTCCTGTTTTGCCTCCATAGGTACTTGTCAGTATCACTACAAATCTAAAGAAAAAGACGAATATATATATAAACCGGGTGTCTTTGAAATAAAAAACCAACGTATGAAAAATGGAAAGATGTAAATATGTAGAATATTTTCCCAAAATTCCCTTCGTAAGCGAGAAAGAAATGTTAAATATATTTATAAAAAAATTGTCGCGCCACTGTGCGATCGACTATATTATAAAGAACGATATCTTAAAGTTGACCGACAATAACAAAAAGAATAGTTTTGTTATTTAACTGCTACGTATGTAAACATACGCTGGTGTATGTATGTATGAGGTATTTATTATTTATACACAATTCTGAATATTTTAAAACCATAGGCGTCACGTAATACATTTTTCAGTGTTTTTACTTCCGCAGTTTGCGTCGTAATTAACTTAAAATATTTTATATTTATGTTCTATATAATTACATCTTTCCATTTATCGTAAATTGCCTCTATTTCAAGGACACCCAGTATATATATATATATATATATATATATATATATATATATATATATATGAAAAATTAAATGCAACAAATTATAGCGACAATCGCATGTAAAATGAGATTTAATAATTATTAATTCTCATACACATGAAGTTCATATATATATATATATATATATATATATATATATATATATATATATATATATATATATACATATATAATAATTAATTGCATACAAATAATCAAAAACGGTATTTGAGATTAATAACATACATCCTTCCATCCCATGGACACGCTACATAAAGCTAGCTGCTGACGATTTTTGTTTTATTGTAAACAATAATTCGACGTAAAGGCTATTATTGTTATTATTACCCACGAAATTAAATTATTATCCACGAAAAAATCGCATTAAAAAGAATGTATGTGCGGCTAACTATAGCGCTTAGTTCGGTAAAAAAAAACAACTAAACATTCATAGCGTGTAGGAATTTTATCGTGGTCCATGAACTTAAATGATCAGCTGTATTTTCGTAAATATAAGATAGACAAAGATATGGACCGACCTTAACTACATTTTGGCCCTAGAAATTTGGAAATTTTTCATGAATTACGAATAAATTTCTTTTTTGATTTTCAGTTAAACATTTATACGCATTCTTCAGAATCGCATAGCTATGACGTTATTCGGCGGTATATAGACAGCAACTCAAAACGACAAAAAATTTATCGAAACTTTAATTTTTACGCATATTTAGGAACACAAACTTTTCAAATACGGTCCTGTATTCAGATTGAATCTAAATAAATACAAATTATATGTTGTCAATGGCCTGAATTTTGTAATATCTCGAAAAAATTTTAAACGGTATAGGTGTTTTGTGATATGGAATTTTTAATTTAGTTAGAAATAATAAAATACTTTTGTAATTTTAATTGAATATTCATATTTTTTCTGTTCTATTTACCTCTTTTTTAATAAAAATTTTTTTGCTTTAAAAAAGGCAAATTTATGTGAAACAGGTGGAATGCTTAAATTAGATATTCAATGTGGCTGTCATTTGCGCAAATACAAGTACGTATAGCAAACGCCAATTAAGTTGGCGCGAGGAGGGGTAAGTTCGCGCAGGGTTAAAAGTAGTGGGGAGATTTGTATTTGGTTTTACATCAAATGTCAGATAATTCTAACCTTTAAGCGTGTGTCATTTTATGATCCCCTAGCAAAGACATTATGTTCCTTCAAACGTCAATGACAAATGTATTCTGACAATTACTTGAGTAGTGGAGGTGGACGTTTTTAAAAACGGCTTCTGAGCACCCCCTCAACTTAATTGGCGCTTGCTATACACGGCTTTAGCACGTTGCCAAAGATCGTCTTTCACAGCCACGGCCTTGAAAACTTGGATGCAATGTACCGCGATATCAATCTGTACATGGTTTGTAAAATTAAATAATTTGATGGACATCTTCGGTTCGGAAAGCGCCTTTATAAATACGTCTAGTAGTTCTAGGATTTTCACCTGTTTCACAGTATAGTAAGACGATATCCGTTAATTCGTGATTTAAATAAGCCATACTTAACGGAAGCTGATAGCAGGCAGACTTATAGTATGCATCATCGCATCTAGTACTCCCAGTATTACTCTTCAGTAGGGGTAGCGCTGCAGTTATAAAAGAATACTAAATTTACCAGAGTCGAATCGAGTCACGCGCATTTATTAAATATTTTTTTTCTTTGACCTCGTTCGAGATAGAGTTTTCGTACATTAGCATTTTATGCTTAATATTATTACAGCTATTACATATTAAAGTATGCAGGATTATTTCGTTTACACCCTTCAGAAGTGACTACTGCTATATTAGATACCTTCTAACTGTGAGCGACAGTTACACCTTTCTTTTATATATTCAGTAGTAATGCTGCATTTGATACGAAATTAAAACAATTTCGTTATTCAAGTCAAGAATGTCTAATTTTTAATTGGTACATAACTTAACACATAAATAGATATTAGCAAGTATTTCATTTAATTTCATATACACAGGTAACATATTTTGTAATGTTTGCATTTTCATTTATCAAAATATACAATTATAAATTGTTATGTATAAGGCACATTTTTCATTTATAAATGAAAATGTTGGTTTTGGAAATGTTTAGAGCGAACTTGTTGAGCAATAGTTACCAAATTTGAAACAGAGCGCCCTTTCTTGTACAAAGAAACAGAAAAGAAGTAACTTTAAAAAGTGAATTGTAGTTTTCGAAATTACTTTTGTTATTACAAAATTTTAGGTATTTAATTCTTATTTTTGCTTTTTTATATTTTTAATTTTACACTTATCATGATTTTAATCGATTTACATATTTATTTTTATTTATTACTTTCCCTGCGACTCTGAATTACCATTATAAGCGTCAAGAGACTAGAGTTCTTGTACAGGGTAAATTGTTTTATGTACATTAGCATGATTCATATAGAAAAAAGACTATTGGTGCTAAAAAAAAAGAAGAAAACCCGGTCTAATTACTTTTACGTAATATCTATTAATTATCACTTCTTAAGTTATTATATTCTTCTTCATTGTTTTTCATTCCACACAAAATTTTTGTATATATAATTATGAAAAACTTAATTTTAATTAATGTAATAACGGAAATGAAAACACTTTACCTTATTTATTTATGTACATGTATTTATTTTCTATTTACGTTATTATATATTTACTTTTATATAGTATTTCTCATTTTGTACATATTATATACAATACTGTATTTTGTTTTGAATTATGTGTGTAAATATTCTCATTTTTGTTTATTGCTGATTGAAAGGAAACGTATAATAAATTCAATTTATATTACAGCTGATTTGTTCTTTATTTAAGTGTAGTTGTAAATCAACGGTGCTTTCTGAATTGCCTGTTAGTCATAATTAATCTCTGAATGTTGTATAAAAAGAAAGTATAAAGTATGTTTGAGGATGTAATACCAAATAATAAAATATCAATAAGGACCGTTGATGTAAGAAATTGCATAATTGTCCTTAATATTGATGTAATCATAGGTGAAAGTATTGTTTTTCCATAGGAAGCAAAAATACCAAGTTTTTTTGAATTCTAAAGCTATTCATATTCCTAATAAATACTTAGATTAAATCGTTTTGGGTATACTTTCATCTTTGGATATTTTATGTACATTTTTTTAATTTTAAAATTAACTCGTCAATGAAATTATTATTATTAAGATCTTCAGATTATATTATTGGGAGGTAACTCTGAAAAGATTAAGGAAATTAAATCTGAAATTTAATAGCTTTTGGCTAATTCAAATTACGTGGGTAGTTTATTAAAATGAAACAGCAATATCCTCATATGTTAAAACTTAGATTATTATAAAGTAAGTTAACTTTCCAATTTTCTCAGCATTATCCCAACAATATTTTCCATATTTTTAATGGTTGAACAACCATTGGTGTTTCAAGAAATGGTGTGTTAGAATAAAATTACTTTAACTAAGCGTTAATTCTGAATTTATTTATTATACAGTTGTCTTATCAAAAATACACCACGGTATTAATTATGATCGGATTTGAGTAAAATAAAACACGAAAAAAATTACTTTAAAAATACTACAAACCCCTAAATTTTGGGTTTACTAAACAGTATCTTTAATGACAGTCAACTTTTTTTTTGTTAATATATATTCTTTTTCTAATTTAGTCTGTTGGATCTTTTCTTTGTGTGTCCAATGATATGCAAAACGTGCACTTCTGTTAAAAATTTACTGTAGAAAATTAAGAAAGTATCTTTCTGCATACTGTAGAATTATCATTATCATAGTAACAGCTTGGTACATACAATAGAACCTTTTACTTAGTCTCAAGTCCATCTACTGTTAGGTGTAGGTATTTATATTTAATTTTGTAAAACATTTTTATACAGTAATTTCACTTTTTAACAAAGAATAAAATTTTTATTCCTAAAGTTGAACAGTATAATAAAGCACAATGTATAGACATATTTTTTATTAATATTGCTCAAAATCTCCCCCACGTTGATGAATACAAAACTGACACCTTGCTACCCTATATGTTGCATTTAAGATATCTAGTGGTACATTGCGACAATAAGTCTTTGCCTTGAAATATGGACATTTTTGAGGGCTGTTAAATAGACACGATCTTTAACATCCTCCAAAACCAAAAGTCAAGCATCGTAAGATCAGGTAAACGTGCAGACCAATAAATTGGACCATGTGTTGTTATTAACTTTCGACAAAATTTGGTACTCAATTAATCAACATTTATCATTGCATTATGAGGAGTAACACCATCCTGTTGAAAATATACTCTATTCTCCGAGAGGTAATTTGTCCAAATGATTGTCCTAATTTTCAATTAGTACGTACTTGGTGGTACTTCTGATTAAAGGCACCATCAGTAAAAGAGGGCCCAATTAATTGATCACCTAAAATACCGCACCATACATTTATTGAGAATCTATCTGGGGTTTCAATAATAACTCCTGGATGTTGTTGATTCCAGTATTGAATGATTCTGACCAATTAATATTTCTACAGAAAATAACATTCTTACGCAACATGATAAATTAAAAAATCTTTTGTGGAATATAAGTTTGAATATAAGTTTTGAAGTACCAGTGCGATTTCTCGGGATTATGTTCTTCGATTTTCTTGAATACCTAGAAGAACATCTAACTCGATATTTTCATTGAATTGTCGTTACTGTCTTTTAGGTTTTTTAAATGCTCCGTAATTTCTTAAATTCGTGTTCAAGTATTCTAAATTTCTGACTGTCAGGAACTCGTCTATTCGGAAAACGAGCGGCATAAAGACGCCCTCGCTTGACCAGAATTTTTGTGGCACTACTTGCAACATATCAGTTTTGAAATGATTGTGCATTATTAAATAACAAGATAATACAACAACGAATTACATACACAATAATAATTGAAAACAAGCTGCCTAAGAGAAAATTTTTGCACGATAATAATATGACAACAAATTACATAAGGTACAATAAATTAAAACAAGTTGGCAGTCAGAAAATATTGCATAGCATAGGTACTAGGCTGTTTCTATGGTGATTCTATAATATGCATTAAAATGTTTTATCCATATATTTCTTAATTAAATTTCGAATAATTCCCTTCCATTAATATGATGATTGTGGATAAAACGTATTGCATGCGTGTTTTAGATGCATTTTATCCACTTAAGTTCTTGCGTGGATACAATGCTATCCAAAATATTTATACAATAAATGACTATTTTTTTATTTTCTATAGTAAATTTTTAACAAAATTGCACTTATTGCATGTCATTGGACACACAAAGAATGAATATTTTCTTTGTGCGTCTAATGACATGCAATAAGTGCACTTTTGTCAGACAAAATTAAAAAAAAAAGTTGACTGCGTTTTGACATTAAAGCCACTGTTTAGGAAAATCAAAATCCAAGGCAGTTTGCAGTATTTTTAAAGCCATTTTTCTAATTTTTGTTTAACTCAAATCCAACCATAATTATCTATAGCGCGGTGTGTTTTTTATAAGACAACGTGTATATCAATTTTCAGATAATATGATATTGCTTAAAAACGTAAAAATATTACGGAAAAGCCAATACAATATTTGATTAGTGATCTAGTTTTTGCCCTACATGCATAAAAGTTTCACTGTCGCTTTCCAGCTATTTAAAATAGCCATGTGAGATTTTGTCGTGTCATTCATAAATTATTAGCGAAGTCGATATGATTGCACTAGCGCGCACTTACATTTGTTTGTCTTACTTAAACCTCCCCAATAATATGAGAACATGCATCAGTGCGTACTGGTGCAGATAGTTAAGTTCGTTCTATGCTAATTGCACGTCTGCAGTGTCGAAAGTTCCCTTTATTTTTATGTAAAATAATCTACCCACTAATAACCTTTAACTATTATTGCGTGAAACCTACTTGAGTTCAAGCGTGTAGCACAAAAAATAAGCTGAAAACGTTGGTGCATTATCCTAGGAAAAAGCACAATTTGCCTGGAGTTTCACCACTAGGAGAACTTCAAAAAGACACGTTTTATTAAACTTATTGCTATAGAAAGAATATCGAAATTTAAAGTTGACGTTCCACACTAGTCTTTTATAAACACGAAATTAAAAATTTTGGTTGCAATTACGAATTAGTTTTGCGAAAATATATTCTCAACGGCATGGTTGAATTTATTTAGAGATTTCTTTATAAAAATTATTTTGAAGAAAAATATCTTAATTCAACACTGTATATATGGCTCCTAAAAAGGAACAATAATCGCACTACAAAAAACAAACAGAATTTTAAAATTGACAATACGAAAGAGAGCGGCGATTGTTCAGTGAAACAATTATTTTGTATATATATATATGTATTTCAACTTTACATTCAAAAAAGCGATTTTCGTTCACGATTGCCGATGATTGTGAGGTTGTGCGAGCTCTACGTTGAAAAGCTACATTCACCAACAGAATTTTATATTTTGTAATTATGCTGTTCCGTTTTTAGTAACGGGTGTTCAGAAACATTCGAAGTGAAGTGGGCTCTGAACAAAAAATCGTATATCTTTACGTAAGTATAGCAAACGCCAATTAAGTTGGCGCGAGGAGGGGGTGCGCAGAAGCAGTTTTGAAAAACGTCCACCCCCACTACTCAAGTAATTGTCAGAACACATTTGTCATTGACGTTTGACGGAACATAATGTCATTGCTAGGGGATCATAAAGTGATACACGCTCAGTGGTTAGAATTATCTGACATTTAATGTAAAACTAAATACAAATCTCCCCACTACTTCTAATTCTGCGCGAACTTACCCCTCCTCGCGCCAACTTAATTGGCGTTTGCTATATCTGATTTGTAATAATTATTAAATGTCAACTGTTGTCTGTCAAAAATCAATCTATCTCAGACATGACTTCATATTTTCAAGGACTACTTTGACTTCGAATGTTTCTGAACACCCGTTATATAAGTTGTAAATAATACATTTAAAAAAACTTGAAAACGATAAAATAAGCTAATGTACAATAAACATATGAATGAATCAAGTCAGTATATCTATCACTGTCTTAACGGTTTAACGTATAGTTCTCGTTTTTTCAAATCTTAAATATTGTGCTTACAAGGTCCTGACATTATTCAGGACTAAAGGATTGCTCATGTGACTCATGTCTATTAATTTGGCATTCAATTCACTCGGTTTTTTTTATATCGCTCCTCTTAAAAGTAGCTTTCATTTCAGACCATAGATTTAATCAATGACAGGCCTGGGCTATTAGAATTCCAAAACCTGGTTAAAATATGATTTTTGTTTATTCGGGATTGTTTTTTTTTTAATAAAAACATGCACACCATCTTGTTAGAAAATATATCTTCCATATGGTAAAAGTGAATGCATTAGAATATCTAATATTTTTCAGAATTGACTATTCCATTTATAAAGTGTAAATTGGCTGGTAGCCTTAAATCATTAAAGAGCACGAAATTAACTTTTTTTGTTAATCTATTCCAGCCATTTCTTTCCTAGTATCATAGATAATGAACTTACTGTAAATGAGAATCAACGAGTACTAAATCTCACTTCACATGCAAATGTCACCTAATGTGTTGCGTTGATTTCACATTTCGATAAACGCGTAGCGTTTCTGCATACGCTACGCGTCGCGACGTCACCTTCCTGGTTGTTAGAATAATGAAAAATTCGTGAAAAATTACACCTATCTCAGAATGTGTGGATGCATTTCGCTCTTATTGGATCTTGTCAACACACAGTATCCTAGACAGATATGATTTTTCACTTCTATACTTCGCGTATATATAGTGAGTGTAATGAACTTACTCTAAATGAGAATCAACGAGTATTAAATCTCACATTGAAATTTTCCACTTGTGGAAAATTTTCCAAATTAGTTTAAATTGTGTAAAAGCGAATCATATTCAGAAATTAATGTTTTAGTTTTTCTCTATTACTTTTAAAATCGTTGTTCCTAGCATATACTTTTTATCGGAAAGTATATCCATGCCACTGCCTTCAACAGTATTCGCATTTCGACAGGTTTCCATATTTTTCTCTATCTTGCTATTTTTCTAAATTTTCGCCTTCCACTTTTTTTACTTGTCTTGTTTTTATCAATCTTTCTAAGTGGCCTCCTAACCCAATTTCTGTTTTCTATAAATTACAGAATCGGGTGTGTTTCTAGACCTTCTCTTATTCTAGTGACTTCTTAGACTCTGCTTAGTGCATATCGACAGCCTGTAGCTTGCTTTTCAGTCTGCCACTTAACGAGTCTATACATAGCTGTAAATACTTTTATCTAGGGAAATTACTGTCTTGTTTATAAAGTTTTTGTTAATGCATAATACTACTTCACTGTCTATTCTCTGGTCAATTTCCGCTGTCTAAGTTCGCTTTCGTCTATTAACACATATATTTATTGTTTCCTTCCACTGCCCCATCCCAATAAATTCTTGTCTTGGATTTTCTTCTGTTATCACTTTCATTGTATCCTTGTTTATACCCATTCCATGCTTTTTTGGCTCTGTAAACTATATTTCCAAGTTCTTTTGAAGATTATTTTCAGTTTTCACGACGACCACATAATCTGCGAAAGCTCCCTCTTATATTTCTATTCTTAGTAGATGTAAGGTATCCAGTATCACTCCTTTTACTTTAATTCCTTAATTATCTCGTCCATAAACGTTACAAATAGCGTCGGACTCACACTTGCCTTTCCATTTTGCACTGTGAATACATCCGATTCATGCCGATGGCAGAGTTTATGTTGCTCTAATATATTTCTTGTGTTAATCTTACTATTTTGTTATTTACTCCTCTCTCTGTACTTCAAAATATTTAATAATAAATAATAATAATAATAAATGCAAAATAATAGCGTCCCATTCTAAATATATACTGCGTCTCATGTCAACTACCTATGTTCCTTATTTTTCTGTCTAGGATCTTCTCAACTATCTTCACGACTGTACTTAGTAGTATTATGCATACTCCATCACACTCCGTCTTTATAAAATGGCACTATTAATACACTGTGCCAATCCTCAGGGAAACATTTTTTCCATATTTTGTTAAAGATTTTTAAGATTTCATGTCCTTCCTATGCTTTTAATAATCTCTGTTGTTGTTTTGTCATTGCCATTTTTAATGTCCGTATCAGCTTTTCTAATTCTCGTAGTTAATCCTTCTATATTAACTTCTACTTTTGCTTTTTGTTCACACCATTGTGTGTTTATCTAGTCAGTAATCATTGAAATTGTTCTTTTTTTATATTTTTTTGGGATTAGCTATTATGTTTTCTTCTTTACTTTTGATGTACTTTATATTCTGTGTTTTATCTTTTAGCAAGTCCACTGCTTCACAAAATCGTTTTTAATTTTCCTTGTTATTCTCCATCTTTCCACTAAATTTTTTCCATAACTCTTTCTTCGCCGCTATTATTAATTCTTTCACTTTTTCTCTTGCTTTTTATGTGTCGTAATTGTCTGCGGTATTATGAGTTAGATTAAGTTTTCTATAACCCCTTTGCTCTGCTTTTTGTACAAATATCTTTTAACCATGTTGCCTGCACCGTTTGCTTTTTACTGTTATTTTGTCTACTTGTTAGTACCGCGATATCATAAAGTTTCTGGGTCAACGGTGTGCATGGGGTGAAAACGTCTGTCTTAATTTATATCATCCTTTTGAGAAAAATCTGATAAAATTTTCAGGTTAAGTGTCATGCTGACGTTAAAATTTGTCAATATATTAATCTTAATGTCAGTATGACACATAACCTGAAAATTTTATCAGATTTTTCTCAAAAGGATGATATAAATTAAGACAGACGTTTTTCACCCCATGGCCACCGTTGACCCAGAAACTTTATGATATCGCGGTATGTATATTAAGTGTATGTCGTTTCCTCGTTATTTTTCACGATTCGAAGACGTGCACGTCATCAACGATGTCAAAGCAGTGTTGCAAAATCATTTGCAAAATTGATTTGTTTACATTTTAGGTTAGAGTAGTAAACGCTTATGTCAAACTTGCAATATTTAGGTTATCCAACTTCCACTGCTTCACAGTGTGCAATCGCGGATGCAACAAGTCGCTTACATTGGCTGCAAAACGCTTTCGGCATTGCAAACCAAGAGTAAACAAGCAGCCGCAAAATATGACAGAACGATATGTGTCAACACTGAACATTCTCACCAACATAAATATGCATTCGCAGCCATGTTGATATAATATTACAATATACTTCGTTTATTGTTTTTGTGTTAGTGATTCCGAAAATTCTGTTGACGTGCACGGCTTCTAATCGTGAACGGCGTCTATAATCTATTTACGATTTTAGACGAGGCAAGTTACTAACATGCGGGCCTCGTTATTGCTGCATTTAGGATATATTATGCACGATGTCAGTTTTATATGTCACAACTGTATTCGTGCTTTTTTCATGATTTCCATCATTTAAATTTATGAACCATAACCCAAAAAGTGTTCAATAGGAAAATATAAACAAAACAAAAGTGTGTGACACGAATATGACGTATGCTTATGACTTGTCTCGTTTGTTATCGTAAATAAACTATAGCCAAAAAATCTAATCTTATTTCTTCAAACTCTTACCATTCGCTTCTTTTTTCCGTTTTCCATTTTAGTCTTACTGGGTTTTCATTCTTACTTATTTTGATTTCTCATTTCCTTCGTCTTAGCCGTGTTGTTTCCTTTATTATCTATTCTACGTTTTTCTAGATTCTCTTCCTATTTTTTTGTCAGGACTTCCAATTTTCCCCATTTCTATTTTGTTCTATATTATCAACTTTATCTTTATGTTGTTTTACAATTTTATTTGTTCCATTCTATATTTCCATTTCCATGTCAGTTAGTTTATTATTTAGTTACATTCTTTCAGATTGCGTTTTTAGTTTATTTTGTTTTTCATTGTTTCTATTTTAGTATCTATGTTTGCTAGTTCAACCCTACAATTTCTTTTAGGCCTAGCTTATATGCATTTATGATTTTCGTTTTTATACCTTATGCAATTCTCCATTACGTTCTGTAGTTCTTTTGAGCTGTCTGTGTCCACTCGTAGTACTGTCATTATATTTTTTATTCTTCCGATCTTCAATCCTATTTCTTCATCTCTTTCCCAATCTCTGTATTTTCTTCTCTCCTTTCATTTTAGTAGTTCCAGAAAATTTTGTTGATTTTATTTGATCTGCAATATTATATTTAGTACATCTGTTAATTTATCTAGCTTGTTTGCCCATTTTTTTTCTAGTCTTGTAGAGGTTCTGTAATTTTTTTTGCTTGGATACGATCTATGTATTAAAGCCGATTAAATTGAACAATCCTACTAGCCGAATGCTTTAACGTAGTCATTTGATATAGCATAATTTGTATGAAATACAAGAAACTACACAAATTTACTTTCTACTCCTGCCTAAGAAATTTAGTGGTAATTTTTTGTAATTAGTTGTGCTTAACATTTGTTATAAATACCTCAGTCATATTAAATATCTACGTTAAAACGTTCTGCTATTGAAATTGACCAATTTAACCGGCTCTAGTAATTATTATTCATATAAGTTGTTTGTTTGTCTATAATGCATATGTTCTCAAGTATAAATAAAAAAATCAACTCGAAAGCACATACCATTTTTACGAGAAAGTATCAATTTGTATAATGCCGCATGGACTTTTTTGGTTCATAGCTTGTTCAGTAAGTATCAATAAGAATAAAGTAAAAATATCAGGTATATCTTAGAGTGGGACAGTTGAAGTGAATGAATTTTAAGATTGCTAAACGTCCTCGTTGTTTAAATTCTGATAATTCTATTGCTCTTTTTTCAGGTTGGTGATGATCTGCTACACACTTACAAAAATACATACAGGTGTATTAGACAAGGTATTCTAAACACTAAAGTACAAAAAAAATACATAAAAAACAGAATTTTTCAATTTGATTTTTTTTTGTAGTTATTGCAAATTTTTCTTTATAAAGCGCCTTCCTTCACCGATACTAGCAATAGAAAAGGATTTGTAATTTGACAAAACTTTGGTAGATTTATATATAGTACCTATGTAGGTACCGATAACAAATTGATATAAAAGCAATTGTGAACATAAATCTGTAATACATCGGAGCATCACCAAATATAAACTTTTCAAATCAAACGCGTAAATGGTAGCACATGAAATTGACATATTCAGATATTTGCGACAAGGGTGCGAAATCTTAAAGGTACAATAAATTTCACTTAGTATCTATTATGAACATACTATAACAAATGTGAATGGTTAAAAGTAATCACTGAACAATAATAAATGAGGACTGACAATGAACATTCCATGTCTAGCAAGGAAAAGATTCAGGATAGGTATACCTTTCCTTAAATTTAATAAACTCTAAATGTTACGTAGGTATATCATAATTGAGTTTTCTTTTGGTCTACATATGCAATGAATTAACTTTCAAGCCCAATGATAATCTGTTTATATACATACATTAATTATGAAATTCAATGCTCTTCTCATTATGTAACTTAATACCTGTTTTTATGAAATCGGCAAAGGAATACATGTAAGACATCTTTACCTTTAATGCATTTCTGATTAAGGTACAAAGTACAGTTAAGAAATAAAAATGAAAGTCTGTTACAAACATCGTGTATTATTTACTTTAGAACTATATAGGTACTAATTTTTGTTCTAAATTCACAAAATGTTTGTTACCTGTATGATCCTAAATTAAATTAAAAATGACTACCATAATTGTTACTTTAGATTTTGAAAAATATTTTTATGCCTAATACCTTTATTTATATTTGTGTAGGTATTAATTAAAACATTGTTGTTTCGTTTAATGAAAAGATTTTAGCCATGTGTAATGTACAAGATATTGTAATATTTGTGTAATGAGAATTTCTAAATAGTCCATAAACGCTTTTTTAGTGTTGGTTGTTAGAAATAGTTATAAGTAGATGAACATATTAATTTTGTAATGTACCTATGTATTATAGATTAGTGACAATTTTGTAAATTGTATTTATTCTTAAGTCATCACTGAAGAGAAATCTAGACCGAAGGTATTTTTAATATTGTATGTATACATAAGCTTGTAAATATGTAAAAATGTATAATAAATTATTCCAGTACATTATGTCATTCTTTGGCGTTTATCAGTTTATTATATCACTGAATATTGATAACATCTTGATGAAATATGAGATTAAAAAGCATGCATCTTTCTCAGACGATTTGTAGTTCTCTTTAGGGAGCTTAATGTTTTTTTCTTTGATACAATGAAAACATAATAAATTTAAAAAACCAAAATAAACGCACAGGTGTTTAAAGTAGTAAAACAAAACGTATTAAATACTTATAAAAATAGTCAAATAATGATAAATCATTAAATCAATAGGCTGACATGAATCGCACCATAAATTTTCATCTAAAATAGCAAGTAGAATATATTAATTATGCGCGATAGTTATTGCGCTAGATGTTATATAATTCTTTTGATTTTGAAATTAATAATCTTTAAAACAGGTTATTAATTTTGTTTTGTCATTTATACACAATCGATTTCCATTAAACTACTCAATCGACTTTTATTCTTTCAACTAATTTGCATACTCTGTTTCAGTCAGAACGTTCCATCGTTCGCATAATTTACAATTATCTAGTCTTCGGTTTCCAAATATCAAGTATGTATATATATATTAAATAAATTGAGACCAGGACTGTTGCTTCTTAATTTCAGCGTAGCCACAACATATTTGTAAATAAAGTACTGTTAGGATTTTGTCTTTTTCTAGTAAATACATGTTTTTCTTTATACTTTAAGGTAAACCTAGGATAGATGGCCATAATTTCCTTTTGCGATTGTATGAAAACAAATAGCATAATAAAATTAGTTTTGGTACAGTGTTGCAGACAGGGTTACACTATATTTATTTCACAGATCTAAGTCAGTCCTTTTTGTTGTTTTGAAAATACTGGCTTTAAAAAACGGTAAGTATGGCAATCTCTCTAAGGTATCGAGAAGAGATGGCCACAGCTGTTAGGGTGAGATAGCCATACTCTGTACTCAGGAATTTAAGTAGGAAAATGTTCAGTTATGAATGTTATATTCATTTATATAATTGACATTTCATTTAGAGTATATCTGATAAAAAATTATTTACAGAAGTTACATATACATTGCTTTGGAGTATACTTCCACGACATTGTTTATGTACCCATCGTCCACATAAAATGCAATGAATCCAGGTCTCATTTTTTCCAATTTCAGTACAAATAAGGCAAACATTGTCATCGTCAACAGGCACTTCTTTTGAGCAAACTTGTTTTTTTCTCCTTATTTTTGCTTCCAGATTTGCTTCCGTTTTGATTTTTCTGTATTTTTTTTTTTACTGTAGGATCATTTTATTTATTAGTTGACTGTGAACGTTTCTTAGAGTTTCGGACCTTAGAAATTTGAATGTTTTCCGGAGAGGTCCGTTTTCTTGCTGCTTCTGTTGCTATCGAAGGTAAGGATGCAATTTACTAACAATTTGGATGGTGTTTCTTCTGGATTAATCGAAAAGCCTGCATCTGTAGTGATTGAAGTGCCAAACCATTAGGATCTGATTCATCTATATGCTCTGGTTGTTATTGGTCTCTGATTCCTCAACTACATCTATAATATTGTCTGTCGTAATAGCTATAGTTTCATTTGTATCTATAATATCGTCATTATTATCGATGGCTTGATTCACATTTTGGACACTAACTGCAAAAGCATAATTCGGAATAGCAGCTGGATTAAACGGGAAAATGCGTCACCCCAACTATTATTAAACAAATGACCAAATTAATACCTCGTGATCTTTCTGCCTAGATGATTTTTATCCACAGTCTGCAGGTTTCATAAAAATTATATTTTAGAGACTTAAATACAGACAGTTCTGTCTAATGGCTGTAAGTAATAAGTTGAGTGGCTTGGCAAACAAAGCATTACTATATCATTATTACTTGCATATTCCAACATTTCAATACTTAGGGAATGAGATGCATGCTCATCCAGTATGTTCAAGGTCTTACCTGCAGGCTTTCTTGGTACAAATACTTGCCGCAGCCACAAATAAAAAATGTCTGCAGTGACTATGCAGATTTTTGGTTCATAAATAGTACAGCACCTGGTGGCATTTCATCCTCTAATTCTGTGTTTTATTTTTTTCCTTCATGATAAATGTTGGCGGTAGGAACGTGTACTCCGCATTGCAACGGGCTATTACAATTATGGTTTCTCCTTTTTTCAGAAGATGAAAAGCTGCATATATTCCGTGATCCCTTTACAGCAAGAACCTGTTCAGAGCGATTGCTTAGTTGTAATCCGGTTTCGTCCATGTTAAAAATGTTCATTGCAGAAATAGTTCCAACCATATATAGCCAGCTTTGTGGGTTTCATTATTAAAGGTATGTTTGATGTTTAGTTGGATGGCATATTTATATGCTATTTGGCGAACATTATCCTTGGTGAATGGAAAAACATGCTCTTGCATCTTCTTAATGTGTCTAACTATTCTCTTTTCATGTTGTGGCTCAAAAATTGAATTCAATTCCATATTATCCTTTTCGTCGTCGTTTTTCTAGTCTTCTCTCCAGCGTTTTTCGAGGAATTTCGTAATCCATTGAAGCCTTTCTTACAGAAACGCCATCATTAAGAACGGCCTGCATCGTCCTATGTAAGTCTTCCTCAGACCATATTCCTCTATGGAATCTTTTCTCACGTATGCATTTGGCATCTATAACAAATATGAATTTATATACTTTTTATTAAGTGTACCCATCGCTGCAATTCGTGCAGAAGTTATATATATGACTATAAACTAGAATTATGTTCTAGATATATGTAGTGGCCATCTCTTCTATTCGTAAAGGAGAGATGGCCATACCTTCCATTTTCCAACAAGCAGAGTTGTCAATAAAAAATTAGGATAGATTATTAGTTCTAAGCTATTGCAAGTCATACACTCAAACGCGGGATAGAAAACCAATCAAAAGGTAAGTTACACGTTTCTAAAGATGGACTAAATTTAGCAGGACTATTTAAAAAACAAAGCTTAACAACTTACCTTACACTACCATTATAACATCTATATTGCATGAATGAGCGTAAGACAAAAATTAGTAGAATTTGGGCCTAGTAGCGCCATCCCCTTACAAATTACAATAAATATGACTATGGGCCATCTAACCTAGGTTTTCCCTACATTGAAAAAGGAATCGTGTAATTCCCATGTCTGTCATTTTTTTGTTTGATCCTTATTTAACTTCTCTTTAGTTTATCTTGTGTGTAAAATTTGAAACTTTTTTCTTGTTTCTTCGCTTTTTGTTTTTAAATCTTATTTATAAATTTATGGATGTTTCCATCATATTTCGCTAAAATAATTAATAAATTTCTTCGTTGTTGTTTTTCACGTCTTCCCTCTTTAATAAATTCCCTTCAATCTATCTCACCGACACACTTGTTGGTTCAAAAACACATTCTTTTATATCGTTTAGTGTCTGCATTTCAATTTCATGTTCACGAAAGTAATGGTAAACATTGAAAACAATTTCATGCGATTGATTATGCAAAACTTTCTCATCTAATCGATTCATTTTTCCTACGCCTGTTCAATTATTTGCAAATGCACTGAAACTAACCTTATAGAGTGTGAGATTTGACGAATGCCCACCGCGACCACTTAGGTCGGTCGTCTATTCAAGGGACATGTCTGCATTTTTGATACGTGTTTACAACACTTTTCAACAGACAAATGGTGTAATCAAACTATGAGCATCGTTCATTTGCGCGAATAAGTCGTCTGGATGTTGATGCGTTGTTGCTGATACGCGAAGATGACAGGATACAAGTTTAAAAAAAAAAAAAGCGAAGATTTTGAATACATCCATATTCAGTAGCGCATAAACATCGCAGTATATTAAGAAGTCAATCAACTGAAATTTTTGGATAATTTTCCATTGTATAGTCATAAGTACATGTCTTGCTACTACATTTACGAATTTAATATTAAATCGGATCGTCCCCCATATTGATATGAGAATGCAAACTTTTTTGATATATCAACGTTTAATCAAGCAAGAACATTGAAAATTGAGCATACACGCATAATTTGAGGCATGCAGTCGTAAAAGTCTTGTAGTAGACATGCCGTAGCTTGTTCGCGACATGTTTGTCTCTATTTAAACTAACACGTTGCAAAACGTAACTACTTGTCGCAAACATTAATTAAATGGATGACCGGCCTTACGTGGCGATTGCTGTATTTCCAAATGTATTTTTATTTTATAAAATTTATTAAAAACAGACTAGCCAACCATTCCATTGCATATATAAACCAGTTTATTTTTTATATAATAAAACATTTAATTGTTTAAGTACCCATCTTTTTCCTTCTTACCAAGGAGAAATTAAATTATATCTTGATTAAGAATGAATATTAAGAAAGATTATCTTAAAAAAAAAACAGATTTTCATTAAGCACATGACATGAAATTTTATATTATATATTTTTATTATTTATAGGTAACAAAATATTACAATTAATTAAAAAAAAAAAAACAAATTGATGTAAATTTACATGGAATTAGTTTGTAATTATTGAGGAATTGGCATATTAAGTGTTATGTTATGGGGACGGGTTACTGAATTCTGCGGCACTCCAACAATAGACTCGACTGTACTAGACATAACATTTAATAATGACTCATAGCCTGCCTATTGGCTCTATAATTGGTTGGTGCTAAGCTGTTGGATATTAAGGCATGGATTATTATTATTGTTTGTATGTATTTGGTTGTTGTAATAGAGAATAACAACGAAAAAAATTATACAAGATACATATATATATATATATATATTTATATTCGCAATATTGACATCCGCGATCAGTCGTGATATATTAAAACTTTGTAGACTAAACGACCTATTTCTGAAGAGTTATGTAAAATAGGCGTTAAATAAAAATAAATAATACGTATTGTCGGAGAATGAGCAATATTACGTAAAATGCGTGCTTGAGAACTCGGCTTAAAGTTCATTCTAAAAATTTGTGTTCGTTAGTATTCCTCTCACTATGTTTCTAAATAATGTGGTACGTACGAATGTGTTCGTTAACAAGAAGCGCTTATTTACTAATTCAAAAATGTTAATTCGCTTAAAAACAATATTTTGTGCATAAAATAATAAGCATATATTTTGATATTACAGTACGCGTAATCTTCGCCTCCATCGATGCTCACACCAATAAAAAATACAACCAATCTTCTTGATTGTTAACTAATCGCCTATAAATAATTTCACCCGGGGATTCAAACAGGGAATTAAACTTATTTTTAGGTTTTCTACCACGTAAAGACCCTTACGTGGTAGAGAAAACAATATAAATACATATTCCTCAAATGAAACACAAATATTACTGTCGACTTTTATTTAACGAAACATGAAAAATGACACTCATGGATGTAGATGGGCATAAAAAATTTCTAATATTAACAATTAATAAGAACACAACCCGCATGATAATGATAATCTGTAAACGTGAAAAATGTGTGTTGGACCATCTTTTCTGATGGAATTTTATGATATAAATATTATATGTATATATAACAGCAACATTGTTACTAAAAATAAATGTACACTGAAATATCCACTTTAGTATAAACGCAAAAATTGTCCACTTTGTACAAGTTACGGGACTCCGTCTTGGAAAATAGTTTGAATATACTAAGACAGCTTTCATCTTGCCAAATATTACATATAAATATATAATAAAAAAATAATAATTAATATTATAAAGCAAGATAAAAGTTTCTTTTTTAGTCACTATATCAGTCTAATTTGTCTTGATTTTCTCCTTGACTTCATCATTAATTAATTACTCACTTAAATAAGCACTAATAAATTAAAATAGTAGGGCTCCCATACTGCCCATTTCGTTCTGTTCTTTTACAAATATTTCGAAATACTGGTATATTATCGTGACGGCTAACAGAATACCAGTACCAGATCCAATTGCCCCTAAGAAGTCAGCCATAACCGATAGGGCTCCTATACAAAGTCCCCCGAAGGCTGCCGCTGTTGGGATGTATCTGTTCAATTCGTGTATCATTGAGTTATCTCTATGACCACGCATGACCATTTGCTGTTCTTTTAGTTGCTTAGCAACGTCTTTCGCAGAACTACCGGATACTTCGATCCACGTCTTTGAGAAGAAGGCGCAAGATCCCAACATGAAAATAATATATAAAACAGCGTGGACCGGATCTTCTAAAATATGTCCAACGCTTTCTGGTGGGCTTAGATAGTAGCATAAACCGCCGACTGGATAAGCTCTTGCTGGTCCACCGCCTCCAACATCAGCCCATACTCCTAACATATTGATAATGAAATTTCCTTGGAATTTAAGAGCGAGCATCTGAGAAATTACGTATAAATTTGAAACTAATGCTGATTGCAATATAATTGGAATGTTAGACGTATAAAACAGTTTTATGGGATAACTAGAATATTGACCACGATATTTGGCGCTCTTTATTGGTAGATCGACGCGGAAACCCTGGAAGTATATTACAATAGCGAAGACGAGAACGGTTGCTAGGAGATTCATTAGATTTGGTAAATTTTGACGATAGAAAGCTTCGCGTAATGCACGCACTTTGTCTTGACGTGTAGTGATTAAGTGGAAAAGCGCAATTACTGCTCCTTCAAATTCGGTACCTCTTCCGGTATTGACGGTAGCCGGGGAGAAAGCTTTCCATATAATGGTTTCGCAAATGTTGGTAGCAATAAATAACGAGATACCAGACCCTAAACCGTAACCTTTTTGTAAGAGTTCGTCCAGTAAAAGAACTATAAGGCCGGCAACAAAGAGTTGTATGATGATTAGAAGGCATACGCCAGCGCCGATTTCTGCAGGATCTCCATACATACCAGTCATGACGTACACTATAGCTTGACCCACTGTTATTACCATGCCGAATACTGAAACAATAAGAGCAAAATTAACTTTACGCTTTAGATACTGTTTTTACTTAGGATTAAAATTTGCTTTACACAAATAATTTTGACAGCTGCTTCATTTTTTTATCAGATTTTTACTTTCAAAGTTATACGTAAACAAATATACATACACCTTAAGTGTATTTTATAATAATTTTTTTGCTAATAATTATTTGACAATTGAATAATTTGGTGCGCTTTTGATAATAATTATAAATTTGCTTCAACAATTCTTGTTAGTCGATTCCAAAACTAACGCAATAAAATTATCAACACGTTTTCTTTGCCATTGATAACGATCTATAATATTTTACATATGCAGTATGGCTATTAATTTATAGTACTAAAACTTTATTCACTTAAAATAATATGTAAAATAATTATCACTTAAGTATTTGCGTTACGAATAACATGTTTCATTGATTCCATTCATGAAATTTCATTGTTTCCAAACGTTTCCCGCAGAAAGGTTCTTGTAGCATGTGCTGTGTGGCACGTTGCCCCATCTTGCTGAGAAACTGGTGTACCGAAGGGTAAGTTTCTTGATATGCAAAACTTGTGAAGGTCATCTACAAACGGTGTGAGAACTTCAGTAATATACCGCTCTTGATTAACAGCTACTTGACATTCGTTTTCCTCAATGAAGTAAGGCCCAATAACTCCTCGTCCAGAAACTGCGCACCAGACGGTCACTTTTTCACTATGTATTTCTTGCATCTCTTCTGGTCGTTGGAAATCGAAAAAACTGTTGCTACGCCTATTTCCATGGCCCGACAAATGAAAATCGACATTTGTCACTGTACCAGACGTTACTGATAAAACTGGGATTATCATAACGCAGAGAAAGGATTCTGACATAGTATGCAAGTCATGCAGCATAATCACCCCTTCTCAATTATTGGGTAGTCTGAATAACGTATGAATAGGCATTAAGTTGTTTCAATATCTTCTGAAGAGTCCTGTTCATATTCAATTTTGTAGCAGATCGACGTTTACTACGACCTGGTGAGTCCATAATTTGATTGAATACTCGTTCGTACTTTTCGTTGGTATCCACTGTTTTTCTTCATCCAGCTTTACCTTTTCCTTGGTGTTGCATACTTACAGTTCTTCTAAATTTGGTTATAATGTTCAGTACGACAGCATTACTTGGTGCATTGAAACGCTCCGAAAATTGATCACGGACTAATTTAGTGCTTGAACCATTTGCTCAACTAAAAAGACTTTTTCTTCAGTAGATAATATTATTTACGAACTTGCAAACATATCAGTATATCTAACTAAAGCCAAACATCAATGTTTATATCAAATAACAGTGTCAATTGTTAGACGTTTAACACTTGAAGGGCTACCCTTTCAGTACTGTAAATAGCATATTGTATTGGCGTATTTGTAAAAGTAGTACTACTTACTCTATTAAGATTAGGATCGTGACATATAAAACACTGAAATAGGCAATCTCTGATTAAATTCTCAAATATAAAATGGAGGCAAAATTATTCATCGTGTTGCGCAACTAGTATTGGAAATAGATCTAGAATCAACAATAGAGGAGAACGCCTAAACTTAGATTATGGCTAAATTTATATTTAGATATTTTATGGACGATGGCTTGCTCAGATTCACGGTACTTATACGTTAGTTTTATGGTGAAAATTTTTACTGCGATCAATATGTATAGAGACAAAACCTGTAGCAGCAAACTGCAATTTAATGTTCAGTTCACATATCAAAATCTGTTTTTCTGTAGATAATGACAAATATCAGTATCTCTTCCTGAGTTAATATTATTTAGTATGTTCATAAATGACTTGCTTAAGTATGTCAACAAAGATAAATTAGTAATGTTTGTTGATAAAGAAGAGGATCTTTTGGCAAAAGTGATTTGAGTTTTAAGAGGCTTCATTGGGCGATATTTTAAATAGCTTTTTGCTAAACATTATCAAGATGGTGTGCATTAAATTAAACAAATGTACAACCATGACAAAGTGATACTTGGTATTTCCTAACTGGTGACGTGTTCTAGAGATATTTATTAATTGAGTAACGAATCTGGAATAATCACATTGATTATGTATGTAAGAAACTAATAAGCCATATTTAAAATCCAGTGTTCAATAACACTATGTCATGACTTATATTACCATACTTTAATGTAGTACAGCGTTTTCTTACATACGATATATATACCAGCAAAACTTTTGTAAATAAGTCTTAATATTTTGTAGATTTTCTTTACATTCTATTATATTTGGTTGATGGCATCGTGGAATAGAAACTAAATTTAGTTTTAATGTGGACCAAGTAGAAATGTCAAATTCGACGTCTAACAGGCCTAAAATAAATTTATTTTAACGTGGGTTGACATGGTCACTTTATAAATACAACACGATCATTGGCGAATCTTGTGGTTCGATATTATTATAAATTTAAAAAATGAAACTACGTTATCTATTCTGAGATTTCCACAACTGACGATATCGAAATCTGAACGTTTTAGTTGCATGGTGTGACCGTTTCGAACTTAAATTAAATATTGACAAATGCCGCGTGGTCACTTATATTCGATCTCCTACGCCTCACAAATCCTCATATTTTATTAACCAGTATTTCAGTCTTAACCGGTAAGACTGAAATAAAGGATCTTGGAGTCTTATTTGACTCTAATCTTACGTTTAGATCCCATATAAACCATGTGTTCCGATGTCTACAAAACTCTGGGATTTATTATGTGTGCATCAAAATACTTAAGATATCACTTTGCTTAAATCATTGTACCATGCTTATGTTTTGAGCAAAATGGAATATGCCTCATTAATTTGGTATCCCATCTATGCTTGCGATTCTATTCCTTTCGACCGTGTTCGCCGTAAGTTTTTGAAGTACCTCACATTCAAGATTGATGGTATCTACCTGGAACGTGGTGCATCCCAGGATGATTTGCTTCTACGCTATGGCACGTCGTTAGAAGGGAGAATATTTGTAGGAAATTCCTAACTAAACTGATGAAAAATATGATGATTCATATTGGAGCGAATGTCGTTTTTGATTCCTCGTATGAACTCCAGGTACGAAGTTACATTATGGTTCCTTTCGCGAAGACGAACGTCTTGAAACGGACTCCTACCTATATTCTCTCCAACGTGGCCAACAGAATGCTGGATGATCTGTTTGCTTGAGGATGGCTAGCGGATGAACAACACAATTTAAGTCCACAGTTTATTTAATTGCACTTCCATGTTATGTAATTATAATTATAATGTACCTTGTAATTGGGTCTAGCCTGTTGGGTATTAAAGTATATTATTATTATTATTAGCACTTTTATTTATGTCGGCTAGACGGCAAAGATGTATGTTTGACAATGAGTTTGAAATGTTTGCTGTAGATAGTATGTTTAACCATTTCTGAAGGACACTCCAATTTCTACTCTAATATTTTGACGGGTTCGTATTTGCTGGTCACAAATGCTCTATATGGTTAATTTCCTAGTTCCCTGGCGGTACTGTGAGAATTTTAGGGTAATTATATGGCAACTAATTTTAATTTCTGCGATGGATCGTTATTTTGGTGAAACTCTATTCCTAATTTACGTGCAGATTTTTAAAGACTAGTGTTCGAATATATAGTAAATACATTTTATTCATATTTTCTTGTGTAAGCCAAATTACCTGCTCTACTATACGACAATACCATCGAACTTTATTCTTAATGTTTCATACTGGAAGCTTGTTTGCTTTATCTGGATTTCTCTACATTTTCTTGTTTCACGACTTATAAAAAGTGTAAATTTATTTTCATCCACAAATAACACTTTTTTTTAGATTTATTTTTATATCCTAACGCAAAACTCAGCATTTTCTTTCTATTGATTTCGCTGGCTAGCTCGTCTTGCGGCTCAAGAAAGATAACCACGCCGAGTTGAAATGGCATGAATATCCATTTTACTAAATTCAAGTATTTTTCTGTCCTTTTTTAGGTTAATTTATAGTTTTGTTGATTTTTCGCTCGATAAATTTTATATTAGGATCGGTTACTTTTCTTTTACATTTAGTCAAAAGTAAATTTTCGATTCCATCTTCTTTATTCTTAACAAGTGGATTTCTTAAGATTAATTGATTTTATACAAAGATCTGCTGCTTTCCTTATGAAAAATGATTGATATACCGACACTAATATTAGTGCTCTTATCAATAACTTCAAACTTCAAATCTCTTCTAATCAAATATATAAATTACTACATTAATTACACGTACAAATGAAAGAAATGAACGACTACAGGCATATTTGTAAACACTGGATTGAATTCTATCACACGCAATTGAATTGTTCCGATTTAGGCGAGTGAATAAGAAACAAGATCGTTTCAGACAAATAGACCCTACTGGGATTCTGAATAAAAAGATCTTGATTTGCTTGTAATACGTTTTCTTTTATTTTACAAAAAAATATTAATACTATTTTTACAATAAAAACTAACAAATTCCTACATTAACTCCAATCGTAATTCAATCGTAATTGAATGTTGGCATTTGTATTTACATAGGGTATAAATTTATTGTATTTGTAATATATGAAATGACGGGGGGGGGGGGGGGGGGGGGGATATTAGATGGTTATTTCTTTCAAGTTAAACTCTAAATTAATGATCGACGAAGGAGATACTTGTTGAAACTTCATTATATAGATATAATAAAACACAGTTGTATAGTTTCAAAATAATATATATAATGTTAACACACTACATATGTTTCACCACACTGTGGCTTCATCAGGTGGATGAAAATTATTAAACTCTAAAGTTCTAAAGTCACACGACTTCGCTTACGACTTATTTCAAGTGAACAAAACAATAACGAACCTTTTATAGCAAACGCCAATTAAGTTGGCGCGAGGAGGGGTAAGTTCGCGCAGGATTGAAAGTAGTGGGGAGATTTGTATTTACATCAAATGTCAGATAATTCTAACCTCTGAGCGTGTCTCACTTTATGATCCCCTAGCAAAGACATTATGTTCCGTCAAACGTCAATGACAAATGTATTCTGACAATTACTTGAGTAGTGGGGGTGGACGTTTTTAAAATGGATTCTGCGCACCCCCTCCTCGCGCCAACTTAATTGGCGCTTGCTATACTTGTAAAATCATATGTGAATGTCTTTTTTTGAACATGCATCCCCTCGTCGTTTTGTTGTGTTGGTCGTGGTATCTACTCTATTTGGCAGATGGTGCCAACATTAGTTATTTGCTGCTGTTATAGCATGACTTGATGCAGTGAATAATGACGTGAATCTCAAGATGGATCGAATGAACTGTATATGCGGTTATAATTTACTGGTCTTTTATATCATAAACCATAGGATTTTTCAAAATTATGAAGGCAAATCTGGGTTACCTAGATAACGAAATTTTTCATACAACAGTAACTTAAGACTTTAAGTAATATATTCCAATATATAGTAGCATTTTGAGAGAAAGTTGCTTTTGCAATATTTTATTATCTCAAAGATCTTTTGTTTTAGATTATGATCATTTTACAACAGTGACAACATGCAGTGGTGGTACTTGATTTGCAACCTATAAAATATTTATTGACTTGAAAACATTCTGGAATATATTTAATGCTGTTTTGGTAAAATACATATTCTAATTACTTGATAATATTTAAAATAAGAAAACTTTTTCCAAAAGCACTAGAAAATGCTTAAAACATTTTTGCCTAAATTTGTATGTAAAACATTTAAATATTACAAGCAGTTGAAAGTATCAAGTATAACTATAAATGGTATTGGCACTTGTTTAAGTATCATAATTTGTTAAATTTTCAAGCTCTATAAAGCAAATTGAATTAATTCCCATAACATAAAATTAGTGAAACTCTGCCTGGTTCAATACACTTAAGATAAACTCTGAATTACTGCAAAAAGATATAAAAAAAAGTAAAGAACAAAAACTTTTACTCCTCTACTAGTGAATTTTTACAAATGCTATTATTATACATACATATATGGAAATAATATCCATGCAAATCATAAATTATTTTACTTACATTTTTGTGCACCATTAAATAATGCTCGATCTCTAGGTGTATCGCCAACTTCAATAATTTTTGCACCAGCAAGCAATTGCATGATTAGACCTGATGTTACAATTGGTGAGATACCTAGTTCCATTAGTGTACCTCTATTTGAAGCAAGAATAACTCGAATCCAATAAAACGGATCTGCTGAATCTGAACTCATTATACCAAATAATGGAATCTTAAAATATAAATTTATAGAAAATAGTACAAAAATCATATATTCATAGTAGATACCTGACAGCATACAAGAAAAATAAATAAAGTGATAGCTGTCCATAGTACTTTCTCCCTAAATTGTATCTGTAACAAAAATATATGCCACATGTAACCTATAACATCTGGTAATAAATCATCAATGAAAAAATAAAGAAACTTGCATTTTTCTCATAAATATCTAATTTTAGAGGTCAAGAATTTAGTCTACTAGCATTAAAAATTGTGAAAATAAACAATTTCTCTTATAAATTGTAAGTAGGTACTAGAGATTTTTGCATACCTTCCTTTCTGGCTTTGCTATTTCTGGTAAAATGCTACAAAAAGGCTTTATTACTTCCAGGAACTTAACTGAAAATTAAGAAAACTATTAGATGTGGAAATCATATTGTCGACGTACCCAAACAATAATTAGAAAATTAGAATTCATGTTTTCAGAAAGATTGACAGAAAATTGTTTAGAGAGTTAGGTTAAATTAATAATTTTAAATTTTACTTACTCCCCATTTTGATGAATTATACTTATTAAATAAACAAAAACTAAATCACACCAATTTGTACCCACTCGTTGTCAATGGTGTCACGTCAAATGGGGCCGCCTGAAACAAACTTTACGGTACTTTAGAGTGGAAGATTGGTTACACGTTGTACACGTAGCATTGAACAAAGTCACGTGACCGATGATGTTGGCGTATGATGTTCAAATCAGTTAAAATGATATTCTAGTCAACCACGATATATGCTATATAAAATAAGTTGCCTAGCTATACGGCTAAAAATATTCCCTACATTTACTTTTTAATAACTACATATTTGACTAGTGTTTATTTTCACTAC
The DNA here is from genome assembly GCA_935421215.2 of Melolontha melolontha. NCBI lineage: Eukaryota > Metazoa > Arthropoda > Insecta > Coleoptera > Scarabaeidae > Melolontha > Melolontha melolontha. Next base: position 91,930,621 of record OW285239.1, read on the forward strand.
TTTGCAATATATAATCTTACGTGTCATATTTTAAGAATATATGTTACAGCTTTATAAACTATTTTTTTTTATCTTATTACATTATTTCAATTAGCTTTGGAGTTAAAAGTAAGATATTTCGTCCTCTGATGCAGATCAAAATAACTCTTTAAATCGTTTTGTTTTGATCTATGAAGTTATTATGTTAATAAGGGAATGAGGGGCTTGATTCAAATAAAATCGAAAAAACTTTGCAAAATAAAATTTATGGACACGTGAACAGGATACATGTAATTTAGTGGGATATTTTCCATGCAACTCCATTTTTCTGCAAATCAGAAACATTCGAAGTCAAGTGGGCTCTGAACAAAAAATCGTATATCTTTACTTAAGTATCTGAGTTGTAATAATTATTAAATGTCAACTGTTGTCTGTCAAAAATCAATCTATCTCAGACATGACTTCATATTTTCAAGGACTACTTTGACTTCGAATGTGTCTGAACACCCGTTATAAGCTAAGATATAGGGATCAAAAATGAAGTACAGTTGAGCTATATGCGATTTTCATACCCCAAAAGTTGGCATCGACGAGAAAATAAATTTATAAAATAATTTTCATGAATAGACTATTTAATTACTTTTCTTATGTAAATTATAATCAACGAAAAATGGACTCTTTAAGTTACAATTAATACAGTATTTGACTTTCACAACGATCTCTGAATTTCAGCAATTATTGAGAAGAGGGCGCTGTAGATAATGTAAGCATAATTCAATATTATACAATGTGTTTCAAAAAGAACTTCATCTAGTAACTAGTACTTGCAAATGATTATAAGCCACTTGGTTTTTATTTCTAACTATTTATATAATGTCATTTTGATATTTGTCATTTTGTGACTAACAATATAATTTTTTCTTACAAATATTTTTTTTATTTAATAAACAATACTACTAAATAATGTACACATTGCAAGAAAATATTTTTATTATATCAACTTATTCTTATAATGAACTTACTGTAAATGAGAACTAATGAGTATTAAGATCTCGGTTTCCGGGTTAGAACCACGTCGAGTTAGGCGTAATTGCCAACGTTTCGTCCACTGTTTCAAGGGACATCTTTAGGGCTGTACGTAGATGTTCGTCGGTTTACAGGAAACCGACTCATACGGACGGGTATCTGAACGGGTTTTCCCATCATCACCCGGTACGCAAACAAGCAGTCATCAATACTCTTGTACATCGTGCTTTTTCTATCTCAGAACCTAGGGTACTACCCACTGAACTTAGGCATGTTTCTAACACCCTACTCCAGAATAATTACAACGCCCACGACATACCCCGTACTATAGTTACACATTGTAACCCCAAACCTCGAAGTGAACCAGTTCTTAACATCAGCACCGCCTTCTTACCGTATATTCAAGGTATCACCGAGAATATAGGAAAGGTTCTACATAGAAATAAAATTAAAACCGTCTTCAGACTCCATTCTAAAGTTTCCGACCTCTTACCCTCGGTTAAAGACAAAATATCTCCGCTCCAAGCACAAGGAGTGTATCGCATTCCGTGTTCCTGTGCAGTGTGTACATTGGCGAAACTAAGCGGCCAGCCGGTGTGCGTGTGTCCGAACATGAACGTTTTACTAGATTGTTCAATATAGCCGGTTCAGCGCTCGTAGAACACAAAGTCAACTCCTGTCATCAAATTTTATTCAAAGATGTCAAGCTTCTGTCACGTGAATCGTATTATTTCCCTAGGAAGCAATCTCAATAGAGACGATGGCTATACCTTACATCAATGTGGCAAACTCTACTGAACTCTACTACAAAATACCACGCCCATACGACGCATGCGATTCGCTCATTGTCTTCAGCCAATAGCAGGCCACCATCGGATCCGGTCCCAATGCCGATCTCTGTCTTGGCAGCATTCGACTGCCGACATCTGTACCGCAGAGCGCATCGATTTAGAGACTGATTTTTTATTACTATTAAAACAGTTCAAGCGATACCAGAAGAAATGGCTGGCAACACTAACTTTACATTTAACATGGAAACCTTACAGAGTAAAGAAGAACTGGAAAGCTTAATCGAAAATACAATCTATAAAATACTACAGCAAACCAGTAAAGTCAAACAAGCGACAGAAGACAGAACCGCCGAAGATAACAATCAGCAACAGCTACGAGGCACTTAGCACGATGGAAGATGAAACAACGCCAATGGAAAGCAGCGACGACCGACCGATAGCCACCACTTCCGCAGCGGAGCCCGGGGTGAGTCAAACAAAACAAACACATACCAACACCAACATGGCAAACAAACAACACAAAACTAACAAACACTGGACGAAACGTTGGCAATTACGCCTAACTCGACGCAGTTCCAATCCGGAAACCGAGATCTATATCTAGAGAACGACCGCGGAAACCTGCACCTACATTTAATGAGTATTAAATCTTACCTTACATGCAAATGTCGCCTTATGTGCTGCGTTAATTTCTACATTTCGACAAACTAAGTTTATATAAGTATGCAGAAACGGTCCACGTCACGACGCCACCTTCCTCGTTGTTAGGATAATGAAAAATTCGTGAAAAGTCGCATCTATCCCGGAAAAAGACGTTGGCATACGGGAAAAAGACGTATTTGGCGTTCATCGATTTAGAAAGTGCTTTTGATAAGATAAGTAGGAATGCTATTTGGAAAGCAATGGAGAGCAGAAATATAGCAAGTAATATCATAGGCGGAGTTAAAAGTTTGTACAGACAGACTCTAAATATCATTAGACAAAATAACAACTCAGAGATCTTTGAAAGTAAGAGAGGAGTGCGACAGGGTAGCATCCTGAGCCCCCTTCTTTTTGTTTTGGCAATGGATGATATTATGAAGGAATGCCACCCACTTATGAGACCGTGAGAAGTGGGATACTATAATTTACAGAAAATTGTAATTAAAACACTTGCATATGCCGATGACCTAGTAATCTTCGCACCATCAGAAACCGCCCTAAATTATAATATAAACTTATGGGACGATGCTTTGCACAGGAGAGGTTTAAATATAAACGTAAACAAATCCAAAGTAATGGTAATCTCCCAACACCAAGAACAGTTAAATATAGTAACACAAAATAAAAGAGTGGAACAAGTAGATAGCTTCAGTTATCTGGGTGCGGTAATACAGGCAAATGGACAAATGGATAAGGAAATTGCCAAAAGAATAAGAAATGCGGAGAAGATTTATTTTGCGTTGCGGAAAGTAATGATTCATAAAAAAGAAATATCCAAAAATACCAAGCTACAGTGTTACGCTCCGCATATAAAAAATATTTTAATTTATTTTTAAATAATATATTTCTTAACAATCTCTTCTCCAGCAGGGGCGTAGCGACGATCCTGTAGAAAGGTGAAATACGTATCTGCGTCTCTGGAGAGGAGATACCAGATCTGGTTGATAGCAAGGTAGTTATGTTTGGTTGAATGTATCTCTTCTCCAGCAGGGGCTGGAGAAGAGATATATCCAAGAAATATCCAAAAATACCAAGCTACAGTGTTACGGCTCCGCATATAAAAAATATTTTAATTTATTTTTAAATAATATATTTCTTAACAATCTCTTCTCCAGCAGGGGCGTAGCGACGATCCTGTAGAAAGGTGAAATACGTATCTGCGTCTCTGGAGAGGAGATACCAGATCTGGTTGATAGCAAGGTAGTTATGTTTGGTTGAATGTATCTCTTCTCCAGCAGGGGCGTACCGACGATCCTGTAGAAAGGTGAAATACGTATCTGCGTCGGTGATCCATCACTTGCGCGCCTGGTCAAGTTTTTTTATCTAGCAATTAAGGGTTGCTTTAATCTGTTGTGACACTTGCGCGCCGGCATAAACAAATCCGCTTATCTAATGAGTTAAGGAATTCCAGGTACCTCTGCTTCTTAATATTTTACTAGAGAAAGCTTTTCTTTGGATATGAATGATATTGTTTACTTTATGTGATTAGTGCTGTGGTGGGGCTAGTGCTTTAAGTAAGTATTTAAAACCGCACTTTTTGAAAAATTGTTTAGTAGTTTATAAAATTTTATACGGTTTTCATCAATTTTGCGTCTATTTTGTTTCTTTGCTAATATCAATATGGAGTCAATGTTGAGTAGTAAAGGAAAGAAAATGTTAATAGTGGAAGAATATACTTTCCGAAGTGATACTTAAGGAAACTCTTCAAGGTGTGTCTTACAGGTGTTCGAGAAGAGGCTGTATCGCATCTTTGTTAGTGGATAAATCTGAAACAGTTTTATTAAAATGGAAAAAAGAACACAACCATCCCGCTCCCCAAAAATTATCTGTAAAAGTAAGTTTGTTTGAAGTATATTTTTCGTTCTGTTTTATTTCTTGATGGTAACTTAAATTTTTTGCACTTATTTACATTATTATATGTTATGTGTTATGTGTACATCTATTTACAACTACATATATGTAATTAATTCTCTTGACAGAAACTACAAAACGGAATTAAACGGAAAGCCATGGATGATCCATCGGAACGTCCTATGAAATTAATAAATCGCTTGTTACATGAAAATTGCGATGAAAATATCACAACGCAAGACGTGGGAAACATAAGACAAAGTATATACCGAGTCAAAAGAAGTGTTCTACCACCATTGCCCCAGTCACTAGAAGACGTCCACGAAGCTTTGGAATCGATTCAGTGTCAGACCAACAAGGGCGAAAACTTTTTGCTTGTTAATAATCGACAGCTTCATATAATCATTTTCTCTTGTGCGACAAACTTAAAAATTTTATGCACATCTGATAAGATATATATAGACGGTACCTTTGATTATTGTGCAAAATTTTTTTTGTCAATTATTTACTATTCATGCATTTAAAAATGGCCATTATATACTAGTGGCATTTATGTTGTTACCAAATAAGTCTAGTTCAACTTATTCGTCAGCTTTTAAATTATATTAATTGAATGTTGTAAAGATATAAACTTAGATTTTAGCCCTTTTGAAGTAATTTGTGACTTTGAACTTTCTATTCATTTAAGTATAAAGGACGTATGGCCATCAATTGTAATTAGTGGATGTAGATTTCACTTAACTCAAGCATGGTTCAGAAAATTGCAAAATTTGGGTTTGACAGAATATAAAAATTCAAATTCTGAAATTGGTTTATGGTTACGTTGGCCATTCGGTCTAATATTTTTGAATCATGACGAAGTTGGCGACTGCTTTGTAGAAGATTTTTATTCTGTGATTTCTAATGACAGAAGAATAACTCAATATGTAGATTATTTAGTTAGCAATTATATAGACCAAAGTACTTTGTTTCCGCCTCATTTGTGGGCATCATGCACCGCTTCTCTAGAAAAAACTACAAACTGTTGTGAAGCTTTCCACAGCCATTTTAATTCTTATTTTTATAGTCCCCATCCGGACATATTTACTTTTATGTCTGTATTAAAAGATTTACAATTGCATACTTACATAAAAATTAGAAGTGTAAATATTCCGCGCAAATTTACAAATTGTGAATCGACAAAGCGTATGGAATACATTTCCAACTTAATTAAAATGTATAAAAATGGACAAATTTCTCGGTTTCAATTTGTTAAAAGTGTTAGTTATAATTATTATAAGAAATAAATACGTTTAAATACAATATCAGTTTATTCTTACTCCACCTTCAATGCTTAACATATTTTTTTTTAATAGCTACCCTTGCTAATTAGGTACCCAAATAAATCTGATAGTTGCGCGCAAGTGACATGCCAGCTTAAATTGCATTTAAATCCCTCGCGCGCAACTGACACAAGGGATTACGACTAAACTGACCGCCGCGCGCAAGTGATGTGCGGCCTCTGCGTCTCTGGAGAGGAGATACATTCACAAATATATAACTTGTATTGTGTTCTTCACACCCCATTTTTAATAATATTTTATATTATTAAAAATACTTTTGTAATATATTTCTTCTTCAAATATCTCGATTTAAAAATATTTAACTTAAGATATTTTTCTGTATATATTCGTTGCAAAGAGAAAGCATTTTTTTTTGTTATATCCTTAACCGAAACCCTTGGTTTTCTACCTGAGCCGATAACGTTACTGTGGAATTTCTATATACATTTCATTTTAAATTGTTTTAATTTAATTATATACATCTTCCTTTATATGTTGTGTTTCATATCATTAGAAAGCTTATTTCATAAGGGCTATTTTAATAATATTTATGCCATCGATAGAACACCTCTTCAGGTCGCGCTTCTTATTAATTATTATTCAAGATATCGACCCTTTCTTCGACTTAGGTCATAAAACAGATCTTTTCTAGACCAGTGTTCTATCGACACAAAACTATCAGTCCATCTTCTCTTTAGAACCTTCGTGAGTTAAACAATTCCTCGTGCTGTTCAAGTACACGATGCAACTCACCACGCCGTCCGGCAACTTTCGCTTCTAAGGTAATTTTGTATTGTTCAATATATATTATTCTTTTAAGCGAATCCATATTAATTTAACTAATTAATTTCTTATTTCTCCGGTCAAACATTGCTCTACATATGAGGAGTATTTTTTCATAGCGCAACAAGTCCACTTTTTTCAAAAATAGAGTTATAGATGGCTTTACCTTCATTAAGATGTGAGAAATACAATGCCAACTTGCATTTTCGTCAACCTGCAATAAGTCCCATTTAAAATGTGTACCGAACTTGATGTGTTTCGAACAAAATGTTACAAGTCCACAATCTTTTTTTTTGCAAACTGCAACAAGTCCGTCTGTGTAAAGTGTGTGACTCATTGTGTACGACAAATTGTGATCTGGCTAGTTGTTTTCTGTTTTGTGTGTGAAATTGTTATAAACAATTTAAAATATGAATGCCGAGAATAGTGATGAAAGAGTTAGTGTGGCTGAGAACAGTCGTGGAAGCAGAAAGCGAAAGAAGACCCGGGCACAGGAGCGAATTGCAAAAAGGAACGCTAAGTAAGTTTTAGGTTAGATTTTGTTTCAAACTGTGTTTCATAATGTTTCGTAGATATGCTGCAAAGGAACTAGATCTAGATAAATGGAGACGCCCTTGCAATCATACCTTCAATAAAAAATTGAAGTGTCATCAAATACCTATGTCAATTTTGCTAGAAGTAAAAAAAAAGTTTTATATTGATAACGACAGAATCAAACAGAATTCTAGGCTGGTGAATTTAATTGAAATCCAGTTGCCAAAACGGCGTCGTGAGCGAAATGTTCCTGTGAAAAGATCTCATAATTTGCAAATAAGATACACAGTAAGTTATTCTACTTATATTATAAACTGTTTGTAACAAACTATGTTCGTTATAATGCAGGTTCGTACTGAGAAACAAAAATTTTTAGTATGTCGAGCATTTTTCGAAACGTTATTTGAAGTAAATCGTAGAAGAGTTTTGTTAGTAGCTAGAAATATTAGAAGCGGAGAAGAGCCAAAAAAAAATAGAGGTGGTAATAGGTGGAAAGATAAGCTTGCTGCAAAGAAAAGAAACGTAAAAGAATTTATTGGAAAATTCAAAGCATGCGAATCTCACTATAATAGATCAAAATCACAAAGACTTTATCTACCTGCGGAATTAAATATTTCGAAGATGTTCAAAATGTATAATAACAGCGCTGATGCCGAAAAACATGTTAACCACACATACTTTCACAAACTATTTTCTAATGATTTCAATCTGGGATTTGGTTCCCCTGCTAGTGACATTTGCAGCTACTGTAAAAGACTAAAAAATCAAATTAAAATTGCTTTCAATGTGGAAAAACAGAATCATAAACGTGACTTAAAGATACATAAATTGAGAGCTAAACAGTTTCACGCAATAATGAAGGAAGAAGTAGAGGGAACAGTAAGCTACTGTTTCGATCTCCAACAAGTGCAAAATCTGCCTAAACTACCAATACAGGAAGCGTATTATTCTTTGCAAATATCATTTTATGCATTTTGTGTGGTTAATTTAAAATCGACTAATCCATCATTTTATACGTGGACTGAAGATATAAGTGGAAGAGGTTCAAATGAGATGGGTTCCGTTCTTCTACATTTTCTTCGAAATCAAAACTTAGAAAATGTGACAAAAATACGACTTTTTTTCGGATGGGTGTGGGGGACAAAATAAGAACTCCCATATTGTACATTTACTAATGTATTGGCTGTATAAGGAATCTCCACCAAATATTACCGAAATATGTCTAATTTTTCCAGTACGCGGCCATTCTTACTTGCCGGCTGATCGTGTTTTTGGCCGTGTAGAACGAGAATTACGGCGTCACTCTAGAATACTTGTACCGGAAGAATATCAAAATTTATACAAACAATATGGCAACGTTTATGTTATGGGCAAGGATTGGTACGTTTATGATCTGAAATCTCTCTTGGAGACATTTGAAAAAGTTGTGGGTATAAGCGAGCAAAAGAAAGTTTTTATAGTAAAGGAAAATTCAGAAGGAAGAGGAAAGACTGTTAAAATAAAAATGCAAATGAATTTCCGAATAACTGATCCCTCAAATAAATTTGATTCGTTATTAAAGCGAGGAAAAAATTTAAAAAACTTGGAAATACGTTTGAGCAACAAAGGACGTTTTCTGGCCGCAGATAAAGGAAAGGCCGTTAATAAGCTTTTAGACGAAACGTTTGGTAAGGAGTGGTATCATGAAGGCAGATTTAGTTGGTACTTCGAACTTTTACGCGACCACATTACGGATGATGCATTGCTACAATCAGAAGACGAACCGTGTGTTTGCCTAGAACCAGAAGAACAAATTCAATTATAATTTTTATTGTATTGCTTGTAGTATTAGTCTTATTTTTACGTTGGTTTTCAGAAGAAATAAGAAAGAATTTTTGTTGGAGTGTTTTTGAATATATATTTATGAAATAAAGACTAATTTTCAAATTGATTTTCAAAAGAAATAATTTGATAATTATTTTACAGTATTTTTGAATGCGTCTTTAGAAATAAAGCTCTCATTTATACAATGATTTAAATGAAATTTCTTTTCAAATCGAACATTTTAACAAAATGCAACGAGTCCAAAACTTGTTTTATGCATCGAATTAAATACATCACACATATTATATAATCCTTTTCTAAATTACATTTTAGATCATTATAAATAACATTATAAAAGAAAAATATTGTTTCCGATATGTACAACAGCCGCAATTGTTTTTGACGGATTTCTCCAAAGTTGTTTAGATGGACATGTTGCGTTTTGAAAAAAAGCTCCACATATACTTGTCCGAGTATACCTTCGCAGACAACGTGACCGACTTCGCAACTTAAAGGTAGCTCTATATTGTTCTATACAGAGGTTATTTTATATACATTAATTAACCCTTAATTTACTGCTCAATTTAACGTTCGTTTCAGTGTATTTTGTGTTAATTTTCAATTACTTATTTACCGCTCCTCGTGTATATATTACTTTTGTTTAATTACTTTTAAATATATCAATTTCAATTTATTTCTTGTGTACCTAAATATAAATACAAACTTTAAGGACAACGCTCCTGTGTTGTATTTAGTAAGTAAGTTGTTGTATATTTATTTAAATTAAACAATATCACGCTCGTCCTGGCACTTTGATGAAACTTCACCAGCACCACTAATTATTTTATTTATCTTAGAATAATTTCATTATTATTAGCACGGCGCGCGGCACACGATATCCCATAACCAGCAAAGCCGCCGTTTGTAATAACAGGTTTATAAAACTATATATGTACCAACTTTAACATATAGCTGCGAAACTTGGACCATAAATGACAGAACGAAGGCCCGACTATAAGCAAATGAAATGAAGTATTTACGTAGAATAGAGAGTGTGACAAGGTTGGATAGAATACGAAACGTCGAGATAAGACGAAGAAGCTGTGCAACTTCGTTAAACGTAACGATTGAGCAGTCACAATTGAGATGGTTCGGGCATCTGATAAGAATGGAACGGAGCAGAATGGCGAAAAAAAATTGGAGCAGTAAACCTATAGGAAGGAGAGCAAGAGGTAGACCCAAAAAAACATGGAACAACCATATAAACGAAAATTTAAGGAAGAAAAACTTAGAATGGACACAGGCGATTCGGATAGCTGGTGACAGAAAGAGATGGAAAAGGACATATATGGAAGACGTAATTTAGAGCCCCCAATTTAGAGAAAATATTGGAGTCAATATAGTACAAAGGTATTTTTAATAATATAAAATATTATTAAAAATCTGGTGTGAAGAACACAAATACAGGTTCACTATTAATATTTTTTGTGAACGTGTTCGAACATATCCCTCCCCAGAGACGTAGATACGTATTTCGCCTTTCTACAGGCTCGTCGGTACGCCCCTGCTGGAGAAAGTATATTCTCAGACACATTCACAAAAAAGAACCACATCACTACATCACCGAAATTATGCAGACCGGGCGTAGAAGTAAATTCAGCGCTGCCTGTTGTCAGACAGCCGAAATACCTCGCCCCGTCCACATAACCAATGTGAAGTAACGACGCCCTTCCAAAGGTGGCACAGCCAATCTCTCTAGAAACTGCATTTTGTTTGTGTCTTCACTCATACTACGGACTAACCGCATGTGTAATGTATCAGAATAATTGAAACATACATGAGTAGGTAAACCCCACCAGTTTTGTATAATACAAAGGTATTTTTAATAATATAAAATATTATTAAAAATCTGGTGTGAAGAACACAAATACAGGTTCACTATTAATATTTTTTTGAACGTGTGCGAACATATCCCTCCCCAGAGACGTAGATACGTATTTCGCCTTTCTACAGGCTCGTCGGTACGCCCCTGCTGGAGAAAGGATATTCTCAGACACATTCACAAAAAAGAACCACATCACCACATCATCGAAATTTTGCAGACCGGGCGTAGAAGTAAATTCAGCGCTGCCTGTTGCCAGACAGCCGAAATACCTCGCCCCGTCCACATAACCAATGTGAAGTAACGACGCCCTTCCAATTTGACACAAACAAAATGCAGTTTCTAGAGAGATTGGCTGTGCCACCTTTGGAAGGGCGTCGTTACTTCACATTGGTTATGTGGACGGGGCGAGGTATTTCGGCTGTCTGACAACAGGCAGCGCTGAATTTACTTCTACGACCGGTCTGCATAATTTCGGTGACGTGGTTCTTTTTTGTGAATGTGTCTGAGAATATCCTTTCTCCAGCAGGGGCGTACCGACGAGCCTGTAGAAAGGCGGTATCTACGTCTCTGGGGAGGGATATGTTCGGACACGTTCACAAAAAATATTAATAGTGAACCTGTATTTGTGTTCTTCACACCAGATTTTTAGTAATATTTTATATTATTAAAAATACCTTTGTATTATACAAAACTGGTGGGGTTTACCTACTCATGTATGTTTCAATTATTCTGATTCAATATAGTAGGTTATAAGCACATCTATATTATATAAAATTTATATTAGTATTGTATAGAGTATGCTGTAGAATGCATAATGTAATTAATGTATAAAATTTATCATCCAACATTGGTATAACCGGTATATGGAAGTAAAGATTATGTATGTATGTAAAATGTGGACAAAATGTTAATTTAGACAGAGAGACAAAATTAAAATATTAATTAACAAGTAGATGTGACTGGCTTTTTGATGTTAGGTTATGTTACAATTTGTATTTCTTATGATTTGAAAAGTGGGCGTGTTCAATTAGTATCGATATAAAATTCAAATGTAAATAAATTAACTATCTTTTTTAATTTCGCGTAATTGACTTGAATGACAAAAATTAAAATTAAAAATATGAAAAGTAAATTTTGAAATAAATCTAATTTAATCTGAAATATACAAAGTTGTCGTGATATTAATTTATTAACATTTCGACACTAATTTTACAAGTTGTGTCCACCAAATATAGCTATTCAATTGAGTGTTTCTCTTGTGCTAATTCTTACCCTTTCATTTACAGATAGCTGGAATATCCGAGCTGTTTGTATCATAACATTAATCCCCGTGAAAAGAATATCTGAAGAACATGAAGATATCTCTTTTCCAGTCAAGAAGAGTGAAATAAAGAATATGAACTTATAGTACTTCCTTAAATAATATGTGTCAAACAATAAAAATATGTAACGAATTGCTTTAAATAATGTGAGAGTTATCTGAGATTCTCTGTTTTTTTTTTCTTTAATAATGATAATTCTATATCATATCGGCCGCACATCACTTGCGCGCGGCGGTCAGTTTAGTCGTAATCCCTTGTGTCAGTTGCGCGCGAGGGATTTAAATGCAATTTAAGCTGGCATGTCACTTGCGCGCAACTATCAGATTTATTTGGGTACCTAATTAGCAAGGGTAGCTATTAAAAAAAAATATGTTAAGCATTGAAGGTGGAGTAAGAATAAACTGATATTGTATTTAAACGTATTTATTTCTTATAATAATTATAACTAACACTTTTAACAAATTGAAACCGAGAAATTTGTCCATTTTTATACATTTTAATTAAGTTGGAAATGTATTCCATACGCTTTGTCGATTCACAATTTGTAAATTTGCGCGGAATATTTACACTTCTAATTTTTATGTAAGTATGCAATTGTAAATCTTTTAATACAGACATAAAAGTAAATATGTCCGGATGGGGACTATAAAAATAAGAATTAAAATGGCTGTGGAAAGCTTCACAACAGTTTGTAGTTTTTTCTAGAGAAGCGGTGCATGATGCCCACAAATGAGGCGGAAACAAAGTACTTTGGTCTATATAATTGCTAACTAAATAATCTACATATTGAGTTATTCTTCTGTCATTAGAAATCACAGAATAAAAATCTTCTACAAAGCAGTCGTCAACTTCGTCATGATTCAAAAATATTAGACCGAATGGCCAACGTAACCATAAACCAATTTCAGAATTTGAATTTTTATATTCTGTCAAACCCAAATTTTGCAATTTTCTGAACCATGCTTGAGTTAAGTGAAATCTACATCCACTAATTACAATTGATGGCCATACGTCCTTTATACTTAAATGAATAGAAAGTTCAAAGTCACAAATTACTTCAAAAGGGCTAAAATCTAAGTTTATATCTTTACAACATTCAATTAATATAATTTAAAAGCTGACGAATAAGTTGAACTAGATTTATTTGGTAACAACATAAATGCCACTAGTATATAATGGCCATTTTTAAATGCATGAATAGTAAATAATTGACAAAAAAAATTTTGCACAATAATCAAAGGTACCGTCTATATATATCTTATCAGATGTGCATAAAATTTTTAAGTTTGTCGCACAAGAGAAAATGATTATATGAAGCTGTCGATTATTAACAAGCAAAAAGTTTTCGCCCTTGTTGGTCTGACACTGAATCGATTCCAAAGCTTCGTGGACGTCTTCTAGTGACTGGGGCAATGGTGGTAGAACACTTCTTTTGACTCGGTATATACTTTGTCTTATGTTTCCCACGTCTTGCGTTGTGATATTTTCATCGCAATTTTCATGTAACAAGCGATTTATTAATTTCATAGGACGTTCCGATGGATCATCCATGGCTTTCCGTTTAATTCCGTTTTGTAGTTTCTGTCAAGAGAATTAATTACATATATGTAGTTGTAAATAGATGTACACATAACACATAACATATAATAATGTAAATAAGTGCAAAAAATTTAAGTTACCATCAAGAAATAAAACAGAACGAAAAATATACTTCAAACAAACTTACTTTTACAGATAATTTTTGGGGAGCGGGATGGTTGTGTTCTTTTTTCCATTTTAATAAAACTGTTTCAGATTTATCCACTAACAAAGATGCGATACAGCCTCTTCTCGAACACCTGTAAGACACACCTTGAAGAGTTTCCTTAAGTATCACTTCGGAAAGTATATTCTTCCACTATTAACATTTTCTTTCCTTTACTACTCAACATTGACTCCATATTGATATTAGCAAAGAAACAAAATAGACGCAAAATTGATGAAAACCGTATAAAATTTTATAAACTACTAAACAATTTTTCAAAAAGTGCGGTTTTAAATACTTACTTAAAGCACTAGCCCCACCACAGCACTAATCACATAAAGTAAACAATATCATTCATATCCAAAGAAAAGCTTTCTCTAGTAAAATATTAAGAAGCAGAGGTACCTGGAATTCCTTAACTCATTAGATAAGCGGATTTGTTTATGCCGGCGCGCAAGTGTCACAACAGATTAAAGCAACCCTTAATTGCTAGATAAAAAAACTTGACCAGGCGCGCAAGTGATGGATCACCATTATATCATGTCAGTTGAGTTTATGGTAGATTCTTTTGTTTATAAGTATGTATTTTCTTTGTGTCATAGAAATAAGTAGGTTATTGTTATCTTTTTCTTATATACTTAGTATGTTCATGATTTATAATTAATTGTGTAGATTATTTATTCTTTTTTGATTAGTTATTCATTATCAATGTCTTATAAGTTGTTTCGATCTATAACATACTTGGAATACTGGACTGTTTTCTGTGATCTTAAATTTGTTTTATATTCTTCTTGTACTAATTGCATTAAATATTCTGGTATTGGTTATGGTGTTATAATTCGTGTTATTATTTTTTTATCTTTTATTTATGGTATATGCTTAATATTCTTTATAAATTGTTATACTTAATCTTTATTTATTATTGATATATTTTTTGATTTTGATATAAGCTTTTCCTTTCATAATAAATAATACTTTCTATAGATACTAATCATTTCTTTCCGTTATTTAAACTTATTTTTAAATCCATACCTTTTAACATATACATTCTTCCTTTTAATATGACACTTTTGTCTATATTTTATATTTTCATAATATTTATATAATTATAATAAATTATTTATTTATACTTAATTCTATACTCCCAACTATCATATATTCATTCCTGCTAACTTTATATATCTATACCTTGTCCATTTCATTTATCAATTCAACATGCCTTTATTTATTTTTATCATACTATCTCTTCCAATATAATACGCTTATTCTATCATTTTATTTAATTTTAGCATACTTGTAAGTGGTTATTTTCCCCGTTAAATGTTTTGATTTACTGTACAAAATTGTTTAACTAATTGTTCCGTTCTAAGTTTATTTTAACATTTTCAATATGTGATGTTGCTTTTATGTCTCAGAATATTTTATATTTTAGTAATTATTTCTTAGTTTTTGATAGGTGAGCTCCAGTTATGTTAGTTTTTTTCTTTTTTAAATTATTTAACTTGTTATTTATTCATTAATTATATTTTAATTTTTTAATGTGTTCTTTTTTCTTATTAAATTTTATTTAGCATATCTTTGTTAATGTTTAATGTTGGTCGAATTAGCTTACTTATTTCTAATTAATAATCATGTCACCGTCGCTAGCTAGCTCTAGGCAGGTAAATGTCGATCATGCTTAAGGATACGTATGCAAGTGCTATAAGAAAGATCTAATACTTGATGTAAATGTCGAACAGAAAGCTGACGTCGTTCTTCTACCAATTGTCTTACCTACTCAACATTTTCCTCATTTCTAACTGTTGGCCTACCACTGCCCTTTTTGCGATCCACATTTCTTGTTTCCCTGAATAATTACAGAAAACAGCGAATGCATGTGGAAAACTGATTATATGGGATAGCAATATCTTGAAATTCTTCTGATAGAATAAACCACTATTAATTTTACTACCATTTCTAAAATAAGTTTCAACCATTTGCCGTTTCTGTTGTCCTTTAAATACAAAAGTCATTATTAAATAGCTAATAAATTGTAAAGATATCTTTCAATTCAATTCCAACTGTCAATTTGACTTATGATTATTTACAAATGATACTTCGTGATTATCTAAGCTCTGACGTGACTTATATGTCTATCTCAGTCGTTCATGGCCTACCTTGGATACTAATTTTTAGAGCTGAGGATGTTTGCGGTATAACCATGGTTATATCATGTAACCATAGTAAATTACTATGGTTACATGATATAACCATTGTTATACCGCAAACATCCTCAGCTTTACTAATTTTGTAGCTCGCTTGATATAGTACTAGTACTGTGAATATACAAAATTATGTGATTGGCGCTTTACGATAGAAGAAGTGGGTCGCGATTAATCAATTCGAGAGACTTCAAAATAGCACAAGTGACATAAGTGAACGTGACAGCCGACCTATCTTACACACAAGCAGTGATGGTAACCCTGACTCTTACTAGTTCGGTAGAAAGGTCGGCAATATTCGGTAGATTATAGAAAATATCGGTGGATTAAAAAATTTACAGCTTTTTTAGGAATATCTTCTTTTATTTATTATTTACAACAATATATAAGTAACATACATTAAATAGAATATAAAATTTTAAATAAGTAACATATACATTAAATAGAATATAAAATTTGAAAACAAGTTTTTTAAAAACATCTCATTTTACAAAAAATTACTCGTTTTCGCCATCTTTATAGAGTGTATGCTTAGCCATTCGCAAAGTTTGTTTTTTTTTCAATTGGAAAATCAAAGCAACTTTTATTTCCAATGTATTGCTTAGCAAGAATTAACCCGTTGATTGTATCCGTACCTAGCTTGTTTCTCTGTTTATTTTTTAAATTATTGACCGTAGAAAAAATTCTTTAAACATTGGCTGAAGAATGCGGCAAACAAAGTAAATTAAAAACAAATTTTGTAAGACAAATAAATACACGTGTTCCGTCGCCGAATGTCGCCGTTTATACTTTTTGCCAAAATAATTCTACATTATCAGAAAAAGAGTTACTTTCGTTAGTATGTATTTCTTAAAAGACGCCATTCATTGTCCAAAGTCTGACGGTCGGAATTGTATAAAGAATCCGGAAAATAAGTGCTATGTCGGTAATAGATTGAATTGATCCTGATTTTACAACTACTGGATCTAAGAACTGAAATTTTTCCAAAGCATTATTCTTTAAAGGAAACCGTTTCATTATTTGATTACATCCTTCTACATAAAAATTCAAGCATCTTAGTCTAAAAAAGGATAATTGCTCTTTGGTAAGTGACGTGCTGGATATTGTTTGTATCACTTTCGCGCCAAAATACATATCCATAATGTCTAGGATTTTTAAAATCCACGTCTGCCACTGAAATACCTTGAAGGTAATCCCTTTTTATGAAACAATCGAATAACGTTTTTATAATAGTAAGTATGTTTTTATATAGATAATGTATTTTAGGGTGTTCAGATTGCATTTCCTTATTCAAGTTATTAAAAATGGGTAGAAAAAATTCTAAAAATTGTAAAAATAACTTTGTAACAGGATCATTTAACGTTTTCAATATGTTATCTACAGACACGATATCATTGGTACTATCGACATCGGTGGAAATAACTGTAGGGGTCCATACTGTTTTAATAACCGCGAAACAACGCTATGTACGGATAACCATCGGGTTCGACATGGGCGTAAAATTTTATGGATTTTACTATTACAAAATACTTGAAATTCGGTATATTCGCTAATTCGTTTGGGACTATGAGCAAAGTAATTATAGATGTCTCTTGTGAGCTTCTCTATATACGGAGGTAGCTTTTCACATGCATATGAAGCGCACAAATGGAAGGAGTGACATATACATTTCATTATAAAAAGCTTTGGAATGTCATTTTGCAATAAAGTCATTACTGAGCGATGCTGTCCTGCCATAACATTTGCCCCATCAGATGCCAAACCGACCAGATTTCTTTTATACGGAATTTCGTGTTTTTCAAAAAAAAGTGACAATATGGTTATATGTATATACCATTCGCGTCGGCTGCTTTAATTTCAATTAAACTAAAAAATTATCACAAATGGTGTTACTGTTATTTATTATTACGCATATACAAAGATGTTTAATATTGCTCGTATCAATCGACTCATCAACAATAAGGCAAAATTTGTTCGTCCGTTGGGCAATTTTTGAATCATGGCATACTGCGGCAACGACCTTGGTCAAGTGATCCATAGTAGTAAGTGGTAAATTATGTTCGGCGATGAAAGCAGATAGACGTATTTCACTTATAACATGTACATACAAAAATAAAAACTAAAGTTATGTTTAAATAAAGTAATTACACTTTTTAACTTCTTCCTTTAATATAGAAGGAGCAGCAAACGCTTCTAATGTGGGTTGTTTCGAAATCGATTTTAGTTTTGTTTGATGAGTAGCTGAATTATTATGCTTGCCCTTTTTCTAACCAGCCTTTAAAAACACCTATCGTTTCCCACTCTTTTTTATAAGTTTGGTTGTATTTCCTTTTTTTAATAACGCCGGAGCTACTATCTTCATTGCTACTTAATAAGAAAGCACGACTAGATTTCCTACATTCAATCTACTAAAATAAAATGAGGGAATAGGAAGTTGTACGTATATATACAGTGTTTGCTTGGTGATTTCCCTATATAAATGTATTTAAGTGAATACCCTTATTTTGAAGTGAATTCAATAAATAACATCGAATAGGAAGTTAAACGTATATATACAGTGTGTCCATAAAGTATGGACACAAGCCCGTAATAACGTTATCGTGCATTATTTGACAAAATGCAAAGATATGTCGATTAATGTTTTTTATTAGCTATATTTAGATGCTACTATTTTGTTTTTTCCGTCGACCTTGAATAAATTATGACGTCATTGATAATTTTTTTAAATGTCAACCTCTTTTTCTTTTTGTTGATTTTGAAAGCTTTTACAATTCTTTATTCGATGATGTAAAAATTTTGGTATGTTACATTAGAAAATTTTTGAGTAATCATTTACGCCCATAAAAGTTATGACGTCATTGATAATTTTTTTAAATGTCAACCCCATTTTTTTTTTGTGGATTTTGAAAGCCTTTACAATTCTTTATTCGATGATGTAAACATTTTGGTGTAAAAAAAAAGAAAAGTCTATGCGACACAACCGGAAAATTTGGATGTTTTACGACAACGCATCATCTACGAAACCAGACTAATCACTCCCGAAATATTACAGAATGTACGAAATGGAATTTATCATCGCTTAGGATTTTGTCAACAAAATGAAGGAAAACATTTTGAGCATTTGTTATAAATTTGATACTGAAAATGTCAAAAATAAAACTTAGAATTACAACACAGTTTACTCAAAAATTTTCTAATGTAACATACCAAAATTTTTACAACATCGATTAAGAATTGTAGAAGCTGTAAAAGAAAAAGTGGGGTTGACATTTAAAAAAAATATCAATGACGTCATAACTTGTTCAAGGTCGACGGAAAAAATAAAATGGTAGTATCTAAATATAGCTAATAAAAAACATTAATCGACATATCTTTGCATTTTGTCAAATAATGCACAATAACGTTACTACGGGCTTGTGTCCATACTTTATGGACACAAATGATTACTCAAAAATTTTCTAATGTAACATACCAAAATTTTTACATAATCGAATAATGAATTGTAAAGGCTTTCAAAATCCAAAAAAAAAAGGGGTTGACATTTAAAAAAATTATCAATGACGTCATAACTTATTCAAGGTCGATGGAAAAAACAAAATGGTAGCATATAAATATAGCTAACAAAAATCATTAATCGACATATCTTTGCATTTTGTCAAATAATGCACAATAACGTTATTACGAGCTTGTGTCCATACTTTATGGACACAGTGTATATAGTTTTGGCTGGTGGTTTTCCTATAAAACCATCGGTGAATACCCTTATATTGAAGTGAATTTAATGAATAACAATTGCTATCTATCTAACGGGTGTTCAGAAACATTCGAAGTCAAGTGGGCTCTGAACAAAAAATCGTATATCTTTACTTAAGTATCTGATTTGTAATAATTATTAAATGTCAACTGTTGTCTGTCAAAAATTGTCAGAATCTAATATCGAAGATACTAATTTGATAACCTATAAAATTGTATTAAGTAAATGTATCAATCTATCTCAGACATGACTTCATATTTTCAAGGACTACTTTGACTTCGAATGTTTCTGAACTCCCGTTATTTTTATTTCCTTTTCTTTCTTTATTATCAGTTTTAGGTAAATAAATTCTTTCTTAGAGTAAGACAAGGAAAATCAGAAACAGTTTTTCGTTAAAAATACTAATATTAGTAAAAATAGTAACACCTATAGTAACTGCCTATCTGTTTATAGGTAGCTAACATCCGTCAGATTGGTTATTCTAATTTATTTATTTGTTGTGCAGATTAGCCATTTAAGAATTGAAATATTTCGGTAGAATTCGATAGCACTTCGGTAGATCGGTAGATTATACCTAAATTCGGTAGATCTACCGAAAAATCGGTAGGGTTACCATCACTGCACCCAACCAACTTGCATCCCCACTTATATTCTCCTACTGCTACATATTCGCAGTAAGCGCGATTTTACTGTATGCATATTTTGCTATTTTGATATACATATAACCTGAGCTCTATAACTTGTAACACGCATATACTGGATGTTTATACAATAAGTGTGAAAAATTTCTTGAATCATTCTGAGCAAAAATGTCCCCATACACACATTTTCCAAATTTATAGTTCTAGATGTCAGTTTTTAAAAATTAAAAAAATATATTTTTATACGCTGATTTATTAATAACAACATGGCATTTGAAACTTATTTAACAGAGTTCATTTACAACATAGCACAAAAAATAATGACAAAGAGCTATTGTTCGAAACACTTGATAATTCAAATACTTGTGTATTAGCAATTATTGCGCATGATGGATCCAATTTCTAAGATTACTAAGAAATATTACATTGACTAGATGGTCCCAGAGGAAGAAATCGCTTGGATTTAGGTCAGGAGTTCTCGTTTTACACACATTTTGAGGTGAAATTCATTGGGGCACAACCTCGCATTCCATCATTCTTGAAAACGGATGTTTTCTGGGAGTGCAAAAGTGGGGTTGAATGCGTTTCTTTTACTTTAACCTGCAAACCCCCTAATTCACCTGCCATTACTGCTGCTCCATTATAACTTTGAGCTACTAATTTTGAACCACAATTACAATTATTCACTGTTGTCTGAACAACACAATATAAAGCAGAAGCTGTTATTTTCCGTGGAAACATTTAAAAGTAACATAAAGTATTCCTTAATTTTGTTACATAACATACAACTTTTGATGACTGACTAATCACATCTGTAGTTTAGTCCAAAATTATGGCAACAAAAGAGGCTTCTTCTACTTAAATTTTTATTTTTCTCAATATTACTTTTTTTATGCATAGAATAAAATCGTTTGGTATTAAATTAGAAGTTTCTTTAAACCTTGTAGAATTAGCCAAATGAGATTGTAAAATTTCGTCTTACTTTGCCAATAAATTTACTAAATCTACGTAGTTTCCCTTGTTTGAAGATTGTTCAACTTCACTATGACCACAAAAGCAAGTTCGTATTCTCCCTGGAATCAAAACACATCTGTCAAACTTTTAAGTACTTTACGGTTTTTTCGTACTTCTTGACTATGTTTTTATGTATCAATTCTTAACTCATTGTCTAATGTATGGTCAATTCTGACCTTCCCAAAAGTTTTTTCTTTAATTATCGCATGTAAGTGTGGTTGAATCAACCCATGTCTTTTTATTAATTTGTGTAAATTATTTAGATCAGCAAACCATTTTTATTCCACAATTATTTTTCGCTTGAAAATAAAATACATGGCCAGCAAAAGAGACTTATTGTCACAACCAGTCAACCATTTGCACTTTTTGTAATTTACTTTTAGAAAATGTCTTGCATACAATTTAGTTTCTTTTGTTAAATTTGTAAAAGTTGGAGTTGACCTACCTTTGCCAATAATTTGTTTTTTTCTTCGAAATTATAACGCGAAAATTCTTTTGACACTATATCGCATACAACACATTCACAATCAGACACATTTCTGCACAAATTTGGTGTCGAACGTCCGATCTTCATGCTTATAATTTACACGAAAGCAACTTCCACAATAGGCTATTTTAATTCGATTTTCAACCGAAATAATCCATAAAAACGACAGATGTTTGCATTAACACAGTATTTGTATTGTCTATAAATATTACAAATTAATAACTAACTAATTTCATGTGCATAATTTGACAATAAAAGGGTATTTAGTTTATTTGCTAATATTCCTAGACACGCCCATTCAAACGCAATGTTTAAGAAACTGTATATTAAGCCGTACGCTATAGATATCTAGCGTATCAGATTATTCATTCGAGCATGGCTCGTCGTCTATCGCTAACATCAGCATTTGAAATCGATATGGGCGCGCTTTAGTTAGTAATATTAGGTAATAATTTAGTAGCTAATATTAAAGTTTAATATTAACTTTTTTATTTATACACTGACTTTTGGCTCATTTAAGGGAAGCTGTGCTTCTCTAGATTCCAAGGTATACACGTCACTGTTTGTCAGTGGTAGAAACATGAAAGCATGGTTTCATAGAACTTGGTTGGCAGATAATCCACACAATTTAATCGAAGCACCATTGAGTTTAGTTAAAATTGGTGTTTGAGTGGCAACTTCAAGGCGATGAATTATTGAGCCAATATTTTTTCGAGAAAAAATTAATGCCTACAAATACGAAAATATTATTTTAGTCACATATAAATCACTCGAATAACATAAAATTAACTACACACAGCACATACAACTATGAATTATTTACAGTAATTTTTCCTAGACTGTTTGATAAGTGTACGTTTATGGTTTATGTAAGTAGATCCCTTGATTTGATATCTTTGGATTTATTTTTATTCCCTTATTTACAAAATGCAATATTCCGGCACAACATAAACATTTTGCAAGAACTATAGCACGCAATTGAAGGAGTAATATATCAATGTAAATAATGTATTTAGCAATTTATCACCAGGAGTTCAGTATTATGATTTACAATTTTAGGAAAAAGGTAAATTAAAGAAATTATTAATATTAAACAAGAAAAAAATTCAATTAACAACAGAAGTGATATAAAAAATCTAAGCAGTGTATACTACAACCTAATAATGTAACGACCTAGAATTTACCATCATGAATATATGTTGTTATTATATAAATTTCTATTATATGTTATTTAAATATCTGTACACTGGCTTATCAAGTTGGCAGTTCCGGGTTTAGATCCCTGACTAGGCTGTCCGAGTAGATTTTCCTTCTCGTTCAAGCCGAATGCCGACAGCTTAATATCTTAAGTCGCTCCACGGGCGTAGACATAATAATAACTCATGGTTAGGTGGTTTTCCTTCTCGTTCAAGCCGAATGCCGACAGCTTAATATCGTAAGTCGCTCCACGGGCGTAGACATAATAATAACTCATGGCTTGCCAATCCCCCGTAATTGACATCTAGCTGTTATGAGTGCTGAGGCATGAATTATTATTATTAATCTTGAATGTATCTTTGAATATTTTAATTTTATCCATGATTATATCTATAGATATAAGACATTAATATACTGTCATTTATAATTTGTATTTCTTTGACAAAGGCATTATGTGCCAAAACATGTAAGATTATTTTAAATATATACATACTAAAGTAAAACAGACCTTAAAGCGCCGACTAATTGAATCTACTATATATATATACACACGCACACATATATATATATATATATATATATATATATATATATACATATATATATATATATATATATATATATATATGGTAAATTCAATTTGTTGGCGATTTAAGGTCTGGTTTTACTTCAAAATATATAAGGCAAAAAGGCAAATGATGCCTTTTTCAAGGAATATAAAATATAAATATATATATATATATATATATATATATATATATATATATAATAAAAATTGTTGGGGAATCCGGCAATAAAAACCTTTAATTAGTCAATTAGAGTCCTTTATTTCATACCTTATATTTCGCTCTGTAGATTTAGAGCTTCATCGGAGGTCACTTTAATCAAAAGAAAATACAACCTTAGCTAATTTAGTCTACTAATTATAAGAAAGATCAATACTTACAAAAGCGAACTATTTGTTGTGAGAGATATATACATTATTAAAAAACAAAACCGGTAGAGAACAAGAACTCCACGTAATGTAAACAAAACGTCATATTAATTAAAAATTGTTTCTTTAAAAGCTTATTGTTATTACATATTAAAACCATTTCAAAAAATTCTTTTTTCAGCAAACACATTAAAAAAAAAAGGAAACACGTAGTAAAGAACTACTTGTCTTGATGTAAATTACATTTTAACAACTCAAGCGTTGACAAGGTAGTATATTAAATTTTCAAAACCAATGTCATATTCGTATATGCAAAA
The DNA here is from genome assembly GCA_935421215.2 of Melolontha melolontha. Classification (NCBI taxonomy): domain Eukaryota; kingdom Metazoa; phylum Arthropoda; class Insecta; order Coleoptera; family Scarabaeidae; genus Melolontha; species Melolontha melolontha. The sequence continues at coordinate 91,954,908 of OW285239.1, forward strand.
CCGATGATAAAAGTATAGTAGGTGAAAAACAAGCAATGTCAAGGTTAACGACATATATACAGATGTTCAAAAGTTGCGCGCTTAATTTCAATAATGTGTTGCCTTACAAACAGGTTAAACTTAATTAAAAAGAAATTGTAAAATTAAAATTATAATTATATGAAAAAATTGTGGAAGGACAAATGTGTTAAATGACATCAATAGAGTTAATATTCTGTGTATTTTGGTGACTCGAGTTTTTGATATGAGAAAAGGTCAGCAAAAAAGCATATATTGCGCTTAAATTATTTGTGTCAGATCTGAAATTCATAGCGTTAGAATTATTATTGATCTCAACCATCTCCAAAAACTCCCTACATTTTAAACTATTAACTCTCTGGAGGATTTTAACATTCTCAAAATTTGGGTTGTGGTTGTATTTGATCATATGTGAGGACAAAGCACATCTGCTCTTCCCAGGAGCGGCTCTCTAGCGTCCTCGCCACAGACGATATTAAATTGGGTTTCTATAACTACAATCCGTTACGTACTTATTTTAGTAAAACAAAGGACTTGACACCTTTGCCTTTCCAGTCGAACGTTGTATATAGCATTCCTTGCAATGAATGCAACAAAGTTTATATAGGTCATACCTAAACTTGGTTAAAAACCAGACTTACCACACATAAAAGCGACGTTCGAACTGGGAAGAGCAAATGTGCTTTGTTCTCACATATGATCAAATACAACCACAACCCAAATTTTGAGAATGTTAAAATCCTCCAGAGAGTTAATAGTTTAAAATGTAGGGAGTTTTTGGAGATGGTTGAGATCAATAATAATTCTAACGCTATGAATTTCAGATCTGACACAAATAATTTAAGCGCAATATATGCTTTTTTGCTGACCTTTTCTCATATAAAAAACTCAAGTCACTAAAATACACAGAATATTAACTCTATTGATGTCATTTAACACATTTGTCCTTCCACAATTTTTTCATATAATTATAATTTTAATTTTACAATTTCTTTTTAATTAAGTTTAACCTGTTTGTAAGGCAACACATTATTGAAATTAAGCGCGCAACTTTTGAATATCTGTATATATATCGTTAACCTTGACATTGCTTGTTTTTCACCTACTATACTTTTATCATCGGTTTTGCATATACGAATATGACATTGGTTTTGAAAATTTAATATACTATCTTGTCAACGCTTGAGTTGTTAAAATGTAATTTACATCAAGACAAGTAGTTCTTTACTACGTGTTTCCTTTTTTTTTTAATGTGTTTGCTGAAAAAAGAATTTTTTTAAATGGTTTTAATATGTAATAACAATAAGCTTTTAAAGAAACAATTTTTAATTAATATGACGTTTTGTTTGTATTACGTGGAGTTCTTGTTCTCTACCGGTTTTGTTTTTTAATAATGTATATATCTCTCACAACAAATAGTTCGCTTTTGTAAGTATTGATCTTTCTTATAATTAGTAGACTAAATTAGCTAAGGTTGTATTTTCTTTTGATTAAAGTGACCTCCGATGAAGCTCTAAATCTACAGAGCGAAATATAAGGTATAAAATAAAAGGACTCTGATTGACTAATTAAAGGTTTTTATTGCCGGATTCCCCAACAATTTTTATTTTGCATACTTGTTTTAACGGCAAAGACTCTTTGTCTACTTATATATATATATATATATATATATATATATATATATATATATATGAACTTCATGTGTATGAGAATTAATAATTATTAAATCTCATTTTACATGCGATTGTCGCTATAATTTGTTGCATTTAATTCTACAATTCGGCAAATCACTTTTGCCCTAGATTGTAGACGCAACAAGCCGCGACATCAACTGTACAAGTTGTCAGTACAAATGAAAAATTTTGTGAAAAACTTATCTGCGCGGAATGTGCATATATCGATATTTCACTGTTTTTTACAGATCATCAGTGCACCTTACCGAAGACAGACATGTTATTCACTTCTATACTACGTGTATATATACGAACTGTAATGAACTTCATGTGTATGAGAATTAATAATTATTAAATCTCATTTTACATGCGATTGTCGCTATAATTTGTTGCATTTAATTCTACAATTCGGCAAATCACTTTTGCCCTAGATTGTAGACGCAACAAGCCGGTAAGGTGCACTGATGATCTGTAAAAAACAGTGAAATATCGATATATGCACATTCCGCGCAGATAAGTTTTTCACAAAATTTTTCATTTGTACTGACAACTTGTACAGTTGATGTCGCGGCTTGTTGCGTCTACAATCTAGGGCAAAAGTGATTTGCCGAATTGTAGAATTAAATGCAACAAATTATAGCGACAATCGCATGTAAAATGAGATTTAATAATTATTAATTCTCATACACATGAAGTTCATTACAGTTCGTATATATACACGTAGTATAGAAGTGAATAACATGTCTGTCTTCGGTAAGGTGCACTGATGATCTGTAAAAAACAGTGAAATATCGATATATGCACATTCCGCGCAGATAAGTTTTTCACAAAATTTTTCATTTGTACTGACAACTTGTACAGTTGATGTCGCGGCTTGTTGCGTCTACAATCTAGGGCAAAAGTGATTTGCCGAATTGTAGAATTAAATGCAACAAATTATAGCGACAATCGCATGTAAAATGAGATTTAATAATTATTAATTCTCATACACATGAAGTTCATTACAGTTCGTATATATACACGTAGTATAGAAGTGAATAACATGTCTGTCTTCGGTAAGGTGCACTGATGATCTGTAAAAAACAGTGAAATATCGATATATGCACATTCCGCGCAGATAAGTTTTTCACAAAATTTTTCATTTGTACTGACAACTTGTACAGTTGATGTCGCGGCTTGTTGCGTCTACAATCTAGGGCAAAAGTGATTTGCCGAATTGTAGAATTAAATGCAACAAATTATAGCGACAATCGCATGTAAAATGAGATTTAATAATTATTAATTCTCATACACATGAAGTTCATTACAGTTCGTATATATACACATAGTATAGAAGTGAATAACATGTCTGTCTTCGGTAAGGTGCACTGATGATCTGTAAAAAACAGTGAAATATCGATATATGCACATTCCGCGCAGATAAGTTTTTCACAAAATTTTTCATTTGTACTGACAACTTGTACAGTTGATGTCGCGGCTTGTTGCGTCTACAATCTAGGGCAAAAGTGATTTGCCGAATTGTAGAATTAAATGCAACAAATTATAGCGACAATCGCATGTAAAATGAGATTTAATAATTATTAATTCTCATACACATGAAGTTCATTACAGTTCGTATATATACACGTAGTATAGAAGTGAATAACATGTCTGTCTTCGGTAAGGTGCACTGATGATCTGTAAAAAACAGTGAAATATCGATATATGCACATTCCGCGCAGATAAGTTTTTCACAAAATTTTTCATATATATATATATATACATATTATATTCCTTGGAAAAGGCATCATTTGCCGAAACATGTAGGATTGTTTTAAATATATATATTTTGAAGTAAAACCAGACCTTAAATCGCCAACAAATTGAATTTACCATAACATACAAATGTCACGAAATAATTATCTATATATATATATATATATATATATATATATATATATATATATTGTAATGATGCAAGGCATACACATTGAGCTGCATCTGAAATGGGAAAAATAAGATATACAAAGTAAGAAAAGGGTAATAAAAGGTTATGTAAGTGATATTATTAAGTATTAGTAGTGTCGAAGTGCATACGAATTTTAATAACGATAACATTATTTTCTTAAATTTCTATATTAATATTTCTTTCATTAATTTCTTATTTATTATTTCTAATTCAAATTTCAAATATTAGCGCGAAAAACACATATTCAAATTCATATGCATCTTTAATTTATATCGACGCTAGTAAGCCACGCCTACAAATTGACATCTCGCAAATGTAAATATTTATCGTGCGCAGTACTCAATTTGTAACATTAAGTTTTACATTAACCTAACTTGTTAATTTATTAAATAATTTTTAAAATCTGTAAGAATAGTAAAATTAGTCAAATTCCATCTATTTAAATATGTTGCTAAGGTAAAACATCGAGACTTTTTGGCATCATTAGATAGCTAAGTTTGGTAAAACAGACAAGCGCTATCGGCATCATCTTTTGAAATTTATTAACTAGTAGACGCATTTTTTTGACCGATCCTTAGAAATTTTTATATATCATTAATTAAAATCGCTAAGTTAGTGAAAAGTAATTAAAAGTATCCTGCCTTTAAATAAACCCGATCGACGAGAGAAATTCTTCAAGAAATTTCAATTTTTAACGTATTTACGTACAACCAGGCGTCATAGATGTAATTTCACCATAATCGCAAGAAATCAAAAAGAAATATTGTCAAGAAACAGTCACAGAACATCTACGGAATTGATTATCGTTCATCTACATCGATACCTGTAATCCAACAGCTAGATAAGAACGCAGGGAGAAATTAAGCATCAGAGACCAAGACCGAAGAAAATCTTCGAAAGCGTCATTAGAAACAGCCACCCACGCCGCCAACCATTCGAACAGCAATCGGACTTTTTCGATCGCCGAGAATCATCCCATTTGATGCGTACGTTCTACAAAATAAACATCAGGATTATTATAATCACAGGTTACAGATAAAACGTATTTATTTTTCAAAATTTTTAATTCTTTAAACTTATAAACCAATAAAATTCTCGATTTTGATTACCTAACCTAAACGTCCTATACTTGTATTAGAATTTAATAAACAACCAATTTAAACGTAGAAATAGTAATTAAAAGGTACTCACCATTATCGTTAAAAGATTATCAATATTGTTATCCATATTTTTATAAGTTAAAACACACATAACCACCTTATTTTCTTAAGTAACACCTTGTTGTCTTTCTTATATGTAGTTTCTTTAATTTCACCCTTTGCAATACATGTTATTTTATTACAGTTTTCTTTTTATAGCAATAAACATAATAGTTTTATTATCATATCAATCTTTTATTTGTCTATATTTACTTGTAGGAGTTATTTCTTTAAGCCTTAACATTAATAGTTTACTTTTATGGAAGCAACTACTTATTACAAACGAAGAGCCTGAGATTTCACATTTAATTAAGCTTTTTAATTTAGTTTCATGCAATCCGACTAGTTGGCAATTTAGAACACAGATAGAGCAGTTTGAGGAGTTATATAAAGGCGCCCATCTTTTAATTTCAAAATTAATATTTTTTGAACTCTTTCATTATATTTATTATCACCTCCTCAGCTATTCATCAATATATATATATATATATATATATATATATATATATATATATATATATATATATGGTAAATTCAATCAGTTGGCGATTAAAGGTCTGGCTTTACTTCTACTACTATATATATTTAAAACAACCCTTAAGAGTTACCTATACTAAGCAATATATATATATATATATATATATATATATTGTGGTGGGGCATTCCCATTTACATGAGAGGCCCTGAAACAAAAATACTGGATAATTTTTATCTTGTAATAATAAGTTAGTATATAAGAATTTTTCGGAACTGTATATTTCACATGTCAAATCATTGAAGTTAATTCCGCGTATTAATTGCTTAAATTTGAGTCGTGTATCTTATAATTTTCTATTTTTCATTTGCTTTAGTCATTTTCATTAATACTGTTGTTATTCCGAAGATTTTTAACTTGATTGATTGATTATTTGATAGTAATATACTTTAGAAATAACTGTACCTATTTGAATTGTTTACGGCGGAAACTATCCCAATTTTGTACAGGCGCATAGCGAAAGTTTGTATGTTTCTAGGTTAGTTTTTTGTATTTCAAAATTAAATTTATTAATTATGTGAGATATCTAAACGATTTGTCGTTGTAAATTAACTCATTTAGAAATATTAAAATTAGATTAAAAAGTACAAACATGAATTAACGAATAAGAAGCCTGGGTTGTTGAATTTTAATTTGCACGGGTCGACATATTTTAAAAAGAGTTCCAAGAATTAAGTTAAAATTTATTAAATTAAGTACAATTTCCATACCCGAAGTCATATCCTACGAATCACCAACCTTTAAAGCTTCGATAGACGCAAGATCCAATCCAAACTCCTACCTAGAAGATATTAAACGAATATCCTATCCCGAGGGACGCTACCTGCTTTATCCCTTAATCAGAACCTTTATCCCGTAGAAAAGGATCCTGAAACCGTTTGAATATCCAGAAGCCTCAATCTACCAAACTTGAGTACCTTTTTAATCTATTTTCTACAACATCAAAATTATTTATATTAATATTTAAACACAATCGTTTGATATTATCAATTTTATGCAAAACACTCTTATTATCAATAAGTATACCTCAATATCAGAAAAATACAGTTCCCTTGTGTTTTAATTCAAGTAAATTTAGTCAATTTAGTTATGTATCATTTCATTAAAATAAAATTAACCTAATTTTTAAAACATAACATGAACACGTGACCATATATAGGTTAATGTATCATGTATCTATTGTAAACACTTACCTTTGAAAGGGAAAGTTATTAATTAAATCATTTATTTATTCTTCTCTCTATATATTAACTTGTTTATTCACACACATCTATATTACACTAAGTACCAGACCCGCACTTTTATTATTATTAAACTATAAATTCACTTCATCGAACTGAACTAGTTGGCGCCCATTTAATAATATATTTAAAGATTATAACATGAAGATTATGTACCTTGAAAGGACCGATTAAGTTAAGTATTAGTTATTTAATTTACGTATTATTTATGTTTTTGCCCCTAATTGTAGCGATATCTGTAAACTCAAACCTTAGCTACATCTATAGGTCGAATATTGAACTTTACTAGCGGGTTCAATATTTAAAAATTACATAATCTTAATTATTTTCTACAGTTCTATTATATAACGTGGTGGCTAGTGTTCGTATACGTTATATTTCAATATATATATATATATATATATATATATATATATATATATATATATAAGAATTTGAACAGAGAGCGATAAATACATATGCACTACAGCCAAAAATGTGCTTCAGATATGTAGATGACACTTTCGTCGTATGACCACATGAGGAAGAACAGCCAAATGGATTCCTCGAACATCTCAATAACATACTCGTAGAAGAATCTATCAAATTTACTATGAAAGTGGAAAAGGAAAACAAGATTCCACTTCTGGACGTCCTAGTACGTAAAATCACAGACGGCATAGTCACAACTGAAGTATATAGAAAGCCAACGCACACAGGACAGTACCTTTACTATGAATTCAACCATCCACACAATATTAAAGTTGGAATAGCCAGATGCTTATACGACAGATCGAACAACATCTGCTTAGATGAAAGGGATAGAGAAGAGGTGCTAAAGAACGGAAGAAACATATTATCGCAAAATGGATATATAGAAAATACACTGTCAAAAGCTAGGGAGAATAAAGTAACACAAGAATAACGGCAGCAGAGCGTGCGCACCACGGTAATCCCGTATATCAAGAGCCTATCAGAAAAAATCAGAAGAATAGGCAATGACTATAGGATCAGAACAGCTATGAAGACAACAAACACCATCGGATCCACACTGACGTGAACAAAACCAGATAATGAAAATCGGAGAACCAAAGATTGTATATACGAAGTACCATGCGAATGTTGAAGAAAATACATAGGAGAAACAGGGAAACCTTTGCAACTTAGGATCAAAGAATATCAGAAAGTGGTCCGAATGAGAAAAATCGACAAATCTAGCTAAGTATGCCTGGAAAGAGGGACACAGGATTACATGGAACAATGCAATCATCTGGGTATGTAGTTTTAGTAATTTTAAAAGTTTCAGTTGGAGTTTTACCCAACCGAACACAAACTTTTATTGCATATCTTTGCTCCGCTCTCATTTTTCGATGGGTACGCCAAACACTGACAATACAGTAATTAATTTGTAATAAACGTCAAAAGTTAAATTAAAGCCTACTTGAGGATAAGTACATTAGAGATGGGGGTTTCTTGTTCTATTCTATGTGTTATAAAAATATAGTTGTGAAAGAACGTATAGCACCAATCACGTTATATTTTGATACACCCTCGTATATATACAGTGTGGTCATAAAGTTTGGAACCAAGCTTATAACCGCATTATTTTACATTTTTAGGAAAAACGCTCGGACAGGTAAATTTTCTTTTTTAAAACGCCATCTTTTGACATACAATTTTTTTCTATGACGTCATTGGTTTTCGAGTGATGACGTTATCAACACTTTCTTTAAATGGCAACCATATTATTTTTTTCTCGTTTTTGGTAGATATTTATATCCACCAAATAGTGATATAAAACAATTGGTATGTTGCATCACAATTTTTTTGAAAATATGGTATAAATTTAGAAAAAAATGCGAAAATTTTATTTTTGTACAAAATTAAAATTAAATTAAAAAAAATACATCTGAACTTAAATTTATTGTAACAGTTAACGTAAATTTTCAAAATGGACCCCACCAACCAACTGACACTGTTTTAGCCGTGTGTAAATGCTTTGCGATCAATAGTAATCTGCGTTATTCGCTCCAGGTCAAAAGAAATTCGTCTTCCCAATCGGCCAATTACTTATTAAAAAATCTTATTTAACATTAAATAGTTTCACAAAAAAGGGCCAAAGAAGTTTAATTTATTTAAAAAATTGACATGATGTGGCAGACCATTTCTTAATTAAAATTATCGCCCAAAAATTGAAGATTTCAAAAACTAATTAAGTTTACAAAATTTACTGAAATATGTAAGTAAGTTTTTTCACACTTCTGTCTTGTGTGAGGACTTAAATATTCTTCTTGAACAAACCGGATCGTCAAAACCACATGTACATACTCATGTTACTATGCAAAAAATGTACAAAAACAAAAACACGCACTTTTTTGCAAGATATTTCTTTATGACATTCTTGCTTCTTTTTATACAATTTATGTACAAAAATTTAGTTTGAAATTGTTTCTATGGCGACAACATTTTTGAATTATTTACTTTTATTTTGGACGTTAAATTTTTGAGATATTGCGTAAAAATTGTTCATTTTCGCTAATATAAAAAATGGCACATTTATCTGAGCGAGAAAGAATCGAAATTTTAATTATGGTTGGGTATGGGGACAGACAAAGAACGCATGCAGAAGCATGCGAATTGTTTAACCATGAACACCCTGATAGACCTCCAATTACCAGGTCTACGGTGACAAAACTAGTTGGAAAGTTTACCGAAACTGGATCCGTAAAAGATCGACCACGGCAAGGTAGACCTCAAGTAGGAGAAGATGTGAAATTAAATGTGCTTCTAGAAGCAGAAGAAAGGCATCATGTTTCCACCAGACAACTTGCGTTAGCCAATCAGGTGGCTCAATCATTTGTCGTCAACTTATTTAAAAAAGAACACTATCGTCCTTACAAAGTTCAACTTGTACAGGAATTACATGAGGATGACGAAGATCGTCGACTGCAGTTCTGTGAAGACGTAATGTTACGTTGTGACCAAAATCCAAATTTCTTGGAAAACATCATCTTCTCAGATGAAGCTACGTTCTGCCTAAATGGATCTGTTCACCGTCATAATTGTAGATATTGGTCGCAGAACAATCTGCATTGGACTCAAGCGTGTCATACTCAGCGCAGAGGAAAAGTTAACATATGGGTAGGAATGATTGGACGACGCATTTTAGGCCCATATTTTTTTGAAGGAAATTTGACTGCTGTGCAATATTTATGATTTTTAAGATTTGAACTGGTTGCAGCGCTCGCTGTTATTTTCCCAAATCACGAGGATGGTGATGTACCCCATCCAAATATTTGGTTTCAACAAGATGGGGCGCCTCCCCATTATGGTGTAGAGGTTCGCCACTATCTTGACGAAATATTTCCCAATAAATGGATTGGACGGAGAGGCGCCATAGAATGGCCACCTCGTTCTCCTGACCTGACTCCGTTAGATTTTTTTTTGTGGGGTTATTTGAAATCGAAAGTGTATTTTAACAAACCGAAAAATTTAGAAGTTTTAAAAGAACGAATTCGCGTAGAACTTACACAAATATCCCCAGACATAATTGAGGCGAGTATACGAAGTGTTTACACTCGGCTGGGACAGTGTCAGTTGGTTGGTGGGGTCCATTTTGAAAATTTACGTTAACTGCTACAATAAATTTAAGTTCAGATGAATTTTTTTTAATTTAATTTTAATTTTGTACAAATATAAAATTTTCGCAATTTTTTCTAAAGTTAAATCATTTTTTGAAAAAAATTATGATGCAACATACCAATTGTTTTATATCACTATTTGGTGGATATAAAGATCTACCAAAAACGAGAAAAAATAATATGGTTGCCATTTAAAGAAAGTGTCGATAACGTCATCACTCGAAAACCAATGATGTCATAGAAAAAAATTGTATGTCAAAAGATGGCGTTTTTAAAAAGAAAATTTACCTGTCCGAGCATTTTTCCTAAAAATGTAAAATAATGCAGTTATAAGCTTGGTTCCAAACTTTATGACCACACTGTATATACAGGCTGATTCATTTTCGGCCCTCACCATGGGGGTCTCGCTTATTATTGGAGATAGGGTATAGGTTTAAATTTGGCAATGTTGTTAAATTTTGTGTTTGTTATAAATCCGTAAAGAAAATAGACCTGTGACAAATGACCTTCGTTATTAAAAAAAAAACGCGAAAACCCCATTTTCTTCTTTTACCTGTACCACCGACATTTGGCCTTGTAGAGAAAATATAAAAACACACCCTTGTGGCTATTTCTAAACCTCTATCCAGTGGTGTACTCGAAATTTTTATACGACGTTTCGTTTCTTTCTGGCCATCATTAACTATCTAATTTCTTATAGGCGCCATATTGGATTTAGATATCTTCAGAAAGTGTTTTTTTTCTGATTTCAACCATGTACCACATGCTGACTAAAGTTTTTGACATTAGGTTTTATTTGAAAGAATAAATTATAAGATTAAATAAGGTAGCCATGGAATTTCAATCTGTCAAACATTTCATTCATTGTTCATTAATAATACAAAAATGTCATACACTAACGAAGAGAAACGAAATATGATAAGTATTTTTTATTCTTCGAACCGAAATTCAACAGTATCGAGTACAAGATATCTACAATTATATCCAGAACGACAACAGCCTCATCGTACCATTTTTCTAGATCTCGACAGAAATTTGGTCGAGAATGGATCGTTTACTAAGCCGCGTAATGGTCAAGACAACAGGAATTTAAATGAAAATCGCAATGATGACGTTTGCCAAGTCGACGGTTGCTATGGCAACGGTTGCAATAGCGACGGTATCTGTGGCAACGGTTTCAATGGCGACTATTGCTATGGCAACTGTTTACAAGTCGACGGTTGCTAGGGCAACTGTTTCCATGGCGACGTTTGCTATGAACACGATTTCCATGTCGACGGTTGCCATGGTGACGGTTGCTATGGCAACGGTTGCTATGACAATAGTGTCCATGGCTACCGGTGCCATGGCAACCGTCGCTATGGAAACCATTGCCATAGCAACCTTCGCCATCGCAACCGTCGCCATGGAAGCAGATGCTATGGCAAACTTCGCCGTGGCAACCGTCACCATGGTAACAGTCGACATGGAAATAATAAATCAAAAATTTTTATTTTGCATAATGTTTGTAGTATGTTAAAGTTTATATATGATAAATGATGTCTTCCAAATGGCCTACCTCGTTTGCGAAACAGCGAGTTAGGCGATTTTGAGGTTTTGCTTAACGGGCGCTGTCATATCAGGCGGTATCCTTGCCATTTCAGCTCGGATTACTTCTTTCGAGGCATTAATGATTTGAGAAAAGTTGGTCTACACTTTTTCTTTCAGGTAACCCCAGAGAAAAAGTCGAATGGCGCGAGATCGGGTGAGTGCGGCGGCCATGCTAAGTCGCCGCGATGTGAAATAATGCGGCCTAGGAACATCTAATTTAAAACTTGCATGATTGCACGTGATGTGTGCGGAGTGGCTCAATCTTGTTGAAATCATACCTCACCATCGTACTACTGCAATTTTGGTTGCATAAAGGTTTGTAACATGTGGGCATAACGAGCGGATGTCACTGTAACAGCCGCGCCATTCTCTTCAAGAAAGTAAGGCTCCCACACTCCAAATGCAGATATCATCGCCCACACTGTCACTCGCTGGCTGTGCAGGGGTTTTTCATGAAGTTCATGAGAATTTTCGGCTGCCTAATAACGGTAACTTTGGTTATTCACAAAATCGGATAAGTGGAAGTGAGATTCATCACTGGTCAATAAAATTGCATTTTTCGGCACGTTTTGAAGAATGACCTGACACGCATGCACACGCTTTAGAAAGTCAGTCTCATGTAACCCACGAACAAGAACCATCTTGTAAGGATGGAACTTAAGGTTTCGCCTAAAGCTTCTGTCGGACAATTGCAAAATAGCCGCTTGATTCAATGGGGAACGATACGGCGATCGCTCAACAGAGTTAAGATTAAGATCTTTCAACATTTTGCCAGGAGGTTTTTGTTTAATTCTTGAACCTGTTGCGCGAAAGTCAACTACCAAATGAATAATCGCATTACGTAGCCTGAACGCTCGTTGTGTTGAAATGACAGAAACGCCATTTTTAAAATAAGCTTCAACAACGAACGCACGCTCTTCGCCTGACCAAGACATGCTGGCATACTGAAACCTTTTGAGTTTGAAGCCCCACCACACTTTTTTATCCCCATCAACAATGTTCGAAGTCCATGCATTCTTTCTGCCAGACCCTTTACAAGTCTTCGTTATCTCCTATAACTGCGAGCCTATTCATAGAACACTTCGAAACAAAAGTATTTGATACTGCGGAAAAAAATTAAGGCTGTGGCTCTGATATGTTGAAGATACGTTTTGTTATTTGGAAATATGAATCCGCCATTGAAACCGTCGCTATGGCAACCGTTGCCATAGCAACCGTCGACTTGGCAACCGTCACCATGGTAACCATCGCCATAGCCTCGGCTTTCATGTTTGTTGCCATGGCACCGGTTGCCATGGAAATTATTGCTATAGCAACTGTTGCCATGGCGACGGTTGCGATGGCGACGGTCGCTGTGGCAATGGTTTCCATGGCGACGATTGCCGTGGCACCGGTTGTCATGGAAACAATCGACATAGCAATCGTTGCCATGGCAACAATTGCCATAGCGATGGTTGTTATGGCAACGGTTACTGTGGCAACGGTTGCTATGACACTGTTACTATGGTAACGGTTGCTATGGCAACGGATGTTATGGCAACAGTTGCTAAGTTAACGGGTGATATGGCAACGGTTGCCATGGCAACCGTTGCCATAGCAACCATTGCCATAGCAACCATTGCCATAGCAACCGTTGCCATAGCAACCGTTGCCATAGCAACCGTTGCCATAGCAACCGTTGCCATAGCAACCGCTGCCATAGCAACCATTACCATAGTAACCGTTGCCATAGCAACCATTACCATAGTAACCGTTGCCATAGCAACCGTTGCCATAGCAACCGTTGCCATAGCAACCGTTGCCATAGCAATCGTTGCCATAGCAACCGTTGCCATAGCAACCGTTGCCATAGCAACCGTTGCCATAGCAACCGTTGCCATAGCAACCGTTGCCATAGCAACCGTTGCCATAGCAACCGTTGCCATAGCAACCGTTGCCATAGCAACCGTTGCCATAGCAACCGTTGCCATAGCAACCGTTGCCATAGCAACCGTTGCCATAGCAACCTTTGCCATAGCAACCTTTGCCATAGCAACCTTTGCCATAGCAACCGTTGCCATAGCAACCGTTGCCATAGAAACCGTTGCCATAGCAACCGTTGCCATAGCAACCGTTGCCATAGCAACTGTTGCCACCGCAGCCGTTACCATAGCAACCGATGCCATGGCACCCGTTAACATAGCAACAAGTTGCCAAAACATCCGTTGCCATAACAACCGTTACCATAGCAACTGTTGCATAGCAACCGTCGCCATGGCAACCGTCGCCCCGACAACCATCGCCATGGCAAACGTAGCCTTGGAAATCACTGCCATGGCAGCGGTAGCCACGAGACGGGTTCCATGAAAACGGTTGGCATGACAACCGTTGCCATGGCAGCAGTTTCCATGACGACAGTTGCTATGACAACGGCTGCTATGACAACGGTTTCCATGTCGATGGTTGCCATGGCGACGGTTGCTATGGCGATTGCTTCCATGACAACCAGAGCCATGGCAATCGTCGCCATGGAAACCATTGCCATGGCAACCGTTGCCATAATTGCTATGGCACCGGTTGCTAAGGTAAGGGTTGCTATGGCAACGGCTGCTTTGGCAACAGCTGCTTTGGCAACGGCTGCTTTGGCAACGGCTGCTTTGGCAACGGCTGCTTTGGCAACGGTTGCTATGGCAACGGTTGCTATGGCAACGGTTGCTATGGCAACGGTTGCTCTGGCAACGGTTGCCTTGGCAACGGTTGCTATGGCAACGGTTGCCGTGGCAACGGTTGCCATGGCAACGGTTGCTATGGCAACGGTTGCTATGGCAGCGGTTGCTATGGCAGCGGTTGCTATGGCAGCGCTTGCTATGGCAACGGTTGCTATGCCAACGGTGGCTATGGCAACGGTTGCTATGGCAGCGGTTGCTATGGCAGCGGTTGCTATGGCAGCGGTTGCTATGGCAACGGTTGCTATGGCAACGGTTGCTATGGCAACGGTTGCTATGGCAACAGTTGCTATGGCAACGGTTGCTATGGCAACGGTTGCTATGGCAACCGTTGCCATAGCAACCGTTGCCATATCACCCGTTAACTTAGCAACTGTTGCCATAACATCCGTTGCCATAGCAACCGTTACCATAGTAACAGTGTCATAGCAACCGTTGCCACAGTAACCGTTGCCATAACAACCATCGCTATGGCAATTGTTGCCATGGCAACGATTGCTATGTCGATTGTTTCCATGACAACCGGTGCCACGGCAATCGTCGCCATGGAAACCATTGCCACAGCGACCGTCGCCATCGCAACCGTCGCCATGGCAACAGTTGCTATAGCAATAATTTCCATGGCAACCGGTGCCATGGCAACAAACATGAAAGCCGAGGCTATGGCGATGGTTACCATGGTGACGGTTGCCAAGTCGACGGTTGCTATGGCAACGGTTGCCATAGCGACGGTATCTGTGGCAACGGTTTCAATGGCGGATTCATATTGTAACGGTTGCTATGGCAACGGTTGCTATGGCAACGGTTGCTATGGCAACGGTTGCTATGGCAACGGTTGCTATGGCAACGGTTGCTATGGCAACGGTTGCTATGGCAACGGTTGCCTTGGCAACCGTTGCCATAGTAACTGTGGCCACGGCAGCCGTTACCATAGCAGCGGATGCCATGGCACCCGTTGCCATAGCAGCGGAGGCCATGGCACCCGTTGCCATAGCAACCGTTGTCATAGCAACCGCTACCATAGCAACCGTTGTCATAACAACCGCTGCCATAGCAACCGCTGCCATAGCAACCGTTGCCATAGCAACCGTTGCCATAGCAACCGTTGCAATAGCAACCGTTGCCGTAGCAATCGTTGCCGTAGCAACTGTTGCAATAGCCACCGTTGCAATAGCCACCGTTGCCATAGCAACCGTTGCCATAGCAACCGTTGCCATAGCAACCGTTGCCATAGCAACCGTTGCCATAGCAACCGTTGCCATAGCAACCGTTGCCATAGCAACCGTTGCCATAGCAACCGTTGCCATAGCAACCGTTGCCATAGCAACCGCTGCCATAGCAACCGCTGCCATAGCAACCGTTGCCATAGCATCCGCTGCCATAGCCACCGTTGGCATAGCAACCGTTGCCATAGCAAGCGCTGCCATAGCAACCGCTGCCATAGCAACCGTTGCCATAGTAACCGTTGCCATGGCAACCGTTGCCACGGCAACCGTTGTTGCCGTGGCACCGGTTGTCATGGAAACAATCGACATAGCAATCGTTGCCATGGCAGCAATTGCCATAGCGATGGTTGTTATGGCAACGGTTACTGTGGCAACGGTTGCTATGATACTGTTACTATGGTAACGGTTGCTATGGCAACGGATGTTATGGCAACAGTTGCTAAGTTAACGGGTGATATGGCAACGGTTGCTATGGCAACGGTTGCTATGGCAACGGTTGCTATGGCAACGGTTGCTATGGCAACGGTTGCTATGGCAACGGTTGCTATGGCAACGGTTGCTATGGCAACGGTTGCTATGGCAACGGTTGCTATGGCAACGGTTGCTATGGCAACGGTTGCTATGGCAACCGTTGCCATAGCAACCGTTGCCATAGCAACCGTTGCCATAGCAACCGTTGCCATAGCAACCGTTGCCATAGCAACCGTTGCCATAGCAACCGTTGCCATATCACCCGTTAACTTAGCAACTGTTGCCATAACATCCGTTGCCATAGCAACCGTTACCATAGTAACAGTATCATAGCAACCGTTGCCACAGTAACCGTTGCCATAACAACCATCGCTATGGCAATTGCTGCCATGGCAACGATTGCTATGTCGATTGTTTCCATGACAACCGGTGCCACGGCAACAACGGTTGCCGTGGCAACGGTTGCCATGGCAACGGTTACTATGGCAACGGTTGCTATGGCAGCGGTTGCTATGGCAGCGCTTGCTATGGCAACGGTTGCTATGCCAACGGTGGCTATGGCAGCGGATGCTATGGCAACGGTTGCTATGGCAGCGGTTGCTATGGCAGCGGTTGCTATGGCAACGGTTGCTATGGCAACGGTTGCTATGGCAACGGTTGCTATGGCAACGGTTGCTATGGCAACGGTTGCTATGGCAACGGTTGCTATGGCAACGGTTGCTATGGCAACGGTTGCTATGGCAACGGTTGCTATGGCAACGGTTGCTATGGCAACGGTTGCTATGGCAACGGTTGCTATGGCAACGGTGGCTATTGCAACGGTGGCTATTGCAACAGTTGCTACGGCAACGATTGCTACGGCAACGGTTGCTATTGCAACGGTTGCTATGGCAACGGTTGCTATGGCAGCGGTTGCTATGGCAGCGGTTGTTATGACAACGGTTGCTATGGTAGCGGTTGCTATGACAACGGTTGCTATGGCAACGGGTGCCATGGCCTCCGCTGCTATGGCAACGGGTGCCATGGCATCCGCTGCTATGGTAACGGCTGCCGTGGCCACAGTTACTATGGCAACGGTTGCCAAGGCAACCGTTGCCATAGCAACCGTTGCCATAGCAACCGTTGCCATAGCAACCGTTGCCATAGCAACCGTTGCCATAGCAACCGTTGCCATAGCAACCGTTGCCATAGCAACCGTTGCCATAGCAACCGTTGCCATAGCAACCGTTGCCATAGCAACCGGTACAATATGAATCCGCCATTGAAACCGTTGCCACAGATACCGTCGCTATGGCAACCGTTGCCATAGCAACCGTCGACTTGGCAACCGTCACCATGGTAACCATCGCCATAGCCTCGGCTTTCATGTTTGTTGCCATGGCACCGGTTGCCATGGAAATTATTGCTATAGCAACTGTTGCCATGGCGACGGTTGCGATGGCGACGGTCGCTGTGGCAATGGTTTCCATGGCGACGATTGCCGTGGCACCGGTTGTCATGGAAACAATCGACATAGCAATCGTTGCCATGGCAACAATTGCCATAGCGATGGTTGTTATGGCAACGGTTACTGTGGCAACGGTTGCTATGACACTGTTACTATGGTAACGGTTGCTATGGCAACGGATGTTATGGCAACAGTTGCTAAGTTAACGGGTGATATGGCAACGGTTGCTATGGCAACGGTTGAAATAGCAACCGTTGCCATAGCAACCGTTGCCATAGCAACTGTTGCCATAGCAACCGTTGCCATAGCAACCGTTGCCATAGCAACCGTTGCCATAGCAACCGCTGCCATAGCAACCGCTGCCATAGCAACCGCTGCCATAGCAACCGTTGCCATAGCCACCGTTGGCATAGCAACCGTTGCCATAGCAAGCGCTGCCATAGCAACCGCTGCCATAGCAACCGCTGCCATAGCAACCGTTGCCATAGCAACCGTTGCCATGGCAACCGTTGCCATGGCAACCGTTGCCATAGCAACCGTTGCCAAGGCAACCGTTGCCAGAGCAACCGTTGCCATAGCAACCGTTGCCATAGCAACCGTTGCCATAGCAACCGTTGCCAAAGCAGCCGTTGCCAAAGCAGCCGTTGCCAAAGCAGCCGTTGCCAAAGCAGCTGTTGCCAAAGCAGCCGTTGCCATAGCAACCCTTACCTTAGCAACCGGTGCCATAGCAATTATGGCAACGGTTGCCATGGCAATGGTTTCCATGGCGACGATTGCCATGGCTCTGGTTGTCATGGAAGCAATCGCCATAGCAACCGTCGCCATGGCAACCATCGACATGGAAACCGTTGTCATAGCAGCCGTTGTCATAGCAACTGTCGTCATGGAAACTGCTGCCATGGCAACGGTTGTCATGCCAACCGTTTTCATGGAACCCGTCTCGTGGCTACCGCTGCCATGGCAGTGATTTCCAAGGCTACGTTTGCCATGGCGATGGTTGTCGGGGCTACGGTTGCCATGGCGACGGTTGCTATGCAACAGTTGCTATGGTAACGGTTGTTATGGCAACGGATGTTTTGGCAACTTGTTGCTATGTTAACGGGTGCCATGGCATCGGTTGCTATGGTAACGGCTGCGGTGGCAACAGTTGCTATGGCAACGGTTGCTATGGCAACGGTTGCTATGGCAACGGTTTCTATGGCAACGGTTGCTATGGCAACGGTTGCTATGGCAAAGGTTGCTATGGCAAAGGTTGCTATGGCAAAGGTTGCTATGGCAACGGTTGCTATGGCAACGGTTGCTATGGCAACGGTTGCTATGGCAACGGTTGCTATAGCAACGGTTGCTATGGCAACGGTTGCTATGGCAACGGTTGCTATGGCAACGGTTGCTATGGCAACGATTGCTATGGCAACGGTTGCTATGGCAACGGTTGCTATGGCAACGGTTGCTATGGCAACGGTTGCTATGGCAACGGTTGCTATGGCAACGGTTACTATGGTAATGGTTGCTATGGCAACGGTTACTATGGTAATGGTTGCTATGGCAGCGGTTGCTATGGCAACGGTTGCTATGGCAACGGTTGCTATGGCAACGGTTGCTATGGCAACGGTTGCTATGGCAATGGTTGCTATGGCAATGGTTGCTATGGCAACGGTTGCCATGGCAACCGTTGCCATATCACCCGTTAACTTAGCAACTGTTGCCATAACATCCGTTGCCATAGCAACCGTTACCATAGTAACAGTGTCATAGCAACCGTTGCCACAGTAACCGTTGCCATAACAACCATCGCTATGGCAATTGTTGCCATGGCAACGATTGCTATGTCGATTGTTTCCATGACAACCGGTGCCACGGCAATCGTCGCCATGGAAACCATTGCCACAGCGACCGTCGCCATCGCAACCGTCGCCATGGCAACAGTTGCTATAGCAATAATTTCCATGGCAACCGGTGCCATGGCAACAAACATGAAAGCCGAGGCTATGGCGATGGTTACCATGGTGACGGTTGCCAAGTCGACGGTTGCTATGGCAACGGTTGCCATAGCGACGGTTTCAATGGCGGATTCATATTTCCAAATAACAAAACGTATCTTCAACATATCAGAGCCACAGCCTTAATTTTTTTCCGCAGTATCAAATACTTTTGTTTCGAAGTGTTCTATGAATAGGCTCGCAGTTATAGGAGATAACGAAGACTTGTAAAGGGTCTGGCAGAAAGAATGCATGGACTTCGAACATTGTTGATGGGGATAAAAAAGTGTGGTGGGGCTTCAAACTCAAAAGGTTTCAGTATGCCAGCATGTCTTGGTCAGGCGAAGAGCGTGCGTTCGTTGTTG
This sequence comes from Melolontha melolontha, assembly GCA_935421215.2. NCBI lineage: Eukaryota > Metazoa > Arthropoda > Insecta > Coleoptera > Scarabaeidae > Melolontha > Melolontha melolontha. Next base: position 91,974,925 of record OW285239.1, read on the forward strand.
AAGCTTATTTTAAAAATGGCGTTTCTGTCATTTCAACACAACGAGCGTTCAGGCTACGTAATGCGATTATTCATTTGGTAGTTGACTTTCGCGCAACAGGTTCAAGAATTAAACAAAAACCTCCTGGCAAAATGTTGAAAGATCTTAATCTTAACTCTGTTGAGCGATCGCCGTATCGTTCCCCATTGAATCAAGCGGCTATTTTGCAATTGTCCGACAGAAGCTTTAGGCGAAACCTTAAGTTCCATCCTTACAAGATGGTTCTTGTTCGTGGGTTACATGAGACTGACTTTCTAAAGCGTGTGCATGCGTGTCAGGTCATTCTTCAAAACGTGCCGAAAAATGCAATTTTATTGACCAGTGATGAATCTCACTTCCACTTATCCGATTTTGTGAATAACCAAAGTTACCGTTATTAGGCAGCCGAAAATTCTCATGAACTTCATGAAAAACCCCTGCACAGCCAGCGAGTGACAGTGTGGGCGATGATATCTGCATTTGGAGTGTGGGAGCCTTACTTTCTTGAAGAGAATGGCGCGGCTGTTACAGTGACATCCGCTCGTTATGCCCACATGTTACAAACCTTTATGCAACCAAAATTGCAGTAGTACGATGGTGAGGTATGATTTCAACAAGATTGAGCCACTCCGCACACATCACGTGCAATCATGCAAGTTTTAAATTAGATGTTCCTAGGCCGCATTATTTCACATCGCGGCGACTTAGCATGGCCGCCGCACTCACCCGATCTCGCGCCATTCGACTTTTTCTCTGGGGTTACCTGAAAGAAAAAGTGTAGACCAACTTTTCTCAAATCATTAATGCCTCGAAAGAAGTAATCCGAGCTGAAATGGCAAGGATACCGCCTGATATGACAGCGCCCGTTAAGCAAAACCTCAAAATCGCCTAACTCGCTGTTTCGCAAACGAGGTAGGCCATTTGGAAGACATCATTTATCATATATAAACTTTAACATACTACAAACATTATGCAAAATAAAAATTTTTGATTTATTATTTCCATGTCGACTGTTACCATGGTGACGGTTGCCACGGCGAAGTTTGCCATAGCATCTGCTTCCATGGCGACGGTTGCGATGGCGAAGGTTGCTATGGCAATGGTTTCCATAGCGACGGTTGCCATGGCACCGGTAGCCATGGACACTATTGTCATAGCAACCGTTGCCATAGCAACCGTCACCATGGCAACCGTCGACATGGAAATCGTGTTCATAGCAAACGTCGCCATGGAAACAGTTGCCCTAGCAACCGTCGACTTGTAAACAGTTGCCATAGCAATAGTCGCCATTGAAACCGTTGCCACAGATACCGTCGCTATTGCAACCGTTGCCATAGCAACCGTCGACTTGGCAAACGTCATCATTGCGATTTTCATTTAAATTCCTGTTGTCTTGACCATTACGCGGCTTAGTAAACGATCCATTCTCGACCAAATTTCTGTCGAGATCTAGAAAAATGGTACGATGAGGCTGTTGTCGTTCTGGATATAATTGTAGATATCTTGTACTCGATACTGTTGAATTTCGGTTCGAAGAATAAAAAATACTTATCATATTTCGTTTCTCTTCGTTAGTGTATGACATTTTTGTATTATTAATGAACAATGAATGAAATGTTTGACAGATTGAAATTCCATGGCTACCTTATTTAATCTTATAATTTATTCTTTCAAATAAAACCTAATGTCAAAAACTTTAGTCAGCATGTGGTACATGGTTGAAATCAGAAAAAAAACACTTTCTGAAGATATCTAAATCCAATATGGCGCCTATAAGAAATTAGATAGTTAATGATGGCCAGAAAGAAACGAAACGTCGTATAAAAATTTCGAGTACACCACTGGATAGAGGTTTAGAAATAGCCACAAGGGTGTGTTTTTATATTTTCTCTACAAGGCCAAATGTCGGTGGTACAGGTAAAAGAAGAAAATGGGGTTTTCGCGTTTTTTTTTTAATAACGAAGGTCATTTGTCACAGGTCTATTTTCTTTACGGATTTATAACAAACACAAAATTTAACAACATTGCCAAATTTAAACCTATACCCTATCTCCAATAATAAGCGAGACCCCCATGGTGAGGGCCGAAAATGAATCAGCCTGTATATACAGTGTGGTCATAAAGTTTGGAACCAAGCTTATAACTGCATTATTTTACATTTTTAGGAAAAATGCTCGGACAGGTAAATTTTCTTTTTAAAAACGCCATCTTTTGACATACAATTTTTTTCTATGACATCATTGGTTTTCGAGTGATGACGTTATCGACACTTTCTTTAAATGGCAACCATATTATTTTTTCTCGTTTTTGGTAGATCTTTATATCCACCAAATAGTGATATAAAACAATTGGTATGTTGCATCATAATTTTTTTCAAAAAATGATTTAACTTTAGAAAAAATTGCGAAAATTTTATATTTGTACAAAATTAAAATTAAATTAAAAAAAATTCATCTGAACTTAAATTTATTGTAGCAGTTAACGTAAATTTTCAAAATGGACCCCACCAACCAACTGACACTGTCCCAGCCGAGTGTAAACACTTCGTATACTCGCCTCAATTATGTCTGGGGATATTTGTGTAAGTTCTACGCGAATTCGTTCTTTTAAAACTTCTAAATTTTTCGGTTTGTTAAAATACACTTTCGATTTCAAATAACCCCACAAAAAAAAATCTAACGGAGTCAGGTCAGGAGAACGAGGTGGCCATTCTATGGCGCCTCTCCGTCCAATCCATTTATTGGGAAATATTTCGTCAAGATAGTGGCGAACCTCTACACCATAATGGGGAGGCGCCCCATCTTGTTGAAACCAAATATTTGGATGGGGTACATCACCATCCTCGTGATTTGGGAAAATAACAGCGAGCGCTGCAACCAGTTCAAATCTTAAAAATCATAAATATTGCACAGCAGTCAAATTTCCATAGCAACCGTTGCTATGGCAACGGTTGCTATGGCAACGGTTGCTATGGCAACGGTTGCTATGGCAACGGTTGCTATGGCAACGGTTGCTATGGCAACGGTTGCTATGGCAACGGTTGCTATGGCAACGGTTGCTATGGCAACGGTTGCTATGGCAACGGTTGCTATGGCAACGGTTGCCTTGGCAACCGTTGCCATAGCAACCATTGCCATAGCAACCGTTGCCATAGCAACCGTTGCCATAGCAACCGCTGCCATAGCAACCATTACCATAGTAACCGTTGCCATAGCAACCATTACCATAGTAACCGTTGCCATAGCAACCGTTGCCATAGCAACCGTTGCCATAGCAACCGTTGCCATAGCAACCGTTGCCATAGCAACCGTTGCCATAGCAATCGTTGCCATAGCAACCGTTGCCATAGCAACCGTTGCCATAGCAACCGTTGCCATAGCAACCGTTGCCATAGCAACCGTTGCCATAGCAACCGTTGCCATAGCAACCGTTGCCATGGCAACCTTTGCCATAGCAACCGTTGCCATAGCAACCGTTGCCATAGAAACCGTTGCCATAGCAACAGTTGCCATAGCAACCGTTGCCATAGCAACTGTTGCCACCGCAGCCGTTACCATAGCAACCGATGCCATGGCACCCGTTAACATAGCAACAAGTTGCCAAAACATCCGTTGCCATAACAACCGTTACCATAGCAACTGTTGCATAGCAACCGTCGCCATGGCAACCGTCGCCCCGACAACCATCGCCATGGCAAACGTAGCCTTGGAAATCACTGCCATGGCAGCGGTAGCCACGAGACGGTTTCCATGAAAACGGTTGGCATGACAACCGTTGCCATGGCAGCAGTTTCCATGACGACAGTTGCTATGACAACGGCTGCTATGACAACGGTTTCCATGTCGATGGTTGCCATGGCGACGGTTGCTATGGCGATTGCTTCCATGACAACGGTTTCCATGTCGATGGTTGCCATGGCGACGGTTGCTATGGCGATTGCTTCCATGACAACCAGAGCCATGGCAATCGTCGCCATGGAAACCATTGCCATGGCAACCGTTGCCATAATTGCTATGGCACCGGTTACTAAGGTAAGGGTTGCTATGGCAACGGCTGCTTTGGCAACAGCTGCTTTGGCAACGGCTGCTTTGGCAACGGCTGCTTTGGCAACGGTTGCTATGGCAACGGTTGCTATGGCAACGGTTGCTCTGGCAACGGTTGCCTTGGCAACGGTTGCTATGGCAACGGTTGCCGTGGCAACGGTTGCCATGGCAACGGTTGCTATGGCAACGGTTGCTATGGCAGCGGTTGCTATGGCAGCGCTTGCTATGGCAACGGTTGCTATGCCAACGGTGGCTATGGCAACGGTTGCTATGGCAGCGGTTGCTATGGCAGCGGTTGCTATGGCAGCGGTTGCTATGGCAACGGTTGCTATGGCAACGGTTGCTATGGCAACGGTTGCTATGGCAACGGTTGCTATGGCAACGGTTGCTATGGCAACGGTTGCTATGGCAACGGTTGCTATGGCAACGGTTGCTATGGCAACGGTTGCTATGGCAACGGTTGCTATGGCAACGGTTGCTATGGCAACCGTTGCCATAGCAACCGTTGCCATATCACCCGTTAACTTAGCAACTGTTGCCATAACATCCGTTGCCATAGCAACCGTTACCATAGTAACAGTGTCATAGCAACCGTTGCCACAGTAACCGTTGCCATAACAACCATCGCTATGGCAATTGTTGCCATGGTAACGATTGCTATGTCGATTGTTTCCATGACAACCGGTGCCACGGCAATCGTCGCCATGGAAACCATTGCCACAGCGACCGTCGCCATCGCAACCGTCGCCATGGCAACAGTTGCTATAGCAATAATTTCCATGGCAACCGGTGCCATGGCAACAAACATGAAAGCCGAGGCTATGGCGATGGTTACCATGGTGACGGTTGCCAAGTCGACGGTTGCTATGGCAACGGTTGCCATAGCGACGGTATCTGTGGCAACGGTTTCAATGGCGGATTCATATTGTAACGGTTGCTATGGCAACGGTTGCTATGGCAACGGTTGCTATGGCAACGGTTGCTATGGCAACGGTTGCTATGGCAACGGTTGCTATGGCAACGGTTGCTATGGCAACGGTTGCTATGGCAACGGTTGATATGGCAACGGTTGATATGGCAACGGTTGATATGGCAACGGTTGCTATGGCAACGGTTGCTATGGCAACGGTTGCCTTGGCAACCGTTGCCATAGTAACTGTGGCCACGGCAGCCGTTACCATAGCAGCGGATGCCATGGCACCCGTTGCCATAGCAGCGGAGGCCATGGCACCCTTTGCCATAGCAACCGTTGTCATAGCAACCGCTACCATAGCAACCGTTGTCATAACAACCGCTGCCATAGCAACCGCTGCCATAGCAACCGTTGCCATAGCAACCGTTGCAATAGCAACCGTTGCCGTAGCAATCGTTGCCGTAGCAACTGTTGCAATAGCCACCGTTGCAATAGCCACCGTTGCCATAGCAACCGTTGCCATAGCAACCGTTGCCATAGCAACCGTTGCCATAGCAACCGTTGCCATAGCAACCGTTGCCATAGCAACCGTTGCCATAGCAACCGTTGCCATAGCAACCGTTGCCATAGCAACCGTTGCCATAGCAACCGTTGCCATAGCAACCGTTGCCATATCAACCGTTGCCATAGCAACCGTTGCCATAGCAACCGCTGCCATAGCAACCGCTGCCATAGCAACCGTTGCCATAGCATCCGCTGCCATAGCCACCGTTGGCATAGCAACCGTTGCCATAGCAAGCGCTGCCATAGCAACCGCTGCCATAGCAACCGTTGCCATGGCAACCGTTGCCACGGCAACCGTTGCCATGGCAACCGTTGCCACGGCAACCGTTGCCATAGCAACCGTTGCCAAGGCAACCGTTGCCATAGCAACCGTTGCCATAGCAACCGTTGCCAAGGCAACCGTTGCCATAGCAACCGTTGCCATAGCAACCTTTGCCATAGCAACCTTTGCCATAGCAACCGTTGCCATAGCAACCGTTTCCATAGCAACCGTTGCCATAGCAACCGTTGCCATAGCAACCGTTGCCATAGAAACCGTTGCCATAGCAACCGTTGCCATAGCAACCGTAGCCTTGGAAATCACTGCCATGGCAGCGGTAGCCACGAGACGGTTTCCATGAAAACGGTTGGCATGACAACGGTTGCTATGGTGACGGTTGCCATGGCAACCGTTGCCATGGCAGCAGTTTCCATGACGACAGTTGCTATGACAACGGCTGCTATGACAACGGTTTCCATGTCGATGGTTGCCATGGCGACGGTTGCTATGGCGATTGCTTCCATGACAACGGTTTCCATGTCGATGGTTGCCATGGCGACGGTTGCTATGGCGATTGCTTCCATGACAACCGGAGCCATGGCAATCGTCGCCATGGAAACCATTGCCATGGCAACCGTTGCCATAATTGCTATGGCACCGGTTGCTAAGGTAAGGGTTGCTATGGCAACGGCTGCTTTGGCAACAGCTGCTTTGGCAACAGCTGCTTTGGCAACGGCTGCTTTGGCAACGGTTGCTATGGCAACGGTTGCTATGGCAACGGTTGCTATGGCAACGGTTGCTATGGCAACGGTTGCTATGGCAACGGTTGCTATGGCAACGGTTGCTATGGCAACGGTTGCTATGGCAACGGTTGCTATGGCAACGGTTGCTATGGCAACGGTTGCTATGGCAACGGTTGCTATGGCAACGGTTGCTATGGCAACGGTTGCTATGGCAACGGTTGCTATGGCAACGGTTGCTATGGCAACGGTTGCCTTGGCAACGGTTGCTATGGCAACGGTTGCTATGGCAACGGTTGCTATGGCAACGGTTGCCGTGGCAACGGTTGCTATGGCAGCGGTTGCTATGGCAGCGCTTGCTATGGCAACGGTTGCTATGCCAACGGTGGCTATGGCAGCGGATGCTATGGCAACGGTTGCTATGGCAGCCGTTGCTATGGCAACGGTTGCTATGGCAATGGTTGCTATGGCAACGGTTGCTATGGCAACGGTTGCTATGGCAACGGTTGCTATGGCAACGGTTGCTATGGCAACGGTTGCTATGGCAACGGTGGCTATTGCAACGGTGGCTATTGCAACAGTTGCTACGGCAACGGTTGCTATTGCAACGGTTGCTATGGCAACGGTTGCTATGGCAGCGGTTGTTATGACAACGGTTGCTATGGTAGCGGTTGCTATGACAACGGTTGCTATGGCAACGGGTGCCATGGCCTCCGCTGCTATGGCAACGGGTGCCATGGCATCCGCTGCTATGGTAACGGCTGCCGTGGCCACAGTTACTATGGCAACGGTTGCCAAGGCAACCGTTGCCATAGCAACCGTTGCCATAGCAAACGTTGCCATAGCAACCGTTGCCATAGCAACCGTTGCCATAGCAACCGTTGCCATAGCAACCGTTGCCATAGCAACCGTTGCCATAGCAACCGTTGCCATAGCAACCGTTGCTATGGCGATTGCTTCCATGACAACCAGAGCCATGGCAATCGTCGCCATGGAAACCATTGCCATGGCAACCGTTGCCATAATTGCTATGGCACCGGTTGCTAAGGTAAGGGTTGCTATGGCAACGGCTGCTTTGGCAACAGCTGCTTTGGCAACGGCTGCTTTGGCAACGGCTGCTTTGGCAACGGTTGCTATGGCAACGGTTGCTATGGCAACGGTTGCTATGGCAACGGTTGCTCTGGCAACGTTTGCCGTGGCAACGGTTGCCATGGCAACGGTTGCTATGGCAACGGTTGCTATGGCAGCGGTTGCTATGGCAGCGGTTGCTATGGCAGCGCTTGCTATGGCAACGGTTGCTATGCCAACGGTGGCTATGGCAACGGTTGCTATGGCAGCGGTTGCTATGGCAGCGGTTGCTATGGCAGCGGTTGCTATGGCAACGGTTGCTATGGCAACGGTTGCTATGGCAACGGTTGCTATGGCAACAGTTGCTATGGCAACGGTTGCTATGGCAACGGTTGCTATGGCAACCGTTGCCATAGCAACCGTTGCCATATCACCCGTTAACTTAGCAACTGTTGCCATAACATCCGTTGCCATAGCAACCGTTACCATAGTAACAGTGTCATAGCAACCGTTGCCACAGTAACCGTTGCCATAACAACCATCGCTATGGCAATTGTTGCCATGGCAACGATTGCTATGTCGATTGTTTCCATGACAACCGGTGCCACGGCAATCGTCGCCATGGAAACCATTGCCACAGCGACCGTCGCCATCGCAACCGTCGCCATGGCAACAGTTGCTATAGCAATAATTTCCATGGCAACCGGTGCCATGGCAACAAACATGAAAGCCGAGGCTATGGCGATGGTTACCATGGTGACGGTTGCCAAGTCGACGGTTGCTATGGCAACGGTTGCCATAGCGACGGTATCTGTGGCAACGGTTTCAATGGCGGATTCATATTGTAACGGTTGCTATGGCAACGGTTGCTATGGCAACGGTTGCTATGGCAACGGTTGCTATGGCAACGGTTGCTATGGCAACGGTTGCTATGGCAACGGTTGCTATGGCAACGGTTGCTATGGCAACGGTTGCTATGGCAACGGTTGCTATGGCAATGGTTTCCATGGCGACGATTGCCGTGGCACCGGTTGTCATGGAAACAATCGACATAGCAATCGTTGCCATGGCAACAATTGCCATAGCGATGGTTGCCATAGCAACCGTTGCCATAGCAACCGTTGCCATAGCAACCGTTGCCATAGCAACCGTTGCCATAGCAACCGTTGCCATAGCAACCGTTGCCATAGCAACCGTTACAATATGAATCCGCCATTGAAACCGTTGCCACAGATACCGTCGCTATGGCAACCGTTGCCATAGCAACCGTCGACTTGGCAACCGTCACCATGGTAACCATCGCCATAGCCTCGGCTTTCATGTTTGTTGCCATGGCACCGGTTGCCATGGAAATTATTGCTATAGCAACTGTTGCCATGGCGACGGTTGCGATGGCGACGGTCGCTGTGGCAATGGTTTCCATGGCGACGATTGCCGTGGCACCGGTTGTCATGGAAACAATCGACATAGCAATCGTTGCCATGGCAACAATTGCCATAGCGATGGTTGTTATGGCAACGGTTACTGTGGCAACGGTTGCTATGACACTGTTACTATGGTAACGGTTGCTATGGCAACGGATGTTATGGCAACAGTTGCTAAGTTAACGGGTGATATGGCAACGGTTGCTATGGCAACGGTTGCCATAGCAACCGTTGCCATAGCAACCGTTGCCATAGCAACTGTTGCCATAGCAACCGTTGCCATAGCAACCGTTGCCATAGCAACCGTTGCCATAGCAACCGCTGCCATAGCAACCGCTGCCATAGCAACCGCTGCCATAGCAACCGTTGCCATAGCCACCGTTGGCATAGCAACCGTTGCCATAGCAAGCGCTGCCATAGCAACCGCTGCCATAGCAACCGCTGCCATAGCAACCGTTACCATAGCAACCGTTGCCATGGCAACCGTTGCCACGGCAAACGTTGCCATAGCAACCGTTGCCAGAGCAACCGTTGCCATAGCAACCGTTGCCATAGCAACCGTTGCCATAGCAACCGTTGCCAAAGCAGCCGTTGCCAAAGCAGCCGTTGCCAAAGCAGCCGTTGCCAAAGCAGCTGTTGCCAAAGCAGCCGTTGCCATAGCAACCCTTACCTTAGCAACCGGTGCCATAGCAATTATGGCAACGGTTGCCATGGCAATGGTTTCCATGGCGACGATTGCCATGGCTCTGGTTGTCATGGAAGCAATCGCCATAGCAACGGTTGCTATGGCAACGGTTGCTATGGCAACGGTTGCTATGGCAACGGTTGCTATGGCAACGGTTGCTATGGCAACGGTTGCTATGGCAACGGTTGCTATGGCAACGGTTGCTATGGCAACGGTTGCTATGGCAACGGTTGCTATGGCAACGGTTGCCTTGGCAACCGTTGCCATAGTAACTGTGGCCACGGCAGCCGTTACCATAGCAGCGGATGCCATGGCACCCGTTGCCATAGCAGCGGAGGCCATGGCACCCGTTGCCATAGCAACCGTTGTCATAGCAACCGCTACCATAGCAACCGTTGTCATAACAACCGCTGCCATAGCAACCGTTGCCATAGCAACCGTTGCAATAGCAACCGTTGCCGTAGCAACTGTTGCAATAGCCACCGTTGCAATAGCCACCGTTGCCATAGCAACCGTTGCCATAGCAACCGTTGCCATAGCAACCGTTGCCATAGCAACCGTTGCCATAGCTACCGTTGCCATAGCAACCATTGCCATAGCAACCGTTGCCATAGCAACGGCTGCCATAGCAACCGTTGCCATAGCATCCGCTGCCATAGCCACCGTTGGCATAGCAACCGTTGCCATAGCAAGCGCTGCCATAGCAACCGCTGCCATAGCAACCGTTGCCACGGCAACCGTTGCCATAGCAACCGTTGCCATAGCAACCGTTGCCATAGCAACCGTTGCCAAGGCAACCGTTGCCAGAGCAACCGTTGCCATAGCAACCGTTGCCATAGCAACCGTTGCCATAGCAACCGCTGCCATAGCAACCGTTGCCATAGCAACCGTTGCCATAGCAACCGTTGCCATAGCAACCGTTGCCATAGCAACCGTTGCCATAGCAACCGTTGCCATAGCAACCGTTGCCATAGCAACCGATGCCATAGCAACCGTTGCCATAGCTACCTTTGCCATAGCAACCGTTGCCATAGCAACCGTTGCCATAGCAACCGTTGCCATAGCAACCGTTGCCATAGCAACCGTTGCCATAGCAACCGTTGCCATAGCAACCGTTGCCATAGCAACCGTTGCCATAGCAACCGTTGCCATAGCAACCGTTGCCATAGCAACCGTTGCCAAAGCAGCCGTTGCCAAAGCAGCTGTTGCCAAAGCAGCTGTTGCCAAAGCAGCCGTTGCCATAGCAACCCTTACCTTAGCAACCGGTGCCATAGCAATTATGGCAACGGTTGCCATGGCAATGGTTTCCATGGCGACGATTGCCATGGCTCCGGTTGTCATGGAAGCAATCGCCATAGCAACCGTCGCCATGGCAACCATCGACATGGAAACCGTTGTCATGGAAGCAATCGCCATAGCAACCGTCGCCATGGCAACCATCGACATGGAAACCGTTGTCATAGCAGCCGTTGTCATAGCAACTGTCGTCATGGAAACTGCTGCCATGGCAACGGTTGCCATGGCAACCGTCACCATAGCAACCGTTGTCATGCCAACCGTTTTCATGGAAACCGTCTCGTGGCTACCGCTGCCATGGCAGTGATTTCCAAGGCTACGGTTGCTATGGCAACGGTTGCTATGGCAACGGTTGCTATGGCAACGGTTTCTATGGCAACGGTTGCTAAGGCAACGGTTGCTATGGAAACGGTTGCTATGGCAACGGTTGCTATGGCAAATTTTGCTATGGCAACGGTTGCTATGGCAACGGTTGCCTTGGCAACGGTTGCTATGGCAACGGTTGCTATGGCAACGGTTGCCTTGGCAACGGTTGCCTTGGCAACGGTTGCTATGGCAACGGTTGCCGTGGCAACGGTTGCCATGGCAACGGTTGCTATGGCAGCGGTTGCTATGGCAGCGCTTGCTATGGTAACGGTTGCTATGCCAACGGTGGCTATGGCAGCGGATGCTATGGCAACGGTTGCTATGGCAGCGGTTGCTATGGCAGCGGTTGCTATGGCAACGGTTGCTATGGCAACGGTTGCTATGGCAACGGTTGCTATGGCAACGGTTGCTATGGCAACGGTTGCTATGGCAACGGTTGCTATGGCAACGGTTGCTATGGCAACGGTTGCTATGGCAACGGTTGCTATGGCAACGGTTGCTATGGCAACGGTTGCTATGGCAACGGTTGCTATGGCAACGGTTGCTATGGCAACGGTGGCTATTGCAACGGTGGCTATTGCAACAGTTGCTACGGCAACGATTGCTACGGCAACGGTTGCTATTGCAACGGTTGCTATGGCAACGGTTGCTATGGCAGCGGTTGCTATGGCAGCGGTTGTTATGACAACGGTTGCTATGGTAGCGGTTGCTATGACAACGGTTGCTATGGCAAAGGGTGCCATGGCCTCCGCTGCTATGGCAACGGGTGCCATGGCATCCGCTGCTATGGTAACGGCTGCCGTGGCCACAGTTACTATGGCAACGGTTGCCAAGGCAACCGTTGCCATAGCAACCGTTGCCATAGCAACCGTTGCCATATCAACCGTTGCCATATCAACCGTTGCCATAGCAACCGTTGCCATAGCAACCGTTGCCATAGCAACCGTTGCCATAGCAACCGTTGCCATAGCAACCGTTGCCATAGCAACCGTTGCCATAGCAACCGTTGCCATAGCAACCGTTGCCATAGCAACCGTTGCCATAGCAACCGTTACAATATGAATCCGCCATTGAAACCGTTGCCACAGATACCGTCGCTATGGCAACCGTTGCCATAGCAACCGTCGACTTGGCAACCGTCACCATGGTAACCATCGCCATAGCCTCGGCTTTCATGTTTGTTGCCATGGCACCGGTTGCCATGGAAATTATTGCTATAGCAACTGTTGCCATGGCGACGGTTGCGATGGCGACGGTCGCTGTGGCAATGGTTTCCATGGCGACGATTGCCGTGGCACCGGTTGTCATGGAAACAATCGACATAGCAATCGTTACCATGGCAACAATTGCCATAGCGATGGTTGTTATGGCAACGGTTACTGTGGCAACGGTTGCTATGACACTGTTACTATGGTAACGGTTGCTATGGCAACGGATGTTATGGCAACAGTTGCTAAGTTAACGGGTGATATGGCAACGGTTGCTATGGCAACGGTTGCCATAGCAACCGTTGCCATAGCAACCGTTGCCATAGCAACCGTTGCCATAGCAACCGTTGCCATAGCAACCGTTGCCATAGCAACCGTTGCCATAGCAACCGTTGCCATAGCAACCGTTGCCATAGCAACCGTTGCCATAGCAACCGTTGCCATAGCAACCGTTGCCATAGCAACCGTTGCCATAGCAACCGTTGCCATAGCAACCGCTGCCATAGCAACCGCTGCCATAGCAACCGCTGCCATAGCAACCGTTGCCATAGCCACCGTTGGCATAGCAACCGTTGCCATAGCAAGCGCTGCCATAGCAACCGCTGCCATAGCAACCGCTGCCATAGCAACCGTTGCCATAGCAACCGTTGCCATGGCAACCGTTGCCACGGCAACCGTTGCCATAGCAACCGTTGCCAAGGCAACCGTTGCCAGAGCAACCGTTGCCATAGCAACCGTTGCCATAGCAACCGTTGCCAAAGCAGCCGTTGCCAAAGCAGCCGTTGCCAAAGCAGCTGTTGCCAAAGCAGCCGTTGCCATAGCAACCCTTACCTTAGTAACCGGTGCCATAGCAATTATGGCAACGGTTGCCATGGCAATGGTTTCCATGGCGACGATTGCCATGGCTCTGGTTGTCATGGAAGCAATCGCCATAGCAACCGTCGCCATGGCAACCATCGACATGGAAACCGTTGTCATGGAAGCAATCGCCATAGCAACCGTCGCCATGGCAACCATCGACATGGAAACCGTTGTCATAGCAGCCGTTGTCATAGCAACTGTCGTCATGGAAACTGCTGCCATGGCAACGGTTGTCATGCCAACCGTTTTCATGGAAACCGTCTCGTGGCTACCGCTGCCATGGCAGTGATTTCCAAGGCTACGTTTGCCATGGCGATGGTTGTCGGGGCGACGGTTGCCATGGCGACGGTTGCTATGCAACAGTTGCTATGGTAACGGTTGTTATGGCAACGGATGTTTTGGCAACTTGTTGCTATGTTAACGGGTGCCATGGCATCGGTTGCTATGGTAACGGCTGCGGTGGCAACAGTTGCTATGGCAACGGTTGCTATGGCAACTGTTGCTATGGCAACGGTTTCTATGGCAACGGTTGCTATGGCAACGGTTGCTATGGCAAAGGTTGCCATGGCAACGGTTGCTATGGCAACGGTTGCTATGGCAACGGTTGCTATGGCAACGGTTGCTATGGCAACGGTTGCTATGGCAACGATTGCTATGGCAACGGTTGCTATGGCAACGGTTGCTATGGCAACGGTTGCTATGGCAACGGTTGCTATGGCAACGGTTGCTATGGCAACGGTTGCTATGGCAACGGTTACTATGGTAATGGTTGCTATGGCAACGGTTACTATGGTAATGGTTGCTATGGCAGCGGTTGCTATGGCAACGGTTGCTATGGCAACGGTTGCTATGGCAATGGTTGCTATGGCAACGGTTGCCATGGCAACCGTTGCCATATCACCCGTTAACTTAGCAACTGTTGCCATAACATCCGTTGCCATAGCAACCGTTACCATAGTAACAGTGTCATAGCAACCGTTGCCACAGTAACCGTTGCCATAACAACCATCGCTATGGCAATTGTTGCCATGGCAACGATTGCTATGTCGATTGTTTCCATGACAACCGGTGCCACGGCAATCGTCGCCATGGAAACCATTGCCACAGCGACCGTCGCCATCGCAACCGTCGCCATGGCAACAGTTGCTATAGCAATAATTTCCATGGCAACCGGTGCCATGGCAACAAACATGAAAGCCGAGGCTATGGCGATGGTTACCATGGTGACGGTTGCCAAGTCGACGGTTGCTATGGCAACGGTTGCCATAGCGACGGTTTCAATGGCGGATTCATATTTCCAAATAACAAAACGTATCTTCAACATATCAGAGCCACAGCCTTAATTTTTTTCCGCAGTATCAAATACTTTTGTTTCGAAGTGTTCTATGAATAGGCTCGCAGTTATAGGAGATAACGAAGACTTGTAAAGGGTCTGGCAGAAAGAATGCATGGACTTCGAACATTGTTGATGGGGATAAAAAAGTGTGGTGGGGCTTCAAACTCAAAAGGTTTCAGTATGCCAGCATGTCTTGGTCAGGCGAAGAGCGTGCGTTCGTTGTTGAAGCTTATTTTAAAAATGGCGTTTCTGTCATTTCAACACAACGAGCGTTCAGGCTACGTAATGCGATTATTCATTTGGTAGTTGACTTTCGCGCAACAGGTTCAAGAATTAAACAAAAACCTCCTGGCAAAATGTTGAAAGATCTTAATCTTAACTCTGTTGAGCGATCGCCGTATCGTTCCCCATTGAATCAAGCGGCTATTTTGCAATTGTCCGACAGAAGCTTTAGGCGAAACCTTAAGTTCCATCCTTACAAGATGGTTCTTGTTCGTGGGTTACATGAGACTGACTTTCTAAAGCGTGTGCATGCGTGTCAGGTCATTCTTCAAAACGTGCCGAAAAATGCAATTTTATTGACCAGTGATGAATCTCACTTCCACTTATCCGATTTTGTGAATAACCAAAGTTACCGTTATTAGGCAGCCGAAAATTCTCATGAACTTCATGAAAAACCCCTGCACAGCCAGCGAGTGACAGTGTGGGCGATGATATCTGCATTTGGAGTGTGGGAGCCTTACTTTCTTGAAGAGAATGGCGCGGCTGTTACAGTGACATCCGCTCGTTATGCCCACATGTTACAAACCTTTATGCAACCAAAATTGCAGTAGTACGATGGTGAGGTATGATTTCAACAAGATTGAGCCACTCCGCACACATCACGTGCAATCATGCAAGTTTTAAATTAGATGTTCCTAGGCCGCATTATTTCACATCGCGGCGACTTAGCATGGCCGCCGCACTCACCCGATCTCGCGCCATTTGACTTTTTCTCTGGGGTTACCTGAAAGAAAAAGTGTAGACCAACTTTTCTCAAATCATTAATGCCTCGAAAGAAGTAATCCGAGCTGAAATGGCAAGGATACCGCCTGATATGACAGCGCCCGTTAAGCAAAACCTCAAAATCGCCTAACTCGCTGTTTCGCAAACGAGGTAGGCCATTTGGAAGACATCATTTATCATATATAAACTTTAACATACTACAAACATTATGCAAAATAAAAATTTTTGATTTATTATTTCCATGTCGACTGTTACCATGGTGACGGTTGCCACGGCGAAGTTTGCCATAGCATCTGCTTCCATGGCGACGGTTGCTATGGCAACGGTTGCTATGGCAACGGTTGCTATGGCAACGGTTGCTATGGCAACGGTTGCTATGGCAACGGTTGCTATGGCAACGGTTGCTATGGCAACGGTTGCTATGGCAACGGTTGCTATGGCAACGGTTGCTATGGCAACGGTTGCTATGGCAACGGTTGCTATGGCAACGGTTGCTCTGGCAACGGTTGCCTTGGCAACGGTTGCTATGGCAACGGTTGCTATGGCAACGGTTGCTATGGCAACGGTTGCTATGGCAACGGTTGCCGTGGCAACGGTTGCTATGGCAGCGGTTGCTATGGCAGCGCTTGCTATGGCAACGGTTGCTATGCCAACGGTGGCTATGGCAGCGGATGCTATGGCAACGGTTGCTATGGCAGCCGTTGCTATGGCAACGGTTGCTATGGCAATGGTTGCTATGGCAACGGTAGCTATGGCAACGGTTGCTATGGCAACGGTTGCTATGGAAACGGTTGCTATGGCAACGGTTGCTATGGCAACGGTGGCTATTGCAACGGTGGCTATTGCAACAGTTGCTACGGCAACGGTTGCTATTGCAACGGTTGCTATGGCAACGGTTGCTATGGCAGCGGTTGTTATGACAACGGTTGCTATGGTAGCGGTTGCTATGACAACGGTTGCTATGGCAACGGGTGCCATGGCCTCCGCTGCTATGGCAACGGGTGCCATGGCATCCGCTGCTATGGTAACGGCTGCCGTGGCCACAGTTACTATGGCAACGGTTGCCAAGGCAACCGTTGCCATAGCAACCGTTGCCATAGCAACCGTTGCCATAGCAACCGTTGCCATAGCAACCGTTGCCATAGCAACCGTTGCCATAGCAACCGTTGCCATAGCAACCGTTGCCATAGCAACCGTTGCCATAGCAACCGTTGCCATAGCAACCGTTGCCATAGCAACCGTTGCCATAGCAACCGTTGCTATGGCGATTGCTTCCATGACAACCAGAGCCATGGCAATCGTCGCCATGGAAACCATTGCCATGGCAACCGTTGCCATAATTGCTATGGCACCGGTTGCTAAGGTAAGGGTTGCTATGGCAACGGCTGCTTTGGCAACAGCTGCTTTGGCAACGGCTGCTTTGGCAACGGCTGCTTTGGCAACGGCTGCTTTGGCTACGGTTGCTATGGCAACGGTTGCTATGGCAACGGTTGCTATGGCAACGGTTGCTCTGGCAACGTTTGCCGTGGCAACGGTTGCCATGGCAACGGTTGCTATGGCAACGGTTGCTATGGCAGCGGTTGCTATGGCAGCGGTTGCTATGGCAGCGCTTGCTATGGCAACGGTTGCTATGCCAACGGTGGCTATGGCAACGGTTGCTATGGCAGCGGTTGCTATGGCAGCGGTTGCTATGGCAGCGGTTGCTATGGCAACGGTTGCTATGGCAAAGGTTGCCATGGCAACGGTTGCTATGGCAACGGTTGCTATGGCAACGGTTGCTATGGCAACGGTTGCTATGGCAACGGTTGCTATGGCAACGGTTGCTATGGCAACGATTGCTATGGCAACGGTTGCTATGGCAACGGTTGCTATGGCAACGGTTGCTATGGCAACGGTTGCTATGGCAACGGTTGCTATGGCAACGGTTGCTATGGCAACGGTTACTATGGTAATGGTTGCTATGGCAACGGTTACTATGGTAATGGTTGCTATGGCAGCGGTTGCTATGGCAACGGTTGCTATGGCAACGGTTGCTATGGCAATGGTTGCTATGGCAATGGTTGCTATGGCAACGGTTGCCATGGCAACCGTTGCCATATCACCCGTTAACTTAGCAACTGTTGCCATAACATCCGTTGCCATAGCAACCGTTACCATAGTAACAGTGTCATAGCAACCGTTGCCACAGTAACCGTTGCCATAACAACCATCGCTATGGCAATTGTTGCCATGGCAACGATTGCTATGTCGATTGTTTCCATGACAACCGGTGCCACGGCAATCGTCGCCATGGAAACCATTGCCACAGCGACCGTCGCCATCGCAACCGTCGCCATGGCAACAGTTGCTATAGCAATAATTTCCATGGCAACCGGTGCCATGGCAACAAACATGAAAGCCGAGGCTATGGCGATGGTTACCATGGTGACGGTTGCCAAGTCGACGGTTGCTATGGCAACGGTTGCCATAGCGACGGTTTCAATGGCGGATTCATATTTCCAAATAACAAAACGTATCTTCAACATATCAGAGCCACAGCCTTAATTTTTTTCCGCAGTATCAAATACTTTTGTTTCGAAGTGTTCTATGAATAGGCTCGCAGTTATAGGAGATAACGAAGACTTGTAAAGGGTCTGGCAGAAAGAATGCATGGACTTCGAACATTGTTGATGGGGATAAAAAAGTGTGGTGGGGCTTCAAACTCAAAAGGTTTCAGTATGCCAGCATGTCTTGGTCAGGCGAAGAGCGTGCGTTCGTTGTTGAAGCTTATTTTAAAAATGGCGTTTCTGTCATTTCAACACAACGAGCGTTCAGGCTACGTAATGCGTTGCTATGGCAACGGTGGCTATTGCAACGGTGGCTATTGCAACAGTTGCTACGGCAACGGTTGCTATTGCAACGGTTGCTATGGCAACGGTTGCTATGGCAGCGGTTGTTATGACAACGGTTGCTATGGTAGCGGTTGCTATGACAACGGTTGCTATGGCAACGGGTGCCATGGCCTCCGCTGCTATGGCAACGGGTGCCATGGCATCCGCTGCTATGGTAACGGCTGCCGTGGCCACAGTTACTATGGCAACGGTTGCCAAGGCAACCGTTGCCATAGCAACCGTTGCCATAGCAACCGTTGCCATAGCAACCGTTGCCATAGCAACCGTTGCCATAGCAACCGTTGCCATAGCAACCGTTGCCATAGCAACCGTTGCCATAGCAACCGTTGCCATAGCAACCGTTGCCATAGCAACCGTTGCCATAGCAACCGTTGCTATGGCGATTGCTTCCATGACAACCAGAGCCATGGCAATCGTCGCCATGGAAACCATTGCCATGGCAACCGTTGCCATAATTGCTATGGCACCGGTTGCTAAGGTAAGGGTTGCTATGGCAACGGCTGCTTTGGCAACAGCTGCTTTGGCAACGGCTGCTTTGGCAACGGCTGCTTTGGCAACGGCTGCTTTGGCAACGGTTGCTATGGCAACGGTTGCTATGGCAACGGTTGCTATGGCAACGGTTGCTCTGGCAACGTTTGCCGTGGCAACGGTTGCCATGGCAACGGTTGCTATGGCAACGGTTGCTATGGCAGCGGTTGCTATGGCAGCGGTTGCTATGGCAGCGCTTGCTATGGCAACGGTTGCTATGCCAACGGTGGCTATGGCAACGGTTGCTATGGCAGCGGTTGCTATGGCAGCGGTTGCTATGGCAGCGGTTGCTATGGCAACGGTTGCTATGGCAACGGTTGCTATGGCAACGGTTGCTATGGCAACAGTTGCTATGGCAACGGTTGCTATGGCAACGGTTGCTATGGCAACCGTTGCCATAGCAACCGTTGCCATATCACCCGTTAACTTAGCAACTGTTGCCATAACATCCGTTGCCATAGCAACCGTTACCATAGTAACAGTGTCATAGCAACCGTTGCCACAGTAACCGTTGCCATAACAACCATCGCTATGGCAATTGTTGCCATGGCAACGATTGCTATGTCGATTGTTTCCATGACAACCGGTGCCACGGCAATCGTCGCCATGGAAACCATTGCCACAGCGACCGTCGCCATCGCAACCGTCGCCATGGCAACAGTTGCTATAGCAATAATTTCCATGGCAACCGGTGCCATGGCAACAAACATGAAAGCCGAGGCTATGGCGATGGTTACCATGGTGACGGTTGCCAAGTCGACGGTTGCTATGGCAACGGTTGCCATAGCGACGGTATCTGTGGCAACGGTTTCAATGGCGGATTCATATTGTAACGGTTGCTATGGCAACGGTTGCTATGGCAACGGTTGCTATGGCAACGGTTGCTATGGCAACGGTTGCTATGGCAACGGTTGCTATGGCAACGGTTGCTATGGCAACGGTTGCTATGGCAACGGTTGCTATGGCAATGGTTTCCATGGCGACGATTGCCGTGGCACCGGTTGTCATGGAAACAATCGACATAGCAATCGTTGCCATGGCAACAATTGCCATAGCGATGGTTGCCATAGCAACCGTTGCCATAGCAACCGTTGCCATAGCAACCGTTGCCATAGCAACCGTTGCCATAGCAACCGTTGCCATAGCAACCGTTACAATATGAATCCGCCATTGAAACCGTTGCCACAGATACCGTCGCTATGGCAACCGTTGCCATAGCAACCGTCGACTTGGCAACCGTCACCATGGTAACCATCGCCATAGCCTCGGCTTTCATGTTTGTTGCCATGGCACCGGTTGCCATGGAAATTATTGCTATAGCAACTGTTGCCATGGCGACGGTTGCGATGGCGACGGTCGCTGTGGCAATGGTTTCCATGGCGACGATTGCCGTGGCACCGGTTGTCATGGAAACAATCGACATAGCAATCGTTGCCATGGCAACAATTGCCATAGCGATGGTTGTTATGGCAACGGTTACTGTGGCAACGGTTGCTATGACACTGTTACTATGGTAACGGTTACTGTGGCAACGGTTGCTATGACACTGTTACTATGGTAACGGTTGCTATGGCAACGGATGTTATGGCAACAGTTGCTAAGTTAACGGGTGATATGGCAACGGTTGCTATGGCAACGGTTGCCATAGCAACCGTTGCCATAGCAACCGTTGCCATAGCAACTGTTGCCATAGCAACCGTTGCCATAGCAACCGTTGCCATAGCAACCGTTGCCATAGCAACCGCTGCCATAGCAACCGCTGCCATAGCAACCGCTGCCATAGCAACCGTTGCCATAGCCACCGTTGGCATAGCAACCGTTGCCATAGCAAGCGCTGCCATAGCAACCGCTGCCATAGCAACCGCTGCCATAGCAACCGTTGCCATAGCAACCGTTGCCATGGCAAC
Organism: Melolontha melolontha; assembly: GCA_935421215.2. NCBI lineage: Eukaryota > Metazoa > Arthropoda > Insecta > Coleoptera > Scarabaeidae > Melolontha > Melolontha melolontha. The sequence continues at coordinate 91,996,037 of OW285239.1, forward strand.
CGTTGCCACGGCAAACGTTGCCATAGCAACCGTTGCCAGAGCAACCGTTGCCATAGCAACCGTTGCCATAGCAACCGTTGCCATAGCAACCGTTGCCAAAGCAGCCGTTGCCAAAGCAGCCGTTGCCAAAGCAGCCGTTGCCAAAGCAGCTGTTGCCAAAGCAGCCGTTGCCATAGCAACCCTTACCTTAGCAACCGGTGCCATAGCAATTATGGCAACGGTTGCCATGGCAATGGTTTCCATGGCGACGATTGCCATGGCTCTGGTTGTCATGGAAGCAATCGCCATAGCAACGGTTGCTATGGCAACGGTTGCTATGGCAACGGTTGCTATGGCAACGGTTGCTATGGCAACGGTTGCTATGGCAACGGTTGCTATGGCAACGGTTGCTATGGCAACGGTTGCTATGGCAACGGTTGCTATGGCAACGGTTGCTATACAATATGAATCCGCCATTGAAACCGTTGCCACAGATACCGTCGCTATGGCAACCGTTGCCATAGCAACCGTCGACTTGGCAACCGTCACCATGGTAACCATCGCCATAGCCTCGGCTTTCATGTTTGTTGCCATGGCACCGGTTGCCATGGAAATTATTGCTATAGCAACTGTTGCCATGGCGACGGTTGCGATGGCGACGGTCGCTGTGGCAATGGTTTCCATGGCGACGATTGCCGTGGCACCGGTTGTCATGGAAACAATCGACATAGCAATCGTTGCCATGGCAACAATTGCCATAGCGATGGTTGTTATGGCAACGGTTACTGTGGCAACGGTTGCTATGACACTGTTACTATGGTAACGGTTACTGTGGCAACGGTTGCTATGACACTGTTACTATGGTAACGGTTGCTATGGCAACGGATGTTATGGCAACAGTTGCTAAGTTAACGGGTGATATGGCAACGGTTGCTATGGCAACGGTTGCCATAGCAACCGTTGCCATAGCAACCGTTGCCATAGCAACTGTTGCCATAGCAACCGTTGCCATAGCAACCGTTGCCATAGCAACCGTTGCCATAGCAACCGCTGCCATAGCAACCGCTGCCATAGCAACCGCTGCCATAGCAACCGTTGCCATAGCCACCGTTGGCATAGCAACCGTTGCCATAGCAAGCGCTGCCATAGCAACCGCTGCCATAGCAACCGCTGCCATAGCAACCGTTGCCATAGCAACCGTTGCCATGGCAACCGTTGCCACGGCAAACGTTGCCATAGCAACCGTTGCCAGAGCAACCGTTGCCATAGCAACCGTTGCCATAGCAACCGTTGCCATAGCAACCGTTGCCAAAGCAGCCGTTGCCAAAGCAGCCGTTGCCAAAGCAGCCGTTGCCAAAGCAGCTGTTGCCAAAGCAGCCGTTGCCATAGCAACCCTTACCTTAGCAACCGGTGCCATAGCAATTATGGCAACGGTTGCCATGGCAATGGTTTCCATGGCGACGATTGCCATGGCTCTGGTTGTCATGGAAGCAATCGCCATAGCAACGGTTGCTATGGCAACGGTTGCTATGGCAACGGTTGCTATGGCAACGGTTGCTATGGCAACGGTTGCTATGGCAACGGTTGCTATGGCAACGGTTGCTATGGCAACGGTTGCTATGGCAACGGTTGCTATGGCAACGGTTGCTATGGCAACGGTTGCTATGGCAACGGTTGCTATGGCAACGGTTGCCTTGGCAACCGTTGCCATAGTAACTGTGGCCACGGCAGCCGTTACCATAGCAGCGGATGCCATGGCACCCGTTGCCATAGCAGCGGAGGCCATGGCACCCGTTGCCATAGCAACCGTTGTCATAGCAACCGCTACCATAGCAACCGTTGTCATAACAACCGCTGCCATAGCAACCGTTGCCATAGCAACCGTTGCAATAGCAACCGTTGCCGTAGCAACTGTTGCAATAGCCACCGTTGCAATAGCCACCGTTGCCATAGCAACCGTTGCCATAGCAACCGTTGCCATAGCAACCGTTGCCATAGCAACCGTTGCCATAGCTACCGTTGCCATAGCAACCATTGCCATAGCAACCGTTGCCATAGCAACGGCTGCCATAGCAACCGTTGCCATAGCATCCGCTGCCATAGCCACCGTTGGCATAGCAACCGTTGCCATAGCAAGCGCTGCCATAGCAACCGCTGCCATAGCAACCGTTGCCACGGCAACCGTTGCCATAGCAACCGTTGCCATAGCAACCGTTGCCAAGGCAACCGTTGCCAGAGCAACCGTTGCCATAGCAACCGTTGCCATAGCAACCGTTGCCATAGCAACCGTTGCCATAGCAACCGTTGCCATAGCAACCGTTGCCATAGCAACCGTTGCCATAGCAACCGTTGCCATAGCAACCGTTGCCATAGCAACCGTTGCCATAGCAACCGTTGCCATAGCAACCGTTGCCATAGCAACCGTTGCCATAGCAACCGTTGCCATAGCAACCGTTGCCATAGCAACCGTTGCCATAGCAACCGTTGCCATAGCAACCGTTGCCATAGCAACCGTTGCCATAGCAACCGTTGCCATAGCAACCGTTGCCATAGCAACCGTTGCCATAGCAACCGTTGCCAAAGCAGCCGTTGCCAAAGCAGCTGTTGCCAAAGCAGCTGTTGCCAAAGCAGCCGTTGCCATAGCAACCCTTACCTTAGCAACCGGTGCCATAGCAATTATGGCAACGGTTGCCATGGCAATGGTTTCCATGGCGACGATTGCCATGGCTCCGGTTGTCATGGAAGCAATCGCCATAGCAACCGTCGCCATGGCAACCATCGACATGGAAACCGTTGTCATGGAAGCAATCGCCATAGCAACCGTCGCCATGGCAACCATCGACATGGAAACCGTTGTCATAGCAGCCGTTGTCATAGCAACTGTCGTCATGGAAACTGCTGCCATGGCAACGGTTGCCATGGCAACCGTCACCATAGCAACCGTTGTCATGCCAACCGTTTTCATGGAAACCGTCTCGTGGCTACCGCTGCCATGGCAGTGATTTCCAAGGCTACGGTTGCTATGGCAACGGTTGCTATGGCAACGGTTGCTATGGCAACGGTTTCTATGGCAACGGTTGCTATGGCAACGGTTGCTATGGAAACGGTTGCTATGGCAACGGTTGCTATGGCAAAGGTTGCTATGGCAACGGTTGCTATGGCAACGGTTGCCTTGGCAACGGTTGCTATGGCAACGGTTGCTATGGCAACGGTTGCTATGGCAACGGTTGCCGTGGCAACGGTTGCCATGGCAACGGTTGCCGTGGCAACGGTTGCCATGGCAACGGTTGCTATGGCAGCGGTTGCTATGGCAGCGCTTGCTATGGTAACGGTTGCTATGCCAACGGTGGCTATGGCAGCGGATGCTATGGCAACGGTTGCTATGGCAGCGGTTGCTATGGCAGCGGTTGCTATGGCAACGGTTGCTATGGCAACGGTTGCTATGGCAACGGTTGCTATGGCAACGGTTGCTATGGCAACGGTTGCTATGGCAACGGTTGCTATGGCAACGGTTACTATGGCAACGGTTGCTATGGCAACGGTTGCTATGGCAACGGTTGCTATGGCAACGGTGGCTATTGCAACGGTGGCTATTGCAACAGTTGCTACGGCAACGATTGCTACGGCAACGGTTGCTATTGCAACGGTTGCTATGGCAACGGTTGCTATGGCAGCGGTTGCTATGGCAGCGGTTGTTATGACAACGGTTGCTATGGTAGCGGTTGCTATGACAACGGTTGCTATGGCAAAGGGTGCCATGGCCTCCGCTGCTATGGCAACGGGTGCCATGGCATCCGCTGCTATGGTAACGGCTGCCGTGGCCACAGTTACTATGGCAACGGTTGCCAAGGCAACCGTTGCCATAGCAACCGTTGCCATATCAACCGTTGCCATATCAACCGTTGCCATAGCAACCGTTGCCATAGCAACCGTTGCCATAGCAACCGTTGCCATAGCAACCGTTGCCATAGCAACCGTTGCCATAGCAACCGTTGCCATAGCAACCGTTGCCATAGCAACCGTTACAATATGAATCCGCCATTGAAACCGTTGCCACAGATACCGTCGCTATGGCAACCGTTGCCATAGCAACCGTCGACTTGGCAACCGTCACCATGGTAACCATCGCCATAGCCTCGGCTTTCATGTTTGTTGCCATGGCACCGGTTGCCATGGAAATTATTGCTATAGCAACTGTTGCCATGGCGACGGTTGCGATGGCGACGGTCGCTGTGGCAATGGTTTCCATGGCGACGATTGCCGTGGCACCGGTTGTCATGGAAACAATCGACATAGCAATCGTTACCATGGCAACAATTGCCATAGCGATGGTTGTTATGGCAACGGTTACTGTGGCAACGGTTGCTATGACACTGTTACTATGGTAACGGTTGCTATGGCAACGGATGTTATGGCAACAGTTGCTAAGTTAACGGGTGATATGGCAACGGTTGCTATGGCAACGGTTGCCATAGCAACCGTTGCCATAGCAACCGTTGCCATAGCAACCGTTGCCATAGCAACCGTTGCCATAGCAACCGTTGCCATAGCAACCGTTGCCATAGCAACCGTTGCCATAGCAACCGTTGCCATAGCAACCGTTGCCATAGCAACCGTTGCCATAGCAACCGTTGCCATAGCAACCGTTGCCATAGCAACCGTTGCCATAGCAACCGCTGCCATAGCAACCGCTGCCATAGCAACCGCTGCCATAGCAACCGTTGCCATAGCCACCGTTGGCATAGCAACCGTTGCCATAGCAAGCGCTGCCATAGCAACCGCTGCCATAGCAACCGTTGCCATAGCAACCGTTGCCATGGCAACCGTTGCCACGGCAACCGTTGCCATAGCAACCGTTGCCAAGGCAACCGTTGCCAGAGCAACCGTTGCCATAGCAACCGTTGCCATAGCAACCGTTGCCATAGCAACCGTTGCCAAAGCAGCCGTTGCCAAAGCAGCCGTTGCCAAAGCAGCTGTTGCCAAAGCAGCCGTTGCCATAGCAACCCTTACCTTAGTAACCGGTGCCATAGCAATTATGGCAACGGTTGCCATGGCAATGGTTTCCATGGCGACGATTGCCATGGCTCTGGTTGTCATGGAAGCAATCGCCATAGCAACCGTCGCCATGGCAACCATCGACATGGAAACCGTTGTCATGGAAGCAATCGCCATAGCAACCGTCGCCATGGCAACCATCGACATGGAAACCGTTGTCATAGCAGCCGTTGTCATAGCAACTGTCGTCATGGAAACTGCTGCCATGGCAACGGTTGTCATGCCAACCGTTTTCATGGAAACCGTCTCGTGGCTACCGCTGCCATGGCAGTGATTTCCAAGGCTACGTTTGCCATGGCGATGGTTGTCGGGGCGACGGTTGCCATGGCGACGGTTGCTATGCAACAGTTGCTATGGTAACGGTTGTTATGGCAACGGATGTTTTGGCAACTTGTTGCTATGTTAACGGGTGCCATGGCATCGGTTGCTATGGTAACGGCTGCGGTGGCAACAGTTGCTATGGCAACGGTTGCTATGGCAACTGTTGCTATGGCAACGGTTTCTATGGCAACGGTTGCTATGGCAACGGTTGCTATGGCAAAGGTTGCCATGGCAACGGTTGCTATGGCAACGGTTGCTATGGCAACGGTTGCTATGGCAACGGTTGCTATGGCAACGGTTGCTATGGCAACGGTTGCTATGGCAACGATTGCTATGGCAACGGTTGCTATGGCAACGGTTGCTATGGCAACGGTTGCTATGGCAACGGTTGCTATGGCAACGGTTGCTATGGCAACGGTTGCTATGGCAACGGTTGCTATGGCAACGGTTACTATGGTAATGGTTGCTATGGCAACGGTTACTATGGTAATGGTTGCTATGGCAGCGGTTGCTATGGCAACGGTTGCTATGGCAACGGTTGCTATGGCAATGGTTGCTATGGCAATGGTTGCTATGGCAACGGTTGCCATGGCAACCGTTGCCATATCACCCGTTAACTTAGCAACTGTTGCCATAACATCCGTTGCCATAGCAACCGTTACCATAGTAACAGTGTCATAGCAACCGTTGCCACAGTAACCGTTGCCATAACAACCATCGCTATGGCAATTGTTGCCATGGCAACGATTGCTATGTCGATTGTTTCCATGACAACCGGTGCCACGGCAATCGTCGCCATGGAAACCATTGCCACAGCGACCGTCGCCATCGCAACCGTCGCCATGGCAACAGTTGCTATAGCAATAATTTCCATGGCAACCGGTGCCATGGCAACAAACATGAAAGCCGAGGCTATGGCGATGGTTACCATGGTGACGGTTGCCAAGTCGACGGTTGCTATGGCAACGGTTGCCATAGCGACGGTTTCAATGGCGGATTCATATTTCCAAATAACAAAACGTATCTTCAACATATCAGAGCCACAGCCTTAATTTTTTTCCGCAGTATCAAATACTTTTGTTTCGAAGTGTTCTATGAATAGGCTCGCAGTTATAGGAGATAACGAAGACTTGTAAAGGGTCTGGCAGAAAGAATGCATGGACTTCGAACATTGTTGATGGGGATAAAAAAGTGTGGTGGGGCTTCAAACTCAAAAGGTTTCAGTATGCCAGCATGTCTTGGTCAGGCGAAGAGCGTGCGTTCGTTGTTGAAGCTTATTTTAAAAATGGCGTTTCTGTCATTTCAACACAACGAGCGTTCAGGCTACGTAATGCGATTATTCATTTGGTAGTTGACTTTCGCGCAACAGGTTCAAGAATTAAACAAAAACCTCCTGGCAAAATGTTGAAAGATCTTAATCTTAACTCTGTTGAGCGATCGCCGTATCGTTCCCCATTGAATCAAGCGGCTATTTTGCAATTGTCCGACAGAAGCTTTAGGCGAAACCTTAAGTTCCATCCTTACAAGATGGTTCTTGTTCGTGGGTTACATGAGACTGACTTTCTAAAGCGTGTGCATGCGTGTCAGGTCATTCTTCAAAACGTGCCGAAAAATGCAATTTTATTGACCAGTGATGAATCTCACTTCCACTTATCCGATTTTGTGAATAACCAAAGTTACCGTTATTAGGCAGCCGAAAATTCTCATGAACTTCATGAAAAACCCCTGCACAGCCAGCGAGTGACAGTGTGGGCGATGATATCTGCATTTGGAGTGTGGGAGCCTTACTTTCTTGAAGAGAATGGCGCGGCTGTTACAGTGACATCCGCTCGTTATGCCCACATGTTACAAACCTTTATGCAACCAAAATTGCAGTAGTACGATGGTGAGGTATGATTTCAACAAGATTGAGCCACTCCGCACACATCACGTGCAATCATGCAAGTTTTAAATTAGATGTTCCTAGGCCGCATTATTTCACATCGCGGCGACTTAGCATGGCCGCCGCACTCACCCGATCTCGCGCCATTTGACTTTTTCTCTGGGGTTACCTGAAAGAAAAAGTGTAGACCAACTTTTCTCAAATCATTAATGCCTCGAAAGAAGTAATCCGAGCTGAAATGGCAAGGATACCGCCTGATATGACAGCGCCCGTTAAGCAAAACCTCAAAATCGCCTAACTCGCTGTTTCGCAAACGAGGTAGGCCATTTGGAAGACATCATTTATCATATATAAACTTTAACATACTACAAACATTATGCAAAATAAAAATTTTTGATTTATTATTTCCATGTCGACTGTTACCATGGTGACGGTTGCCACGGCGAAGTTTGCCATAGCATCTGCTTCCATGGCGACGGTTGCTATGGCAACGGTTGCTATGGCAACGGTTGCTATGGCAACGGTTGCTATGGCAACGGTTGCTATGGCAACGGTTGCTATGGCAACGGTTGCTATGGCAACGGTTGCTATGGCAACGGTTGCTATGGCAACGGTTGCTATGGCAACGGTTGCTCTGGCAACGGTTGCCTTGGCAACGGTTGCTATGGCAACGGTTGCTATGGCAACGGTTGCTATGGCAACGGTTGCTATGGCAACGGTTGCCGTGGCAACGGTTGCTATGGCAGCGGTTGCTATGGCAGCGCTTGCTATGGCAACGGTTGCTATGCCAACGGTGGCTATGGCAGCGGATGCTATGGCAACGGTTGCTATGGCAGCCGTTGCTATGGCAACGGTTGCTATGGCAATGGTTGCTATGGCAACGGTAGCTATGGCAACGGTTGCTATGGCAACGGTTGCTATGGCAACGGTTGCTATGGCAACGGTTGCTATGGCAACGGTGGCTATTGCAACGGTGGCTATTGCAACAGTTGCTACGGCAACGGTTGCTATTGCAACGGTTGCTATGGCAACGGTTGCTATGGCAGCGGTTGTTATGACAACGGTTGCTATGGTAGCGGTTGCTATGACAACGGTTGCTATGGCAACGGGTGCCATGGCCTCCGCTGCTATGGCAACGGGTGCCATGGCATCCGCTGCTATGGTAACGGCTGCCGTGGCCACAGTTACTATGGCAACGGTTGCCAAGGCAACCGTTGCCATAGCAACCGTTGCCATAGCAACCGTTGCCATAGCAACCGTTGCCATAGCAACCGTTGCCATAGCAACCGTTGCCATAGCAACCGTTGCCATAGCAACCGTTGCCATAGCAACCGTTGCCATAGCAACCGTTGCCATAGCAACCGTTGCCATAGCAACCGTTGCCATAGCAACCGTTGCTATGGCGATTGCTTCCATGACAACCAGAGCCATGGCAATCGTCGCCATGGAAACCATTGCCATGGCAACCGTTGCCATAATTGCTATGGCACCGGTTGCTAAGGTAAGGGTTGCTATGGCAACGGCTGCTTTGGCAACAGCTGCTTTGGCAACGGCTGCTTTGGCAACGGCTGCTTTGGCAACGGCTGCTTTGGCAACGGTTGCTATGGCAACGGTTGCTATGGCAACGGTGGCTATGGCAACGGTTGCTATGGCAGCGGTTGCTATGGCAGCGGTTGCTATGGCAGCGGTTGCTATGGCAACGGTTGCTATGGCAACGGTTGCTATGGCAACGGTTGCTATGGCAACGGTTGCTATGGCAACAGTTGCTATGGCAACGGTTGCTATGGCAACGGTTGCTATGGCAACGGTTGCTATGGCAACCGTTGCCATAGCAACCGTTGCCATAGCAACCGCTGCCATAGCAACCGCTGCCATAGCAACCGTTGCCATAGCCACCGTTGCCATAGCAACCGTTGCCATAGCAACCGTTGCCAAAGCAGCCGTTGCCAAAGCAGCCGTTGCCAAAGCAGCCGTTGCCAAAGCAGCTGTTGCCAAAGCAGCCGTTGCCATAGCAACCCTTACCTTAGCAACCGGTGCCATAGCAATTATGGCAACGGTTGCCATGGCAATGGTTTCCATGGCGACGATTGCCATGGCTCTGGTTGTCATGGAAGCAATCGCCATAGCAACGGTTGCTATGGCAGCGGTTGCTATGGCAGCGCTTGCTATGGCAACGGTTGCTATGCCAACGGTGGCTATGGCAGCGGATGCTATGGCAACGGTTGCTATGGCAGCCGTTGCTATGGCAACGGTTGCTATGGCAATGGTTGCTATGGCAACGGTAGCTATGGCAACGGTTGCTATGGCAACGGTTGCTATGGCAACGGTTGCTATGGCAACGGTTGCTATGGCAACGGTGGCTATTGCAACGGTGGCTATTGCAACAGTTGCTACGGCAACGGTTGCTATTGCAACGGTTGCTATGGCAACGGTTGCTATGGCAGCGGTTGTTATGACAACGGTTGCTATGGTAGCGGTTGCTATGACAACGGTTGCTATGGCAACGGGTGCCATGGCCTCCGCTGCTATGGCAACGGGTGCCATGGCATCCGCTGCTATGGTAACGGCTGCCGTGGCCACAGTTACTATGGCAACGGTTGCCAAGGCAACCGTTGCCATAGCAACCGTTGCCATAGCAACCGTTGCCATAGCAACCGTTGCCATAGCAACCGTTGCCATAGCAACCGTTGCCATAGCAACCGTTGCCATAGCAACCGTTGCCATAGCAACCGTTGCCATAGCAACCGTTGCCATAGCAACCGTTGCCATAGCAACCGTTGCCATAGCAACCGTTGCTATGGCGATTGCTTCCATGACAACCAGAGCCATGGCAATCGTCGCCATGGAAACCATTGCCATGGCAACCGTTGCCATAATTGCTATGGCACCGGTTGCTAAGGTAAGGGTTGCTATGGCAACGGCTGCTTTGGCAACAGCTGCTTTGGCAACGGCTGCTTTGGCAACGGCTGCTTTGGCAACGGCTGCTTTGGCAACGGTTGCTATGGCAACGGTTGCTATGGCAACGGTGGCTATGGCAACGGTTGCTATGGCAGCGGTTGCTATGGCAGCGGTTGCTATGGCAGCGGTTGCTATGGCAACGGTTGCTATGGCAACGGTTGCTATGGCAACGGTTGCTATGGCAACAGTTGCTATGGCAACGGTTGCTATGGCAACGGTTGCTATGGCAACGGTTGCTATGGCAACCGTTGCCATAGCAACCGTTGCCATATCACCCGTTAACTTAGCAACTGTTGCCATAACATCCGTTGCCATAGCAACCGTTACCATAGTAACAGTGTCATAGCAACCGTTGCCATAGCAACCATCGCTATGGCAATTGTTGCCATGGCAACGATTGCTATGTCGATTGTTTCCATGACAACCGGTGCCACGGCAATCGTCGCCATGGAAACCATTGCCACAGCGACCGTCGCCATCGCAACCGTCGCCATGGCAACAGTTGCTATAGCAATAATTTCCATGGCAACCGGTGCCATGGCAACAAACATGAAAGCCGAGGCTATGGCGATGGTTACCATGGTGACGGTTGCCAAGTCGACGGTTGCTATGGCAACGGTTGCCATAGCGACGGTATCTGTGGCAACGGTTTCAATGGCGGATTCATATTGTAACGGTTGCTATGGCAACGGTTGCTATGGCAACGGTTGCTATGGCAACGGTTGCTATGGCAACGGTTGCTATGGCAACGGTTGCTATGGCAACGGTTGCTATGGCAACGGTTGCTATGGCAACGGTTGCTATGGCAATGGTTTCCATGGCGACGATTGCCGTGGCACCGGTTGTCATGGAAACAATCGACATAGCAATCGTTGCCATGGCAACAATTGCCATAGCGATGGTTGCCATAGCAACCGTTGCCATAGCAACCGTTGCCATAGCAACCGTTGCCATAGCAACCGTTGCCATAGCAACCGTTGCCATAGCAACCGTTGCCATAGCAACCGTTACAATATGAATCCGCCATTGAAACCGTTGCCACAGATACCGTCGCTATGGCAACCGTTGCCATAGCAACCGTCGACTTGGCAACCGTCACCATGGTAACCATCGCCATAGCCTCGGCTTTCATGTTTGTTGCCATGGCACCGGTTGCCATGGAAATTATTGCTATAGCAACTGTTGCCATGGCGACGGTTGCGATGGCGACGGTCGCTGTGGCAATGGTTTCCATGGCGACGATTGCCGTGGCACCGGTTGTCATGGAAACAATCGACATAGCAATCGTTGCCATGGCAACAATTGCCATAGCGATGGTTGTTATGGCAACGGTTACTGTGGCAACGGTTGCTATGACACTGTTACTATGGTAACGGTTACTGTGGCAACGGTTGCTATGACACTGTTACTATGGTAACGGTTGCTATGGCAACGGATGTTATGGCAACAGTTGCTAAGTTAACGGGTGATATGGCAACGGTTGCTATGGCAACGGTTGCCATAGCAACCGTTGCCATAGCAACCGTTGCCATAGCAACTGTTGCCATAGCAACCGTTGCCATAGCAACCGTTGCCATAGCAACCGTTGCCATAGCAACCGCTGCCATAGCAACCGCTGCCATAGCAACCGCTGCCATAGCAACCGTTGCCATAGCCACCGTTGGCATAGCAACCGTTGCCATAGCAAGCGCTGCCATAGCAACCGCTGCCATAGCAACCGCTGCCATAGCAACCGTTGCCATGGCAACCGTTGCCACGGCAAACGTTGCCATAGCAACCGTTGCCAGAGCAACCGTTGCCATAGCAACCGTTGCCATAGCAACCGTTGCCATAGCAACCGTTGCCAAAGCAGCCGTTGCCAAAGCAGCCGTTGCCAAAGCAGCCGTTGCCAAAGCAGCTGTTGCCAAAGCAGCCGTTGCCATAGCAACCCTTACCTTAGCAACCGGTGCCATAGCAATTATGGCAACGGTTGCCATGGCAATGGTTTCCATGGCGACGATTGCCATGGCTCTGGTTGTCATGGAAGCAATCGCCATAGCAACGGTTGCTATGGCAACGGTTGCTATGGCAACGGCTGCTATGGCAACGGTTGCTATGGCAACGGTTGCTATGGCAACGGTTGCTATGGCAACGGTTGCTATGGCAACGGTTGCTATGGCAACGGTTGCTATGGCAACGGTTGCTATGGCAACGGTTGCTATGGCAACGGTTGCCTTGGCAACGGTTGCTATGGCAACGGTTGCCTTGGCAACCGTTGCCATAGTAACTGTGGCCACGGCAGCCGTTACCATAGCAGCGGATGCCATGGCACCCGTTGCCATAGCAGCGGAGGCCATGGCACCCGTTGCCATAGCAACCGTTGTCATAGCAACCGCTACCATAGCAACCGTTGTCATAACAACCGCTGCCATAGCAACCGTTGCCATAGCAACCGTTGCAATAGCAACCGTTGCCGTAGCAACTGTTGCAATAGCCACCGTTGCAATAGCCACCGTTGCCATAGCAACCGTTGCCATAGCAACCGTTGCCATAGCAACCGTTGCCATAGCAACCGTTGCCATAGCTACCGTTGCCATAGCAACCATTGCCATAGCAACCGTTGCCATAGCAACGGCTGCCATAGCAACCGTTGCCATAGCATCCGCTGCCATAGCCACCGTTGGCATAGCAACCGTTGCCATAGCAAGCGCTGCCATAGCAACCGCTGCCATAGCAACCGTTGCCACGGCAACCGTTGCCATAGCAACCGTTGCCATAGCAACCGTTGCCAAGGCAACCGTTGCCAGAGCAACCGTTGCCATAGCAACCGTTGCCATAGCAACCGTTGCCATAGCAACCGTTGCCATAGCAACCGTTGCCATAGCAACCGTTGCCATAGCAACCGTTGCCATAGCAACCGTTGCCATAGCAACCGTTGCCATAGCAACCGTTGCCATAGCAACCGTTGCCATAGCAACCGTTGCCATAGCAACCGTTGCCATAGCAACCGTTGCCATAGCAACCGTTGCCATAGCAACCGTTGCCATAGCAACCGTTGCCATAGCAACCGTTGCCATAGCAACCGTTGCCATAGCAACCGTTGCCATAGCAACCGTTGCCATAGCAACCGTTGCCATAGCAACCGTTGCCAAAGCAGCCGTTGCCAAAGCAGCTGTTGCCAAAGCAGCTGTTGCCAAAGCAGCTGTTGCCAAAGCAGCTGTTGCCAAAGCAGCCGTTGCCATAGCAACCCTTACCTTAGCAACCGGTGCCATAGCAATTATGGCAACGGTTGCCATGGCAATGGTTTCCATGGCGACGATTGCCATGGCTCCGGTTGTCATGGAAGCAATCGCCATAGCAACCGTCGCCATGGCAACCATCGACATGGAAACCGTTGTCATGGAAGCAATCGCCATAGCAACCGTCGCCATGGCAACCATCGACATGGAAACCGTTGTCATAGCAGCCGTTGTCATAGCAACTGTCGTCATGGAAACTGCTGCCATGGCAACGGTTGCCATGGCAACCGTCACCATAGCAACCGTTGTCATGCCAACCGTTTTCATGGAAACCGTCTCGTGGCTACCGCTGCCATGGCAGTGATTTCCAAGGCTACGGTTGCTATGGCAACGGTTGCTATGGCAACGGTTGCTATGGCAACGGTTTCTATGGCAACGGTTGCTATGGCAACGGTTGCTATGGAAACGGTTGCTATGGCAACGGTTGCTATGGCAAAGGTTGCTATGGCAACGGTTGCTATGGCAACGGTTGCCTTGGCAACGGTTGCTATGGCAACGGTTGCTATGGCAACGGTTGCTATGGCAACGGTTGCCGTGGCAACGGTTGCCATGGCAACGGTTGCCGTGGCAACGGTTGCCATGGCAACGGTTGCTATGGCAGCGGTTGCTATGGCAGCGCTTGCTATGGTAACGGTTGCTATGCCAACGGTGGCTATGGCAGCGGATGCTATGGCAACGGTTGCTATGGCAGCGGTTGCTATGGCAGCGGTTGCTATGGCAACGGTTGCTATGGCAACGGTTGCTATGGCAACGGTTGCTATGGCAACGGTTGCTATGGCAACGGTTGCTATGGCAACGGTTGCTATGGCAACGGTTGCTATGGCAACGGTTGCTATGGCAACGGTTGCTATGGCAACGGTTGCTATGGCAACGGTGGCTATTGCAACGGTGGCTATTGCAACAGTTGCTACGGCAACGATTGCTACGGCAACGGTTGCTATTGCAACGGTTGCTATGGCAACGGTTGCTATGGCAGCGGTTGCTATGGCAGCGGTTGTTATGACAACGGTTGCTATGGTAGCGGTTGCTATGACAACGGTTGCTATGGCAAAGGGTGCCATGGCCTCCGCTGCTATGGCAACGGGTGCCATGGCATCCGCTGCTATGGTAACGGCTGCCGTGGCCACAGTTACTATGGCAACGGTTGCCAAGGCAACCGTTGCCATAGCAACCGTTGCCATAGCAACCGTTGCCATATCAACCGTTGCCATATCAACCGTTGCCATAGCAACCGTTGCCATAGCAACCGTTGCCATAGCAACCGTTGCCATAGCAACCGTTGCCATAGCAACCGTTGCCATAGCAACCGTTGCCATAGCAACCGTTACAATATGAATCCGCCATTGAAACCGTTGCCACAGATACCGTCGCTATGGCAACCGTTGCCATAGCAACCGTCGACTTGGCAACCGTCACCATGGTAACCATCGCCATAGCCTCGGCTTTCATGTTTGTTGCCATGGCACCGGTTGCCATGGAAATTATTGCTATAGCAACTGTTGCCATGGCGACGGTTGCGATGGCGACGGTCGCTGTGGCAATGGTTTCCATGGCGACGATTGCCGTGGCACCGGTTGTCATGGAAACAATCGACATAGCAATCGTTACCATGGCAACAATTGCCATAGCGATGGTTGTTATGGCAACGGTTACTGTGGCAACGGTTGCTATGACACTGTTACTATGGTAACGGTTGCTATGGCAACGGATGTTATGGCAACAGTTGCTAAGTTAACGGGTGATATGGCAACGGTTGCTATGGCAACGGTTGCCATAGCAACCGTTGCCATAGCAACCGTTGCCATAGCAACCGTTGCCATAGCAACCGTTGCCATAGCAACCGTTGCCATAGCAACCGTTGCCATAGCAACCGTTGCCATAGCAACCGTTGCCATAGCAACCGTTGCCATAGCAACCGTTGCCATAGCAACCGTTGCCATAGCAACCGTTGCCATAGCAACCGCTGCCATAGCAACCGCTGCCATAGCAACCGCTGCCATAGCAACCGTTGCCATAGCCACCGTTGGCATAGCAACCGTTGCCATAGCAAGCGCTGCCATAGCAACCGCTGCCATAGCAACCGCTGCCATAGCAACCGTTGCCATAGCAACCGTTGCCATGGCAACCGTTGCCACGGCAACCGTTGCCATAGCAACCGTTGCCAAGGCAACCGTTGCCAGAGCAACCGTTGCCATAGCAACCGTTGCCATAGCAACCGTTGCCATAGCAACCGTTGCCAAAGCAGCCGTTGCCAAAGCAGCCGTTGCCAAAGCAGCTGTTGCCAAAGCAGCCGTTGCCATAGCAACCCTTACCTTAGTAACCGGTGCCATAGCAATTATGGCAACGATTGCCATGGCAATGGTTTCCATGGCGACGATTGCCATGGCTCTGGTTGTCATGGAAGCAATCGCCATAGCAACCGTCGCCATGGCAACCATCGACATGGAAACCGTTGTCATGGAAGCAATCGCCATAGCAACCGTCGCCATGGCAACCATCGACATGGAAACCGTTGTCATAGCAGCCGTTGTCATAGCAACTGTCGTCATGGAAACTGCTGCCATGGCAACGGTTGTCATGCCAACCGTTTTCATGGAAACCGTCTCGTGGCTACCGCTGCCATGGCAGTGATTTCCAAGGCTACGTTTGCCATGGCGATGGTTGTCGGGGCGACGGTTGCCATGGCGACGGTTGCTATGCAACAGTTGCTATGGTAACGGTTGTTATGGCAACGGATGTTTTGGCAACTTGTTGCTATGTTAACGGGTGCCATGGCATCGGTTGCTATGGTAACGGCTGCGGTGGCAACAGTTGCTATGGCAACGGTTGCTATGGCAACTGTTGCTATGGCAACGGTTTCTATGGCAACGGTTGCTATGGCAACGGTTGCTATGGCAAAGGTTGCCATGGCAACGGTTGCTATGGCAACGGTTGCTATGGCAACGGTTGCTATGGCAACGGTTGCTATGGCAACGGTTGCTATGGCAACGGTTGCTATGGCAACGGTTGCTATGGCAACGATTGCTATGGCAACGGTTGCTATGGCAACGGTTGCTATGGCAACGGTTGCTATGGCAACGGTTGCTATGGCAACGGTTGCTATGGCAACGGTTGCTATGGCAACGGTTGCTATGGCAACGGTTACTATGGTAATGGTTGCTATGGCAACGGTTACTATGGTAATGGTTGCTATGGCAGCGGTTGCTATGGCAACGGTTGCTATGGCAACGGTTGCTATGGCAATGGTTGCTATGGCAATGGTTGCTATGGCAACGGTTGCCATGGCAACCGTTGCCATATCACCCGTTAACTTAGCAACTGTTGCCATAACATCCGTTGCCATAGCAACCGTTACCATAGTAACAGTGTCATAGCAACCGTTGCCACAGTAACCGTTGCCATAACAACCATCGCTATGGCAATTGTTGCCATGGCAACGATTGCTATGTCGATTGTTTCCATGACAACCGGTGCCACGGCAATCGTCGCCATGGAAACCATTGCCACAGCGACCGTCGCCATCGCAACCGTCGCCATGGCAACAGTTGCTATAGCAATAATTTCCATGGCAACCGGTGCCATGGCAACAAACATGAAAGCCGAGGCTATGGCGATGGTTACCATGGTGACGGTTGCCAAGTCGACGGTTGCTATGGCAACGGTTGCCATAGCGACGGTTTCAATGGCGGATTCATATTTCCAAATAACAAAACGTATCTTCAACATATCAGAGCCACAGCCTTAATTTTTTTCCGCAGTATCAAATACTTTTGTTTCGAAGTGTTCTATGAATAGGCTCGCAGTTATAGGAGATAACGAAGACTTGTAAAGGGTCTGGCAGAAAGAATGCATGGACTTCGAACATTGTTGATGGGGATAAAAAAGTGTGGTGGGGCTTCAAACTCAAAAGGTTTCAGTATGCCAGCATGTCTTGGTCAGGCGAAGAGCGTGCGTTCGTTGTTGAAGCTTATTTTAAAAATGGCGTTTCTGTCATTTCAACACAACGAGCGTTCAGGCTACGTAATGCGATTATTCATTTGGTAGTTGACTTTCGCGCAACAGGTTCAAGAATTAAACAAAAACCTCCTGGCAAAATGTTGAAAGATCTTAATCTTAACTCTGTTGAGCGATCGCCGTATCGTTCCCCATTGAATCAAGCGGCTATTTTGCAATTGTCCGACAGAAGCTTTAGGCGAAACCTTAAGTTCCATCCTTACAAGATGGTTCTTGTTCGTGGGTTACATGAGACTGACTTTCTAAAGCGTGTGCATGCGTGTCAGGTCATTCTTCAAAACGTGCCGAAAAATGCAATTTTATTGACCAGTGATGAATCTCACTTCCACTTATCCGATTTTGTGAATAACCAAAGTTACCGTTATTAGGCAGCCGAAAATTCTCATGAACTTCATGAAAAACCCCTGCACAGCCAGCGAGTGACAGTGTGGGCGATGATATCTGCATTTGGAGTGTGGGAGCCTTACTTTCTTGAAGAGAATGGCGCGGCTGTTACAGTGACATCCGCTCGTTATGCCCACATGTTACAAACCTTTATGCAACCAAAATTGCAGTAGTACGATGGTGAGGTATGATTTCAACAAGATTGAGCCACTCCGCACACATCACGTGCAATCATGCAAGTTTTAAATTAGATGTTCCTAGGCCGCATTATTTCACATCGCGGCGACTTAGCATGGCCGCCGCACTCACCCGATCTCGCGCCATTTGACTTTTTCTCTGGGGTTACCTGAAAGAAAAAGTGTAGACCAACTTTTCTCAAATCATTAATGCCTCGAAAGAAGTAATCCGAGCTGAAATGGCAAGGATACCGCCTGATATGACAGCGCCCGTTAAGCAAAACCTCAAAATCGCCTAACTCGCTGTTTCGCAAACGAGGTAGGCCATTTGGAAGACATCATTTATCATATATAAACTTTAACATACTACAAACATTATGCAAAATAAAAATTTTTGATTTATTATTTCCATGTCGACTGTTACCATGGTGACGGTTGCCACGGCGAAGTTTGCCATAGCATCTGCTTCCATGGCGACGGTTGCTATGGCAACGGTTGCTATGGCAACGGTTGCTATGGCAACGGTTGCTATGGCAACGGTTGCTATGGCAACGGTTGCTATGGCAACGGTTGCTATGGCAACGGTTGCTATGGCAACGGTTGCTATGGCAACGGTTGCTATGGCAACGGTTGCTATGGCAACGGTTGCTCTGGCAACGGTTGCCTTGGCAACGGTTGCTATGGCAACGGTTGCTATGGCAACGGTTGCTATGGCAACGGTTGCTATGGCAACGGTTGCCGTGGCAACGGTTGCTATGGCAGCGGTTGCTATGGCAGCGCTTGCTATGGCAACGGTTGCTATGCCAACGGTGGCTATGGCAGCGGATGCTATGGCAACGGTTGCTATGGCAGCCGTTGCTATGGCAACGGTTGCTATGGCAATGGTTGCTATGGCAACGGTAGCTATGGCAACGGTTGCTATGGCAACGGTTGCTATGGCAACGGTTGCTATGGCAACGGTTGCTATGGCAACGGTGGCTATTGCAACGGTGGCTATTGCAACAGTTGCTACGGCAACGGTTGCTATTGCAACGGTTGCTATGGCAACGGTTGCTATGGCAGCGGTTGTTATGACAACGGTTGCTATGGTAGCGGTTGCTATGACAACGGTTGCTATGGCAACGGGTGCCATGGCCTCCGCTGCTATGGCAACGGGTGCCATGGCATCCGCTGCTATGGTAACGGCTGCCGTGGCCACAGTTACTATGGCAACGGTTGCCAAGGCAACCGTTGCCATAGCAACCGTTGCCATAGCAACCGTTGCCATAGCAACCGTTGCCATAGCAACCGTTGCCATAGCAACCGTTGCCATAGCAACCGTTGCCATAGCAACCGTTGCCATAGCAACCGTTGCCATAGCAACCGTTGCCATAGCAACCGTTGCCATAGCAACCGTTGCCATAGCAACCGTTGCCATAGCAACCGTTGCTATGGCGATTGCTTCCATGACAACCAGAGCCATGGCAATCGTCGCCATGGAAACCATTGCCATGGCAACCGTTGCCATAATTGCTATGGCACCGGTTGCTAAGGTAAGGGTTGCTATGGCAACGGCTGCTTTGGCAACAGCTGCTTTGGCAACGGCTGCTTTGGCAACGGCTGCTTTGGCAACGGCTGCTTTGGCAACGGTTGCTATGGCAACGGTTGCTATGGCAACGGTTGCTATGGCAACGGTTGCTCTGGCAACGGTTGCTATGGCAACGTTTGCCGTGGCAACGGTTGCCATGGCAACGGTTGCTATGGCAACGGTTGCTATGGCAGCGGTTGCTATGGCAGCGGTTGCTATGGCAGCGCTTGCTATGGCAACGGTTGCTATGCCAACGGTGGCTATGGCAACGGTTGCTATGGCAGCGGTTGCTATGGCAGCGGTTGCTATGGCAGCGGTTGCTATGGCAACGGTTGCTATGGCAACGGTTGCTATGGCAACGGTTGCTATGGCAACAGTTGCTATGGCAACGGTTGCTATGGCAACGGTTGCTATGGCAACGGTTGCTATGGCAACCGTTGCCATAGCAACCGTTGCCATATCACCCGTTAACTTAGCAACTGTTGCCATAACATCCGTTGCCATAGCAACCGTTACCATAGTAACAGTGTCATAGCAACCGTTGCCACAGTAACCGTTGCCATAACAACCATCGCTATGGCAATTGTTGCCATGGCAACGATTGCTATGTCGATTGTTTCCATGACAACCGGTGCCACGGCAATCGTCGCCATGGAAACCATTGCCACAGCGACCGTCGCCATCGCAACCGTCGCCATGGCAACAGTTGCTATAGCAATAATTTCCATGGCAACCGGTGCCATGGCAACAAACATGAAAGCCGAGGCTATGGCGATGGTTACCATGGTGACGGTTGCCAAGTCGACGGTTGCTATGGCAACGGTTGCCATAGCGACGGTTTCAATGGCGGATTCATATTTCCAAATAACAAAACGTATCTTCAACATATCAGAGCCACAGCCTTAATTTTTTTCCGCAGTATCAAATACTTTTGTTTCGAAGTGTTCTATGAATAGGCTCGCAGTTATAGGAGATAACGAAGACTTGTAAAGGGTCTGGCAGAAAGAATGCATGGACTTCGAACATTGTTGATGGGGATAAAAAAGTGTGGTGGGGCTTCAAACTCAAAAGGTTTCAGTATGCCAGCATGTCTTGGTCAGGCGAAGAGCGTGCGTTCGTTGTTGAAGCTTATTTTAAAAATGGCGTTTCTGTCATTTCAACACAACGAGCGTTCAGGCTACGTAATGCGATTATTCATTTGGTAGTTGACTTTCGCGCAACAGGTTCAAGAATTAAACAAAAACCTCCTGGCAAAATGTTGAAAGATCTTAATCTTAACTCTGTTGAGCGATCGCCGTATCGTTCCCCATTGAATCAAGCGGCTATTTTGCAATTGTCCGACAGAAGCTTTAGGCGAAACCTTAAGTTCCATCCTTACAAGATGGTTCTTGTTCGTGGGTTACATGAGACTGACTTTCTAAAGCGTGTGCATGCGTGTCAGGTCATTCTTCAAAACGTGCCGAAAAATGCAATTTTATTGACCAGTGATGAATCTCACTTCCACTTATCCGATTTTGTGAATAACCAAAGTTACCGTTATTAGGCAGCCGAAAATTCTCATGAACTTCATGAAAAACCCCTGCACAGCCAGCGAGTGACAGTGTGGGCGATGATATCTGCATTTGGAGTGTGGGAGCCTTACTTTCTTGAAGAGAATGGCGCGGCTGTTACAGTGACATCCGCTCGTTATGCCCACATGTTACAAACCTTTATGCAACCAAAATTGCAGTAGTACGATGGTGAGGTATGATTTCAACAAGATTGAGCCACTCCGCACACATCACGTGCAATCATGCAAGTTTTAAATTAGATGTTCCTAGGCCGCATTATTTCACATCGCGGCGACTTAGCATGGCCGCCGCACTCACCCGATCTCGCGCCATTTGACTTTTTCTCTGGGGTTACCTGAAAGAAAAAGTGTAGACCAACTTTTCTCAAATCATTAATGCCTCGAAAGAAGTAATCCGAGCTGAAATGGCAAGGATACCGCCTGATATGACAGCGCCCGTTAAGCAAAACCTCAAAATCGCCTAACTCGCTGTTTCGCAAACGAGGTAGGCCATTTGGAAGACATCATTTATCATATATAAACTTTAACATACTACAAACATTATGCAAAATAAAAATTTTTGATTTATTATTTCCATGTCGACTGTTACCATGGTGACGGTTGCCACGGCGAAGTTTGCCATAGCATCTGCTTCCATGGCGACGGTTGCTATGGCAACGGTTGCTATGGCAACGGTTGCTATGGCAACGGTTGCTATGGCAACGGTTGCTATGGCAACGGTTGCTATGGCAACGGTTGCTATGGCAACGGTTGCTATGGCAACGGTTGCTATGGCAACGGTTGCTATGGCAACGGTTGCTCTGGCAACGGTTGCCTTGGCAACGGTTGCTATGGCAACGGTTGCTATGGCAACGGTTGCTATGGCAACGGTTGCTATGGCAACGGTTGCCGTGGCAACGGTTGCTATGGCAGCGGTTGCTATGGCAGCGCTTGCTATGGCAACGGTTGCTATGCCAACGGTGGCTATGGCAGCGGATGCTATGGCAACGGTTGCTATGGCAGCCGTTGCTATGGCAACGGTTGCTATGGCAATGGTTGCTATGGCAACGGTAGCTATGGCAACGGTTGCTATGGCAACGGTTGCTATGGCAACGGTTGCTATGGCAACGGTTGCTATGGCAACGGTGGCTATTGCAACGGTGGCTATTGCAACAGTTGCTACGGCAACGGTTGCTATTGCAACGGTTGCTATGGCAACGGTTGCTATGGCAGCGGTTGTTATGACAACGGTTGCTATGGTAGCGGTTGCTATGACAACGGTTGCTATGGCAACGGGTGCCATGGCCTCCGCTGCTATGGCAACGGGTGCCATGGCATCCGCTGCTATGGTAACGGCTGCCGTGGCCACAGTTACTATGGCAACGGTTGCCAAGGCAACCGTTGCCATAGCAACCGTTGCCATAGCAACCGTTGCCATAGCAACCGTTGCCATAGCAACCGTTGCCATAGCAACCGTTGCCATAGCAACCGTTGCCATAGCAACCGTTGCCATAGCAACCGTTGCCATAGCAACCGTTGCCATAGCAACCGTTGCCATAGCAACCGTTGCTATGGCGATTGCTTCCATGACAACCAGAGCCATGGCAATCGTCGCCATGGAAACCATTGCCATGGCAACCGTTGCCATAATTGCTATGGCACCGGTTGCTAAGGTAAGGGTTGCTATGGCAACGGCTGCTTTGGCAACAGCTGCTTTGGCAACGGCTGCTTTGGCAACGGCTGCTTTGGCAACGGCTGCTTTGGCAACGGTTGCTATGGCAACGGTTGCTATGGCAACGGTGGCTATGGCAACGGTTGCTATGGCAGCGGTTGCTATGGCAGCGGTTGCTATGGCAGCGGTTGCTATGGCAACGGTTGCTATGGCAACGGTTGCTATGGCAACGGTTGCTATGGCAACAGTTGCTATGGCAACGGTTGCTATGGCAACGGTTGCTATGGCAACGGTTGCTATGGCAACCGTTGCCATAGCAACCGTTGCCATATCACCCGTTAACTTAGCAACTGTTGCCATAACATCCGTTGCCATAGCAACCGTTACCATAGTAACAGTGTCATAGCAACCGTTGCCATAGCAACCATCGCTATGGCAATTGTTGCCATGGCAACGATTGCTATGTCGATTGTTTCCATGACAACCGGTGCCACGGCAATCGTCGCCATGGAAACCATTGCCACAGCGACCGTCGCCATCGCAACCGTCGCCATGGCAACAGTTGCTATAGCAATAATTTCCATGGCAACCGGTGCCATGGCAACAAACATGAAAGCCGAGGCTATGGCGATGGTTACCATGGTGACGGTTGCCAAGTCGACGGTTGCTATGGCAACGGTTGCCATAGCGACGGTATCTGTGGCAACGGTTTCAATGGCGGATTCATATTGTAACGGTTGCTATGGCAACGGTTGCTATGGCAACGGTTGCTATGGCAACGGTTGCTATGGCAACGGTTGCTATGGCAACGGTTGCTATGGCAACGGTTGCTATGGCAACGGTTGCTATGGCAACGGTTGCTATGGCAACGGTTGCTATGGCAACGGTTGCTATGGCAATGGTTTCCATGGCGACGATTGCCGTGGCACCGGTTGTCATGGAAACAATCGACATAGCAATCGTTGCCATGGCAACAATTGCCATAGCGATGGTTGCCATAGCAACCGTTGCCATAGCAACCGTTGCCATAGCAACCGTTGCCATAGCAACCGTTGCCATAGCAACCGTTGCCATAGCAACCGTTGCCATAGCAACCGTTACAATATGAATCCGCCATTGAAACCGTTGCCACAGATACCGTCGCTATGGCAACCGTTGCCATAGCAACCGTCGACTTGGCAACCGTCACCATGGTAACCATCGCCATAGCCTCGGCTTTCATGTTTGTTGCCATGGCACCGGTTGCCATGGAAATTATTGCTATAGCAACTGTTGCCATGGCGACGGTTGCGATGGCGACGGTCGCTGTGGCAATGGTTTCCATGGCGACGATTGCCGTGGCACCGGTTGTCATGGAAACAATCGACATAGCAATCGTTGCCATGGCAACAATTGCCATAGCGATGGTTGTTATGGCAACGGTTACTGTGGCAACGGTTGCTATGACACTGTTACTATGGTAACGGTTACTGTGGCAACGGTTGCTATGACACTGTTACTATGGTAACGGTTGCTATGGCAACGGATGTTATGGCAACAGTTGCTAAGTTAACGGGTGATATGGCAACGGTTGCTATGGCAACGGTTGCCATAGCAACCGTTGCCATAGCAACCGTTGCCATAGCAACTGTTGCCATAGCAACCGTTGCCATAGCAACCGTTGCCATAGCAACCGCTGCCATAGCAACCGCTGCCATAGCAACCGCTGCCATAGCAACCGTTGCCATAGCCACCGTTGGCATAGCAACCGTTGCCATAGCAAGCGCTGCCATAGCAACCGCTGCCATAGCAACCGCTGCCATAGCAACCGTTGCCATAGCAACCGTTGCCATGGCAACCGTTGCCACGGCAAACGTTGCCATAGCAACCGTTGCCAGAGCAACCGTTGCCATAGCAACCGTTGCCATAGCAACCGTTGCCATAGCAACCGTTGCCATAGCAACCGTTGCCAAAGCAGCCGTTGCCAAAGCAGCCGTTGCCAAAGCAGCCGTTGCCAAAGCAGCTGTTGCCAAAGCAGCCGTTGCCATAGCAACCCTTACCTTAGCAACCGGTGCCATAGCAATTATGGCAACGGTTGCCATGGCAATGGTTTCCATGGCGACGATTGCCATGGCTCTGGTTGTCATGGAAGCAATCGCCATAGCAACGGTTGCTATGGCAACGGTTGCTATGGCAACGGTTGCTATGGCAACGGTTGCTATGGCAACGGTTGCTATGGCAACGGTTGCTATGGCAACGGTTGCTATGGCAACGGTTGCTATGGCAACGGTTGCTATGGCAACGGTTGCTATGGCAACGGTTGCCTTGGCAACCGTTGCCATAGTAACTGTGGCCACGGCAGCCGTTACCATAGCAGCGGATGCCATGGCACCCGTTGCCATAGCAGCGGAGGCCATGGCACCCGTTGCCATAGCAACCGTTGTCATAGCAACCGCTACCATAGCAACCGTTGTCATAACAACCGCTGCCATAGCAACCGTTGCCATAGCAACCGTTGCAATAGCAACCGTTGCCGTAGCAACTGTTGCAATAGCCACCGTTGCAATAGCCACCGTTGCCATAGCAACCGTTGCCATAGCAACCGTTGCCATAGCAACCGTTGCCATAGCAACCGTTGCCATAGCTACCGTTGCCATAGCAACCATTGCCATAGCAACCGTTGCCATAGCAACGGCTGCCATAGCAACCGTTGCCATAGCATCCGCTGCCATAGCCACCGTTGGCATAGCAACCGTTGCCATAGCAAGCGCTGCCATAGCAACCGCTGCCATAGCAACCGTTGCCACGGCAACCGTTGCCATAGCAACCGTTGCCATAGCAACCGTTGCCAAGGCAACCGTTGCCAGAGCAACCGTTGCCATAGCAACCGTTGCCATAGCAACCGTTGCCATAGCAACCGTTGCCATAGCAACCGTTGCCATAGCAACCGTTGCCATAGCAACCGTTGCCATAGCAACCGTTGCCATAGCAACCGTTGCCATAGCAACCGTTGCCATAGCAACCGTTGCCATAGCAACCGTTGCCATAGCAACCGTTGCCATAGCAACCGTTGCCATAGCAACCGTTGCCATAGCAACCGTTGCCATAGCAACCGTTGCCATAGCAACCGTTGCCATAGCAACCGTTGCCATAGCAACCGTTGCCATAGCAACCGTTGCCATAGCAACCGTTGCCATAGCAACCGTTGCCAAAGCAGCCGTTGCCAAAGCAGCTGTTGCCAAAGCAGCTGTTGCCAAAGCAGCTGTTGCCAAAGCAGCTGTTGCCAAAGCAGCCGTTGCCATAGCAACCCTTACCTTAGCAACCGGTGCCATAGCAATTATGGCAACGGTTGCCATGGCAATGGTTTCCATGGCGACGATTGCCATGGCTCCGGTTGTCATGGAAGCAATCGCCATAGCAACCGTCGCCATGGCAACCATCGACATGGAAACCGTTGTCATGGAAGCAATCGCCATAGCAACCGTCGCCATGGCAACCATCGACATGGAAACCGTTGTCATAGCAGCCGTTGTCATAGCAACTGTCGTCATGGAAACTGCTGCCATGGCAACGGTTGCCATGGCAACCGTCACCATAGCAACCGTTGTCATGCCAACCGTTTTCATGGAAACCGTCTCGTGGCTACCGCTGCCATGGCAGTGATTTCCAAGGCTACGGTTGCTATGGCAACGGTTGCTATGGCAACGGTTGCTATGGCAACGGTTTCTATGGCAACGGTTGCTATGGCAACGGTTGCTATGGAAACGGTTGCTATGGCAACGGTTGCTATGGCAAAGGTTGCTATGGCAACGGTTGCTATGGCAACGGTTGCCTTGGCAACGGTTGCTATGGCAACGGTTGCTATGGCAACGGTTGCTATGGCAACGGTTGCCGTGGCAACGGTTGCCATGGCAACGGTTGCCGTGGCAACGGTTGCCATGGCAACGGTTGCTATGGCAGCGGTTGCTATGGCAGCGCTTGCTATGGTAACGGTTGCTATGCCAACGGTGGCTATGGCAGCGGATGCTATGGCAACGGTTGCTATGGCAGCGGTTGCTATGGCAGCGGTTGCTATGGCAACGGTTGCTATGGCAACGGTTGCTATGGCAACGGTTGCTATGGCAACGGTTGCTATGGCAACGGTTGCTATGGCAACGGTTGCTATGGCAACGGTTGCTATGGCAACGGTTGCTATGGCAACGGTTGCTATGGCAACGGTTGCTATGGCAACGGTGGCTATTGCAACGGTGGCTATTGCAACAGTTGCTACGGCAACGATTGCTACGGCAACGGTTGCTATTGCAACGGTTGCTATGGCAACGGTTGCTATGGCAGCGGTTGCTATGGCAGCGGTTGTTATGACAACGGTTGCTATGGTAGCGGTTGCTATGACAACGGTTGCTATGGCAAAGGGTGCCATGGCCTCCGCTGCTATGGCAACGGGTGCCATGGCATCCGCTGCTATGGTAACGGCTGCCGTGGCCACAGTTACTATGGCAACGGTTGCCAAGGCAACCGTTGCCATAGCAACCGTTGCCATAGCAACCGTTGCCATATCAACCGTTGCCATATCAACCGTTGCCATAGCAACCGTTGCCATAGCAACCGTTGCCATAGCAACCGTTGCCATAGCAACCGTTGCCATAGCAACCGTTGCCATAGCAACCGTTGCCATAGCAACCGTTACAATATGAATCCGCCATTGAAACCGTTGCCACAGATACCGTCGCTATGGCAACCGTTGCCATAGCAACCGTCGACTTGGCAACCGTCACCATGGTAACCATCGCCATAGCCTCGGCTTTCATTTGTTTGTTGCCATGGCACCGGTTGCCATGGAAATTATTGCTATAGCAACTGTTGCCATGGCGACGGTTGCGATGGCGACGGTCGCTGTGGCAATGGTTTCCATGGCGACGATTGCCGTGGCACCGGTTGTCATGGAAACAATCGACATAGCAATCGTTACCATGGCAACAATTGCCATAGCGATGGTTGTTATGGCAACGGTTACTGTGGCAACGGTTGCTATGACACTGTTACTATGGTAACGGTTGCTATGGCAACGGATGTTATGGCAACAGTTGCTAAGTTAACGGGTGATATGGCAACGGTTGCTATGGCAACGGTTGCCATAGCAACCGTTGCCATAGCAACCGTTGCCATAGCAACCGTTGCCATAGCAACCGTTGCCATAGCAACCGTTGCCATAGCAACCGTTGCCATAGCAACCGTTGCCATAGCAACCGTTGCCATAGCAACCGTTGCCATAGCAACCGTTGCCATAGCAACCGTTGCCATAGCAACCGCTGCCATAGCAACCGCTGCCATAGCAACCGCTGCCATAGCAACCGTTGCCATAGCCACCGTTGGCATAGCAACCGTTGCCATAGCAAGCGCTGCCATAGCAACCGCTGCCATAGCAACCGCTGCCATAGCAACCGTTGCCATAGCAACCGTTGCCATGGCAACCGTTGCCACGGCAACCGTTGCCATAGCAACCGTTGCCAAGGCAACCGTTGCCAGAGCAACCGTTGCCATAGCAACCGTTGCCATAGCAACCGTTGCCATAGCAACCGTTGCCAAAGCAGCCGTTGCCAAAGCAGCCGTTGCCAAAGCAGCTGTTGCCAAAGCAGCCGTTGCCATAGCAACCCTTACCTTAGTAACCGGTGCCATAGCAATTATGGCAACGGTTGCCATGGCAATGGTTTCCATGGCGACGATTGCCATGGCTCTGGTTGTCATGGAAGCAATCGCCATAGCAACCGTCGCCATGGCAACCATCGACATGGAAACCGTTGTCATGGAAGCAATCGCCATAGCAACCGTCGCCATGGCAACCATCGACATGGAAACCGTTGTCATAGCAGCCGTTGTCATAGCAACTGTCGTCATGGAAACTGCTGCCATGGCAACGGTTGTCATGCCAACCGTTTTCATGGAAACCGTCTCGTGGCTACCGCTGCCATGGCAGTGATTTCCAAGGCTACGTTTGCCATGGCGATGGTTGTCGGGGCGACGGTTGCCATGGCGACGGTTGCTATGCAACAGTTGCTATGGTAACGGTTGTTATGGCAACGGATGTTTTGGCAACTTGTTGCTATGTTAACGGGTGCCATGGCATCGGTTGCTATGGTAACGGCTGCGGTGGCAACAGTTGCTATGGCAACGGTTGCTATGGCAACTGTTGCTATGGCAACGGTTTCTATGGCAACGGTTGCTATGGCAACGGTTGCTATGGCAAAGGTTGCCATGGCAACGGTTGCTATGGCAACGGTTGCTATGGCAACGGTTGCTATGGCAACGGTTGCTATGGCAACGGTTGCTATGGCAACGGTTGCTATGGCAACGGTTGCTATGGCAACGATTGCTATGGCAACGGTTGCTATGGCAACGGTTGCTATGGCAACGGTTGCTATGGCAACGGTTGCTATGGCAACGGTTGCTATGGCAACGGTTGCTATGGCAACGGTTGCTATGGCAACGGTTGCTATGGCAACGGTTACTATGGTAATGGTTGCTATGGCAACGGTTACTATGGTAATGGTTGCTATGGCAGCGGTTGCTATGGCAACGGTTGCTATGGCAACGGTTGCTATGGCAATGGTTGCTATGGCAATGGTTGCTATGGCAACGGTTGCCATGGCAACCGTTGCCATATCACCCGTTAACTTAGCAACTGTTGCCATAACATCCGTTGCCATAGCAACCGTTACCATAGTAACAGTGTCATAGCAACCGTTGCCACAGTAACCGTTGCCATAACAACCATCGCTATGGCAATTGTTGCCATGGTAACGATTGCTATGTCGATTGTTTCCATGACAACCGGTGCCACGGCAATCGTCGCCATGGAAACCATTGCCACAGCGACCGTCGCCATCGCAACCGTCGCCATGGCAACAGTTGCTATAGCAATAATTTCCATGGCAACCGGTGCCATGGCAACAAACATGAAAGCCGAGGCTATGGCGATGGTTACCATGGTGACGGTTGCCAAGTCGACGGTTGCTATGGCAACGGTTGCCATAGCGACGGTTTCAATGGCGGATTCATATTTCCAAATAACAAAACGTATCTTCAACATATCAGAGCCACAGCCTTAATTTTTTTCCGCAGTATCAAATACTTTTGTTTCGAAGTGTTCTATGAATAGGCTCGCAGTTATAGGAGATAACGAAGACTTGTAAAGGGTCTGGCAGAAAGAATGCATGGACTTCGAACATTGTTGATGGGGATAAAAAAGTGTGGTGGGGCTTCAAACTCAAAAGGTTTCAGTATGCCAGCATGTCTTGGTCAGGCGAAGAGCGTGCGTTCGTTGTTGAAGCTTATTTTAAAAATGGCGTTTCTGTCATTTCAACACAACGAGCGTTCAGGCTACGTAATGCGATTATTCATTTGGTAGTTGACTTTCGCGCAACAGGTTCAAGAATTAAACAAAAACCTCCTGGCAAAATGTTGAAAGATCTTAATCTTAACTCTGTTGAGCGATCGCCGTATCGTTCCCCATTGAATCAAGCGGCTATTTTGCAATTGTCCGACAGAAGCTTTAGGCGAAACCTTAAGTTCCATCCTTACAAGATGGTTCTTGTTCGTGGGTTACATGAGACTGACTTTCTAAAGCGTGTGCATGCGTGTCAGGTCATTCTTCAAAACGTGCCGAAAAATGCAATTTTATTGACCAGTGATGAATCTCACTTCCACTTATCCGATTTTGTGAATAACCAAAGTTACCGTTATTAGGCAGCCGAAAATTCTCATGAACTTCATGAAAAACCCCTGCACAGCCAGCGAGTGACAGTGTGGGCGATGATATCTGCATTTGGAGTGTGGGAGCCTTACTTTCTTGAAGAGAATGGCGCGGCTGTTACAGTGACATCCGCTCGTTATGCCCACATGTTACAAACCTTTATGCAACCAAAATTGCAGTAGTACGATGGTGAGGTATGATTTCAACAAGATTGAGCCACTCCGCACACATCACGTGCAATCATGCAAGTTTTAAATTAGATGTTCCTAGGCCGCATTATTTCACATCGCGGCGACTTAGCATGGCCGCCGCACTCACCCGATCTCGCGCCATTTGACTTTTTCTCTGGGGTTACCTGAAAGAAAAAGTGTAGACCAACTTTTCTCAAATCATTAATGCCTCGAAAGAAGTAATCCGAGCTGAAATGGCAAGGATACCGCCTGATATGACAGCGCCCGTTAAGCAAAACCTCAAAATCGCCTAACTCGCTGTTTCGCAAACGAGGTAGGCCATTTGGAAGACATCATTTATCATATATAAACTTTAACATACTACAAACATTATGCAAAATAAAAATTTTTGATTTATTATTTCCATGTCGACTGTTACCATGGTGACGGTTGCCACGGCGAAGTTTGCCATAGCATCTGCTTCCATGGCGACGGTTGCTATGGCAACGGTTGCTATGGCAACGGTTGCTATGGCAACGGTTGCTATGGCAACGGTTGCTATGGCAACGGTTGCTATGGCAACGGTTGCTATGGCAACGGTTGCTATGGCAACGGTTGCTATGGCAACGGTTGCTATGGCAACGGTTGCTATGGCAACGGTTGCTCTGGCAACGGTTGCCTTGGCAACGGTTGCTATGGCAACGGTTGCTATGGCAACGGTTGCTATGGCAACGGTTGCTATGGCAACGGTTGCCGTGGCAACGGTTGCTATGGCAGCGGTTGCTATGGCAGCGCTTGCTATGGCAACGGTTGCTATGCCAACGGTGGCTATGGCAGCGGATGCTATGGCAACGGTTGCTATGGCAGCCGTTGCTATGGCAACGGTTGCTATGGCAATGGTTGCTATGGCAACGGTAGCTATGGCAACGGTTGCTATGGCAACGGTTGCTATGGCAACGGTTGCTATGGCAACGGTTGCTATGGCAACGGTGGCTATTGCAACGGTGGCTATTGCAACAGTTGCTACGGCAACGGTTGCTATTGCAACGGTTGCTATGGCAACGGTTGCTATGGCAGCGGTTGTTATGACAACGGTTGCTATGGTAGCGGTTGCTATGACAACGGTTGCTATGGCAACGGGTGCCATGGCCTCCGCTGCTATGGCAACGGGTGCCATGGCATCCGCTGCTATGGTAACGGCTGCCGTGGCCACAGTTACTATGGCAACGGTTGCCAAGGCAACCGTTGCCATAGCAACCGTTGCCATAGCAACCGTTGCCATAGCAACCGTTGCCATAGCAACCGTTGCCATAGCAACCGTTGCCATAGCAACCGTTGCCATAGCAACCGTTGCCATAGCAACCGTTGCCATAGCAACCGTTGCCATAGCAACCGTTGCCATAGCAACCGTTGCCATAGCAACCGTTGCCATAGCAACCGTTGCTATGGCGATTGCTTCCATGACAACCAGAGCCATGGCAATCGTCGCCATGGAAACCATTGCCATGGCAACCGTTGCCATAATTGCTATGGCACCGGTTGCTAAGGTAAGGGTTGCTATGGCAACGGCTGCTTTGGCAACAGCTGCTTTGGCAACGGCTGCTTTGGCAACGGCTGCTTTGGCAACGGCTGCTTTGGCAACGGTTGCTATGGCAACGGTTGCTATGGCAACGGTTGCTATGGCAACGGTTGCTCTGGCAACGGTTGCTATGGCAACGTTTGCCGTGGCAACGGTTGCCATGGCAACGGTTGCTATGGCAACGGTTGCTATGGCAGCGGTTGCTATGGCAGCGGTTGCTATGGCAGCGCTTGCTATGGCAACGGTTGCTATGCCAACGGTGGCTATGGCAACGGTTGCTATGGCAGCGGTTGCTATGGCAGCGGTTGCTATGGCAGCGGTTGCTATGGCAACGGTTGCTATGGCAACGGTTGCTATGGCAACGGTTGCTATGGCAACAGTTGCTATGGCAACGGTTGCTATGGCAACGGTTGCTATGGCAACGGTTGCTATGGCAACCGTTGCCATAGCAACCGTTGCCATATCACCCGTTAACTTAGCAACTGTTGCCATAACATCCGTTGCCATAGCAACCGTTACCATAGTAACAGTGTCATAGCAACCGTTGCCACAGTAACCGTTGCCATAACAACCATCGCTATGGCAATTGTTGCCATGGCAACGATTGCTATGTCGATTGTTTCCATGACAACCGGTGCCACGGCAATCGTCGCCATGGAAACCATTGCCACAGCGACCGTCGCCATCGCAACCGTCGCCATGGCAACAGTTGCTATAGCAATAATTTCCATGGCAACCGGTGCCATGGCAACAAACATGAAAGCCGAGGCTATGGCGATGGTTACCATGGTGACGGTTGCCAAGTCGACGGTTGCTATGGCAACGGTTGCCATAGCGACGGTATCTGTGGCAACGGTTTCAATGGCGGATTCATATTGTAACGGTTGCTATGGCAACGGTTGCTATGGCAACGGTTGATATGGCAACGGTTGCTATGGCAACGGTTGCTATGGCAACGGTTGCTATGGCAACGGTTGCTATGGCAACGGTTGCTATGGCAATGGTTTCCATGGCGACGATTGCCGTGGCACCGGTTGTCATGGAAACAATCGACATAGCAATCGTTGCCATGGCAACAATTGCCATAGCGATGGTTGCCATAGCAACCGTTGCCATAGCAACCGTTGCCATAGCAACCGTTGCCATAGCAACCGTTGCCATAGCAACCGTTACAATATGAATCCGCCATTGAAACCGTTGCCACAGATACCGTCGCTATGGCAACCGTTGCCATAGCAACCGTCGACTTGGCAACCGTCACCATGGTAACCATCGCCATAGCCTCGGCTTTCATGTTTGTTGCCATGGCACCGGTTGCCATGGAAATTATTGCTATAGCAACTGTTGCCATGGCGACGGTTGCGATGGCGACGGTCGCTGTGGCAATGGTTTCCATGGCGACGATTGCCGTGGCACCGGTTGTCATGGAAACAATCGACATAGCAATCGTTGCCATGGCAACAATTGCCATAGCGATGGTTGTTATGGCAACGGTTACTGTGGCAACGGTTGCTATGACACTGTTACTATGGTAACGGTTGCTATGGCAACGGATGTTATGGCAACAGTTGCTAAGTTAACGGGTGATATGGCAACGGTTGCTATGGCAACGGTTGCCATAGCAACCGTTGCCATAGCAACCGTTGCCATAGCAACTGTTGCCATAGCAACCGTTGCCATAGCAACCGTTGCCATAGCAACCGTTGCCATAGCAACCGCTGCCATAGCAACCGCTGCCATAGCAACCGCTGCCATAGCAAACGTTGCCATAGCCACCGTTGGCATAGCAACCGTTGCCATAGCAAGCGCTGCCATAGCAACCGCTGCCATAGCAACCGCTGCCATAGCAACCGTTGCCATAGCAACCGTTGCCATGGCAACCGTTGCCACGGCAAACGTTGCCATAGCAACCGTTGCCAGAGCAACCGTTGCCATAGCAACCGTTGCCATAGCAACCGTTGCCATAGCAACCGTTGCCATAGCAACCGTTGCCAAAGCAGCCGTTGCCAAAGCAGCCGTTGCCAAAGCAGCCGTTGCCAAAGCAGCTGTTGCCAAAGCAGCCGTTGCCATAGCAACCCTTACCTTAGCAACCGGTGCCATAGCAATTATGGCAACGGTTGCCATGGCAATGGTTTCCATGGCGACGATTGCCATGGCTCTGGTTGTCATGGAAGCAATCGCCATAGCAACGGTTGCTATGGCAACGGTTGCTATGGCAACGGTTGCTATGGCAACGGTTGCTATGGCAACGGTTGCTATGGCAACGGTTGCTATGGCAACGGTTGCTATGGCAACGGTTGCTATGGCAACGGTTGCTATGGCAACGGTTGCTATGGCAACGGTTGCTATGGCAACGGTTGCTATGGCAACGGTTGCTATGGCAACGGTTGCTATGGCAACGGTTGCCTTGGCAACCGTTGCCATAGTAACTGTGGCCACGGCAGCCGTTACCATAGCAGCGGATGCCATGGCACCCGTTGCCATAGCAGCGGAGGCCATGGCACCCGTTGCCATAGCAACCGTTGTCATAGCAACCGCTACCATAGCAACCGTTGTCATAACAACCGCTGCCATAGCAACCGTTGCCATAGCAACCGTTGCAATAGCAACCGTTGCCGTAGCAACTGTTGCAATAGCCACCGTTGCAATAGCCACCGTTGCCATAGCAACCGTTGCCATAGCAACCGTTGCCATAGCAACCATTGCCATAGCAACCGTTGCCATAGCAACCGTTGCCATAGCTACCGTTGCCATAGCAACCGTTGCCATAGCAACCGCTGCCATAGCCACCGTTGGCATAGCAACCGTTGCCATAGCAAGCGCTGCCATAGCAACCGCTGCCATAGCAACCGTTGCCACGGCAACCGTTGCCATAGCAACCGTTGCCATAGCAACCGTTGCCAAGGCAACCGTTGCCAGAGCAACCGTTGCCATAGCAACCGTTGCCATAGCAACCGTTGCCATAGCAACCGTTGCCATAGCAACCGTTGCCATAGCAACCGTTGCCATAGCAACCGTTGCCATAGCAACCGTTGCCATAGCAACCGTTGCCATAGCAACCGTTGCCATAGCAACCGTTGCCATAGCAACCGTTGCCATAGCAACCGTTGCCATGGCAACCGTTGCCATAGCAACCGTTGCCATAGCAACCGTTGCCATAGCAACCGTTGCCATAGCAACCGTTGCCATAGCAACCGTTGCCATAGCAACCGTTGCCAAAGCAGCCGTTGCCAAAGCAGCTGTTGCCAAAGCAGCTGTTGCCAAAGCAGCCGTTGCCATAGCAACCCTTACCTTAGCAACCGGTGCCATAGCAATTATGGCAACGGTTGCCATGGCAATGGTTTCCATGGCGACGATTGCCATGGCTCCGGTTGTCATGGAAGCAATCGCCATAGCAACCGTCGCCATGGCAACCATCGACATGGAAACCGTTGTCATGGAAGCAATCGCCATAGCAACCGTCGCCATGGCAACCATCGACATGGAAACCGTTGTCATAGCAGCCGTTGTCATAGCAACTGTCGTCATGGAAACTGCTGCCATGGCAACGGTTGCCATGGCAACCGTCACCATAGCAACCGTTGTCATGCCAACCGTTTTCATGGAAACCGTCTCGTGGCTACCGCTGCCATGGCAGTGATTTCCAAGGCTACGGTTGCTATGGCAACGGTTGCTATGGCAACGGTTGCTATGGCAACGGTTGCTATGGCAACGGTTTCTATGGCAACGGTTGCTATGGCAACGGTTGCTATGGAAACGGTTGCTATGGCAACGGTTGCTATGGCAAAGGTTGCTATGGCAACGGTTGCTATGGCAACGGTTGCCTTGGCAACGGTTGCTATGGCAACGGTTGCTATGGCAACGGTTGCCTTGGCAACGGTTGCTATGGCAACGGTTGCCGTGGCAACGGTTGCCATGGCAACGGTTGCCGTGGCAACGGTTGCCATGGCAACGGTTGCTATGGCAGCGGTTGCTATGGCAGCGCTTGCTATGGCAACGGTTGCTATGCCAACGGTGGCTATGGCAGCGGATGCTATGGCAACGGTGGCTATTGCAACGGTGGCTATTGCAACAGTTGCTACGGCAACGATTGCTACGGCAACGGTTGCTATTGCAACGGTTGCTATGGCAACGGTTGCTATGGCAGCGGTTGCTATGGCAGCGGTTGTTATGACAACGGTTGCTATGGTAGCGGTTGCTATGACAACGGTTGCTATGGCAAAGGGTGCCATGGCCTCCGCTGCTATGGCAACGGGTGCCATGGCATCCGCTGCTATGGTAACGGCTGCCGTGGCCACAGTTACTATGGCAACGGTTGCCAAGGCAACCGTTGCCATAGCAACCGTTGCCATAGCAACCGTTGCCATATCAACCGTTGCCATAGCAACCGTTGCCATAGCAACCGTTGCCATAGCAACCGTTGCCATAGCAACCGTTGCCATAGCAACCGTTGCCATAGCAACCGTTGCCATAGCAACCGTTACAATATGAATCCGCCATTGAAACCGTTGCCACAGATACCGTCGCTATGGCAACCGTTGCCATAGCAACCGTCGACTTGGCAACCGTCACCATGGTAACCATCGCCATAGCCTCGGCTTTCATGTTTGTTGCCATGGCACCGGTTGCCATGGAAATTATTGCTATAGCAACTGTTGCCATGGCGACGGTTGCGATGGCGACGGTCGCTGTGGCAATGGTTTCCATGGCGACGATTGCCGTGGCACCGGTTGTCATGGAAACAATCGACATAGCAATCGTTACCATGGCAACAATTGCCATAGCGATGGTTGTTATGGCAACGGTTACTGTGGCAACGGTTGCTATGACACTGTTACTATGGTAACGGTTGCTATGGCAACGGATGTTATGGCAACAGTTGCTAAGTTAACGGGTGATATGGCAACGGTTGCTATGGCAACGGTTGCCATAGCAACCGTTGCCATAGCAACCGTTGCCATAGCAACCGTTGCCATAGCAACCGTTGCCATAGCAACCGTTGCCATAGCAACCGTTGCCATAGCAACCGTTGCCATAGCAACCGTTGCCATAGCAACCGTTGCCATAGCAACCGTTGCCATAGCAACCGCTGCCATAGCAACCGCTGCCATAGCAACCGCTGCCATAGCAACCGTTGCCATAGCCACCGTTGGCATAGCAACCGTTGCCATAGCAAGCGCTGCCATAGCAACCGCTGCCATAGCAACCGCTGCCATAGCAACCGTTGCCATAGCAACCGTTGCCATGGCAACCGTTGCCACGGCAACCGTTGCCATAGCAACCGTTGCCAAGGCAACCGTTGCCAGAGCAACCGTTGCCATAGCAACCGTTGCCATAGCAACCGTTGCCAAAGCAGCCGTTGCCAAAGCAGCCGTTGCCAAAGCAGCTGTTGCCAAAGCAGCCGTTGCCATAGCAACCCTTACCTTAGTAACCGGTGCCATAGCAATTATGGCAACGGTTGCCATGGCAATGGTTTCCATGGCGACGATTGCCATGGCTCTGGTTGTCATGGAAGCAATCGCCATAGCAACCGTCGCCATGGCAACCATCGACATGGAAACCGTTGTCATGGAAGCAATCGCCATAGCAACCGTCGCCATGGCAACCATCGACATGGAAACCGTTGTCATAGCAGCCGTTGTCATAGCAACTGTCGTCATGGAAACTGCTGCCATGGCAACGGTTGTCATGCCAACCGTTTTCATGGAAACCGTCTCGTGGCTACCGCTGCCATGGCAGTGATTTCCAAGGCTACGTTTGCCATGGCGATGGTTGTCGGGGCGACGGTTGCCATGGCGACGGTTGCTATGCAACAGTTGCTATGGTAACGGTTGTTATGGCAACGGATGTTTTGGCAACTTGTTGCTATGTTAACGGGTGCCATGGCATCGGTTGCTATGGTAACGGCTGCGGTGGCAACAGTTGCTATGGCAACGGTTGCTATGGCAACTGTTGCTATGGCAACGGTTTCTATGGCAACGGTTGCTATGGCAACGGTTGCTATGGCAAAGGTTGCCATGGCAACGGTTGCTATGGCAACGGTTGCTATGGCAACGGTTGCTATGGCAACGGTTGCTATGGCAACGGTTGCTATGGCAACGGTTGCTATGGCAACGGTTGCTATGGCAACGATTGCTATGGCAACGGTTGCTATGGCAACGGTTGCTATGGCAACGGTTGCTATGGCAACGGTTGCTATGGCAACGGTTGCTATGGCAACGGTTGCTATGGCAACGGTTGCTATGGCAACGGTTACTATGGTAATGGTTGCTATGGCAACGGTTACTATGGTAATGGTTGCTATGGCAGCGGTTGCTATGGCAACGGTTGCTATGGCAACGGTTGCTATGGCAATGGTTGCTATGGCAATGGTTGCTATGGCAACGGTTGCCATGGCAACCGTTGCCATATCACCCGTTAACTTAGCAACTGTTGCCATAACATCCGTTGCCATAGCAACCGTTACCATAGTAACAGTGTCATAGCAACCGTTGCCACAGTAACCGTTGCCATAACAACCATCGCTATGGCAATTGTTGCCATGGCAACGATTGCTATGTCGATTGTTTCCATGACAACCGGTGCCACGGCAATCGTCGCCATGGAAACCATTGCCACAGCGACCGTCGCCATCGCAACCGTCGCCATGGCAACAGTTGCTATAGCAATAATTTCCATGGCAACCGGTGCCATGGCAACAAACATGAAAGCCGAGGCTATGGCGATGGTTACCATGGTGACGGTTGCCAAGTCGACGGTTGCTATGGCAACGGTTGCCATAGCGACGGTTTCAATGGCGGATTCATATTTCCAAATAACAAAACGTATCTTCAACATATCAGAGCCACAGCCTTAATTTTTTTCCGCAGTATCAAATACTTTTGTTTCGAAGTGTTCTATGAATAGGCTCGCAGTTATAGGAGATAACGAAGACTTGTAAAGGGTCTGGCAGAAAGAATGCATGGACTTCGAACATTGTTGATGGGGATAAAAAAGTGTGGTGGGGCTTCAAACTCAAAAGGTTTCAGTATGCCAGCATGTCTTGGTCAGGCGAAGAGCGTGCGTTCGTTGTTGAAGCTTATTTTAAAAATGGCGTTTCTGTCATTTCAACACAACGAGCGTTCAGGCTACGTAATGCGATTATTCATTTGGTAGTTGACTTTCGCGCAACAGGTTCAAGAATTAAACAAAAACCTCCTGGCAAAATGTTGAAAGATCTTAATCTTAACTCTGTTG
Source organism: Melolontha melolontha (assembly GCA_935421215.2). Lineage (NCBI taxonomy): Eukaryota > Metazoa > Arthropoda > Insecta > Coleoptera > Scarabaeidae > Melolontha > Melolontha melolontha. Next base: position 92,035,586 of record OW285239.1, read on the forward strand.
AGCGATCGCCGTATCGTTCCCCATTGAATCAAGCGGCTATTTTGCAATTGTCCGACAGAAGCTTTAGGCGAAACCTTAAGTTCCATCCTTACAAGATGGTTCTTGTTCGTGGGTTACATGAGACTGACTTTCTAAAGCGTGTGCATGCGTGTCAGGTCATTCTTCAAAACGTGCCGAAAAATGCAATTTTATTGACCAGTGATGAATCTCACTTCCACTTATCCGATTTTGTGAATAACCAAAGTTACCGTTATTAGGCAGCCGAAAATTCTCATGAACTTCATGAAAAACCCCTGCACAGCCAGCGAGTGACAGTGTGGGCGATGATATCTGCATTTGGAGTGTGGGAGCCTTACTTTCTTGAAGAGAATGGCGCGGCTGTTACAGTGACATCCGCTCGTTATGCCCACATGTTACAAACCTTTATGCAACCAAAATTGCAGTAGTACGATGGTGAGGTATGATTTCAACAAGATTGAGCCACTCCGCACACATCACGTGCAATCATGCAAGTTTTAAATTAGATGTTCCTAGGCCGCATTATTTCACATCGCGGCGACTTAGCATGGCCGCCGCACTCACCCGATCTCGCGCCATTTGACTTTTTCTCTGGGGTTACCTGAAAGAAAAAGTGTAGACCAACTTTTCTCAAATCATTAATGCCTCGAAAGAAGTAATCCGAGCTGAAATGGCAAGGATACCGCCTGATATGACAGCGCCCGTTAAGCAAAACCTCAAAATCGCCTAACTCGCTGTTTCGCAAACGAGGTAGGCCATTTGGAAGACATCATTTATCATATATAAACTTTAACATACTACAAACATTATGCAAAATAAAAATTTTTGATTTATTATTTCCATGTCGACTGTTACCATGGTGACGGTTGCCACGGCGAAGTTTGCCATAGCATCTGCTTCCATGGCGACGGTTGCGATGGCGAAGGTTGCTATGGCAATGGTTTCCATAGCGACGGTTGCCATGGCACCGGTAGCCATGGACACTATTGTCATAGCAACCGTTGCCATAGCAACCGTCACCATGGCAACCGTCGACATGGAAATCGTGTTCATAGCAAACGTCGCCATGGAAACAGTTGCCCTAGCAACCGTCGACTTGTAAACAGTTGCCATAGCAATAGTCGCCATTGAAACCGTTGCCACAGATACCGTCGCTATTGCAACCGTTGCCATAGCAACCGTCGACTTGGCAAACGTCATCATTGCGATTTTCATTTAAATTCCTGTTGTCTTGACCATTACGCGGCTTAGTAAACGATCCATTCTCGACCAAATTTCTGTCGAGATCTAGAAAAATGGTACGATGAGGCTGTTGTCGTTCTGGATATAATTGTAGATATCTTGTACTCGATACTGTTGAATTTCGGTTCGAAGAATAAAAAATACTTATCATATTTCGTTTCTCTTCGTTAGTGTATGACATTTTTGTATTATTAATGAACAATGAATGAAATGTTTGACAGATTGAAATTCCATGGCTACCTTATTTAATCTTATAATTTATTCTTTCAAATAAAACCTAATGTCAAAAGCTTTAGTCAGCATGTGGTACATGGTTGAAATCAGAAAAAAAACACTTTCTGAAGATATCTAAATCCAATATGGCGCCTATAAGAAATTAGATAGTTAATGATGGCCAGAAAGAAACGAAACGTCGTATAAAAATTTCGAGTACACCACTGGATAGAGGTTTAGAAATAGCCACAAGGATGTGTTTTTATATTTTCTCTACAAGGCCAAATGTCGGTGGTACAGGTAAAAGAAGAAAATGGGGTTTTCGCGTTTTTTTTTTAATAACGAAGGTCATTTGTCACAGGTCTATTTTCTTTACGGATTTATAACAAACACAAAATTTAACAACATTGCCAAATTTAAACCTATACCCTATCTCCAATAATAAGCGAGACCCCCATGGTGAGGGCCGAAAATGAATCAGCCTGTATATACAGTGTGGTCATAAAGTTTGGAACCAAGCTTATAACTGCATTATTTTACATTTTTAGGAAAAATGCTCGGACAGGTAAATTTTCTTTTTAAAAACGCCATCTTTTGACATACAATTTTTTTCTATGACATCATTGGTTTTCGAGTGATGACGTTATCGACACTTTCTTTAAATGGCAACCATATTATTTTTTCTCGTTTTTGGTAGATCTTTATATCCACCAAATAGTGATATAAAACAATTGGTATGTTGCATCATAATTTTTTTCAAAAAATGATTTAACTTTAGAAAAAATTGCGAAAATTTTATATTTGTACAAAATTAAAATTAAATTAAAAAAAATTCATCTGAACTTAAATTTATTGTAGCAGTTAACGTAAATTTTCAAAATGGACCCCACCAACCAACTGACACTGTCCCAGCCGAGTGTAAACACTTCGTATACTCGCCTCAATTATGTCTGGGGATATTTGTGTAAGTTCTACGCGAATTCGTTCTTTTAAAACTTCTAAATTTTTCGGTTTGTTAAAATACACTTTCGATTTCAAATAACCCCACAAAAAAAAATCTAACGGAGTCAGGTCAGGAGAACGAGGTGGCCATTCTATGGCGCCTCTCCGTCCAATCCATTTATTGGGAAATATTTCGTCAAGATAGTGGCGAACCTCTACACCATAATGGGGAGGCGCCCCATCTTGTTGAAACCAAATATTTGGATGGGGTACATCACCATCCTCGTGATTTGGGAAAATAACAGCGAGCGCTGCAACCAGTTCAAATCTTAAAAATCATAAATATTGCACAGCAGTCAAATTTCCTTCAAAAAAATATGGGCCTAAAATGCGTCGTCCAATCATTCCTACCCATATGTTAACTTTTCCTCTGCGCTGAGTATGACACGCTTGAGTCCAATGCAGATTGTTCTGCGACCAATATCTACAATTATGACGGTGAACAGATCCATTTAGGCAGAACGTAGCTTCATCTGAGAAGATGATGTTTTCCAAGAAATTTGGATTTTGGTCACAACGTAACATTACGTCTTCACAGAACTGCAGTCGACGATCTTCGTCATCCTCATGTAATTCCTGTACAAGTTGAACATAGCAACCGTTGCCATAGCAACCGTTGCCATAGCAACCGTTGCCATAGCAACCGTTGCCATAGCAACCATTGCCATAGCAACCGCTGCCATAGCAACCGCTGCCATAGCAACCGTTGCCATAGCATCCGCTGCCATAGCCACCGTTGGCATAGCAACCGTTGCCATAGCAAGCGCTGCCATAGCAACCGCTGCCATAGCAACCGTTGCCATGGCAACCGTTGCCATTGCAACCGTTGCCATGGCAACCGTTGCCACGGCAACCGTTGCCATAGCAACCGTTGCCAAGGCAACCGTTGCCAGAGCAACCGTTGCCATAGCAACCGTTGCCATAGCAACCGTTGCCAAAGCAGCCGTTGCCAAAGCAGCCGTTGCCAAAGCAGCTGTTGCCAAAGCAGCCGTTGCCATAGCAACCCTTACCTTAGTAACCGGTGCCATAGCAATTATGGCAACGGTTGCCATGGCAATGGTTTCCATGGCGACGATTGCCATGGCTCTGGTTGTCATGGAAGCAATCGCCATAGCAACCGTCGCCATGGCAACCATCGACATGGAAACCGTTGTCATGGAAGCAATCGCCATAGCAACCGTCGCCATGGCAACCATCGACATGGAAACCGTTGTCATAGCAGCCGTTGTCATAGCAACTGTCGTCATGGAAACTGCTGCCATGGCAACGGTTGCCATGGCAACCGTCACCATAGCAACCGTTGTCATGCCAACCGTTTTCATGGAAACCGTCTCGTGGCTACCGCTGCCATGGCAGTGATTTCCAAGGCTACGTTTGCCATGGCGATGGTTGTCGGGGCGACGGTTGCCATGGCGACGGTTGCTATGCAACAGTTGCTATGGTAACGGTTGTTATGGCAACGGATGTTTTGGCAACTTGTTGCTATGTTAACGGGTGCCATGGCATCGGTTGCTATGGTAACGGCTGCGGTGGCAACAGTTGCTATGGCAACGGTTGCTATGGCAACGGTTGCTATGGCAACGGTTGCTATGGCAAAGGATGCTATGGCAACGGTTGCTATGGCAACGGTTGCTATGGCAACGGTTGCTATGGCAACGGTTGCTATGGCAACGGTTGCTATGGCAACGGTTGCTATGGCAACGGTTGCTATGGCAACGGTTGCTATGGCAACGGTTGCTATGGCAACGGTTGCTATGGCAACGGTTGCTATGGCAACGGTTACTATGGTAATGGTTGCTATGGCAACGGTTACTATGGTAATGGTTGCTATGGCAGCGGTTGCTATGGCAACGGTTGCTATGGCAACGGTTGCTATGGCAACGGTTGCTATGGCAATGGTTGCTATGGCAATGGTTGCTATGGCAACGGTTGCTATGGCAACGGTTGCCATGGCAACCGTTGCCATATCACCCGTTAACTTAGCAACTGTTGCCATAACATCCGTTGCCATAGCAACCGTTACCATAGTAACAGTGTCATAGCAACCGTTGCCACAGTAACCGTTGCCATAACAACCATCGCTATGGCAATTGTTGCCATGGCAACGATTGCTATGTCGATTGTTTCCATGACAACCGGTGCCACGGCAATCGTCGCCATGGAAACCATTGCCACAGCGACCGTCGCCATCGCAACCGTCGCCATGGCAACAGTTGCTATAGCAATAATTTCCATGGCAACCGGTGCCATGGCAACAAACATGAAAGCCGAGGCTATGGCGATGGTTACCATGGTGACGGTTGCCAAGTCGACGGTTGCTATGGCAACGGTTGCCATAGCGACGGTATCTGTGGCAACGGTTTCAATGGCGGATTCATATTTCCAAATAACAAAACGTATCTTCAACATATCAGAGCCACAGCCTTAATTTTTTTCCGCAGTATCAAATACTTTTGTTTCGAAGTGTTCTATGAATAGGCTCGCAGTTATAGGAGATAACGAAGACTTGTAAAGGGTCTGGCAGAAAGAATGCATGGACTTCGAACATTGTTGATGGGGATAAAAAAGTGTGGTGGGGCTTCAAACTCAAAAGGTTTCAGTATGCCAGCATGTCTTGGTCAGGCGAAGAGCGTGCGTTCGTTGTTGAAGCTTATTTTAAAAATGGCGTTTCTGTCATTTCAACACAACGAGCGTTCAGGCTACGTAATGCGATTATTCATTTGGTAGTTGACTTTCGCGCAACAGGTTCAAGAATTAAACAAAAACCTCCTGGCAAAATGTTGAAAGATCTTAATCTTAACTCTGTTGAGCGATCGCCGTATCGTTCCCCATTGAATCAAGCGGCTATTTTGCAATTGTCCGACAGAAGCTTTAGGCGAAACCTTAAGTTCCATCCTTACAAGATGGTTCTTATTCGTGGGTTACATGAGACTGACTTTCTAAAGCGTGTGCATGCGTGTCAGGTCATTCTTCAAAACGTGCCGAAAAATGCAATTTTATTGACCAGTGATGAATCTCACTTCCACTTATCCGATTTTGTGAATAACCAAAGTTACCGTTATTAGGCAGCCGAAAATTCTCATGAACTTCATGAAAAACCCCTGCACAGCCAGCGAGTGACAGTGTGGGCGATGATATCTGCATTTGGAGTGTGGGAGCCTTACTTTCTTGAAGAGAATGGCGCGGCTGTTACAGTGACATCCGCTCGTTATGCCCACATGTTACAAACCTTTATGCAACCAAAATTGCAGTAGTACGATGGTGAGGTATGATTTCAACAAGATAGAGCCACTCCGCACACATCACGTGCAATCATGCAAGTTTTAAATTAGATGTTCCTAGGCCGCATTATTTCACATCGCGGCGACTTAGCATGGCCGCCGCACTCACCCGATCTCGCGCCATTTGACTTTTTCTCTGGGGTTACCTGAAAGAAAAAGTGTAGACCAACTTTTCTCAAATCATTAATGCCTCGAAAGAAGTAATCCGAGCTGAAATGGCAAGGATACCGCCTGATATGACAGCGCCCGTTAAGCAAAACCTCAAAATCGCCTAACTCGCTGTTTCGCAAACGAGGTAGGCCATTTGGAAGACATCATTTATCATATATAAACTTTAACATACTACAAACATTATGCAAAATAAAAATTTTTGATTTATTATTTCCATGTCGACTGTTACCATGGTGACGGTTGCCACGGCGAAGTTTGCCATAGCATCTGCTTCCATGGCGACGGTTGCGATGGCGAAGGTTGCTATGGCAATGGTTTCCATAGCGACGGTTGCCATGGCACCGGTAGCCATGGACACTATTGTCATAGCAACCGTTGCCATAGCAACCGTCACCATGGCAACCGTCGACATGGAAATCGTGTTCATAGCAAACGTCGCCATGGAAACAGTTGCCCTAGCAACCGTCGACTTGTAAACAGTTGCCATAGCAATAGTCGCCATTGAAACCGTTGCCACAGATACCGTCGCTATTGCAACCGTTGCCATAGCAACCGTCGACTTGGCAAACGTCATCATTGCGATTTTCATTTAAATTCCTGTTGTCTTGACCATTACGCGGCTTAGTAAACGATCCATTCTCGACCAAATTTCTGTCGAGATCTAGAAAAATGGTACGATGAGGCTGTTGTCGTTCTGGATATAATTGTAGATATCTTGTACTCGATACTGTTGAATTTCGGTTCGAAGAATAAAAAATACTTATCATATTTCGTTTCTCTTCGTTAGTGTATGACATTTTTGTATTATTAATGAACAATGAATGAAATGTTTGACAGATTGAAATTCCATGGCTACCTTATTTAATCTTATAATTTATTCTTTCAAATAAAACCTAATGTCAAAAACTTTAGTCAGCATGTGGTACATGGTTGAAATCAGAAAAAAAACACTTTCTGAAGATATCTAAATCCAATATGGCGCCTATAAGAAATTAGATAGTTAATGATGGCCAGAAAGAAACGAAACGTCGTATAAAAATTTCGAGTACACCACTGGATAGAGGTTTAGAAATAGCCACAAGGGTGTGTTTTTATATTTTCTCTACAAGGCCAAATGTCGGTGGTACAGGTAAAAGAAGAAAATGGGGTTTTCGCGTTTTTTTTTTAATAACGAAGGTCATTTGTCACAGGTCTATTTTCTTTACGGATTTATAACAAACACAAAATTTAACAACATTGCCAAATTTAAACCTATACCCTATCTCCAATAATAAGCGAGACCCCCATGGTGAGGGCCGAAAATGAATCAGCCTGTATATACAGTGTGGTCATAAAGTTTGGAACCAAGCTTATAACTGCATTATTTTACATTTTTAGGAAAAATGCTCGGACAGGTAAATTTTCTTTTTAAAAACGCCATCTTTTGACATACAATTTTTTTCTATGACATCATTGGTTTTCGAGTGATGACGTTATCGACACTTTCTTTAAATGGCAACCATATTATTTTTTCTCGTTTTTGGTAGATCTTTATATCCACCAAATAGTGATATAAAACAATTGGTATGTTGCATCATAATTTTTTTCAAAAAATGATTTAACTTTAGAAAAAATTGCGAAAATTTTATATTTGTACAAAATTAAAATTAAATTAAAAAAAATTCATCTGAACTTAAATTTATTGTAGCAGTTAACGTAAATTTTCAAAATGGACCCCACCAACCAACTGACACTGTCCCAGCCGAGTGTAAACACTTCGTATACTCGCCTCAATTATGTCTGGGGATATTTGTGTAAGTTCTACGCGAATTCGTTCTTTTAAAACTTCTAAATTTTTCGGTTTGTTAAAATACACTTTCGATTTCAAATAACCCCACAAAAAAAAATCTAACGGAGTCAGGTCAGGAGAACGAGGTGGCCATTCTATGGCGCCTCTCCGTCCAATCCATTTATTGGGAAATATTTCGTCAAGATAGTGGCGAACCTCTACACCATAATGGGGAGGCGCCCCATCTTGTTGAAACCAAATATTTGGATGGGGTACATCACCATCCTCGTGATTTGGGAAAATAACAGCGAGCGCTGCAACCAGTTCAAATCTTAAAAATCATAAATATTGCACAGCAGTCAAATTTCCTTCAAAAAAATATGGGCCTAAAATGCGTCGTCCAATCATTCCTACCCATATGTTAACTTTTCCTCTGCGCTGAGTATGACACGCTTGAGTCCAATGCAGATTGTTCTGCGACCAATATCTACAATTATGACGGTGAACAGATCCATTTAGGCAGAACGTAGCTTCATCTGAGAAGATGATGTTTTCCAAGAAATTTGGATTTTGGTCACAACGTAACATTACGTCTTCACAGAACTGCAGTCGACGATCTTCGTCATCCTCATGTAATTCCTGTACAAGTTGAACTTTGTAAGGACGATAGTGTTCTTTTTTAAATAAGTTGACGACAAATGATTGAGCCACCTGATTGGCTAACGCAAGTTGTCTGGTGGAAACATGATGCCTTTCTTCTGCTTCTAGAAGCACATTTAATTTCACATCTTCTCCTACTTGAGGTCTACCTTGCCGTGGTCGATCTTTTACGGATCCAGTTTCGGTAAACTTTCCAACTAGTTTTGTCACCGTAGACCTGGTAATTGGAGGTCTATCAGGGTGTTCATGGTTAAACAATTCGCATGCTTCTGCATGCGTTCTTTGTCTGTCCCCATACCCAACCATAATTAAAATTTCGATTCTTTCTCGCTCAGATAAATGTGCCATTTTTTATATTAGCGAAAATGAACAATTTTTACGCAATATCTCAAAAATTTAACGTCCAAAATAAAAGTAAATAATTCAAAAATGTTGTCGCCATAGAAACAATTTCAAACTAAATTTTTGTACATAAATTGTATAAAAAGAAGCAAGAATGTCATAAAGAAATATCTTGCAAAAAAGTGCGTGTTTTTGTTTTTGTACATTTTTTGCATAGTAACATGAGTATGTACATGTGGTTTTGACGATCCGGTTTGTTCAAGAAGAATATTTAAGTCCTCACACAAGACAGAAGTGTGAAAAAACTTACTTACATATTTCAGTAAATTTTGTAAACTTAATTAGTTTTTGAAATCTTCAATTTTTGGGCGATAATTTTAATTAAGAAATGGTCTGCCACATCATGTCAATTTTTTAAATAAATTAAACTTCTTTGGCCCTTTTTTGTGAAACTATTTAATGTTAAATAAGATTTTTTAATAAGTAATTGGCCGATTGGGAAGACGAATTTCTTTTGACCTGGAGCGAATAACGCAGATTACTATTGATCGCAAAGCATTTACACACGGCTAAAACAGTGTCAGTTGGTTGGTGGGGTCCATTTTGAAAATTTACGTTAACTGTTACAATAAATTTAAGTTCAGATGTATTTTTTTTAATTTAATTTTAATTTTGTACAAAAATAAAATTTTCGCATTTTTTTCTAAATTTATACCATATTTTCAAAAAAATTGTGATGCAACATACCAATTGTTTTATATCACTATTTGGTGGATATAAATATCTACCAAAAACGAGAAAAAAATAATATGGTTGCCATTTAAAGAAAGTGTTGATAACGTCATCACTCGAAAACCAATGACGTCATAGAAAAAAATTGTATGTCAAAAGATGGCGTTTTAAAAAAGAAAATTTACCTGTCCGAGCGTTTTTCCTAAAAATGTAAAATAATGCGGTTATAAGCTTGGTTCCAAACTTTATGACCACACTGTATATATACGAGGGTGTATCAAAATATAACGTGATTGGTGCTATACGTTCTTTCACAACTATATTTTTATAACACATAGAATAGAACAAGAAACCCCCATCTCTAATGTACTTATCCTCAAGTAGGCTTTAATTTAACTTTTGACGTTTATTACAAATTAATTACTGTATTGTCAGTGTTTGGCGTACCCATCGAAAAATGAGAGCGGAGCAAAGATATGCAATAAAAGTTTGTGTTCGGTTGGGTAAAACTCCAACTGAAACTTTTAAAATTACTAAAACTACATACCCAGATGATTGCATTGTTCCATGTAATCCTGTGTCCCTCTTTCCAGGCATACTTAGCTAGATTTGTCGATTTTTCTCATTCGGACCACTTTCTGATATTCTTTGATCCTAAGTTGCAAAGGTTTCCCTGTTTCTCCTATGTATTTTCTTCAAAATTCGCATGGTACTTCGTATATACAATCTTTGGTTCTCCGATTTTCATTATCTGGTTTTGTTCACGTCAGTGTGGATCCGATGGTGTTTGTTGTCTTCATAGCTGTTCTGATCCTATAGTCATTGCCTATTCTTCTGATTTTTTCTGATAGGCTCTTGATATACGGGATTACCGTGGTGCGCACGCTCTGCTGCCGTTATTCTTGTGTTACTTTATTCTCCCTAGCTTTTGACAGTGTATTTTCTATATATCCATTTTGCGATAATACGTTTCTTCCGTTCTTTAGCACCTCTTCTCTATCCCTTTCATCTAAGCAGATGTTGTTCGATCTGTCGTATAAGCATCTGGCTATTCCAACTTTAATATTGTGTGGATGGTTGAATTCATAGTAAAGGTACTGTCCTGTGTGCGTTGGCTTTCTATATACTTCAGTTGTGACTATGCCGTCTGTGATTTTACGTACTAGGACGTCCAGAAGTGGAATCTTGTTTTCCTTTTCCACTTTCATAGTAAATTTGATAGATTCTTCTACGAGTATGTTATTGAGATGTTCGAGGAATCCATTTGGCTGTTCTTCCTCATGTGGTCATACGACGAAAGTGTCATCTACATATCTGAAGCACATTTTTGGCTGTAGTGCATATGTATTTATCGCTCTCTGTTCAAATTCTTATATATATATATATATATATATATATATATATATTGAAATATAACGTATATGAACACTAGCCACCACGTTATATAATAGAACTGTAGAAAATAATTAAGATTATGTAATTTTTAAATATTGAACCCGCTAGTAAAGTTCAATATTCGACCTATAGATGTAGCTAAGGTTTGAGTTTACAGATATCGCGACAATTAGGGGCAAAAACATAAATAATACGTAAATTAAATAACTAATACTTAACTTAATCGGTCCTTTCAAGGTACATAATCTTCATGTTATAATCTTTAAATATATTATTAAATGGGCGCCAACTAGTTCAGTTCGATGAAGTGAATTTATAGTTTAATAATAATAAAAGTGCGGGTCTGGTACTTAGTGTAATATAGATGTGTGTGAATAAACAAGTTAATATATAGAGAGAAGAATAAATAAATGATTTAATTAATAACTTTCCCTTTCAAAGGTAAGTGTTTACAATAGATACATGATACATTAACCTATATATGGTCACGTGTTCATGTTATGTTTTAAAAATTAGGTTAATTTTATTTTAATGAAATGATACATAACTAAATTGACTAAATTTACTTGAATTAAAACACAAGGGAACTGTATTTTTCTGATATTGAGGTATACTTATTGATAATAAGAGTGTTTTGCATAAAATTGATAATATCAAACGATTGTGTTTAAATATTAATATAAATAATTTTGATGTTGTAGAAAATAGATTAAAAAGGTACTCAAGTTTGGTAGATTGAGGCTTCTGGATATTCAAACGGTTTCAGGATCCTTTTCTACGGGATAAAGGTTCTGATTAAGGGATAAAGCAGGTAGCGTCCCTCGGGATAGGATATTCGTTTAATATCTTCTAGGTAGGAGTTTGGATTGGATCTTGCGTCTATCGAAGCTTTAAAGGTTGGTTATTCGTAGGATATGACTTCGGGTATGGAAATTGTACTTAATTTAATAAATTTTAACTTAATTCTTGGAACTCTTTTTAAAATATGTCGACCCGTGCAAATTAAAATTCAACAACCCAGGCTTCTTATTCGTTAATTCATGTTTGTACTTTTTAATCTAATTTTAATATTTCTATAGCAATCTATAGCATTCTGTAGCAATCGTTGCCGTAGCAACTGTTGCCATAGCAACCGTTGCCATAGCAAGCGTTGCCATAGCAACCGTTGCCGCGGTTGCCGCGCAACGGTTTCCATGAAAGCGGTTGCCATGACAACGGTTTCCGTGTCGACGGTTGCTATGACAACGGCTGCTATGACAACGGTGGCTATGGTAGCGGTTGCTATGACAACGGTTGCCATGGCAACGGTTGCCATGGCAACGGTTGCCATGGCAACGGTTGCTATGGCAACGGTTGCTATGGCAACGGTTGCTATGGCAACGGTTGCCGTGGCAACGGTTGCTATGGCAACGGTTACTATGGCAATGGTTGCTATGGCAACCGTTGCCATAGCCACCGTTGGCATAGCAACCATTGCAATAGCCACCGTTGCCATAGCAACCGTTGCCATAGCAACCGTTGCCATAGCCACCGTTGTCATAGCCACCGTTGTCATAGCAACCGTTGTCATAGCAACCGTTGCAATAGCAACCGTTGCAATAGCCACCGTTGCCATAGCAACCGTTGCCATAGCAACCGTTGCCATAGCCGTTGCTATGCCTGCAGTTTTCATAGCAACCGTTGCCATAGCAACCGTTGTCATAGCAACCGTTGCCATAGCAACCGTTGCCATAGCAACCGTTGCCATAGCAACCGTTGCCATAGCAACCGTTGCCATAGCAACCGTTGCCATAGCAACCGTTGCCATAGCAACCGTTGCCATAGCAACCGTTGCCATAGCAACCGTTGCCATAGCAACCGTTGCCATAGCAACCGTTGCCATAGCAACCGTTGCCATGGTAACCGCTTTCATGGAAACCGTCGCGTGGCAACCGCTGCTATGGCAGTGATTTTCATGTCTACGTTTGCCATGGCGATGGTTGTCGGGGCGACGGTTGCCATGGCGACGGTTGTCACAGCGACGGTTGCTATGCAACAGTTGCTATGGTAACGGTTGTTATGGCAACGGATGTTATGGCAACGGTTGCTATGGCAACGGTTGCTATGGCAACGGTTGCTATGGCAACGGTTGCTATGGCAACGGTTGCTATGGTAACGGCTGCGGTGGCAGCAGTTACTATGGCAACTGCAGCCATAGCAACGGCTATGGCAACGGTTGCTATGGCAACGGTGGCTATTGTAACGGTGGCTATTGTAACGGTGGCTATGGCAACGGTTGCTATGGCAACGGTTGCTATGGCAACGGTTGCTATGGCAACGGTTGCTATGGCAACGGTTGCTACGGCAACTGTTGCTACGGCAACGGTTGCTAGGACAACGGTTGCTATGACAACGGTTGCTATGACAACGGTTGCTATGACAACGGTTGCTATGGCAACGGTTGCTATGGCAACGGTTGCTATGGCAACGGTGGCTATTGCAACGGTTGCTATGGCAACGGTTGCCATGGCAACGGTTGCCATGGCAACGGTTGCCATGGCAACGGTTGCTATGACAACGGTTGCTATGACAACGGTTGCTATGACAACGGTTGCTATGGCAACGGTTGCTATGGCAACGGTTGCTATGGCAACGGTGGCTATTGCAACGGTTGCTATGGCAACGGTTGCGATGACAACGGTTGCGATGACAACGGTGGCTATTGCAACGGTTGCTATGGCAACGGTTGCTATGGCAACGGTTGCTATGGCAACGGTTGCTATGGCAACGGTTGCTATGGCAACGGTTGCTATGGCAACGGTTGCTATGACAACATTTGCTATGGCAGCGGTTGCTATGGCAACTGTTGCTATGGCAACGGTTGCTATGGCAACTGTTGCTATGGCAGCGGTTGCTATGGCAACGTTTGCTATGGCAACGGTTGCTATGGCAACGGTTGCTATGGCAACGTTTGCTATGGCAACGGTTGCTATGGCAATGGTTGCTTTGGCAACGGTTGCTATGGCAATGGTTGCTTTGGCAATGGTTGCTTTGGCAATGGTTGCTATGGCAACGGTTGCTATGGCAACGGTTGCTATGGCAACGGTTGCTATGGCAACGGTTGCTATGGCAACGTTTGCTATGGCAACGGTTGCTATGGCAACGGTTGCTATGGCAACGGTTGTTATGACAACAGTTGCTATGGCAGCGGTTGCTATGGCAACTGTTGCTATGGCAACGGTTGCTATGGCAACGGTTGCTATGGCAACGGTTGCTATGGCAACGGTTGCTATGGCAACGGTTGCTATGGCAACGGTTGCTATGGCAACGGTTGCTATGGCAACGGTGGCTATGGCAACGGTGGCTATGGCAGCGGTTGCTATGGCAACGGTTGCTATGGCAACGGTTGCTATGGCCACAGCAACTGTTGTCATAACAACCGTTGCCATAGCAACCGTTACCATAGCAACCGTTGCCATAGCAACCGTTGCCATAGCAACCGTTGCCATAGCAACCGTTGCCATAGCAACCGTTGCCATAGCAACCGTTGCCATAGCAACCGTTGCCATAGCAACAGTTGCCATAGCAACCACTGCCATAGCAACCATTGCCATAGCAACCGTTGCCATAGCAACAGTTGCCATAGCAACCATTGCCATAGCAACCATTGCCATAGCAACCGTTGCCATAGCAACCGTTGCCATAGCAACCGTTGCCATAGCAACCGTTGCCATAGCAACCGTTGCCATAGCAACCGTTGCCATAGCAACCGTTGCCATAGCAACCGTTGCCGTAGCAACCGTTGCCGTAGCAACCGTTGCCATAGCAACCGTTGCCATAGCAACCATTGTCATAGCAACCGTTGCAATAGCCACCGTTGTCATAGCAACCGTTGTCATAGCAACCGTTGTCATAGCAACCGTTGCCATAGCAACCGTCGACACGGAAACCGTTGTCATGGTAACCGCTTTCATGGAAACAGTCGCGTGTCAACCGCTGCTATAGCAGTGATTTTCATGGCTACGTTTGCCATGGCGATTGTTGTCGGGGCGACGGTTGCCATGGCGACGGTTGTCAGAGCGACGGTTGCTATGCAACAGTTGCTATGGTAACGGTTGTTATGGCAACGGATGTTATGGCAACGGTTGCTAAGGCAACGGTTGCTATGGCAACGGTTGCTATGGCAACGGTTGCTATGGCAACGGTTGCTATGGCAACGGTTGCTATGGCAACGGTTGCTATGGCAACGGCTGCGGTGGCAACTGTTACTATGGCAACGGCTGCTATGGAAACCGTTGACATAGCAATCGTTGCCATAGCAACCGTTGCCATAGCAACCGTTGCCATAGCAACCGTTGCCATAGCAACCGTTGCCATAGCAACTGTTGCCATAGCAACCGTTGCCATAGCCACCGTTGTCATATCAACCGTTGCAATAGCCACCGTTGCCATAGCAACAGTTGGCATAGCAACCGTTGCCATAGCCACCGTTGTCATAACAACCGTTGCCATAGCAACCGTTGCCATAGCAACTATGGCAACGGTTGCTATTACAATGGTTTCCATGGCGACGATTGCCAGGGCACCGGTTGTCATGGAAAGAATCGCCATGGCAACCATCGACATGGAAACCGTTGTCATAGCAGCCGTTGTCATAACAACAATCGCCATGGAAACTGCTGGCATGGCAACGGTTGCCATAGCAACCGTCGATACGGAAACCGTTGTCATGGCAACCGCTTTCATGGAAACCGTCGCGTGGCAACCGCTGCTATGGCAGTGATTTTCATGGCTACGTTTGCCATGGCGATGGTTGTCGGGGCGACAACCTTTTGCGACTGCCATTGGCGACTGTTGTTAGAAATTTCTTAAATCAGGAGTTTGCCAACCGTTGGATTGGAAATAGGGGAGTTGTTGAATGGCCTGCGAGATCACCTGATTTAAGTCCGCTAGATTTTTTTTTATGGGGATAAGTTAAAAATAATATTTATAAATTAGATGCGCCACAAAACATTGAAGAATTACGAGACAGACTTCAGAATGCCTTCGATGCAGTTCCTAGAAGAACTATACAAAGGGCAGTACAAAATGCCAGAAGGCGTGCCCAATTGTGCATTACCGAAGATGGCCAGATAATTGAACATTTACTGTAATTGTTTATTGTTTACTTTTCTATGTATTTTTATTTATGTTTTTGTTATCTTGTACTCGCTACTGTTGAATTTCGTTTCGAAAAATAAAAAAATACTTATCATATGTCGTTTCTCTTCGTTAGTGTATGACATTTTTGTATTAACAACCAACAACCAACAATAAATGAAATGTTTGACAGATTGAAATTCCAAAGGCTACCTTATTTAATCTTATAATTTATTCTTTCAAATAAAACCTAATGTCAAAAACTATAGTCAGCATGTGGTACATGGTTGAAATCAGAAAAGAAAACTCTTTCTGAAGATGTCTAAATCCAATATGGCGCCTATAAGAAATTAGATAGTTGATGATGGCCAGATAGAAACGAAACGTCGTATAAAAATTTAGAGTACACCACTGGATAGAGGTTTAGAAATGGCCACAAGGATGTGTTTTTATTTTTTCATTTGTCACAGGTCTATTTTCTTTACGGATTTATAACAAACACAAAATTTAACAACTTTGCCAAATTTAAACCTATACTCTATCTCCAATAATAAGAGAGATCCCCATGGTGAGGGCCGAAAATGAATCAGTCTGTATATATATATATATATATATATATATATATATATAATAACTTCGTGACCTTGGTATGATATGGTAAACCTAATCAGTAGGCGATTAAAGGTCTGTATATTACTTCAAAATATATGTATTTAAAAAACTCTACATGTTTCGGCTGTGTACGCCTTTATCAAGAGAATACAAAATATGAATTCATATTTTCATTAACACTGTTACTTTATAATGCATTTCTATATGGCTTGAACCTGGGTCTATTGTGGCCTAGTTGTAAAGGTGACAGCTCGGATAGCTGTAGACTTGGGTTCGAGTCCCAACGTAGACCATATTTTTCAAATAAAAAATTTCGTATGATTTGCTTTGTAATTTGTAGACAGCAATGTTTACATCCCCACTTACTCTGCAATTACATACATTCTAATTTAATATTTGTAAATATTTCATATAAAAAAGCCGAAAAACTCCAATAGTTTATCAAATGTTATATATATATATATATATATATATATATATATATATATATATATATATAAACTGTAAAAGAACAAGATATTGTGTTTTTAATAATATTTTATATGAAAATTTTTGTATAACTAAACTCACTAATTGTTCTATTCGTTAATTAATGCTTTTGATGAACTAAACTACCTTAAACAATACACTCTCACAAAATTTTTTTTCTTTTTCTTTTCATAGTTGTTTTTGAAAAGGAATGTGTGTTTCAACTGAGATATTTTGTCCTCCTTTCTGTAAGTGAACCTAACGGTCTTGTTTTACTGCGTTTTTGTGTGAATTGTTTGGACGTAGAGTCGATGTACACAAACATACCATTAACATTAGCTAAAAAAATAATTTCAGAAAAATGGGATTCCATCACAAAATTCACAGATATACCACTAATAGATTTCCTTGAAACAATAGAATTAACGCTAACTTCCACATATTTTCAGTTTGATAAGAAATATTATAAAGAAATCGAAGGCATAGCAATGGGAGCACCAATGTCGAGTGTGATAGCCCAATTAGTACTTGAGTACATTGAAGAAAATGTAATCAAAAACCTGAATTTTAAACCAACATTTCTTAAAAGATATATCGACGACTGTATAATTATGCTGCCAGAAAAGGAAATAACGTACAAAATAGTTTCAACAGTTTTCACCCTAACTTAAATTTTACCATTGAAATAGAAGAAAATAACTAATAAAAGTAAACACCAACATAAAAACGAAATGGTACACAAAATCTATTACTTCGGGCAGATATGTTAACTTTTTTTCAAATCAATCTATCCCATAAAAGAAATGTAGTAACAGCTTTAGTAGATAGGGCTATAAACCTCAAAAATCTAGTTTTCAGACTAACAATACTAAATAAAGTTAAAACTATTTTAACGAAAAACAATTATCCACCACATTTTCTGCAAAACATTATAAAACACAGACTTAACAAGATATATAACAAAACTAAATGTCAAAATACAAATACAACGTCAATTAAAGTAACATATATCCCTACAACCTATATAACTGGACTATTCGAAGGACTAAAAAACATAATCAAGCCATTTAATATAAAATTAGCACACAAGAACGAAAAAAACCTAAAATTTCTATACACAAAATTAAAAGACCCAACACCAATTCTTAAACAATCACATACAGTATATAATATACCCTGCAAAGACTGTGACAAAGTTTACATAGGCCAAACAAAACAGCTACTTCAAGAAAGATTAACAGGACACAGATATGCAAAAAATCAAACATCCTTAAAAAAACATCAAGCAACATTTAAACACAATCTTGATTTTGATAATACAAAAATACTAACAAAACATAACACGAAAACCATGGAAATTTTAGAAGTGGTACACATATTAAAAAATAACAGCACAGTTAATGAACGAAATAGATGGACTTTCAAAAGTTTATTACCGACTTATCAAATAATATACCCCCGTTTACAATTTCCGAATAGATGTTAAAAAAATCAAAATTAAATTTTAAAATAAGTCAAGAGCATAATAAAAAATCAATTCACACAAAAACGCAGTAAAACAAGACCGTTAGGTTCACTTACAGAAAGGAGCACAAAATATCTCAGTTGAAACATACATCCCTTTTCAAAAACAACTATGAAAAGAAAAAGAAAAAAAAAATTTGTGAAGTGTATAGTTTAAGATAGTTTAGTTCATGAAAAGTATTAATTAACGATTAATGGCGAGTTTAGTTATATAAAAATTTTCATATCAAGTATTATTAAAAACACAATTTCTTGTTCCTTTACAGTTTATATATATATATATATATATATATATATATAAATATATATATATATATGTAAAAACTTGACAAAGACTAATAATTAATAAAAGTCGAAAAGTCGTTTTCGTAAATAACTTTGTTTGATTTCATTAAAGGTCGCTAAAACAAAAAAAAAAATTTATTTAGTGTGATTATACGGCCAATAAAATAAATAAGAAACCTTAGATTCTTATTAATAGAGACCGGATACGAGAGGTTGATGGCTCATCGCCCACGAGCGTACTATGGAACATTTGTATTTTTAAAGTTTTTAATTTTATTTATATAATTATACTTATAATACTAAAACGGGTATATATACGGCTACAAAATACGAAATACATTTTTATTTGTTCATTTTGTAGTACAAGTTGAGTAAAGGAGTATTAATATTAATTAATATTAACTAGCAATACTTTCTCAATGTTCTCTTCTGTAAAATTTGTTCTGGTAGATAGAAACGTCCTCTCTACATTCCAACTGGTTATAGGTGCATAGTGGAAATATTATTTTATTTTAGGATTTTTATTAAAAACTGCGTCTAACTTTTGCCGAAAGCCACATCTGAACTTACTTGGTATATTTTTCAAATTATTAATAGCCACATCTAATGTGGTTAGTCCACCATTTAATTTGAGATTTTGACAGAGTTTCACAGAGCTCTTCGTTAAAATTGTCACAGATTCCTACGGGTTTAATTTCTGTGTATGTGTTTGCGATGCTAAGTGACGTTTTACGTGAGATTTCTTAGAATTTCGTAGCGATATTTTACAGACTTTGCAATACATTTCGGAATCACTGACAATGGACATACAATCAGTATGACCGTCAATCCAACTCGCCATTGTTTTATGATGCCATTCTCGACTTTCTTCCATATCATATTTGAAAATGTAACTTAACTTAATGTAACAATGCTCTAGATCTAAATAAATGAAAACTAAAAATGTATGCGTAAGTTATTGAAACTAAACGAAATTCAATGCACACTTACGTCGAAATAATTGGGAGAAAGTAGATTTAATCAAACGATATTAAACAGGATCTATCACAAAAGTTACGATGTAATTAACAGTTAAAACTACGAAAACAAGAAACTAACTCACAGCACTTTATTTATCTTACGAAATATAATCTAATTAGACTAAATTATTAAAACTTCAGACGCTTCTATCTACGCCCATGAAAACTGAAATTTAACTGTAAATATCCAACAAAAACGTCGCAATTCTCGATGAAAGCAGGTTGTGCGCGCTAGCCAGATCAATAGTGCATTCAATAACTGCGTGATGTACTTACAGAGTTATAGACTATTTATATCGTCCGTTGTAATAACGACGTCAGTTCAACCCGATGTGTCCCGTCTCAACTTATGAACATCAAATATATATATATATATATATATATATATATATATATATATATATATATATATTTATATATACTCACACATATTTCACACACACACAC
Organism: Melolontha melolontha; assembly: GCA_935421215.2. Classification (NCBI taxonomy): domain Eukaryota; kingdom Metazoa; phylum Arthropoda; class Insecta; order Coleoptera; family Scarabaeidae; genus Melolontha; species Melolontha melolontha. Next base: position 92,055,883 of record OW285239.1, read on the forward strand.
ACACACATACATATATATATATATATATATATATATATGTGTGTGTGTATATGTATATATGTATGTATGTGTGTGAGTGGGTGTGTAAAAATATTTTTTTCTATCATGAAAAATATAAATGTCACCTTTTTTTAATTCTGGTAAGAAATAAGAATTGTATTTAACTATATTATTTATGTCTTACATTTTAGGATCATATATTTATTGCGTGCTGTTTATCTTGTGTATTATCTGCTTGACCTTTCTTAGGATATTATTGCGGTAAATAAAAATACAAACAGTAGTGAAAGACTATTAGTAGATAATAGTTAGCGCTTCGAAGATGTATAAAAATATTTTGCAGAATACATTTTCAAGAAAAGTTAATAGATTTAAATATTTCTGTAGTTCTGCTTCTGTAAAACAAAGTGACTCTTTATTTCCGAAGAAAGATGAATTTCCATATAGACATATTGGCCCACGAGATAGTGATATTATCACCATGTTAGATACTTTAGGATTTAAGGTATGATTCATTGTTGTTCTGTATTGTGGTGTTCCAATGCTATATTCTTCATATTTAGTTGTAAATATACTTTGAGTGAAAAATTATAAATTAATTGTAATTCAATTTTAAACATAGCGCCTTTTAAGTTTATTAGAAGTGCTTATTATGGTTTTAAGCAACGCATGCCTATGAGTTATAAATATAATTCATAAATTGGGTGCTTTAGCGCGTAATATATTGTTTGATGGGTACATATACTTTAGTTGCGTTTTACGATTTAAATGTACATGCATTAGTTTCTTTTTCTTTGATCTAGATATTCTATGTGAAATAGTCTAATGCTTTCTAGCATCTCCAATTACGCTCTAATTTGAATTTTAGATATTGAAGCCATATGAAAGCAAAACCTTAACGAAAAATACTTTTGAATATAATTGTATTTCTAATACTTGTACGAGAAAGTAAAATAAAACTACTTCAGTAATGCCATTTATGCGATATATGGAACCCATCCCTTATCATAAAAAGCAGCTATCATTATATTTCTACTTTCGTTCTTCAATGCTATTTCGATGTATTTTGCATTAAATTCTTGTCATTTCTCTTTCGCCTGGAGAATTTTTTTTTTTTGTTTGATTGGACTACAGAACGTTTTTCTATTGATCCACAATCCAATGGACATGGGCTTCACCTAACTCCAACCGTTTCCGTTTATTTTGAATACCAACATACTTATTGTTACACATATTTCTGAGATTTTAACATCAAAGAAATCATAATGAATTTAAACTACCGCAGTGTAAGGCTTTCGCTTCGTAACTATTCCGATGCTGTTATCCTTCTCTGTGTATCCATGCTGTTTTTCTGGTTTGTGACGTTCTTGGAGTATTATATTTTGTTCTCTTTTTTAAGTTATAATATTTACTTACATTATATACCATCATTTTTTTAAATACGTAAAATGCGAGCAATTGCACTATGGAAGATTGTGTCCTTTAAATGCATGTTTATTATAATTTTTTCAATAGGTGCATTATAATTTTTGTTTTTCACCATTTTACTACACTCACTACGACATATCTCAGACAAATGTTATAATTTTACTGTATAACTCTTAAATTACAACTAAATAATTTTTAATTTATTCGATTTTATTATATCCTATGGGTAGTCAATGCAGGTGGAGTTCTAAGAATGCTTCTATGGCTACTTTTCAAGAAATTGTATTGAGAACGTATAGGATTCTATGTTCACAGGTTCGCACAAGTAATGAAAACAATTGATAACATTTATTCTTTTAAATTTTTCAGTAGAAACAAATATAAAGGATTTTTTTTAGTTTAGAGCGGTATGGCCGTGGATGGAATATTCAATAAAAGTAAAAGAAAGATGCTCATGTACACTTCTTTATTTACTTCGATTATATATTTACTTAATTCTTTTTGATAATGGACGTGGCAGACTGTTCTTGGTGAAACATTGCATATATGGGATGCTACACAAAAATTCCAGGAATTTTAATGTGACGCGCGAAGGGATGGTAGTACAGCTCTATAGCGCTAGATGGTGTGAGCTACGTCTATACTAAATCAGACTGTCAAACGGTACTTTATGGTGACAAACAGTTTTTGTGTTCATATTTGTTGAGTTGTGTTTGAGTTATTCTGTGAAACTACAATATCTGACCTAGAAGAGCAAAGAACATGCATCAAATTCTGCTTAAAACGGCAGCAGAAACTTTGAATATGCTTAAACAAGTGCTTGGTGAGGATGTTTTAGAACAGACGAAAATGCATGAGTAGTACAACCGTTTGAAAAATGGACGTACGTCGGTTTATGATATAAACGTTCCGGTCATCCATCGAAGGAAAACACGCCACAAAATGTGGCAAACGTACATGATGCTATTTTGCAAGACCGATGGAGAACAAACAATTCATGACATTTGTAGCATTGTCGGCTTGCCGTAAGAATCAAGTAGCCTGCCAACTGGCTCAACAATTCGTGGATTCCACACCACGACAATGCACCAACCAACACGTCACTTGTTTTCGAAATTAAAACTGAAGCTCAAGGGACGCCGTTTTGAGACGATTGAGGAGATTCAAAGCGAATAGGAGGCAATGTTGAACACGTTAACACGTGAAGACTTCTAACACTGCTTCCAGTCATGGACAAATCGCTGGGATCGGGGTATTCATGCAGAAGAAGAGTACTTTGAAGAAGATGGTGGTGAATAAGTTATAAGAATAATTCATTTTGTTTTTTTTTCACGCTCCTGAATTTCTGGGTATCACCTTGTATATACTTAATACAAATTTTAAAAAAATAACATAAATGTAAACAGGCATAGTGATACTGATCAAGTTCTTTTGTAATTTGTATTAAGGATACTCTGTTATTATTATGCTCTGGAAAACAATAGGAACTGGTACAAACTTAGTTTGTCAAATTATAGTAATTACCGCAACATATTAGGCGACATTTGCGCGTAGAAATAAGATTTAACAGTCATTAATTCCCATTTGCAGTAAGATAAAAATATGAACTATATATATCCGTATAGATATACAAGTATAGAAGTGAAAAGACGTATCTGTCTCTAAGATATCGTGTGCTGACGAGCTCAAATAAACGAAATGCATCCACACGTTCTGGGATCGATGTATCTTTTCACAAATTTTTAATAGAAACTAGTTTTGCTAATATATATGTACCTATGGAATATCGTCGTGAAAATCATATTAAGAAACGTAATTGGTTAATTTAATTTTTATAATACAAAAGTATTTTTAATAATATAAAATATTATTAAAAATCTGGTGTGAAGAACACAAATACAAGTTCAATATTGATATTTTTAATAATATTTTATATTATTAAAAATACTTTTGTATTATACAAAACTGGTGGGGTTTTACCCATTCATGTATGTTTCAATTATTATGTTGCATTTAATTTTTAAATATATTATATGTTATTTGTAATTTTTAGAGTTTGGATGAATTAACTGACAAAGCAGTACCTGTAAATATACGATTGAATAAATTATTAGATATCGAAGAACCTGTAAGTAAGTAACTGATAGGTGATAATATACATTTACAAATCAACAGACTAATCAGTTTCTGAAGTTGAGGCATGCAACATTTTAAAAGTTGTAATGTTTTTTTTGTGGTTTATGGAATTTCCATATTTTAAATTTAACGAAATATATATTTATCTTCCATTACCACATCTTTAACAATTCAAATTTTGAAAATATGTGACACCAATGAATGAATTTTTATCATGAACATAAATTATACTTTTATACCTTCTCCATCGCCATTTCAGCTTGAATAATCAGGCTAATAGGTCAACATCATATTTTTTAATAATTTATCTATTCCTTCTTTTATTTTATTGCAGATCAATTATTTCCTTTAAATATACTCTATGACTTTCCGCTATGATATAGGAAGTATTTGAATCTAATCTATTTTAGTAAAGTTTTGACATTTGTAATTGTAATTGTTATGTTAACTTATCTAAATTTTTAAATACGAAGGTGAGGTGAAAAATTCTCGGCTTGACAATGAAAGATTGCGATTTTCAGTTAAAAAATGATTTTATTTTTCTAGATAATCTCCCTTGACTTCAACACACTTGATCCAGCGTTTCTCCAACATCAGTATGCCTTCTCGGAAGTGAGAGTATGTAAGTTCTACGGCCCTCTCAACTTCTTAATTAGACGCGAAGCGCTTCCCAGAAACAAATTTCTTCAAGTTTGGGAACAGATTGAAGTCTGAGAGTGTCAAATCAGGAAAATAGGGGGGATGGCCGAGCAAATAATACTCCAAATCCCGCAGCTTTCCCAATGCCAACGCACTTTTGTGAGCAGGTGCGTTGTCCTGGTGAAACAATGATTTTTTCTTCTTCAAACCAGGCCTCTTCTCGCGAATTTTGGCATCCAGCTGGTCAAGAAGGTTGGAGTAATATTCGCCTGTAAATGTTCTGCCTTTTGCAAGGTAATCTATTAACAGGATCCCTTTCGCGTCCCAAAACACACTGGCCATGACCTTTCCGCCAGATGCGATCGACTTCGCTTTCTTTAGCGCTGAACCACCGGCTTCCGCACACTGCTTCGATTGCTGTTTCGTTTCTGCCCTGTAGTTGTGGACCCATGTCTCAACCATGGTGATAAATCGCCGCACAAAATCAGTCGGATCCTTATTGAATCGGTCCAAACATTGCTGCGAAAGTCGTTTGCGCATTTGCTTTTGATCGGCATTCAGCAAATGCGGAACCCACCTAGCGCAAAGCTTTCGCATCCCTAATTCTTCATGCAAGATGTTTCGCATCATATCTTCCGATATCCCCACGGCCACAGCTATCTCACTCACTTTTACACGCCTATCGTCCAACACGATATCGTGCACCTTTTCCGGTGTGGTTGCTGTTTTTGCCCGTCCTTCACGTGGGTCATCTTCGAGGAAAGTGCGACCACGTTTAAAATCAGCTGCCCAATTTTTAACGGTTGAAATTGAAGGAGCAGAGTCCACGTAAACTTTTGTCAACTTCGGATGAATTTCTTTAGAAGTTAATCCATCCAAAACGAAGAATTTTATGACCGCACGATATTCAAGTTTATCCATTTTAACGAAAAACACGCAAGACGTCTACTGCGAAAATTCGTGTAAACAAACTACTTGACACACGTTGAAACTTGTCATACGAACTAATGGCAGGTGCACCCAGGCAGAAATCATAAATTTTTGCTGATTGGAAAGTCATCTGTGTGTCAGGCCGAGAATTTTTCACCTTACCCTCGTAAATATCATATGCTTAGCATCAGTATACAATTGATAAATTTTTATTGAAAGATGAGAGCTTAGAAATATGTATGTTTTAGTATAAATATTAAGTGGAAGTACTAGCACCAACAATTATAATACAATGTTCCATTTTAGAAATATTAAGGAACTTAAATCATTCAAAAAGATTCTTGAAATTTGGCCTCTCTATTTGAAATACGTATATTTAGCTAAATCAAATTTAACAGTTTAGGATCTTGTTGGTTGTTTATATTTAACAATTAGTTATCGGTGAATTTTCTTCCTCATATTTTGCACTTCTTTGAGGAGCGAATTTTGACAAAACTAAATATTTGGCATCAGAAAAGATATCTAGATAAATTGACATATATGACAGTATCATACAAATATGTACAAACTTTAAGTAACGGGTGTTCAAATAGTATATAATATCACTAGCATAAGGGTTTTTACTGGCGGACAGAAGGATATGACTGGCGAAACGCTAGACGAACCTTTCACCTTCTGGAGCTAGTGAAACCCGTTACTTTGCATGTATTGTTATATATTATATTCGTTATTCATTTGTAAATAAATGAAAATAGATTAGATACATATTCAATTTCCGATTACAACAAAATCCTCAATAATTTGTCTTATGCTTTGGAAGTATTACCATCACTTCGTATGTTGTTTATTTCATCGCCTATTTATTTTGGTGAAAATGAATGTACTTGAAGCAATTATTAAGGAAGCCACCAGCGTATTGTCTAGTTTATTGCCAGGCAAATCATCTTCAAGGTACGAACATGAATATAGCGATTTTAAAAACTGTCAGAGAAAAAAAGGAGTGGTTGTAGTAACAGAAGATATTCGATTGGTTTATATGAATCAACTATCTGTTATATTCAGTCCAAATAGATTATGAGCAAAATGGTCAATGCTAAAAGTTGTTTAGAATCAAGGAAATGTTCAAGTTCGCAGGTTTATTTTTTTATTGAAAATTATATGGAAAAATGTGACATTTATTTGATATTTATAGATTCCAAAAGTTAATTACATTTCTCAAACGTAAGAATGAGCATTATATTTAAAAAGTGGGAAAAGTTTTAACTAAAATTGAGGTTAACCGTTTCTTGTTGAAAGCTCCTGATGACTATTGGTTGATTGCAAAGGTTATAACAATATTCGGGATTTTTGTTGATGTAATGAATTTCTTTGTCTGACTATGAATGACATAGAAGATATGGGTAAATATGTTATTGTGACATTGCGATAAACAAAAGAAATAACAATAAAAACATTTGCCATAACCGATGCACGGATATGTATACGTAAAGGTCGTGTAAAGATGTGCGCGATTTTATGTGTTAGCTTTACTGTGCCACATGTCCGACATTTTGATTAGTGGTTTTACCTACTGATGTTGATAACTCAGTTGCCGAAATACGTATTTACGATACGATTATTAATTGTGGTAAGGGGTTTTATACCTTTTTTGAATATTCAAATAGGCATAGTTATTTCTAAGTTGCAAGACGATATTCCTATCGGAACAATAGTAGTGCAATTAAAAATAAGTAGCAAGAGTTTTTGATTTAAAAAAAATGGAATGAAACAGGACCTGTTGACAGACGAGTTGGTTCCGGCGGAAAAAGAGCAACTAACAAAAAAATTATACATGGCAGATTTTTGTTCTCGCACTACTACTGAATTAGTAGATTGCATTCTAAATGCTTGGAATGAAAGTGTCCGCTAAATTACACTGGAAATCTAATACAATGCCAAGAAGATTTGGAAAAGTCATTGAAAACAATGGTGGCATAACAAAGTATAGCAAACGCCAATTAAGTTGGCGCGAGGAGGGATAAGTTCGCGCAGGATTAGAAGTAGTGGGGAGATTTGTATTTGGTTTTACATCAAATGTCAGATAATTCTAACCTCTGAGCGTGTATCACTTTATGATCCCCTAGCAAATACATTATGTTCCGTCAAACGTCAATGACAAATGTATTCTGACAATTACTTGAGTAGTGGGGGTAAACGTTTTTAAAAACGTTTTCTGCGCACCCCCTCCTCGCGCCAACTTAATTGGCGTTTGCTATACCTATTAATAATAATACTTACAATATTTTTACATGTTTTTATGCAGTTTCAATTATTTTTGATAATGTTTTCTTTAATTTTCATTAAATTTATTAACAAAATCTTTATAGGTATCTCATTTTTGATAGGATGGATTTGGCGATATGGGTAATTGAAGTATTAATGGTTCAGTATTTGACAATATAGATTTGACATAAAATTTTAAATTTATACATAGGTACAATCATATGATCAAAATTTTCGTTTTGTATGTATTGGGTTGCATATAACGTGTAGTACTTTTTTTTTGTCGCACATAGTACATATTATACGTATTTTTAATTAAGATATTTTAATACTTTCTTAGTAAAAGCTCTTAATAATTAATACTTTGTGTGATAATTAGACACTTTACTCAATTTATTAGTGCTGTTGTACTTTAATACATTCAATATCAGCTAAAGTTATTTTTTATGTATTTATTACATCACATATCTTTCGTCATACATAAAAATGTTATTTCTATATTTATATCTAAAACCAAGTAATAGTCTGATAAGAGTTCATAGGGGGTCTTTCAAGTGTTTAATTTAGTGCGACCTTTCACCTTTTAGGCGAATATCAACTTATAAACAGAATAAGAAAGATAGCCGAAAGAAATCAAATATGGAGATCGTATATCGGTATGGGTTATCACAATTGTTGCGTACCACATACAATAATGAGAAATATTTTCGAAAATCCCGGGTGGACTACACAATACACACCTTATCAACCTGAAGTGGCTCAGGGACGTCTCGAAGGATTGCTTAATTATCAAACTATGGTGGCTGAATTAACTGGACTGGAAGTTGCAAATGCTTCTTTACTTGACGAAGGAACCGCTGCAGCTGAAGCCTTGGCATTATGTTTTAGGCATAACAAAAGAAGGAAAATGTTAATTTCTAATCGATTACACCCTCAGACGATATCAGTTGTAGAGACCCGTCTATCTTCCTTGGGGTTAGATGTCGAAGTAGGTGACGTAATGCAATCTAATTTCTCGAGCAGAGATATTGCGGGAATTCTTTTTCAATATCCCGATACCGAAGGCAATGTTTTAGATTTTTCTGAAATATGCGAAGACGCCCACAGTAATGGAACGTTAGTTTGTTGCGCAACAGACTTATTGAGTTTAACGCTTTTGAGACCACCTTCTGAGTTCGGTGTAGATGTTGCTGTTGGTACGTCGCAAAGATTTGGAGTTCCCTTGGGTTATGGTGGTCCACATGCTGGTTTTTTTGCATGTAAACAAGCATTAGTGCGTCTCATGCCTGGGAGAATGATAGGTGTTACAAGAGATGCAGCAGGGCGTGATGCATATCGCCTTGCACTGCAGACTAGGGAACAACATATCAGAAGGGACAAAGCAACTAGTAATATTTGTACAGCACAAGCTTTACTAGCAAATATGTCTGCGATGTTTGCTGTATATCATGGCCCTCAGGGTTTGAAAAATATTGGAACTAGAGTTCATAATTATGCACTGGTTAGTATTCGATGTATTATTACTTTGTAAATATTTAGTTTCTAGATTCCTTTGACAGTATTTATAGAGTATAGTTGAAAATATGAATTACGTTTATTAATTATGCGGTTTGTACGAGGGTCACCTTTTATATTTTTATAAAAAATGGGAAGAAAACAAAGTTTTTGGGAACAAACCATTTTATTGTTTTTCAAAATATTCGCCTTTATGGTCTATACACTTTTGTATGCGTACGAACCAGTTCTCAAAATATTTTTTCCACTCTGAAGGTTGTATCTTAGAAACATGGTTTTCAAAGGCTTCCACTGCTTCTTGAGGTGTTGAAAATCGCTGTCCACGCTTTTTTTGTTTTACAGTTGGGAACAAAATGAAATCATTCGGCGACAAGTCAGGCGACATTATTTCAACACTTTTCTCCTTCACATAGTCAACTGTTAGACGTGCTGTATGGTAACTCGCATTGTCGTGATGAATAATAATGCGACGTTTTCGGTTGTTCTTCATGATTTCGTCTATAACTTTTGGCAAACAAATTACTGTATACCATTCAGAGTTAACAGTTTTTAGATACTCTAAAGGAATTGTTGCGATATGTCCTGTACAGCCGAAGAAACAAGCGATCATTTTCTTGGAAGTGCTCCTTGCACCAACAACTTTTGTGGGATTCGGTTCATCTTGGAACACTTATACAGTCGATTATTGCTTGGTTTCCGGCTCATACGCATATATCCATGTTTCGTCAACTGTGACCACCGGTGACGTCAACAATTGAAACGAGCTGCTTTCTGTGCTTCGGTCGAGTTATGTGGAATCCATCTGGAACATATTTTTTTTACAAATAAATGTTCATGTAAAATGGAATGAATTGAAGTCGGCGATATGCTATGAGATGCCTCTACCTCACTGTAAGTTAAATGTCGATTGTGTTCTATCATTTTCCGCACAGCATCAATTTTTTTTGGAATCACAATAGTTTTTGGTCGACCTTTACGTGATTCATCACTCACTGAGGCACGACCATGACGAAATCCTGAAAAGCAATTGTAAATTGTCTTCTCTGATGGTGCTTCATTACCAAAAGTTGACCGAAGCGATATTGTGCATTCTTGTGGAGTCAGGCCTTTTTTATAATCGTAAAAAGTCATCCAACGAAAGCCTCCACAAGTAATCTCCACTTTTTTTACAAACTCACTGTCTTAAAACTGCCACTGTCAACAAACTACGGGCTCAATTTCTAAGCTGTCGCGGATTTCTCATTGAAAAATGTCAAACTTTAAGAATATAGTGATTACATATGTCAAAAGCACCATCTAGTGGTCGATTCTAAAAATATTAAAGGTGTCCCTCGTAAACGTAGAGCCATAGATACTGTATTATCGAAATCTTTTATAGTCTAAATAGACTCAAATCACAATTACAGCTGTATTTTATTTGTCATGGCCAATATACTATTTTTTAAGAAATAATTTTATGACCTTCTAGATTATAAAAGATTTCGATCATATGGTGTAATTATTATTGTTAAATTGATTTTCTCATGCTCCTATCTTATAATATAATTGCAGGTATTACATTACGGACTAAAGGCTGATGGTAACAAAATGATCAACAAGCTCTTTTTCGACACAATAAAATTAGAACCTAAACAAGATATTATCGACATACGGCAAAGAGCAACAGAAAAAGAAATTAATGTACGATATTATGACGATGGTTGTGTCGGCATAGCTCTTGATGAAACAGTAACGCCTCAAGATATAAATGATTTATTCTATATTTTTGACAGTTCAAGAACATTTGAGGACATATTAGAAATATTAGAAGTTCGAGACGCTTCCATAGATAAAAGTATTTTTAAGAGAACATCACCGTATTTAACACATCCAGTTTTTAACGTTCATCATTCAGAAACAAGAATTGTAAGGTATATGAAGACTTTGGAAAATAAAGATATATCACTGGTACACTCAATGATTCCATTAGGATCCTGTACTATGAAATTGAATTCTACAACTGAAATGATGCCATGCTCCCTGAAACATTTTACCGACATTCACCCTTTTGCACCTTTAGATCAGTCGTTAGGTTACCATCAAATATTTGCTGAATTAGAACGAGATTTATGTGAAATTACAGGGTATGATAGAATAAGTTTTCAGCCTAATAGTGGTGCTCAAGGTGAGTACGCGGGATTAAGGGCGATTCAGTGTTATCATGAGGCTAAGGGTGACAAGCACAGAGATGTTTGTTTAATACCTGTTAGTGCCCACGGTACTAATCCTGCTAGTGCTCAAATGGCAGGAATGAGAGTGGAACCAGTGAAAGTTAAACAAGATGGCTCGATTGATGTAGACGACATTAAAGAGAAGGCTGAAAAATTTAAAAACAGATTGTCTTGTTTAATGATTACATATCCATCAACTAACGGAGTATTTGAAGAAACTATAGGCGGCGTATGCGATATTATACATAAAAATGGAGGACAAGTATATTTGGATGGTGCGAATATGAATGCGCAAGTTGGCTTGTGTCGTCCTGGAGATTATGGTAGCGATGTCTCTCATCTCAATTTACATAAGACGTTTTGCATACCACATGGGGGCGGGGGTCCAGGTATGAATTACATTATTTAATATTGCATGTACTAAAAATATATACATTGTACGTAATATAGTAAAGCACAATAATTTATCCTAAAAATTTAATTACGCTTCCTCAAAATATTCTCACTATAGTCAATATATTTTTTCGTTTAAATAAATCAATTTCATTGGTCGAAGTAAAACGTATCTAGCAGCTTATCTTCTCAGAGCAGAAATAGTCGAGTACTGGATCGCTATAATAGGATAAGTGGCCTATTAATTCAATATTTTGCCCGTTTCAGTTGTCTATTGTATCAACGACGAACATTTTCATTATGCAATATGTTCTTTTGGTTGATTATTACGGATCCTTTGAAGCATCAACACACTGAAATGTATAATTAGAATTCATCATATTGTAAAGTTTGTCTTTTCGGGTTCTTAAACAAAACTAACGGTAACGTAGACACACACTATATTAATAATAAAAACGAATAACAATTTAAAAACTAATTACTAACAATATGCACATTTATGTATTTATATTTATGTAAGTTCAGTCGGCGATGATTTGGTATCGAATGAATCCTAAATTCCTTCCTCCACGGCTTACATATCGTTGTTGTCATCTTTTCGAATAGACTGGACTGGAAATTTCGCCCTTGATCGGAATGAAGTTCCAGGGGTACATCAAAGTGGCTGACGAACTCCTTCACAATCACGTCTGCTACAGTTCCAGCTTCTTGATTTGGTAGAGCATATGCTTCAACCCAATTGGTAAAATAATCCATTACCACTATTATGTATTTATTTCCTTTGTCAATTTCTGGAAAAGGGTCGGCGGCATCTATGGCGATCCTTTCAAATGGGCTTCCTACATTGTATTGGCGCATGAGTGCACGTCGACGCCTCTGGGGACCATTGCTTCCGGCGCAATTAGCACACTTTCGGCACCATTCTTTCACATCTCGTGAACAATTCACCCTGTAAAATTTCTGGCGCACCTTCTCCAGTGTCCTATGGACTCCAAAATGTCCCCCAGAAACCCCATTGTGAAGTTCTCGCAATACGTATGATATTCTTTTCTTGGGAACCACCATTTGCATCTTCCGCTCGCTTTCATCGTGATTTTCGACCTCACGTCTCAGGAGATCGTCTTCCATGGTTAAGGAATTCCATTGTGCCCAGTATGACTTCAATTCTCGTGAATGGGGAGTAATTTCTTGTCAGGTCGCCGCGCAAATTGTCAGGTTGCCATTGGTTATTAACCACGGTGGTTCGAAGAGCGTTAGCCGATTTGTCTTTGATTCGGTTGCAATGTCGACAGTCTTCTGGACAGGGCCTTCTGGAAAGAGCATCTGCATTTCGATGTTTGAGACCTGCTCTGTATTCAATATCGAAGTCATACTCCTGTAGCCTCTCAATCCATCTAGCTACTTGACCCCCGGGATTCTTAAATTATAAGAGTCACTTTAAGACGGCATGATCAGTGCGGATCAGGAACTTCTGGCCATACAGGTACTTGTAAAAATCTAAATGGTCTTAACTACTGCCAATAGTTCTCTCCTGGTTACGCAGTAGTTCCTCTCCGGTTTGGACATGGTCTTGCTGAAGTATCCAATGACCTTTTCTTGCCTATTTTGGATTTGGGAGAGCACACCACCAATCCCGACGTTACTGGCATCTGTATCCAGAACAAACCTCCCAGATGGCAGTGGATAGTTTAAAACAGGTGCACTGATCAAAGCTCCTTTTACCAACTCAAAGGACGCTTGGCATTTGTTGTTCCAAATAAATGCTAGATTTTCTGTTAGGAAGGTAAGTGGTTTTGCAATGTTAGAGAATCCAGGAACGAAGCGTCGATAATACGTGGATAATCCCAAAAAGCTTCTTAGCTTAAATTTGTCTTTGGATACAGGCCATTTTTCCACAGCTTTTACTTTTTCTGGATCCACAGCAACTCTTTTCCGGAAACCACAAGTCCAAGGTAATTTACTTCCTTGCGGAAAAGGTGACACTTCTATGGACTTAATCTCAGGTTGGCATCTCGTAACCTCTGGAATACTACTTCCAAATTTTTCATGTGATCTTCAAAGGTCTTCCCTACCACAATCACATCATCGAGATATACCAGGCAGGTATTCCAAGACAGTCTCCTCAGTACAGTATTCATGGGTCGCTCAAAAGTAGCTGGGGCGTTACACAGTCCAAATGGCATGACTATAAACTACCAGAGTCCTGCACCTAAACTGAAGGCACTTTTCTCCTTATCATTGGGGTTCATTCCCACTTGCCAATAGCCGCTCTTCAAGTCAAGAGTGAAGAACCATTTTGCTCCTGCCAAAGTGTCTAGCGTATCGTCTATTCTTGGGAGAGGATAGCTGTCCCTTTTGGTCACACTATTCAAACGACGATAGTCTACACAGAATCTGGTAGATCCATCCTTCTTCCTGACAAGGACCACTGGTGAAGCTTTCCATATCCTGTATAATCTGCTTGGCTTCCTCACGCTTTGCCAGTGGTAACCTTCTTGGGCCTTGTCGTATTGGACTTGTATCGACGGTATTTATTTTGTGCATGACAATATTTGTTCTTCCTTTCGTATCACTTTCAGTTTCAAAGACGTCTTCATAATGTTTGATTAGATCCTTAACTTGGCTTTGTTCCTTCTGGCTCAATCCTTGACAGGCGGAGCCGATTATCTTGGACAATTTCTCAGGAACCTGCACGAATCCATTCTTCTTCGCCTCCACACGATGAACGACGGCTGACACTGGCAAACACCACCCCAAAATAGTACCCTTCTTCAATGAAACAGGGTAATAGTTCACATTCATTACCCTTATCGGTACAGTCTTCTGAGCCTTAACCAGCATTTTGGCAACTACTATTCCTCGGCCCACCCTGTCATCATCAGCTTTTGGTTCCAACATTGTAACATTTCCGTCCAGATAGTCACCTTCCATACACGCCGTCAAAAATGTCTCACTTCTTGCCTCGAGAACAACATTCTCTGCTGTAATTACTTGTACATTTCCACAATTTTTCCGATTAAGAAACAATTCCTCATTATTTATTTTTAAAGTGCCTTCATTCATGTTTAACTGGAAGCCGCAGGTGTTCATGCTGTCTAATCCCAAGATTATTTCTTCTTCTATGTCGGCTACGAGAACACGATATCGGATTGATGTTGGTCCTATGATAAAGTTGACATCTACTTCACCTGCCACAGAAGCTGCTTCTCCAGTAGCTGTCCTAAGTCTCCATTTGCTAGAAAGTAATTTTTTATTCCTGGAAATCAAATCGGACCGCACGATGGTTTTCGTTGATCCAGTATCTAGCAAGCAAGCATAGGTCCTTCTTTCCAGAATAGCGTCCACATACAGACCATTAGTTTAATGTTGCAACGATGCGATTTGGGTAGTCCTTGAGGCTTGCGGATTCTCAGCCGATTCTTTCTTGGTCTTTTTACCACATTTATTCTGAATGTGACTGTTTCTTCTACAATTCCCGCATGGCCGCGCACTTTTATTTGGTTTTATCTGAGAGAACAGCCACGAGCATGGTGCCGAGAGGCTTGTATTGCAGTCTCAAACTCAAGCGCACGCGCCAAAGCATTGATCAAGGTTTTCGGTCGTGCCAACCTTAATGATTGCTGCGTATCAATATCCCGGAGACCATCTATGAACGTCTGGACAGCTAGGTGTTCCATGAAATTATCTGGCGCCACCGGATATGCAAGTCGAACTAGACGAGCTATATCTGCCTCAAATTCCTGAAGATTCTCGCCTTTCCTCTGTGATCGATTCTTCAGTTGGGTATGGTATACTTGCTCCAAATGCGAATGGGCATATCTCATCTCCAAGCGTTTAATGGGTTGAGAATAATCTTTACGTTCCTCAGGAGGCAATGTCTGCAAAATATCACTAGTATCACCCTCCAATGGTATGATTAAAGCAGTCGCCTTCTCGACAGAAGACCATGCGTTTTCTCTTGCGGCTGCGTCGAATTGCGTCAGGTAAGTTGCCCATGACGTCTTTCCATCGAAGGTTGGTGGCTTGATTCTGGTCTTCGAAATAGCCACAAGTTCTTCTTTTATTTCGATGGGCCGTGGTATAACTTCTTCGTTGACCTGCTTGGGATCAGAATGAATAGTAGTAACGGCTAATTTCGTCTGTTTCATTGTTGCCTCTAAAAGTCTAGAATGTTCTCCAATTTGCTCTTCTACAGCTATGAAAACCTCTTCCTTTAACGCTTCTGATTTTTCCGCTAATCGCTGTTATAGAACTTTCTCCACTTGTTCCAGACTTTTTTCGAAGTTTCTAGAATTTTCTAGTAATTTCTTTTCCAGCTTTTTCCCGAGAATTCTAGCGGTTTCTAGGTTTATTTGTTATATCTGGGCTTGCGAATTTATTAGACGTTGTTCCAGAGTTTGCGAATTGTCTATCAGTCTTTGTTTCAAACTTTTCACATTATCCAGATTCTTCTGTTCCATTTGTTGTATTTGAGCTTGTGAATCTATTAGTCGCTGTTCCAAACTTTTCACAATGTCCAGATTCTTCTGCTCCATTTGTTGTAGAGTTTTTGTTAAGTTTCCAGAAGTTTCCAGGCTCTTCTGCTCCATTTTAATTTGTGAATCTATTATTCGTTGTTTCATTTTCATCAACAGCGAGTTCACGTCAGCATCTCCGCCTGGAACTTGAAAGATATAATTCTCTGAATCCTCGCCTTCTTGGATCAACACATTACGAAGCCGTTGTTGGAGGATTGCCTTTTTGCCAGTTGTATTCTCATCCCTCTCCTCTAATTCTCGTTTTAAATCAGTCATTTTTAATTCCGGGAGTTTCATTCTATTGGCCATCACGATATTTAAAATAACGTCTTTTCGCACTGTATAGTTATTTAAACAGATATTTAATTAACACTTAATTGTCTACGTAGTCTGTTATTTATTAAACTGCACACCTGAATACCACTGTAAAGTTTGTCTTTTCGGGTTCTTAAATAAAACTAACGGTGACGTAAACACACTATATTAATAATAAAAACGAATAACAATATAAAAATTAATTACTAACAATAAGCACATTTGTGTATTTGTATTTATATAAGTTCACTCGGCGGTAATTCGGTATCGAATGGATCCTAAATCCCTTCCTCGACGGCTTATATATCGTTGTTGAATCTCTCTCGAGTTTTCTATTCTCGTTCTTTCTATTTCTACATCTATCGAGAAGCCGCTGGAGGTATGATATGTGACGTATCGTTGAATGAGTCATCACAATATTAAATGTATCTCGTTTGGGATTTGAATTGTTCGCCATTTGTGTTCTGTGAAATAGAGGGTGCCAATTGTTAGCTATTGTCATCAAATCGTAAGACGCCGACATAGTGCGTTTAACAGTTGAACAACGAATACTTTGTGTACAACTGTTTTATGAAAATGGGCAGTAATTTACGACTGGATTAAGGAAAATTCGTACAAGGTTAAGACGAAAGGAAGCGCCTACAGAGTTAACAGTTTGTGCCTCAAGAAATTTGAAGAAACGTATTCTGCTATCGATAAAGCAACACGAATCCGTCCTTTGCGTGTTCGCTCAAATGCTAATATTGCTACAGTGAGAGAAAGAAAAGAAAAGAAAAATCCGAACACATCAATTCAATGCCATTGAACTAATCAAAAGCCACCACGCATCGAATTTTAAAGAAAGATCTGCATCCGCAAGTATACGAAATTTAGTTGACTCCCCAATTAAAAGTTACAGACCATTTGTATCGCCGTACATTTCTGAATTGGGTGTTTGGTAAGAAAAAAGATTATGTTCATTTTTGTGACTAAGTACATTTTTATCTTGTTGGAAGAGTCAATAAACAAAACTGTTGAATTTGGGCTGAAGAAAATTCACATGCTGTTCACGAAAGAGTAATAAATTCTCAGAGACGCACTGTTGGGTATGTATTTTGGAGTAGTGGTGTAATCGGACCATACTTTTTTGAAGATGAAGCTGGTGATGTTATATTAAACGAGGAACGCTATCGTAACATGGTAAACAATTCCCTTTTTCACCAAATTGATAACCAGTATTTGAACAACATGTGGTTTCAGGAGGACGGTGCAACGTGCCACGCAGCACGTGAGACCATAACTCTGTTGTATACTCAATTTCCAGATCGTGTTAAGTCTGACATCAATTGGCCTGCAATATCATGTGACTTAACACCACTGGATTTTTTTCTATGGGGTTATATAATGGGGAAGTGTACGCCAAAAAATCAGCAACAATCAATGATCTCAAATAAAATATTCAACATGTTATTTGAGAAATCGAGCCAGCTTAATGTGGGGAATTTGGTGAAACGGACTCATTTTGGAGGATACATTTATATACACAATAGTTGCTTTTTCACCGAGTTGTATGAATTCATTCAGTTTTTGTAACTTATTTTAACGTATTGTAACATGTTTACGCTGTTTAACAGGATTAGCGGGCAAAGCGTGTGGGTGTGGCTTTGACCAGTTGATACGTTACGGAGTATCCAGCGAACACGTAGTTTTTATACACCCATATTTGTGCAATATTGTATTAATCGTTTTTATATCAATGCTCACGATTGTTTGAATCGCGCAAACAGTTACATGGCGATTTTCCTCTATCACATTATGTATGCTTTTGTCAGTGGCAGATATTTATAGATGAAGGAAGCTCTTTTATATTTTCAAGATCAAAACGAAAGCATTTCATGCCGTTTCATACCGTTTTATAAAGCCATTCCTTAGATTGCCTAGATAGAAGCTTTGATTTCAGTAACGCATTAATTGCCCCAATACTGACATCACCCCAATCTTCGCTTAATCATCTGGTGTACTATTTATTAATACGGCAAGATATGTAAACTAGTCGACTTGTGCTACTATACTCTTACCAGTATATATTTCGAAGTACTTTGAAGTGTTACTCTTATTTCCATTTCGAATTTCTATATATTTGCTTTATTTCCAATTCAATCTTAGTTGCTTCGTCAATTACTCTGTTTGCAATACATCTTAACTCACTTTTATTTGTAATAACTAACATCATTTGATTTTACTTATTATGTATGATATACAGGCCGTCCTTGAAATAAAAAGACAACGTATGATAAATGGAAAGATGTAATTATAGATGATATAAATCCAAAATATTTTCTCAAAATTCCCTCTTTTATGCGAGAAAAAAAATTATAAAGATATTTTAAAAAAAATTATCACACCACTGTGCGATTATAAAAAGCATCAGCGACGATATCTTAAAAGTCCACCGACTATAACCAAAATTATAGTTTTTTTTAATCCATTCACCTGTTACGTACGTATGTAAACATGAGTAACATTGAGTCGCAATATTTTGGATTTGTATTCCACATAATTACATCTCTCCATTTATCATATGTTGTCTCTTTATTTCATGGATATCTGTATATAGGCCTACTACTTGCTAAACTGGATCGCATCGGCGTTTGCCCCGCTTTTGTATAATTCATGCATTCGTTTTTATTTCGCAGGAAAGTGTATGTATATTATAATAGCTATTCGTTGAATTCATTATATTCGCCTTATACAGTAATGTCCGGTTATTACGAACCCGGTTATAGCAAACTTTTGGTTATAACGAACCAGTTTGAAAAGTACGAACCAAGGTTCCATAAGAAACGTGTTAATTTTTTTCGAATATAACGAACCCGCTTATAACAAACTTTCGGATATAACGGACCTTATTTTCCATTTTGTATGTAAAAAGTTTTCGGTTATAACGAACTTATAATTAGAAAACAAGGGACTTCCCCGAGTATCTCGCCAAAAATGCAGTAGTCGATTCTAGCAGTTTGTGCAAGCAGTCGACGTCGAGTCATCAATCCGTGCTTACGCTGATTCTCAAACGTGATTTTAAGACCATGAGTGACGCAGTTGCGAAGAAAAAACGTAAATCTTTTACGTTGAAAAGTAAACATGATATTGTGAAACGATTTCAACGAGGTGTCAAACAAAGCGAAATTTGTACTGAAATGGGACTAAGTAAATCAACGGTAATAAAAAACTAAATTCAGGATAATGCATGTATTAAACAAAAACTTCATTGTAGGTTGCTACAATTTGGAAGCGAAGGCAAACCATATTGAAGAGTTTCGAACAAGTACGAAACTCAAATGTGAAAAAAATTAAAAAACCTACTAAGCACGAAGTTGATCAAGGACTTTTGAAATGGTTTTCTCAGCAAAGAAGTAAAAATGTAACTATCAGCGGTGCCGTGTTGCAATCTAAAGCTGAAGATCTTGGGAGTAAATTGTTGGAAGATCCTGAATTAAAATTTAGTAGAAGTTGGATCGAAAGGTTTAAACGGATGTTGTGAATGACTGGTTGGAAAATAAGTGGCCAATAATTAGAGAAAACTTTGGAGATGAGGACATTTTTAACGGCGATGAAACGGGGTTGTTTTATAAGCTCACACCAGACAAGACATTAAGATTCAAAGGAGAGACCTATACAGGTGGAAAGTTATCTAAAGAAAGAATTACCGTCTTGGTTGTAGCAAATTTATTGGGGACAGAGAAAAGAAAATTATTGGTGATCGGAAAGGCCAAAAACCCCGATGTTTCAAAAATGTGGTACGATTACCAGTCAATTATAAATGTAACAGATGAGCTTGGATGACCTCCGAAATTTTTACAAACGAACTACGAGAATGGGATAATGAATTACGTCGTAAGAAACGAAAAATCTTATTACTAGTGGACACTTGCCCGGCTCATCCGGATGTAAAAAATTTGGAGTGCATTAAGTTGGTGTTTATGCCTGCGAATACAAGTTCGAAATTGCAGCCCATGGACCAGGGTGTTATCCATAGCTTAAAAAGCAATTACCGACGATTCCTACTCTCGAAAACTATAAATTCTATTGATAATGATCAAACTAACTTCACTGTGAGTCTCTTGGATGCTATTAACTTCATCCATATGGCATGGCAAAAAGTGTCAAAGCAGACAATCGCTAATTGTTTTCGACACGGCGGATTTATCAGGCGTGAGGATGAATTTGACTCAGATGACAATCTACCATTAGTCGAATGGCTCACAAAAAATCAAGAAGAAAGTGTTAACGATGTTCAAGATGAACTCACTCTTGGTGAATATGATTTTAATGAATACGTTCACGTTGATGACAACCTTGTAAATGTGGAATTTTTGGATGATGATGCCATTGTAGCTTCTGTGTCTTCTGCAGCTAATCAGACTGACGATGAGAACGAAGAACATGAGAACGAAGAGGAAGAAACCAAAAATAACGAAGTACCACTAGTTCCAACCACTTCAAATGCAATCTAAAATATTGAAATCGTTCGTCATTTTCTTCAAACGCGGAATACTCCGCAACATATTCTTAATAAACTAAGCGAAGTGGAAGTGCACATCAGAGAGATTAATCTTGCCAAAAAAAACAAACTAAAATAAATACGTTTTTTTAGTACATAATTAATATTTTCAAGTTGTTTCAGACATGTAATGTTTGTAATGTATTTTGTTATATGAAAAAAGAATAAAAATTGACTCACTCAAAATAGTGGTGTTTTTCAAAATCATCACTTATAATGAACTTCGCTTATAACGAACCATTTTTGCCGGTCCCTTGGAGTTCGCTATAACCGGACATTACTGTATTTGTATGTACAACAAGGTTCGAAATTGCTTCTCAGCATTTTTATTAATGATCTGCTGACGAATTTACAGTGAGATTACTTATGCTAGGTAGATGATAGATGTGACCTTAAAATATATGGTACTATAGATGCTGTTGAGGATTACGTCATCTTGCAAACTGACCTTTTTAAAATTGGTGATTGGCGCGAATACTTAGGCATATTGTTTGAAATTCATTTATGGTTTTCTAATCATATATCGTGAATATGTTTATCTGCATCTAAAATGCTTGGATTTATAATTAGATCCTATCGTTGCTTCAGCAATATTCAGGTAGTAAAGACTTTCTATTATACGTTAGGAAGCAGTCGTGTTGAATATGCATCAATCGTTTGGTATCTTTCCTATGTATATCAACATCTAAAGCTGGAGCGCATACAGAAAGGATTCCTGAAGTATCTGAAATACTGAATATACGGCCTCATTGACCACGTATATCCTTCAAATACTTTTTATTGATTTACAATAAGATTGATTGTTTAACCCTTTTAAATTCTTTTAATTTTCATGTTCAACCATGCAATACACGTTTTGATACAACTTTCAGAGTATCCCGAGCCAGAACCAATGTTTTAATTAAATCACTAGTATGGTATATATTCAGGGATGTTGACAATTTCTTTAAAGATTTTATATAATTCACATAATTATAATAATGCATATTGTATAGTATGACTGAAACGTTTTTCACCCACGATTTAATATAATTTAATTATTTAAGATTACAATTGCCTACAATTACCTGTCATGCGTAATGTAATACATACTTTCACAGTTTTTAAATTCTATTTTCTATATTCAGTGTGTCCTTAAAATAAAAAGACAACGTATGAAAAACAGAAAGATGTAATTATATAGAATATATATCCGAACTGTTTTCCCAAAATTCCCTCTCATGAGCCAGAAAAAGAAAGCAAAAATATTTAAAAAAATTTTGTCGCCCCACTATGCTATCGACTATTTTATAAAAGACTATATCTTAAAGTTGATCGACAATAACAAAATGAAGAGTTTTCTCACTTTAGGTTTCGATCAGTTGTCGATCGTTGTTCGTATATAATTTACATTTACGTTGTCGATTAAACATCTATTGTTACCAAATAGGACGTTAAATGCCCGTAGAGTACACATCTTACATTTTCTTTAATACATAATTTTCAAAAGTTCACAATAAATTTTTAATTGCCGACTTTCTTACCAGGTTATCGAATCCTTACCATATCATACATACTTACATACATAATGTTATCTCCTAGCGCTTTTATAATCATAAACATTCCAGTGTGTGTTTACAATAGCGGTAATTTTTATATCCATATTAATATTTCATATTTGCCAAAACACATTTTTTAAATACAACACTATAATTTTTATAACATGGACAGCTGTTACGTAAGTAAACATACGCTGTAGCGTATGTGTGTCAGAGGTATTTATATTTATACACATTTTGAATATTTTGGGGTTCGCGTCGTAATCGACTCACAATATTTTGGATTTATATTCTATACATCTTTCTATTTATCATGCGTTGTCTCTTTATTTCAAGGACACATGTATACATTTTCCTTTTAGGTTTTATATACATATATTGTTCATATTTACTTATATGATGATTTATGTGTTTCCAGTGTAATAATAATCCTGAAAGTGGTTTCTATTGGATTAATAAAATATTATGATTATACTTTTATTAGACTTTTTGTCATAAAAGTTCCTCCTATGTTGCCTATTTTAAGTTTTTCAAGAATTATTATATTAATTACAAAATTGATTTTTCCAATAACTAATATATATATATCTATATATTTTTTATTTCTAAATATATTCTATAACTTAAATTATTATTACAGGCATGGGTCCAATTGGAGTAAAATCGCATTTAGCTCCATTTTTACCTGGACATCCGGTCGTTAATCCATTAGGAGAAAATTCTAGAAATTATGGTGTAGTTAGTGCAGCACCTTTTGGTTCCTCGGCCATTCTTCCAATATCATGGGCTTATATTAAAATGATGGGACCTAGAGGACTGAGAAAGGCTACACAAGTGGCAATATTAAATGCAAATTATATGTCAAAGTTATTAGATCCATATTACGCTACTTTATTTAAAAGTCCACACTCAACACTGGTAGCACATGAATTTATTATAGACGTAAGAGATTTTAAGAAGGCGGCGAATATTGAAGCAGCCGATATTGCTAAGAGATTAATGGATTATGGATTTCATGCTCCAACAATGTCTTGGCCAGTAGCAGGAACACTTATGATAGAACCAACTGAATCAGAAGATAAACAAGAATTGGACAGATTTTGTGAAGCACTTATTTGTATTCGAGACGAAATTCAAGCAATACAAGATGGAAAATTAGATGTTAGGATAAATCCTTTAAAAATGGCCCCTCACACGCAAGAGCAAGTTGTCAGTAGTTCATGGGAGCGACCTTATACGAGAGAGCAAGCTGCATTCCCTGCACCTTTTGTTAGACCAGAAACTAAAATATGGCCTTCTGTGGCTCGAATAGACGATATTTATGGAGATAAACATTTAGTTTGTACGTGTCCCCCTATTTTACCAGAATATGGCTATTAGGAAATCTATAATAAATATATATTTTGTAAATTATTTAAATTCTATTTTTTAACCTTGTTAGATACTAGATAAAATAGAAAATAAAATATTTAATCACTTTCAATAATCATAGTTTTGGCTTTCTTTTCTGCCTGTATTAACTTACCGGGTTCTTTTTTTCAACATACTCGTACATTTCCTTATGTGTAATGATTAAAAAAGAATTGTCAATGCATAGGTAGGCAACCAGTTATAGATGTATATTTGTAGGTAAAGCATTTACCTACAAACAATAGATCTTAGAAAAATCAGTTTGCCATGGAGAGAAAAAAAAATATTGTCAAATATTTCTGAATTTTTATTCATACATGTACCTTAAATTAAATACATTTGATTGAAAAATAGATAATTTTTTCAAAACATGAATAAACACAATAAAGACAAAAAAGTTGCAATGATAATGTGTTACCAGAAGAATAATAGTTTAAGAACGGTCAGAGACATGTTTACGAATTACCGAACGTAACCCACCTATTGGGGCCATTTCAGTAACACGATAAAATAATATATACGTTAAACAAATAACACCTCGTAGTAGCTTACGAATGAGTGGTTTTATAAAATGTAGAAATTTATCTTCAAGAGCAGTAGTGGGAAATCAAATGGTATGTAGTCTAAAAAGTTTTAAAGAGTATGGTGTACTATTTCTTATCTATGGGTGGGTGCAATGTGTAACGAAGTAATAATTTGCAGGAGATGCATTATCATATGAAGAATCTACAAGAAGTCTGTGACTGCACACAACAAGGAATAAAGATGAACCAGAATATAACGAGAATTCGGTGCCTAAAAAGACTAAGATAAAAGACTTTAAGACTATCTTAGATAGCAAAGCTATTTTCATATGAAGGATTATCAGTTACTAGAGTAGCAACTGTTTCAGACCCTCGATTTAAAAAAAGGTTTTCGTAGTACTGAAAATGCTTCTGGGGCTACTTCTTTTTTAGAACAAGAAATGTCTAATATTATGAAGAAAATAAATTGTTACGTTTTAAAATTTCTTTATATTTACTTAACGTTTTATCGGCCTTGTATACGTTTACGTCACGAGTGGCTTCCATTTTTATTCCCACGAATTATAACAGTTAATCATAACATATTTGATCGAATTAAACCCTGTTTGATGAACATGCTTGGAACTTTTGCTCGAGTAGAATATGCCTTCTGTTTGCTACAAGAAATATAATTAAAATTAATGGGGTATTAAGCTAACACTATTTACAACTTGTAGAATATCATTTACAACTTGAACAGTTGTTCCGATTAAATTTTATTTGTTTACTCAGAAACTTATTTTCATATATTATCACTATTCTATATAGTCAGTGCCATAAATGATCGATTTAGTAGTTGTGCGTATTTGAAGAGGATTATACCATTGTACCATATTATATAGTGATTAAGAATGCAGGATAAAAATTTTTAGTTTGTATTATTATTAACATGTGATTAGGGACAATACCACAATATCGGAGATATCCAAAATAGTATCGTAGGATGTTTCACAGGTTGTTTAGGTTGTTTGACTTCTTTGCCTTCAGTTTCTAACTCTGTACTTCGTTGAAGATCTTCGTATGCCTACAACCATCTTGTTCGGAGACGGTCCCATTTTTTGTGGATCATAGACTTCGAGTATTATTTTTTTTTCACTATTTGATAGTCTTCTGTTTTCGTCCTTTATCAATCATCTTATGCGTTGAGTTATTATTTATGCGTTGTAAAGTTGTCTTTGATTCTCGTTGTTTCTTTTTTCTTCACGTAATTCCGCATCTTTCGCAAATCCTGTGATAGTAGTTTTCAATAAAGAAAGGCTGAATGCCGTATTAAATTAAAAAAACATTTAATTTACCTGGATCAGAATTATTCACTCTTGTATTTCAAACTAAAGGAACGAGCGAAAAGGATTCAAAACGAAACAGAATTTCTTTATAATGAATCACGCTTCTGTCCAAACACATCCAAGTTTGTGCTTTTTATTGAAAAACTGGACCTTAATAATATGCGTTTAAAAGTAAAGAACATAACCATTCGTCGATTATAACTATCGAGGCATCACTAAAATTAGCGTCGAACAAATGTAGTAAACTGTGTTCGTTTACTTTGATAACCACCTGAGACGTAATAAATGCGAAATAAAGATTATTGTAACAACAGTTGAAACTGTGATCTAATGAATCTCGTTCAAGAAAGACCTGTAATTTTAATGGTGGAGTCTAGAGAATAAAATACAACTGAATTAGCAAACAACAACAATTAACAAGAAATCAATGCATAATTGAGTTCTAACAATTCTAAACTTTCCGCCTTACAGTCAAGATTTGGTTCCCAGTGATTACTTTTTGAAAAATAGATTCGTGAGAAACCTCAAAAACAGTTAGTATTTTCATAGTGATAATATATATTGTGAAAAGCTCTGGTTTTTTCTTGCTTTTTATTGATTAATTATTGTGGGAGAAACAGATATTGTGTATCATCTTTTGGGTTGTAAATTGCGCTTTCTGCATGTATGTTAATCATATTAATTATACGATATTAAATACATTAGTTTCTATTTAACTGATTCAATTTCGGATCAGGTGCACTATCTTGTTTTTCTCGTCTGCGGTTTTCAGGTATTTTATGAAAACATTTCTTTTTGCATTAAATGTAAATATAACAGTAAAAGTAACATATAACACAGTACGAATATAGATTTTTTACTTCATTGATAGTTGAACTAATATCCTTTGCACTCCCTCATTTTTGTTTACCGTTAGTTTGTTCTTGTTTGTCTGTAAGTTGCCGCGATGTAACGTGTTGGCGCAGAAGAGTAACCTTGTTTTTCTTATCCCGAATTTATTTTAGTATTAACATTAACCACCATTAATAATACGTAATTTTGGTGCTCGAAATCAATTAGAGATGAGGCTTTAGTCACATGTAGCATTTGTAAAAATACCTTCAAAGCTACTTGTTTTAAACTTTAAAGGACTAAAGCCAAAAGAATGAAGCAATTGTAGCTTATTTTGATCTGATAAGAGATCTCTAGGTTCCAAGTCATAAGTCGAAACTGAGGAGATTAATCAAGAAGTAGTCGAGCGAGACCGTTGCAAGAATAACGTGGTCATTTATCGTGTCAAGGATATCCATTGTGTATTTCAAGAACAGAAAATAGATTCGAATAGAGTAACTTGCATAAAGTTTTCAGTGAGATTGGAGCTGAGTTCAGCGACAATTTTAAACACTTTAGTTTAGCCTATCAAAACTGATTCGAAGCGTCCAATTAAGGTATGTTTATCTTCTGTGGATAACATTTACAAGATACTTAAGAGAAGTTGACATTTGAAGGAGTCCGATAAGTTTTTTGTTGTGATTATTTCTCGCGATCAACCGCCATTTCAGACTAAACTTTATAAAAGTGTAAAGGCTACTCGATCGATTATCTAAAGTTAAGGTCAATATTAAAATAAAATAAAATACATGATTGAGATTCCAAATACAATTAGTTCGTCAAACTAGATGTACCAGAGAATCTATCCACTTTTACTACCAGAACGTTACAGGTTTACGTGTTAAAGTAGATGTTTTATATAAATCTAGTTTTTCCTCTCCATATGACATGATATTACTTTCTGAAACATAGTTGCGTGACTCGGTCTGTAATTATGAACTTTTTTCTTGATCTTACAATTACATACGCTGTGAGAGAGATATACAAAATACTGGTAGACCTTTTGGTGTTGGTGTACTTATTGCTTTTCGTAATGAAATTAAATATAAAGTGGTTGATGTGTCTTCCATTAGATCAGCGGGTCCTTTAATCGATTTAATAATATGTAACTGCGAAAATATTGAGTTTTCATATTTTCTTGTATTAGTTTATATCCCACCGAATTAAAACTACGCAGACATTGAACTGTTTCTCAACATGCGCGAAGTCATTATTACTGGGAAAAATATTTTACTTATAGGGAATTTTGGATATTTCGAATTTTGGTAAACCTGGTGTGGAGTCTGTTGCGAATTTGCAGCTTCTGGTTTCATTTATGGCAACTTTAAACCTAAGTCAGTTCAACGATATTATCAATGCAAATGATTATTGACTGTTGGATGTGATACTATCAAACATGGACTGGTAATTTTATGTTGGACATGATCCTGACTCCATTGTTGTTGAGAAAAAAGATTTATTCTTATTCATAGTCTTTTTGTCTCTATGCTATGGCATTGAAAAAAATGTCTTCATAAAACATCTCAGCAATTCGGCACATGGTCTCGAGCGGAGAGCCCTGCAATAAGTTGGTCCTAGAAAAAGGTAAAGCAAAGGTAGGAGAGGAACCAGAGGATATGCGAGGAACGTGAAAGTTGACAGAAGAAAGTAAATAAGGACAATCAATGGTACCACGAACAATCTTCCACACAATCTCGCTCCCAGAGTATCTCGTCGATGGGTTAACGATTGTAAACCATGTCTACCAAGTAGCAAATTGTAGTTCGTATTTTACTCGGGATAGATGCCATCAATTTTAAATGATAAATACTTAAAAAAAACGACGTTGTATCTTTTCAATGGATAACTGAAGATAAATATAATGAGGCGACCAAACAGGAGAAGCATACTCTAACTTACTGAGGACAAAACTGTAGTACATAGTTCTGAATAAAGACATAGAAGAGAAGAGTTTGCAGGTACGCAGAACAAAACCTAATGTCTTCGAAGCAGCGACACACATGTTATTGATATGTGGCACAAAAGTTAAGCGAGAGTCGAAGAAAACACCAAGGTCGTTTATGTTATCAACCTTAGTAAGTATTGAATCATTTATAAAATAACTGGAGTCAATAAAATTAACTTTTTTGTGTAAGAGACGTAGCAGCATTTCTTGATATATAATCCTAATTTACAGCTGAAGCACCATTGGAAGAGAATGTATGTTCAAATTCGCCTGCAAATGCAACACGTCCCATGTTTTAATGGAGGAATATATTTTCAGGTTATCTGCATAGGCAAGTGGACAAGACAGAGATGATAATAAATCATTTAAAAACAAGATAAATAGGAGAGGACCCAAATGTGAACCCTATGGGACTCAAGTTAGAGGAGAGAATTCAAAGGATTTATAGCCATTGTAGAAGACAAAATGAAGTCTACTACTTAAGTAAGATTGTAGAAGAAGAAGTAGAGAAGGACTTAACCCAAACGCAGACAATTTCGTAAGTAAAAAACCCTGGTTAATCACATCAAAGGTACTACTAAAGTCCGTATATATGACATCAACTTGACCACGAGTATCAAGATGCTCACTAATAAACTGACAAATAGTCATAAGATTCGTCACTGTCGATCTTCCCCGGATGAAGCCGTGTTGAAATGGAGAAATGTAGGATTTGGTGCTGTGGTGCAGACAGGAACAGATTACACTTTCTAATACCTTAGAAAAATTAGACAATATTGATATGGATCTATAGTTATCAACATGCGCATTGTCGCCCTTTTTGAATACTGGACTTATCCTCGCTCGCTTCCATAGTCGGGAAAGTAGAACTTCGAATTGCCATGCTAATAATAAAAGTTAGCGGTTTTCAAGGGCAAATCTTGCATCATGCAAGATAAAGCTGGGAATTGAATAATCAACCACAATATTTTTTTGCGGGAATTTTGCCATAATACTAAGTACTTCAGTTACAGATGCTAATGTAAAAGGAGTATAATTAGTGTTCTCTTGAATATAAGTGAAATCGCTACTCATAGAGTGAACAGCAGAAAATTTGTTGGCAACGATACCTTGAGGAGAATCTAGGAGGGTATTATTACGAAGCAGAGTTTTAGGTAAACGTGTCGTGTCCTGCTTAGAATGAATCTATTGAAACACATTTTTCGGATCAACCTGGAGAGATTGTTCAACTTCTCTCAGATAGGTGGCATAAGCGGTAGCTGTAGTACTCCTACAAATGGTCCCGAGTCGTTGAAATTGGTCATAAAAGAAGTGGTTACGCGAAGACTTCCATTTGCGTCGATAATATTCTTTTAATTTCAAGTTAGAGATGATATTACTTGAGAACCGTAAACGATATTTCGATTTATTTGCTTTAGCAGAATATTTGGGAACAGACTTATCCAATATGTTATATAGAACATTGTAAAACTTGTTAAGTGCATAGTCAACATTAGAAAACCCTCCAAAAATGACCAATCCGCATGAAGAAGATCATCATACAATTGAAAATAATTCGATTTACGAAAATGGTATCGTAAGTTATTATTTGAAGGAAATATTATTATATGCGTTATATGTGTTACACGAAGTAGAAAAAGATAAAGAGATAGATAGTGGCGGATGATATAAATCGACTGAAACAAGTGGATGATTCTCATTATAAATATAGTTATATCACATGTAAAATTAGCAGTAATAGGATCAAGAAGACGATTGTTTAAGATTTAAAAAACTGCACAAAAATTAAACGCACAACATTTAGCACAGGATAATGGATCATTTATAAATTGCGGCAAGTTAAAATCACTAAGTAGGAGAACAGGCTGATCAATCAAAATGGTCTCACGGGCTTCACAAAAAAAATCGAAGTCGTGAATAGAAATATTCGGTGGAATATAAACAACCACAAGATAAAACGCAGTTAAGCCGAGTTTACAATTACAAATAACTACATCAATCAAAGGAACAATAGAGGAAAAGCAAATATTGTCAACGACCTCATAAGAGATTTCATCCTTACAATATTATATGATGGAGGTACTAATTCGGGGCTCGAACTGAATTATCAAGCCAACTTGCCGTAATAACAATTATATCATAAGATGATTCACAGACTGCGGTAAAAAAGAATGAGTTTTTGTTTTGAGGCCACGGGTGTTCTGGTAATAAGTCTCAATAGACACAGATGAACCGTTGGACTTGTTCAGTTTAAACTGCTGTTGGTGGATGGTATACCATTTTGATACTTAATGTTCAAGTTTGATTCACCACTGCTCAATCGACTGTTGAGCTCCGCCTTGACATCCCTGTAAATCTGCAGCTGCATCGGAGTACGGTCTCTATAAATTGAGAATGTAGAAAGTCTTGGCATAGCTTTTAATTTACAAATGTTTCTCAACACCGTACGAACAGTATTCTCAGAAGAAAAGCACACTTTAATGGGTCTACGACGATTGGCAACACATGCATCGAATTTACCCAGTCTCGAAACCTTCACACTCGTATCACTTATCTGTATCGCAGAACAAAGATCATTAACCATACCAGCATCCAAAGCAACCTGCACCATATTGCTCTTTCAAGCTGCCTCTGAAGAACCAAGTAAAGCAACATTTCTTTTACGTTGATCACGATCAGATATTTCCTGTGTGATACTTTCAGTATTAAGTAGAGAAACAATATTAGAAGAGTTCGAATCAGATAGCGATTGCTTTAAAATCTTTATATCTTCCTGAAGAGATACGATGACAGACTTTAGATCATTGAGATTGTTATGAAACTGTAAACAGCTCTTGCAGGTCCATGAAATACCCGATTTAGTATAAATTTTACGAGCCTCCACAGTAGAAATGTCAACACAATGAATCTTGAATGCCCTGTCGCAGATACAATAATTAACGAACTTGTGCGGCTCATGAACCGCTTTACAGCAAACACAAGAAGGCATTCTAATAATTAAAAAATAAACAAATCTTTAGGGATCAAACAGGGACACAAATTTCACGCCTGTGGTGCCCGTCGCGGCGACTAACACAAAAAAAAAAACAATACAATGGAGGAAATAGGCAACGGTTGGGTACTGCTACAACAACAAAGGTAAATTGGTAAAGATTTGCTATATTGACGGAGAATGCAGACAACAGCCACAGAAACAATAGGCAATAAATGTAAACGGAAGTAAAGAAAAAGAAAAAAAGCAAAAAGATGGTTAAGAAAAAATGTTAAAGTTAGAGAATGACAAAAACAATCTAAAAAGAAAAATTATTTAAAACTTACAACAGACGCCAATATATAGACAATTTCACCGTAATAGCGGCCAGGCAGAAAACAATACCTTCACAACAAGCTCACCACACGGGAGCAAATTAAACACTCTATACAATTATATAATTTTCACTAATAAAATCACAAAATTACTACCAAAAAAAGCAAAATAAGAGCAGCAGGCCCGGTATATGTATATTAATTAATCTAATGAGTGGTTTGATGGTTTTATGTTATGTATAGGTTCACATCTCGTACCCGTTTATTTCTGTCGAATAATAATTTTAGATATAACTTTAAAAAGGCAAATTTTATAAAACTGTATTACAAAACTGGTCATTTCTAGATAGTTATATTGATAGTGACGAGTGTCTTGTTGCTTCTTATGACAAACTTTGTTCTGTTTTAAACCGTTCTGTTCATGTGAAAAGATCTTCCTCAAAGAAGACATACCCTCTGAGGTTTAAGCATCACAATCACGGGAAGTGAAAATCTACTGGTATTGATTATTACAAATCAGACTTTCAGAGAATTTGAAGAATTACTAAAACAGAAATTTCTAAAAGCTATACACAACGTATACAAGAAAAAATGATTAATGATCCGTCTCAATTCAAAACGAAACATGTCTAGAATTCCAAGTAACTTACATCTTAATAATCAGGAACATTCCGAACCACAAACCATTGTTGACGCCTTTGCATCTACATTTCCACAAGTTTATCTTCCTAAAAACTCCGATAATCCGTCACTTGAGTATAATACTATTAGTACTTATCCGCTTGTCATCGTTCCTTCTGTTACACAGCATCATCGAGGGAATGGGAAACTGAAGATTGAACATAGTGCTGGAAACGATAATAGTCCTACGTATTATTCAAACATCATTATTCATTCAAACATCTTCATTCCCATAAGCTTGGAAAATGCTAGAATTTGTTCTGTATTTAAAAAGGGTGATAGCACTGACATCTCTAATTATTGACCAATACCTATTATTTCTGTTTTTGCGAAAATCTTTGAATCTGTCCTTCATAAAATTATCTCGTTCAAATATCGCCTTTTATTTCTCCTTCACAATATGGATTTGTGAAAAATCGCTAAACTCTAACATAACAATCCTGCTCTGCATAACCCAAGATATAGCTGAAGCTTTAGATGATGCTAGTCAATTAGATGTCATTTATACGGACTTCAGTCGCCCATTTGATACCATCGACAATATTTTACTCTTACAAAATTGTTATCTTTTGGGTTTAACGATTCTCTATTCAGGTTTATGAAGTTATATTTGACAGGTAGAGTAAACTATGTTACCTGCTATGGCTATAAATCAATATTTTCTGAAGTTCCTCAAGGTTCCAAATTGGGCCAGCTTATGTTTAATATATTTATTAACGACCTAATAGCATCATTTGATTTTGTATTGGCTTATGCAGATGACCTTAAAATATATTATATTATTACAAACATAACTGATATGGATTTTTTGCAAAAGAACTTGAATACTGTCCACAGTTGGTGTCACATGAATAAATTTAATTTGAAAATTCCAAATGCTGTGTTGTAACTTTCACAAAGAAAATAAATTATACAAAATCTCTTTATTACGTTGATAACACTGTTAAAGAGAAATGAAGTTCTACTAGTGTTTTTGGTGTTATTTTTGACAGTAAATTGATCTTCAACGATCATATGTCAAACATCATATCTGCTGTTAGGTCTCTGGATTTTATTGTCAGAATGTCCCGAAATTTCATTAATGTTGACAGCATTAAACCTCTATGTGTAAAACAGTTCGGGCAAGAGCACATGTTTCTATTGCGCTCCGGAGTTTTTCTTAAAAATTAAAAGTACAATGGTTAATACTCGAGATAGTAGCAAGAGTGTTGAAACGAGAACACACAAACTTCCTATTGAGTGGGAAAAAATAATGAAGGACACGATTGCGAAAGAAACAACAAAATTATACGAAAAAATTCAAGTATTGGAAAGAGAAATGGAGATTATGAAACAAATAAATTCGGAATTGTGTAAGTGCCAGGGTGTGAAAGAAAACAATCAAGATAAAATTGAATTAATAAATAATCAAGTACATGATTTAGATGAGCAGACTGTAACTGTTGGGGATAAGGACGGCCCTATATCGGCTCCTGTGAGTAATAATTACAACAAAGACAAAAAATACATTATTATAGATGAATTGAATGATAAAATAAAAATTCTGGAAAATCAAATAGTGTTATTGAATAGTAATAAAAAATGTGAGAATAAATCGACATCAAAATAGAAAAAACAGTGGGTATAAAAACGCCGGACGAAACAAGAACTATTTGTTCCAATAACGCGACCGGTCGGGTAAAAACGTGACGGATACAGGAAAAACGGAAGATAAGCAATCTATGAATAATAATAATAATATAAATGAACCATTTCATTCTTATGCAGCTATTGCGGACAATAATAATCCTAAGAACAACAGGTTTCGGAGATGTGAAACAAATATCGTGAAAGGCTCACGAAAAAATACTTCACTGGAGGCAATAGACAGAGCAGCCTGGATATTTGTCTCAAACTTGAAAGATACAACAACAGTGAATGATGTAAAAAAATATTTGGATGAAAACAATGTAAGTATAATAGATTGTGAAAAGTTAAATATTTTTAACAAAGACAGAGCGGCATTTAAATTGACAGTAAGAGAAGAATTGAGGGAAACCGTTTTGGATGGGAGTTTGTGGCCGAGTAATGTTATTATCAAGCCTTACCGAAATTTTCGGAAAAGGAACCACGAGGAAAAGCGAACCTAACTGAAAAAATGCATTCAAATTGACAATAATGCATAACAACATACAGAGTCTTAGAAATAAAACTGACATTATAAGTGTATATTTGGATGGTTTGGTATATCCTGTTCATGTTCTAGCCTTAACTGAACACTGGCTTGAACTTGGGGAGGAGCGGTGCATGATGTTGGATGGCTATTCGCTCATCTCAAAATACTGTAGACCAGCACGACAGCATGGCGGGTCTTGTATTTTTGTTAGAGAGACTGTAGAATTTGATGCAGCAGAATACTTAGAAAATAAAAGCATAGAAATGACGCTTGAGTGTAGCTCGATACTATCACATACATTAAAATTAATTATTGTAAATATATATAGACCACCAAAGGGGAATATGGATATATTTAGACATACCTTTGAAGAAATATTGGAATTCATAATTTCCAAATATGGATCTTATACATTAGTTATTACTGGTGACTTTAATCTGAGATTCTTGGGTCCGGAAATTAGTTTTACATATCTGGATCTTTGTGATCGAGAGCCGGTCAGGACCAGGATGAGACATTATACCAAATATATAAGCCAAATTTAATTAAAAAGTTAGTAGTGTAAATTGGATCAATTACTTAACAATAGAGAACTTAGAAGATTGCTACGAAAGTGTATGTACTGTGCTTTTGCATATTGTCAATGAAATCTGCCCATCTACGTTCAAACAAACAAGAAGAAAAACGAATCCATGGCTAACTGACGAACTCAGGAAAAAGTGTGGAATTAAAAGGCAATTATACGAGGGTTATATCGAAAACAGGTTACCTAAAGAACTCTATAAAAATTACGCAGATTATGTAAAAAGTGAAATCAAGAAGGCTAAAACGACATATAATTCAAATTACATTCTGTTATCGAATAATGAAAGTAAGGCAATATGGGCATTGGTGAATAACATGGCAGGGAGAAAGAAGGAGCAACGGAATTTTCTGGCTACTGTTAAAGTTGCTGGAATAACAGACCAAAAAGAGCTCTTGGACTACACCAACAGATATTTCCTGGGTATAGTTGCTAATATTGATGAATGACAGCCAGCACATTTTGAAGATATGTTCTGCAAGGAGACGTGATTTATGGAACCGACGACACCGTCATAGGTCTTCAACACCATAATGGAACTGAAGAACACTATGTCTGCGGGACATGACGAAATATCCGTTCCCGTATCTAAGGCCGTCGCAGAGCATCTGGCTGACCCACTGTGTCATATTGTCAATAGATGTTTCGAGACGTCCACTTTCCGGATGCTTTGAAGACGGCTGTTGTGTGTCCGGTGTACAATAAAGGAGGTGTTCATGACATCACAAATTATAAACCTATAGCACTAATTTCGAATGTGACCAAGGTGTTTGAAAAACTGATACCTAGAAGAATGAATGGGTTTCTTGACAAACATAGACAGGAAAATAGACATGTTCAGCCGTATTTCAGGTGACTTGTGAAATAGTTGATGCCTGGTCGAACAAAGAGCAAGTAGCAGGAATTTTTATGGACTTGTCCAAGGCTTTTGATAGCGTTAATCACAAAATCCTTTTGGAGAGATTGGATAACTTGTGATTTAAGGGAAATTGTTGGAGCCTTATTAAATCCTATCTAGAAAACAGAAGACAAAGTGTCGTGGCAGTGAATGGGGAGGGAACCAGTATTGGGTACGGGTGGCTCACTGTTACCAGGGGTGTACCACAGGGATCCGTGCTGGGGCGTATTTTATTTTTAATTTACATAAATGGGTTACCACTAGTATTTCATTATCACAGGCCTGCATTTTTCAACTCTTTAAATGTTGATTTAAAAATTTTAACTGTTTTCTAGTAATTGGGTAGTGCTGATTTCAAATCTGCTTTTATTTTTTTTGTATCACGTAAGGTTATTTGTCAAACCAGTAAAATCAAAAAATATAGAAAAAACACGATTTATTTCATTTATAAGCTAGTTTTATATTATATTTAAAAAAAATAAAAAATATACACATAGAAACTATTAGATATAGTTATTTATTCTTTATGCTTCTTAAAAAAATGTTTTCGTTTTTCAGAAAAGCTTCGTTTGGTTGTTTTTCTATCATATTCACCTAATGGAAGATCTGAAGGTAGCTTCTGGGGCAAGCAAATTTTTTTGTTTCAACCTAGACCCCAGCACTTCAGAAAGATCTTTTGAAAATCCCAAATCTCTTACTAAATAATTCAGTTCGGTTTGTGAAAATAGCTAAGGTTGGTTTTGACCTGAGGTTGATGGTTCAAAATCACTATCCATCTGTACGGAGCCGGAAGTTGAAGAGGTTTCAATATCTTCTTGTAGTACTTTGGGGGATATAGGTATAGGTACATGATCACTGTGAGGAACTGGTCTGATAGCTGATTTAATATTGTTTGGGTACAAAATATGTTTCAAAGTTTTTCTATTATGCCCCTTAATATCACAAAGCCAAAGGTAGCAATCTTCATGATGATTTTGCGGTTCTCTCCAAACCATCGGTATTCCAAAAGGAAGGCTTTTTCTATTCCCTTTGGTGCAATGTCTTAAACCTTCTTCACATACCTTACAAACAACGTGCGGTGCCCAATCTTTATCTTGATCTCCTAATTTGATTTTGAAATAAGCATAATATGGATTTTTCACAAATTCACCAATTGGTCTCTTAAACTTTTTCAAGACGAAATATCCACAAATATAACAGAAATCATCTGGTTTGTTTTTGCAACACCGGCTAGACATATTTCTAAGCAATGTTTATTTATCAAATACCACGCACAACACTAAAGACAAATTAATTTTACTTGTTTACTGATCGACACTCAGAGCTATAATTAGAGAACGGACACGCTTACCACATGACGCAAAGCCCAGTGCCGTACTGGCGAAAGGCTGTATTTCTAAAATATTTAATTTTATTTATATAATTGGAAAACGAACGGGTGGTGATCTATAAAATTACGAAATACATATATATTTGCTGAAAAGTTGTATTTATAAAGTTTTTAATTTTATTTATATAATTGGAAAACATACGGGTGGTGATCTATCTATCTAAAATTACGAAATACATATTTATTAATTAATTTTATTTATATAATTGGAAAACAAACGGGTGGTGATCTATAAAATTTCGAAATACATACAAAACTTATTTGTTGAAAAGTTGTATTTTTAAAGTTTTTAATTTTATTTCTATAATTGGAACATTTTTATTTGTTCATTTTGTCGTTCAAGTTGAGTAAAGGAGTATTAATATTGACTAGCAATAGTTTCTCAAGGTTTTCTTCTGTCAATTTTGTTCTCTTTGAATTAAGTACATCCTTATAAATAGAAAACGTCCTTTCTACATCGCAACTGGTTATAGGTGCATACTGGAAATATTCTTTTATTTCTTCATATTTAGCCGTTAGATTTTGTGGAATTGTCTCCATACATAATTGCTGCAATGTAATTAAATCTGGATTTCTATTAAGAATTGCTTCAAACTTTTGCCGAAATCCACATCCGAAGTCACTTGGAATACTTTTCATATTATTAACAGCCACATCTAAGTACAACTGATTTTTTAAATTTGGGATTTGTGTGAGCTCCTTGCACTCACCAATACTTCTAGCATCCTCCTTTAGCAGTGTTACGAAATGTTTTAGACTATCGAAATTCTCAGCATAATAACTAGTAGCTTCCATGGCTGGAAGCTACTAGTTATTATGCTTCCCCATCTAGTTATTACTGGAGTGGGAGGCAGTGACAGAGATGGAAATTTTTCTCTGAAAAGAGCTACTCTCAATGGTGCTTTTCTGAAAACTTTTTTAAAAGCTGATACAAGTCTATCAACTTCCGGAAAAGTGTCTCTGATATATTCACAGATTCTGTGGAGAGCATGTGCTACACAAGTAATATGCAGCATATTAGGATATGTTTTCTTCAATAGTCTGCCTGTTTTTAACATATACGCAGCACTATCACTGACAAATAAAAGTATTTTTTCTTTGTACGTGGCGTCCGAACATTTCGAATGAAGCATTTTTTGCATATTCTCCTTAATGGTTTCAGCAACTGTTTCCGCATCAACTCTATTTATAACACTTGTTGCTATTACATATGAGTTATAGGGAATAGTTGGATGTAGTACACCAGTTACAACATTTACCACACAGCGTCCTAACATATCCACCGTTTCGTCGGCGCTTATCCATTGTATGTATTGATTTAAAAGATTGCTTCTAATGCGTTCTACTGTTCTCGTATAGCACCTAGAAACATAATATTTGCGTAAAGTTGATTCATCAGGAACATTTCGACCAGTATATTTTTTCAGAAATGTCTTCAAGACATTCAGAAATGTCTTGTTCAATTTAAATAATGGAATATTAGCTGCCATAAAAGTTTCACAGAGTTCTTCGTTAAATTTGTCAGATTCCAACGGGTTCAATTTTTTTTCGTGCTTTAATGATCCTACGTGACGTTTTACGGTTGATTTATTGCAATTTTTCAATAACGTTAGATGTTTCTTAAATGAAAAGAAAAGGAATGTACGTGCTATTTCTCTTACGAAATACGATAAACTTATTGATTTTATCTACGTACACGATACCACTGAAAAACACTATATTTTCCGAATACTATAGCTGGGTTGTCCATTGTTATCGCAGCGAGACCAGGTGGCCGAGTAAGTCAAACAAATACTTCATTGAATTACGCCGGGATGTACTGAGCGACGTTATACACAATTCCAATTGCCGATTGCGTTTTATGGAAATTGCATCCGTTCTCTAGTTATGGAGACATATAATATTTATTGCTAGATTTATATATATATATCACTTGACTTACAACCAAAGGTAGGTAAGGTAGGTAATTAGAAACCAAAATTGTCAGTAGAATACGCGGGATTTCTTTGGATAACTGTAACACAATTAGGTTCTTTTCCGGAAATGTTATTGGAGGAATAACCGTGCAAAGTTTATAAATACATGGTCGAAAATTTTTTCCACAATCTTCATCTACTTCACAGAGCTATAAACGTATTAATTGTAAAAAGAGTGAGAACAGTGAAAGGAGTGCTGAAACTGTGGATGCATGCGAACAATTTATTTGTTTATTGTTAGTTAAAGTAACACGTTAAGTAGAATGGTAAGCCAAGATGAGGTAAAACTTGATAGGATTGATTTTATTAGCAAAGTGAAATTTAACATTTAAAATTTGTAGGAAAAGGTAAGTAATCTACAAGAGAGTGCTCACCATTCATCAACTTCAACTATAATAGTTTCGGAATTTGATACAGATTCAGAACCAAGTACTAGTGCAAGAAAAATGAGAGTAAGTTTGGGTTTTCCAGCAGACTACAATTTCATATGCGTTTAAAAACATTTCATTATTCCAAGGTAAAACTTTCGTCTACAATGCATCGACATTGAATCTATTATTTGTGTCTATTTTAGATGGTGGCTATAAAAATGTGAAGCTGTTGGATGCAGTAGTGGAATTTATTGTCCTGAATAATTTACCATTTAGTACTATAGAAGGAAAGAATTTCAAGGCCTTTATGAAACATGTGGCACCTCTCTACAAAGTACCAACAAAAAAAATGTGGATATGAAGTATGAGGTGATTTCAACAGCATTAAAAATTATTTTGTATAAATCTAAGTATTTTACCATTACTACCGACATGTCGACTGCGAATATGCAAACTAAAAGCTTTATGGGTCTCACTGTCCAATTTGTCCACGATAGAAAGTCAGCAACAATTGGCATTGTAGAATTAACGCAGTCTCATACAGCAGACGATATTGCTTCAGAATTAGGCGAAGTTCTTGAAATTAGGGCAATTTATTCAAATAATGTTGTTGCTGTAGTAACGAACAATGCAGCAAATATAGTTAAAGCCATACATGACAAATTTGGAATGAATCGGAATATCCCGTGTTTCGCACGTACCCTTAATTTAATGTGTTAAAATTCATTAACAAATATAGAGAGTTTAACACTATTATTGAAAAGGCACAACAGTAGTTTGGATTAAAAGAAGCGTTAAAGCTAGTGACTAAATCAGAAAAATTCAAACCGAAAAACTAACATCTGAAGGAGACATTAAACAAAAATATTCTTGATGGCAAAACTCGCTAGAATTCCACTTATTATATGATAGAAATATTTCGACTTCTGTGTTCTATAATTAGTAATATTTTAATCTCCGATATAAACCCTCCAGTCATGATTACAGCAGCTGAGATAGAATATTTGAGGGAAATATGCAAATTGTTACGACCACTAGAAAAAATGACAGTCGAGATAGGTAGTGAAAATTATCCAACAATAAGTAAAATAATACCGATGATCGACTGTCTAACAGAGCAGTATTAAAATTATTCGCCGCAGTATGAAATAGGTAAACAATTAAAAGCAACTTTATTGAAAGAAGTCGATAAGAGATTCGGTGAGACATCTTACCTAGCAGCTGTTTCCACAATACTGGATCCCCGATTTAAACAAATATATTTCAGAGATCCTCGAGCCGTAGGAAATATAATTAAATAAATTAAAAGCGAAATTTAAACTTTTGGAAATATTTTTTTATCATCGGAACCTTCCGAAGAAGGAAACCGTGATTTTGATTTATGGGAACACCATAAAACAAAGCTTACGTAAGAAAAGGTGGGTAAGTCCGGGCAGGAATGGACAGCTAATTGACCAAATATTTAAGCCTGCCAGTCAGGAAATTAAAAGACGCTCTTCTTCAAACCTGGGATGAAGGGAAAAAGAAGATATCAGAATAATTGAAACATACCTGAGTGGGTAAAACCCCACCAGTTTTGTATAATACAAAGGTATTTTTAATAATATAAAATATTATTAAAAATCTGGTGTGAAGAACACAAATACCGGTTCACTATTAATATTTTTTGTGAACGTGTCCGAACATATTCCGCCCCAGATTTTTAATAATATTTTATATTATTAAAAATACCTTTGTATTATACAAAACTTGTGGGGTTTACCTACTCAGGTATGTTTCAATTATTCTGATACATTACACATGCGGCTAGTCCGTAGTATGAGTGAAGACATAGACAAAATGCAGTTTCTAGAGACACGGCTGCGCCATCTTTAGAAGGGCGTCGTTGGTTCGCATTGGTTATGTGGACGGGGCGAGATTCTTCGGCTGTCTGACAACAGGCAGCGCCAAATTTACTTCTACGCTCGGTCTGGATAATTTCTGTGATATGGCGATGTGGTTCTTTTTTGTGAATGTGTCTGAAGATATCCTTTCTCCAGCAGGGGCGTCCGATGAGCCTGTAGAAAGGCGAAATACGTAT
This sequence comes from Melolontha melolontha, assembly GCA_935421215.2. NCBI lineage: Eukaryota > Metazoa > Arthropoda > Insecta > Coleoptera > Scarabaeidae > Melolontha > Melolontha melolontha. Next base: position 92,097,820 of record OW285239.1, read on the forward strand.
CTGCGTCTCTGGGGCGGAATATGTTCGGACACGTTCACAAAAAATATTAATAGTGAACCTGTATTTGTGTTCTTCACACCAGATTTTTAATAATATTTTATATTATTAAAAATACCTTTGTATTAAAAAAGAAGATCCCCACTTATTCAAGTTGACCGAAAAATATTTTTGTGTGGTCACAGCATCCATCCCAAGTGAGCGGCTATTTTCCAAAGCGGGAGAAGGCGCTACTAAAAGTAGGAGCCGTCTTACAGGAACAGACTGTCTAAATTTTTATTTTTAGCTCAGAGGAATTAAATTTGCTTTGATTTTTAATCTTTAAAATAAAAAATTTATATGTAGTCGAGGCAAGATAAATATCAATGGACGTAATTGATCGTTAATAACGTAATATATTGCACGTTTGCCAAGGTAATTTGACAATCATCTATGGTTTGTCCTTGTCAGTGAATAAATGAACATTAGGTTATGTTTAGCGACGTTCTCAATAATTTTACAATTACATATGATTTGTCCTTGTCAGTGAATAGAGGAACATTAGGTTATGTTTAGCAACGTTCTCGATACGAATACGGTATTAGATAACATAAACCGAAATAAATAATGTTATTTATAACGTAATATGATTAAAATAAACAAAATAAATTTTATAGGTGTATAAGGATTTACAAAATAAATAAATAAAATATTATTATATATATATTGTAAAATATCTTCAATATAATATAAGTTATATGTAGGTACATATAACGTGTGTTCATTTGAAAAGTCAATCTAGGTTACTTTGAAATTTTGATAAAATAAGACGCATATATATTAGTATGCGTTTGTTGTTCCGTAAACGTAAATCCAAATGATGAATGTCAATCATATTTGTTATTTATTTGTATGTATGAAACTGTCAAAATATACGACTTCGTAGGTTAAGCAGTAAATTTTAATTTACGACATACTTCAAAATGTTCTCAGTAAATCACATGCTACTAGATTGACTTTTCAAATGAACACCCGTTATATGCTCTGACATTATGGAATCAACATATTCATGTACCTATCTATCTTTTAAACAAAATTTAAATTTATTTTCCATAACACCAAACATGTTTTTTTAACGTAATATTTATTTTTATTTTATTTTAAAGACACCGACTTTACTATTTCATTTATAATTGTTTATTCACTCATATCACTGGCACTTGAGTCACTTTCTCCAAGGAGTATGATTATTGGGCTGATATCTTCTTTATCAAATCCTACCTCCTTATCCCACCACTTTAAAATCTCTTTGTCTGTGTGATGAATTGCATTTTCCCGCGTTGTCTTTGTGATGGTGCTCAAAGCTTCTTCCCACATCTTAATACATTTGTCAGCACCAAACTCATCTCGACCAATATGTTTATTATAATACGTCTTCGTGATTCCCCAAATATTTTCTATAGGGTTAAATATGCAATGATAAGGAGGTAGTCGCAGAACTTTGCGACCATAGTATTCTGCAAGGTTATCAAATACATATCATTTTTGAGGCTTGTTCCTATAATGTATTAATTAAATAATGTGCAAATGAAATAAAATAAATACACTTATAGTGAAACTAAATGACGCAATTATATTTTTAACATATCAGTTTCGAAGGAAATCTTATAATTTCGTAGCCAATTTTAAATGTTTTTTTTTTCCCAGCTTGTGGTAGGACTTTGGATTGCTAATTTACTATGATAACTTGCGTTATCCATAACTACCATAGATGGCTCCTTAAGACGTCTTAGAAGGTGATTCTCAAATCAATGAATAAAATTTTCATGGTTCATTTCTCCACGATAGTTAAAGTTCTGTTCGAACTAAATATCAGGGTTGCATCAGGTATGAATCCATTGATATTTCCAGCATGTAAAATGATGTAATATTTAAATCATAAGCTTTTAATATATGAATATTGTATGTATTTGTATGCACCTTTTGCCTTCAGGTTTTATTTTTTAACACTTTGTTTCGTGTTGTCATGCCACGAATGGCCTATGGAACCATTTTCGAAAATACAAATTTCATCTAAAAAGACAAAATGCCTATAATTGATGCGTAAACTTTTAACATATGATTGGAGAAAAGTAACTCTAGCATTTGCTATGTGAGGTAATTCCATCAATCCTTGTCGAGGATTATCTTTGCTCCGACGAAAACCTATTTCTTTTAAAATAGTCTCTAGAGAAGAGACAGTTTCACGAAATATGTCCCTATTGCTCAAAATTAGTAGCACACTATGCCGTGTAATGTGTTGTTCTAAAATATACAAAATATTTAGAAGTAAATTAAAAATGGTATATAATGTACTAGTACTAGTACGATACATTTCATATATCACATTCCTTATAGATGTTTTTGGCAGCATTATCTATACCTAACACAGGTTTAGAGATTTTGTCGATTTGCTTTCGGATCAGTGAGGGGTTCATTGTTTTTCATTGCTTGTGAGATTGCACTAACAGAAGATATGCCGATATTCAAAGCTGCGGCAACACGCTAAAATGACAAAAGTTTTCATTCCATGAACACTATATTTATGAAAATATACCTCTTACTTCCCTTACTGTTTCAAAATAATCAAAGGTTGTCCGTGAATGCGAATATTGTCACGCTCTTGTTCAAAGAACGATATTAACGATGCAACCATTTCTTTAGCTTGTTTACGCATATACTTCGGCATTTTAAGCCAATACAGTTATTAAATATAGTGAATATTTAGTAGAAGTTCTAATAAGAACTAATTTAGTAAAATATGTAATATCGTAGACAAAATAGGCGTTGAATAAACTATTGTAACCTAAAAGAAAGGCACAAGCACAACGCAAATGTCAGAAATGTCTGACAGATACAAAGCGACAACAATGTATTTTCATACCAATATACGAGAATAACTCGGTTTGCGTTTATTGATAATAGTGTTTTAAAATAATTGAATTAATTATTGGAAGTGATAATATGCGCCAAAGTGTAGCAATCTCAATCATTTACGCCTTAATCTATCAATTATAAAACACAATTTACATATATTATGAACAATGGCAAATACGTATTTTAGAGTTGGTAGTGTGACGTAATAATACGTCATAAAATATGTGCATTGATATTTATCTTGCCTTAACTTTATTATGTAATGGATATACTCGTATTAGCATCGATGTACCGGGTTCTTTTTTTATCATTACACATAGATTACCTATATGTAATGATTAAAAAAGGATAATCAATGCATTACTGGCATAGTAGGCAACAAGTTATACACCAAGTTGCTTAATTCGTAATTAGGTAGGCGTGTAGGCAGCAGTTTCAACACGTAGAATAGTTGGACCATACTTTTTTTGAGGTAAAAAACAACTAATATTCTTATGATAAACATTAACAATTAATTTTTTAGGAACTTTGAATGCAAAACGATATCGAGAAGAGATTTCAAAGCGATTTTTTGATGAAATTCACAATGATGAATTACAATTTGGATATTTTCAACAAGAAGGAGCCACAGCCCACACATCACATGAAACCTTAAACATGATAAGGGAACTTTTTCACAATCGTATTATTAGTCGCAATTAGAGAATACAATCCCGAATCCCGGGATCTCGAGCACTTAAGGGCACTTATTACATAAAGACAAAAATCAACCTTAGGTACGCTGTACGATAAAAGAACTACACAGGTACAGCCCAAAGAATATGTAACTCAGAAGGAACTTCCCCGCCCGGCATACTTCAATACAATACTGTTAAAGTAATTGCCGAACGGGCCAACAGGGGAATCACCCGATCACCTCATATGATATATCATAATATTGCTGCGAGGGATTCACCGTCGGGGATTCCACGAACGAAAGTGTAAATACGCTTATTAGGATTTACTTTTTTCATTTATTATTCTACCAGCGACTAGGTTAAGTCATTTAAATTTAAAAGTCAATTATTTGAAAAAGTTATTTTAAATGGCGGGAGACTTTGTTTAACATAAAAAACAGTGATACGTCGTCAGCGTGGAGTTATTTTTTATTTGCGAAAGACGGAAATAGTGCTAAATGTAAGCGATGCCCTGCCATTCTCAAGACTTTGGGTGGATCGATTAAGGGATTACATACACATTTGTCATCAAAACATAACATTAAGATTATAGCTGACGGTAATCGTTTAACAGCTTCAACAAGTCAAGAAGTCAACAAGTAGAAGATTATTTTACTCAAAGTGCCGACGATAGCCTCGATGATATTTTGGCAAGAATGATTGCATTAGATGGATTTCCATTCAGTGTATTCATAACTTCAGACGATTTGAGAAAATTGCTCTTAGTAAAATACACGGATTTTCCAAAATCAGCCGTCACAATTCGAAAGCGTGTTATGAATTACAGGGAAAAAATCAGAAAGTAACTGCAGAATTAAAACATTTGAAAAGTGCAGGTAAAAGATTCAGTATATCTTTCGACGAGTGGACATCAACGTCCAATAATCGGTAAATGGCCGTCAACGTTCATTCATATATAAAAATTTGGAGCTTAGGACTCGTTCCTATTCATGGAAGTATGACGGCTGAAAATTGTCTTCGTATATTGAAAGAGCGTTTAAGTAAATTTGATATTTCCCTGGAAACTGATATCGTGGCTACTGTAACCGATGGACCGAACGTTATGATAAAGGTGGGAGAGCTTGTTTGCACTGAACAACAATTGTGTCCAGCATATGGTATCAATTTGGCCGTCTTGATGTGCTTTATAAAATAAAGAATTATTTTCAAGGCAGGCCAGACAGCCCTACCTCAGATGATACTATAGATGATCCAGCTGTGACTGCTGATATATGAACGATAGCGATGATGATGACAATTTAGAAGACTTAGACTGTCCAGAATCAGGTTTAATCTTAATCACAAAATGAATTTGCGCGAGCACACATACCAGAGTTAACGAAAGATGAAAACATTAATGAGCTGATAAAGAAAACCCGCAAAGTTGCAGTGTATTTCAAAAGATCACCATTGAAAAATGAAACAGTCCTTAAATAAAATAAAAATATGTGAAGAATGAACATAAACCATGCTGGAACGATTTTATCTTTTAAAAACCTGCATTCAAAAAGCTCTTACAGATCTCAATCGTCTAATCCGTTTAGAAGATGCTGATTTTGACTTGGTAAATAAAATTGTTGATGTGCTGACCTCAATTAAATTAACAGTAGAAGCAATCTGTCGACGATATGCTAATTTGTGCACAGCTGATGCCGCTTTGAAATTTCTTATAAAATAATTGTTTAGCCTCGCCAATAAAATGAAAACATCCTGAGTGGAACGTATAAAGCAACGACGAAATAAAGATTTAACTGGTGTGTTGAATTATTTACAAAATCTACGAAAAGATGATGAAAATCAGTTATTATCGGATTTGGAATGGCTTGACTTATTTCCAGTTCCTACACAGGCTTTAGTGTGGGCGCAAATAAAGAGTATTATTAAATGACTAAATAGTCGAGATGACACGGAAGAGGAAGAAAGGTCAGGATCGCAAACAGATGATGAGCCAAGGCAACAAACCTCCCAACCCCAATGGACACTAAAGGAAAAGTTACAGCTGGAAATTGATAAGAGCATGAAATCCCCAGATCCTGAAGTACAAAATGAATCGGGGTTGGTAAATAGTATTAGACGCGAAATGAGCCTGTTCGAAAATGGGGAAGTTCGTGGATATCACCTAGAATTAGCATATATATATCTATTGTATATTCCGCCAACCAGTGTATAACCTGAGCGAGCGTTTTCAGTTGCTGCTTATGTTGGCAATAAACTACGAAGCAGGCTTCTTGGAAGTCAAATATTGGATGCTTCCATATTTCTGCGATTGTATTTTAGAAATTCTAAATAGTTTTTTGTATTGTCTTTTTTGTTCCTTATTTTAGTATATTGTGTATTGTGTTGTGCAACAATATTAATAAATAATTTTTCAGAAATTACTTAAGTTTTTTTCATTTGAGCCCAATTAGAAACCACATAGACTAATCCAGGGATTAATCCCAGGATCCCGGGACTACGCTTCAAAAATCCCGTAATCCCGGGATTGAAAAACATGCTCAGGATTGTATTCTCTAGTCGCAATACACCCATTCCATATCCACCAAATTCCTGGAACCGTTACTCCATGCGGCTTCTTTTTGTGGCTATATATAAAGAACTCAATTTTTCAATAGCCATTACACGATCTGGATGAACTACGCCCCAGAATATCGGAAAAAATTAACGAAATCAATAACCATCCTACTATGCTGCAAAATGCTATCAACAGTATTTGGCGAAGACATCAGAAGTGTCTTGACGCGGATGGTGGGAATTTCGATCATTTATTGTAAGTGTATACTTTTATTACTTTGCAGCAATCATCATACAAACCTAAATAAATTTCAAACTACAAACTTGTTGTGTGTGTTTATGATTGACTGTAAAATAAAATTGTCTAGAATTTGTAGTGTGGTACTGTTCACAGTGTACATTTCATGACTTACTTTGAGTATGAATTTAAAAAAAAACACCTGTTATAACGAATATGCGCTCTTATACCAAGAAATCCTTGAAATTTGTAAAGAAGAATATGAATCACAGATGTGTATATATAAAACATATAATTATAATTCTTTTTATAACAAAATGATACAGCACAAACTTATTACTTATCTCGTCCAGATAAATTTTGAAATGAGGCTATATATAAATATAAGCATGAGTTGTTAAAGTAATATTATTTCAATACAGTTGTTCATATACGTTACTTTAAAAATGTTAGGGTATATAGAAATTGTTGTAGCGATAGTTGTGTTATTATTTTCTATAATAATCTATTTGCAAGCAGTTTTTAGATATTGGAAAAAAAGAAATGTGCCGTACATTGAACCAGTAATACCGTGGGGTTCTATAAGTAAAACGATAAAGGCAAAGACGGGTCTGTCTGTTTTATGTAAAGAATTTTACGATGAACTCAAATCAAAAGGTCATCCATTTGGTGGAGTATTTTTAATAACGCAACCAGCTTTGTTGATTGTCGAGCCAGAATTAGTTAAGAAGGTACTTTCTAAAGACTTCCAATATTTTACCGGCCATGGAATACATGTCGATGAAGAAAAAGCACCTTTAAGCGGAAATTTATTCAGTTTAGATGGTGAAAAGTGGAAAAATATGAGAGTAAAATTGACACCAACATTCACTTCTGGTAAGATGAAAATGATGTTTCCTATAATAGTTAATTCTGGTCAGCCAATGATAGGTTATATAGATACTCTGTCTAAACAAGGAAATTATTTGAATATTAGAGAAATTCTAGCTTGCTTTACCACAGATGTAATAGGTTCTTCCGCTTTTGGCATAGAATGTAACAGTTTCAAGGATTCTGATGCTGAATTTAGAAGACATGGTAAAAAAGTATTCGAAACAACGTGGATGACAAATTTGTATAAAATTTTGAACTTTGTTATACCAAAATTAAGGCTAAGCACGACACCGAAGGAAACTATCGATTTCTTTTTCAATAGTTTCAAGGACATAGTAAATTACAGAGAAACGAATAACATCAAGAGGAATGATTTTGTGCAACTATTATTAGAAATAAACGAGAAAGCCAAGTCTAACGGTAGTGGAGATATATTAACCATGGCACAAATGACAGCGCAATCTTTTATGTTCTTCGCAGCGGGGTTTGAAACTTCTTCAACTACTATGACTTTTTGTCTAAATGAATTGGCACATAATCTCGATATCCAGGATAAATTAAGACAGGAAATCAATCAAACGATGAGCAAATATGATGGTCAGTTGACATACGAAGGAATAATGGAAATGAAATACCTCGACATGGTTCTAGATGGTAAATATATATACATAATTTCGTTGGAAAACTTTAATTGTTCTTTCGAGTTTAATATACTAATTAACAGTTCTCATGTTTATATTGTAAAATAAGCTTTGTTTTCTAGAAACTTTAAGAAAATATCCACCTGGCTCTTTGATTAACCGGGAATGCACTAAGCAATATACCATAAAAGAAACAGAAACAATAGTAGAACCGGGAATGAGAGTGTTCATAAGTATATTGGGTTTACATAGAGATCCAGAATACTTTCCGAACCCGGAAAAATTTGATCCAGAAAGATTTTCGGATGAAAATAAAGCCAAGATACATCCATTTACATACTTACCGTTTGGAGAAGGACCAAGAATATGTATAGGTAATTTTTATATGATATAATATTTTATATCTTCACATATATCAAAGAACTATAAAGATATTACTAAGTTATTAGTAAACATATTACTTATTTTGGACTTTCTATATTTCAGGTCTTCGTTTTGGTGTAATGCAGGCCAAAGTTGGATTATGTTTGTTATTGAAAAATTATATATTCACTCCTCATGAATCTACAAAGTATAATCCAGGGTTCCACCATAGTTCCTTAGTTTTAAGCTTGAAAGAGGATTTATTACTATATGCCCAAAAAATTAATTAAAGTATTTCAAATACAGATACTGTATAACCCTGAGTGTTATAGATTAAGATACTGTCGTTGTAATTTTTTAATTTTTTTTTGTTTAACCAATAAAAATTTATTCCATATTAAAAACCTTCAATGCATTTTGGAATTTCCTGTATATGAAATTGAATAAATTTTTAAAATTTTTAATTTGAAATCGAAATATTCATAAAATAATTTTGACTAATCGCTATAATTTATTTTCAATTTTTTTATTCTATAATTGGTAGGTACTGTAAAATTTGAAAATTATTACATAAAATCAAATCATTCGAGTCTATTGCTACAGATACTAAAAAAAGGAGCTTAAGTTTTAGATTATATATATAGAAAATTATTTCGTGACCTTTGATTGTTATCGTAAATTCAATTTGTTGCCGATTTAAGGTCTGGTTTAAAACTACCCTACATTGTTTTAAATATATATATTTTGAAGTAGAACCAGACCTTAAATCGCCAACAAATTGAATTTACTATATATATATATATATATATATATATATATATATATATATATATATATATTAAAAATAATAGACTTTTTATTGGTTTAGCGACCTTTTATTGAATTATGATGTTTTATTCTACGACGTTTCGACTTTTATTATTTTTCAGTCTTTTTCAAGTATCTAGAAACAAGAATTAATACAATGAGAACATGAGAATTGTGTTTGCTTTTGTGAGATTGAATTAACAATTAAATTAACAATTAAAATTAAAATTAGATTAAAGACTGAATTACCAATTAGATTAACAATTAAAGTTAAAATTTAAAATTAGATTAATAATGAGTAAGGACAATTAAAGTGATTACATCTGTATAAATGAATAGAAAAATTTGAATTAAACTACAATACAGTAAGGTAAATAGAAACAAGAATTACTACACTGAAAACGTGAGAGTTGTGTTTGCTTTTGTGAGACTGAATTAACAATTACATTGACAATTAGAATTAAAATTAGATTAAAGACTGAATTACCGATTAAGTTAACAATTAAAGTTAAATTTTAAATTTAGGTTAATAATGAGTAAGGATAAATTACAGTGGTTAAATCTGTATAAATGAATGAGATGTTTAACTTTTGATGTTAAACTACATTACATGAACAATGAATGACAAAACTCACCGTTTCTTTTGGTTTTCAAAATCACGCATTCTGTGTAACATGTGTATCGGGTACCCGAGACCTTTTTTTGTAACGAACCGAATCGGTAATTCAGTCTTTAATCTAATTTTAATTCTAATTGTCAATGTAATTGTTAATTCAGTCTCACAAAAGCAAACACAACTCTCACGTTTTCAGTGTAGTAATTCTTGTTTCTATTTACCTTACTGTATTGTAGTTTAATTCAAATTTTTCTATTCATTTATACAGATGTAATCACTTTAATTGTCCTTACTCATTATTAATCTAATTTTAAATTTTAACTTTAATTGTTAATCTAATTGGTAATTCAGTCTTTAATCTAATTTTAATTTTAATTGTTAATTTAATTGTTAATTCAATCTCACAAAAGCAAACACAATTCTTATGTTCTCATTGTATTAATTCTTGTTTCTAGATACTTGAAAAAGACTGAAAAATAATAAAAGTCGAAACGTCGTAGAATAAAACATCATAATTCAATAAAAGGTCGCTAAACCAATAAAAAGTCTATTATTTTTAATATTAAGACACGGCCAATAAAATAAATAAGAAAAATAAAATTCTTATAAACACTAAATATATATATATATATATATATATATATATATATATATATATATATATATATATATAGGAAGTATAAGGTGAATTTGATCAAGGCGTTCAAAAACAGGATAATGAAGATTTCACACGCAGACTATATACAACACGATTTACACACATTGAGACGGATACTGCTACAGAATAACTACCCCAGCACATTAGCGAGCAAAATTATCTTCGCCACAGGTGTAGAGAGAGACCAAATATCAACAGATATTACCAACGAAATACCACAAGGCGTCAATGGGGACAGCGAGACCAGGTATGGAAAACTACAATACATCCCAAACCTAACTAACAAAATAAAAAACGTTTTCCAAAACGTGGTTACAGTAGCGTACACAACAGCCGTCCCCGGTTCCAGATTGTTCACGAAATTAAAACATCCAATACCGGTGGACATGAACAACAACGTCATATATGCAATACCGTGTAGTTGCAACTCGTTTTATATAGGGCAAACGAAGCAAAGATTGAAAAATAGATTGACGCAGCACGACAGCGACAGTAGAGTCAAACCACAGGCATGCGCATTGGCAAGCCACATAGCGTCGACACACCACCAACCGAGATACAAAGATGTCAGAATAATTTTCAAAGAACCAAACTACACAAGACGACTATTCCTGGAAACTCTAACAATAAAGAGCGTACAATATAATCTAAATACTAAAGCCGACTCCCTCAGTTTCAGCAATATCTACATACCACAATTACAACATATAACACCGGGTATACAGAATAAGTTCACATAATAAGATTATTATAGAATGTGAGGGCGAGTATTTTTTCCTGTTTATGCGTATGGGGTTTTTTAGCCTTGGTTGTGCGTGGTGCTTTTGTGTTTTTGTTTTTCTGTTTTTTTCTGGGTTTTTGTGATTTATATATATTTTTTTAAATTTTTTATTTTTATTTTTGTTCCGATTTCTAGTAGAACATGTTAACACACATTTTACTGATATACGTGCACTGAGAAATATGTTTTAGCGATAAAATTAATTCACACGGCACACAATATAAAGAGATTTCAGGCCTGTCTGACTGATTTTAGCTTGCAGTATATGTAATAGTGTATTAAACGTTTAGTGTTTTGTTAGTTTTATCATCATTGACATAGAGATGATAGTAACATGTAGAGGCCACGATAACAGGCTCGTGTGTGTAGTATTACAAACAAATGCCCATATATTTTAGGTTATGTAAGTATTTGTAATACATTTTATTTTATACAATGACAACATATTGACAAAATTGTTTACATTCCTTTTTTGTTTGCTTCTTAATAAAAAACAGGTCTGAGGAAGGTCTAAATCCAAGACCGAAACGTCACACAACCAAAACAGTGTTTTTCTTCAAAACGACACCCTAATTCTACACAAGGTGTAGTAAGTTATTGATACATAGTGCTATTCACCATCAACATAGACGTTGAATTCCACCATACATATATATATATATATAAATTGTAATATAACCTTGGGGGTTGTAATTTAATAATAATTATTATTAATAATGAAAGTGAATTTAACAGATTTTTTTGAATATATTGTGAAATAAAAGTAATCTCGGGATCGTAAGAATCCTTTTTCTATTCACAGATGTCGCTGAGTGCGAACGAATTTTTATTATAATTAATGTATAAAAATCCTTATTTAAATTGTGTTTAATCGAGTACTATAAATATTATTCGTTCTTTTTAAGATAGATCTGGCTAACTCAGTGTATAAATTGCTTACTTTTTTATCTCAGAAGTCGGTCCCAAAGTGTAAACAGTAATTATAACTATAAAAACTTATCAACCGACTAAGACACAAGATAAACAAAACTTATGAATACTCAACTTAAATACTGGAAGTAAAAATGCTTTATAGGTGTATAAATAAACAATTTACTAGTGCATACTTAAAATCTCAAATGTTAGAAGAAAAACAGTAATGGAAAGTTATAAATGCTGTGTCTACATGTCTTTTACAAAAGTGATTCTCACAGGCATAACCACTGAATTATAAACGAAAATATATTGACTTATGATACTAAATTGATATTAAGAGAAAAAGCGCACATTATCAGTTGGTTTATTTTAAGAAATATTGTGAATTTTAAAATGTACCTAAACGGTAGGTATATAACCTCTAAAACTCACTTGAGGTATTATTTCTGAAGTGAATAGTATCACTATTTAAACTGCTTCTTTGTGTTATAAATTACAGGTGAGTATTACGTTTCTTGCTCATTTTATTTAATTTTTAAATTAGAGATATTGAAAAGACGCGATACTACCACCAATTCAAGAAAGAAGACGCCCAGTTCAACTTTTTTCTTACCGGCCTCTCATCGTCCAATATTTTGTTGCAATAAATATTTCATTTTATTTTCCTAATTAAGAAAAAATTATATAAATAATAATAATTTAAACATAATTTACAGGTTATTTTTAATATACATATATGTCACATGCGCGATTTTGACATTTAAACGGTAGTGATCGGTACAGTTGCATTAAAGGTTTGTTGTATAAAAATCTCCGGAAATACAAAATTATGAAAATGAATATAATTACGGAAATGAGAAACAAGAATTTTATAAAAATAATGAACTAATTTACAAAATGAAAAACGCGAAATTAACTTAGTTGATATTTAACACTTATAATGTACGTTTTGGTTCATACTAACTTAAATTTATTTACAATTTCTTAATGCATTAATTATTTTCCTCCTTGTTCGTAGATAACCATATTTGTTTTACTACAATATATATATATATATATATATATATATATATATATATATATATATACATATACATATATATATATATATATATATATATATATATATATAATATATATATATATAATACCAAAGTATTTTTAATAATATAAAAATATTATTAAAAATGGGGTGTGAAGAACACAATACAAGTTCATTTATGTATTTTTGAATGTATCTTCTCCAAAGACGTAGATACGTATTTCACATTTCTACATGATTCTCAATACGCCCCTGTTGGAGAAGACACATTCAAACAAACATAACTACGTTACTATTTAGCCGAAATTATTCAGACAGCGCGTGAAGGAATATTCAACGCCATCTACATAATGACAGCCGAAGCAGACGTGTTTTCTATAGTCGGTAACCACCGTATCTATACAAAACTGTATTCTCGTGTCTTCACTATTTATCGGCGTGAGCCGAATATGTATATGACAACATAATTTGAAACATACTTGAGTGGGTAAAACCTCACTACATTTGTATAATACCAAAGTATTTTTAATAATATAAAAATATTATTAAAAATGGGGTGTGAAGAACACAATACAAGTTCATTTATGTATTTTTGAATGTATCTTCTCCAAAGACGTAGATACGTATTTCACATTTCTACATGATTCTCAATACGCCCCTGTTGGAGAAGACTCATTCAAACAAACATAACTACGTTACTATCTAGCCGAAATTATTCAGACAGCGCGTGAAGGAATATTCAACGCCGTCTACACGTTGAATATTCCGTTTTAAATATATATACTTTGAAGTAAAGCCAGACCTTAAATCGCCAACTGATTGAATTTACCATATATATGTATATTATATATGTATATATTTTAATTTATTATATTGTAATTTATAAATTATGTATAGAAGTGAACGTTTATATTATATAAACGAATTTCTGGTGTACATATTGCTATGAACTGTGGTTTGGAAATTAGCTATTCCACCATTCACGACAAATCTATCCAGCTAGGATATTCAGTCGGCTTATTTCCAAAATGGGACTGCTTTCCTCTCAGGGTTCCAATCGGAAAAGTGGAAAATTATTGAATTAGTAAATTTAATTAGTTGAGCGCCACTCAAAATTCGTTTGAGAAAGTTATGATAATGTCTTTAAGTTACTTATTAAAATGTGTAGAAAGGATTATTAAATTAAAGAACACAATATAAAATTTAAATGAAAATTTATACAAAAATAAAAAAAAAGAAAAAAATAATTTTAGAAAGTATAAAGATTAATATTGCCTCATTTAACAATATTATAAAGGTAAAAATAACGCATGGAAATGACCGCAGCATACGTCGAAAAAACCTTAATGACAGCCGATCTAAATTAAAAATAATAAATCACAAAGAAACAAAATCAAAATAAACTGATTTGAAGCCCGAAGCAAACTCTAACGCATGTGCACCCACATGTGATAAAAGATGCCCTTGAGATACCAAACGTATAAAATTTAACAGTTACAGAATTTTTTTACTAGAAATTTTAAAAATCCTTCTTTGTTATTTATATAAAATATCTAAGACTAAATCTCAATACGATAATAATTAGAGTGGACCAATTCGGAGCGAAAGCAGAGGCGTGACTAACGAATTGGTTCCCGCATGCGAAACATTATTAATATCTAGAGATATACTATCACGAACGGTGCTGTTATTATGTTAGATACAAAAAATATGTAAGACGGTTTTTCTAGATTATGAAACGTTCTCGATGATACGTATAAAAAATAAAATCTAAAATGTATGTAATTAGATGATTAAAAAAAAACTTACCGTCTTATGAGTTTTCCGTGACTTGAAAATCTGGAGAAGCGCGATGAAATATTGTTAACATAAGGTGCGTCTCCAAAGTTATTTCTCATCATTGTACACAAATCAAATAAGAACACTTCGTATTTTGTATCGGCACCAGTGTCTCTATCTTTATGTCTTGCGCTATGCACGTGGCGTTGCAAATTTGATTTTGTTAAATGGTTTATATATATATTGCACACTAAACATTTTACATTTACCCCATTGTAAGATTAACTAGGATGGTTCTCAATAAACCTATTGACTAACTTTGATGATAGCGGTTTTTTTACTGTACGCTCCTTCAACATTATTAAATACACAGAATACACTTTCCTGCTGCTATTATACGTGTACACACGATGACCGTGAACAACATACTAAGTAATCGTATGTGCGATGGGGCACGCGGGAACTAATTCGTTAGTCACGCCTCTGCTTTCGCTCCGAATTGGTCCACTCTAATAATAATATTACAATAGAAAATACAGTATTCAATTCATTCAATATAAAAAAATATTTTTTAATAATATATTTTACTTACGTAAAAAAAATATATTCAAGACACGTGAGTAATAAAGTGTAAAAATAAAACAATTACGAGATAAACAAACTCGTATAAATATCGGTAATGAAAATTAAACAAGCACCAACCACTAATTAAAACAAAAATAACCCGAAGTTACTTAAAAAAGATAAAGATTTATCTTTTTATAAACACAACTTTCTTATCTCAGAGTACACTTGTGTCTGAAGTATCCAGCTAGCACGCAGGCTTCGCATAAAAAGATACAGTTTTAAAAATTGTCCACATCTATACAAACGGCTTGCTCCAACTACGCAAGTCAAATATACATTTGCATTCAAAATAATTGTATATTCATAAGTAATTAATTTTTTATAATATTTATGGGGAAAAGTCCACGGCAATATGTTTCGAACTAGCATGTATCTCTTATTGTTAAATTGATAGCTAAGTAAGTATGGATGCCCATAAAAGTTCATAGGAATGCATGTCTTAGTTTTAAAATTACGGAATGTTCAATACTAAATTAAAAGTTCATACAATAATAAAACGTTGCTATATGCCCCCACGAGCAATGCACAGTTAACGTAATACCTACTTAGGATCTATCAACTTACCCCAATATCATGACTGCACCGGAGATCTTAGACTAAGGAAACCAACTCAGTTTTAGAGGCAAGCGGTAGGGAGGTTCTTCTATATTTTTAGGCGTCACCATGTTTATATTCTTTAGCCGTTACAGTGAACATAGACACTGCCGATGGCAACTTGACTAAATCGTAGGTATCTACGGGTATCGTTATTATCATAACAACAAAGCAACTAATGTAAAACAATAACAATAGAAGATTTATTAACAACGAACTATCAACGACAATCAGAAGTATTGTTACAACAAAGTGCAGTCTCCTCACCATCTAACTTGAGTTCAATTGACTTTTTTACAGGTTCTACGTTCTCTTGCGCAAAAGATTCGATTTTTGTTCTTCCTCTGTAGATAAAGTTCTTCCTTTGCCTATAGATTAGGAAATTATAAATGGATGCCAAGCAGAATGTTCAACTTCGAAAGCTTTAGATCCTAATTTTTCAGCAGTTCTATGTTTGTCTTGAAAAACGTTTACACGTAGCTTCATTACATAAAATGGATTTTCTTGATTTAAGACTAATTAATAAAATACTAAATAGTAACAACTGCCTATTAGATTTGATTAAAATCAACTTAAATAATAATAATAACAAAATATGAAATCTTGTTGAAACTAGTCACGTTACTAATTATTAGGGACCGGACACGAGAGGCCCATGACTCATCGCCCGCGGGCGTACTATTGAAAATTTGTACTTTTAAAGAGTTTTAATTTTATTTATATAATTGGAAAACAAACGGGTGATGATCTATAAAATAAGATATTTTTATTTGTTCATTTTGTAGTTCAAGTTGAGTAAAGGAGTATCAATATTAACTAGCAATACTTTCTTAAGGTTCTCTTCTGTAAAATTTGTTCTCTTTGAATGAAATACATCCTTGTAGTTAGAAAACGTCCTTTCTACATCGCAGCTGGTTATAGGTTATATTGGAAAGATTATTTTATTTCAGCGTATTTAGCAGTTAGATTTTGCGGCAATGTCCCTATACACAATTGCCGCAATGTTATTAAATCTGGATTTCTATTAAAAACTGCGTCTAACTTTTGCCGAAGGCTACGTCCGAAGCCACTTGGAATATTTTTCAAATGATTGCCATATGTAATCGTTAATCCATTATTTAATTTGAGATTTTTATTTTCAAAATAAGTGATTAGTTTTGGCAAATTTCCAAAGTGTTTCTAAAGAAAGTACAACTGATTTTTTTCAACTTGAAATTTGTATTAGTTCCTTGCCATCAGAAATACTTCGAGCATCGTCATTTAAACATGTAACGAAATTTGGTAAACTATCGAAATTCTCTGCATACAAAGTAGTAGCTTCCAATCATGTACTAGTTATTACTGAAGAGGGAGGCAGTGACAAAGATGGAAGTTTTTCCCTGTAAAGAACTACTCTCAGTGGTGCTTTCCTGAAAACTCTTTAAAATGCGGATACAAGTATATCAACTTCCGGAAATGTGTCTCTGATATATTCACAGATTTTGTGGAGAGCATGTGCTACACAAATAATAAATGTTTCCTCAGAGACACCTTTCCGGAAGTTGGTAGACTTGTATCCGCTTTTAAAAAAGTTTTCGGGATAGCACCATTGAGAGTAATTCTTTGCAGTGAAAAACTTCCATCTTTGTCAGTGCCTCTGTCTTCAGTAATAACTAGATGGGGAACATGATTGGAAGCTACCAGTTTTTATGCAGAGAATTTCGATAGTTTACAAAATTTCATTACATGTTTGAATGACGATGCTCGAAGTATTTCTGAGTGCAAGGAGCTAATACAAATTCCAAATTTAAATAATCAGTTGTACTCTCTCCAGGAACACTTTGGAAATTGGCCAAAACTAGTCACTTATTTTGAAAATCAAAATCTCAAATTAAATGATGGATTAACCACATTAGATGTGGCTATTAATAATTTGAAAGATATTCCAAGTGACTTCGGATGTAGCCTTCGGCAAACATTAGATGCAGTTTTTAATAGAAATCCAGATTAATAACATTGCGGCAATTGTGTGTGGGGACAATGCCTTAAACTCTAACTGCTAAATACGGTGAAATAAAATAACCTTTCCAATATACACCTATAACCAGCTGCGATGTAGAAAGGACGTTTTCTATTTACAAGGATGTATTTCATTCAAAGAGACCAAATTTTACAGAAGAGAACCTTGAGAAAGTATTGCTAGCTAACATTAATACTCCTTTACTCAACTTAAACTACAAAATGAACAAATAAAAATGCATTTCGTATTTTATAGATTACCACCCGTTTGTTTTCCAATTATATATATTAAATTAAAAACTCTTTAAAAATGCAAATTTTCAATAGTACCCCGTGGACGATGAGTCATGAGCCTCTCGTGTTCGTCCCCTACTTATGAGTTACGTTTTTAGATCAAAGAAGACTTCGATACATATATCGATACACTCTAAATCATATAGATCTTCAACCCGCGGCCTTTCTTGGCGGCCCGGCAATAGTTAGGCTAAATTAAATTCATTTATCTACACATGATTGGAAATTAAAACAAAATAGTCTGGTACTAACATTAACGCGCGCAATTCGTATTAGTATTGCTATAAATCGATTTTGTTCGATACCTACATACCCGCCCTGTACCTACATAAGCACGCAAGTAAGTTGTCTGTCTTCGGGCTATACAGCTAGACCCATACGCACTTCACGTCGCTATTTAGGGGGCATACGAAATATATTTTTATTTGTTCATTTTGTAGTTCAAGTTGAGTAAAGAAATATCGATATTAACTATCAATACTTTCTCAAGGTTCTCTTTTGTAAAATTTGTTCTCTTTGAATGAAATACGTCCTCATAGATAGAAAAAGTCCTTTCTACATCACAACTGGTTATAGGTGCATACTGGAAATATTATTTTATTTCAGCGTATTTAGCAGTTAGATTTTAAGGCATCTTTTACCGAAGGCCACATCCGAAGTCACTTGCAATATTTGTTAAATTAAATTATTAATAGCCACATCTAATATGGTTAATCCATCACTTAATTTGAGATCTTGATTTTCAAAATAAGTGATTAGTTTTGGCCAATTTCCAAAGTGTTCCTGGAGAGAGTACAACTGATTATTTAAATTTGGAATTTGTATTAGCTCCTTGCACTCAGAAATACTTCGAGCATCGTCATTCAAACATGTAATGAAATTTTGTAAACTATCGAAATTCTCTGCATAAAAACTGGTAGCTTCCAATCATGTTCCCCATCTAGTTATTACTGAAGACGGAGGCAGTGACAAAGATGGAAGTTTTTCCCTGTAAAGAGCTACTCTCAATGGTGCATTTCTAACTTTTTTAAAAGCGGATGCAACTATCAACTTCCGAAAAGGTGGTTCAAATATACATATTCACAGATTCTGTGGAGAGCGTGTGCTACACAAGTAATATTCAGCATATTAGGATATGTTTCCTTTAATAGTCTGCCTGTTTTTAACATATATGCAGCACTGTCACTGACAGAGGAAAGTATTTTTTCTTTGTACCTGTCGTCCGAATGAAGCATTTGGTGCATATTCTCGTAATTGGTTTTAGCTACTGTTTCAGCATCAAGTGTATTTATAACTTTTGTTGCTATTAGATATGCGTTATATGGAGTAGTTGGATGTAGCTACAACATTTACCACACAGCGTCCTAATACATCGACAGTTTCGTCGGTACTTATCCATGAGTACTGATTTGAAAGATGGCTTCCAATGTGGTGTCGTGTAGCACTTAGAAGCATAATATTTACGTATGGTGGATTCATCAGGAACATTTAGACCAATATATTTTTGGAGAAATGTTTTGAAGCTGAGATTGTTAAGTTTATTTAATGGAATATTTGCCGCCATTAAAGTTTCACAGAGTGCTTCGTTAAAATTGTCAGATTCCAACGGGTCTAATATCTGTGTATGTGTTTGCGATGCTAAGTGACGTTTTACGTGCTATTTCTTGGATTTTTTAGCTATATTTTACAGACTTTGCAATAAATTTGGGAGTCACTGGCAAGCAATATCAGCCTTAATCCAACTCGCCATTGTTTCTCGATGCTATTCTCGACGTTGTTCCATATCATATCTGAAAAAGTAACTCAAAAATGCGTAAGTTATTCAAAGTTAACGAAATTCACTGCAATACTTACGTCAAAGTAATTGGGAGAAATAGATTCGATGAAACGGTATTAAAGAGGATCTATTACAAAAATTACGTAGTATGGTAATTTACAGTTAAAACAATGAAAAAAGAAACTGTCTCACCGTATTTTATTTATCTTACGAAATATAAACTAGTAAATAAAATAAATTACAAAAGCTCCGGTTCTATCTACGCTCATGAAGAAAGGAATTTCACTATAATAGTAAAGTAATTGCGTCACAATTCAACGACAATAACCAGATGTACAGTTAACCGAATGAATAGTGCTATTCAATAAATGCGTGTTGTACTTAACGATTTTATAGACTATTTATATGGCCCATCGTAATTTCGACCTAATGCGTCCGGTCGCTACTAATTATTATTCTATATGTTCGCGAGAGAGCATATTATAATAATAAAAAAAACAATTATAGTAGTAGATACCTACCA
This sequence comes from Melolontha melolontha, assembly GCA_935421215.2. Lineage (NCBI taxonomy): Eukaryota > Metazoa > Arthropoda > Insecta > Coleoptera > Scarabaeidae > Melolontha > Melolontha melolontha. The sequence continues at coordinate 92,118,465 of OW285239.1, forward strand.
ACTGCACTGATAATGTCAATAGGTACTGAAAAATGCGGAAAATTGTAGTGCGGGTTCTTCTAAATTGTATAGTAGCTATTTTTATAATGTAAAAAATAAAATTAAGCGTGATTACAAACAATTTTGGGCATTCATGAAGAGCTAAAAAGAGGACTCATATATCCATAATGTTATAAAGAGTAAGTATGACGACCTATTTACCACTCCCTCAGATAACGCTGTTCAGGATTATTTTCAATTAGATTATATACATTCAGCAAGTTCTATCAACCGTACCTCTTGATGTACCCTTTGGTAACACCGACAGTGTTATCCCACTGCCCATTTGGTGAATCTTCAAAGATTATACCTTAGCCAAAAACCCTACGCTTAACACTGCCTTTCCTTCTTAGCTTACTCTACTGAAGATGATAAGTTAGATGCCGAAATAGGTATTTAGAGTTTATTCATATATATGTTGTTGGGTTTTTTTCTTGTTTCTGTCTGATTAACCTACTTAGAATTGCTAAAATGTCGAACACTGTAATTTCTCTCAAAATTGCATACTTGGTTAAAAATCTAGTTTATATCTTTAAGCGTTTTTGATTATGTATTTATTGAAATCACATTATTGTATTAAATAGACCTTTTAATCCAAAAATATCTGAGAAGAATTATTTGTAGCAATAAGTAGAGAGATCAAACCACCATGCGTTTTTAAATCAGTTTTTCTTTATTGTAACAAATTCATAATTCCCATATTTTGAATATTAGGAGCAATTGGAGACAGGATTTGTATGCGTAAAATGGCACACAATATAGAATATTGAATATTGAGCAAGTATTAATTATTAAAATTCGCATTTACTTTGGACTCTACAGTAGCTTGATACGCTACCTTTAAGAAATTGACAACAGTTTTAAATAAAAACCATGTCAACGTCAATATTCCCGTTAGTCAGCGACTTTGTTAACGCGAAAGGAAATTAGGCAGACAGCAAATATGCTCACAAGAGATTACTCAACTTTGATGGAATATTGAGGGACGATATGTAGAAGTAGCTTTAAAAAGGGGAACAAGTAAATTGTACTTGCATAGATGTAAGAGAAATAATATCAAGAATAATAACTGAAAAAAAAGTTATTAAGAAATAAATGTCGTATCAACTTCCTCTCGCATATCTTCCCGTTTGAGTAAATATTTAAATATATATTTATGTTTATACTGGTGTCCTTGAAGTAAAGGAACGCATGAAAGTTGAAAATATTAAATTAAAGATATTTAATTTCTGTTTTCGATGGTTACGTATGTTCGATACCATTTTTCGATTAAATTTAATAAATTGTAACTTAAATGCCCCTCAAAGCACACATCTTGCATGTTCCTTTAACATATCAACTTTAAAAATTTACAAGTATAAATTTTTAACAGGTGACTCAGGTTATCGAACATTTACCATAACAAAACTTATCGGTCCTATAAATATAAACGCAGCAGTGTTTATAATACAATGAGGCTTTCTGAATCCAATATTCATATTTTATATTTCTTACATCTAACAAAAAAACATTCTCGTAATACACATGAAATTTTAGTACGATCTTAAAAATGGGTTTGTAAATGAATCTAGCACACATCTTAATTTTTTATTATTTACTTGAATGTATAAAAAGCTAATTTTGTACAAGGTATGGACTTTAGCAAACAGGATATTATAACTGACATAACATCGACATCTGTTACGTATGTAAACATACGGTGTGTGTGTGTAACTTCGATCGAGGTAATATTTACATTCTGAATATTTTGAATTCACATGCGGCACATATTAGAATTTTCAATGGATTTTTAATTTTGAGGTTCGCATCGTAATTCACTCACAATATTTTGGATTCATATTCTATATAATTACATCTTGCCATTTTTCATACCTTGTCTTTTTATTTCAAGGACAGCCTGTATATACAAAGCGTCTTTACAAAAGCCTACCACATATTAATTCTTATACCAAAATAAGACGATTTAAGATAACTTACCTTAGTACAAACTTGCTTAGTTGGCGCTATACGGTGCTGAGGTTTACACTTCGAAGTGTTAACCTTATGGATTATGTAATAGGGTAATTGTAAAATAAACATTCACAGCAAACTCTTTTATTGATAGTACTGTATAACAGTGTGTAAACACACACGTTTCTCAAAATATACTAGCTATTGTATCCAATGATAAATAATAAGTACATTTATGTTTACATTCTAAATACATACTTAAATAACTATATATTTTTGCCTTCTAGATAATATCTAATAACCTTATACTTATAAATAAAGACGGCAGACTATGTGCCCCAGTAGTGGCGTTGCGTGGAGAGTTTAGCAGAATAACAGTGTGCTTACTTAAAAATAAATATATCGAATCCCTATACAAAACGTTAAGAAAAAACATAAATAACTTACCCAACATGTTTACATTGTTGCAAAAAAATGCGGATGTGCGCGATGAAAAAACTGCACCATGATATATGTTTCTGTATTAGTCTCGGAAAGGTTCGTACGTAGCGACGTATATATATGTTTATATACAGAGAAGGATTGTTCGACGTTGAGAGATGTTATATTTGCATAGTTAAAGCGCTCTTTGTATCTGTACAACGGATCTTCAGTATTTTTAAAAAGTTGCCCTAATTTTGTAAAATCTACATTTTTATCTAATACACTGTTAAATTTTTCACGGACACAATCACTTTTTTCATCTTCAAGGATATGCAGCACTAGTTTTACGTGGTCAATAATTGCTAATGAGTCCGATAAGGACAGCGCAGTGTTCTGTAAATTTTTTATTGCGTCCAGTATTGGAACGTAACTGTCGTAAATAATTTTTAAATTTGCTGCAACTTGAGGATTGTTAAATTGAACCTGGCTGAGCCGTATTGCAGCTGCTTCTTTGGCATCTAGTTGTAAAATCACTGATTTAATTTTTTCAAAATGTTTATAATAATAAAATGCTGCTTCTAACCAAGTACCCCATCGTATAAGAATTGGTTGTGGCGGCTCGGGTATATCAGGACACAGCGAATGAAATAGCCGAATCCGTTTCGGAGATTTAAGAAAAACCGCTTTCGTTTGTCCTATCAGTTGATCCACATCAAGATAAGTTGTACGTATAGTGTTTGTTACAAGGTGTAAAGCGTGAAGCAAACATGTGACATGTAGCAGGTTTGGTTGAATCGTTTTGAGTAAGTTTGCCGTGGAACACATAACCTTGGCAGCATCGGTAACTAACATTAACACTTGCTTCGGTAAAATCTCAAATTTGTGTAGTGTTTCTATTAATACATCATATATCGCTCTGGCAGTACACCCTTCCATTCGTTTACAGGTTAGTAAATAAGGAGGAGAAGGTCCTTGCGGAGTCAGCGTCCGTACTAGAATGGCTAGGATGGACTGTTTTTTAATATCTGTAGTTTCGTCTATTGTTAACCACAGGAATTTTTTTTTACCGTATTTTTCGTACAATTTACAATTCTCTCACGCACTGATGGTACGTAATTCCGTAGCGTACTTCTTGCTGGTAATTTCCACGTAGGATTGTATTTCTTCCAAAACTGACGAAACATTGGGTGTTCCACTTTCTGCATTGGTATATTGGTCGCAATTAACATCATAGTTAAATCACACACAAATTTATTATATGATCTGCGTCCACTATTATTCGATTTATGTTTGTCACTATTTATATGTCTTTGGCACTGACTTGCTTTCCAAGTTAATAAAGTTGTTTCACAAACTAAACATTTCACTACGGTACCGTCATATATTAAATCGGGAAACCGATGTAAAAATTTCTTTACTACGTTAGCATGCAACCGAGTCGATGCATTGTTTCTACGCACTCCCGACATTTTCAACACGATTGTGTTAACAATGTATCGCTTACAACGTCTCAACGGCAACTGAATTGATCGTCGTACGCCTCTACTCGATCCCTCCACATCACGCTACTGTTTGGGCACATAGTCTGCCGTCTTTACTTATAAAGAATGAGGATATATTTTATTACATCGTTATTATAAACATTGAGAAGGAATAGAAACTACCTATTATACAGCGTCCGCCATATTGTTCGCACCATATGGGAAAAATTTTGATTGTAGAGTTTTTTAACAATCGTTTTCAACCAGTTGTTTGTGCATGTTTGAAAACCTAAAATGGGTTACATGAAAAGCTTTTCCTTATACAGTGTCTGCAATATGCCTAATCCACAAGCGAAACTTTTTGATTAATTATTATTTATTGAAAAATTGTTTTTGGCATTAGCCTCTGCTACCCTTTGAACCACCAAAAAATAAAAAGTAATTTTCATGTCACTCTTGTTCTACCATTAATACAACGTTTGAAATTTTAAAATGGACAAAAATGGCGTTATTTATCAAAATTAGAAAAACTATAGGGAAAACTAAAAATAATTTAGTATATCTTGCTGTTTAATTGACCTATTAAGCAGGAAAAAATAATATTTAAAAGCTATTTATAAGCTAAGTAAATAAAAAATTGAAATGAAAAATTTAAATTCTGGTAACAAAAATGTTTGATATTTCCACATGTTTTCGCTCGTTTTCTATACGCATAATAGTTCTGTTGTACAATTCATTTGACACATGTTTTAGGTATACAGGTGGAATTCGAACAACACAGTTCCTAATGGTTTCTTCTATGTGGTCAATATTTCTAAATGGGCGATATTTGTATACGTGATTTTTCAAATATTCCTAAGAAAAAAATCAAAATCAGATCCGGGGATTGTGGTGGTCACGGATTCCCAAAAAAGCGACCTATCCATTTTGCGGGAAAAATTCTCATTTAGGTAATTTCTAACTTCGATGGTACTATGAGCTGGAAAACCGTCTTGTTGGAAATACATTTTTCTTCTTAATTCCAGGGGACCATTTTCAATGTCATTGAAAAATTGATTTTGTAAAAATTCCAAATATCTTCCTGAATTTAAATTATTTATAAAAATGTATGGTCCAAATATTTAGTTCTTAAAGATTCTACACTACACATTCGTTTTAGAATGGTATTTATTAAGTACTTCTATTTGAAAATGTGGATTTGCATCGACCTACCAACGAAAGTTGCGAGCTTACAACTCCTTTGGAAGAAAAAATGAACTCGTCACTAAACAACACATACTTTGCAAATGATCGTAGTTCTAATTTTCCTTGAAAAAAAAATTATAGACCCTGATCGTAGTCCCTTTCCTGTAAAGTGTGAATAAATTTTGGTTTGTGGGGCTTGAAGTGCCAGAAATACCACTATTTAGCTCAATTTGTGATACAGGAGTTTTTGAATTCTGTATAACTGTTTGCAAAATTTAGAGCTGGTGTTCTTCGTCAGTGATCCAGTGAAAATGTGGATGTTTAAGTTTATTTGCAATAGTTCCCGTACTTTTAACTTTAAATAAATTCTTACAACTCTTGAACGAGAGATATTTTGATCAGGATGTCGGTGGTTAAAAATTAAAGCTGTCTCTCTAAACGTTTTATAATTGTCGCCTACAATTAAAACAATTTCAATTTTCTCACTTTCACTTAATTTACTTTTACATTATGAAAATAATAGTGACACTGAATGCGACTGAATTAATATTTAAACTGTCAAACACAAAACAGTTATTTGACTAACAAATCGATATCCATGGCTGCAAATTTGTGTAAAATATGACGATGATATTATTATAACTTTCTAGTGTGTTTAACGGAAAAATACACGTTTTTGTTGCATTTATTCACATTAATTGTTAAGTTACATTTATTTAGAGTAAATTGTAAAAAAAACTTGAAATGAGTTTTTTTATGATAAAAAGGCTTTGCTCCAACAAAATTTCTTTTTAAATAAAATTTTTTTTTTAATATTAGATTGTACTAGTTTAGTTCATTAAAACAAATATAAATAAACTAGCTATGCTTAGATTTGAAATAACTAAAATTCAAAATTACGCATGGAAATTGTAAGAGAAAGTTGAAATTTGAATATAACAATTTTTTGGACATCTATACAAAAAGGTTGTGTTTATGTATGACAATACGTTATGCACGTATAAAGCATTTGTTACAATATGAAACAGATATGTAAATAATTTACATATCTGTAACTGTACACATGGACAATACACCTCGTATTTTCAGCATTTACTTCTGCTTAATACATATGTTTCTGCCATCTAGGCGTCATCAGTAAAGCTAGTGAAGCAATGTATACAAATTGATACAAATCTGTTAAATAACTGATTTGTATCTGTATTTATATTTTACTGAAATCGCCCACAAAGATAAAGCAAGTTTCGTCCTATAAGGTGACACTATTTAATAAGTGACATCTTACGGACGAAAGAGACTATGTCGGAAGGCGACCTTTCGTTCGAACAGCTATGCTGTTATAGGAAACGAAAAAATACGTATGTCGGTGTAGTCCATTAACAACGAGCCAGATGGCGGTAAATATACTAAAAGGTTGTGCTTATGTATGACAATACGTTATGCACGTATAAAGCATTTGTTACAATATGAAACAGATATGTAAATAATTTACATATCTGTAACTGTACACATGGACATGATAGGACCCTATAGGACACCTTATAATTTTGATTTTTTTTAGAATTTTGTCCCTCATTTTGCCTTCGAAATTTTGAAGAGCTACCTCAGGTTGTTTTACTAGTTCTACACTTCGGGTTAATGGCAAATTAGATTCCACCATTTGTGTTATTGTTCTAGAAACAAAGCTATAATTGTTTTTATAAATGAAAGTTGTTGTTTTATTTATTTGTTTTCGAATAATTGCTTAACATTGGTAAGGGATTGCGAAGATTCGTCAGAGAATTCTGAAATTAGATCTTTTAGTTGACAGAAATTCTCGCAATAAAAAAAGCGTCTTCCAACCAACCAATCTTGTAATAGCAGGTTGCGGTGGAAGAGGAGTATTTGACAGATTTCATTTATAGAACTGAACCCTTATAGGCGCTTTAAGAAATATTTTTTTCGTGTTGGAAATTAAACTATTTACAAGAGGAAAATGTTTCCTAATATCTTCAGGAACCCTATTTAAAGCATGAGCAAGACATGTTATATGTATCAAGTTCGTATAAAAGATTTTCAAATTTAACCCGGCCTTTATCCTGTAAGGTGCTGCATCTGACAAAATGAGCAAAAAATTATCTCCAGGAACTGGCGTACGAAGAAAAAATGTTAATACTTCCTCTTGAATAAATCTGGTCACCGTGAGTGCATTTGTTTTTTCTACTCTTTAGAAATAATGAGGTAAGATTTTACCAGAATCTCGTCGCTAAATCTAAACACCAATCAATAAATGGGCAATACAACGTCTTCTTGAATCGGTGGTTCCAGCAATACACATGTAAAAATGTTTGTTCCGAAGTTTAGCTTTAATTTCCTCAATTACCTCCGAATACAAGGAAATTATTTCGTTTCTTTGTAGTGTTGTTTCATCTGGAGCATTGAATTTGCAATAGTTCTGGAGAAAAGAAGTGAAGTTTTGATTACGTTGCTTTGACAAGCAAATATTTGACGTCATCATTGCATGATGTAGGTCTAGGTTAAAGATGTCTTGTTCGTTTAGCTTTTTGGACGTTAGTTGGAAACATTGCGTTAATGTGGGTTGTGACACGTCTCCAGATTTTATCTTGCCCAATTTAGTAATCTGAACAGAAGTTTTCACTATTTGATATTTTTTATCGCATGGTATCTGCAATGAAAAAAAAACAAAAATTGAAATATCAAATTGAGAAGCAATAATATCAATACTTAGGTCTAAATACCTAATAAATAAGTTCAAAATATTAAACGAAAGCGCCACGAGAGTTCAAATGGTCCGAAATCGGTCGGTATACCTAGGATTCCGTATAAAAAGTTAAGTTAACTGACAGGGCAAAACTGAAACGCCCTGTACATTTCTCTGTATTTTCATTGTGTATGTCCCTGAAAAAGAATGTAACACATGCCTTTAACTTTTTTTGGTATCTCAAAAAATAACAGATATTGACCGATTTCGCACCACCCTAAATATTGAATATTCAAAAGTCATACTTACAATTTTAATCCACGCAGAACAGTAGGCTTTTCCCATATCTATACGTAGTTTTTTGTATGGTTTAACCCACACTAACGTTCTACTGACTTTGGGCATTTTACTAATAAACCACAACACTACAAAACACAAATCGATGTTATCTCTTCAAAATCACAATCAGAAATAAAATTCACAAATCGATTTATTATTTACTTACTTATGTAAATATAGGTACAATAAAACCCCTGTTTGGAATATCCGTACTCTTACCTCCATTATTTCATAATGGAAGATTTATAAAATTCTTTATCTTGAACTCTTGAAACGCCTGCCAAAGATCTACACCATTCAAATTTTTTTCAATTATGCACTATAATTGATTACAAATTAATTGTCCATATATGCTTAAAACGTTCAATTTTAATAAGGCAGACTTCAAATTAGTAATCGTCGTGTAACTTACTTCTGTTCCTCATAAAGGTTCTCAAACTCTTCACGATATATCTTTGTTTTTTTTCTAATTAAAAATTATACTTGCACCAAAAGAAATGTCAGGTAATTAAGAAATTATAAAAATGCTAAACAAATAACTTAAAATGCTTCGGTATAATTGTTACATACAAATTGTTTTGTTCAAAATGTGCAAGTAAATTTTAAAACTGCTCTATACCGTTACCTGCAATAGAATCCTTTTCTTTCCAGCGAAGCGCCTTTTATAACCTCGCATGCGTTTTTTAAACGTAGAAACATTTTCTATAACTTCGTTTTTTAAACTAACACCAGCCTTTTAAAAACCTGTGTTCTTATGTTAATTTTTAAATGTTTTATATACCTGTAGACAATTAAATTTGATTAGCAGCGAAATATTCTAATATGAATATTTGATTTGCTGTCGATCCTCGTATGTTTTAAAAAGAAATTTCATATTTTTATCGTACTTCTTCACTCCTTGTCCCGCTTACAAACTTCAGTATCTTCTTTATGCGTCTAATACATTTTAAAAACTTGGTTTTTCTATTTTTCGTTCGTAATGAACTCATTATGACACCCAAAACAGTATCGAAATGAGCTTCATTTCGATGCACTTGTTTTGATTTTTCAATATTAGTGTTGTTCGAACACAGACGTAAATATCTTATTGCTGCCACATTTAATTTTAATAATTTAATTACTTTTGACACAATGATATACGTAGAAAAGAAAAATGCTACATAAAAACTTATATTAAATACAATTGACAACAAGATATATTAGTTTCTATATCACTCATGAGTCATGTTTATATTTTTAAATAAAATATCAAGTAATGTTAACGAAAATTAATAAATAATATGTCAAGTATCGATGTGACCAACTCCATATTTTATATAAAAATGAAGCTCTGAACTTTCAAAATAAATATTCAATTTATTAATGTAAAAAATTCAAAATAGAAAAAATAGTATAAAAAATGTAAATGTGATTTAAGTAAAACATTTCCAGTATATATTACACTTTATTATATATTAATAAATGGATGACATGTTTCGCTACGATGTAGCTTCTTCGGATCTTATATTACTACAGTAGTAATATAAGATCCGAAGAAGCTACATCGTAGCGAAACATGTCATCCATTTATTAATATATAATAAAGTGTAATATATACTGGAAATTAGTATAAGTGTTTTACTTAAATCCCATTTACATATAATGGATTTCCAGCAAGTATCGGCCGATTCAATTAAATAGTATAAAAAACTTGTTTCATAAGGCGTTTTGTCGCACTTGTTCTTTAGAAATGGTGCCTTACGAAATTTGTGTTTTAGTATATTATTCCACATCTAAATGTAGATCAACGAAGTTCTCACTCTGGAGCATTGTTTTACATATATTCAATATTTGTTTATTTAACTGTATATTATTAACCTCCAAATTCAACTAAATCTGTCGTTTTGATTTCTTTACATTGCATATACTTTTCCTTTAAGGATATCATGTACCATATAAAAAATTGTTTAAAGATCGTAATATTCCCTCCAAGCTTATCAATATTGTTGATTCATATTGGACAATTTATTTTACCTGTTTTTCTAATTTTATCAACGATTATCAAATTAGAAAAACAGGTACAATACTTGATATTTATGAACGTTAGAACATTTATATGTTATCGAAATACACCTTAAACAATATTTGCACTAGATACAATTGTTTATTGTCTTTCAGGTTGCATTATTTATGCTATTAAACATTAGACTTTTGTCATATGGACTTGTTTACGTTTATTTTCGAACAAAAATTCACCATATAAAGACCAGTGAGGTGTTGCGAAATAAAACAAACCTTAATGAAAAAAATTTTACATTTAAATGTCAGTGATATTGTAAAATATGAATTTGTACCAATAGTTTTCGCAGTACAAAAATATTATATAGAAATAAATATATCGCGGGCTTACTGGAAAAGTGAGCAAGTTAATTGAGTAATATTGGGATAAACGTGAATAAACATTTTTATTGGTTTTGTAAGCGTTAATAATTGCTGTTTTATGAACTACTCCGCTGTATCCAGTCCATCAAGAGGGAGTTTTAAACAAGAAAGGCGTCCGAGGAGCAAATATCTACTTCCGGAAAGAGTCGTCGGAAACATCCAGTCAGCTTACGAAAGATTTTATACAGGACCCAACAGGAAATCTTTCCACGTACATTCAACCAAGGCACTAGGCCTTAAAATTAAAGAAACTGTATTCATAAATAAAGAATAATTATCGAAATGCAAGTTGTTAATTAATTTTACTTATTAATTTAAAATTTAAAGTATTTAAAAGAAAACAAAGCATATCACTAATTTGTTAGAGAAAGATACAAATACATACCAAGTATAGTTTCCATAATTTAATAGTATATGTCACTAATGTCACTCTAAGTAGTGCTAGAGTGAACTGATTTACAATAAATTGATTTTAATTTATTGTAGTTAATTGGGCGCAAGATTATAGACCAAAGATGCTATAATCAATTTAGTTAATTACCTGCGGCTATGTGCGTGAGCTAGAGATATTATTTCAGAGAGCCGGTCCTTCTGTATCATAATATGTGTTTTAAATGTGTATATCAAGGTTTATTTTATAACAGAAACGATGTTGATTCAAAAGTATGAGTATTTAATTAAAGAATTCAAAATTAACAATAAACAATAAATAATAGTTTGGTTTCAAAATGTGTGTCTAACAGGCTTAAAATTAAACATAAACAGTATTTATCTTTATCTTGTAGCAAACCAAAACAGCTGTTCTTACTATGCGCAGAACACATACATAAACGTTAGGTAATATTAAACATATTGCTATGAATAGTGGTTTTGCAATTGAATAGACCACTATTCACAATAAATCGGTCCAGCTAGGATATTCAGTCAATTTAATTTAAAAAAATGGAACTGCTTTCCTCCCAGGGTTCCAATTGGAAAACGTAGTTTTTCTCTTCTACAAATTTATAATGCGCCAGTAAAAGAGTATTGACAAATGTTATAATTTTGTCACTTTAAGTTACTTGAAAACTTCTTGAAATAAGGTTAAATAATAGTAAGAAACACAATAAACTTTAAATGAATCTTTAATACAAAAAAAAAAAAAAAAAAAGAAACCTTTATAAAGTATAAAGGTTAATATTGCCTCATTTAACAATATTATCATGGTAAAAATATCGCATGGAAGTGACCGCAGCATGCGATAAAAACTTCCTTTATGACAGCCGATCAAAATTAAAACTAATAAATTACAAAGATCCTTTTTAATTTCTCCCACAAGAAACAAAATAAACAAACTGATATGACAGACCGAAACAAACTCTAACATATGTGCAACCACATGAAAAAATATGCCCTTGATATCCCAAGCGTACAAAATTCTCAGTTACAGAAATTTTTTATATTAGAAATTAAAAAAAACCTTTCCTTGTCATTTAAATCAAATAACTAAGAATAAAATATATATATATCAAAATTAACACAATGGAAACTTACAAAATTCCATATAAAAATAATATTAATAATAATTAGATATCTTTTAATATAATTTACTTACGTAAAAATAAAAAATATATTCATATATTTTCTCGAGACACATGTGTTAGAAAGCTTACAAAATTAACAAAAACGAGATCAACCAACTCGTAAAAAAAAATCGGTAATAACTACAAACACCATCCAGTAATTAATCAAAAATCACGAAGTTACTTAACAAAGATAAAGATTTATCTTATAATAAACACGTCTTTCTAAACCCAGAGTACACTTGTGTCTGAGCATACAGCAAACCCGCAAGCTCCGTATAAAAAATACAGTTATAAAAATCGTACACTGCAAAGCAAAACAGCTTGCACCAACTGCGCTAGTCAAAAATAAATATTCAAAATAATAATTCACTCATAAATAATTAAATAACTTTTCAAAATATTTGTGGGGAAAGATTCATAGCATTTCCCCAAGACGATCTGATGAAAAAGCCTGGACATGTCAAAATCTTTTTCGTCATATAGTCTTCCGCATTCGATGAATCATAGACAGCTACGCACCCTGTCATTGCTGTTCCCCGCACTCAGCCGATGCACAGTGTCCTACAGGATCATCCTCGTCGATGTGCAGCAGTGAAGCGAACAGCAGCAGAGCACCCATGTAATTTATATCTTCTTTTCAACAGGAAATTCTAACTTCAAATTTATTTCAGCTTGTATGTCATTTAGTGTTTTGACATTTTAATAAGTAACTTATGTCATTTTGATTGTTGACATATTAATAAGCCTCGTCCCATACATCGCAGACGAAAAACACTCCAGTGTAAACAGTAGTCGGCGAATAGTTGAAATCTTCCTCAACCTCCTGGGCATGTGTCACTCCCATGGATTTCGTATAAAAAAAAAAAAAATATATTTTGTAATAATGCATGTCAATCATCAATACCAATAACCATATCATATAACTTTAATCGCTACCATTTCCCATTAATTAATTCTTCTTGTACAATAAAACTTTGATTTATTATCCTAATTTCATGAAACTTCTTTAAATTATAATAAACTTTCATCCTGTGGGACCTGAAGGATCACCTCATACCCAAAAGCCCCTTCAGCATTCTCTCTATTATATTCATTTAATTCAACATAATGAAAATTACTTTTACTGTTATACATACGAGATAACGCATCGGCAGTAACATTTAGTACTCCCTTTATATGCCTAATTTCAAAATTATACTCTGACAATAACAAAGACCAGCGATATACTATATTATTCTTAAACCTTGTACTCAAAAGTGATGTCAACGCAGCATGGTCGGTTTCTACTATGAAGTTCTTGCCCAATAAATAAAATCTAAGCTTTTGAACCGCGTGTACTACAGCTAACATTTCTTTTTCACTAACTAATAGTATATTTAATTTCGTAGCTTTTTAAAATTCGAGATATGAAACATATCGGCTGTTCCAAACCTTCATTATTAATCTGGATTAAAACTCCACTAATAGCGACATCACTTGTATCTACTCTTAATATAAACTGTTTATTAAAATCAGGTAAAATTAAAACTAACTGGTTATAAAAATCTTTCTTTAAATCCTCAAAAGCTTTCATTCTTATATCATTCCATTTAAGCTTCTCATTCTTTTTAATCATTTCATACAATGGTGCACTTGTTCGTGCCAGGTATGATACAAAACGTTTATAATAAGTAACTATGCCTAAGAACCCTCTTAACATTCTTACAGATTTAGGTAGTGGATACTGTTTAATAAGCGCCAACCTACTTATATTTAAATTCAATCCTTCACATACCAACACTTCCATTATTTCTTTCACATGTTCCAGGTGTTCCCTATAATTCCTTCTATAAATCAATACATCATCAATATAATGAACCACATAATCTTCGTAAGGTTCTAATATCTGTTGCATAGCCCTTATCAACGCTGCTGCAGAACTACTTAACCCATATGGTACAGTCCTAAATTGGTATACTCTACCATTAACCATAAAGCCACAATATTTTCTGGATTCTTTTTCCAATGGCACCAACCAAAAAGCACTCCTCAAATCCAACTTGCTATATACTTTTGCATTGCCACATTTCGCCAATAATGCTTCTATTGCTATCGGAGTTTCAAATTGAGCTTTTGTCCGCTCATTAAGTCTGCGCGCATCCAGACATAATCTAATGTCCCCTGACTTCTTCTTAACCACAACTAATGGATTTACATACCTCGTTTTACCACGTTCAATTATTCCATCATTTAACATTTTCTTCACTTCCTCTTCTACCTGTTGTTGAATATTCTTCGGAATTGGATAGTTTTTAACTTTAAAAGGTTTTGTTTCATCTACTTCTAACGAATGTCGATAATTTCTGGCAATACTGGGAAATTTATTTACTAATTCTATATTATTCTTTATTATTATTTTAACTTCTTTTTCATATTCTTCATTACAATCTATTTTCAATAAATCAATATCTTCGGGAAATTCCACTTCTCCCTCCTTTTCTTTCTCCATTTCTTCCAACACCAGTAATTCCTTTTCTTCTAATACATCAACTTCTTCATCCTCTTCCATATTATTTAATTTTTCCATACAGTTTATTTTCTGCATATTATTTATAATCTTTTCTTCATCTCCAGCCTCCTGGATCCATTGCACATTATTATTATTATTAATTATTATTTTCTTCTTATTAATATCAATTATAGTATTAATTTTATCCAACAAATCTATTCGCAGTATTCCATCTCTACCTAAACCTTTTACCACTATAAATTCTCCGATAAATTTATTATTTTCTACATTAAATTCGACGACATAAATCTTATTAACCACAGCTATAATCTTTTTCGTAGCTGATACTATAGTAATTTTACTTGTGGGTACATATTTCCCTTCTTTATTCTTAACTAAACATTCAACAACCTTTTCATCCAAAAACGATGTTTCACTACCAGAATCAATTAAACAATTACATTCCCTTTGTCCTATATTAATTTTAATATGTGGTAAAACCATATTAATTGCGCAATCCGACTTATCATACAACAATGCAAAACTTTCACTCTTTTTGGTTGGCCTTACTAAAAATCCTTACTACAAGCAAGTTCTGATTTCTTTTTATCATCTACTTTAACTTTTAAATTAAAATTTGGCCTGGTATCTTTATACCTAGTACCTGTATATTTCTTAGGATCTATACTATTTTCTTTATCAACATCTTTACTTGAATTATATTTTATTCTGTTTGGGGAAGCCATTCTACTACTATTTCTTTGAGTATTATCATAATTATTCATTGGTCTTTCTGTTCTCGGAGGGGTATTATTTAAATTAACTCTAGAATATTCATTTCTATTAATGTTTCTATCTAAATAATTATTATTATAGCTTTTACCACGCTCCACATCATCTAACCTCTTTAATAGTTCGAGAAACTGTTGCATATTATTAATATTGTGTATGGCTACCGCCTGACTGACTTGAGAATCAAAGTGTCGACTTAATTGTGAAACCATATCTACTTCACTAATTCTAGGGGTTAAATATTTTAAAACCGAGTATCTTTTCAAAACATAAGTTTCTCTTGATTCATTAGTTCCTACATTATATCTACCAAATAATAATTCTTGTCTTACCCTAGTCTGCATATTTCTTCCCCAGAATTGACTCGTGAACCTGGCTTAAAATTCCTCCATCGTGTTTACCTCGTCCGACACCATCTCCCACCATACCATAGCGTCATCCTTCAGACAGTTTCCGATCTTTTGCAACTCTTTCTCATCCCCTGGCACATCCTCCAAACTGGCTTTGATTTTCTTAAGGAAACACATGGGATTTGTGTTTGATATCCCATAAAATTTAGGTAGCACTTCGCTTTGTACAGGAACAGGAATATATACGGGTATATTTACTTAATTTTTCTCTTTTCTCACTTGCTTTATATCCTTTCTTAACTGTTTCTCCATGTATTACATTTGTTGTTCCGCAAGCTCTCTTCTTTCGACTTCTTCAGACAGTTTACTATTTAATACCATAATATTTTCTTCCATATTTTGTTCGTTTGATAATTGTAACGAGTCCATTATTATATCTTCTTCTTGATTAGTTTTACTCAATGCCATTATTTTTTCCATCATCATATCCATTTTCTTTTGTCTTACTTGCATTTCCATTAACATCTCCAGCATCATCTTATCCCTGTTTCCTCCTTCGTGCCCCTCTTCATGTATGGTACTTATTTTTAATTGACTTAATACTGCACTTGCTTCCTCCAAAGATTCTTGACTACTAGCTGCTTGAATCGGCTGCCTACATTCTCCTCCTGATTCCATTAGTCCTTCCATCCCTTCGTGCTCTGATTTTTATTTAAACGTTGGCCTTGCCAAAATTATATCTGCTTTTCTGTTTGCCCCACGCTTGGTTTAGCCAAAAATATGCTATGAATAGTGGTTTTGCAATTGAATAGACCACTATTCACAATAAATCTGTCCAGCTAGGATACTCAGTCGGTTTAATTTCAAAAAATGGGACTGCTTTCCTCCCATGGTTCCAATTGGAAAACGTGCTGCGGTTACAGCATGCGATAAAAACTGCCTTTATGACAGCCGATCAAAATTAAAACTAATAAATTACAAAGATGGTTTTTAATTTCTCCCACAAGAAACAAAATAAACAAACTGATATGACAGACCGAAACAAACTCTAACACATGTGCAACCACATGAAAAAATATGCCCTTGATATCCCAAGCGTACAAAATTCTCAGTTACAGAAATTTTTTATATTAGAAATTTTAAAAAACATTGTTTGTCATTTAAATCAAATAACTAAGAATAAAATATATATATCAAAATTAACACAATGGAAAAATACAAAATTCCATACAAAAATAATATGAATAATAATTACTAGACGGCAGACTATGTGCCCACACTGTAAAATTTAATAATAATATGTTTATATACTGAGAAGGATTGTTCGACGTTGAGAGATGTTATATTTGCATAGTTAAAGTGCTCTTTGTATCTGTACAATGGATCTTCAGTATTGGTAAAAAGTTGCCCTAATTTTGTAAAATCTACATTTTTATCTAATACACCTTATGTGTATTATTAAATTTAACAGTGTGGGGCACATAGTCTTCCGTCTTTAATAATAAGATATCTTTTAATATAATTTACTTACGTAAAAATAAAAAATATATTCATATATTTTCTCGAGACACATGAGTTAGAAAGTGTACAAAATTAACAAAAAGGAGATCAGCCAACTCGTAAAAAAAAATCGGTAATGAATACAAACACCATCCACTAATTAATCAAAAATCACGATGTTACTTAACAAAGATAAAGATTTATCTTATAATAAACACGTCTTTATAAACCCAGAGTACACTTGTGTCTGAGCATACAGCAAACCCGCAAGCTCCGTATAAAAAATACAATTATAAAAATCGTACACAGCAAAGCAAAACGGCTTGCACCAACTGCGCTAGTCAAAAATAAATATTCAAAATAATAATTCACTCATAAATAATTAAATAACTTTTCAAAATATTTGTGGGGAAAAATTCATAGCAATATGTAAAGTCAACATATAAATGAGTTTTGTAATAAATCAAGTGAATTGTGATAATTATGCGCTTGGTTTTAGTGCTAAATTATAGGAACGACCATTCAATAGCAAGGTAAGGTTATAAAATTGATCTTTCTAAGCTAAATGGAAATTAAATTGTATAAATTGTAAAGTTGGGTTATGTTCGTAGTTTTGGATATAAAATATAAATTTTAATTAGGTATTTTCTTCCTGTGGTGTGGTACGTGATGTTCAACGGTACTCTGGGATTCGTATCGGATAGGGATAGATCAGGAATCTTTCGGTTTTCTTTTGATAAATCTTCGATATTAGTGATTTTTATATGATGATCGATGAAATAAACACTTTCTACAAATAACTATAGTATTTTCAGGTTAGTCAGTATTGAATATACCATTTAAATTTAAATATTATTTTTCGGAGAAATTTTAAGCGTGCTTTGTATATCGTCATTACTTTTTTCTTCCAAGAATTTAGTCTAATTAAAAACGCGGTATTAACTTGTCTAATAATTTATTTTTATTTCTTCCAGTTCCTGACCTTGGGAACCACTACAATATATACATATATATATATATATATATATATATATATATATATAACTTATATATATATATATATATATATATATATATAAAACTTATATATATAATAGTTAAAACTTAAAAGAAATTATCGACCGTACTATATTGGTTAAGATAAATTAAGAACGGGCAAACGGTCTGTCAATTAAACTTCATTTATTTATTATCTCGATATTTCGCAACGAGTTTGTTGCTTCTTCTGGAGATAAGCGTAGAGTTCAAAAAAGAAAGTGACGTACAAGGACATTAAACTTGATTAACTTTTTTTTCAATTTTAACAAACTCCTTGCGAAATATAGAGATAATAAATAAATGTGTTTTAATTAACGGACCGTTTGCCAGGTTTAAATTTATTTTAACCTATATATATATATATATATATATACATATATATATATATATATATTGAGATAGGTCAAGCCTACACCCAGGAATGCCTCAGTAAGCAAAAGGCAGAATTTTAAAATGTATATATATGGGTTCTAGAGTTATTTAAATATGTAAAAAACTGAATTCTTCACGTGCTAAATCAATAAAGTTGATTTCGCGTATTAAATTATTTTTAAAAGTCATACACACATTTATTATTTATATCATTTCATTTGTATCAGTATTTTCATTTCGATAATTTGTTTTTACAAAAAAATATCAACTTAATTGATTAATCATTAATGACGCCATTTATTTAGGCATAACTGTATATTATTTGAATTGTTTACCGCGGGAAAGTTTCTCACAATAAAAACAGCATTATGTACAATATTTGACATTCAAACAACAAACATTTACTCATCAAAATGAATTAGATATTTGCTGCTAGTTATAAATATATTTAAAATTATTTAATTGTCATTTTCATAATAATAATATGTCAAGATTAATTGAAAACATACCTATGGACGAATCAAAATTGGGATACGAAAAAAAAAGAAAGTTAGCGTCACTAGAAATGTCGCCATTTTAAAGACCATAGACGAATTTGTGTGTTTCTCTGAAGATAATAAGAAAAAGCATTTATTATTAAAATAAAATCATACGTCCGTTCTAGTCAATACCTACAAGTATTCCCAGTACCTGTTTGACATATTTTTCAAAACTAGACGATCACCAGTGTTACTGTAATCACAGATTGCAGTTTGCCGGGAAGACGACCGTTGGACTGGGCAACAAACCGGGGTGACGCCGTTCAATTGCCGCTGAAAGATCCTGTCTCCACAGACCTACAGATTGATCCCATACACCGAATATCCTAGTCCAGATAACTTAAGTATTCCAATTATCTCCTACACATATTGAAAACGACAAATTTATAAATAGTACATCATATTTTCTTTAATTGATTAAATGATAATAATATATGTCGTAATATAAGATTTTGATATTCTATTTGAAAGATAAAGAAGAATCCAGATTTTAATATAATTTAATTTTAATATTAGATTTGCTTTGTGTCTGTTTTGATCTCAATAATATGTCAAATTTAGCATTAGTCAAATTTTATACTCGTTTATGTATCTATATTACTTTTAGTTCGTTAGTTATATTAACCTTAAATTCATCACCATATTTGTTTCAACACGTGACATGTATATTATAAATAATTCATTATAAGTATATTTTTCACTTACCTTATTGTTTGGATAGTAATTTCATTAAAGTTGATATATATATTAATTCGATCTCTGACGTTTTATTTTGTAGTTTAGAATATAAACAATACCATCAGTCTATCACTTTAGAATCAGTGAACTTTATGAGTGTTTGATTGGAGACACCGAACTTGCACTATTTAATTTGGACATATCTCAATTGACTCACAAGAGTCAATATTGTTCTTGAGTTTAGCCGGACCTTAATTACAACATACGCCCACTAATTAATACTTATAAGAAATTTTTATATCCGTTCGGTTACAATTGGCACCGCAACGTGTAGGCCATAGAAAACGTGCCCAATCAAACACGAAATACAAGATAAAACGAGAGAGGATAAATTAAAAACTGTATTCTTCTAGATTTATTTAAGTTACATAATATTTTTACACTTGTAAGTCTGCATTTTGCTTTTTGTGGTCATTTTTTGTGTGATAGGATGCTGACTGGTATACAGGAACAGGATTTGTAAGTTCGTTTCTTAAAAGGGGTTATTGTTCTCATAATAAACATTTAAATAAAAAGTCTATAAGTTTAAAACGAAAATTATTTTATGAGATAAAAATTTATTAATACAATTAATTTGCCAATGAAATACTATTATGAAAATATAAAAATAGGAATAATTAATATACTTAAACTAATATAACCCACAATAATAGCACTACAATATACATTTTTAATTATAATAACAATATGGACAAGCTCACAAGGAGCAAGTCAAGGGAAAATATTATGGAAGGCAGAGGAGAAGAGGCAGATCAGGGTGATGCTACCACTGTTTCACTGCAACCAGAAGCTCCAAAGGAAGAGGTGACGATGAATTTTAATTCGTTAACCACATTAATAATGAATTTGCAACAAACCCTAGCAGAAAATAACGAAAAACAAGAGGCTAACTTAAAACAATTTATAGTCGACAACAACAAAAATATGGAAACGAATTTAAATCAAAAATTAGAAATAAATAATGAAAATTTTAAACAATTTATTACAGACAATAACATAAGATTAGAGACAAATATCAGTTTAATAGAAGCTAACATTAATAGCAAATTAGAACAACTCAAACAGGATAAAGAAGAAATAAAGGAAGACATAAAAGGTTTGAAAGATAGCCAAAGTAAAATGGAAGAAAGAATTATACAAAAAATAGATCAACTTATGCCGGAACACAAAGATATGTTAGCAAACGCAAGTACTAATAACACATGTAACAAAAACATAATCAAACCATTATCTAATCAAAAGCCTTACAAATCGCTTACATGCAAAAGTAAAGTCAACACACATAATAAATTTCAAATAAATGATAGACAATATCACAGATTTTTAACAAACATTACTCAAGAAACTAACAATATTATAACATTAATAATGGGGAGAAACGAAACAAACAGCACCTCATCTACAATCAGAGATATACATCATATTTTTCCTATGTACAACATACACGCAAAACACAGGTACACCTACACTCAAAACAACAGTTTACATCTTCAATGTTCACAAATATCTGCTAACATGTATAATTCAATGAATATAGAAGGAACAATACACAATTCCATGATAAATGAAAATTTTGATACTAACAATTTCTTTAATATCCTACTTAAAACACAAACCAACTCTTATACATCTACACAAATAAAAACTGAAGCTACTAATACACTGATCACTAAAAACATGCATGTAACACGAGGCAGAGGAAATATGTTCCATTCATATAATAATAACAATATGAACATACCTGAGGTGCGTCGAAGAAAAACTAATATATAAACAAAGATAACAGAATCTCGGTGTTCTAAACATTATAAAGACGAACAAAGCTAGGATGGGGACACGATTTAAACTACTAATAACTACCCTGAATGCACAAACATTAATGCAAACCAAGAGATGGTAAAGATAATTCAATAAAGAAAAAGAACACATAACTAAACTAAATCAGAAAAGAAACACTATGAATATAAACAAAGTATATAATTCGCAATAAATAGAAATTAACATAGCTGAGGCTTAGAAAAACTTAATAATGACTCATAAACAATTACTGAAAGAGAACATATTCTGAGACAAAAGCACAGTGATATATATATAAATGGTAAAAATAAACTTAGAAAGAACAATTATTATATGTTTTTATATAACAAATATACAACTTATTAATGGGGATAAAACACTTATAAACATGCTAAAACTTATTAAAATGAAAGTCTTAAATGAAGTATATTTTAAAGATATAATATGACAAGGATAGATAAAGGTATGATGTAATGTTATAAAGTTGGAGAAGGTTTAGATTAATAATAAAGGTAGAAGGAGACAATATATGATATGGGGATATAAAGTATATAAATAAATAAATGAATTATTATTAATATGAATATTGAAATATAGACAAAAATGTCTTATTATAGGGAACTTAAATATATTATAAGGAATGGAATATAACAGATAAGAGTAGGATTTGATAGTAAGGATATGTATTTAATATGAAAGAATTATTAATAGTACAAACTAAAACTTATATTAATATATCAATTATTTAAAAAAAAATGATAAAGTATATATATAAAATATTAAGCAAGCACCATTAACAAAAGATATAAATCGAATAAACCCCCAAAACAAAACAACTTTACCAATAGAACATCTTTACAAACTATAACTTGAATAGATAATAATTTTTTTTTTTTTTTTTTTTTTAATAAAACAACATCTCAGATACACGAAGTTTACAGTTCTAGAATAATATAACAATTTTATAAAGAAAGGGAAAAACTAACAGAAATATTATACACCTACAAAAATAATAATAATAACAATATAACACATTAGGTTACAAGTACTAAGATATAAATAAAAACCATTTAAAAATACACATAAAACCATATGGCAGAGCTAACATTTCAATAGTCCAAAGAGAATAATTTGGATAAGCCTTTTTGCCTAGTCAATAACGTCTTACCAAATTACTGGGGAAATTGAGATAGGTCAAGCCTACACCCAGGAATGCCTCAGTAAGCAAAAGGCAGAATTTTAAAATGTATATATATGGGTTCTAGAGTTATTTAAATATGTAAAAAACTGAATTCTTCACGTGCTAAATCAATAAAGTTGATTTCGCGTATTAAATTATTTTTAAAAGTCATACACACATTTATTATTTATATCATTTCATTTGTATCAGTATTTTCATTTCGATAATTTGTTTTTACAAAAAAATATCAACTTAATTGATTAATCATTAATGACGCCATTTATTTAGGCATAACTGTATATTATTTGAATTGTTTACCGCGGGAAAGTTTCTCACAATAAAAACAGCATTATGTACAATATTTGACATTCAAACAACAAACATTTACTCATCAAAATGAATTAGATATTTGCTGCTAGTTATAAATATATTTAAAATTATTTAATTGTCATTTTCATAATAATAATATGTCAAGATTAATTGAAAACATACCTATGGACGAATCAAAATTGGGATACGAAAAAAAAAAGAAAGTTAGCGTCACTAGAAATGTCGCCATTTTAAAGACCATAGACGAATTTGTGTGTTTCTCTGAAGATAATAAGAAAAAGCATTTATTATTAAAATAAAATCATACGTCCGTTCTAGTCAATACCTACAAGTATTCCCAGTACCTGTTTGACATATTTTTCAAAACTAGACGATCACCAGTGTTACTGTAATCACAGATTGCAGTTTGCCGGGAAGACGACCGTTGGACTGGGCAACAAACCGGGGTGACGCCGTTCAATTGCCGCTGAAAGATCCTGTCTCCACAGACCTACAGATTGATCCCATACACCGAATATCCTAGTCCAGATAACTTAAGTATTCCAATTATCTCCTACACATATTGAAAACGACAAATTTATAAATAGTACATCATATTTTCTTTAATTGATTAAATGATAATAATATATGTCGTAATATAAGATTTTGATATTCTATTTGAAAGATAAAGAAGAATCCAGATTTTAATATAATTTAATTTTAATATTAGATTTGCTTTGTGTCTGTTTTGATCTCAATAATATGTCAAATTTAGCATTAGTCAAATTTTATACTCGTTTATGTATCTATATTACTTTTAGTTCGTTAGTTATATTAACCTTAAATTCATCACCATATTTGTTTCAACACGTGACATGTATATTATAAATAATTCATTATAAGTATATTTTTCACTTACCTTATTGTTTGGATAGTAATTTCATTAAAGTTGATATATATTAATTCGATCTCTGACGTTTTATTTTGTAGTTTAGAATATAAACAATACCATCAGTCTATCACTTTAGAATCAGTGAACTTTATGAGTGTTTGATTGGAGACACCGAACTTGCACTATTTAATTTGGACATATCTCAATGCCCTATCACAAGAGTCAATATTGTTCTTGAGTTTAGCCGGACCTTAATTACAACATACGCCCACTAATTAATACTTATAAGAAATTTTTATATCCGTTCCGTTACAATATATATATATTATAATAATGTATGAGATGTAAGAAAAGGATGTAAGAAAAAAAAAACACTTTAAGAACAGATAGACTCAATTTAATAACACCAACTTAAATAATACAAATAATAAAATACGTGACAATTTGAATTTTTCGCCCCCTATAACATACTTGGTGCATGTGTACTCAAGTATAGACAAACAAAGGTTAGAATGCTGATAGAAAATAACCTTATTCGGTCTGTAAATGAATTTAAAAACACGAACAGAGGTAAGTAAAAATAATATGTGTGTTTCCAATCAATTTGTCAATATTTATAATTCCCTTTAGGTGGATTGAAAGACTTGAAAATAATGATCAAAGCAAATCGATATGATTTAACCTAAAAATGGAATCTGTTCTCTATATTAATGATATCTTAATCTCAGGGCAAATTAAGGTAAGTCATGTCTTAATTATCAATCAATGTGTTATTGAAAAATACTAGCTCAGTAATTCTACTTTTAAATATTCATATAGGTGATAATTAATATAGTGAAGCTCTACTATTTACGATCAATAAATATAATACAAAAAATGCTTTATTTATATGGTAAATTCTACCTTAACTATGAGCACTGAAAAACATGTACAGGAAATACCCTGGCATTGGTATAGGAATCTTCGGGAGGTGTTCGGACTTGAACACAGGTATGGATCTTCTGATTAAGTGTCAGGAAATAGGATTTTCAACACAGTTTTCTGGTTGGCTTATATACAATAAAATTAAATAAAGGATTAGACTGATTATTGTACAGGATACAGGCTCGATACTTGTCTGAAGAGGTTTATCAATACTCGTAAATGCACTAGTATTCATGGTAAAATTATACCTCCCACGTAATATAAATTTTTAAACGATAATGTACTTTATTTTTTTAGTTTCTAAATGCGATTTTACACTAGAAATCGCCTTTTAACTCTAGAAATTTTCTTAATAATATCGAAAGCGTCGCCCATTTTTAGTTGTTGTTGAATCCTCGTTCCTTTTTTTTCATTACCTACGTAAACAACGTTAACTTATTTTTACGATGACTACTTGGAAAAATTGCCGCCGAAAGTAAAGGCGTGGCCAATTTGAAATATAAAATAGAACTTCAATTTTAAAGTGTTTTTAAAATAATATGAAGGTACATATTTAAATATCCATAATAATAACAATAAGTAAGAAGCTAAATTGACATTTTAAAATTGTAAATTAATACATGTTAGATACCTTACTTATGTTATTCAAATATAGATGGCACGAACAGACATAATTTTAAATAAAATAAGATATAGATTCAAGTTTAACTTTGAAATATAAACAAGAAAAATTGTTCATATAACATAAATAAAACTGAAGACAGAACCAGCTTAATATATATATATATATATATACTCGTATATGAGTTTGTTGGCGATTTAAGGTCTGGTTTTACTTCAAAATGTATATATTTAAAACAACGTTCGGAAAATTATGCTTTTTCAAGGAATATAAAATATAAATGACAGTATATTAATGTCATATTTATAAATTCACATTATTGAAGTATATGCGAGCTAACTTACTAATTATTACGTGTTTGTTTGTAATAATTACTGAATTATTTAAAGACCTAAAATATGTAGGTTTAATAGTAGGAAATACTTCTATGAGGATTTACCCTGTTAATTTTATTAGATTTCAAATTACTTAATGACCTTCAAATAGTTAAAAAATTAGAGTTTTAATGTTATTTATTACATATGCAATTATTTTTATATAACACAAATTATAAAATTTAAATAAATGATTTTGATAAGATAATAATAAATTTGTTGTATCACTTATCTTTACAATATTTATAAATTGAATACTGGGCCTAATAAACAGAATATTGTTAACCCCTTAGATAAATAAGCATACAGAAAAAAGAGCCAAGGTAGGTGTATGTTTGTGTAAGAAAACAAATTAAGTTTAAAATATTATTCCAAATATACTCAACCCAAAGCACACAACAATATGTATATATAAATTGGTTCTCAAGGCAGTATTTTATTGAGACACTTAAAGTACATACATTATAAGGTTAGTGTTCATTGAAATCGTTGCAGCAATAGCTGTGTTATTATTTTTTATATTAATATATTTTCAAATAGACTTTAGATACTGGAAGAAAAGAAATATTTCATATGTTGAACCAGTAATACCATGGGGCACTATAAGTAATATACTAAAGGCAACGAAGGACTTGTCTATTTTATGTAAGGAGTTTTACGAGGAATTCAAATTAAAAGGCCATCCATTTGGTAGACTATTTTTAAGCAACGACCTATGTTGATTGTCGATACAGAATTAGTTAAGGAGGTACTTTCTAAAGACTTTCAATATTTTACCGGTCATGGAATACATGTTGTTACGCTACGCATATACAAATATTTTAATTTATTTTTAAATAATCGATATTTCTTCTTTAAATATCTCGATTTAACTTAAGACATTTTTCTTGTGTATATTCGTTTACAAAGAGAAAGTATTTCTCTTTTGTTATATCCTGACCGACGAGACCCTTAGTTTTCTACCTGACCCAACAACGTTACTGTGGAATTTCTTCCTTTTTACATTTCGTTTTAAATTGTTTTAATTTAATTATACATCTTCTTTCATATATGGTGTTTCATATCATTAGAAAGCTTATGTCACAAGCGTTATTTTAATAATATTTATGCCATCGATAGAACACCTCTTCAGGTCCCGCTTCTTAATTAATTATAATTCAAGATATCGACCCCTCTCTTCGACTCAGGTCATAAAACAGACCGTTTTCGAAAACCAGTGTTCTTGTCGATACAAAACTATCAGTCCGATCTTCTCGTTAGAACCCTCGAAAGTGCAACATCACCCGCCGTACTGGTCAAGTACCGGTGGCATGATACACGTGCCCCTGCATCTCACCGCAATTAAAAGGTAATCCTGTATTGTTCTATATATGTTATTCTTTTAAGCGAATCCATATTAATTAAACTAATTAATTTCTTGCTCCTCCGACCAAACATCGCTCAGCATATCTGTCCAGGTATAAGACGCACCACGTGGCCGCCTATCGCCGCAAATCAAAGGTAACTCTGTATTGTTCGATACAGAGATTATTTTATATTAATCGTATTCAATTAACCCTTAATTTACTACTCAAGTTAACGTTCGTTTTCAGGGAATTTTGTGTTAATTTTCAATTACTTATTTACCGCTCCTCGTGTATATATTACTTTGATTAATTACTTTTAAATATACCAATTTCAATTCTTTCTTATGTAAATATAAATACAAACTTTAAGGACAAAGCTTATGTGTTTTATTTATTTAGTAAGTAAGTTATATATATATATATATATTTTAATTAACAATCATTACGCACGTCATGGACCTTTGAAGAAACTTCATCAGCACCACTAATTATTTTATTATCTTAGAATAATTTCATTATTATTAGCACGGCACATCCACATCCTGATATCCAGCAAAAGCCGCCGTTTGTAATAATGTCGATGAAGAAAAAGCATCTTTAAGCGGAAATTTATTCGGTTTAGATGGTGAAAAGTGGAAAAATATGAGAGAAAAATTAACGCCATTTACTTCGGGTAAAATGAAAATGATGTTTCCTATAATAGTTAATTCTGATTGGCCAATGATAGATTATATAGATACTCTCTCTAGGCAAAGAAATTATTTGAATATTAAAGAAATTCTAGCTTGCTTTACCACAGATGTAATAGGTTCTACTGCGTTTGGTATAGAATGTAATAGTTTCAAAGATTCTGATGGCGAATTCAGAAGACGCGGTAGACAAATATTTGACGTTACGTGGTAACGAATTTGTATAGAATTTTGAACCTCATTATGACAAAACTAAAGCTAAACTAAAGCTAAAACTAAAGAATATACGAATTAGCAATTGTTATGTATATATATAGGATGTGTATAAATTTGTGTTAAAGCTTTACGCAGCATGGTTTTGGAAAATTTTGAGACGAAAATATTAATACAAAAATGCTCGGCAGGCCTTTGTTTAGCTACACCAAGACAATAAATTTCCGCATTTCGGCTAAAAAATTTGAATTTTATTCAATAGTGATTGCACTAAGTGATTCCTTTTTATTGTTAATAAGCCATAGGTATTTACAATAAAAGAACTTTTGAAACTGGAAATTTTAATTACTTATTTCTTAGCGTTACTAAAGCTACCCTTACTATCGAAAGAAACTAAAGATTTCTTTTTCAATAATTTCAAGGACATAGTAAATTATAGACAAACGAATTTTGAACCTCATTATGCCAAAACTAAAGCTAAACTAAAGCTAAAACTAAAGAATATACGAATTAGTAATTGTTATGTTTATATATAGGATGTGTATAAATTTGTGTTAAAGCTTTACGCAGCATGGTTCTGGAAAATTTTGAGACGAAAATATTAATACAAAAATGCTCGGCAGGCCTTTGTTTAGCTACACCAAAACAAATTTCCGTATTTCGGCTAAAACATTTGAATTTTATTCAATAGTGATTGCACTAGGTGATTCCTTTTTATTGTTAATAAGATATAGGTAATTTGCTTTTTTGATGTATATAATTTTATTTTATGTTATTTTGTGTTAATTTGTTAAACTAAATAGAAATTATTCTTCTGGTTTTGTTAAATAATTCATGACAATCAATACTCACACGATAAGTTACGAGGGATATTTTTACAAAATCTGGGAAGAAAACAAAATTTTTGGTAACGAACGATTTTATTGTTTTTCAAAATATTCGCCTTTATGGTCTGTACACTTTTGCATGCGTACGAATAAGTTCTCTCATTTTTTCCACTCTGAAGGTTATATCTCAGAAACATGGTTTCCAAAGGCTTCGACAGCTTCTTGAGGTGTTAAATATCGCTGTCCATGCATTTTTTATTTCACAGTTGGGAACAAAAAGAGGTCATTCGGCGACAAGTCTGGTGAATATGGACAATGAGACATTATTTCAACACTTTTCTCCTTCAAATAATCAACTCTTAGACGTGCTGTATGGGAACTCGCATTGTCGTGATGAAGAGTAATACGACGTTTTCGGTTGTTCTACCTCATTTCGTCTATAACTTTTGGCAAACCAATTACTTTATTGGTCCTTTAAAGAAATTGTTGCAATGTGTTCTGTATAGCCGAAGAAACAAGCGATAATTTTCTTGGAAGTGCTCCTTGCACGAACAACTTTTGGGGTTCGGTTCGTCTTGGAACACCCATACAGTAGACTATTGCTTGGTTTCCGGCTCCTACGCATATATCCATGTTTCGTCACCTATGACAATGTTGTACACGGATTTTGCAGTTCCTAGGTCGAATTTTTTGCGCATGTCACCAAGTGATACGAGCTGCTTTCCGTGCTTCGGCCAAGTTATGTGGAATCCATCTGGAACATATTTTTTTACAATTAAATGTTCATGCAAAATCAAATAAATTGAAGTCTGCGATATGCCAAGAGATGCCTCTACCTCACTGTAAGTCACATGTCGATCGTGTTCTATCATTTTCCGCACAGCTTCGATATTTTTTGGAATAACAACAGTTTTTAGTCGACCTTTACGTGATTCATCACTCACTGAGGCACGACCATGATGAAATTCTGCAAACTAATTGTAAACTATCTTCTCTGATGGTGATCAGCCAAACTTTGACCGAAGCGATATAATGCATTCTTGTGGAGTTAGGCCTTTTTTATAAACGTAAAGAATCATCCAATGAAAACCTTCACGAGTAATCTCCATTATTTAAAAACTCACTGACTTAAAACTGTCACTGTCAACAAACTACTCACGCAATTTCTAAGCTATCGTGGGCTTCTCATTGACAAGTGTCAATCTTTAAAAATATAGTGATTACATATGTCAAAACCACCATCTAGTGGTCGATTGTAAAAATATAAAATGTGTACCTTGTATTAAAAAAAATGTATTACCGGCAAAATGATGGAAGCATTATGTCGTTCAAAACACTTTGACAATGTTGCCACATATATCAATTCTTGTAAATAGTCCGTGAAAACAAACAAAGACGAATTTAACATTCTTGCATTAATATTTTCGTTCCAAAATTCTCCAAGGAACCACGCTGCGTAAAGCGTTAACGCTATTTTTACACACACTGTATATTATATTGCTATTGTAGAATAATTTTTGATTTTTAGAAACATTAAGGAAATATTCAACTGCCGCTTTGATACACCGGGAATGCACTAAGCAGTACAGAAAGAATAAAGGACACAGAAACTGTAGTAACGAGCGATCATTAAAATTTTCACTCGTAGCTGGCCTTGTATATAAAAATTATGTCGTAGCTTTAGTCACTAAGATGTTATTTCAAACACCTGTCAGTGTAAATATATATTTTAAAGTTTCATCAAAAGAAAAAGTAATGGCCTTTAATGATATGCATAAAACGTTCATGGTAGAATGTTACTTCCTGACATCTCAAAAAATTGATGGTATTTGGCGGAATTCAATAGAAAATTGCCTTGCGGAGTTTGAAGAGAGATATCCAAATACTGTTCCTAGCTATAAAACTTTCCGTGATACGCTAATGCATTGTGTAAATCTTTTTCGTCAAACAGGCAGTATTTTAAGGAAGAAAGGAAGCGGTCCTCCTCTCAAGAGAAGTCGCGGCGTAATTGAAAATGTCAGACAAATTATTAACGAATCTCCGCAAACATCTATTCGCAGA
Organism: Melolontha melolontha; assembly: GCA_935421215.2. NCBI lineage: Eukaryota > Metazoa > Arthropoda > Insecta > Coleoptera > Scarabaeidae > Melolontha > Melolontha melolontha. Next base: position 92,149,620 of record OW285239.1, read on the forward strand.
GTTTTGCAACAAGTTGGGCTTTCGTATGGTACATGTCAAAAAATTTTAAAAAAGAACTTGGACATGTATCCATATAAATTAACTTCTGTACAAAATCTATTACCTACGGATTATGAAAAAAGAACACAATTTTGCCAATGGTTTATTCAAACAATGACAGACAATAATTTAAAGCATACTTTTTTCACCGATGAAGCTTGGTTTTATTTGAAAGGTTATGTTAATTCGCAAAATATGCGTATGTGGTCCAGTGAAAATCCTCATTTCTACAGAGAAGCTCCTCTACATCCAGAAAAAATAGGCGTATGGGTAGGTATGAATCGTCACCGATTAATAGGACCAATATTCTTTGATGGTACGATAACATCGGAGAAATATCGTAACGAAATTCTCAGTGTTTTTACTAATCAATTGACTAATGATGAACTCCAGGTCAGATATTTTCAACAGGATGGGGCTACATCTCACGTTACACTTGAAAATATTCAGTTTTTGCAATAATTTTATGGCGATAGGATAATAAGTAGAAATACAGCGATTCCATATCCACCACGATCGTGTGATTTAACAGTCATGGATTTTTTTGTGTGGCCATATATAAAGAATATTATTTATGAAACACCAATTAATAATCTACAAGAGTTAAGACATAAAATCATTGAAAAATGTGAACACATCAATAACTCACCGCAAATACTGATCAATGTTTTCAATGCTCTACGAAATAGAGTGCGATTATGCTTGGTGGAGAATGGTCATCATTTTACACATTTTTTATAATATTCTATTACTTTGTATAAAAATTATAAATATATTTAATATAAAAGTCAGTATTTCAAATTATTTCTTAACAATCATGACGTTTGAAATTATAATACAACTAATACAAATTCCAAATTTAAAAAATCAGTTGTACTTTCTTCAGAAACACTTTGGAAATTTGCCAAAACTAGTCATTTATTTTGAAAATGAAAATCATTAAATAATGTATTAACCACATTAGACGTGGCAATAATTGAAAAATATTCCAAGCGCCTTCGGATGTAGCTTTCGGCAAAAGTTAGACGCAGTTTTTAATAGAAATCCGGATTTAATAGAATTGCGGCAATTGTGTATGAGGACAATGCCTCAAAGTCTAACTGCTAAATACGCTGAAATAAAAGAATGTTTGCAGTATGCACCTATAACCAGTTGCGATGTAGAGAGGACGTTTTTATCTACAAGGATGTATTTCATTCAAAGAGCACAAATTTGACAGAAGAGAACCTTGAGAAGGTATTACTAGTTAATATTAATACTCCTTTATTCAACCTGAACTACAAAATGAACAAATAAAAATGTATTTCGTATTTTATAGATCACTATCCGTTTGTTCTAAAATTAACGGTTAAAAAAATAAAAAAAAGAAACTAACTCACTGTACTTTATTTATCTTATGAAATATAAACTAATAAATAAAATACATAATTAAAACTTCTCATCCTTCTATCTACGTCCTTGAAGAAAAGAAGTTTACTGTAAAATTGAAGATATTGCGTCTTGATTCAACGACAAAGATAGATGTGCGGTCAACCGAATGAATAGTGATATTCAACAAATGCGTGTTTTCTTAGCGATGTTATAGGCTATTTATATGGTTCATCGTAATTTCGACCCGATGCGTCTGGTATCTACTCATAAGTAGAGCAGACCAATTTCCGTGCGCGCCATGTGCGCCGATGTGAGGATGATTGTATTGCATCAGAACTAATAAAAAGCATTCAGTATGTGTTTTGTACTTGCTTAGACTGCATGTAAGTGTAAACATTCGTAATAAAATGTCGTCGACACATAAATCGAGAAAACGACCGTTGTCAGACGAAGTGAATAAGTTTATTATGGATTTCCCGGACTTAATATACGATGGCTCAAAACTAAATATTTAGTGTGCAATACATATCTAATGTGTTAGTCAAAAACACATTGTAAAGAACACGTAAGCAGTTCGAAGCACAATAATAACAAAATTAATCAACAGTTTATACATGAACTATGTGTAACTATGATTGTGTGTACACTGCCGTTTACCTTGTAAAGTAATGATTTATTTTGGAATAAATACGCGAATAAAACATTACCGAGCACGACAACGTTACGAAGGAATTTACCATCGGTGCGTAAACAGGTTGAAAATAAAATCAAAGCCGAACAGAAAAATAAAAAACTGTGGTTATGTGTGGATGAAACAACTGACAGCAAAAAACAATCTGTAGTTAATGTGATGGCGCGTAATATGGAACCACATCAACCAACGTCTTCAATTTTATTAGCATCCAGACAACTAGAACAATGTAATGCCGAAAAAATTTCAGAGGTGCTATTAGATACTTTGGAAAAATTTAAACTCTTCAAAGACCAAGTACTAATGTTTATGACCGATGGTGCCGCAACCATGTGTTCGTAGGTTTTACTTCTGTTGGCAGTTCAGAGCTAACTATTGCAAAAAATAAAAAATTGAACTTTAATGAAGAAAAAACGAAAAATTTACAAATCGATTTTTCTAGAAAACGGTGCATCCTACCGACTTAAAGTAAGAGTACATTTTAGTACAGAAATACCTGAAAATTTAATAATCTAGTGTCATAAATGCCTAAAAGTTAAAGACAAAAAAGTTATGCCTTAAAATAACCGTTGACCTACCCAAAACGGACGCCTATGACCGGTACTAGAAATTCGCAATTGATGGAATCGATTCATCTCTGGAGGATAAATAAGCATACCAGTTTTTGTTTTTCTAAATAGAAGCGTTCTGGAGGAATTTAAAAAAAAATAAATACAAGGCGCCATCTTCAAAGAACTCTAGCTCCCTTAGGAAGCATTTTCGGACAAGGTGAATTTGGGTTTAATTGTCTTAAAATTATCAGAGGAATCTCCGGTCTTCGTTTGTCAGGAGAGTTTCTGGACACCCTGTATAATAGAAGTAGGAAATTTAAAGCGGGGGCGGGACAAAGAGGGATACACCCCCATCAACCCCCACCAATGTTGCAGTAGACATGTAGTGGTGACAGTGACTGTCAGATATCTGTGATTGTGTCAGTGACTGTCGCATATCAGATGTGCTTGAGAGTGTGAACAAAGTATGCACACGTGTTCTTTTATTTGTTTGTAATATGTTACGATGTCTAAACCAAAAGACAATTTGTAATATTCTTAATAAACTTGTTTATTGTCAAAATAAAAATGAGAGATAGATACTATAGCACAAAAAAGCTGTTCTATATAACGTGAAATAATAAACAGGTTATGGTTGCAGCTCAGGCGAAGTTGTTGGTCTTTTATTGTTATAAATTTGACTTTTAATATATCCCCAAAGAAAGAAATAGAGAGCTGGCAAATCTGACAGTCACTGCCACGCTAAACGTCTACCGCAGCGTTGGTGGGGGTATAATCCACTTTGCCCCGTCATGGCTTTAAATTTCCTACTTCTCGAATCTAACGGTATATACAGAAGAAAATATGAAATGCCTTTTAACACTATATATATATATAGATAATGATTTCTTGACCTTTGTATGTTATTGTAATGTAGCCCGGTCCTGTGGTGGCTACATTGTTACGTCGATATGCTGATGCATATAGGCATCGAAATAAAACTCAGATGAAGTTGGAAATATAATGAGTTAACACGTAACAAACATAACAATTATTTACACATATAACAACGAATGTATAGTAGTCAAAGGAGAGATCCAACTGGCTCTCTAACTATGATTGATTCTTGTTCTTCAATAGAACATCTTATATACCATTAGAATGCCCTCGTTTGACTACGTCCTCGCTTATCTGTAAACAGATGTGCAAGTGTGTGTACTTCTAATTGAGAACGCTTGTGTTAGTCAATCAGATGGACCGAGGCCGTGTTTGTGTATACAATATAAATAAGACCGGGGCCACACCTTGACTATATCAATAATATAAAACATTACCCAATTAGGTTATTACATTATAGTAGATTAAATTAGTGGGCGATTTAAGGTCTATATATACTTTTTTTTATATTTTAAGTTTATTTGAAGAAGGCACTATGTGTTGAAACATGTAAGATTGTTTTAAATATATACATATCAAAGTAAACCAGACCTTAAATCGCCGACTAATTTAATCCAATGAATAGGATTTAAATTTTACATAAAAGTCAACGGTTTAAACCAGGATGAACTGTACCTATTTAAATTGATATGTTGTTATAATATTATTAGTTATAATAATGGATTATGAAAGACTGTGTGCACTGTAAACTGTAATTACATTTTTATTACGTTTTTGTGGCAATACAGAAACTCTAGTGAAGTACCTATAATCATATTTTTTATTAATATTACTGTATAACACATTAAACAGAAAGTTTTTGCAGAACAAGGTTTATTGCATCTAGTGCTAAATAATAAGTATATATGTACTTAGACTTTAAATATATATCTACTCAGATAACATATTTTGCTTTCTAGTGTACTTCAAATAACCTTGTATTTATACAAAAAATGTTACACACTTGATTATATCTTTATCATAAACATTGAGAATAGTTAAAAATTGTTATCTGTTAAATATTACTTTAACAATATATTACTTTTCCATATCATGTTTTAGAAAATAAATAAATCATCTACACATTAATGTACAGATAGTAATCTATAGCAAGGTGATAAATAGTTTATAATTGCAATAACGATAATTAATAAGCAATGAAGGTAATGACAATGACTTAATGAAAATAGAATATATAAACGGCTCAGTGAAAAAGTGCCCAAGTAACAGAATTAATATTTAGAGTTACAGGCTTTTGAAATAATAAATTCAAGTTTAAAATCAGAAATATAAAATTATTGAACAACAGACTCTACATCTTGGTTTAAATGTTTCAGTACAAAAATGTTAATCACAGTCCATACATTTTTTTTTCATTTCACTTAGGTACTTTTTCATCAAAATTCACAATAATGTTTAAACAAAAATAAGTTTATTCATCTCAATACAGAAACGAAAAATAAATTCTTGAAAAATATAATATTTTATAACGTAACTCTATTAACCCTGTTATTCGTACTCGTCTGCTGATTCTTTCTCCTGCTCCTCATTGTTTTTACGATCTTGTGTTTCCATATTCAGTGTTTTATAAAATTTTTTGTCTTCGGGATTATTAATAAAAGTGATTAAATATTTGATGTTCTTTAACTTTCTTTCTTTGATTTTTAAAAAAAGTTTGGAAAGCATCTTTCGGTTCTGTTACACGATGCATTCTCGAGGACCAATTTTGTAAAGAAAAATGTCGGTTCCATAAACTCCGGTCATAGTATCCCGCAATTTTGAGTTACTTGTCTTAAAAAATGAAACATCACGACATTTTGATATACCTAGAAGTTTTATGTATCGTAAAGAGTTTTATAATCCTTGACTTTTAAAACTCTTCTTGATCTTGATCTTGATCGCTGTTGTTTCCAAATTCTTCTCAATTGTCTTTATCAAATTTACATAAAATTTAATGTCGTTTGCTTTTTCAGATTTCAGTTTTCTTTTTTCAATGAAAGCAAAACATCTATCAATGGCCATTAAAGAATGTCCTGGTTTAGGATAATGTGTTTTGTTATCTCTTAAAAAGAAAAACCAGTCGAAGATAAATAGTCAAGATAAAGCAACTAAAAATTTATTTTTATTCTGTGAGAAGCATAAAACGGAATCCGTTTTCTATGATTTTTTGTTGTTTTTAATGTAGAAATCGTGGCGTAATCACTTCGTTGGAACATTTGGATGCAACATTTTCTTTGTAAAGGAACATTGTTGCTTCATTGGTAACTACATTTTTAACTCCAAAATTATGCAGTCACAGTTCATCCTGTACATTAGTGATTGGTAAAGGAAGATTTTTTCGTATTCAAAACATAATACTAGTTCATCAAATTTCGGGTTTTCTCATTTATCCTTGATTGTCGTAAAAAAGGTTTCGGCTTTTCGCATGTGTAACTCTTTCTGTATTTGCAACTGTCGTACTTTCTCAAAATCACTGCCAAGTTTCGCAGAATTTATGTCTGCTATATATTTTGAAAGCGTTGTGCATAAATCCGTTTTAGGATGGGCAAAACACAAATTAAATTCAGTATTAAAAATTTTATTAAATACGCCATATGACAATTTATTCATGCTCTTAGTTTTACGGTAGTGTTATTCCATTGCTGAAAGATTTTTTTAAGAAAACATATACCCATTCTATTGTTCCAGGATTTGTTCTAGTAGGCCTCGATTCATGCTTTCCCCGGAAATCTCTTGGATCTTCATCAAGTTTCAAAATTTTTTTTCATAATCTCTTTTTTCAATCGCATGAAGAGACAAAAAATCTTTTTGAGAAATTATGACGGATTTTTTTATTAATATTGACACTAAATTGGTACACCTTTCTTTGAATTTTTTTTTCTTGTCTACTATTCGAATGCAAGCAAGTAGATATAAGTTTTGTTCGTTATGATTTTTCAGCTCTTTAAACTTAAATATTAATCTTCCTGCACTTTCAGTAATTTTGTTTTTACAGTTACATCAACAATTTGGTATTAACTTATTTTGCTGTTTCGCCTTTTTATTATTGCCCTTCCACATATCTTTTTGAACCGTTCTTTTCCTAGATTTTTTAGAAGTAGTCTCAGTAATTTCTACACTCTATAAAGAACTAGGTTGATTACTGTCATTACTAGAGAACGGATGCAATTTCCATAAAACGCAATCGGCAATTGGAATTGTGTATAACGTCGCACAGTACATCCCGACGTAATTCAATGAAGTATTTGTTTGACTTACTCGGTCACCTGGTCTCGCTGCGATAACAATGGATAACTCAGCTATTGTATTCGGAGAATATAGTGTTTTTTAAAGTGTTTTCATGAGCGTAGATAGAAGCGGGGTTTTTATAATGTATTTTATTTATTAGTTTATATTTCTTAAGATAAATAAAGTGCTGTGAGTAAGTTTCTTGTTTTCATAGTTTTAGCTGTTAATCACATCGTAATTTTTGTGATAGATCCTGTTTAATATCGTTTGATTGAATCTATTTCTACCAATTATTTCGACGTAAGTGTGCATTGAATTTCGCTCAGTTTCAATAACTTACGCACACATTTTTAGTTTTCATTTATTTAGATCTACAGCATTGTTTAAGTTACTTTTTCAAACATGATATGGAAGAATGTCGAGAACGGCATTGTAAAACAATGGCAAGTTGGATTGACGGTCATACTGATTGTATGTTCATTGTCAGTGATTCCGAAATTTATTACAAAATCCGTAAAATATCGTCAAAAATTCGTCACTTAGGATCGCAAACACATCTGAACTCTGTAAAACTTTTATGGCGGCTAATATTCCATTAAATAAATATCCTAATATGCTGCATATTACTTGTGTAGCACATGCTCTCCACAGAATCTGTGAATATATCAGAGACACTTTTCCGGAAGTTGATAGCCCTGTATCAGCTTTTAAAAGTTTTCAAAAAAGCACCATTGAGAGTAGCTCTTTTCAGGGAAAAATTTCCATCTCTGTCACTGCCTCCCACTCCAGTAATAACTAGATGGGGAACATGGCTGGAAGTTACTAGTTATTATGCTGAGAATTTCGATAGTCTAAAACATTTCGTAACACTGCTAAAGGAGGATGCTAGAAGTATTGGTGAGTGCAAGGAGCTCAAACAAATCCCAAATTTAAAAAATCAGTTGTACTTTCTTCACGAACACTTTGGAAAATTGCCAAAACTAATCACTTATTTTGAAAATCGAAATCTCAAATTAAATGGCGGATTAACCACATTAGATGTGGCTGTTAATAATTTGAAAAGTATTCCAAGTGACTTCGGATGTGGCCTTCGGCAAAAGTTTGAAGCAATTCTTAATAGAAATCCAGATTTAATTACATTGCAGCAATTATGTATGGAGACAATTTCACAAAATCTAACGGCTAAATATGAAGAAATAAAAGAATATTTCCAGTATGCACCTATAACCAGTTGCGATGTAGAAAGGACGTTTTCTATTTATAAGGATGTACTTAATTCTAAGAGAACAAATTTTACAGAAGAAAACCTTGAGAAACTATTGCTAGTCAATATTAATACTCCTTTACTCAACTTGAACGACAAAATGAACAAATAAAAATGTTCCAATTATAGAAATAAAATTAAAAACTTCAAAAATACAACTTTTCAACAAATACATATGTATTTCGTAATTTTATAGATCACCACCCGTTTGTTTTCCAATTATATAAATAAAATTAATTAATAAATATGTATTTCGTAATTTTAGATAGATAGATCACCACCCGTATGTTTTCCAATTATATAAATAAAATTAAAAACTTTATAAATACAACTTTTCAACAAATAAATATGTATTTCGTAATTTTATAGATCACCACCCGTTCGTTTTCCAATTATACAAATAAAATTAAATATTTTAGAAATACAGCCTTTCGCCAGTACTGCACTGGGCTTTGCGTCATGTGGTAAGGGTGTCCGTTCTCTAGTCATTACTAACATTGATGGATTCTTCTGTTTCCACTGCCTCATCTGATAAAGATGAAAAATTTGATGGCGGCAATTTTAATCCCGGTGGTTGCCATTTGTCTTCGCTTTCTTGGAACGATTCTATTGTAGAACACGTAGTTTACGTTTTCTTAATAAAATGAATATTAAGAGCTTACCTTCTACACTTTCTTCGCTGTCTGTCATATTGGGCAGAGGTAAACTCGGCCGCTTTAGGTATTTTAATCTTCCGCGGTCATATGAGTTTTAAGCTGTATAGGTAAACCCGGCCTGATAGTCCAAGCTGCTCCCAAGCGGGCAGAGGTAAACTCGGCCGCTTTAGATATTTTAATCCTCCGCGGTCAAAATAAGTTTTAAGCTGTATAAGTAATTTGAGCCGAATAGTACACTTATCTAGCGGCTAAGGTTACCTCAATAACTCTATATACTAATTTTGTTAAATAAAATCACAAATGCATATGACATCATAAAAATTTATTTATATATACAAATTGAAAATATATTTTAATATTAGATAGTTACATAGTGTAACTATAATAATGCGAAGTTAACTTAAGACATTCTAACGTTGACACTTGAACATTATTGAAATCATTAATTTTGTTTTGAAGGTATTTTTGCCTTTTCCGAGTGTCCGAATTAGGTACATATGGCTGGTGAATACTTTGCCACTTTACATATATTTCATTTTGAAAATTAATTAGAAAATCAATAAAAACGAATACAGAAGGGTGAGGAGAATTGAAAGTTTTGCTGATATGCGAATGGAACGATTCGCATGCGTTGGTGGTGCGAGCGGCGCTTGCTGTTTTTGATGCCCATAAATGGGGTGGAAAAACGGCATCCTCGGATATGTAAGTGTTGACCAAATAATCAGCAAACAAAGTAACTTTATCATCTTTTGGTTGAATAGCAGATAATGTAAAAACGTAAACATCACTAACATCTTCTGGTTCTAGAAACAACAATCCAAAACAATAACCAATCCATTTTCCAACCTCGCTTCTTTCTTTATAATCTGCTGAAAGTCCAAGTTTTTGAATTGTACGCCACCAAGCTTGCGTTGTATGAAATCTGCATCCAATTATTGTTATTTGTGGCCAAATTATTTTAACTGCATTATGGATAGCCATCTCAAAATCTGCTACAATTTCGGTGGGACAAAACGACAGAGAATATTCGATACACTTTTCAGTAACAAATTCGAAACACTTTTTGTATGTTTCTGTTGCTTTGTCTGGTAGCACACAAAACACTAACGGTACATAATGACCATTAAAGCAGCCATGTATGGTGAACAACTGCAAGAAAAATTTTGTGCAGTAGTCGAAAGTAGCATCCACATAAATTTTCTGGCTTAAGCAAAGATGTTTTAAATTTGTAAAACAGCTAAACACTAATATATTAGAATTTTCGCTGTTGACTAAAAGAAATTCTTCCTTACGGCTGGTTAAAAATTGCGTCTCTGGTTTAAGTGAACTGTGAACTTCTTGTTTTGATTTGGGAAGTACTGGCTGTAATTTTCTTCTTGCGTTATATATATTCTTCCTTATATAGGACAGATCAGTTGTGGTAATGCTTGTTGAATCTTCTTTGGCAATAAGGGAACGTACAATTTTACTTGGTTGACTGCAAATATCCTCTACAGCTTTACGTTTTGCTGCACTTGCAATCACTTGTTTTTGAATGTTGCGAATGTCACATGCCGAATGATTATGAATTAAATTCGATTTCGATATTGTGTTGTCCGAGCCTACTGTATAAATATTTTCTAGACACTTGGCAGTCTTGCACCTCCACTTTTTCTCGCCGCTTTTGAGTTCTTCTTTAAAAGAAAACTTATAGTTATTTACCAAGAGCATAACTTTATTTCGTTGACTAACTATCTCTCTAACACTCTGCATTGTACGTAATGAAACTTCAACTGCAGTTTTATAAATAATATTTTATTTGAAGAGAACAAAGAAAGAAACTTACACGCCACGCCTTTATAATGAAAAATAACCAATAGAATTGATAACATTCTATCTGTATAGAATTCTACGAAATATGTTTGTTACATGTGTATTTAGAAATTTAGAAGGGGTTGTTGATATTTCTAGAAAATTTTTAATGGGCCACATAGTATGACACAGATTTAAGTAATGACTTTGTTTAGCTAAGCAATAGAACGTATAGATAGGTGCACTTATCAACTTTTGATATTTGTTTTCTTAATCCCTTTTATTGAAAAATATGAAACGATGAAATAATGTTAATCTCTAATTAGGGTCAAAATACCAGGTAAGTATTTGGGCGGCCCAAGTATCTACCGCCCGAGTTTACCTATGAAGATTATGAAAGAAATTTTCTGGCAGGCCCAGTTTATCTGCGGGATTAGTACATGTTCTGTTAAGCGGCCGAGTTTACTATCGCCCGTCATATTTTATGCAGTCTATATGTATTTAACAAAACTGTCGTAAGCGGCACTATGAAACTACAAACACCACAATTTGAGGTTAAGTATATTGAAATTACTACTTGGATACTTTTACAAACATAGGAACATTTTGGACTCAAATATGAGAACTATGCTTACTTATTGTCGACAATATTTAACATTTAGGCGTTTCCGATAACAAAGTTACAAAGACAGAACTGTAGCTTTTGAAATTATCTAACAGATGGTATAACCATCTCAGTTTCTTAAAAAATGTTACTTTGGTACTTTTTGCACAGAGCAGTTCATATATATATATATATATGTTGTTATGAAATCTTTATTAGAAAAATGGTTGATATAGATAACCTTAGTATGAAATGTTTTAAATGTTACCGTCCGCGTCAAAAAAAAACGTTTTTGTAAATAAGTCTTTTGTCAATATTAGTAGCCATGAATATAAGGTTATGCATCTGTCATTATTATGTTAGTATGATGCAACAAAGTACTGTCACAATAGGTTTTTACCTATTGTGACAGTACTTTGTTGCATCATACGTGTCCCGTTTCTATGTCGCGAACCGTGGAATAGTAAAATGTCAAAAAGTTGTTAAAAAATGTGACATTGTCAAACATTAAAGCTAATGTATTAATTAAATTGATTTTATATATTATATATTGGGAATTTTGGAAAAAAAAGAAGTTATTATTGATTTGAGACAGCAACAGAAAAATTTCGAAGATATAAAAAATTAGTAAAACACAAAAAATATCATCTTGTGCGCTTTTGATACTTTATAATGAAATCTATAAGATAATTTCATTAAAAACGAAGCTTGTTTTGGATAAGAAGTTTTAATAATATTGCGAAAGTGATCATAAGTACATATATCAAGAGCTTTAAAAATAGAAGAATTGTGGTACTGTATTGGAAAGGATATAACAGTGTAATTTGTAAAGAAGAGTTTGTATATATCGAGTTATGAATATATAAAAATGTAAGAAGAAAACAAGGAAGATTTTGGAGTACAAAAACTAGGACCATTAAAAGAAGTGTTAATACAGGGTGGCCCAAAATGACCGAAGGGGTTTTAATTCCTTATAACTTTTATATTATAATTTTTTTTTTGTTTTCAGTATTTTGTAAAGAAGACTCGGGGAATTTAAAATGGAACAGTACACAATTGAACAACGTGCCAAAATCGTTGAATTTTATTTCTCAAATCAACGATCCATTGTTTTGACTCAGCGTGCATATCGTCGTTATTTTAATGTGCGGGTTGGACCCTCAGAGTCAACAATAAACCGTCTGGTTGCAAATTTTCGAGAACAAGGGGCAGTAAGGAACCTTCCTGGTGCCGGCAGACGACGAACGGTGCACACGGATGACAATATTGAACGGGTACAGGAGAGTATTCGGGAAGATGGAGAAACATCAACCAGGAGACGTTCGACACAACTTGGCCTCTCAAGAGGGTCGCTGCAGAGAATTTTGCATACAATAAGAACGTTTCCATACAAAATTCAGCTTGTCCAACAATTGAAACCGACAGATTACCAGCAACGACTTGATTATGCAATTTATTTTCGTCAAATGCAGAAGAAAATCATGATTTTATTCATAATTTAATTATGATCGACGAAGCCCATTTCCAATTAAATGGGTTCGTTAATAGGCAAAATTGCAGGATATGGGCTACGGAAAATCCAAGAGTAGTTTAACAGCGAGAATTACACCCACTTAAGTGTACCGTTTGGTGCGGTGTTTCGTCGGAAAGGATAATTGGCCCATATTTTTTTGAAAATGAACACGGTGTCGCCGTTTCCATCACTGGTGTTAGATATCGGACAATGTTGGAAATTTTTTTAAGGCCAGCCGTGGAAAACCATCCGCAAGTATGGTTCCAACAGGATGGAGCCACAGCGCACACTGCGACGGACACAATGGCTGTTTTACGCGACATCTTTGGTGAACGAATTATTTCCCGTACAAGCGATTTTAATTGGCCTCCGCGTTCACCGGATTTAACCGCTTGAGACTGTTTCCTTTGGGGTTATTTGAAAGGAAAAGTCTGTATTAATAAGCCTCGAACCATACAGCAATTAAAAAATAAGATACGCGACGAAATCAACAACATAACACCTGAAGTTTTGCGAAAGGTTATGGAAAATGTTTTGGAAAGAGTACGAATATGCGAAGCAGAAAATGGCCACCACTTGCGAGATATAATTTTTCATAAATAAATTAAAAATATTCTCCATTAATATACTTTATTTAAAATAAAAAAATTTAATAATTAAGTCTTAAATAAGAAGTTATAATGAACTCAAACCCCTTCGGTCATTTTGGGCCACCCTGTACAAGGAACTAATACAGGGTGGCCCAAAATGACCGAAGGGGTTTGAGTTCATTATAACTTCTTATTTAAGACATAATTATTATTTTTTTTTTTAAATACAGTATATTAATGGAGAATATTTTTAATTTAATTATGAAAAATTATATCTCGCAAGTGGTGACCATTTTCTGCTTCGCATATTCGTGTTCTTTCCAAAACATTTTCCATAACCTTTTTAAATTCCCGAAGTCTTCTTTACAAAATACTGAAAAAAAAAATTATAGTAAAAAAGTTGTAAGGAATTAACACCCCTTCGGTCATTTTGGGCCACCCTGTATAATAGAATAGCGCCCACCGTCGACGAGATTATTAATAAGGAGCAGGTTGGTTTCAACGAACTGCTGTGACCAAGTCTGGGATTAACAACGCACCTTGAAACAAGTTTTCAGAAGGGCTCGAAATCATCCACTGCTTTTATCAATCTCTTCGGTGCCTAGGACATAGTCAGAAAGAATGGAATGGTTTTGAAAATTCCTCAAAATCATCATGTGCTAAATTAAGCAAACTTTTTCAGAATATGCTGAGCAATCGCCGAATGAGTAAACAATCGAACTAGTAATGGCAAAACCTTGAAGAACCGGGTTCCTCAATGCTTGTTTCTGGCACCTCTAATATTCAGTACACCAATGATCTTCCATGCCCAAAATCACGAAAATTTCTATATGCAGATGACCTGGCTTTATTTACCTAAATCAAGAATTTAGAGGATGGAAAATCACAATCCTTATTCTGTATGCAAGCCTTCAAAATTGCACTAAACTTTCTTCCTGTTGTTATATTTTTTCGAATGGCAAGACAATTTTCATTTGCACTTTGTCCTTCTGTTAGTGTTCACAGTTTGTTCACAAATATTATAGTTTCTTTGGATACAGTATATTTTACGAAGAAAAACCTACATTTCTAATAAGCTACAATTTAAATTTGTCAATTTCTTCACTGGTTACAATATTCTACGACAGCACAGTAATTTTTCTTTGCTGGAAAAGCACCTTAATTTTATAACCGACCCAGTTTCCACTAATTTAAATTTTCTATATCTGTAACGCTGATGCCGTTTTGACCAAACAAATAGAGGGCAGGCATGTAATGACTAATATATTTTAACTATTTCACTTTTTAATTGACACTGCAACAATCGTTTCGCTCCAACCTGAGCTTCATCAGACATATAACTAACTTATTTACAAATTTTTTTTTTAACACAAGTATACGGTAACATACACATGTTTTATTTTAAATAGTTGAAGGAATGGGTACTTTTATTACTAAAATGTCTATTCACAAAACTTTCACTACGGTTATACAATACTGTTCTTAAGTAATAAAACTAGGGGTTTACATTATATTACAGGGAGGTAAAGAAATTCTATGGAAAAATACAAATGTGGCTGTCTGAATATCAAATAAATAAATTAAGTAAGGGTGAATTATTTGTTTCTAATTGATCATTTAAGATCTTGTCGGTTTTCTTTAATTTATTAATTTCAAGTGACTCTAATAAATTAAGTTTTTTGCCCTTATTTTCTACGTGTAATATTTTAAATTCCTTGTTAAAATTGTTAATAGTTATATAATTATATTAATTATTATATTAATATATTAATAATATATATTATAATAATTATATTAATAGTTGTTAATTGTTATAATGGAATTTCATCAAGTAAAGGCTGAAACAATTATATAATATATTTTACACTTATTATGCCACCATTTATATCAATAGGCATCTAAAATAAATATTAATAATAATACATTAATAATAATAATTAATAAAAATGCAGGTAAACCCGCCAAAGCCTGTCCCAAGTCAGGTTGAAAAAGGGTGAGGGGGAGGAGTAACAACCTCGTTAAAAAAAAACAGGGTTCACCTGGTCCGGGTGATAGCACCCTGTGAGGGCCCCTTGTCAGGGCCCCTTGTCAGGGTTACGACCGTAACTCAAGGTGTCAAGCGATCCGTGCCGAGGAGTGGATGGCCATACGATAGTTGGTCTTGAACGGAGCCTATGGACCACCAGGCGCCACTCCGTAGTATTTAGCCTTGCCGACGTAATGCGGGGCTCTGCGGCGGTCGACAAGTAGTTCCCTAGCTACTCGTGGGATGAAATATGGATAATGAACAAAAATTAAACTATAAAGAAAATCAAAAAGAAAAGACAAAAAAAAAGAAGGGGAAATGGAGGAGATGGAAGACGAAGTTTTCCGTAGGAGAGAGTCGTAGCAGAGAACTCCACCAGGAGTTCAAAAACCAGAACTGAACGAGGACGTAGTGCCAGCAGAAGATAGGATGGAGCCAATATGTAGAAATAGAGCAAACGAGATTCTCCAACAGGAGAAAAAAAGGAAATGGGATAAGACTTCGCTGCACGAACGAGATGTCTCGGAACTGGGATATATCTGTGAAGGTATAGATAGAATAGGCAAAATGTTGGCCAAGGTGGGCAAAAGAACAAAGGAGCTCAAAAAGCTGGTAAATGAGAGTTCAAAAACCAAAATTGAAATAAAACAAGTCGCCAGAGAGCTAGACTGTCTGGTGGACAAGTTAGAAAAGGAATTTAGCCAATATAGGAAACATCAAAACCTTGTGGAGACGGAAACTAGGGAAAAGAAAGACGTGGAAACACAAACATCCGGGTCTTGTCAAACAGTTAGTACTCAGGCGGATTGGGATGATGTGGTGCTAAGGCAGCAAAAGGCTGAAAATAAACTTAGGACACATATCACGGAGGCTCTACAAGAAGACAGAGGCTTTGCAGGCATAAGTGGCATATTGGACGAGAGATGGCCCGAGGATTTATACAACAAGACCAAATTAAAACCCATGAACCAGATGAGTTGGAATGAAGAGGGAGACTACGCAATTCTTCTGCACCCAGAAGAAGGTGACGACAACAGGGCCCTGAGAAGCCTGGCAATATCTTACCCGGAAGTAAAGGATCTGGTTAACAAAGATATGGAAGAAATAGACTATGTATTAAAAAGGTGGCAACTGAGACTAAAAGCCAAAAAACCTCGGAGACATCGACGGCTCTCTATGCTGTCCCTCTCAAGATAAATAAGGATGGAGTTAATTGTATGGAAGTGGTATATAGGGTTTTAACGGAGCTGAGGCAAACCATGCTAGTGCATCAGACGGGAAAGATTAACCTAATACTAAGCGATGGACTGGCTCAAGATTATGTAAGAAAACTGTGTGAGTATGCGTTCAGGAGCATCGACGTAAGTATTACAATAGTGTCCAATAGTAAGATTATTCGAAATCCCCCGACAACAAGTAAAGCACCAAGGGGTCAAACGGAAAGAATGGTGGTGAAAAGTGTGGCGACGACATATGCTGACCTGCTTAGGGCAGTCAAGGATAGTGTTGACCCAAATGAGATGGGCGTCAAAATTAAAACCATAAGGAGAACAATGGGCGGAGACCTAATGATAGAAGTAGAAGGGGACAGGCAAAAAGCCGTAACCCTTAAAGAAGCATTGAACAGGAAGATGGACAATGAAGTGAGAATACCCAAAAACGGCGTAAACCTGCATATTTTGGACATTGACGCTACTACGCCTGCAAAAGAAGTGGAAGAAGCACTAAACAAGTCATTTCCAGAAGTGAACCAACCAATTAAAGTCCAATCCATGAGACCGAGCAGGGATGGAAATCAAATAGCTACGATCGCCACCACCAGGTTAGATGCAAATACCCTGACAAAAGTAGAAAGAATTAGGATTGGCTGGGTGTGCTGTTGAATTCGGGAGCGAATAATGGTACCCAGTTGTTACAGGTGCTTGGAATACGGCCACGGATCCAAAGCATGTCTGGGACCAGACCACTCAAACGTCTGCGTCAATTGTAATCAGCCAGGATAGCTAAAGACTGTGATACAGTACATTAATGCCCGACATGCAAGACGGAAGAACATCGTGCAGATTCAACTAGATGTCCCAAATTCCGACATCTGCTGAACCTGCAAAGGAAATCTCAAAGAAGGAGGGGAAACCTATCTCGCCATGATTAAAGTTCTACAAGTAAATCTGGGTAGGAGTAGGATAGCTCATGACATTGCCTATGCCACCGCGTGCGAAAGGGATATAGACGTTGTAATAATTAGTGAGCCAAATATCAGAATTTCGATGGAGAGAGGGTTTATAATGGATAAGAGAAAGGACGTAGCAGTGTATATACGGAATAAGGAACTCGGTATTTGTGGTCATTCTATTGGTGACGGGTACGTGTGCCTAAGATGGTGTAAATGGTGCCGTTTCGGATGTTATGTATCACCTAATATACACATGGAAGTTTTTCGAGCGTATATGGACACATTAATGAATCAAGTGAGAGTGTTAAACAGGATACGGTTATTGCTGGGGATTTCAATTCAAAAGCAGAGATGTGGGAATCTCCCTTTATGGATGCAAGAGGAGAATATCTTATGGACTGGGCGGCTGCATTGAGTTTGAGCGTAGCAAATACGGGAGATGTCCCAACATTTGAGAGGGTGTACAAAATCTTTCATTGATCTAACTTGGGCCACAGAGGGGATGGCCCATCGAATTGCAAACTGGCAGGTACTTCCAGGTGAAGTGTACACGTACCATAACCACATCTACTTTGAGATTGAGGAAAGCGGTCGGAACCACAGGAGGAGAAGGGAGATAGGACTGCGACATATCCTGCGTAAAGAAAAGTTAGCCCGGAGGCTTACAGAGCATTTTGGAGGTGAGACCGCGGGAGTCACCCCGGATTCTTTCATTGCCTCTATAAACAAGATAAGCAAGGAGTGCACAGTGCGGGTCAGGAAGGAGCAAAGATTAATGTCACTTTGGTGGAATGAAGAAATATCCAGCAAAAGAAGCGAATGCCTAAAATGGCGACGCAAATGGACTAGATCAAATGCAAACCAACTAGGGAGACTGTCACCTGGCGTCGAAGAATAGAGTTATAAACAAGCAAAGAAAGAACTTAAAAACTTAATTATAAGCGCAAAGAGGAATCAATGGAACACCATAAGGCAGGAACTGGATAACGATATATGGGGAGATGGTTTCAGAATTGTAATGAGACATTTGCGTACTCTGCACCCTCCGTATAACCCGCCTCTGGAGCAGAAATTACAGATAGTTAGAGACCTCTTTCCACTGAAGAAGGATACACTCAGGAAAAGCAATAACATAGTACGGGAAGTGGTTCCCATCACAAAGGACGAGTTGGGGTGGGCTGTGCGCAAAATGGAGATGGGCAAAGCCCCAAGTCCGGATAATGTGACCGCTGAAGCAATACGAATCATAATGGAAACTGTCCCGGATGTCATGCTGGCGGTCTTGAATTGCCTCCTGAAACAGCAACGGTTCCCCGTGCACTGGAAGGTAGCAAATGTGGTTCTTCTGTGGAAGGGCAAGTCAGTAGATACATCTTCGTCATTCAGACCGATATGCTTGCTGAGTTCATTGGGAAAACTTTATGAACGAATAATTAAGTGCAGGATTGAGGATGAATTGGACAGGAGTGGCGGCTTATCCCGGAGGCAGTATGGTTTTGTGCGGGGGAGGTCGACTGTGCATGCTATAGGGGCAGTGGCAGAGAGAGCCAGGAAGTCGGACAAAAAATGGGTAATATTGTTAGCCTTGGACATCAGGAACGCTTTCAATTCTGCGTCTTGGGCTAGGATTCTGAACGAAATGAAAAGAAGAAACATAGCCCCATACATTATTAACATCATAGAAGACTATTTTAGCGATAGGAAAATAATGGTGGATGCCAAGAATGGGATACAGGTAAACGGTGGTGTTCCACAAGGATCAGTCTTGGGACCCACTCTGTGGAATGTGCTCTATGATGGTGTTCTTGGTTTGGACACGGTGGATGGGGTTACTCTGGTGGCATACGCCGACGACTTGGCGGTCATAGTTGAGGCTCAAGATGTCAGGGAACTCAAGTTCAAAGCAAGTGAGACTTTGGAGGCGATCGCGGAATGGATGAATGCAAACGATCTCAGTATAGCGGAGCAAAAGTCCGAAGCGATTATCCTTAAGGGTCCGCGTAGGAGAGCAAAAATAAATTTTGAGATATTAGGAACAAACACCCACCTAAAATTAGAAATGAAATACCTGGGAATGGTATTAGATAATAAACTAACCTTCGGCCCGCACGTACGGTATGTCAGGGAAAGAGCGGAGGCCACTTTGAGCGCTCTTACAAGGATCATGCCCAATGTGGGAGGACCCAGTACTAGGGGGCGAGAGCTATTGTATGGCGTGGTGCAATCGCAAATGCTCTATGCGATACCGGTCTGGTCGTCCGTGATGGACCTCCAAAAATACAGAGACATCCTGATGAAGTTACAAAGAAGAGCCCTCCTAAGAGTGATCGGCGGCTATCGAACAGTCTCCACCGACGCGGTACTGGTGATAGCTGGCGTACCTCCGTTTTATTTGCTGGCAGAGGAGCAAGTCCGTATCTTTCGGACCAAGACCAAGAGCGAGTGCCTAACGGATACCAAGGCAAAGGAAAGAGAGGTCACACTGAGGAAATGGCAGAGTGCGTGGAAACAGCTACACACTTCCGCTGGATGGACCAAAGCCCTGATCCCAGACATCATTAGATGGGTAAACTGCGGTTTTAGAACAACGGACTACTACCTGACCCAGTTTTTGACTGGCCACGGACATTTCAGGTCATATTTAAAACGTTTCCATCTCTCAGATGATGACCAGTGCATGGACTGTGGGATGGAAGACACACCAGAGCACGCGATTCTGGAATTTACTAGGTGGAGTGATGATAGGTCTGCGCTGGAAAGGGACCTAAACCAAAGGCTTAATCGAGATGGCGTTGTTGGGGCGATGTTGGAGAGCGAGAGAGGCTGGCAAAAGATACGCAGTTTTGTTGCGGAGGTGTTGTCGGCGCGGGAAAGGGAAAAAAGGGTGAGAAAGAGTGGTAGTTGATACTATGAAGGAAAAGAGGCCGTCTGTGTGGTCTGAAGGATATGCCGTAAATGGTAGTTCCGGACACGCAGCATGTAGAAGAGAGAGGTGTTTTAGTGGGTAGACCGGATCTGCACACCCCATCCGGGAGTCCCACACTGCCACCATGCGCTCGACCCAAGCATGTAGTGTCCATAAAGGATTTCACCCCCCCCCAAAAAAAAAATACAAATGCAGGTGCATAATCAATGTATTAATCTATTCACCTCTACTTTATGTAACTTTATGTACTTTATTATTTAGTAAAAGTAATGTTATAATGAATAATATTATTTATGAATTTACTTATATCAGTTGATTCAAATCTTAAAACACAACGATTTTTAAATAAATGCAAATATGTTCCCGATAAATGGCGTAAACATGTAAAAGAAATTTGTCTGAATAATGGACGCTAATCTACCCTAAAATGACGTTACACTAATTTAGCGTATTTAAACATATTTAGAGAAGGCAAAGGTTATTCATAATTTATAAATTTTAAGTAGAGATAGAAATAAAAACGTTTTATATAAATAAACATTGTTTTCAAGATTTATTTCACGTTTATTATCGACCTTCGGAAAACTCCGTTTATAGTTGTAGTTAAATAATTACTTTAATTTTGATTTGGAAGAATAAATATTGCCGTCATTAGACTAACGTAAATACTGCAAATGTCAAAAGAGTGGTATCAAAATTTGTAGAAAGATAATCAAACTATTACAAAATATGTCTCGCTATCGTAACAAGTAGATAAGATAAGAGGCGAATAAATAGGTGTAAACTTTTCTGTTTGTCGAGGCACCAAAAAGTATTCTTCCCTTTAGTATTTCTAAAAACTTATTTCTGGAAACTAAGAGTCAGAGAAGAAGATTATGAATTATGTAATAAAGAAGATTCTAATTATAAATATGGGGAGGTTGTCGTAGAAGTGGTTAAAACTATATATTTTAAGATGGTAGAGATGGTAAGTCACCGGCTTTTTGTACCGGATGTTCCGGGATCGAGTTTGAGGTTTGCTGTCCAAGAAGGTTTCCGTGATTTTCCTTCTTGTTTAAATGCCTACAGCAAAATATCTTAAATCTCTAATTTATTAATTTAATTAAATCGCGAAACGTTTTCATAATCCTATGGTTAATAACTTTCTAGAAAGTTTATCATTACATTTTTGAAGGTAATCCTGGCTTTCCTTTTAACGGATTCATAATAGTTTTAATGTGACTGTCCAAAACCAATTTTCTAATTTGGGGATTAATGAACATACACTCCTTAAGTTTTGCGTCAAACAAACCGGGAAATTTACAACAAAGATACTTAAAGCAGTTTCCGTCCTTATTCATTGCTTTATTATACCTAATTTTATATGTAATGGGGGCAAAAATATGTTATATGGCTTTACTGAACTTTTGTGAAATATATTTTTTTAATCCCTGTATAAGAGATTGTGCCATAGAGGCCATTGCTTCATTGTCCATTGCAGCCTTCTGGCTCTGGCAGCCCATTCACAAATGAAGCACAGATTTTAGTGTACCCACCCTGTTGCCTTAAAAGCATAAATAACACTTTTAAATCTGCATAAAGTCGCCATGCGTGGTGTTAATATTTAATTTTTTCCAAAAGTAACTTTAGATTGTCAGAAGTTTCTTTTAAGTGGACTGAATGAGCAACTGGCACGGATGAATACTAATCTTCATTATGTTAGAGAACAACCTTCAAACTTAGACGAGTCTATAAACAATCTCTATCGCATTAACGCACTTTCACGATTTATGTACTAGGAAAATGGTGTACCTAGAGCAAGTAAATTCTTCTCCACAAGTCTAGATCCCACAATTTCAGCAGCATACTTTGGAAGACCCAAGTATCTTACTAAATCGTTCAGTTGATAACATTCTTGTTCACCAACCTCTGGCGTTTCTGCTTCACTGGAAAATGTGGACTTCAAAGTCTCTGATGGAGGTTTTACAGACATATCAAGTCATCGTGGAACCTGCCTTATGACTGACGGTGAATCGGGATATTTAACGTCTTTTTTATTTTTTGAATTGTAACATTTAATGTCACATAACAAAATTTGTATTCGCCATGACTTCGCCACACCTTAGAGATAGCAAATGACAAGTACGTAGTTTGTCTTTGACTCCATTTTCTAAGATGTTCGACACATGTATGGCATACTTTATGAGGTGCCCATGATTTATCCTGATCACCTAAGTATATATCGAAGTCAGCATAATACGATTTTCTTTTAAAATTGGTAATATTTCGCCTCTGCTTAACAGGAACAAAACAATCACAGATATAGAAAAATATGTCCTGTTTAAACACTATCTGCTTGTCATTAAAAAAAAAAACTGGCACAAAATAAGAGCTCACGACATTGACTGCGAGTACTGTGAGTGCACAAAGGATGTACCCCTTATACACTAGATATGGATGAGTGAACTCAACAAACAAGTCAACTTACGCTCAGACACGCAAGGTGCTGTACTTTGGACAAATATTTCGTACGATTACAGGGGTATAAAACTTGTTAAAACTATAGTTGTGTACAGGCTTGTGCATATCGTGGTAATATTTTGTTACTAAATTGTGAAAAATATTAACGTAAAAGAAACAAACTGACTTCGGTTTAATGATCCATAAACATGTAAAGAACACTGGCACATGCTTCTATTTAAACACCAGATACACTGTAAACCAGTGTAATTGATGTTAAGCTGTCGGAATTATTAAGGTATGAATTATGTTGGTTATTATTATTAAAAATCAATATTGTTCTCTACGTACTAAGGAATTGCTTAAAAATTGTTTTTTAATTGAAAGATTTTATTTGCTTACGCTACCACCAAGTAGAGGTACTGTAATAGAGCAAAATTTACAGTACAAATACATGCTTAAATAATAACATGTATAACATAGGATCTATTTTTAGTGCTATTACTATCCATATTCTTTACTACTTTAACTAAGAACTTCATACCTCAAATTAATTGCATTTTCGCGAAATAATGTGAATGAATTAAATTCTTTTTATATTTTACGACGCTAATGATTTGAATTTCTCTATTTAAAATATTCGCTCTTCAGCAGGATTTGAACCTACGTCCATTAGTTTGCCGGACCATTGCTCTGCCAGTAAGCTAAAAATATTTGAGTTACTACATGAAAATAAAATACGTCGAACATCACTTAAAAGCTATATTATCACTTCAGACTAAAAAGGGCAACTTAGATATAATATATTCCTTGCATATGTTTTTTGACATAATCAAATTTAAACTTCAAATTTGAAATAAATTATTGTAATAGGATGGATGAGTTGATGCTATGTATAAATAAAATAATGAAATATTCATTTCAACACTTATTTCAATAAATTTAGTTGGAAACGATAAAAATATAAAAACGAAAGTGCGTACAAAGTATTCCGTGTTAACAGTTTAAGAAGTCGGCATCAACTGAACCGCGCATATAAGAGGTTTGGTTAATATCAAAATTGAAACTACTCCTACCCTCATAAGTGCTTTAAGACAATATGTTTCTAAAATTGACTTAGTTACCCTAAATCTTCTTCTTTTTCTTCAGGTGCCATCTCCTCTCAGAAGGTTGGCTATCATCACGGCTATTCTCATCTTTGATGCTGCGGCTCTGAATAGTTCAATGGAGCAGCATTTATACCACTGTCTCAAATTATTTAACCAGGAAATACGTCTTCTTCCTATATTTCTTCTTCCCTGTATCTTACCCTGAATAATTATCTGTAGCAGAGCATATCTTTCCCCTCTCAACACGTGGCCCAGATATTGTAGTTTTCTTATCTTTATTGTGTTCAATATTTCCTTCTCTTTCCCAATTCTTTTAAGTACTTCACTATTCGAAACCCTATCTATCCATCTTATCTTCAGGATCCTCCTATATGCCCACATTTCAAATGCCTCTAGACGCTTGTTAGTGTCTTGCTTTAGCGTCCAGGCTTCCATCCCGTACAGCAGCACCGGGAACACGTAACATTTCAATACCCTGATCTTGAGACGCAGACTAAGGTCATTGCCACACAATACTTTCCTCATCTTGTTGAATATATTCCTGGCTTGGCCGATTCTCGTTCGAATTTCTTCTGTATATTCATTTGTGTCGGTAACAGTTGTTCCCAAATATTTCTATTTCTTTACTCTCTCTATTGGCTGTTCTCCAATCCATAAGCCTTCTTGATGTCGGTTAGACTTTTTAATAATCATGAATTTAGTTTTTCTAACATTTAGTGTGAGGCCACTTTCTTCGCCATTTATTACAACCTGGTCCATTAATCTTTGTAAGTCTTCCAGTGATTCTGCGATAATAATGGTGTCATCCGCATATCTAATGTTATTAATAATTCTTCCGTTAACTTTTATTCCTATTGTTGTTTCTGCTAACGCTTTCTGAATGATGTTCTCAGAGTATAAATTGAACAACAGCGGGGACAACACACATCCTTGTCTCACACCGCGCTTTATCCTTATATCTTCCGATACCTCTTCATCCAGCCTGACATTCGCTGTCTGGTTATAATACAAATAAGCTATTATCCGAATATCCTTGTTGTCTATGTCTTTAGCTTTGAGAAGCCGAATCAAGTCGTCATGGCGAACCCTGTCAAATGCCTTGTTGTAGTCCAAAAAGCAGATGTACAAAGGTTGATTAACGTCCATGCATCTCTGAGCCAGCACGTTAAAGCCAAATAGTGCTTCTCTTGTTCCCATTGCATTCCTGAATCCGAATTGAGAGTCACTAAGATCTTGTTCTAATTTTCTGAATATTCTCTGGTGTATGATCTTCAGGAATATCTTGAGGGTGTGGCTAATCAGGCTGATTGTCCGATGGTCCCGATTACCCTAAATACGCAGATTTAAATCGGATATACAAAAGAAATACGTATATATATATATATATATATTACATTCTAATTTGATATTTGTAAATATTTCATATAAAAGCCGTAAGAATTTATCATTTGATATATATATATATATATATATATATATATATATATATATATATATATATATAAAGATAATTATTTCGCAAACTTTGTATGTTATGGTGGATTTAAATAGTTGGCGATTTAAAGTGTGGTTTTACTTAAAAATGTATATATTTAAAACAATCTTACATGTTAAGCCTTACATATAAGCCAGTGTACGCATAT
Source organism: Melolontha melolontha (assembly GCA_935421215.2). Lineage (NCBI taxonomy): Eukaryota > Metazoa > Arthropoda > Insecta > Coleoptera > Scarabaeidae > Melolontha > Melolontha melolontha. The sequence continues at coordinate 92,175,149 of OW285239.1, forward strand.
TTAAATAACATATGATAGATATTTATATAATAACAACATATATGCATGATGGTAAATTGCAGATCGTTACATTATTAGATTATAGTAGATACTGCTTAGATTTTTTATATAACTTCTGTTGTTAATTGAATTTTTTTCTTGTTCAATATTAATCATTTCTTTAATTTCCCTTTTCCTTGTGTGTTATTCTTTATCGATTTTCTGTGTGTTTTTAAAATCGAAATGGTGATCGCGTTGTAGTTTGTGTGCAAATAAAGCGGTTTTGCCTGTTTTTAGAGTATTTATGGGCTTGTA